>CM053147.1:80626728-81876728 GCA_028571685.1 Heterohyrax brucei
GTAATGCTGAATTGCTCTTATATAAACAGTGCTTATCTGTTATTTCCCTTTGAAAATCACTATTGTGTTTTTTGAATAACCCAATGCAATAATTTTTTGATCCCTGACATCTATTTTTCATGCAAATACCACCATTAAAACTACTGCAGAAGATTGCTAAGATTTGAAAAACATAGTCTTTTGCACAAGCACTGTGCGTATGTGTGCAAAAACAGTCACAGAGGGATATTCTATATCACTAAATATTCAAGATTATTGTAACAAGATCTTATCATGAAGCATTCTCCCTCTCATTGAAATTCAGTTTCCTCATCTGCAAAATGGTTTTATACCTTCCTTATTGGATAAAGAGGGTTGAGAGGATATTACTGCACTTTAGGAAACCCTGATGGCATAGTGGTTAAGTGCTATAGCTGCTAACTGAAAGGTGGGCAGTTCGAAACCACCAGGTACTTCTTGGAAACTCTATGGAGCAGTTCTACTCTGTTCTATAGGATTGCTATGAGTCAGCACCTACTCGAAGCCGTGAGTTTAGTTTTTGGTTATTTACTGTTAAAGACTTCTGTCAACAGTTAGCTACATGATGTGTAACAAATTCAAATATAGATGACTTTTGGGCACTCAGTGGTAGGAATTATAACATGCTAATAAAGAAATGTATTATTATCTATTATGTCGGATCCAACTCAACAGTACTTGGCTGGCTATTATAGAAAGAACTTGAGTCTACCTCAAACTCAAAGGCAAAAATTACCTGTCCTGTTTCTTTCATTCTCAAACAAAGTGGAATTCATTTTGTTTTTAATCCAAGTGTGTGTGCACAAAAGTTTGCATTCATGTTTCCTTTTCATCTTGACATTTTAGAATTGATGGTTTTCAAACTGGATCTCATGGAGTCTAAACATTTTCTCAAAGGTCTTGGGAGGTAAGCCTATGTGTGAGAACAACCTAGGTCAACCAGACTGAACTGTGCCCCAACCTCCTCCGCAAACTAAGCCAAGCCAATTGCCTTGAAATTGTTTCTAGCTTATGATGACTGTTTTAGTCATCTGATACTGCTCTCACAGAAATAGCAAGAGTGGATGGCTTTAAAAGGAGAAATATTTATTCTTACACAGTTAAGTAGGCTATACATCCAAATTAAGGATGTCTGCTCCAGTGGAAGGCTTTCTTTCTTTGTCATCTCCTGAGGAAAATCCTTGTGTTTCATTAGTCTTTGGTCAGGTTGCATCTTGGCACAGGAATCTCAGGTCTGAAGGATGTGTTCTACTCCTGGTGCTATTTTCCTGATGGTACAAGGTTCCCAGTTCTCTGGAGGTTCCCAGTTCCCTGCTTGCTTCCATCCTGTAAGATGAAAGGACAAAAGGTGGTGCAAACTCCAGGGAAATTCCCCTCACAGTGGTGCTGGAAGGGTATTTTAGTAAGGATGCTACAGTCCCCCCCAATCCTCTCCAACGTAATCCACTCCATTAACCACAGGCAAAGATTAGAAGTTACATGCATCAAAAAAAAAGCACAAAACGGAGGACAATCATACAACGCTGGGCGTCATGGCCCAGTCAGATTGCTATGTGTTGTTAGGGGCACATAGTTCAATCCATGACAGCGACCCATATCTTTCAGAGTAGAATTAGGATCCAGGGGTTATAATTACTGTGACCTTTCAGAAGCAAATCATCAGGTCTCTCTTTTGAGGTGCCTCTGGATGGGTCTGAACCACAACCTTTTGGTTAATAGCCAAGCACTCACCCAGCAATTTATCCAATTGCTCTACTCAGTGATTCCAGCTTCCTCAAAGAGTAGCTTTATTCCTCCTTGCTTGTACTCACTGCTCTCAAGTAGGATCTCTATTAAGAGTAGGATCTCTATTAAGTGTGAAGATCTTACTTAAAGAACCGTAAAATACAGAGCTCTGTCAAAAATTTGAACCTATATCAAATCTCAATCAACAAAACTATAAGTGAATAAATGACCTCCCCATTTTCTTACCATCTCTATTAATATTTCTTAGAAGTAGTGTGTCGCTCAGTGGTGGGTACAGTGTCATTACTATATTGGCATCCTAGGTTCTTTCACACTTTTGTTTCTTTTAAAAACAATTTTTGTTGTTGTTGTTTTTTAACAGATATATGAAGAGGTGTTCAGGATCATTAGCCTTTAGAGGGATCTAAATCAAAAGTACAATGAGATACACTCTCACCTCCAAAAGGCTGGCATTAATCCAAAAAACACAAAATAGTAAATGTTGTAGAGGTTGTGGAGAGACTGAAATGTTTGTATGCTGCTAATGGGAACATAACAGGTGCCCATCAATGACTGAATGGATAAACAAACTATGGTATGTTCACACAGTGGAATACTAGGCCATGATAAAGACCAATGATGATCTTGGGAAACACAACATGGAAGAATCTGAAGGTATTATGCTGAGTGAAATAAACCAGTTGCAAAAGGACAAATATTGTATGAGACCACTATTATAAGGACTCAAGAAAATGTTTAAACATAAGAAAATAATCTTTGATGCTTACAAGTGAAAGGAGGGAGGGAGAAAGGTATTTTTTGATTTAATAGTAGAGAGGAATTGGATTAGGCGAAGGGAGGGACAATGTGCAGTGGAGGGAAAGTCAGCACAGCAGGACTAAACGAAAAACTAAGAGGTTTTATAGCTATAATAGAACACTTTGAAGCACGGAGTAGCAGGGATAAGGATCTGGGAACCATGGTTTGAGGAGATAGCCAGTTTAGCTGGTATAACAAAGTTTTTTTTAAGAAAATATTCTACATCCCACTTTGGTGAGTGGCATCTGGCATCTTAAAAGGTAGCAAGTGCCCTTCTAAGTAGCATCAATTGGTCCCAAACTACCTGAATCAGAAGAGAATGAAAGACACTAAAGATATAAGGAAAATATGAACTCAAGGGGGCAGGTAGGGACAAAAGCTGGTGGGATATACAGGGAGGACAAGAGGAGTGTGCTGGCTCTGGGTCGGGAGAGAAGCTAGAGTTACATAGCAGTCTGTATGTTTAAGTCTTTAAATGACAAATTGACTTGGATTGTGAATTTTCACTTAAAGCACAATAAGATATATATTTTTTAAATATTCATTTTCCTGTCTCATTGAAACACTTAATCAACAAAAATGCTTTTGCAATTTGCTTAATGCATGTATATGTGAAATTACATTTTTTTGGAACATACTACTCAAATCATCATTCTGACTGTTCATCTGTTCAAGATATGCAGAAAGCAAGAGCAGACATGGCTGCGTGGAGACGCTTTGGGGAGCATTGACGGCACTGAGTTTTTTTATATGTGTTTCAAATTTTTCTTGAAATTACTATAAACTTTTTAAAGATATTTCCTAATCTCTGTGTAGTATTTTCTGTATGTTCGTTAGCAGAGTAGCTTCAAATATAAAAACACCAGAAAAGCAAATCAAATTACAGTAGCACTTCCTTATATGCAAGGATATGAAAGTTATTATGTATCAACACAACAAACTGCTCTATTAAATGTCTTGTTAAAAGATGTTGAATCTCGGATACTACTTCTATAACTTCAATTCAAAAGTTGCTAATGCTGCAAAATGTTTTTACAAATGAATTCTGTTAAAGCACCATTCTGAGCATGGCACATTTGGACTGACTTAGCATTTGTCAAGTTAACATCAGATACAATTTATTTCTGTTTCTATAAAAGTATTGAAGACGAATAGAGAACTGTTTTCTTTTTTCTCTCTTTTTCTTTTCTTTTTTTTGTTTAACTCAGTTCACAACTTTAGAGGAATTGTGGATAAATCACAACAATTCTTTGAAGAGGTAAATTACATTTCTCAAAATAGCACCAGAAATGCATATGTCAGTGTATCTGAGGACGTCAGATGTGTGATCTACCAAATCAATCAATTGCACTGCTGTCAAGTTGGTTCAGACTCATAGGGACCCTACAGACAAAGTAGAACTGCCCTATAGAGTTTCGAAGGAGTGCCTGCTGGAATCGAACTACCAGCCATCTGGAGAGCAACCACAGCACTTAACCACTAGACCACTAGGGTTCCCAAGTGTATGACAGAACTAGTGAAATCCCAGTAGACTCCCCTTTACTAAAGTTTATACTTTATGTGTATATACACCTACACATTTATTTATATTTACTTTAGAATAAATATTTAAGTATGTTTAAAACAACTATCTTTATAAATTTATATATTTGTAAATCGGGAGTGTCTACTTTGAAATTAATGTGTGCATGTCTACCAACTGATACATAAAAGAATGTTCATTACAGCACCTTGTTCAGGAGTGTGATTTTGGGGATGACCTAGAACAGCACATCTGGGAGAATAAGGAGGGACAATGTGAAGAAGGAACAACGTGGAGAATTAGATGGTATGGATTAGATCACCCATTGTAATATAATTGACCTCAAAGGCATAACGCTTAATGGAAAGTGTGGAAGAAAATGATGTATATAGCAATGTACTATGTATGTATATTAGAAATACATGCACTCAGACAGTTTTTTTCAAAGAGTACATGAAGATCAAAAGATACATGCAACACTAAAGAGTAAGATTATTGATTCAACCCTGTCAAGCCAGAGACCATAAAATAAAGTAAAAAAAAAAGACATGGTCATAGTCTCTCCAATGACACATTGTTTAAGAAAGGTGGAGAAAATAAACAGGTACGGCTTTATCACTCATTTTCCCTTTTCTTACATATAATTTTTTTAAAAGAATTGACTCTGGAATTTTATGGGACTCATACACGCAGGTTTGTAAATGATCCCAAGGTTGAGCTAATTTTTCTTCTGAAATTTAAATTATCTTTCTAACATTCCCTTCAGGTTTCTGTCAATCCCATACAGAACACTTAAACTGAAGCAGTCTCGCTGTCTTTTCAGGGACCGTACTTCTTCAGAGTGTATGAAGGTGTTCCTATAATAGGGAAACAGTTGAGGTATGAAGAATTCTAACTACCTTGGTGAAAAAATTAACCTCTAACAAGATATAAAGCAGTGGTTTCTCAAAGTTCAGGAAGTAACCAGCAGCATTAGTATCAAAAAGTACAGAGAACGAAAGTTGCTTAAAATGCAGACTCCTGGATCCCATCCCAGACCAACTGAATCAGAATCTCTGGTTCTAGAAATCTGGATTTTTAACAAGCCTTCACACCTACCAAGTGATTCCTATATTCCCGAGAATTTAAGAACATTAAAGTATAATTCATTCTGCTCATGCTATTGATAAAAAGCATTTAAGGTGCTCTGGTAGCAGGCAGTTTTATATTTTTCCTGTATGTAAAGTTCACACATCATCTTTCTTCTCAATGATTGTTCTAAAACACTCAATTCACATTGCGATTTAAAATGGAAGAAACAGAAATCTATTACTAAACATTATGTTTTATGGAATTTTGTTGTTGTTGAGGAGTCAAAAAACCACCAGGAATAAATGAAAAACATGATTACAATTATGTGTTTCTCTTCTAGCAACAAAAAAATTGTTTCTCTAGTAAATGTCCCACAGTAGTTATCCAGTACAAAAAAAAAAAAAAAATCCATTTCCTTTCAATGCTGCTGAGAATTTAAAAAAAAAAAAAAAGTTAATTTAATAGCAGAGTTAAAAAAGAACAGTAGGAGACAAAAGGCTGATGTCTGGCACTGCATTTATGTTTGTCACATAGGGACATCTGTTTTACTAAGAGAGGACACTACCTGCAGATTCTGAACAAGAATGACACTGTTCTAGAATGTAAGTTTAGAAGCTAAGATAAATGTTGCTCTGATATGATGAGACCTTTTTTCTCCTTGCCATTCTTTCTCATCCTTAAAAACAGAAAATTTACAATTATAGTGAGAAAATAAAAAACAGAGAAGTGCTTTTCCTAACAATATCCAGGTACTTGGTGGTCAAGTCATGGTGGATTTTAAGCCTGGCATCTTTCGCATTGGTCCAACTTCATAAATTTTTAAATTCTTGCAACAATGCTGGAAATTGGAGTTGTTACATTTTCTGTTGATTCTTCTCTTTAAAGGCTTAACGAAATCTACTTACTCTGTTGAAACACATTGACTCCAGACTCATGTGTGCATGCCCATGGATGCATACCGCACATGCAAGCGCACACACACACACACACACACACACACACACACACACACACACACACAGAGCAACCCTCTAAGGATAGGAATCTGGTCTTCTGGAACATTGCAAAAAATACTAAGGGCCAAAACTTTTAAGGCTGGAAAACATGTAATGTTTTTGCCAGTGAGTTAAAGCTGGAGTATCCCCTTTGTCGTAGCCAAATTTATGACATGGATCAAAAACTATAAAAAGCTATGTTGCATCCTGCCATTAAGGAGAATTAATATTTTCAGTGGTATGTTAACCAACGTTTTTCCAGTGTCTCTCGTTAAAAGCAGATTGTTGACTTTTCATCATGGTGTGCCAAACATTTTCATTGAAACCCTAACAAGACTTTCATCTTATAACCATTATTTCTTAATGGACTTGGATAGGAGAGAGGTCAAGGAATGGTTTTGCTTTGCAGCATTGCAGCATTCGGCAATGGCCCGTCATTAGCGTGCTGGGCCTCACTGAACCATTACACGTGTAGACATTTAAGGCATTTCCAGTGTGACTTTAGTTTTTCCCTAAAGCACACTTCATGTTTTATCTATTATACTTAAGTGACTTAGGCTCTTTTTCCACTTTCATACATGATTCCTTCTATTCAGCTGTCCAGTAAAAAAGAAACATAATAAATGAAATCATTCTCACACACACACGCGCGCGCACACACACACACACGCATGCACACCTCAAGTATTTTTATGTATTTTATTGAGGGTATTTATGGAATTTTCTCCTGTGCTTAGGATATCTATACATCTTTTTAAAGCCCCTAAGCCCCATAATCCAGCAATAATCTACAAAACATCAGTTGTTTCCATTCCCCAAATATATATATTCTCAAACGTCATTGTCTCTACATGTTCTGGGACCAACTGTTCTATAGCAAAGAAAGTCTGTAGGGTAGAAGACAAAAAGGTGTCATGAAAATAGAATGTCTCCTAGATCTTTCCATTTCGCTGGGATGTAAAAATGATTATGATACAGCTAGTGCACTGATGCTGACAGGGAACAATCTACTCAATAGTTCTTCTGTTTCCTCAAATACATTGTTAGAGTCAATGACAATTAAATGTAGAGATAGAAATGTCGACTTATGACCTGAGTTTTCATTTGAATGTGTTGGCCAACATCTTTGTTGAGTGCTTTATGACGTGCTTGATCAAATTGAATGGCATGACTTCAGACCTCTCCTTCCCCACTGAAATGAGCATGCTGAGAGTCTCCTGAAGTTAGCTGCCAAAGTCAGAGAAACTTCTGAAACCCAAGAGTATGTGGAGCAGGACTGTTGTACTTAAGAAATAATATTTAAACCCAGTGTCAGAATTTCACAGTATTTAGTATGCCTCCCAAGAAGTTTTATGATTTGGAAGTTTGCATAAAATAAATACATTTACAAAAGCCCTAATGTGGAATATAAATATAAGCAATCAAGTTTTACTACTAGGACATAAAAGTCACCCCATTTTCTAAGTATATTATTTCAATTCAGATGCTTTTAACTTCAAGTCACAGATTTTACACATAAAGGTGGTTTAAACAAGGAAGATCTCGTTCACTAAAGAAGTCCATAGATATACCATCCCCAGGGTGGTTAACCAAACAGCCCTGTTTTGCATGACCCTAAATCACTGTCTCTGTCATCCTCGTTGGCTTCCTTCATGATTGCAAGACTGATGTTCTAGTTCCAAGCATCACTTCTTTACACAGCAAAAGGGGCAAAATTAGGTGAAGCCTCACATTTTCCTTTCTTTTTATCATAGAAAATACATTTCTCAAACTCTTCTCAGTAGATTTCCCTTTCCCCCTTTTTTGTTTTCTTGCCAGAATATAACATATACTTATTGGGTAAATAGTTTTAATACAGAGTTTTAAGAAATACCAAATTTTTAAAGTTTCTGTTGTGTCTAAATCGGCATGCTGCTGAAATCTTTAATAAACGGAACAGCTTGGCAACTGACTTACCAAAGCTGAAGCAGTCACCAGTTAGAACACCAGTCAAGCCCAATGCCGTCAAGTGGAATCCGATTCATGGCGACCCTAGACCAAGTTAGAACAGACAAGAGTTATAAAGACCAGAGAAGCTGAGCAAGTAAGAAACCGGCTGAACTGACGTATCTCCACTTGGACTTGCTGTTTAGACAGAAAGACTTTAGGTAGAAGATGATGGAAACCAACTATCTTGTCTTCTATGTGACTACGAGTTTCTAAAGGGCAAATTGTGTCTTTCACTTATGATTGAATCCCTAGTACCTATAAAGGTGTGTGAAACTCAGAAGGTATTCAAACAGTACTTGGTGAAGTCATCAACGAATGGGTGGAGTTAATCATAGGGTATTTAAATATACCTTCATATGAAATTAAAGAGCTGTTTTTAAAACTTGCATCTGTTATATCTTTAAATGCTTTTAATATTCTTTCTTCTTTAAACTTTTGCTATCTTTTTGCTGAGTTTAATTACAGCCGACTAGAATTTGTCATTCTTGATGTGATGATAACCATTTTAACACTGGTATTATGAGTTGGAGCCTGGTGGCACAGTAGTTAAGCGCTACAGCTCTTAACCAAAAGGTCAGCAATTCAAATTCATCAGCTGCTCCTTTGAAACCCTATGGGCAGTACGACTCTGTCCTCTACATTTCTGTGAGTTGGAATCAACTCAAGAGCAGTGGATATTACAGACTTATTCTGTAGCTTTGTTTTTAAATCAAATAAATGTAATAAAAACAATTCCAAGCAAGCAAATCCTTAATGTAGCATACTTTGCTGATACTGTGATGACAATTACAAGGTTAGAAATTGCACTGTACTTTATGTTTTAAGATAAAATATTTAGTTTCTGCTTCCTCGTGGGACATAGATAAATATTAGTTGACTTTCTTAACTCTATAAAGTTCAAAATAAAAATAATCCGTAAGAACATCTTATTTATTATCCAAAGCAGTATGCCTTACAAAAACTTACAAACAAAAGGCTATGATAATACAATTACCTTAAAGACTATAAATGGAAGATTATGATTATAAACTTAACCCCTTGTTAAATAGGCCCAAGCCAGAGTACTCTTTAAATTTACACTTACAAAAAGACAACACCAGAGAAAAACAGTATAAAGCAAGCAAAAAATTCGAAATGTAGCTGTTTGAAAAATGAAACCAGAAACCACTGGTAACACAATATTTGGTGTGCTAAAACGCTTTTAATTATTTCAGAATTCAAACCTGCTTCAGCTTACTAGAAATTGTTGCATAACTCAAAAGTGCTATTATAATTCAACCCAAATGGCGCAGTACTTCACTGAGCTGGTGGAAATGATTCGGGACATTAAAGAGAGGCCGGCGAAGTTATAAATCGCTATTATAATCGGGAATGAAGAGGTTAATTCAAGATACCACTAAAAAACAGACTGGCAGAAATGTTTCCAGGGACGTGCAGATTCTTTTCCTTCTTTCTCTCTCTCTCCCCTTTTTTTTTTTTTTTCTTTTACTCAGTAGGGGTTTGGAGAAGAGGTTTGGAAGGGAAGGACAGCCCTAGTTCCAGGCCCCCTGCATTCCCCAGAGCACCGTTAAGCAAGGAGGGGCTTCCTGCCGAGGCAGCCATCTGTAACATTCTGGGAACAGCGGGGACCCGGGGCTGCTCCAGTCGGTAAGCCCAGGGTGAGGACTCCGTCTGCCTTCAAAGAAAAAATTGGAGGAGTTCCCTCCTTGTTTCTTGAATTCTGACTCTCTCTCTTTTTAATCTGTTGGTGATGAGCAACAGGGTTGAGGATCTCAGGCATCACTTATCTAAGTAAAATATCATCTCAGCTATGCCAGAACAATAGCATCGAGGAAAATGACCTGACCCGTACCAAAATACCCAGCCTGCCTCCTGGAATGTGCTGGCCGCAAGCTGGGAATGTCATCATCCCTGCTAATGTCACATTGTAGAACCCTTTCTGGGATCAGTGGATGTGTGTCTGATGTTCCCTTAAGTCACTGCTTTCTAGACTTCAGTCAGTTAGAGCCAGCCTTTTGGAAAGTGGTGTCACTTAAAACCTATTTATGAAAGTTATTTTTGTGCCTATAATTCGGGGCTCACACGTCTGTTATTTCCTCCAGTCCTTGACTTGCACAATACACTGCCTGTGGAAAGTAGTGAAGAGTGACAATGGAAAAAATCACAAGGGCTTTTTTACGTCCAACATCTGGAGAAAACACATTTAAGGAAACGTGAACAAATAGGTACATGGATTAATAAAGTTAAAAACTACACATACTTCCTTATAGAGACAAAAATGATCAGAAGAGATTTTTTCCAACCAGTTTTACACAAAGAATACAATAAATTTTAACAGTTTCAAAGATCTGATTTGAGATGATTCTGTTCACATCCTTTCCTAGAGTCAACCAAATGACTAATGTCAAATCCCCAAAGCACATAGGTACAAAAACATTTTCTTAGAAAAGAGGAAAGGCGTAGGATTCCAGTTTTCAAATTTTCCTATTTTTTGCTTTTCAGTCAAGTTTTACGATTACATTTAACTTCCTGGCAACGGATTAGAAAGGAAAACAAGTTTTAGTATAGAATAGAAAACTTAAAAATGAGAAAGAAAACTTCAAGAAGCATTCCATTGGGGACATAAATACTGGGAGAAACAATGCAACAGTGGGTTTACTGAGAGAAAAAAGTTCAAATGTGAAAGTAGTCGTCACACCAAAATAACCTGAAGACAAAATATGCTTCAAGGTAAAATAAATCATCCTGGGCATCTACTACTGGGTAACCAGAAGAACGATGGATACATTCTAGCACAGTTTTTCTACTTCAATTTATTCCTTTTTTTATATCTTAAAGTTAGCAGTAGTAACTATTCTCGTCTGGTCCAAGTTTTTAGTTTTGACCCTGAATCACCGTTTTATTGTGTGAGTATAGGGTAATTTATAAAGGCATTGTTTGAACATTTAAAAAACACAAAGAATCAAATATATAGTCCCTTCTCCCTTCCCTCCAATAATCATCCAGTGTTCAGATGAGAAAGAAAAAAACACAAAAAAATCCCAATTGTTGTTTGAAAATAAATTAAAACTTTTGGCCAAATACTGTAACAAATAAATATTAATTGGAAATTCAGATTCAGATACGTTTTTAAAGCTTTGAAAGTATGTGGAACTGCCCCCAGGTGCATAAATAGGGCCAATGCTTATGGAGTTAAAGGTGCTTTCGATGGCAAAGGAGGTGCTTACTTCCTAAGCTGCCATCCATTCCCTTCTTGTGTTACCAGAAAAGCCCAGGAGTTCAGCAAGCTACCTGCCACAAAAAGTCAATTCACTGAGACAGGAACTTTTGAAATGAGATCAAAGGTTTTATTTACAAGCCAGCATTGCAAAGGGACAGGGAGATATTCTCATCCTCAAAGCCTGTCCAAATTGGTCAGGCAAAGGCTGAGTATTTAAAGGGAAAGACCACATTCAGATGTAAGTAATAACGTGGGCAGATGGGGCATTTGGGGGTTGACTAAGTGGAAATCAGCTAGGAGGCCGACTGGGTAGGGGGTCAACTGGGTGGTGGTCTGCTTCACAATCTCGAAGGCCATCACCGGCCACCAAGGACAACAAAGTGGTGTTAGACTCCTCTGGCAAATAACCTTGAAGAATAATGCTCAAATACAAGTTACTTCTCCATCCTCCAGCCTCCTGCTTGATTTTTATCATTGGTTTTATCAAGACAAAAGGTCACTTATTGTCTGTAGTTCACTGTATCTGTAGTGGAGTCTATAGAGGGCCCCACCCTAGCATGGCCACCTAGGGTTCGGGCAATGTGGAGGTCGTGTCTTTCCTTGTATCTTAGGGGTGATCTGAAACAACGCCTCTCAGGTCCCCTTAGTTTTAAGCACCTCTGACATGTAGGTTATTTCAGCCTCAGATTTCGCTTGCATTCTGTAATCTTAGTGTCATGTACATGGTTAAGCTTTGAGTTTTAAATTTTCAGAAGCTTGATTTCTTTCTTATTTTTCTTTCTAATATCACAAAAGCAAAAGGCAAATGTCAAAGCCAGGACTAGGAGACTGACGTTTAGTGCTAGAAAAACAAATTGGTAATTTACAATGATGAATAATAGTAGTCAAAATCAGATTGCTCTGGTACACACAAACAGCATGTCCTTTATCTATAGCTAAGCCATCCCCGAAAAAACCAAACCCATTGCCACTCAGGCAGTTCTGACTCATAGTAACCAACTGCCCTACAAGGATTCCAAGGAGCACCTGGTGGATTCGAACTGCCAACCTTTGGTTAATGGACTTAGCGCTTAACTGTTATGCCACCAGGATTTAGTTAAGCCACAGCCAAGCCACAGAGGAAACCAAATTACACTCTGAAGAGTTTATAACGAGAACTTGCTGTCCAAGAACAAGAATGGACCAGTACATTTCTACAACTGTATGTGACCAGTATGTTTTCTCTACAGGGGCAAATATGTCTTCATTTAACAAATTAATACTTTCAATGAAGTTCAGAGTTTATCTAGGAGGACCTGAAATCTATTTTGTCTCTTTAAGTAAACTGTCAGTATGACAAAGTATATATGATTCTAAAGTGTAAGACTCAGCAATCGATCTTATCTCCGTCCTTTCTACCTGTTTCTGGGAGCTTTTGTTACACTGATAACCTAGCCTGTGCAAAAGATCAACGCACTTCGCTGTTAATTGAAAGATTGGAAGTTTGAATCCACCCACGGGGGCCTTGAAAGAAAGGCTTGATTTTACTATCTACTTCCCAAAAATAAGCAATGAAGAATTTGTCAGAGCACAATTCTGCTCTGACGTGCACTGGGAACCCGTGAGTTATCATTGACTAGCCAACAACTGGTTTGGTCTTTAAAAACTGACAACAGAATTTGCTTCCACTTACTGACTTTTTTCAATGACTTGTTGTGTGCTGTACAGTCAATTCTGACTTATAGTCACTGTATAGGAAAGAGAAGAACTGAGTTTCCAAGGCTATAATCTTTCTTTTTCCCATGTAGCAGATGTGTTCGAACCGCCAACCTTTGGATTAGCCACCAAGCACTTAATCACTGTACCACTAGGGCTCCTTTTTCAATGACAGTTGAAGACTAAAAGCTATTGTGGCAGTCTCTAAACTCATAGAAGCCTCCATTTTTCTGGCCTGAAGCTAAATGTTTATGCATTGTCAGTTAAATTATGAATTGGAATGGACTTGATAGTAATGGATTGATTTTTTTTTGTTGGTTAAATATATTTCAGAATTAGACCATAAAAGTAGTTATAGCAATGTCTACACCAGATTAGTCACTTTTCACTGTTGACATAGCTGATCCACAAACCCCTGAATAAGAGGTGAAAAAAAGACATTGCTGTTGAATTGATTCCAACACATAGCGACCCTATAGGTCACAGTAGAACTGCCTCATAGAGTTTCCAAGGAACACCTAGTAGATTCGAACTGCCAATTTTGGGGCTATTAGTTGTAGCTCTTGACTACTGTGCCACCAGGGTTTTCAGGTAATGACTATTACCTGCCTTTTTCTGGTGATAGAACTCAGTTCAAGCAATATTTTGCAGTCATTTCTTCGCTAACCACAGATAAATGTTCGGAATTATGTCTGTACAACTATATGGTACTTCTCTATTTTCGCTATCCTTGCCTAGAGAAAAAGAATTTCTCATGTGCTAGACAGAGGCTATTAGACAATGGGAACTCAGAGTTTCAAATCACACATTCTGAGTAATTAGCACAGTGAGACACATGCAAGACACTTGATCAGTATTTTCTGAATAAATGAAAGAATGGGTGCTGTGAACACAACAGAGTTCAACTGCTACTTTGCAAAGCTGTAGACAGATACGTAAACTGACTTGTATTTCATTGAATTGCCTCTGTTAGTCCTTTAAAAATTGATAGTATTGGTGTTTAAACTTATAATTGCAGTTACGGGACATTTTCTTTTGAAATATTATCATGGATTGAATTGTGTTCCCCCAAAAATGTGTGTGTCAATTTGACTGGACAGTGATTCCCTGTGTTGTGTAATTTTCCTTTATGTTTTAAGTCTTGTCACTACGATGTTAACGAGGAAGGAGGGACAGCAGTTGTGTTGGTGAGGCAGGACTCAGTCTACAAGACTATATTACATCTTTAGGTTATCTTTTGGGAGATTGAAAAAATGGAAGCGGAGCAGAGAGTTGGGGACTTCATACCACCAAGAAAGCAGTACAAGGAGCAGAGAAAGTCTTTGGGTCCAGGGGGCATGCACCTCAGAGACTCCCAGTCCAGGAGAAGGTTGATGACAAAGACCTTCCTCCAGGGCTAACCAAAGAGAAAGACTTCCCTGGAGCTGACACCCTAACTTTGAACTTTTAGTCTACTTTTCTATGAGAAAATAAATTTTTCTTTGTTAAAGCTACTCACTTGTGGTGTTTCTGTTACAGCAGCCCTAGATGATGAAGACAAACATTATATAGCTTCTTTTCTTAAAATGTTAAGTGGAAGGGCAAAATACTTCATGTCTACACAATTTAAAACAATAATCAGAGGAAAAAAATCGGTCCATAAAAAGGCACCCCTTTTCAGACTCTGTAGTATTACTCCCTACTTTGCTATTTGCTTTATTACTTTAATAAGTAAGTTATAATTATTTTATTTCATATTTTATGAAAGAGAAAATGCAGATCTGCAGGCCTTGGTTAATTATTTAGGAAAATCTAACATTTTTCAAGTTGAAATAATTTCTTTGGTCCAGGCGAGTCCTGAAGAACTAAGGTGTTCTATAGTCACAGGATAATATTAACAGGAAAATCTTAACAAGAAAACAAAATCATAACAAAATAAAGGATTTTTCAAAAATAGCATTGCCATAGCATAAATTGTCTGTTAGTAACGCAGTTTAAATTATTTGTTAAGGCCTAGGTACAAAACGACCACAATAGTTAACTGTGTGGACCCTTATCCCACATTTGTATGGAATCCATTAATTGATTTTTGAATTCTAGCTTCTAAGCATTGAACATTGATGGCAATGTGGTAGTTTATTTAATCAGCAACCAATTAAAAATATATTTTTAAAAAAATCATTTATCAAATATTGATTGCATACTATATTACATACTGACCCTAAGTAAATGGGATACATTACAGCAATAACTGTGAAAAAGTAAACATATCAAAACAAATATTTTATAAAGTGACGTTTTCTTAATCTAAATCACCACCACCGTTTGCTATCAAATTGATTCCAACTTCTTAATCTAAAAGATTACTGAATAGTCTACATTATTTCTCTTTTAAAATTTTACATAATCCACATTTCCAGGATTGAATTTTGATGACTCAACTATAATGTTATAATTTGTTGGCAAAAATTTTAAATGTCCTATATTTCTATGTAGAGTTCACAAGCTCAAACCGTAATAGATCAAGAATATTGCACTTGATACTGTGGTTTCTCTTCCTCCTGGCTTTCTATTTTATAACTAGTTATATAAACTTATATCTTAAGAATTCAATTTAAGAATAGGGCTTGGATAGCATAAAAGGCTAAGAGCTGGACTGCTCACTGAGCAGCTGGCCGCTTGAATCCACCCAGAATTACCTAGCAAGAAAAAGCCTGGTAACTCACGAAAGATCACATCTACTGAAAACTCCAAGGACACCATTCCTGGTTGCCATGAGTTGAAATTGATTTGACACTGCTGGAAGGAGGTTGCAATATCTAGAAAAGACTTAATATTGATTCCAATCAATAAATATACCTTCAGTCACAGTAAAAAGAAGGTCACATGGTGCATTATCCTTTCTATAAAACCTCCAGCTAGTCTCTACTTTGGAGGAATCTATCTCTGCTGTCTCATGGGTACCAGTACATAAGAAAACCTCTCGCTTCTCATCTCACCCCTGTCTCAGTGACTGGTTGTTTGCAGTAGGCGGTAAAAATTCCACTTAAGTTTGCAGTAATACATCTGTTGTCCTCCA
This sequence comes from Heterohyrax brucei, assembly GCA_028571685.1. Taxonomy (NCBI): domain Eukaryota; kingdom Metazoa; phylum Chordata; class Mammalia; order Hyracoidea; family Procaviidae; genus Heterohyrax; species Heterohyrax brucei. The sequence goes on from CM053147.1 coordinate 80,642,841, forward strand.
GGAAAAGAAAAACAACATCTCTGGAGCACCTGAAAGAGCACCGAAACTGTTGGAAGGAGCACAGGAAGCAGGGTCTTTTTTGTTTCAAAGCGTTGAGCCATGTTGTTTGAAAGGGGAAAATAGACACAATGCCACTTGATTTTCGTCACTTCTTTAAGGAACAGATTGGATTGCCTAGGTGTCAGTCAGATCTCCACAAACTCAGTTCAGGAGTGTGGGGTTGGCATTTAGTTGGGCAAACAGGATGCAGCTGCGGCCCAAAGCTGAGGGAGGAGGGATACCATGCACAATGTGTAGGCGACTAGAGCCTACTGAGGCTGAGGGGGTGGGATTACAGCCCAGAAAGGCGACAAGAGCAGAGCTTCTCAAGGTAGAGGGTGAGGAGTCCCACACCACTTGGTCTGGAAGTTGCGGTCTCCACCCAGAGCCTAGGAGTCTGCATCTGGAATCCAGATACCGTAGCAGGCACCCAGGGTGTGGAGGGCAAGGTCATTGCCTGATGGTTTTATAGGTCAGAGGATTATTTTCAAGCCCTGAGAGTTAATGTAATTTGCCCTGCTGTGTTTTCAATTTGCTTGGTGCCTGTTTTTTTCTTCTCCTTCAATTTCTATCATTTGTATGTAATGGAAATGTTTACCACCCTGTGCCTATTTTACCATTGTATTAGTAAGATAGTCACTTGTATTCCAGATTTTATAGATTCACAGATAAAGAGGAATTTTGCTCCAGCATGAAATATGCCTAAGTCTCACCCATACAAGGACTGCCCATTAAGTTTGAGAACTCATCCTAGAAAAAGTGCTACATACCTCATTGTTGAATATCTGTATTGTCACCTTTGAAGTACTCCCCTTGGGAAGATATGTACAAATGCTGGCACCTAGTCCAAACTTCAAAGCAATCTGGGATTTCTTTTCTGAAATGGCCATCAGAGCTGTCATTGTATTACCCTTGATATCATAAGTGTTATCAAAATGTCTTCCTACAATATTTCCTTTATTTTCAGGTAAAGAACAAATTCACTGGGGACCAGTCAGGTAAGCAGGGAGGGTGTTCCAATCCAGTTATTTGTTTACTGGCTAAGAACCTCCTCACAGACAACTATACAATTAAGTTCACGAACTTGCCACTGTATCACTGTGTGCAACAGCCGTTCCAGAAACAGCTCTAAAATTGCTTTGAAGGGTGGACTAGGAAATGGTGTCAGTGAATAGCTTCCCAAGGCGAGTATTTTGAGGGTAACTGCAGTGATATTGAGCAATGAGGTATGTAGTGCTTAGAACAACTAAGTTCACAGACTTAATAATTGTCAGACCTTGTATTTCACTTAGATGATTCAGAAAATGACATTTTGGACTCAGTTGATTTAAGACTTTGTGGGTGATTTGACAAAGTGAATGTGTTTTGTATGTGAGAAAGACATGAATTGGGGGATAAGAGAACAGAATGCTATGGGTTGAATGGTGTCCTCTCAAAATATGTGTTATACCTTGTAATGTTCTGTACTTCTGATTACAATCTCATTTGGGAATGGATTTTCTTTGTTATGGTAATGAGGCAGGATTAGTATAGGGTGTGTTATTTATATCTCTTTTGAGATACAAAAGACTAGATTAAGCAATCAGCAAAAAGAGAAAAAGAAAGAAAGGGGAAAATAGACACAATGCCACTTGATTTTCATCAGTTCTTTAAGGAACAGATTGGATTGCCAAGGAGCATAAAGTGACAAGAGACAAAAAAGACCTTCCCCGTAGCTGACAGAGAAAGTCTTTCCCTAGAGCTGGCATCTTGAATTTGAACTTTCAGTGGTGATTAAGAGCTCTGCTACTAATCAAAAGGTCAGCAGTTCCACTGGCCATTCTTTGGAAACCCTATGAGGCAGTTCTATACCGTCCTATAAGGTCTCTCTGAGTGTGTATCAGCTAGACAGCAATGGGTTTGGAAACTCTAATAGTATAGTGGTTAAGAGTTACTGCTGCTAACCAAAAAGTTGTCAGTTCTGATCCACCCAGTGCTCCTTCAAAACCTTATAGGGCAGCCTTACACTGTCCCATAGGGTTGGTAAGAATAGGAACCATCTCAACGGCAATGGGTTGATTTTCCTGTTAGTTAGCCTCTTAAACTGTGAGAAAATAAATTTCTGTCTGTTAAAGTCACTGACTCGTGGTATTTCTGTTATAACAACACTGAATAACTAAGACACCAGGTAAAGCTTCTTTGAAGGAAAAAGTTAATTCTTGTCAAGATGTGTGTGAAGGCAAAATCTTCAAAATGCAGCTTCGATTGAGTAACAACATTTATGTTTCCTATCTCAGAAAGATGTTTACCTGTGTTTCATTGACCATGCAAAGGCATTGGACTGTATGGATCATAACAAATTATGGGTAACTTTGCAGAGAATGGGAATTCCAGAACACTTAGTTGTGCTCGTGAAGAATCGGTACAGGGATCAAGATGCAGTTGTGTGAACAGAACAAGAGGACACTGCATGGTTTAAAGTCAGGCAAGGTGTATACCAGGGTTGTATTCTCTCACCATACTGTTTCAACCTGTATGCTGAGCAAATAATCTGAGAAGGTGGACTCTGTGAATAAGAACAAGGTATCAGGATTGGAGGAAGACTCCTTAACAACCAGTGTTATGCACATGACACAGCCCTGCTTGCTGGAAATGGAGAGGATTTGAAACACTTACTGATGAAGGTTGAAAATCATACCCTTCATTATCGAATATACCCCAACATCAAGAAAACAAAAATCCTCACAACTGGACCAGTAAGCAACATTGTCATAAAATGATTGGGCTTGTCTAGGATTTCATTTTGCTTTGGCTACAACAATCAATGCCCATTGGCAGCATCAGTCAAGACATCAAAAGATGCATTGTATTGGGAATATCTTTGACAAGGGACCTCCTTAAATTGTTGAAAGATAAAGATGTCACCCTGAAGAATAACGTGTGCCTGACACAAGCCATGGTATGTTCAATGACATCACATGCATGGGAAAGCTGGACCATGAACAAAGAAGGCAGAAGAAGGACTCATGCCTTGGAATTATGGTGTTGAGGAAGAATATTAAACATGCCATGGACATACAAAAGAACAAACAGATTTGTTCTGGAAGAAGTATGACCAGAGTGCTCCTCAGAAGTAAAAATGGTGATACTCAATCTTTCATACTTTGGACACGTTGTCGGGAGAGATCAGTCCCTGGAGAAGGCCATCATGCTCAGTACAGTGCAGGTTCAGTGAAAAAGAGGAAGACCTTCAACAAGATGGAATGACACAGTGGCTACAGCAATGGGTTTAAGCATGGAAACGACTGTGGGCATGGCACAAGACCAGACAGTGTTTTGTTCTGTTGTGCCTTGGGTCGCTATGAGTTGGAACTACCTCAGTGGCACATTACAACAACATCTCAGTTATCTAGTGCTGCTGTAACAGAAATACCTCAAGTGATGGCTTTAACAAGCAGAAATATATGTTCTCACAGTTAAGAAGGCTAGAAGTTTGAATTCAGAGTGCAAGTTTTAGTGGAAGTCATTCTCTCTGTGTTGGCTCTAGAGACATGTCCTTGTCTCTTCAGTTTCTGCTTCCTGGTTCCTTAGAGATCTCCCATTCTCTTGGCATCTGTCTTACCCCATCTTTGCTCTGATGGCTTGTTTAATCTCTATCATGACTCAAGATATACCCTACACTAATCTTGCTGCATCGATATAACAAAGACAACCCATTACCAATTGGGAATATAACCAGGGACATAGAGGTTAGGATTTATGATATATATTTTGGGGTGACATAACTCAATCTATAACCTTCCTCTCTGCACCATCCACACTAACAAGACTGGGGACTCTCATATCACATATACTTTGTAGCTTTACCTTTTTACCATTCACTCCTCTGCATTCTTTTTCATATTCCTCTATGCTTAAATTCAGTGTAATTTGAGATCTGCCAACAGCAGCTGAACTGTAAATGTCGGCATAATATATGGAAGAGTTTTAAAATTTAGCAGATAACTCAGTACAAGATGCTTTTGATATCAAGGAAGCTTAAGACAGAGTAGGCTAGGAACCTAACTAGCAGGATTCACTAACTGCAGTATTCTTTGATACTAACTTCTGGTTGCATATGTTTGCTGAATACCAACAGCAAGTAGTTCAAGGAGAAGAGAGATGAACTTACACTGGGGAAGCACAGGTGAATGGTATTTCATAGTGTTTCCTGAATATTGTAAATTATTGATGAAATAGCCATCAAATGCTTTCAGAAGTAGAGTAGAAGTATCTGATTTTTATTTTGTAATTTCTAGTTCTGGAAACAGCTTTGCAGAAAAGCAGATCTTAGATTGGCAGGGAACATAAAAAAGCAAGAGAGATGTTTCAAGTGCTGGTCCCAATCAAGCCTATCATCTCAGAAGCAGTTTTATCTTGGCCGAGCTGGGCATCAAGAAGTATAGAGGTTGGTAGTGAGCAAATGAAAACTTCTTTCCACCATGCATACATTAAGAAGTGTTTTTTGTATCAGAAGCAGACTTGTTAAATTACAGGACTGTAATCTGATGGGATAACAGGTTATTTCTCAAAAAAAATGGCTCTCATGTCTTTTTCAATTTTATACTGGTCTTAACATTTGCAGTGTTTGGATTGTTGCACAAGTTAAACTATACATATATTTCACAGTTTACATAGCCGATTTCCTATATAACTCTTGCATCATGTATTATATAGCAAAAAAGAATCCGCTGCCATCGAGTCAGTGTTGACACATAGCAACACTACAGTACAGAGTAGAACTGCATAGTTTCCACGGAGTTCCCTGTGGGTTTGAACTGCCAACCTCTTGGATAGCAGATGTAGCAATTAACCCTTATGCTGCCAGGGTTTCTTATATATTATAATATTAAATATTCAGCTTCTTCCCACAATCAGGGACATTTGGTTATAAGGTCATTGCCTAGAGGTGACGGTGGTGGCAGTTCCCCTGATGAGGGCTTATGGTAGTGGTGGTGGTAAATGTAGGTTTGAACATGGTCAAGGGACACTGTGAGCTATTATGAGGGCATAAGTTTTATATTTGTGTTATGAAAATGAAGGAAACTGTCAAACTAGTGGGAAGTACAAATAATAACATAAAATAGACTTTTTTTTTTTAAGGTGTGGACTTAACACTGATACTTTGTATCCTGCCTCACTGTTTAAATCATCTCGTGTGAGCCTTGCAATTATTGTACACAAAACAACTGTTAAACCCATTTTGCAGATGCAAGAATTGATGAGACATGACGAACCAGAGTTAGAGGAAGATAAACCTGAGATGGCAGCTCTAAGTTCAGTAGCGTGTACACCGCCTGCCAAATTGGCTCTCAGTAAACACACACACCCACAGAGACTGAAGATTACTTTCTTGAATGTCCTTGTTTTCCTGAAAGATCTTTCAGCAGGAACTGTGCTAAAAAATAAATTGAAGCACAGTAATTTAAAGCTCCTGTGTTTTCTGTCTACTCACTGTCTCTCTTTTGAATAAAAACACATTGTACCTTCATTTCTCCGCAGCATCACAGAGTATCACTCTCTAATTTAGGCTTCATTCAGGAAATAAATAGCAGGTTCTAATGCAGACCCAGGAGGAGCAAGTATATGTGTACACATACCAGAATGAGTGTACGTGAGTCCCTTTATTCTGCTCAGTCACAGAAACTACTACTAAAGCTTCAGTAACTTCACTTTGGCAAATAGGATGATAGGTCTGTGAACCAAATGTTAGCCTTAAATGCGTTTCTCTGTTAGATCATTTTGTTTCTTTCTTCTGTGTTTAACAGATGTGTAGAAATTAAATGGGTCTGGAACCACTAATATTTTATGATCATTTAAAGCACAGTCCTTCCTTTGAATAAAACCAACCATCATCCAGCTAAGTGATCTGAATAAAATATTTTTCTGCTCTAAACCATTAAAAAAAAAAAAAACCAAAAAACTTTTCTGTTGCCCAAATTCCACTTTTTACCCTTTTAGCCTCTGAGAACCTAAACAAAAATGCCTATCGGGCTGTGAATGGGAGAAAACTCCTGCAATCATTGGTACTTTTCTATTAACCTTGACTCACATCCTTTTTGAGAAGTGGTGTGATGTGGCATGAGCAGCCACTGCCCCAACTCTGCAAATCATACTAGAGCACGTGTTATGTCATCACATATGAATCACTGTATGAAATAACAGGAAGAGATTTGGGAGATTATTTGGTTTAATTCCTTCACTATAGATGATGAAATCAGGATCTGGAAAGGGAAGTCCCCTGTATAAGGTCACACATACAATTAGTGGCAGACCATGTTTATTTATATTAAAGAGATTCCGCCTACACTCTTCTCCAAACAGCTGGTGTCCCTGAGACAAGAATAAATACATACATATGTGTATATAACAGTATTTCTACATGAATGAACTTCATTTACTTTTTCAGTTTGGTCAATCAGCATTTGACAAACATTTTTGGAGCCTTATTGTATTCAAGGAAGCATGAAGAACTTTGGGGATGCAGAGATCAACACATCAGAGCAAGTCCCAGCAGATAAAGGCTGCTCTGTACAACTGTCAGGGACATGGTAGTCCTTTCCAAGCAACGACAATGTCTTCTGCCTTGTGGTATGTGAAAAATCAAGGAGTCGTATGCCAATAATTTTGAAATCGGTCACAGCTGGCACTTCCTATTCATAATGCTACCAGCAAAGACAGCATGTCAATAGAAAGAATAGAGCCTGCTCTAGACCATTAGCTTATGCAAGGATTGTCAATTAAGTTCATGAACTCATCCTAGAAAAAGTGCTACATACCTCATTGCTGAATAGCACTGCAGTCACCTTTGAAGTACTCCCCTTGTGAAGCTATGCACCGATGCCAGTGCCTAGTCTACCCTTCAAAGCAATTTGGGGACTTTTTTTCTAGAATGGCCATTTAGAGCTGTCATTGTATTATCCTTGGTGTCCTGAACATCATCCAGATGTCTTCCTTTCAATATCTCCTTTATCTTTAGGTAAAGAAAAAACTCACTGGGATCTAGATTAGGTGAGTACGGAGAGTGTTCCCATACAATTATTTGTTTACTGGCTAAAAACTCCCTCACAGACAACTACACAATTAAGTCTGCAAACTTGCCATGGTGCCATCACACCACTGTGCGCAATGGCCATTCCAGAAAGAGGTCCAAAATTGCTTTGAATGGTGGACTAGGTGCTGGCATCACTGCATAGTTTCCCAAGGGGCGTGTTTTGAAGGTGACTGCAGTGATATTCATCAATGAGGTGTGTATTACTTAAAACAATTAAGTTAGTGGGCTTATTTGTTGGACATTGTATACTTTGCGTTCTTTAGGTATTTCTTATGCACTGAATTGTAGCCCCAAAATATGTGTGGTAAATTCTAACCCCTCATACCCATGGCCACAGTCCAGTTTGGGAACAGGTTTCATTTTTATGTTAGTAGTTAAGTATTAGGCTGCTAACCAAAAGATCGGCAGATCCAACCCACCAGCTACTTCTTGGAAACAATATGAGGTATTTCTATGCTGTCCTGTGGGAATGCTGTAAGTTGGAATCACTCACTGGCAATGGGCTCATAGGGCAATATTAGTATACCCACTGCTATCAAGTCAATTCTAACTCATAGCGACCCTATAGACAGGGTAGAACTGCCCCATACAGTTCCCAAGGAGGACCTGGTGGAGTAGAATTGACAACTTTTGGGTTGGCAGGTGTAGCATTTAACAACTAAGCCATCAGGGTTTCCAGTATTACCATAGGGTATGCCTTAAATCAAAATGCCACGTTGGCACAGTGGTTGATCTTGGCTGCTAACTGAAAAGCTGGCAGTTCTAATCCACCAGCTGCTCCTCAGGACAAAGGTGAGGCAATCTGCCTCTGCAAGGATTACAGCTTTGGAAATCCTATGGGGGAAGTTCTGTCCTGTCCTATAGAGTTGCTGTGAGTTAGAGTAGATGGCAAAGGGTTACAGATGTCTTAGATCAATGTTTTCAAGAACATAAAAGAGCAGATTGAGCAGATAGTAATAAAGCAGAGATGGAGAGGGGAAGAGAAATGTCATGCCATGTGATTGCCAAGGAAGAGAAGCCGCAAAGAGATAAGAACTTTCTTTCATAGCTGACACAGACAGAAAGACTTCCCCTAGAGCTGGTGCCTTGACTTTGGACTTCCAGTCTCCCACACTGTGAGGAAATCAGTTTCTGTTTGTTAAAGACATCCACTTGTGGTATTTCTGCTGTGGCAGCACTGGATAACTAAGACATTATTCCTTGGACTTTCTGAGCTGTGAAAAATGCCTCTTCTTCCCTGCCTTCCATCCTTTTCAATTCCAAAATAGAGGGCAAAAGATTAGTCTTCCTCAGGTAGATATTTTTAAGTAGTTAAACCTTTCCTCACTCTCCTTTAAAAATGTCAGGGTACATAAATACCAGTGTCTCTTCTAATCAAAATTATATTTCAAGAAATATTTATTTCATAATGCTATAGAAAATATGTTTTAATTGTGATTGTGTGAGAATATACAATTTGCATGCCCGCCTATTTGCAGCTCCTTCTGCTTTCTTTGCCCGGTGACAGCACACTCCTCCTTTTTGTCTATATGTCATTCCTTTTAACAGTCTCTTCTCTGCTTCTCTACACCCTCTCTTCTTCCTTCTGATAAGAGGCCAGTAGGACAGCATCCTACAGATGCATAGAACCATAAGGTGCACATATCGTATGGTTACATTGTGTCCCTGAGTCCAACCTATTCCTGTCTGAAGAATTGACTTCCTTAAAGTTGGGGGCAGCAGCAGGTCTAGGGGCTGTGTTCCCAGGGGAACCCCCAGGCAGCAGGACCATCAATTGTGGTCCTTTAGTGGAAGTCTTGAGGTGCATCTCTCTTTTGTGTGTTCCCACTGGGACTTGACATTGTGTGCCCCACCATGGCTGTCTTTGGTGGTGTCTGGGCACCATCTGGTTTTCTGCTCACATGTTGATACAGTCACCCATTCACTTGGGTCTTTATGTCTTCTAGGTTCTTTTTCCCTCGTGTCTTTTTGTCCTTGGTGATCATCTGTGCAGGCTGTGTTGGGACAAATTGATGTACTCCGATGGCAGCTTGCTAGCTTTTAAGACCCCAGATGCCACACACCAATATGGGATACAGAGAATCTCTTAGTAATAGGCTACTTATGCCAATCGGCCTTCATGTCCCTTCAGAGCATGGTTTCCAGACCTCCACCCCTGCTACTCTATCCTTGCAAGATTGGGTTAAGATTAGACGAGCTTTCAGTTTATGTAGAAATCTAGTTAAGTCAATCTTCTTTCTATTGTGCATGTCACTGATTTCTCCCAACCAAATTTCTATCAACTACCTACTCTATGATCAGCCCTCTAAGTCCCTGCCCTCCCTTGCAGCCATCAGAGTCTTTTCTTCTGTACAGGAGTCTGTCCTTAAGTCCTTATAGTAGGGGTCTCATGCAATATTTGTCCTTGTGCCACTGACTGATTTCACTCAGTGTAATGTCTTCCAATTGAAACCAGGTTATGAGATGCTTCTTAAAATGACCATTGTTCTTTATCACTGCATAGTGTTCCACTGAGTATATCTACCATTGCTTGTTTACCCATTCATCTGTTGATGGGAATCTAGGTTGATTCCATCTTTTTCCTATTGTGGACTGTGCTGCAACAAACATTCATGTGCCTGTATCTGTTTGTGTGGCTGACCTTGATTCTGTAGGATATATTCTGAGCAGTGGGCATTCTGGGTCAAATGACATATCTATTTCCAGCTTTTTAAAGAAGCACCAGATTGTTTTCCAAAGAGTTTGTACCATCTTGCATTCCCACCAGCAGTGTGGGAGAGTTTTGATTTCTCCACAGCCTCTCGAGCTTTTGTTGTTTTATAGATCGTGGCCAACCCTGTTGAGGTAAGATGGTATCTCATTGTAGTTTTGATTTGGATTTCTTTGATACCTAATGATTGTGAGCATTTCCTCTTGCGTCTTTTGGCTGACTAGGTGTCCTCTTTAGTGAAGTGTTTGTCCATCTCCTTTGCCCATCACTTAACTGGGTTATTTACCTTTTCTTGCAGATATTTTGCAGTACCTTATAGATTATGGAGATCAGATGTTAGTCCAACAAGTAGTTGCCAAATATTTTTTCCCATTTTGTAGATGGTCTTTTAATTCTTTAGATAAAGTCTTTGAATGAGCAAAATGTTTGATTCTTAGTACCCAGGGCCATCAAGTTGATTCTGACTCATGGCGACCCTATTATAGATCAGAGTAGAACTTCATTCTCAGTAGTTCCCATTTATCTCTTTCCTCTTCTGTTGGTAGTGCTTGGTTTGTCTGATTTTGAAGTCTGTGCAAGCTGTGTATTAAAACTTCCATTGTTGGCTCTACTTTTTTCACATGATCTCTATAGTTTTAAGTTTGATATTTAGATATTTTATCCAATTTGAATTACTTTTCATGTAAGGTGTAAATATGGGTCTTGTTTCAATTTTTTGCAGATGGATATCCAATTTTTCCAGCACCTTTTTGTAATGAGATTGTTTTTACACCAGTTTAGAATCTTAGGGCCTTTGTCGAATACCAACTGTTTGTAGGAAGATGGTGGCCTCTCAGGGGTCTCAGCTCTGTTCCATTGGTCTATATGTCTCTTTGTACCAGTACCAGGCTATTTTGACTACTGTGGCAGTGTAGTAAGTTCTAAAGTCAGGAAGTGAGAAGCCTCTCAGTGTGTTCTTCAGTAGTGCTTTACTTATCCAAAGTTTCTTCCCTTTCCAAACAAAGTTGGTGATGTGTTTCTCCATTCATTCAAAAATGTCACTGGAATTTGTGTTGGGATTGCATTGTATATGTAGATTGCTTTGGGTAAAATAGGCATTTTCACAATGTTAGGTCTTCCTATCCACGAGCAGGGTAGGTTTCACCATTTCTGTAAGTCTGAATTTCTTCCAGTAAGGTCTTGTAGTTCTCTCTGTATAGATCTCTTGTTTTTCTAGTTAGATTTATCCCTAGGTATTACATCTTCTTAGGGGCTATAAAAAATGGTACTGATTTGGTGATTTCTTCTTTGATGATCTCTTTGTTGGTATAAAGGAAACCTACTGATTTACTTACGTTTATCTTATATGTTGGTACTTTGCTGAATTCTTCTATTAGGTTGAGTAGTTTACTTATGGTTTCTCTGGCTCCTTTGCGTATACAATCATATATATCATCTGCAAATAGGGAGATTTTCACTTTTTCTTTGCTTAGGCAGATGCCCTTTATTTCTTTGTCTTATCTAATTGTTCTGGTCAGAACTTCTAGTAAAATGTTGAATAGAAGCAGTGAGAGTGGACATCCTTGTCTAGTTCTCATTCTCAAGGGAAATTCTTTTAGTATCTCGCCATTCAGGATAATGTAGGTGGCTGGCTTTGGTAGATACCCATTATTGCACTGAGGAATTTTCCATCTATTCCTGTTTTGCTGTGAGTTTTTAGCATGAATGTGTGTCAGACTATCAAATGCCTTTTCTGCCTCAAGTGACAAAATCAGGTGATTCTTATCTTTTGTGTTATTTATGTGATTGATCATATGAATTGTTTTTCTGATGTTGAATGACACTTGTGTCCCTGGTATGAATCCAACTTGATCATGATGAATTATTTTTTTGAGATGTTGTTCAAGTATTGCCAAATATTTTTGCATCTAGTTCATGAGTGATATTGGTCTGTAATTTTCCTTTTTCGTGGGATCTTTCCCTGGCTTTGATATTAGGGTTAAGCTGGCTTCATAGGATAAATCTAGGACTATTCCATCCCATTCCATGCTTTGAAATGATCTCAATAGCATTGGAGATAACTCTTCTCTAAAAGCCAGGTAGAATTCTCTGGTGAAACGCCCTGGGCCAGGACTTTTTTGGTTGGTAGTTTTTCGGTGAGTTCTTCAATTTCATCCTTTGTGATGAGTTTATTAAACTGTTGTATTTCTCCTTTTTAAAATTTCATTAGGTGATATCAATATAGGAATTTGTCAATGTCCTCTAGGTTTTCAAATCTGACAGAATACAGTTTGTCATAGTATTCTGTTATGAAACTTTTGATTTCAGTTGGTTCTGTTGTGACATCTCCCATCTCATTTCTAATTTGGGTCATTTGTTTCTGCTCCTATTTTTCTTTTGTAAGTTTAGCCAGTGGTTTGTCAGTTTTGTTGATCTTTGCAAAAGACTATCTTTTGGTTTTGTTCATTTTACTGAGTGTTCTTTTATTCTCTAATTCATTTAGCTCTGCTCTAATCTTTACGATCTGTTTTCCTCTGGTGCCTGAAAGGTTCCTCCGTTGCTCTCTTTCTGTGTGTTCAAGCTGAAGGATTAACTCTTTGGTTGGTCCTTTCTTCCTTCTGGATGTGTGCATGTATAGAGATAAACTGGCCTCTGAGCACTGCTTTTGCTGTATCCCATAGGTTCTGGTAAGATGTATTTTTATTCTCATTTGATTCCATACATTTCTTTATTTCATCCTTGATTTATTCGATAACCAATGGCTTTTTGAGCAAGGTGTTGTTCAGTTTCCATGAGTTTGAAATTCTATCTGTGTTTTTTCTGTTATTGATTTTGACCTTTATGGCTTTATGGTCCAAGAAGATGCTTTGCGACAATTCAGTGGTTTGGATTTTGTTGAGATTTGCTTTATGTCCTAAAGCATGGTCTATTCTGCAAAATGTTCTTTGTGCATTGGAGAAGAAGGTGTAGTTATCTGTTGATGGATAGAAAGTTCTGTATATATCGATGAGGCCTAATTGGTTAATTGTTGCAATAAGTTCTTCTGTGTCTTTACTGAACTTTTTTCTAGATCATCTGTCCATTACTGAAAGTTGACTATTGACATCTTCAGTATTACTGTGGAGTGATCTGTCTCACTTTTCCATATAGCCAATTTGTTCAATATATTTACATGCTCTGATATTGGTTGCATAAATATTTAATGTTAAGTCCTGCTTGTGTATTGAAACTTTCAGCAATAGTGGCTGTCCTTGTCCACAGTGGTGGATTTTACATTAAAATCTATTTTGTCTGAGATTAGTATTGTCACACCTGCTCTTCTTTGTATATTTTTTAGCTTGGTTTATGTTATTGTATTGTTTAATTTTCAATTTGTTCATACCTTTAACTCTAAGTGTGTTTCTTGTAAGCAACATATAGATGGGTCATGTCTTTCAATCCAGTCTCTTTATTGGAGCTTTCAGTCTATTTTGTTGTTGTTAGGTGCCATTGAATCAGTTCTAACTCATAGAGACCCTATGAACAACAGAACGAAACATGGCCAGGTCTTGCACTGTGTCCACAATTGCTTTTATGCTTAAGCTCATTGTTGCAGCCTCTGTGTCTATCCACCTCATCAAGAGTTTCTCTCTTTTTCCCTGACCCTCCACTCTACCAAGCATGATGTTCTTCTCCAGGAACTGATCTTTCCTGACTATATGTCCAAAGTATGTCAGATGCAGTCTTTCCATCTTTGCTTCTAAGGAGCACTCTGGTTGTACTTCTTCCAGAACAGATCTGTTTCTTCTTTTGGCAGTCCATGGTATAGTTAACATTCTTTTCCAACACCACAATTCAAAGGCATCAATTCTTCTTCCATCTTCTTTGTTCATGGTCCAGCTTGCACATGCATATGATGCAACTGAAAATACCATGGTTTGAGTCAGGCGCTTTTTAGTCTTCAGGGTGACATCTTTACTTTTGATACTTTGAAGAGGTCCTTTTTAGCAGATTTTCCCAGTGCAATGTATCTTTTGATTTACATTCAATGTGATTATTGATAAGCACTTGTGTAATGCTGTCATCTTGATGTATTTATTTTTGTGTTGGTGCTTTCCATGTTGCTCTTATTATTCTGTTCTGGGTCACTCTTCTTTATGGGTTGACTTTTCATTTTTTCGTTGTTGGTTTTGTGTTTGTTGAGACTCCTGTATTGTGCTTCTTGTTTTGATGTGTTACATTGTCATTGTGCTTTGTGGCTACCCCTATGATCTCCTTTAACATTCTATGTTTAAACCCAATTTTAACTTCTGCAAATATTTTTAACTTCCTCTTCATCTGAAAGGACTATAACTACTGTAATGTATCCCTTTTTCAGTGTGATGGTGTTATAATTTTTGTGATATGATCACTGGTTCCCTTCTTTTAATATTGTAACTTTGATTGAGTTTTGTGCCTTCACTAACTGAGTAGGATTCTGGATTCTGTGTCCTGCATTGCATCCTTAAATAGAAACATAATGGTTTTGTTTTCTAAGCAAGGAGCTTCTTTCAGTATTTCTGGTAGCTTTGGTTTGGTTTTACAGATTCTCTAAGCTTCTGTTTATCTGCAAATGTCTTAATTTTATCTTCATTTTTGAGAGACAGATTTGCAGGATATATAATCCTTGGTTGGAAGTTTTTCTCCCTTAAGGCTTTGAATGTGTCATCCCACTGCCTCCTTGCCAACATCATTTCTTCCAAGAAGTCAAATGAAAGCCTACATGGCTTACCTCTGAATGTTAGCTTTGCTTTAAGTTTCACTGCCTTTAAGAGTTTCTGCTTATGTTTTGTTTTATTAAACTTGATTATAATATGTCTTGATTTCTCTCTTTTAGGGTCACTTTTATGGCATTCAATGCACATCTTGAATATCTATGTCCTCTTCTTTATTAATTTCAGGGAACATTTCTGTCAGCAACTCAACAACAATACTCTATGTTTTCAGCTGTCCCTCCTTGTTCAGGAACTCCAGTTAATCCTTGGTTCTTCCTCTTGATAGAGCCCCGGATGTTTCTTGATGCTTCTTCATTCTTTTTGTTTCTTTTCTCTTATTTCTTCTCATAAATGCTGGTGTCAGTTGCTCTATCCTCAAGGTCACAAAGTCTGACTTTCTTTTCCTCATTCTGTTCTTTTGGCTTTGGATTGAATTATCTAATTCTGTAATATTGTTATTGATCTGCTGGATTTCAGATCATTGATTTCCATCAGCTTGAATAGCTTGCTTAAATTTTTGTTTTACTCTGCTGCATTTTGTTTAATTTCTAGGAGGGCTCTGTGTATAATTCTTCTGTGCTTGACCTCTGATAATTTCAGAAAGGCTTCTTCATCTGGGAAGCTTTTTGATTCTTTATTTTATGAGTTTTCTGGTGCCATGGTGGGTTCTTTCTTTAAATGCTTAGTGATGGTCTTGGGTCCATCTAGAGGCTATTTAGTTTCTCAGGTTTTGCCTAAACAGGAGTTGAGGTGTAGTTCTGAGAAAAGAGTTGGTCGCCAGCTGCCTCTGTATACTCTAGTGACTGGCCCCAGTGGACTCTCTGGGTTGTCAATCTCTGCCTCCTGGTTGCCAAAGACATTGCCTACTTATGAAATCACTGGGGGCGTTCAACCAACTCTATGATGTGGGTCTGTAAAGGCTGGAAGAGATGACACTGGGCTGCTCAGCAGTTATTTCTCCAGGCAGTCTTATTTTAAAAAGCTAGAAGTTATTTGACAGCTGCCAAAATCAGTCATGCCATCAGGTGTTGCAGGCCCTGCCTTCCAGCTGACAATGGAAACACCTCTTCAGCAATCCCCAGATGCTATGAAGTAGTTCAAAGCAGGGAGGGGCTACAGTCCTGCTGCCATCCTCAGCTGGGCCTTACCTGTAAGGCAGCACTGTGCTAAACACAGTCTTTGTGCTGGAAAAGCACTCCCCAAACTGGCACTGCCTCCTAATTAGCCCTTGATGAGTCCCGCAGTCGGGTGACTCTACCTCCCATCCAACCAAGATGGCAGGTTTCAGTGGAGTTTGCAGATTAAAACAGACTAGGAAGAAAAGCCTAAAGACCAACTTCCAATTCAGACTTATTTAGAAAAACAAAATTTACATTTCATATTCTAAATAGCATTTCAAAATGGAGAGTGATCACTTCCTGTATCTCCTTTAGAGCAGTAAGATTGCATTTTTCACCAAATACTGCAGGCACTTTTCTGGCTTACCTCTGCTGAGATTTTCTGCATCCAATTTTCTCTATCTCTCCTGGGCCTTTAACAATCAGCAGATTGCAAACTGAAATTAGAGAAGTCACTGAAAACCAAAAGGAATCACTTAATTGCCAATTTTATGTAAAAACAGGATCTAGACTCTAAAAAGAAAAGCGAATCTGTTTCTTAATGGATAATTACAGGGTGATAGTTTCAGTGACTTTTTCATTGCTGCAGCAGCCAGAAAGGTGTCAACTTTAGCCTTCAATTCCTCTCTTCTGGTATTTCACCAAGACAGGTGGTGTGCAATCACTCACTCCCACCTTCCCCCTCTGTGAGTTTTCCCTCTTTCTCTAGCAATCAAAGACAGTTTCACTTCCTTATTTCAATGTCAGTACTGCCTCCCCATCTTTGAAATCAGTGGAATTTGCCTTGTGTTAGGAAAGTTCCAAAATACTTCCTAAGCAGAATTATGGAAACTAAAGATGCAGAGGACCTCACTGGACCATCTAGTTCATCTATTTCCCAATAAGGAGTTTTCCAGATGGAAGATTTTCATATGCTGGATGCTTTCTCTCATTTCTGCAGGGCCTAACGTCAGATTTCTGAGCATCCAAGCCCAATGTAGAGAAGTGAATAAGGCCTGCATTCAGTAATTTCATAGACAGAAAAAGTGCCTTATCCCAAATGTGTTATCATATTACAACAGCTTTTGGATTGAAATAGGTGACACCTCATCAGTATCGTTACGTGAGAGTTCTGCATGGTCCTCCCAGCACCCTGGGCCTGACATTTCTTTTGCAGAGAGCAGTGTTTGGTTGCTGTGTCCTGAGTACAATGGAGCCCATTGGGAACATAGTCTTTTTTGGTTTTGTTCTTCCTTTTTTAAAAAAAAAAGAAAAAAATGCTGTAATTTTCCATATATAGGAGCTGCTATTATACAGATTTTTCCAGAAGTCTTTTGGAACAGGGGAGTAGTATCTAATGATACATTGATACACTTCCAGAAACACATGAACCAGTTACCTACACCATTTTGGCTAGCCATTTATTTATAAATCTCCCCTTTGTATAGTCCCACCAGCATCACATAATGCTGCCAAAAAAGTGTTGTGAGTTTCTTTTTTACTGTTATTGTCAAGAACAACCTTATATAGCAGCCACTGTGGTTATGTACTTAGGATCCCATTATGGTCTGTAATAGCCTTCTGATATTATCGTAATACAGAAATGTGAGTGTAAAATCAGGGCAGATGCTTCTTCCTTAGGCTTTATAAACTTGCATGAATTATTTAGTCTCCATGAGTCTCAACATTCTCTTTTGTGAAATAAATTTTTTAAAAGGCAAAATAAATGTTAAAATGTCTGGCTTGCTAAATGCAAAATAAATGAGAGTTTCTTTCCCTTTTTTTTTAATGGTAATTAATCTAGGAAACTTGGAAGAATCCCAAAAAATGAGGAATAAAGCTTAAAACATTTTTTATTCCTTCTTCACTTTGAGAAAAATTCTACATTTTTCTTTTAGGTAAAAATGATTGCTTTGGGGTCCTTAGCCCCTCAGTCACTGCAAAGGATAGAGAGGGGGATCTTGTATCCAGTGTATAACTGACAAATAAGTAAATAGAAAAACATTAGATGCTGAAGTTATAAAATGATATAATACTACAGTTTGCCCTTTCCTAACATATAAAAATTCAAAACTCACTGCTATTGAGTTGATTCTGACTTATAGCAACCCTAAGACAGAGTAGAACCATCCTGTAGAGTTTCCAAGGAGCACCTGGCAGATTTGAACTGCCGACCTTTTGGTTAGCAGCCATAGCACTTAACCACCATGCCACCAGGGTTTCCACATATTAAAACAATAGACTTAACAATAATAACCTAGGAATCATCAGACATGCCACACTTACAGGTCAAAACAGCTAAGAGTCTGTTGGTTGCTGGGAGCAAGAAACAATTTGAACTAAGAAGTAAGTAGAAAGGGAAGCTTATAGACATGACTTGGGAGGATGTCTCTGTTTGCAATCCTCTTCCCACACAATCTTCCTTGTTCTTATTTCAAATAATTATTACTCACATGTCAGTTCTCAATAAGACCTTCCCCAACATCCTTTAATAAAATTGCAATTCCCTACACACATCAGGATACCAGGGATTAAAGTGTCGCTCCCAAAATGTGTGTAGCAATGTGGCTGGGCCATGATTCCCATTATTCTGTGATCTCCATTTTGTGATTTTCCTATGCTATAAATCCTAATCTCTGCCTGTGATTATTAGATTGGATTATATTAAAGAGGATTAGGGTGGGACTGTAGCACCTTTCCTATAGTCACCTTCCTGCTCTAATGTAAAGTGGGTTTCCTGGTAGTGTGGCTTGCACCGTCTTCTATCCTACAGGAGATAAAAGGAAAGAGAAGCAAGCCAAGAATTAGGGAACTCATACCATCAAGCAAGCAATATCATCTTTCAGAACTGAGGTTCCTGTTCCACAATGCTGCCTGACCTAAAACAGATGCAATATAAGGACCTTCCTGCAGAGCTGACAAATAGGGAAAGCCATCCCCTGCAGTCGACACCCTGACTTTGGATTTGTAACCTACTGGTGTTTAAGAATAAACTTTTCTTTGTTACAGCCGTACACTTGTGGTATTTCTGTTATAGCAGTACCAGATGACTGAAACACAGGACTAGTTTTTCCAGGCAGGAGTATTTACATCTTTGCCCTGGAATGTTGTCAATAACATGAAAGTTCATATTTATGAGTAGAATGTGTCTTCTAATATCCCACTCAATATTCAGTCTCTACCATCATCCTCAAGGAATTTGTGTGGAGGAGGTCTAGTGGACGTGCCTCCATCAGCATCGATTAGTGCTTCAAAAATTTCTGTTTTGATTCTGGAATAGTGGTCAACACTCAAATACTTACCATGCAATATAATTTTGTGACACAGGTTGGGTGCAATACATTGGAAAGTACTGTGTATCATAGTAACATAAAAACCACACCCACTGCCGTGAGTTGATTCTGATTCATAGCAACTGTATAGGACAGAGTATACCTGCTCCATAGTTTCCAAGGAGGGTCTGGCAGATTGAACCTGCTGACCTTTCGGTTAGCAGACTGAGCGTTTAACCACTACACCACCAGCGTTTCCATAGTAGTAGCAGAGCATACTAAAGTAGATGAAGGTCTTACAGTCTGCTCTGAGCACTCTACGGAGTCAAAGTCCACTTTTTTTGTAGCTTCTGATTTTCAAAAAAAGCTGCAAATGTGGATCTTCGGTAAAATCTTCCCATTTCATTGTGACAACTATTTAAAATATTGTATTAAAATACAGAAGTCAAAAATGGTCAACAGATGCTGTGTTTATGACTTCTGATAGAAACTGTATTCTAGTTCTAGTAATTTCAGTTTTGTGACCTAGCCTTCTTCATCCTGTTTCTAATATATAGTTATTTTTACTTTTACCTTCTAGAGAATCTTCTTTATTCTCTTGATTGTTTTAGCGATGTTCTTTAGGAACTTTGCTAGTTCTTTATATCTATGTCTTCTTGAGGACTAAGTAGAGAAATGAAAGGAACATTAAATTGGCATATAGAAACCCTGGTGATGTAGTGGTTAAGGGATAACCACAAGGTCGGTAGTTTAAATTCACCAGCTACTCGTTGGAAACCCTGTTGGGTAGTTCTGCTCTCCTTTGGGGTTGCTATGACTTGGAATTGACTTGACAATAATATTTCAACTGACAAATGAAAAATATAAATTCTGTCTTATGGGTTTACCTGTCTCTCACAAGATATGTAACTTTGGACTAAGTTATTTAAACTTCTTGGATATAAACCACTCTATCTTAAAATGTGAATGACAGTATATATTCTTTTTTTACCAGAGTCACTGAGTGTTGCAATGGTTAATGTATTTGACCACTAATTGAAGGCAGGTTCTTCAAGTCCACTCAACGGCTCCTCCAAAGAGAGACTTGGTAATTTACACCCAAAAAGTCACAGCCGTGAAAACTCTATGGAACAGAGTTCTACATTGCAACACCTGGAACCGCCATGAATTGTAACCAGCTCAGTGGTGAACTGGAATAGACTAGATGATCTTTTTTGAAGTTCTTTTTAACTAATGTGAAGTCGCATATGTAGAAGAATGTGCAAAACATAGTGCCTAAAATGTAAGGCTTATTCAAACGGATCAGCACCATGGCTACCTACAACAGCTAGGTTGATCTGTTTCTGATAAAATGGCTTGTTGCCAATAAGATTTATTATTTCTGATAAGCACAAGATGAATCCATCTTAAAGTTTTGTTGCAGTTGCTGCTGTTGCTATTGCAGCAACATTCTGAGGTGTTCTCCAGACTCCATGAACTTCTATTTTTGTCATAATTTATAATTCGGAGTGCAGCAGCTTACAATTTTTTTGACCAAACCTGACTCATCTAATCTTTTGTCTTCCTTCATATCAACATTCTCAGTTTCCTATTTTTGTTATTAATAATCTCTCAGGAAGTTATATTTGACCCTTCTCATTTATTCTTCATTATAAATATTAATCTCTGTCTTTTATAATCATGCCTACAAAACAGTGTTGTTGCTGCCATTAGGCATCATGGAGTTAATTTTGACTCACAGCAACCCTATGTACAACAGAACAAAACACTGCTTGATCCTGTGCTCCTCACAATCATTATGCTTGAATCCATTTTTGCAGCCACTGTGTCGTTCCACCTCATAATAAGTCTTCCTCTTTTTTTAACTGATCCTCTGCTTTACCAAGTATGATGTAATTTTCCAGGGACTGGACAGTCCTAATAACATTTCCAAAGTATGTGAAACAAAGTCTCCCCATCCTTACTTCCATTAAAAACAAGCAAATCTATTGCTGTCCAACTGATTCTGACTCACAGCAACATTTTAGGACAGAGTAGAACTGCCCCATAGGTTTCTAAGAAATGCCTGGAAAATGTGAACTGCTGACCTTTTGGTGAGTTACCATAACTCTTAAACACTACACCACTAGGGTTTCCTTGCTTTAGTGGTAGTTCTAATAATGTATCTCCATGAAGCTACCTAGCCTTCCAACTGCAAACATTTCTTAGGCTCCTAAGTATCTATGTAACTTTATACTTCTAAGGCTCAATACATTTGTTTATAACTCATACTTCAAAGTAAGTAAAATGACTTGATGTGATTCTCTTTTGTAGCCCTAGGACTTTGTATGTAACAGGTATTCAAATTACTGTACCGTCGCTGTCAAGTTGATTCTGTCTTATAGAGACCCTGCGGGACGGGATAGAAATGCCCCATAGGGATTCCTAGGAGTGGCTCGTGAATTTGAACTGCCAACCTTTTGGTTAGTAGACATCCCTCTTAACCACTGCACCACTGGAACCCTGCCAAAATAAACTAGATGAGTAAATTTTTCTTTTTGTCTGTTACCTTTAATTTTCCTATGTCAAAGTCATGTGTTATTCTCCTTTATTCTTGTTGTACCATTCTATGCTTGCATGTTGGGACTCTCAGCTAGCGATTGACTACACAGAATATCTTGGAAATAGAAAAGGCCAAAAAAAAAAAAAAAAGGAAAGAAAGAAAGAAAAAGAAAAGAAAATCTAAGAGGTTTTCTCTGCCTCTTATTCTAAGCAATATATTTAACATGTTGATAGAGATTGTGTTCCAATGTCAGTCCCTGGAGAACCTTGACACTAACACTTTTCTAAGTAGAGAAATGACCATTTATTCCTACGCATTGCTTCCTGTCATTAAGCCATTTCCGCACTGAAGACAAAACATTTTCCATAATAACAAGGACACCAGGGTTTTTTTCAATTGTTGTTTCACAGCCTATAGGATTCACACTCTCAACATCTTTTTGAAATGTAAATAAAATGGCCTCTTCTTATTTTCCCTATTGCCTCTAAGAATCTAAGAGATTCATTTATTCAGTAAATTTATTACTTATTGAGCACTTGTTTTGTGCTAGGTGCTGGGTTAAATTAGTTAAAGAAAACCTATCCTGCCCTCAAAAAGCCTAACAGTTTCTAATCTGCCAAATGCTGTGCTGTAGATTGAATGGTGTCCCCACAAAAGTTTACATTGAAGTCCCAACCCTTGAACCTGTATATATGACCCTGTTTGGAATTTGGGATTTTCTTTTGGGATGTTAATGTGGCAATACCGGAGTAAGGTGGGTCCTAAACCTCATCATCTGAATGATGTCTTATTAAAATAACAGATAAAAACACATGCACAGACGGAGAAGACAGACACAGTGTGTGGGTCATCTACAAGCACAGGAATGCCAAGGATTGCCAGCAGTCACTAGTAACTAGGAGAGAGGTCTGCAGAGGGAACTGACAACAGCCAAGGTCCTGATTTAGAACTTTAGCCTCCAGGATAGTGAGAAAATAAATTTTCTTCCTTTAAAACCACCTACTTCGGGTGTCTTTTGTTACCTTGGCAGTTGATGTCTAAGACATACTCTAACAAAAGTGAAAACAAGTTGCTGTTGAGTTGACTCCAACTCACTGACCCCGTGAGTGTCAGAATAGAACTGTGCTCTATAGCGTTTTCTATGGCAGAACATCAAACCTAATGGAAGTGCAGCCAGTAAAACCTGTAAGTCTGCCTTGGAAGGAAGTCCATGAGCATTTAATCCAGGAGAATTCCTTAAGCAGAATCTCCCAAGACAATTAACTTGGTATGAAAGGGACAGGAGCTGCATTCAATAAGAAAGAGTAAACCAAAAATCAAACCCAGTGCTGTTGAGTCAATTCTGACTCATAGTGACCCTATAGGCCAAAGTAGAACTGTCCCATAGTGTTTCCAAGGAGCACCTGGTGGATTCAAACTGCCAACCTACTGGTTAGTAGACATAGCATTTATCCACTATGCTACCAAAGTTTCCAGAACAGCAAGTGCTAAATCCTGCAGGTATGCACAAGTATCACAGTATCGGAAAGGGCACACAGACTTTCAGTGATCTTAAGAAAGGGGCCTCAGAGGAATGTAGGACTGGAAGAGGTTGTGTTGCAGAGGCTTTCTGAGCTAAAGAACCTGTGTTGTTTGTTCGGTAGTTTAAGCGATTCAAGATTTGTGAGTAAAGAAGGGGATCTGTACGTCCTAGCGAGTTTACTGTGATGGCCAGATGGATTAGCTGCAATCAACCTGACGGCAATGGGTTGGGTTGGGTTTGGTCTGGTTTATTGAAGGTGAATTGGGAAGCAGGCAGAAATGTTTGCATATTGTTTATAAAATCTTCTCTAATGCTCACTGCTTTTAGAACAGCAACCATGAAGAGAAGAGGGACAAGATGTATTATTTAGTAGATTTAATCAACAGATTTGGGTGATTGAGTTAATTGAACCCATTGCCATTGAGTCGATTCCAATCCATAGTGACCTAGTAGGGCAGAGTAGAACTGCCTCACAGGGTTTCCAAGGCCTTCCCCACAGGGGCTGCTCATCCAATTAGAAAGGCAGGCGTGGATTCGCTGCACTTATTTACTAGTCTGCAGTGAACACACATTGAGATGAAACTCATTTGAAATTGTCCATACAAGTAAGCAAGCACAAGTAACCCTGTGTTTACCTTGTTTATTGGATAACTTGTCCCTGCTGCCACATCTTTCTCCTGACTGGTGAGTGTGACACTCTGATGTTTCGGTTAGCAGCCTCAGGCTTACCATTGTACCACCAGGGTTCTTTTCAAGTTAATTATTGTGACTGTATTTTCCCTTTGTAGAAGCCACGTTTTACATCTCCTGCAAGGTTATGTTTTTCTAGGAATCTATGATACCATCATTTTTTCCAGCTACTGCCACCCTGACAAATACAGGGCTAGCAAAGACCATTCTGAAGTTCCCAGGTTTTCCTGTAGCTTCCTCCCAGAGGACACTGTGCACTGGAAATCATTAGTCTTTGCTACCACAAGTCAGGATAGCCTGACAGCTTGTACATTCCTGCCAAAAGTTTCACCTTTGAGTTCCTTGAAAATTCTAGAGTCCCTGATGACTTATTTATATCTAGCCTATCAATTAAATAGAGAGCATACTTTTTATTTGCCCCATACTGCTTTGTTTTCTTGGTGCCGTGAATTGTGCATTCCATGCTTTTTTAAAAAGGTAATGTTGCTTCCCCTTCAACAATCTCTGTCCATCCCTCATTTTCCAATCTGCATTGCCAAAGTGAGCTATAGTTGAGTTCTTTTTATACATGACACACATTTTTTCCTTAGATTTCTAATAAGGTCATTGTAGGAGATCCCAGGCTTCCTGTGTTTTAATTTCTCTCAAATGATTTATATTTCCTTTTACCAGCTAATGTCAATAATTGAGGATAAAGAATTATGGGACAAAAAAGAATTCTACTATCTTGTATGTATTATAGACTATGAATTTAAAATTCTTGAGTCAACCCTAAATTCTTTATTTTTTTACTTCTTAAGATATCAAATATATGAAGTGTCTATTACTTGTTCCAGTAGTTCCATTTCTAGAAATATATCTTAATGAAATAATTTTACAAATATTCTAACATATTTACAAGAATATTCATCCCAGTATTGTTTTTAAGCACAGGAAAAATACAAAAAACCTAAATCCATTGAAATAGTAAATTTGTAAGCAAATCATGATACATCCATATAATACTATGTAGCTGTTAAAAATTATTACTTTTGTTTGTGTATTTTGAAAAACTGTTCACTGTGTATAATAAAAGAAAAAGCTATGACAGAACTGGTTGCAGTTTCTGATAATGCTTTTTGTCATGGTTCTGTTTGAATGATAGAATTTCAGGTGATTTTAATTTTCACTCTAGTTCATGACATGGGAAATTCAGAATACTTGAGCTCTTTAACTGGAGAATACTTATTCAGAGTCTAAGCTTAGCTTAAAATGTTAGAGTATTAGTAATAAAAATTATCAACATATTTTATGATTGTTTCTGTGAGACTTTTTTTAAAAAATAAAATCTTCCATGATTTCCTAGCAGGTCGTTTTCTAATCAGAAAGACAACTTAGCTCCCTTCTCCCTAAGATTGTTATTTGTAAGTGCCTTAGAGCAGATGCTGAGTCACAATGACACCGTGTACCAGGGTAGAACCGCCCCGTATAGTTTTCTGGGCTGTAATCTTTGTGAGAAAACCATGGTAGTGTAGTGGTTAAGAGTTTGGCCAATAACCAAATGGTCAGTAGTTTGGTTTGGGCTTTTTAGGTAATCTTTATGAGAATAGATTGCTTAATCATTGTGTCATCTAAGAGTAAACAAAAAATCAAATCTGTTGCTGTGGAATTGATGCCAACTTATAATTACCCTAAAGGACAGAGGACACATGACCCATGAGGTTTCCAAAGAGGGCCTGGCGGATTTGAACTGCCTGCCTTTCTGTTAGTCTGTATGTTAACCAGTGCAGCATCCAGGGCCCCAGGTAAAACTTAACCCATTGCCATCAGTTGATTCTGAACTATGGTGACCCTGTAGGACCAAGTCGACCACCTGATAGAGGTTCCAAGGAGTCAAACTGCTGACATTTTGGTTAGAACTAAAACCAAAAGCCAAACTCATCTCTGAGGAGCAGATTCTGATTCACAGTGACACTCGACACTGGTCATTTTGTTTCAGAAACAGTAATACTACCGTAAGTGAATCAAATTGACAACTCCAGATTAAATGCAGATAATATAATGTGAACAGTTTAATCAAGAAAATTTTCTAATTCCTACCTATTTTAAACTCTGTTTTTGTTGCGTTAAGTTATTTTTAATATCAAACTTAGGTTTTTTACCCCCTTCTATACTCTTTTTGTTTTAAGAACCCCTGCCTCGTTTTTCTGCTCTCCTACTCCAGCACCCAAAAGCATGAGTTAGCATTGTTTTTCCACGCTAAAGATACGGAGGGACAGATTTCAGACAAGCAGGCACTTGGGCCCAGTTTGTTTTCTTGGTGGCATACGTTCTAATATTTGTCACACTAGATAACCAATATTGGTATATTGTGTGTATTTTTCTCTCTTTTTATTTTGGCCCCATTTGCTTCAGCAAGAGATGATTACTTCCAACATCTAGTGGTCTTTTTTTCTTCACTATCTGGGAAATTTTATTATAAAATGTGAAACTCAGTATCATGCCACCAACGCATTTTGCATGATAATTTGTCAAGAAGATAAATCACATTTTCTCATGTTTCTAAAATTCCCAGGATTATAGGGCATCCCACACTCCTTGGATGCTCTATACTGGAGCCCCATCTGGTTTTCTTTTCTAAACATGTTCCCCTGAGGTCTACTTTAATTTGAATTGTATTAAATTCATCAAGCTTCTTAATGAGCCTTGAGTATTGTTCAACATGTGTGGTGGCCTCTCTAGGATAGTAGCAGAAGAGAATCTTAACTGCCTTCAGTGTATATACTTCTCGGCGTTTCCATCAGGTATAAGCACTGGTTCACATTATGTGAATATCATAAATAACTTGGTTGAAAGGGTCAATGTTTTCTTATCTCGAAAAGAGTCAAAGGGCAGTTTGCATTTATCTAGGAAATGCACCTCACAGATGGTAGTCTTAAAAGCTCCTCAGGGGATGGGTGGGGAAATACTATTATCCTTACATAATTCTAAAAACCTGGGGGTTGGTGAAGCCAGTGCACAAATTCTTCCCTTTCCTCTTAATCAAGGCCACAGTAAAAAAGAAAAGGGAAACCACACACACACACACGCACGCACTGGTAATTGCATTTTTCTTACAGCTCACTTCTCAGTAGTACTCCCTTTCCTTGTCATGTCTTGCCTTGTTTACTCTAGGATATCTTTTACTTATATATAAAGTGGGTTGTAAGAGGTTTATTTCAACGGTATCCTTGAAACAGCTTTAAGTGTACCTTCCCAAATCAGAAGATGAACAGCCAAGATTTTTGTTTTTGTTTCCCTCTGTGAAGAACTGGGATCAGACTTATAAATTTAACTCAAAAGAAGTTAAAAAAAAAAAAAAAGTAACTGTATTTTAAAGGCCCCCTACGCAGTTTACAGCTGTCTGGATCTGTTTCTCGATGGAAATCACAGATTACATTTGTGATATCTCCCTACTGAATTTTCAATCCACCACCCAATTTCAGTTCATACTATCAGTTCTTTGCCAAATTCTGCTTCCTTTAGATATAATCCAAATCCATCTACTTGTTTTGGAAATATGGGAAAATCAGTTTTGAAATACAAAAGACATGGAATTTCACCAACTCACTTTAAAGAATTGATAATTTCCTGCAAAATCATCTTTGAAACCAAGATTAATGAAGTCAGTTCTGCTTTATTGTTGATTGCTATAATTGAATTAGTTATAATTTTTTAAAGTCAACTTTGTAGAGTACATATATATATAGTGAAAGCAGACAATTCAAACCAATTTTGCATGCCCACCTATCTACAGCTCCTGTGATCTTTTGCCTTGTGACAACACACTCCTACTTTTCATTCTGTACACACTGTGTCTTCTTAATGTGCTCCTGCCCCCTCCTCTCAACCCTATTCTCTCCCATCTAGAAAGAGACCAGTAGGACAGCCTCCCACAACTGTATAGAAACATCAAGTACATCCATCATATGGTCACATCGTGTCCACAAGTCTAGTCCGTTCATACACAAAGAGTTGACCTCAGTATTGTTTTCTGGTCAGGGTCAGCATCAGGTCTAGGGGCCATGCTCCCAGGGGATCCTCGAGGCTGTCGGACCATCGCTTGTGGTCTTTTAGTAGAGTTCTTGGGCTATACCCCTCTTTTTCTCATGTTGCCACAGAAACTCAACATTGTATGCCACATCAGGGCTGTCTTTGGTGATGGCTGGGCACTATACGTTTTTTCTGTTCACATGTTGATACAGTCTCCTGTATCAACTCCTTCTGTCTCTTGAGCTCTCTTTTTCCTCATGTCTTTGTTTTTCTTGGTGACCATCTGTTTCAGCTCTGTTGGCAGCGTGCTAGCTTTTAAGATCCTAGACACCAGTTGCCAATATGGGGTCCAGAAGACTCTCTTAACAATAGGCTAATTATGTGAGTTGACCTCAGAGGATAGTCACCAGACCCCATCCCTGGTACTCTGTCCTTGTAATATTGGATTAAGATTAGAAGAGTTTTCAGTTTGTGGTAAAGTCCCATTATGTTGATCTACTTTCTACTGCGTGCTGTCACTGCTTTCACCTAACCGAAGTTCTATGAACTATCTAATAATCTATGACAATCCCTTGCCCCTACTCCCCACTCTTGTAGCCATCAAAGGGTCTTTTCTTCCGTGTATGAGTTTATTAAGTCCTTATAGTAGGTGTCTCATGCAATGTTTGTCCTTGTGCCACTGACTGATTTCACTCAGCATAATGTCTTCCAATTGGAACTAGGTTATGAGCTGTTTCCTAAAATCATAGTCTTTTAACATGGCATAGTGTTCCATTGAGTATATGTACTATAGTTTGTTTACCCAGCCATCTATTGATGGCATCTAGGTTAATTCCATCTTTTTGCTACTGTGGGCTGTGCTGCAATAAAAATTCATGTGCATGTGTCTATTTGTGTGACAGCCTTTGTTTCCGTAGGATAAATTCCAAGCAGCGAGATTACTGGGTCAAATGGTGTATCTGTTTCCAGCTTTTTAAGAAAACACCATACTGCTTTCCAAAGATGTTGTACCATTTTGCAATCCCACCAGCAGTGTAAAAGAGTTCCAATTTCTCCACAGCCTCTCCAGCATTAGTTGTTTTGTATTTTTTGGATCATGGTCTACCTTGTTGGGGTGAAATGATGTCTCATCGTAGTTTTGATTTTGCTTTCTGTGATAGCTAATGACTGTGAACATTTCTTCATGTGTCTTTTGGCTACCTGGATGTCCTCTTTAATGAAGTGACTGTCCATCTCCTTTGTCCGTTGCTTACCTGGGTTATTTATCTTTTTCTTGTTGACATGTTAGAATACTTTGTAGATTATGGGGATCAGATGTTGTTCCAACAAGTAGTTGTCAAGTATTTTTTCCCATTCTTTAGGTGGTCTTTTAACTCTTACGATAAAGTCTTTGGATGAGCAAAAGTGTTTGATTCTTAGTAGTTTCCATTTATCTATTTTATCTTCTGTTGACTGTGCTTTGTCAGATTTTGAAGTCTATCTAAGCTGTGTATTAAAACTTCCATTGTTGAGCCTAATTTTTCTTGCATGATTTTTATCATTTTAGGTTTGGTTTTTAGGTCTGATCCAATTTGAGTTAGTTTTTCTTAAGGTATGAGATATGGGTCTTGTTTCAGGTTTTTGCAGATGGATAGCCTGTTTTTACCCCAGTTTAGAATCTTAGGGTCTTTGTCCAATATCAACTGTTCATAAGAGGATGATGGCATCTCTGTGGTCTCAACTCTGTTCCACTGGTGTCTATGTCTCTCTTTGGTACCAGTGCCAGGCTGTTTTGACTACCGCAGTAGTGCGTTCCTCTTCCTTAGTAGTGCTTTACTTATGGAGGGTTTCTTACCTTTCCAAACAAACTTGGTGATTTTTTTCGACATCTCTTTCAAAACTGACACTGGAATTTGTAGGGATTGCATTGTATACGTAGATTGCTTTGGGTAAAAGAGACATTTTCACAATGTTAAGTCTTCCTATCCATGAGCAGGGTAGGTTTCTCCATTTATGTAAGTCTCTCTGAGATTCTTGCAGCAAGGTCTTGTAGTTCTCTCCATACAGGTCTCTGACTTCTCCAGTTAGATTTATTCCTATGTATATTATCTTCTTGGAGGCTATAGTAAATGTTATTAATTTGGTGATTTCTTCTTTGACGATCTCTTTGTTGGCATAGAGGAACCCTACTGCTTTACTTACATTTATTTTATATCATGATACTTTGCTGAACTCTTCTATTAATCTGAGTAGCTTCCTTATGGATTCTTTAGGGTTCTCTGTGTATATGATCATATCATCTGCAAATAGGGAGATTTTTTTTTACTTCTTCTTTGCTGATGTGGATGCCTTTTATTTCTTCATCTTGTCTGACTGCTCTGGCTGGAACCTATAGTGCAATGTTGACTAGAAGTGGTGAGAGTGGACATCCTTGTCTGTTTCCAGTTCTCAAGGGGAATTCTTTCAGTTTCTCCATTTGGGACGATGTAGGTAGTTAGCTTCATGTAAATGCCCCTTAGTGACCTGAGGAATTTCCCCTCTATTCCTATTTTGCTGTGAGTTTTTAGCATGAATTCATGTTATATTTTGTCAAATGCTTTTTCTGCATCAGTTGGCAAAATCAGGTGATTCTTATCTTTTGTGCTATTTATGTGGTTGATCACATGAATTGTTTTACTGATGTTGTACCAGCCTTACATACCTGGTATGAATACCACTTGGTCATAATGAATTATTTTTTGATATGTTGTTGAATTCTATTGGCTAGGATTTTGATGAAGATTTTTGCATCTAGGTTCATGAGTCATATTGGTCTGTAATTTTCTTTGTTAGTGGAATCTTACCCTGGCTTTGACATCAGTGTTAGGCTGGCATCATAGAATGAATTTGGGAGTATTCCATCCCATTCTATGCTGTGATAGAGTCTCAGTAGTATTGGAATTAATTCTTCTTTAAAAGTTTGGTTGAATTTTCCAGTGAAGCTATCTGGGCCAGGACTTTTTTTTTTGGTTGATAGTTTTTGAATAACTTTTTCAATCTCTTCCTTTGTAATGGGTTTATTAAGTTGTTCTTCTTCTTCTTTTGATGATTTTGGTACACGATATGAATCGAAAAATTCATCCATTTTCTCTAGGTTTTCAAATCTATTAGAGTACAATCATTCATAATATTCCGTTATGATACTTTTGATTTCAGTTGGGTCTGTTTTGACATCTCCTATCTCATTTCTTATTTGGGTTATTTGCTTCTATTCCTGTTTGTCTTTTGTTAGTTTAGCCAATGGTTTATCAATTTTGTTGAACTTTTCAAAAGACCAGTTTTTGGTTTTGTTCATTTTATCATTTGTTCTTTTATTGTCTAATTGGCTTAATTCTGCTCTAATCTTTATGATTTGTTTTCTTTTGGTACCTGAAACGTTCCTCTGTTGCTCTCTTTCTATTTATTGAAGCTGTAGGGTTAATTCTTTGGTTTGAATCTTTTCTTTCTTCTGGATGTGTGCATTTATAGAGATACACTGACCTCTGAACACTGCTTTGGCTCTATCCCATAAGTTCTGGTAGGATGTGTTTTTATTCTCATTTGATTCCATACATTTCTTTATTTCATCCTTGATTTCTTCTGCAACCCATGGATTTTTGAATAAGATGTTGTTCAATTTCTATGTGTTCCAATTTCTACCTGTGATTTTTCTGCTATTGATTTCAACTTTTATAGCTTTATAATCCAAGAAGATGCTTTGCAATAATTCAATGGCTTGGATTTTTTTTTTTTAATTATGACTGAGTGAAAATGTACATTCCTGTATAAATTTACATGCCCACCTATGTGCAGCTTCCACTGCTCTCCCTGCCCGGTGACAGCACACTATTCCTCTCTGCTCCATACATGTCTCATCCTCCCAACAGTCTCCTTTCCCCTCCTCTCCACCCACTCCCCTTTCTCCAGCCGGAGGTCAGCAGGGTGATATCCTATAGATGCATGGAACCATAAAGTGCATCCAATATAAAAGCTCCCAAGCTGCCATCCGAGGGCACAGCAAATGTTCCCAACTCAGCAGGAACGGATGCTCACTGAGGACTTTTTTGATACTTACTTTGTGTTCTTACATGTGGTCTATTCTAGAAAATGTTCCGTGTGTTGGAGGAGACACTGTACTTACTTTTGATGGGTAAAAATTTCTGTATATGTTGATAAGGTCTACTTGTTTAACTGTCACAGCAAGAGCTTCTGTATCTTTACTGGGCTTTTTTCTGCATCATCTGTCCATTACTGAAAGTGGAATGTTAAAGTCTCCAACTATTATTGTGGAGTGTTTTATCTCATTTTTCAGTGTTTGATGTATTTAGATGCACTGGTATTCAGTACATAATATTTAGTATTGTTATGTCATGCTTCTGTACTAAAGCTTTCAGTTATAAATAGTGGCCCTCCTTGTCCATGATGGTGGATCTTACATTAAAGTATGTTTCATCCGGGATTAGTATTGTCACTCCTTCTCTTCTTTGTATGTTGTTAGCTTGATATGTATTTTTCCAAACTTTGATTTTCAGTTTCTTCATGTCTTGAGTCTTAGGTAAGTTTCTTGTAAGCAGCATAGAGACAGGTAATGTCTTTCGATCCTAGCTGTCACTCTGTGTTTCTCTACTGGAGCATTCAGTCCATTTACATTCAGTGTAATTATTGACAGGTATGTGTTTAGTGCTGTCATTTTGATACATTTATTTTCGTGTTGTTGATGTTTTCTATGTTGTTCATAATATTCTTTTCTGGGCCACTCTTCTTTATCAGTTGACTTTTCATCTTTTTTAGTGTTGGTTTTGTGTTTCTTGAGATTCCTGTATTGTGTTTCTTGTTTTGATATGTTGCACTGTTATTTTGTTTTGTGCCTACCCCAGTGATCCCCCTTAGTATTCTAAGTTTAAACCAGACTTTAGCTTCTGCATATCTTTTTTATTTCATCTCCATCTGGAAGGGTTATAACTAATGTAATATATCCCTCTTTTTTACTGTGATGATGTGGTAGTTTTCATGTTGTGATCACTGGTTCCCGTATTTTAATAATGCAGCCTTGATTGAGCTTATTGACTTCCCTAAGTGAGTAGAATTCTGTGTCCTGCATTGCCTCCTTAAGTATACACTTAATGATTTTGTCTGTCTAAGCAAAGAACTTCTCAGGATTTTTTATAGTTTTGGTTTGGTTTTTACAAAGTCCCTAAGCTTCTGTTTATCTGTGAATCTTAATTTCATCTTCATGTATGAGAGACAGTTTTGCAGTATGTACAATTCTTGGTTGGAGATTTTTTTCCTTCAGGGCTTTGGAGTGTCATCCCACTGCTTTCCTGCCAACATCATTTCTTCCAGGAAATCAGATGAAAGCCTATAGGGTTTACCTCTGAATGTTAGCTTTGCTTTGAGCCTCACTGCATTTAACAGCCTCTGTTTATACTTCATTTTATTAAGCTTGATTATAATATACCTGGTGTCTTTCTTTGGTGGCCTAGTTTTTGTGGTGTTTGAGACATGTCTTGGATGTCTGTGTTCTCTTCTTTCGTAATTTCAGGGAAGCTTTTTGTCAGCAACTCAACAACAGTACTGTCTGTGTTTTCAGCGATCCTTCCTTGTTCAGAAACTCCAATTATCCATAGACTGTTCCTCTTAATAGAGTCCTACATGTTTCTTAATGCTTCTTCATTTTTCTTATTTCTTTTCCCTGACTTCTCCTCATAAATACTAGTGTCAGTTGCTCTTTTCTTAAGGTCATTAAGTCAGATTTCCATTTCCTTAATTCTACTCTTTTGGCTTTGGACTGAATTTTCTAATTCTGTAATTTTGTTGTTGATCTGCTGGATTTCAGATTATTGATGTCGCATCAGTTCAAATAGCTTCCTTTGTTTTTCATTTTGTTCTGCTACATTTTGTTAGATTCCTAGAAGAGGTCTCTATATAATTCTTTTGTACTCAACCTCTGGTAGTTTCAGAAAGGTTTCTTCATCTGGGAAGTTTTTTGGATCTTTATTTTAGCAGTTTTCCAGAGCTATGGGGAACTGCTTCTTTAAATGGTTATCAATTGACTGCTGTCTGCATGCTATCTAGAAGCTGTTCAATTTCTGGTGTTACCTCAACAGGAGCTGAGCCACAGTTCTACAATGGGAATTGGTCACCAGCTGTCTCTATGCATACCAGTGACTGGCCCCAGGTGGACTCTCTAGGGTGGCAGGCACTGCTTCCTGGCTGATAAAGATGGCTCCCTAGTTACGGAGTCACTGGGGGCCATCAGCCGACCTTATGATGTAGATCAGTGAAGGGTGGAGGAGATGCTGACGGGCCTCTAAATGTTCGGTTATGCTTCTATTATTTAAAAGAGTAGTTTATTTCTTAACAGAGAGCTGTCCAGTAGCTGCTGAAAACAGTCAGGTCCTGAGGTGTAGCAGGCCCCATGTTCCAGCTGGCAATGAAAGTGTCTCATAGGCCATCCACAGATGCTATGACATGGTTCAGAGCAGGGAGAGGTTAAAGTCTTCCTGCCATCCTCTGCCAGGCCCCATCCATGTATGTAGGCACGAATTGTCTCAAACGCCACTTTACTGCTGGAGAAGCACTTGCCAGACAAGCTGCTGTTCCACGTGAGAATCAGCCACAGCTATGTCCCTGGATGGGTGACTCTGCCTTCCAGCTTACCAAGGTGGTGTCCTGGCTGAGCTGCTCTCTTTTCTGTGAAACAGCAGGATCTATTGTGCAGCTCAGGGGAAGGTGGAGGGGCAGTAGTGTCCTCAGTCAGCAACCAGGTTCTTAGTATGGGGCTCTCCCACTCACTGTCTCTCTGCTACACTGTATTTTACTTGCTTAAATGCCACAGTTGCATGTGTTTTCTGGCTTATGCCCAGTCCCTGACTCCTGGATAACAAAGAAGACATCCATACCTGCAGTCCTCTAAAACAATGAGTCAGGAGGAGTGGGAGTAGGGGTGCAGTGGCTGCTGGCTTGTCTTTGAGAGGGATAATTTAGTCTGTTACTGGTGCCTGGTCATATGTGACAACACTATGCCATTTCCTAGGGCTCCCCAAATGTCCACTGCTCCATTCAGTTATCATTCCAGGCCTTAGTTCTTAGAAGGAACTGAGGAGATATGTGTCTAGTTCACCATCTTGGCCCCCTGTTTAGCATATTTTGTATGCAATGAAATGTATGTAAGTGTGTAGTGTGATGATTTTCACAAATATGTATAGCCATGTAATCATCAACTTAATTAAGACATAGGACATTTCCATCACCCTTTTCTAACTCACAAAAAGCGCCACTACAGTCAAGTGGATTCTGATCAGTAGTGACTCTGTAGGAAAGAGTAGAATTACCCCATAGGTTTTACAAAACTGTAAATTTTTATGGAAGCAGACTGTCACATATTTCTCCTACAGAGTGGTTGGTGAATTCAAGCCACTGACTTCTGAGCAGCCGAGTGCTTTAGCCCCAGTACCACCAGAGCTCCTTCACTCTCTTCCAGAGAGCCCTAAATGCTGTCATGTCAATTCTGACTTTTCACAACTGTACTCCATAAGGTTTTCAGTGCCTGATTTTTTTGGAAGTAGAAAAGTAGAACACCAAACCTTTTTTCTGAGGTGTCTGTGGGTAAACTCAGTCCTCCAACCTTTTAGATAGCAGTTCAGCCTGTTAATCATTTATTTGACCCACAGATTTTCTAGATAGCATAGCTTGCATAAAATCCTTAAGTAAGAAATAAGCTTGGTAATTTTAGGGATATAAGACAAAGCCTGTGTCACTGTAGCATAGTTAAGAAGTGGAGAGGAAGAACGTGAAAAAGGTAAGAGAGATAGAGGCCTAGTCATGAATGAACTTTTAGTCTATGCTGAGGACTTTGGCTTCTGTTCTTTGTCCAGTGTAAAGGTACAGTTGCATCTTGTATATAAAAGAATATTCTGATCTAATTCTCCCTCACTTTCTTCCATCTCCGTCTGTCCAATTCTGTCTTCCCAGCTGGCCTAGATCCCCTACTTCATAGTTCCCTTATTTTATCCATAGGTGGATGGAAATTTTCTTTTTCCTCTTAAACTTTTAAGCCACTCTTTCCATTCTACCTTGTAGCATGCAAAAATAATGGAAGAGAACGAGTCTTTAACAGTAAATCATTTGTACAATAAAACGCATCTTAAGCCAAAAGCCAAAGGACCTGCTTTTAAGAATATGAGCCAGGAAAGAATCCCTTGGAGACTGGTGATAATTACAAATGTGATAAAGAATCAGAAAAGTTCTATAAAATATAATCTCACTTTAAACTGTTTAACCTACATATCTTTGATAGTTATGGACTGAACTATGTTCCCCAGCAGGTGTGTTAATTTGACTAGGTCATGATTCTTAGTACTGTGTGGTTTTCCATCATTTCATAATCTGATGTGATTATAACCTCTATGATGTTAATGAGGTAGGATTAGAGGAAGGTATATTGGCTGGCATTACTTAATCTATAGGATTAGATTATATAGTCTACCTCTTTTGGGATATAAAGAATGAAGCAAGCAGGGAAGAAAACAACCTCATTCCATCAAGAAAGAAGTATTGGGAATGGAGGATATCCTTTGGACCTAGGGCCCCTGGTCTAAGAAGTTCCTAGACCAGGGGAGAGTTGATGACATGAGCTTTTCCCCAGAATTGACAGTAAGAAAGCATTCTCAGGAAGCTGGCACCCTGAATTCAGACTTCTAGCCTCCTAGACCGTGAGAGAATAAGTTTGTACTTGTTAAAGCCATTGATTTATGGCATTGCTCTTACAGCAGCACTAGACAGCTAAGACACTGATTTATTGAATCATGTCATCATGCAGTGGAGTTTTCTTGTAGTGAAAGAAAAGTCAGTTATCACCCTTTAATGGGTGTTAATTTCTTTAAAAATTTAAGTTAAAAAAACTGCTTTATATTCACTACATGGTGAGGAGATTACAGGTATGTATTTAATAGTTAATTTTATTTTGTCACTTTTACCCCCAGATTATCCTAAATTGCATTGCCAATCTTTCGTCTTATGTGGTTACTGTAAGAGTAGCCATATGTGCCCTCTTTCATGCTTAAAAATGTTCTTGTTTTGGTGATCGATTATATGTAGTACTAATTATAATGAAATCATAACCATAGAGCCACACTGGCTATGATACTACAATTATACAATTATTCCGCAATTTAGTTCTCTCCTCACTTACTAGTATTTAAGTAGTTACATGTAAAGCAGAACAGAAAACAAGACCACTTGCTAAATGCGTGCTATCTGACTTTAATCCCGGCACTGTAGCAAGCACTCTACACTATTCAGCAGTTAATTTAAAAAGTACCAGGCAGAGTAAGTGCCACTTGGATTATGTATATGTGGAAATAATTCCAGATAATTAGATTAACTTGTCTAAAGTTACTTAAATTGTAAGAACAACCAAATTTGAATCCCAATCTTCATGGTGCTAGGAGTCTTCCCAAACTGTTGCTATGTTATAACTTTTAAAATTAAGACTTTATTTCCAGAAGAAATAATGTAAGCCCTTTAACCACATGGACAGGAAAAGGGAAGGGAACTGATTGTTATTTAATTCCTGTTATGTTCGGCTCACTGAGTTAGGCATTTAAGGGAGCATCTCCTTTAACTATTCCAGCAATGTAAAAATGGGGCTCAGAGATGTTAAGACGCTTGGTCAAATCACACAGTTCCTTGAGTCAGGGGCAGCATTTGATTCACCCATATCTGGTTCCAATACCTATATTCTTTGCACCAAACTATACTACTTAGAGAAAGGAAAAGCATAAGCTCCTTTGAAAGAGACTCAAAAGGTACATAAATATCCTTATTCTATAGTGAACTGCATCTGGGGATACAAGAGAAAATTGTCGTGCCAGCAAGGAGGGAAGTATTCCTTGCTCATTCTACTTCCTTAGAGTCTTTGAAAGAGAACATGGTTGTCAAGTAGCCTAGAATTAATGACTCCTTTTGATGGAAGCCTCAGAAGCTCTCTGCCTCAGAGTCCCCAACCACAGAACAGGAAATGGAGCTGTTTCCAAGAGAAATGAATTTGCCTTCTCTGGGGAGAAACAAAAAGAAGCATTTGAATAGGCAATTGATCAGTAGGAAGACTGTGAGGTGATAAAAGAACTGGAAGTCACAAAAGCCCTTGGTGTACCAGTTTTAATAAAAAGAATTTTGTCTCCAGCTAGGCTTCATGCAATGAATTGCTTGACATATGTTTCTAAGTTCTATCTTTAATAATGCAGGTGTTTCCATCCAGAGTCAACCTTTCTTTATCAAAGATAAAGGGACTATTTATGTAACTGACCATAAGGATGTGTGTTTGTTTTGTGATTGATTTTAACCACAGTGGTGTTCTCCTTTGTCTGAGGCCACTTGTCCTATGGCTTCGGATGTGTGATCTTTATGGGCGATCTCCAGAATTAGTTTTGAAACCAACAAAAAATAGGTACTCATTAAAGACTCATTTCTTCAATAAGGTTACTATCTTTCAAAAATTTCAATAGTTCTTAGTAAAATATTTAGTGGCTCAAATTGAAATATGCTAATATATCTTAAAACATTGCAGGGAATTTAATATTTAGCATGTGAGCCTCAGACCGACTTATGCAATTTATTTTCTAATAATTGATTAAAATCTGACAAGCAAATCTAGATATTATAAAGCTTATTTAATAATCTCAAGTGCATTACATGATCCATAATATTAATGTTATTAGTATATATTATTAATATATACATAATATTAATATTACATGTTAATAATATTATTTGATTAAAATTAAAGTGCTCATAGTTCCAGAGTATTAGAGTTGCTCTTTGTCATTTTCAGATCGAAAAATTAGGTAGCACTGGCTGCAAATCATGCATCTTTCTGAAGAAACTCTTTGCTTATGAAGAAGCAGCATTGTAACATGGTGAGATCATCATTGTAACTCTTTCTCTTTTTTTCTCCTTAATATTTTTAGAACCAGCATTTTTCCAGGCATCTTCTAGACCAAGTTTCAGCACTATTGCAAGACAGCCACTTTTCTAAACTGGTTAAACTGTATGCCACAGGGTTTTTTTGTTTGTTTTTTTTTTTTCTTTTCTGTGTTCTTTTGGAATACTATATGTTTAAAAAAGTCTTAGAGAAATTCAGCAAAATGTCAGAATCCTTTGTCTATTGTGATTCAGTATGAAACACACAGAAATTGTGTAGAAGCCCTGTCTACTAGTTTTTGAGTTAAAAAAAAAAAAAAAAAAAGATAGTAGAGTTATTTGCTTTTGTGCCTTGAGAGAAAATGTTCACCACTTGCATGCCTTACTATTCTATTCACCATTCTTTGTAAACATTGCCTGGGTGAAAAAAAAAGTAGAGAATAAGGAGATCTCTCATGGGATCCCTGACTATCATCTATTAAAATTTGTAATTGTTCTTAGCTGAATGGCTCTATAGAATTTTCCGGGTTATTTATTTATTTATTTAATTTTATTTTTGGCTGTAATCTTAAAAGAAGCAGATTGCCAGATCTTTTCTTTCATGGTGTCGCTGGGTGGTTTCATATCCCCAACTTTTAGGTAGCAGTCAAGGGCAAAGCATTTGTGCCACCTGGAAACCTAGATTTATCTATATTACTTGCTGTCTGTTACAATTAGGCTGATGGTGACCCTATAGGACAGAGTAGTACTATGCTATAGACTTTCCAACACACCATGTCCTTTTAAACATAAGAATGTGTTTGGGTACATACATTGTCACATCAGAGCCATAATGTGTGCTTTGTCTGAGTTAAGCCATTACTTATTAAAAAAAAAAAAAAAAATGCTATAGAGTCCAACTCATAGCACCTCTACAGGACCCAGTAGAACTTCCTCATGAGGTCTCCAAAGGATGACTGGTGGATTCAAACTGCCAAACTTTTGATTAGCAGCCATAGCTCTTAACCATTATACCATTAGAACTTCTTCTTACGTGTGTTTCTGAAAGATCCAACTAAATAATAGTAACTCAAAGTAGTAGTTAAGAAATTTAAAAACAGAGAATAGCCTAATATTAAGTGTTTCCCAACAAATAATTTACTTACGCATTTGTTAGTTGTAATGAAAGAAAGTCATTGTGCAACTACAGCCCAAGGTATGCATTTTGGTCTTTGTCTTTATTGTCATAGTTTGTTGCTTTTGCTGTTATTGTTGTAACAGCAATGTTAAAAGAATCCTTTCTTTTAATTATGTGCAAGAATCTTTTAATTACGTTGCATTCTACTGGTTGCATTTTTCAGACCTCGCGGGATCCAGTTCTAAAAGCAGAGATGTTAGAGACTTACTTCCTAAAAGAACAAATTCACGCAAATGAAAATAAATCGTGTTTGAGAAATCTGTTTGCACTTTGTCTTCACACTCGTTCGAATGCTTTAACATGATTCAGTGAATTGCATATTAAAAAAATTAATAGAAACTTTTATTTTCCTTTTGGTTAATAAGTCAACTTTGAGTGTGTAAACATGCGATTCATATCTGTAACGAAAGCAGTGTTGTACTTCTCAAGACTCACAAATCCCTAAGGATGAAATGTCTCAAGTATAAACTCTTACTTAATTTTTCATTGCTAACAGCATTTATTTATTTAATTTCTCTAGCCGTGTTGAAAAGAAAAACAACAAAACCCAACTTTCTATAAAGACAAGAAGTATTGTCATGGTGGCCTCCTTGAGCATTGACTGGAACTGACAAAAGGCCAGGATAACACCTAACTGTGTTTATTTTTAAAGCAACCTCTATAAACAAATCTTCCCGTTTCTCATTTTCATGTTTCTTCTTTTGGGAAATAATTACTCTCTTGAGAAAGTATTAATTAAAGAGTGCTTATTCAACTGAGATGGCAACTTTCTATAATAATTATTTCTTTCACAAAGCATAGATCAAGTTGAAGCTCACATTCTGAATATGGAAATGGTCTTAGTGATGAAAGATATACTTAGGAAATGTGGAATGTGTGCTTCATACTTCAAGTGTTTTTCAAAATAAGAGCTATGCCAATGAGCTTCAAGATGATGAAGTTTAACGGATGCTGGAGTCTGAACAGATCTCACTACTTGGATCCAACTATGAACTTGAACCAGAAGGGTGTGTGGAATCAGCACAAATCAGCCAAGGGCCAAGACTCTGGTGGGAAAAGCATATATGCCAGTCACAAGAGCCCCTAGCTGGTGGAAGTGATTGAGGAATTGAGAATTTTGGCTCCACTGAAGTGTAACTGGGTGCTAGACAGGATTCCACTGAGAAACTTGCACTGAGATTATAGTGGTTTGTGAAGTAGGCCAAGAAAAGCACAGTTGGTGTTGCTCAGGCAGAGTGAGGCATGAATAATGAAATCATTAGATGTTATACAGAATCCTGCACTATGAGGAATTATCTAATGAAATATGTTGCCTTTAGTCCTAGGAACTGCCTTTTTTGTTTGTTTTCCTTTTCCTTTTCTTCCTCCTTGGCCGTGGTCAGTGGTTGACGTACAACTAGGTTCAGCTATTTGGATTCTCCTTCACTTGTGTCATCTGGCCTGGGAGTTCTAATTAATTATTTTTGTGAAATGGCTACTATCTTAAAGCCATTCATTTATACTGGCAGAAGATCAGGGCTTGTTCCAGTCTTTGCGTTCCTAAAAAAAAAAAAAAAAAATGAAAATTTTCCCTCCTTGTGTCTTGACAATAAAAGCCAGGAGGTAGTACCAAAGGGAATTTGTAAGTTTCTGCTATTGCTGGTCTTTGTTACCAGTAAGAAAAATAAATGATTTAGAGAGAATAGGAAAGTTAACCCTTACTTAAATTGTTCCAATTAAATTTTGTTTTCTTCGACACCTTATATTACATTTAGAAGCCCCTGGGTAGTGCGGAGGGCTAAGCTGGTCTCCTGACCCAAAGGTTGGTGATTTGAACTCACCTAGAAGTGTCTCAGAAAACCTGGGAGAGTAGCGAGTAAACACTACAACTACCAACCAAAAGGTTTGCTGTTCGAGTCCACAAGAGTCCAGGAGGTGCTCCTGGGAAGCTCTACAGGACTGTTTTACTCTGTCCTCTAGGATCACTGTAAGTCAGAATCAACTCGATGGTAGTGAGTTTTTTTGTTTGTTTGTTGGTCTGTTTGTTTTTTTTTTAAGAAGTGCCTCAGAAGAAAGGCCTGGACATCTGCTTCCAAAAGATTAGTTTTACTCCAATATATGTGGGATTCCAGGAGCTGGAAATTTCAACAGAAACTGTTTTTTACTAGTACATTTCATTTATTTTTGGACAATACTCCAATTTCATAGAGTAGTTGTGAAAATACTGTTAACATTTGAGCCTACGTCCATGGGGCACAATGGTCCCCAGGAGGCTAGCTCTCAGTGAATGAAGAGCCAGATTCTTTGGAGAGGTGTCAACGGACAGAGGAACATTACTTTAAATAGCACAAGAAGCCACCCAGCTTAGTTTTTTTTTCTCTTGCCAACAATATAGATACAAATCCGTTCATTTCTCAAATACAGTGTGATAATAAGAGAAGAGTAGGTCATGTAAATTAACTTTTCAATCTAACTATTTACAATCATCACAAATCTTTGTAACTGTGAGAAGAACATATTAATATATTTGGAATTCAGAATTAAAGAATAAATCATTGTCAGATAATATATGAACTACCTCTCCACTAAAAATTAAAGAAAGAAAGAAATCAGAATAAACTGAAAACAAGTATCTAATGGACTATGCTTTGGTGATAGAAATTCTGGAGTTTAACAAGGGTATGATTTATAATCCATACCAAAGGAAAATTTGCCTTTCTATTCCCTTCACATTCTTTAATGTAAATAGTAGACTTTTAAATACTGCCAGGATTTCCTTACAGCTTTGTGCTTTGTT
The DNA here is from genome assembly GCA_028571685.1 of Heterohyrax brucei. Lineage (NCBI taxonomy): Eukaryota > Metazoa > Chordata > Mammalia > Hyracoidea > Procaviidae > Heterohyrax > Heterohyrax brucei. The sequence continues at coordinate 80,685,381 of CM053147.1, forward strand.
TTAAAGGGAGCAGAGGTAACCAGTCTTACATATTATTTACTTTATGCCAATTGCTTTACACATACTGTTTCGTGTAAACTATACCAAATATCATTGAGAGAAACATTATAGTCATCTTTTTAGTGAAGAAAAATGTGGAACTCAAAGAGAGAAAATAGCTCTATTAAGGAAATATTGTTAAGAAGTGGTGGTTTGGATTTGAACCAAGTTATTCTTGTCCATTAACCCCTTGTATTTCATTGACTTGCTGACAAGCTAGAAAATGGAAAGCAACTAAACATATTTTGAAAAATCTGTAACTTAATAGTACCAAAGAGGGGAAACAGAATCAGTGGAAAAATATCTGCTTCATTCACACTTCATTCATTTAACAACAATGCTTTGGAGCGGTGAGTTGAATAAGACCTGTAAGAATTAGATCCACAGCGTTCTCACATGTATCTCACTCCGTGGTAAAGCCAGCTTGCCTATCTTACTCATTATGGTAATTGTTGGGTTTTGACTTTCAAGTCACTGTCCTTTAGGCCTTTGGTTTGCAGATACAGTGAATGTTCTTTGCCATCTGTCTAACTGATTCCTGTCCTCCTGCCTCCCAAAGAACATCCACTTGGAGTCAGTTCAGCTGTTGACCTTTCTGCTTGCAGCCCAGGTGGTGCAGCTCAGGAAGGTGACAATACCATTCTACTTTCAAAGACTGGACCTGATTTTTCTAACTGTTGAGTCAAGTACAGGCTTGTACCTTCGTTTTGGCCAAAAGATGTAAAAGCAAGATTTTTGGAGGATTCTAGAGAAGTTCTTCAAGGATTACTTAATGGGATGCAGAAAGACTCTTTCTCACCACAAATATTAATTAAAGCACATGTGCCTTAATGTCACAGGCAGCTTTTCCAGAAGCATGAGTAAAAACAGCCTCAAGATGAAGTCAGCACTGCATATGACAGAGTGAATAGACAGAATTTGTAAACTTAATAGCATCATGGAGCTAGAACGTCAAATAATGCTGTCAAATGCCCTACCTCTGGACGCCTTCTTACTGTTTAAGTCAAGTTGAGCTGGATTTTCTATTTCACATACAGCTTTAAAACCTTTCCAACTTATACAGGAGCTGTAAACCAAAAAATACCAAACCTGTTGCCACTGAGTTGATTCCAACTTGTAGCCACCCTACAGAACACAGTAGAACTGCCCCATAGAGTTTCCAAGGAGGAGTTTGTGGATTCAAACTGCCAAACGCTCGGTTAGCAGCCACAGCACTTAACCACTATACCACCAGAATTTCCACATTAGCTATAGGTGAGCAGAAAAAGTGAAGTGATACCCTTTTCTTAATGTTAGTGGTGATGTTTATCTAGGATCGTTGTCCGAAAGCTCTACTATTCTACTTGCATCTTTTAACCACATGTTGCCCAGAGAGTTGATTCCAGCTCACAGTGACCCTATAAGACAGAATAGAACTGCCCCACAGTGATTCGAACTGCCAGACTTTCAGTTAGCAGTTGAATGCTTAACCAGGTGTCACATTCACAGGAATTAACACAATGAAAGGTATTTTTAGTGAACCTATGTCTCAGGGTCTCTATAAATTGGAATAGACTTGCTAGTAATGAGTTGGGTTTGGTTTGTTTATGTCCAGAGAATTGGGATTATATAATAAGAAAGTTAGATGACCATCTACTCTGTTTCCATCACCATTCTTGTCTGTACAGATAAAGCAGGAAAGCAAACAAAATCTCCTGTAGTGGGGGAGGGGGGGAGCAGTGGCAGAGAGCTCACTGTCTCAAAGGCAATCAACAAATGGATAGGTAAGTGCTACAAAGTAAAAGGGATTAAGTGCTACAAAGTAAGAGGAAGTACAGAGAGGATGCTATTTTATACAAACCGGTCAGAGAAGGTCTTTCCAGGAAGGGACATTTCAGCAGAGACTTAAAGGAACTGAGAGAAGTAGTCTCAAAGCTATTTGAAATAAAGAATCTTCTTAGACAGGAGGGACAGCAAGTACAAAAATCTTGGAGGGGAAGGGGCACAGCATGATTGATATGTTAGAATACCAAAAAGGCCATTGTGGCTTGGAGAACGAGTTAGAAGAAAGCTTCTTGGAGATGAGGACACAGAGAGGAAAGACAGATGCTCTGTAGGCAAACACAAACATAGGTACTTTGTAGGTGATGGACATGCTGTTAGTGTAATGGCTTAAGTGCTACGTTTGCTAACTGAAAGGTTGGCAGTTCAAATCTGTCGTTCGCTCCTTGGAAACTCTACGTGGCAGTTCTATTCTGACCTCTGGGGTAGATATGAGTCAGACCTGTCTCTACAGTAGTGGGTTTTTGTAGACCATGAAAAAGGTTTTAGACTCTCCTGTTTTCATGAATCATGAGCAGAATACTGATATTCTTGCTGTAGTGAGAAAGTAGGCTGCAGCAAGGCAATGTTAATGTTAGAAGGTAAAGGCTGCATAGTATGAGTGAGAGAAAATAATGTCTGGAACTCGGGAGACAACAGTAGAAGGAAATTGTCAAAATCTGAATTTATGTTTAATATTGTTGAAATATTGACTATGAGAAAGCGAAAAAAACTATCCATGTTTTTTTTGGATCTAATAAATCATCTTTTACTAAGAGTGGATCAACCTTAAAATGGGCTCTTTTGATGCTGAGAATGAAATTATAAATGAAAATTTAGAATTGGTAATTACCAGACTTTTCAGAGATCCATGAGAAGTGTTGAATAAGCAGTTGGTTATATAGCCCTAGAGTTGAGAGAAAAGGCTGAGAGTCAAGATCTAAACTTGAACTTTATCTGACTGTGGATGTACTGAAAGTCAAGGAACCAGACTGAATCATCTGGGGAGTCAGTACAGGTAGAGCAGGGGCTCAAGACTGACCCTTGAACACTCCTGTGTTTAGCAGCTATGTAATTCACTGAAGGAAGTAGGAGAAGAGGTTGGTGAACTAGAAAGAGTCAAGAGAATGGTATCCTAAAGGTCAAGTAAAGAAAAGGTTTAAATGAGAAAGAAATGACCAAGCATGTCAAGTGCTGCTGATTGGTAAGTTGAGAACTAGAAAATGAAAACAATTTTATGAGAAAAAGACCAAATCCAGACTGCTTAACTTTTCTTCTAGGCAGGTATCACAGTATCATATTTCCTCAGCACTTGGTATGCAGGCTAATTAGCCTATTTATTTTTTAGATTAAATTTGGCTTCTTACCCTAGCTAGAATTGAGAGCCAATAAATTGTACAACATTTAGTATGGTCAACAAACTGAAAGCCCGTGTCTGTGTGCCTTTACCTAGACTCCAACTCTACCAACGAAATAGAACTTGTCTGAGGGGTATTTTGTGCAGCTATGTCAGACACTTAAGAATGTGAAAACAAACCATCTAAAGAGTTGCATTTCTTATTGGTTATTAATAAATACTTTTCAAAGTGACCAGAAATTAAGTGTAAAACCAACCTGATTGGTTTTAGCAATAACTAAAGGATAAGGACAGCATAGATTAATGCTTATTGTGAACACAATTTGGCCCATGCTGCAACTGAGTATCTGGCAAATCATTTGGAGATTTTTCTTTAATTTTCATTATGTATGTGTTAAATTATCAGATGGCCTCATACCAGTAAGATAAAGTCTTCCAAACTAAAACTTTTCCACATCTGTGAAACACCTGAATATATGTTAAGTTTATCAGACTATATACTTGTAAACTTAACTTCCAAATTATACACTAATGAAGATTTCAAGCTGCTAAAATGAATATTATAGTCAGATCTGAGTATCAAATACACAGGGCTGCTTTCCTGTATATTTTTGATGCCAGCAATCATATTCAATGTCAAGGCTTTGTATTTTAATTATGCAATTAAAAAAGAATTGTTTTTAAAATGTTGAATTGGCAAATGTTACATAGATTTTTGCAACAATAAAAAACATTATTTTCAGGCTGTAAGGAGCTAATGAAGTATACTACAATAAAAAAAAGTCTGTATTATGGTTTTAACAGTAGTTAGCTATAGACCTGGTCATCTGCTCCTGTAAGGATTACAGCCTAGGAAATCTTATACGGCAGTTCTACACTGTCCTAGAAGGTAACTGTGTGTCAATATTGACTCCACAGCACACAACGACAATAACCATACTCTTCATTTTGGTTATTTCTATATGACAACAGCAGTAACAATAAAGAACTGGCGAGTTTTTATTAAATTTCCGTTCTTTTTACTATTTTTGCAAAGGAGTTATTTTGTCTTTTATTGAATGGTTCACAGAAATACAGATTACATTAAATTGGCATTCGTGAGTTTCTATGGTTAAAGGTTTGAGAAATACCTAGGCTGTACTGAATAAGTTTAACAGAAATACATTGCGGATAATATATAAATCATTGATGAAAGAGGTTTGTCATATTTTAAGCAATAATTCCACATATCTATAAGTAAGAATACCAAATATTTAATAATTCTTCATGAGCTAGGCACTATACTAAGTGCTCGATAGACAATTAATACTCAGAAGAATACTAAGGAATTACTATTTTAGAAGGCATCATTTTAAACATAGGACACTGGGATTTGGAAATTTTAAGTAGCTTGGTAAAGGTAGTGTCATGGGTTGAATTGTGTCCCCCCAAAAATATGTGTAGCCACTTGGCTGGGATATGGTTCCTAGTATCTTGGGACTGTCCTCCATTGTGCGGTTTTGCTAAACTGTATGTTAAAGGATTAGGGTGGGGCTGTAAATTCCTGCTGTAGGGGGAGTTTCCCAGGAGTATGACTTGCCCCACCCTTAATGCTTTCAACTTGCAAGAGATAAAAGGGAAAGAGAAACAAAGGACAATTGAGAACCTCGCTACCATCAAGCAAGCAGCACCGGGAGAAGTGCGTCCTTCAGACCAGAGGTTCTTGCGCTGAAATGCTCCCTGGACAAAGACTGATGTAATACCAGACTTTCCTCCAGAGCCGACAAGAGGAAAGCCTTCCCCTGGAGTGGTCACCGTGAATATGGACTTGCAACCTACCGGACTGTGTAAGAATAAACCTTCCTTTGTTAAAGCCATCCACTCTGTGGTATTTCTGTTAGAGCAGCCCTAGCTGACTAAAACAGGTAGCCTCTACCAAGTGCTCCATAGAAACCCTGTATGGCAGTTCTAGTCTGCAGGATTGCTGTGAGATGGAATCAACTTGATGGCAATAGGTTTGGTTTTATAGTCAGTAATTTCACAGGCCAGAATCTTTACCAACACTGTAACTCTGAGGTTAATGGGATCAGGTACTCTTAAGTCTTTTACACACATGAATGTCTCTCACAGGTTTATTGTTCAGTCTTATAGTTGCATCATTAGAATAATGTGTGTAGTTTTTCCATACTTTTTGAATGGGCTATGTCATGGTATCTGAGAGTAACACATCTCCTAGTTCTTACAAAGCACAGATTCATTATTCATTACCAACAGTTAATTTCCACAGAGTTCAAAGATTAAGAATAGCATGAAGAAGCGGTCCTAACTTTTTTTTTTGTTAGCATGGCTCTGAAGAAATTTCTTGAGAAACAGTGTAAATTCCTTAGACACATTTAGGTATACACTTTCTAGAAAAAAAACTGTTAAAATATAAGCAGTAATACAAATTATATACATTTGACCTTCATCACTATGTACTGAATTCTCTTTAACAAGTTCCTTAACATTTAGAAATTTCACTATTATGAATTAGTGGATTTAAAATTCATTTACTAAATAAATTTCTCATTTAAAGGTTATTTCCTTTTTACTTTACTCACCAAAATCCATCATAATATAAAATATTGTTAATTCTTGAAAGCCTTTACATTTACCACCCTTTATTTTCATCCTGGAAGCCCTAGTGGCACAGCAGTTAAGTGCTACAACTGCTGATCAAAAGGTTGGTGGTGCAAATCCACCAAGCTCTCTTTGGAAACTCGATGGCCAGTTCTACTCTGTCCTATGGGGTTGCTATGAGTCAGAATCAACTTGACAGCAGTGAGTTTCATTTTTGTTTTGGTATTTTCATCTTTACCTGAAACATCAACTTTTGTATTTGTGCGTACATGAATTGCATTCAAAATTAAAAACTCTCATGTGGTGAAGAAAGTTCTTAAATGTTTAAAATATTTCCCCCGGTATTCAGTTTTTACTATGACAATTAATAGTAAGCAAATAATCACAATCTCAAGCTTAAAATTTTAACAATTAATCATCATCAGATCATATTATGTATTTGTAATACACCTCTTAATAAAGTGCACTGTCCATTTATTTAATGCCTAGAAGTTCTACATATTGAAATAATGTGTTAACTAATATCTGTTATGATCGAGAGTTATACTTCTTATTTGAAAAGTATGAGTGTGGTGATGCGGGATAAGTGAAAGAGCCGAGAGGTGTCAGCTCGCCCTTTGACCACAGGCAGTTCTTAGGCAAATGAGTTTTAGGAAAGACACACATGGAATCTGAGGTTATCACAATTTGCTAGCATAGAACTATCTATACTATTAACACCACCAGTGGCGAGAATCTCTTGAATACCTATTGGTGCTTGCACACTCCAAGGGAGATGATAGCCTTCTTTGAAGGCTACTGGGAGAAAGGATAATTAATTTTTGGTAATGCAAAGCAGGCGGAGATGTTTCAGCAGCTGTCATTAGGTCACATAGCCTGACAACACTGTGTATGTGTGTTAGAGACAGAAAGAGTAATAGAGAAGAAGAGTATTCAAAAGGAAGGACTGCCAAAAAAAAAATGAATAATCTAATATATACTATTTTAGCTTATACAGCATTAATAACCAGGTGATCTCTTTTATCAAATATTTTGATTTGATTAGTATCTTGATCATGTAAATATTTTTGTCTATAAAATGAAAAAAAAACTATTGTTTAATACTCTAATAATATATTTCTAAATTATAATTAGGCTTAAATTTTATTAAATGGCTACTCAAATAACCTTGTCAATCACTCACTAAACCCATACCACTGATCTATTTCTGAATTCTTTCTATGACTATTATTTAAAATATTGACTCAGATGTAAGCATGTAAAGAAAATTATAATCATTTTCTCAGAATTTGCTCATTTAATCTTTTCTCTCTGTTTTTCATAAGCACTTATTGAGCTCCTAGTGTGTACCTGGCACTGTTGTAAATCCTGGAAATAATAGTACCAAACAAAAGGCCAACTCATTGTCTTTTAGAAGATTCTATTCTGTAAGAGGAGACAGACAATAAACTAACCAATAAATGCAATGCAATTTCCTTACATAGATATCTCCAAGTTCGTTGGGAGTTCCCCCCCCCCACAAATGTAAGTAACTTGAACACATACAGGTTTTATAACTTATTATTTGAACACAAGACATGTATTAATTTTACTTATAAACAAGGGTGTCAATAAGACATCAGAAATAGTTCTAAAGAAAATTCAAAGAAATACAGATAAGAACAATCAAGAGTACAGAAATGAATTTGTTAATAACTGCTAAAGCGGCTTCTTGGAGCTACACCAAAAACATTCCCTTTGATTTTTACGGACAAGAATTATTTTCATTGCTACCACTTGTCTACAAATTACAGAATTAAAAAAAAAATAGCTCAAAGACAAAAAAAGGCATAAATAACCTAACAGAGTGTTAGACTGGACACCAATTAATCATTTTTACCTATTTCAAAGACTTCCATATTTCCCGACAGCTTGTGTTCATAAAAATATTAAAAATTACTCTTGATCATCAAAAAAGGACTGTTAGGTTTGACTGATTATTTACATAGCTGCAGCAAGAGTTAATTAACCACATAGGCTATTAGAGTTTGCTTTGTAATTCTAGAATCTTACCGTATTGAACAGCTACTAAGCTCGTAAAATAACTTCTGCTTGGGTATTTTCATAACAAATACCATATTGTATTATAAAAAGCATATATTTTTCTATCTCAAGGCCAAGAATCTTTCTCCAGTGAATTTTACCTGAAGTACTTATACATTGAAGTGAACTTCTCTCATTTGTGGGTCTTCTAAGTTGTTAAGGTCCAAGTCTTGCTATGGAGAGGCTTTGACTTTCCTTGTACATGTAAGGGTCACGCTAGACATCTGGACAGTTATTATGAAAGAAGCCTTTAGGCATTGCCTGCCTAAGTGTAACTGTCATACCTGATTAAAAGAATATCATTCTCAAAGATGATAATACCTCATGTAAGTCCTTGGTGGACAGATTCTTACCAAACCTGTGTAAATAACTAGTGTCATGAAAATAAGGAGACTTAGCAAATTTCTGGATCATAAGGGTAAATTAACATCAAATATTACTTAATATACTCTATTTCAGCTTACTAGAATAGATTTTGCTAAATTGTACACTATAGATCATTTAAGATAAAAGATAAAGGGTGTCATAGATTGAATTGTGTCCCTCCAAAATATGTGTAGCTATGTGGCTGGGCCCTGAGTCCCTGTGTTCTATGATTGTCCTCAATTTTGTGATTTCCCTGTGGGGTATGTTAAAGGATTAGGGTGGAACTGTAAATCCCTTCATAGGATCACCTCCCTGCTCTACTGTAAAGGGAGTTTCCCTGGAGTATGGCTTGCCCCACCGTTAACCCTTTCATCCTACAAGAGATAAAAGGAAAGGGAAGCAAGCAGAAAATTGGGAACCTCACATCATCAAGAAAGCAGCACCCGGAGATCTTCAGATTTGAGGTTCCTCTGCCCAGATGGTCGCTGGACAAAGACTGATGTAATACTAGACTTTCCTCCAGAGCTGACAAAGGGGAAAGCCTTTGTCAGACACCCTGAATTTGTACTTGTAGCCTACCAGACTGTATAAGAATAAAAGTTCCTTTGTTGAAGCCATCCACTCTGTGGTATTTCTGTTAGACCAACCCTAGCAAGTTAAAACAAAGGGCTTCCTCATATATCTAGGTAACAGAACACTGAAATGACCCTTTCTTAGTCATTGTCTTAGTTATCCGGCACAGCTTTAACAGAAACATCACAAGTAGACAGCTGTAGCAAAAAAAAAAAAAAAAAAAAAAAGTTTATTCTTACAAGTCCAGTAGGCTGGAAATCTGAATTCAGAGTGCAGGCTCTGGGGAACACATTATTTCTCTGTCAGCTTAGAAGGAAGTTCCTTGTGTTGCAGCAGTGTTCCTTTGCTCTGAGAGTACCCTGGTGAAGGAACCTCAGCGTCCAAAGGATGTGCTCTGCTCCTGGCACTGCTTTCTTGGTAGAAGCAACTCTGTTTGTTTGTCTCTCTTTTCATCTCTTATAGCATAAAACGTGGTGAAAGCCGGACTCCAGGGAAACTCCCTTTATACTGAAGCAGGGAGGTAACTTTAGGAAGAGTGTTACGTTCCCACCTCAGTCCTCTTTAACATAATCCAGTCTATTAACCACAGCAGAGACTAGGATTTACAGAGTAGGCAAATCACAAAATGGAAGGCAGTCATACCATACTGGGAATCATGACTCAGCCAAACAGCTACACAGATTTTTGCAAGGACACAGTTCAAACCATAACAGCCATCTGCAGAAATACAAGTGGATAGCTTTAAACAAACAGAAATTCGTTCTCTCGTGGCATAGGAGGCTAGAAGTTCAAACTTAGGCTGCCATTTCCGGGAGAAAATGTTCTTTCTCTGTTGGCTCTGGAGGCCTGTCCTCATTACCAACCTTCCCTTGTTCTCAGAGCGTATTCAGAACCAGGACCCAGGGTCCAAAGGCTGTACGCAAAGCTGGCTTTCCTAGCTTAGGGGTAAGGAGGCTCCCATGTCTCTCTGCTCACTTCTCTCTTTTATATCTCAACAGAGAATGATTTAGGACACAGTCTAATCTTGCAGACTGAGCCTGGCCTCATTGGCATAACTGTGCCTAATCTTGCCTCATTAACATCGTAGAGATAGAATTTACAACACATAGGAAAATTACGGCAGAGGACAAAACGGTAGACAATCACACAGTATGGCAGTCACGGCCTAGGCAAGTAGATATACACTTTTGGGGGACACAATTCAACCCATAACAGGCACCAAGAACATTCCAAATAGATAAATAAATACTTATGCTTACATTGTCTTCATCAGTTTATTCAGTGTTAGGAAATGAATTCTACTCGTTGAATTTTGAATCCATGGTGTGCTTTCAAGAAGCTGTCCACAGCATGAGAGCTTCTAATTGATGTCAGCTCTGATGCTTGTACCCAAGAGGCTATTTTTTTTCTTTTTTTTAAATGTCAACCATTAACCAGCTTGGATACTTTTTGTTTTTCCTGATACAACTCTGGCCTGTAACTTATGGCACAGGCTTTATGCAAGCATCAGCATAAAATAAAACTATCTGTAGATGAAAGAAACTCAATAATGTTTGCTAGTTTATCACCGTAATCAATAACACCTGAAAGGAAAATACTGGGAAAGAGTTCATAACCAGTTTTTCTCCCTGTAGGTAAAAACCTAGATAGTAAGGGCAGTGACAAATTTCCAAGGACCTCCTATATTTCTGAAATACCTATGTATTCATAACATTTTAGCAGTAGATACATTTTCTAGGCAAGGCTGAGTGCCTCTTATGAGCTGATAAATTTCCCATACAGATTTTACAAAAGTAATGCATCAAATAAACATAAATTTTTCTCATATCTCTCTTCTCTTAAGATAAAAGAGCATTTATTTTTCTCCTCAAGGGACATCTAGGTAATCTCAAAAACAGTTTCAGGTATAAAAGATATCCTGAATGCTTTTTTTTTTTTTTCTCCTAAATTCTCATACTGATTTTCAGAAGGCAAAACAGAATAGTTATTAGAAGCAATTTGAGCTCTTTAGTAAGATAGACTTGTGGGCACCTGAGGAATACTTCCTACTTACCTATTTATTCAAAATGACAACAAAATACATTACGTGTACACTCAGAAGCCAACGTGATTGTGAAGACTTGAGCTCTTCCATAAGCAAGAAATCTTTGTTTTGTTTGTTCTTTGTCGTTGTTGGTGTTGCTGTTATTGTTGTTGTTTCTTTAAATAACCAAGGACATAATAAAGGCAACATCAAACACAGAAAATTGTTCTGGTGAGAAACAAAGTCTTTGCTGTCTACACAGATGTTGTGGAGTGAATGACATTCCCCAGAACTATGTGCTATAAATCCTAACCCCTACAATTGCGGCTCTAATGCCACTTGGTATTGGCTTTTCTTTGTTATGTTAATAGACAGCATCAGTGTAAACTGTCATAATCAACTTCTTTAGAAATATTAAAGAGATTAAAGAAACAAACTGAGATGAGGAGAGAGGCCAAACCACATGAAGACTGCATAGGAGCAGCAGCTCAGAAGAGACCAGGAACTTCCCTCAGAGCTAACAGAGACAGAGCCTTCATCTGGAGCCAGTGTCTGGATTTTGGACTTCTAGCCTCCTGAGTGAGAAAACACATTTCTGTTCACTAAAGCCACCCATCTGTGGCAGTTGTTACAGCAGTGTTAGATAACTAAGACAGCAGGGTACACAGAAAGTAAACAACATTTGATGCTGTAGGTGAAGACACGAATTAAGAAACCCAAAGAATTTAGCTGACCAGAACTAAACAATCATAACTAAAATTTCAACATACTTCCTAGTTTTCAAATTTGGATATTGCAAATAAAGGCTAATTAAACTCATCTTCTGAGTTTTGTCCATTATAATGCTCTTTGATGCTCTGGGAAGCACTGGGCCTTAATTTTAAGATAATACGTTGTCCAAGGACCACCAGGAGCTAGTCAGGAGGTCTATGAGATCAAAAATGATTTTTACAGTATTATTAAGACATCATTTTTCTTTTTCATTCTTTTTCTCTTACAAATATACACTGTAGTTTTCTAGAAGCTACATGATATGTGATAATGCAACAATTTCCACCTCTCATCTGCCAATTTGTCATATTATGGTGGCTTGTGTGTGTTACTATGGTGCTGGAAGCTAGGCCATTGCTATTTCAAACACTAACAGGATTATCCAAGGTAGGCAAGTTTCAGGGGAGCTAAAAGACTAAGACAGACTAAGAAGAAAAACAGCTTCACCGTATGCTTTCAGAAATTAGCCTATAGATTACTATAGAACATTGTTTGATATAATGCTGGAAGATGAGCTCTCAGGTTGGAAGCCACTCAGAACACACAATGCCCATTACAATGTACTCGAGCATGCCAGCAATCTTAAAGATGATATAGAACAGGGCAACTTTTGTTGTATATGTTGTATGTGTATATTTTGTCGTATATGTATACCATGCATCAAAGCTCACTAACAACAGTAATGCAAGAGATTGCATGCAGAAGCAGATATGAGTATTCAGTAAGCATGTCACATCACTTACGTGATTTACAAAAATCTAAAATGATGTCACTCATTACTAATAACTTTAAAAATAGTTATTTTTATAAAAATAGGCTGTTTATATTAACACACAATGAATTTACGTCTATTTTTAAATAAATCAGTGCTTTCAAAGTCTTGTTTTAAATTTTATATGACAAATGTTGATAATCATAATCCACAAAATGTTGCACATAAACAACCTTTGGGGTCTTTCATAATTTCTTAGACTGTAAAGGGATCCAAAACCAGAAGGTGTGAGAAAAATGGCTTTAGGAAAAATTGACACATTTTCCTTTAAAAACAAAAGCACGTGGAAAATCCTATTTTTCTGTCACTATTGCTCTCTGTACAGCCTCAGCCACAATATTAACCATAACTTTTAATCAGAGTAACTAAGTTCTATTTCTGAAGTCACTGAAAGAAATGCATTCCTTAAAATGTCATCTTAAAAACACAGGTAAGTCATTTCTTTACAGAAAACCTGAAATACTCTGGCAGATAAGACAGCAACGTCAAGATTTTTCAAAAAAGCTCAGGAAGATTAGAGGAACTAGACAGAAAAGAGCACGTATTTTAAAGGTCAATGAAACTTCACTAAAATCACAAGTTATCACGTACAGAAATTCAATATTTACCACGAGATGGGTTCCTTATTTTATGACGGTAGCCAGAAAACTCTCACAAGAATACAGGAAGGAGGCTTGTCAGAATAGGAGTGAAAGCCTTCACTTAGGGAAAGAAAAAATGTGGTAGTCTCACTGAATAGCAACATACTTCTGACAGTCCTGTTGGTGGTGGTGTCATCAAGTTGTTTCTAACCTACAGTGACCCTGCGGGCAACAGAACAAACCACTGCTTGGTCCCACATGACACTTGTGGTCATCGTTAGCTCATTGTTGCAGCCACTGCGTCTCTCCACCTCAGCGAGGGTCTTCCTCTTTTTACACTCTACCAAGCATCATGTCTTTCTCCTGGAACCGGTTGCTCTTAATAACATGTCCACAGTAAAAGAAATGAAGTCTTTCCATCCTTGCTTCCAAAGAGCATTCTGGCTGTACTTCTTAAAGACAAATTTGTTCACTCTTTTGGCAGTCCCTGGTGTACGCAATATTCTTCACGCACACCGTGATTCAAACTCATCAGTTCTTTCATCTCCCTTATTCACTGTCCAACTTCCACATGCAGATGAGGTAATTATAACTACCCCGGTGGTCAGGGACACCTTAGTCCTCAAAATGACGTCTTCACCTTCTGAAAGGAACAGCAAATTCTACACTTACCCACGAATTCACCAAAAAACCTAGTGACAGAATGGAGCTACGAGTGCCTTTCTTTAGTAAGGTTGGTTATTTTCGAGTGGATTTTGTTTGTTGTTTTTCTCTCTAAAAAGACCAATGTCAGTCAAGTATTTGTATCTTACTAGGAAGTGGGAACAATACAGAGGAGCACAGTCAGAGTTTGGCAAAAGGTAAAGGATTACATAAACCAAAACCCAAAGTAAATCAGCTGCTATCTATCAAACCTTACAGGACAGAGTAGGACTGCTCCGTAGAGTTTGGAAGCAGTGCCTGGCGGATTCGAACTGATGACGTTTTAGTTATTAGACGTAGGGCTTTAACCACTACACCACCGGAGTGTCCATTGATTATACACGATTGTGAAAAGTCCATTTGAAGAATTTCTGGAAATTGTACTTTTTTGCTAAGAGACATGTTGCCATAGACGGTGTCATGGTTGGAATTGTGTCCCCCCAAAAATGTGTGTAGCCACGTGGCTGGGATATGGTTCTCAGTATCTTGGGACTGTCCTCCATTGTGTGGTTTTGCTAACCTGTATGTTAAAGGATTAGGGTGGGGCTGTGAATTCCTGCTGTGGGGGGAGTTTCCCTGGAGTATGGCTTGCCCCACCCTTAATGCTTTTAGCTTGCAAGGAATAAAAGGAAAAAGAAACAAAGGACAATTTGAGAACCTCGGTACCATCAAGCAAGCAGCACCAGGAGCAGAGCACGTCCTTCAGACCAGAGGTTCTTGCGTGAGGATGCTCCCTGGACAAAGACTGATGCAATACCGGACTTTCCTCCAGAGCCGACAGGGGGAAACTCTTTCCCTGGAGCGGACACCCTGAATACGGACTTGCAACCTACCGGACTGTGTAAGAATAAATCTTTCTTTGTTAAAGCCATCCACTCTGTGGTATTTCTGTTAGAGCAGCCTAGCTGACTAAAACAGACGGTTAGGAGAAAGTTGGTATGAATATAAAGCAATATCAAAACTAAAGAGCCAGGTGTCTCAGTAGTCAAATGCTCAATCGTTAAAAGAAAGATCAGAGGATAACTACTGAGAAGCACTGGAGAAAGTGATTATTATACTCAGTATAACAGCATACTCAGTATAGCCAGGGTGCTGGCCTAGAAGCACTACTCCAGAGTCAAGTATATGACTCTGCATCTTCTATGGAGGCCTATGGCCACAAGTCAAAATCGACTTCTAGGCAATTAACAACAAATCAGTCACATAACCAAAATATTAAAATTGTGTCATTCTTAATATGGAAACTCCACTTGCAGAAATTTACCTTAAACAAATACTCAAAGTATGCTACTGCACTGCATTGATAAACAGAACAATGTAAATTAAAAAAAAGAAAAGAAAAAAGCATCAATCCAGAATTTGTTTTCAAAAAGGAACATTTACTCATTTAATGAAACAGTTTTAGTCGTAAGTGTGCTTGGCTGCTAACAAAAATGTTGGAGGTTTAAGTCTACTCAGGGGTGCCTTGGAGGAAAGAAATCAACTTCCAAAAATGCAGCAACTGAAAAGTCTACAGAACAGAGTTCTTCTCTGATACATGTGAAGTCACCAACAGTCACAATCAGCTTGATGGCAACTGGCTTTATCAGTTGTTAAAAATAATGATGTGATTTCATTTATTCATTCTCTCAAAAAGTACTTATACTGTTCTAGGTCCTATTCTATATGCTAGGGATATAGAAATGTATGCAACATCCTGAGTAAAGTATCACTGCCCTCCTGGAGCTTGTATTTTAGCTGAAGAGCTGAAGAGACAGATAAAAATGTAATAAAGAAATGCATATAGTATATTATGCTCATTCTAAGGAGAAAAATTGAGTAAGTAAAGGGATAAAAAAAAATCCAGTGCCATCAGATTGATTCTGACTCATAGCAACTCTGTACAACAGAATAGAACTGCTCCATAGAGTTTCCAAGGAGCACCTGGAGGATTTCAATTGCCACTCCTTTGGTTAGCAGATGTAACACTTAACTACTATGACACTAGGGTTTCCAAGTAAAGGGATGGTGAGGTTTAAAATACAGTGGTTGAAGAAGGTGCCAGTGTGATGGTGAAATTTGTGCCAAGACCTGAAGGAGGTGAGGGAATGAACCACACAAATATCTAGAGGAATAGCATTTGACACAAAAGAAATAGCAGATAGCAAGGCCTCTAAGAAACAGCTAGGGGCCTGTGTAGGCAAAGAGGAGTGAGTACTATGACGGGTACTAAGAGGTGAGCTCGTAGAGGTAAGGTGGGACAGCAGAGGGACTTTGGCCTTTCCTCTGAGAAGACAGGCCAATGGAGAGGACAGAGCGGAAAAGTCATGTGACCCTATCTTACATTTTAATATGATCACTTTGGCTACTGCGTTACCAAGAGACCAGACTGAGCTAAGAGTAGAAACAAAGAGACCTGTTGTAAGGTTTCTGCTGTTATCTGATAAGGGGTACTAGTAGTTTAGGCCTGATTGTACAGATAGTCCCCAGTTTACAATGAACTGCACTTACACCTTCTTCTTCTTCTTTTTTTTTTTTTTAATTTTAGTTGTTAGTAATATGTTCTACTTACAATGCTACAGAGCGTAATTTACTGATGATATCATCATCACGTCCATCACCAAGGACAAGTAAAGACTGGATATATAAAAAAGCTGACAATAAAAGGCAATAATAATAACAAAACTGAGGTGCTGGACTTATATTAGAATCCACTTTCTTACAACAGACTCATTGCCATGTAAGTAAGCTGAGGACAACCTGGACCTATGGAGGTGGTAAGTGGTAAGATTTAGCGCTTATTTAAAAGTCAACAGGATTTTATGTTGGATCAGATTTGACATATCAAAACAGAGAGGAATCAAAGATGATTTTAAGGTATTTGAATACCATGTAGGGTGAAGTTGTCCAATTAATGAGATGACAATAATGAATAGCTCTGGTGAATAGTACTGGACTCTCAATTTTGAACTCAAACTTAGAAGTTTGAGTTAAGCGTGAGATGTCTGTGAAACCTCTGTAAACACTGGTGGCATAATGGTTACGTGCCATGGCTGTGAAACCAAAAGGTTGGCAGTTCAAATCCACCAAGTGCTCCTTGGAAACTCTATGGGGCAGTTCTACTCTGCCTATAGGGTCGCTATGAGTCGCAATTGACTCAGCAACCGTGGGTTTGGTTGTGACTTTTTACGAAGCCTCCAATAGAGTAGTCCATCATCAATCAGCTATATAGTGGGAAGGGTGCCAGCAAGTAAATGGCAATGAAAAGCCTAAACATGTATGTGAATCTAGGCACGGAGAGGCCAGAAGGCCAGGGCTGGAGCCAGTACCGGTGTAAGGGTTAGAGGCTGTAGAATTGAGGAGAAATCAGTTAAAGAGACCAAAAAGGAAAGGAAAAACTGAGAGTGAAAAGCACAAAAGTGAAAACAGGGCAGGCCCTGGGAGCCAGTAAAGACAACAGTTCAAGGAGACTCCTATACTGCTGATGGATCAAGTGAAACAAAGCACGAAGCTGTACACTGAATCAGAAGTTAGGGATGCTTTTATCATAGAACAGTGTCAGTCTTATAGGTATAGAAGTCTAATTAAATTTTTCTATATCTACATACCTATCTATGTATCTGTCTACGTATGTATATATCTATCTGTGTATGTATAAAGTCCAAAGTCTTTTCAACAGAAAAAGTAAGAAATAAAATAATACGTATTTACAGAGTACTGTTGTTGTTAGGTGTTGTTGATTCTCTTCTCGTAGCAATCCTGCATACAACAGCACAAAACCACTACCAAATCCTGTGCCATTTGCACAATCGCTGTTATGGTTGATCTCTTTGTTACAGCCACTGTGTCAACCCATCTCATTAAGATTCTTCATCGTTTTCACTGACCCTATATGTTACCAAGCATGATATCCTTCTCCAGGGACCGACTCCTCCTGATGACTTGTCCAAATTGTGTGTTAGAAAGTACATAAAATTAATGTGCATATACACACATTTATGTATGTATGTATAGATACTTGTAAGTATATGTTTATATACATGTATGTGTATATCTTTGGTGTTTCAATGCGTATGCAGAAAATGTTTTAAATAAAGTCCACTGAGATTAACAGGGACTGTTTTGAAGACCTAGTGGCATAGTGGTTAAGAGCTCAAGATGTCAGCAGTTCAAATCCACCAGCCTGTCTTGGGAAACTCTAAGGTTCTACTCTGTCCTACAGGGTCACTGTGAGTCAAAACTGACTGGAAAACAATGGGTTTGGTTTAGTTTCATTTGGTTTTCCAGAGTTGATTATTAAATTTTTTACTTTTTTATACTTCCTGTCTAGCTTTTTTCTTATAACTGTTATTTACACACACGCACACACACGCACACGCACGCACACACACACACACATACACACCCTCAATGAAGAGAATAAAATAAGGACATAATAAGGTGATCTGCATTATTGTAAAAATACCTGTAAGATAATAAACGGACTAAAAAGATTTTTTGTTTCCTCTTAAATTAGAAAATACTTTGGAAAAAAGTTTGGTTGAAAGATAACTTTTATTTAAATACTTGATAAAGTTCATAGAATCTTTCTTCTTATACCATGAAGTATTATAAAGAGTGTTCCTTAATTTAAAAATAAAAATCTGATTTCAATTGCGCTTAATGGTCTAAAAACAAGTCACAAAACTTGTAAGAATATGTGTTAGAAAATTGGAATTTTATTCTGTTTCCTTACAAATTTTATTCTTATTTTTTTTCAACTTAATAAGTGTTTCATGTAGTAAGACACATTTGGTATATTTTTACAGTGATATTTCAGGAAGGCCTCAGTTTACCAAAAAGATTCTCAGTTATAATCATGGCCCAGGAAGCAGCTGTATCCCATTTCCAAGTGAAAAAAAATGTACCATGCTGAATTGTTTAAAAGAAGTAATATAGTGGTGAATTTTTTTCTTGTGATTTAGTTTGAAATACTGTGCCTGAAATGCTGAGCTTGAAGTCCCATAAAGATTGGTATGCTTTGCAAAAAGCACTCCCAGCTTAATTTAGGCCAGGCCTCCTTTTGCTTTGAAGGAACTAAAAAGAAACATTAACTTTTCCAGCCCTTCTCCTTAGGAGTTGACTCAAGCTTTCCCTCCCCATAATGGTAATGGTCATATCAAACTGAACTAATTCTTGAGTTAATGAGCAAATGAATGAATGGACCAATTAAATTAAATCTTTGGGTAAAATTTTATCTTCACACAGTGTACAGTTTTCAATGACTTGCAGTCAAATATATATCTTTGTGGGACAGTTTCATTTAGTAATTATCTGTCTAAAAACCAATATGACATAGATTTAAAGAAAAAAATATTTATCTTCCATTCTTGAGTCTAAATAATGTAACTGGAGCCTCTGTCTTATGGTAGGCTTATTGTTCTGTTCATGTCTTACTTGTTTCTCTTGCAAGCCTAAGAAACATCTTCCTCTTTTTTTTTTTACTCTGCCTTCCAAACTCACCACAATCTCAGTTTAGAATACAAACAATATGAGCTCATATCACTGTCAAATAGCCAAATATTTCTTGCTGTTCTCATAAAGAAAGTGTTCAGATTCAAAAAAATAATAATTTGAGATGCATATTTTAGTTCATAGAACAAAAGGTGAAAATATAAAGCAATGAAGTATAGCTAAAAAGCCATTAAAGCAGGTAATGCAGAGTGCTTCAAACACTTAATTGTTTTAAAAGAATGTGGGAAAGGAAAATCAAAATGATAAAGAACAGAGGGGACAAACACAAATCAAATAGGAAATGATAGACTTAAACCCAATAATGTCAACAATTACTTTAAATATAAATGGATTAAATGGTCCTATTTAAAGGCAGAGATTGTCAGATTGATTTTTTTTTTTAATATCCAAGTATGCAAGACTTACAAGAGATAAGCTTAAAATTTAAAAACATAAAATGATTGAAAGCAAAAGGATGGAAAAAGTCTTGCCATGCATTCACTAATCATGGAAAAACTGGGGTAAACCTCAAATAAAGGAGTATCAACACATGTAAAAAGAGAGTCACAATGATAAAAGGAGAAACTCACGAGGATAATAGTTCAAAATGTTGACATAAAAATAGAGTTTTAAATCATGAAGGAAGACACAGGAAATCCACATTAGTTGCTGTATTTCAAAAAAAGTCAAGCAAGCCTTCCTATACATTTCGCAAGCTGTTTTGAAAACTTTGCAAATATAAAAAAATTGGAATATCCAAAATTTTTTGATAAATTTGAGCGAAGTTGGGGGACTTATACTCTCTGACTTTATGACTTCTTACAAAACTGCAGCGTGTAAGAAATTTTGTTAAGTGGTAATATCCTAAGAACAGATAAATAGATGAACGGGTCACAACAGAAAGTTCAGAAATAAACCTACACATATTTGTTCTTGAGAAAAAGTACCGAAACTGTTTAACTGGGGAAAATTTTTTTTCCAACAAACAGTACCAGAAAACATGAATAAACATATGCAAAAAACAAATAACAAACAAAAAACCCTGCCTCACATCGTACATTCACAAAGTAGATTGTCAGCTTAATGTAAAATTATACAGCTCTTGAAGAAAACAAGAGATTATTTTTTTCAAACTTAGGTGGACAGAAAATAGAGACAGAAAAAACACTAATTTATAAAATAAAAAATTGATAAACTGGACTTCACCAAAATTAAAGACAAAAAGGCTGGATAAAGGAAATCATGAGAAATACAATTAAGCCACAGATTAGAAGAAAACGTTTACAATAAACATTTTGCGAAGGACTTCTATCAACAATACATGAAGAATTCCTACAAAATAATAATACACAGATTAAAAAAAGGACAATTCAGGGGAGTGATACTTCAAAAAGATGCATGAAAGACCATTAATGTGAATACACACTTCATATTTTTACCGTCAGGGACATGCAGTTTAACATTACAGATTAACAGTCACTGAAATTGTCAAATTACAAACACATATATTAGCAATTCCAAACGCTGGGCAGCATTTAGAACAGCTGGCACTCTCATGCATTGTTAGTATGTATTTAAAATGTTATGATCACATTAAAGCCTACGGCCGTCTATCAAGTCTGTTCTGACTCTTAGGGACCCTATAGGACACAGTAGAACTGCCTCATAGGGTTTCCAAGGAGTGTCTGGTGGATTCGAACTGCCAACTTTTGATTAGGAGCCCTAGCACATAACCACTATACAGCCAAAGTTTCCTTAGAAAATATTGTTTTGTGATGAAGTTAAACAGACACATGCAATTCTACAGTTTTTCTCCTGCACATATACTCGAACAGGCATCAAAAAATACTTCTACAAAAAGATACTGTTGTTGTTAGGTGCCATCAAAGTCGGTTCTGACTTCTAGTGACCCTATGCCCAACACAACAAAACACTGCGCGGTCTTGCTCCATGTCCACAATCGTTTTTGTACTTAAGCCCATCTTTGCAGCCGCTGTTATCAATACATTTCGTCAGGATCTTCCGCTTTTTTGTTGACCTTCCAATCTACCAAGCATGATGTCCTTCTCCAGGGACTGATCCCTCTTGACAACATGTCCAAAGTAGGTAAGACGTAGTTTCGCCACCTTTGCTTCCTAGGACCACTCTGGTTGTACTACAAAGAGACAAGTAAAAGAAAATCTGTAGCAGCTTTATTCATAACAAACAAATTTAAATGTCTATCTGTAAATGAATAGATAAACATATAATGATATATTTATCCTACTCAGCAATTAAAAGAACAAAAACAAATACAGGCAACTGCTTGAATGAACCTTAAAGGCTTCGTGCTAAACAAAAGAAGCCCAAAACAAAAGTGCACATAATGTAATTTCTACTTATATATGAAGTTCATATCAAACTTGGTTATGGTGAATCACAACAGTGGTTTACTAATGATGTTGTTGTTAGGTGCTATCCAGTCGGGTCCGCCTCGTAGTGACCCTATAGGTCGGGGTAGAATGGCCCCATAGCGTTTCCAAGGAGTGCCTGGTGGATTTGAACTGCTGACCTCCTGGTTCACAGCGGTAGCACTGCACCACTATGCCACCAATCTAATGATAGAGGAGTGACAGTAACTAGTAAGAAGGAGGAGTGAGCCTGCTAGGTTGATGGAAATGAGTTACATTTTGATTACGCTAGTGGTTACGTGGAAGCCTTGATGGTGTAGTAGTCAAAAGGTTGGCAGTTCAAGTCTACCAGGTGCTCGTTGGAAACTCATTGGGCAGTTCTACTCTGTCCTATACTGTCACTATGAATCAGAATCGACTCCATAGCAACTTTTTTTTTTCCCACTTAAAGTGATTATTTGGAAGTATGCGTTTGTCACTGGGTGTATGCGTTTGTCAAAAGCAACCATTTTGTACACCTGAACTTTACATTTTATCAAACTTAAATTGTACTTCGATTTTAAAAAATCATATTATGGAAGTCAGGCTGCTAGGATTTACCTACTGGGTCAAGGATTTCAAGCAAAACACTAGCTTTATTTTGCCCAGGAATCCCAAAGACAACTCTAACCCAAAGATACAGTACTAATTACATTTTATAGCAGCTCAGCACTTCGCATTCTGAAACACACATAGCTTCTTTTTTGCCTGAAAAGAAAATCTTTAGGTAAGAGGGAAGACATCACTATTCCATGTTGTATCGCTGTTAATGCTAGTGAGTCAATTTTGACTTGTAGCAACCCTATAAGAGACAGTAGAAATGTCTCGTATTATTTTCCTAGCTGTAACCTTTATGGAAGAAAGACTGGATTGGTTCAAGCAACCAACATTTATTTTTTTGTTTTGTTTTGTTTTTGATTTCTTTTTATTGTGGTTAATTGAAAGTTTACAGTCCAAGTCAATTTGCCCTGCAAAACCTCAAACATATACATCTGTGCAACTCTATCTGTTCTCCTCACCTTGTGACAGAACACTCCTCCTTTCTACCCAGTACTTCCGGAATCCAATCAACCAATATTCATCCCTTCCTTCCCACCCTTCCCTCTCCCCTCTAAGAAGGAACCAGCTGGACAGCCTCATATACATGTGTGAACTCGACAAGAACACCCATCGTCTGCATCGCTCTATGTCTCATAGCCCAGGGCAGTCTTTGTCTGAAGAGTTGCCTTCAGTATCGGTTTCAGCTCTGGGCTAGCAGCAAGTCCAGGGGCCGTGTTCTCAGGAGCCCCTTAAAGCTATCAGACCATCAAGTCTGGTCTTTTAATGCTCTCCCTTTTCCTCCTGGTCCATCAGGGCCTTCATACTGTGTTCCCTATGAGAGCAGTCAGGCACCATCTAGTTCTTCTGGTCTCCCAATCATATTGATCCTTCTGTCTCCTGAACTCATAATTTCCTCTTGTCTTTGAGGTTCTTGGTTTTCAACTGCTCCAGGTGGGCTGGGACCAGTTGATGTTCCTTAGACGGCGACTTGCTGGCTTTTAAGACCCCAGGTGCCGCTCATCAATATGGGATGCAGAACAATTTCTTAGCAAAACGAAAACAAAAACTAGTTATGCCAATTGATCTCAATGTCACTTGAAACTAAAGTGCCCAAACCCATGTCCTAGCTACTCTGTCCTTTAAAATGTTGGCTTGTATTTAGAAAACCTTTTAGCTAATGGTGCAGTGCAGTTGTGCTGACCTCCCTTCTACTGCATGCTGTCACTCCCTTCAGCTAATCAAATTCCTATCGACTGTCTAATCTGTGAATAACCCTCTTTCTCCCTCCCCTACCCTTGTAGCTATCAAAGATTACTTTTTTCTGTGCTTAAGTATTTTATTAAGTCTTTATACTAGTGGTCTCAATACAATATTAGTCCTTTTGCAGCTAACTAATTTCACTCAGCATATGTCTTCTAGTTGATTCTGCGTTATCAGACGTTTCCTAAAATCACTGGTCTTCTTTATCGTTGCGTGGTGATCCACTGTGTAGATATACCATGGTTTCTTTATCCATAGCATCCAAGCACTTAATTGTTGTGTCACCAGCAATCCATGTAATAAATGCGGAAATTGATGCTCCTTAGCAGGACATAGAGTTAGAAGGACAACTGAGATTTTCTGTCTCCTAATTGGTTTATCTCCTTTTTTTCTGTATTTGTATTGAACAATCATCTTCTCAAGGTGTTGACTGATTACCGCCATGCGACTATCTCCTGGTTGAGCTCTTAGGTTATAAGTATAAATAACACAAAGCTTCTGCCCTCAAGGAGATTATAATGTAGAGTGATTTTGACACTGTTTCTTGTAGTGTTCACAGTACTTGTGCTTTACGGACATTAAGATATGAATGCATTTTCCAAATTATCTCTGCTGCAACTAAATTAGACATCCTGCTCAATACATACTCTGTCAAAATGTGTTCATTTAAAACAACAAACAAATAACCACGGACTTTTAATTCAACTCCTCAGGCCTTGAATAGTGATTTTTATTCTAACAGAACAACCCACTAAATATGTACCTTTATTTCTCAACTGGAAGTAGAGGCCTCAAAACCCAAGAAGGGAAACATTTGGTTTGGCCTTTTTTTAGCTGTCCTCATTGAGAATATATGGATGGCTATGAGAAAGAGGGATCCTGTTAAGTTTCCACAAAACCATCAACTCTGACACCACAGAACAGTTTGTTCCTCTTGCTGGTTTTCACATTCCCTGAAACTTAGAAGTGATGACAAGAAGAAGAATGATTCACCAGTAAAGCAATGAGGAAGTTATCTTTGGATAATTAGGAGCTTGATGCTCCCACATTTTTCTAAATCTAATAAAAGAAAGTTTCAGTTTCTCTATGAAAATTAAAGTAATATAAATTTCCTTGAAATGGTGGCTTTAGCAAGCATATTGTTTAATGATAATATTTGGCTTTATCAAAGATATTATTTAGCCATAATATTTGTTTTCCATTATACCCTAAGGTTTAAAATGATCATGCTTAATTTTGCATTTTTAAATTAACGGAACAGAGTAAATAGACATGCACTAGCCTTTTTACTTTATTTGGAAATATTAAAATTCATAGTTTTAACTTGTAGAAAAATAAAAATATATTGGTATTTTATACATCCCTTCTGATGGATTGCAAACATCCCAAATTACTGTATAAACACTGGGCTCTAGAGCAACCAAAAGTCTCACTTTTAACTTTAATGCGTGTCAAGAATAATTTTCATTTAAAAATTTAAAGGTTAATACCTTATTTATCATCCTTTTTTTAATGCAAAGTGTGATTTGCAATTAGTCTGCACAATAACATTTCAATGAATAAATTTTATAATAAAAAAATTACAACTTACTTTTAAAGTTTGGGACCAAAAAAGAAAATGATGATGGAGATTTTAAACAGTATTCAGTAATAATACTGACTGCTATTTGAAGAGTAAGACTTAATCAGAAATCAGAAATTACTGTGAATATGTTGAATACCTTGGTAAATCCTACAGCCAACCTGAAGAAGACTGATCAAAAAGAAAACTCAGTTTCCATTCCTAGACGTTGCAACTCATTAGATGGGTGACATTGAATGAAAACAGAATTTCAAAGTTTGATCAGAATCCACCCAAAAGACTCAGTGAAGTCCATTTCTTCTACAGAGAAGACCACGACAGCCCATCTCATGGCCTCACTTGAACACTGCTATTGATAAAAAAACCCCTTCAAGGAACAGATGTTTCTATAAATTGTCTGAGATTACTTCAGTTTAAATTGATATAAATGTACTCACTAGTTTTAATCTGCACCCCAAAGAAAATTAGTCAACTCGGAGAATGCTAATGAAGTCCACACATCCCTGGGATGGCTAAGCACTGGAACTTGTAGAAATTTCCTATCAGAATTCTACAATGCAGAATTACCGTCACAAATGCTTCAACCGTCTTGTATTTCCATTCGGTGTCAGACAGTAGGACGATCAGCCTCAGCAGTGATTTTTTTGCGTGTGTGATAAAATGAGTATTGGCTGAGAAGATGTAGACTCATCACTGTTTTTGTTTAAAGGGATTATAAGTATTTTGGGTTGGTTCGATACGTCAGAATGATGCCCAAGGCTCAGAGTTACAATGAAGAGTTATGTCCTTCATTCTGACTAGTCTGATAACATAATTCTGAACTGGAATGCTGTTACATTTGCCTCACGGGATGCTTTTGTTCAAAATCACTGCAAGAGTACACAAAAGAACAGAGAAACTCATCACTTTAATGGGTTGAATAATTAGTTTGTGAGGGTTTGCTAATAAATACACGTGTGACAGAAGCCTCAGTCTGGAACTAGAGATGTCTAACAAAAGGAATCCAGTAATTCTGAACAACCAAATTTGTTGAGGTAAATTCACAACGGCAGCCCACTCTGTTTTTATTTTTTGTGTAAATGTCTCAATACCATTAACTAATTTACAAAGAGAAAATTAAATTTCATGTTCTGATTCATCTTTTTTGCATTTGTTTAAAATTTATCCCTGATTTAGAAGGATTAGGTTTACACATGTGGTCCAGAGGGCAAAACCATGACCAATGCATGGAAGTTTTAGAGAAGTCAGTGTCAGTTCCGTGGAAAAAGTATTTCTTGAGGGAGCTACAAAGCAAGAAGGGGCGATATGTTCATTAGCTCATGTCCATGTGGTGGCCCACTCACAGGCTGTGGAAGTCGTGATTCCCAAGATAACAGGCAAGACTGCAAAGTTTCTCCTGATTCAGTAGCTGCAGGGGCTGGCAAACCCATTATTGGGACGTCAAGGAAGTGGACTCTCGCTCACAGGCTGTGAAGATCCGTGAATCTCAAGATCTACAGGTAAGCTGCTAGCTCAACTCCCAAGAAGCTGACATCAAAAGACAGGACAGAAGAAGCTGCTGGAAACACAACAAGCCAAATCCTTGGCAAGGTGAGCAGGAAGGAAGTAGCTAGTAGGAGGTGGACAGGTAAAGGCTGAGGGAATGATGAGCCACCACAGACCCTGTCCCCGTGGTACTACTCAGCAGATTCCATCATGGAGGTGATCAAACATAATACAACTGCCAGAACACTGAGAATCATGGTTAACCAAGGTGACACACAGTCTTAACCATCACAGCCTGGAAGAGAGGTCTACATAGAGAGTAACAGATCATAATCTAATATTTCAAAATTGAAAACAAACTAGCAAACTGTTGTATACAACAAGCCAACAAGCTTTATCCTTCTACCTTAACACATATGCCTTCATCATTCCCTAGAAGGACAAGTACCTGAAGGACAATTCATTCCTGAATGTGCAGGTACAAGCCTGAAGCCTCTGGTCTCCATCGTGTTCTCAGTCCTGACTTCTACCCACACAGCCTCCTCTTAACCACTCCTCAGAACCAGCGCAGCATACACTAGTGTAGTAATCTGGAAGTGGATTGAGGACCTGCGGGTAAGGGATTCTGGTGTTCCAGGTGCCTTAAAGTAGACCAAAAGAGCATAATAGGCACTTCAGGCAGAGACTTGATCTTTGCTGTCATTGTGTGCTGTCAAGTTGATTCTGCCCCATAAAGTTTCAAAGACTATCGTCTTTGCTGAAACAGACTGTTGCATGTTTCTCCCACAGAGCAGCTGCTGGGTGTGAACCACTGAGCTGTCAGGTTTGCTTAACCATCGTACCACCAGGGCTTTTTGACTTTATCTTAGCCCCATGCAAATCCTTGTTCGATGGGAGCGGTTTAACTGGGAGATGCAGAGAGAAAGGGAGGCAGGACAGAGAATCCTCTAGCGCCAATCTAAGAATAAAAGTATAGAAACATTCATTTTATCTCCTGGAGTTTCATCTTCCTACTTGTCTCAGTGTCACCAATTATTTTGCTCGACTGCCGTGATTGTTGCATTGACAGATCTTGAAGGGTCCTCAGTACCTGGCTGAGATGACTGATGCTTTCACATGGAAAACAGGATGGAAGAACAAAAATCAACACACACAGAAAATGCATTTTAGAAATGGATGGGAACCTATCAGAAGGAGTATTTTGTGCTTGGTATCTAGAAGCAAACTAACAAAATAGCCAGAGAGAAGAAGAGACAGAACCACAGACACTCAAACACTAGAACTCTGACAAATTCACATGCAGTTGGATGGTTTAGAAAAGCTTCAGAAAACATTGATTAACAATAATCAATTTTATTGAACACTGATTATATACACTAGTAGCTGCTCTGAAAGATTTGTCTGGATTATGCATTAAATTCTTACACATGATTGCCACCTCTGCGTTGCAAATTTGGCGACTGAGGCACAGAAATGTTATGCTCAAAAGACTATGTAAGTTTAGCTGCTAGCAAGTGGCAAAGGCAGCACTCAATCCACACCATCTGGCTGCAGAATCCACAGGCCTGGCCAGGAGGTTATGTTGGGTTGGTCTGCTACGTGATAGGTGTTTTATGAGGTGTTTTATATAGATTAGCTAATTCAAACTGTGACTTAGGTGTAATTATCTCTGCTTGACAGATGAGAAAACAGAGACTAATTTGCCAAAGTTACACAGCTAGTGAACGACTGAGCTGTATTTTACTTACTTGCCAAAGTTATATAACTAATAAGTGGTTGAACTGAGTTTCAAAGTTGACTGAATTATGTTCTAACTACATTACATAAGCAGGTAACATGTAACATTTTCAAGGTGTTTCAAGAAAGTGGTTTTGTGTTTTTAATTGTCAATTTGCATATACAGGAGTAAGGTTGAAGTAGCTGGGCCTCTCCTTTACATGAAGCAACAGGACCTTTAGCAATGCCTTATAAATGAAGCACCACTGTACCTCACTACACACGGGCGAGATGTGATTGGATTTCCAGTCCTGAAGCCCAAACCAAACCATGGTTTTGAAAGGTGCATTGTAATTGCCATTAACTGTATTTGACTTCTTCTTGGGCAAAGAAAGCCATATTTCCATGAAGTATCAAACACTTTCTTTCATTTCTATGTTAATCTATGGATATGATAGTCTAGCGATTTCATATTTCCCTGTGAATGCAATAAAATCTGAAGAAAACTGAAGAAAAAAAACTATCGACAGTAAATCATTCAATGTGCATTCCTCAGTGCATTCCAGAGCCCAAAGCACATACAGGAAGGTATGGAAAAAATGACTGCCTGCGCGGTCCTATGTAGAAATGTTTAATTTTCCCTTTGAGCCCTCAGTGTGAGCATAGGTGTAGCCTTTTAGCACACAGGTTATATATTTTCCTAAGTTGCTACTGACTTGAGCATATACTTCTGAATATAAGCAGAATTGAAAAGTGGAAAATTTCCTCTAAGAAAGCAATGGACTGTGTCCTTGAATAGAGGGAAACCTATACATTTAAGCTGGAAACTTAGAGACGTATGCTTATCTGACACCTTATGACATTAGTCCCCAGTGCATTACTTCTATGATAGTGGCTCTTACTTGAAGAAATATTCATTGACTATTTTTTATAATTAAATTATACTTCTCAGATTTCACAAGAAAATTCATCTTCTACAAACCTTGAAAATGCTAGAAAAGCTGAGAAGAGGGTTCCTACACAAACAGGTAGTCTCCAGTAGCAATAGTGGACTGGTGATGTTTTTAAAACAGCATAAAAAATTACAGGAGACTCAAGTCTCTTTTAAAATTAGAGAACTTTGTGTAATATCACTTCAAATGAATCAGCCTAGATTTTACTAAGCCTGGTGACGTTGGTGCTGATCTTGTGTCAATATGTTGTACATGTCAATATATACAGTTGTAAAAATTGTCTATGCTGTTTGTATAGCTTGGAAACTTGACTTTCCAAGAACGTTCATGGAGCGAATGAGAGGGCCATGGTGAGAATGGACCCTACAAAGATTCTGGCACTGAGGATGCCTGGGCACAGCCTGCACCTTTCCAGAAGTTGCTCCCACCCACGTGGCAGCCCTGCAGGGACATGGAGCCAGCAGCAGCCTGGCCATCCCAAATTCTTCCTTAAAGAAAGGGTCTCCATGAAAGAATGGGAGCTTACCTTACCAGAGGCCAGGTGTAGAAATGGATACATGAAGCAAAGGAGAAAGGAAGGAAAATAAACAGATTGCGGTCACCTTCTTGTCCATACTGATAGTATGGTCAACAGGAAAAGGGAAGCTTCAAGATAAAGCATTCTTTTCTTTCTTCTTTTTTTCTTTTTATTATTTATTAATTACAGTAAATGAATACAATTTCTAACATCTCTCAATTACCTCATCTATGATAAACCCTCAGCCCCCCACCCACCCTTGTAGCCAACATAGCTATTTTCTCGTGTACATAATTCTATTTTTAAGTCCTTGTAACAGGGATCTCATACAATATTTGTCCTTTTGGCACTGAGTGATTGCAATCAACATGATGTCTTCCGATTGAAACCATGTAATGAGATGTTTTCTAAAACCTACTTTGTTTTTTATCATAGCATAGTGTTTCACTAAGTATGTGCACCATAATTCGTTTATCTATCTGTTGATGGGTGTCTGGGTTGATTCCATCTTTTAGCTATTGTGGACTGTGCTGCAATAAATATTCATGTACATGTGTCTGCATATTTTTCTTTTGTTCATGTTTCAATCTGCTCTAACTTGATTTGTGATGTGTAATTTGTTGTCTTGTTCGTTGGTAACTTTGTCTTTTTCATTCTGTTTACTTTAAAAAATCAAATAAAATCCAATGTGAAAAGACAGTGCATATTTATCACCTCTTATTATAATAAATGTCTTGAAAGTATTTTTTAAATTAACTTTCTTAAATTATTTTTTGAATTAACTTTAAAAAAAAATTCATAGGGGAGAAGTAGGGGCCCCTACTGGTGTAAGAGTTAAGCGCTCAGCTGCTAACTGAAGGGCTGGCAATTTGAACCCAAAAGTTCTATAGACCTGATGATCTGCTCCCATAAAGACTGCAGCCTAGAAAATCTAACGGGGTTGTTCACCTCTGTCACTTGAGGTCTCCATTAGTCAAAATGGACTCAATGGTACTTAAGAACAGCAACAACAGGAGAGAAATGCAATACCTTGATGTCCTGTTATGTGCCAGACAGGAATTGTTTAATGCATTTTATAGCATTTAGTACTCATGATTATGTGGATAAAGTACTTATTTTTATTCCCATATTGCAATTGTAGATTTTAAGGTGCATCAAGATAAAACGACATATCCAAAGTCATATGGATACAAAGATGACCTGTTTAACTTTATCCTTGTGTTTGTCACACATTCTGTCTATTCTGTCAGCAAAATATAAAACAAATAGTGTGTGTTTACTCCTCATTATCAATTATCAAATAGCCTTATTACATAACAAAAGCTTATAGCAACCATGAACTTAGGTGTTTTCCTTTAAAATTCCATTGTTCATTTTATAATCTGCTGTTAACAGGGTTTTTCATAGTGATATAAGTTGCCAACCTATCTGGTGACATGAACTAGAATTGACTATTATTACACAGAAATAAAAAGAATTTTAAAATAACTAAACCATGATTATAAATACTGTGGATCGCACAGCAGTTAAGAGCTAAGGCTGTGAACCAAAATGTTGGCAGTTTGAATCCACAAATGCTCCTTGCAAACTCTATGGGACAGTTCTATTCTTTCTATAAAACTGCTATGAGTTGTAATCAACTGGGTGGCAATGAAAGTTAATAAGGAAGTCCTGACCTGACCACAGAAGTCATTATTTGCACTTGGTTATTTAAATTTAAGTTAATTAAAATTTAATCAGATTTAAGGTGTTTAATAGTCACATGTGACTAGTCACTACCATACAAGTCAATGCAGATTATAAAACATTTATTTCCATCACTGCAAAAAGTTCTACTGACCACTTCTGTTCTTGTTCTCAGTGCTTTATATTTCAAACAAAGAGACTGAAGTTCAGCTCGTGCAGGTAACAAGTGACTCTGTTGTGCATTTCTTCCACACCATGCTGTCATAAGCATTGAAATGAGAAGACAAAGGAAGCATTTAATTATAAAAATACAGGAAATTTATTTATTACTTACCAAGTGAGGGGGAAATGCTACTTTTTATTTAAGACTCTTAATCTGAATTCTAAGATGATGGCAAAGCTAGGGCCAATTGTTCCATTAACAAGTGAATATCTCATCAAACTGCTTCCAAATCTTTAGGAAACAACAATTACAGAATCTAACTTGTTATGAAACTTTGAAAAGCAATTTCTTTTCTTTTCTAAACACATATACATACAAGAATTTAGCTCTTCTGTTTAAGTGAGAATCATTCAGCATGAAATGCTTTCCAAATACCACTTTCGTGATAAAATAAATTTATCTGCTTAATTACATTTAATTCATAAAAATTTAAATGGCATCTACCAATATATCTTGTATAAAGAAAAATACTGTTATAGTTTGTACAAAACAAAAAAAAATCAAAATACTTCAAACTTTAACTCTTTCAGTATTTAGATGTTGTAATTTCTTCATTGACACTTACCTGTCATTAATCATATGCAGATTCAGCACCTAAAGACATATTTTGACTCTGGTCTAAACTTCTTATAAACAATCACAAAACAGATAAGGTTGTCATGAATGAGACTAATAAACTTTTGTTTCTAGAGTTATTTAAAATTAATAACTGCTCAGTCTCTTGGAAGCCTATTTTCCCTGCAATGTCCCACTGGATCTTTGCAATAATACCAACATTACATCTCTATAACTCATATTGGTTTATTAATAAGAATCAAAAACCCTTTGGGTTTTGTGTGTGTGTGTATGTGTGTCTTACAAAGAGCTATATAGGAAAACATCTGGGTAAATTCTGGTTCATGAGGGAAGCACAACATAGATTGTCTGAGAGCCTGTTGAACACACCAGAGCATGGAGTAACTCGACAGTCAGGAAGCCTAGATTCAGTGGCCTTGCACATAACCACAAGCCACTGAAGACTTTTGGGTCTTACTTTTCACATATGTAAAAAATTAGCATTATAGTTGAAGAGTCCCGACAGATGTGACATTTTATAAATATGCTCAGTATATATGTCATGTGTCTATCTCCCGGGATATAAACCAGAACAAACGCATTTGCTAAATTCTACGAAGGAGACTGTGTGTAGGGTTAAGTCCTGACATGATTTTACATCTTAAAAAACAGGTCTTTTACCAGTTTCCTGCACCATGAGGGCTATTTCACTAGAGAAGATGAAGAATCAGCATATTAAACTATTACCCTTTAGTTCAGAAGGAATTAGACTTTTTTTTTTTTAAGTTCATTTCATTCCCTACATTGCTTCTATCTCATCCAAGTTCTTATTCCTTGCATTTGTTTAGCTGCTCTCTTTACTATCAGGAGTTTTTGTAAACTGTTTTGGGATTCTTGGGAGTTGTCTCACATTAAGACATCTTGTGAAAAACTGACCAAGAAGGCAGAGCCTACACACCAGCCAGCTTCAGTAGGGGCGCTCTGGCCACCCTGCTTCATCAGGGCGCCTGAGTACAATGTCTGTAGGACTTGTCTCTTAGGCTAGTCAATTCGACCAGAGACCCTCCCTCAAAATATTCTAAGGACAATTTCTTTCTGGAAAAACTATCCAGCTGCTGAGAAAGAGCCTCACTGAAGCTTTATTTCTTCACTTGTACCACTGAGTTGTGGAACACTTAGAGGAAAGATAATATATCAGTCAAACCCCATCCAGTCAGGTGGAATACGGAAAATTTTCTCAGGGCAGTGGTTCGCATACTACATCAGCATCATCTGGAGACTTGTTATAACACAGCTGGACTTCACTTTTAGGGATTTTCATTCTGTAAGTTTAGAATAGAATGTAAGGATTTGTGTTTTTGATAAGCTCTTCCCGGGTAATGTTGATGGGGACCTCCTTTTGAGACTCATTGCTCTGGAAGCTAAAGTCATCCAAGCATCATCGGCCACAGTGTTGGAAATGCCTTTAAGCTACAGTCACAGATCAGGGAGAAGGTTTCTAATATTGTTCAGGACTATCTGAACATTGCATTTCTTGAAAGCTTTATTTGACTATGGCTTTACGTGATACTTTGAGATTCAGTGCTAATTTTTCATTTTCCTTTGTGTATTTCCGCTTCATTCATTTAATATCTCTTTGATCCAATGATAAGATGGAGGGCAGCATTTAGTAGATCAGTGAAAAGGAATAGTATGAGAAAAGGGAAGAAGATGGAAAAGAATGGAACAGTTTAGAGAAGCACAAGGGCCCAGTTTGGGTGAATTGTAAGCAACTTCTTGAATAGCAGAGGGAGAAACATTGAAGAAAATATTGGTAATGAGAAGCTACGCTATTTTTAAAAAGAACGGGGACAAGATCAGAGCTCTGGTTTAGGACACACTTCATGTGATGAAGTGTTTATTGTATAAAGGGATAAAATACATGGAAAATAAACACATTAAGGGGGAATTGCATTAGAGACAACAGTTAAATAATGAAAGCAACACTGTGATCAGATAGCTTGAAATAAATATGAGAAGCTGTGAGTAGTTAAGTATATGGGTTCTGGAGGCACACTGATTGGGGTTCGAAGCCCAGTATCTCCTTGACTGGTTGCATAGGTTAAAGAAAGTCCCAGAAACTCTTTCCTTATGTGAAAAATGGAAATAATCATAATACTTACCTCACAGGGTTGTTCAAAGAGTAAGAATGAATGAAACATTGCTTCTGTAATGTGTTATACGAGTTCTGTATTATAGTACCTCATATAGCAAGCATGCAGCAAATATCAAACATGTCAAGACCTAATATATATATATATTTATAGAGCATATAAACTACATAAAACTGCTTTTAAATTATTATTTTAATAATTTAGCAAAGTTTGAATATGACATTAAAGGAAAGGAAGGTAAATTCAGGATTAGATGTCATCAAGCAAATGGTACATAGCAGAGATAATAAAATGAAGAGAGATGAGTAGTATAGGAAAGAAGACAGAAATAATAATAAAGTTGGGATTTGCTTTTGGAACATGCTAAGTTTGACTGTCAGAAGTAAAAGATTAATAATACATACTAAAATAATAAGATGAGAAATGATGTCTAAGTTCCAAGATTTTAATACGCATATATGTATATTTCCATATTAATAAATGCAATTGTTAAGCCTAAGAAATGTTAAGCTGGGGCAAAAAAGTTTATAAAATAGTTGGAGGATTCTGAATGTTAGAGTCGATTTTTCCAATACTTATGTTAGTCAATTATGTCATATAAAGTGATAATACATTAATTATGTTTTTCATCTCTTTACTGCTTCAGACAAATTCTTACTTTAAAAATGGGCACATGTGCATGTGTCAGATGTTAACTACCATTAATTGGAATAATATAGTTTATTCATGATGAATTATCAAAGGAGTGAAATCACAGTCCTCTATATGTATGATTAATTAGTACTGATCATCTACTATGTTCCATACATTGTGAAATATTTACTTCACCTCTTCCTCCAAGTATCTATATGGGTTAGCTTCTTCTTTCCCAACTTGTAGATGAGGGAACTAAGTAACTCATTTCACAAGACACAACTTTTGAGGATATACTTTGATCTGAACCCTAAATCTGTTGTTTTGATGATACCTAAATAAATAGAATAAAGAGTTACTAGACAAAATTTTGTTTCCCACACGGTTATCAAAATTAAGTGTGTATGTTTTTTTGGGTAGAAATATCTTAAGGATATTCCATGATTATTCTTTCTGGGTCCTGCTCAGCCACAGAGGAAGTTGTAATAAAAGATCTGTCAGGATAAGACCCTTCATTTTACTTCAGCTACTGTCTCCTCCCACTCTCTATAAAAAGGTTGTGTACCACAGACTCTAAAGGATACAAACAGAGACAGAAACTCATAGGACAGGACTGAGGTAATCTTGTTCTGCAAAGACTCTTCATATATACCATTTGTGGAAAAGCACAACAAGGTTTTTCAGACATCTGTTTTTAAGGTTACAAACCTGAAAATATCTACAGACTTCAAACAGCCTTGAAAACTTTAATGCAGTTTACCATGTTTAAAACTAACATCAATCAAAACACATTGTCTTAAAGAGATGTATTCTTCTTTCGTATTTTATTTGACTACTGATTTTGTAATCAGTTGGTTTAGCATTGAGTATATTTGCTGTACCTAGGGGCTCCTTGTGGAGTTAAAGGAACATGATAAGTTGTTGTAAATTGCACATTTATTGTTGTCCCTTCACATGTTCAGGCTTTGACAAAAACCAAGGCAAAACTCTTTGAAGACTGCCCAGAAATCTGCAACATAGGGGGTTGTGTCAGGAAACTGGCCCTTGAACGTAATGAAGTTTCTGGCTGTTTGGGGGCTGGGTCTTAAGTTAGCTAACGGGCAGGACAGGGAAGGGCAGGATGGAATTCAGCTATTTGGGAAAATCCAGTCTAAACAAACACCTGCTTTGAGGTGGTTTGAGCAACCAGCTTTAACAAAACCAGCCCCTTTCCCTGGGTCTCCTAAGCAGAGGCAGGAATTTTCTCCCACTCTTTCTCCCCAACACAGGCTTCTCTCCACCCTGCCTCTTTTTGTCCAGGGAACTTCAGTTCCAAACAAACATCCCTTCTCAGTAATTCTGAGTTTGTTCAATTAGTTGTTCGAATTTTAAAAACTTAAAAAGATCCAAAAGAGAAAAGTCTTTGTGTTTGGTGTCTGAAGCACGTGGAGCTTCCCGGAAGCGTAACTCGCAGTTCAGGGGCTCTGCTTGCTGTGTCTGAAGGCAGAACTGTAGGAAACTCTTCTGGCTTGCAGCTTTTAATATTATTTCCATTGGTTTTCTCTAGGACAGTAGTCTAGTGATTCAACCAGATCTACAGAGGAAACTTCTTGCTAACTGCCATTTCAGTTAGACTTCTATGATTTCTTACTGCATAGTCTTTGGTATAAAGTTTTCAAAAAAACTCTTTGCTGTTGAGTTGATACCAACTTATAGCAACTCTATAGGAGACTGTAGAACTGTCCCACAGGATTCCCAAGAAGAACCTAGGAGATTCAAATTGCAGACCATTTGGTCAGCAGTCAAACTGTTAATCACTATACCACCAGGGTTTCCAAATCTTGAAAGGTAGTATTTTATTACCCCCTTATGACTGCACTGAATTTAGATAGAAATGTGACTTTTCTATGGAGAACTCCTCATTCCGGTAGAGATCTGCACCTCTGCATCCAGTGTGGTTTTGTTGGGATGACCAGTCACAGGGCCTGGTTTACCAGGGTCCTGGGATTGGGAACATGATGAAGGACTGGGCAATCTGAGTGGTCACCCTCGGTAACATAACTAGCTCATGACAAAACAGGCACATTGGAATTCAGACATTACAGCAGAGATGCTGGGGAAAGCATGATCTTTTTCACTGGGGTCAAGAGTATGCAGGATCAGGCCTGTCAGTGGCCATCTTGCTGCCTCATGGGAGGAGCTTCTCTGTAAGGGAAGCCAAACAGAAGCAAGGAGAGATGAGAGATCAAGTCCTGATGACAATTTTTGCAGCTCAGAATCCAGCTGTGTCAAGTTGCAAAAGCCAATAAATCCACTGATTTGGTTTAAATGAGTTTGAATTGTGTTTCTGTCACTTGCAAAAACTGACCTGAATGAAAGAAATTCATTCTGAAAGCTTACATTACTTCCACAACAATTCCATCTAATCCTCGAAAAGTGTACCCAGATGTTCCATAGGTGCATCATTTTTAAAACTAAAGCTGTTTCTTTTCCTCCAAGACAAATCTGCTTTTTTCCCATCTTTCATACCACCAACCAAAGAAAATCAAAAACCAAAATAGAAAACCAAAAGCCCACAAACAAAAAACACCAATTCCCCACACTCTACTTCCATACTGTGACAAAGCTGTTAGATTTTCTCCTGGACACCGTTGAACCCATCTTCTCCTGTGTTTTACCTCTTCTACTGCTTGTTCCATAACCTCAATAATTTTTGCCTGCATAATTGCAATAAATCTTTCCAAACTGGTCTCCTCTACCTACTTCCAATTTTGCTCACTTCTAAACTATTTTTTACCTTGTTGCCAGAGTGCTATTTCTGAAGCGTATGTTTAATACGCGGCCTCCTGCACTAGTAACGTCAGCAGGCTCATCACTGCCTAAAATATAAAGTTCAAATTTCATAACTGGCTTCTTCATAATTTTGTCTCAGTCTCAACATTTTTAACCTTGTTTCCTACCACTACCCCATCAATAATTTACAGTCAATCTATAATAAATATGTTGGTTCCTTGCACACATTAATTTATTTGCACATGCTGTTTTCTCTCTGCCAGGAATGGTCTTTTTAAGGTCCATCACTAGGACAAAACCACTGGGTGCCCTTGAAGAATGAATGAAGATGTATTTTCTTATAGTGGATGTGGTCTTTCAAGGCTTTACGTAAAACGAAAACCCCAAACTCTTCCACGCTGTAAGCTCAACATTTCATTTACATTTCATATTTTATGGTCAGTTAGAGAATCTGTGAATTTGACCTCAGGGGAACAGGCGGTGGGAGAAATGTGGCCAAGAACTTGGCTGTGAACAGGCAATGTTTCAGTTTTATCTGTTGTTCAGGAAGCACTAGTAAACGTAAAAATTTAGGTGTTTTAATCTATACTATTTTGCTGGCTCGGTATACCTGCAGATTATACATGTGGACCCATAATACAAAACAAACAAACAAAAACCCCCAAAACTCACTGTTGTTGAGTCAATTCTGACTCATAATAACCCTATAGGATAAAGTAGAACTGCTTCATAGTTTCCAAGGAGTGACTGGCGGATTAGAACTACCAGCCTCTTGGTTAGCAGCCATAGATCACTGTAGTTTTAACGACGGCACCACCAGGGCTCATAATGTAAACCCTAAATGTGCACCAGTGTTTGCTGAAATCATAGGAAATAATCTATGTTGTTTATGACCTGTCCGTTTCAATATAACTTCTTTCTCCCG
Organism: Heterohyrax brucei; assembly: GCA_028571685.1. Lineage (NCBI taxonomy): Eukaryota > Metazoa > Chordata > Mammalia > Hyracoidea > Procaviidae > Heterohyrax > Heterohyrax brucei. The sequence goes on from CM053147.1 coordinate 80,723,946, forward strand.
GCAATTGAGAACTTTGCACTTACCTCTCTGAATTTGGGATTTACCTATAGTTTCATCAGTTCCTTTGGGCATTTTTTTCATGGCCTCTGGCTTTCCCCACTTTGAGTTCCTTTGTAGAGTTACTATTGTTGCCAGCCAACTGGAAACCCCCCTTTGTATGTACTCTCACTCTTGGGAATTTGGACACTTCTTAATGCTGACCAGAACCTTGTTTTAAGTTTTGCCAGTAAGAAATGTGGATGTTGGCTTAGCTATCATAAATTTAAACACCCATTAGTAGTCATGATATCCAACCAGATATTTTTGTGGTTACTTAGCACTTCCTTGTTTTGCTTTTTTTAGACTCTAATGGGAAGAAAACAAGCATTCCTGTTTATTTCTCTAAAGTGCTTGCCTGCAACACTGATTTGTCCATTTTGAACCAGAGAATAGTCGAAACTAACAGTAGTGTGACTCACGTATTGGAAATAATCATTTCAGTCCATCTCAACAGCCGGCCTTATTGAGGTTTTCCAAAGCAACAAAGCCTGGGTGCAGGTGGTTTATCATAAACTAATAGCTCACATGATGCTAAATGCGGAATACTTAGAATTGTAGGTGTGTTGTGAAACCCTCAATGCCCAGGCGAGACATGCTGAATACATTCTGTGCATTCTGGTAAATACATCAAGGTAATAATTATTTCCACATTTCCCCTTTTAAATGCACATTTTTTTTACTCAGGGCCACAGTTTGCCCTTACATACACCCAATGCATTTCAGATTTCTGTGTAATTTAAAGAAAAAGCATTGCTGAGGTGAGCCAAATTTATATATGAGTTCTTTGTGTAAGCTATTTCAAAGCTACAAAGGCTGCGTCTTGTGCATATATACAGTGTGTTTCTTCACAATGGCTTTCTGCCATCAATTGGAATACCTTTCTTACAGTGCCCCAGGTCCCAATATGAAAAAGTTTTACTTATTTTTTATTATTTTTTTTAAAAAAATTCCTTAATCATATATGTTTTTAAGGGGGAGGACCAGTTTATAGTTTCAATACCCTCACTCTTGACATAGCAAAAGAGGTGATATTTTGGGAGTGGGGAGGGACTTAATAGTGAATTGTAATACCAGTGGAAAGAAGGCATTGAGTTTCTTGTTTTGAAAGCAAACCCCTTGATGCTGAGTCAGTTCTGACTTTTAACAACCCTGTAGAACAGATTAGAACTGCCTCATAGATTTTCCAAAGAGCACCTGGTCAGTTTCAACCGCCAGTCTTTTGATGAGAGCTGAACTCTTAAGCATCATGCCATCAGGTTTTCCTTTTGGGAACAAAGAAGAACATACATGACTTTTTACCCTATAGGAATCGAGGGTAAAAAGTAGCGTGACAATGTCTTTATAAGACAAAGCAAATGCAAAAGAATGTTTCTTTATAAAACAAAGCAAATGTGCATTATTATTCAGGAATGAAATTAGCTTCTGCTATACTTTCTTCCTTAAGAAACATGTATATTCATGTACTTTCGTAATATCTTTATTTTTCCTTACCATCAGATTGATATTTATACTGCTCTCTGCTACTGAAGTCACTTCAGGATGACATTGTTCAGCTATACATGTTTTGGGTTCATTGATGTTTGGAAGGAGTCCTGGTGGTACAGTGGTTAAGAACTCAGCTGCTAACCAAAAAGTTGGCTGTTTGAATCCACCAGCTGCTCCTTGGAAACTCTATGGGGCAGTTCTACTCTGTCCAATAAGCTACTGTTTTTGAGTCATTTCCAAACCATGGCAACTCTATAGTTCAAAGTAAAACTTCCCCATAGAGTTTTCAAGGAATGTGTGTAAGATTTGAACTGCTAACCTTTTGGTTAACAGCCGTAGCATTTAAGCATTATGCCACCAGGTCCCGGAAACATTTGGAGATAAGTAGTATTTCTCTGGTCACAGACTTTTCTTTCCTTTTCTTTTCCTTTTTTTTAAGTTTGAGCTTCTGCTTTAAATTATATTTGATTCAGAAATGTTTGAGACTTGATTTTTCGTGGTATATTCTCTTTGTGCATTGCTTTTACATTTTCTTAAAAGAGCTGACAGTTTATGGATTCATTCAGAAGTCAATAAGTTTTACTCTGTTTCTTACTATAGCCCATGATTTCTATTAAAATACTCTCTTAAAATAGCACAAAATTTTGCCTGTGGTTTAGGGAACATTAAACTTAAGTGCATCCTGCGAATCAAACATGCGTATTTTCAGAGACAATCAGAAAGAATAAGCAATTGAAGGCTCTAGTGAAATGTTGTTACTTTTTATTGTAAAGAGTATTTAAAAGCCAGATATTGTGGTGCCAGACACATAACTTTAATGGTTAACTCCCTGGCATTCTTTCAGAAGGTAGAATTTGTATCTGGAATAGCCTGATGGGATAAAAATGTCATGGCTTTGAGCTTATTTTCTCAGAGTGCAGAAAATTGCTCAGATCTTATGTGGTTAATCCTAAGAGCAGTCATGTATTCAGTACCAAGCATGGGCACTTATGGAGGAAGTTATAGAGGACCACAGAAAATACCATGTTTATATTTTCCTTGGATTGTTGCAATGAAGCATTAGGTTAAAATGACTTTTGAATACCATAAAACCAAAAAAGAACCAAAAAAAAAGTTGTCATTGAATTGACTCTGACTCATCGCTACCCCATTATGTGTAAGAGTAGAACTATGCTCCCCAGGGTTTTGGAAGCAGATTTTTCTGAGATGACTCTGAGGGGACTCACACTTCCAACTTTTCACCTAGCAGCCAAGTGCATTAACCATTCGAACTATCCAGAGGTTATGAACATTATTCATTACTTTAATTGCAGATTGGAAATTAAGTGGTCAGTCATCAAATGAGAAGTCTAGAACTCAGAAGAATCTCATGATAATTTGATTATCTTTACTTGGAGCTTTTGGATGAGTAAATCAAAAGTGTAAGTATATGTATTTTCCAGTACACATTCCTCTGATCCCATTTATTCCTTTCTAATTTAGTTAATATTTGACTCTCCATTAGGAAAAGAGGATCTGGAGGGCAGGCAGAATATCTTTGTATAATTGACTTCCAAAGTGATATAACTGGGTAAGTCTGAAGGCTGCGAAGGCTTCATTTTCATTATTGGGACAACTCCACAGAGCAGTAGGTACATTTCATGTTATAAATGACAAGAGCAAATTGCCTAGTATTCAATGGGTGCTAATTTCCTTTTCTTCCTTAATAGTGTCAGTTTACACATTAGCTCCAACTAATTTCTTCCTGCATGGTTTTTCCTTATTCGATCCTCCAAATGACAGTGTAAACAAGGTTTCACATAAACAATGAAGAGAAAAAAGCGAGGGAGCTATTAAATGCTGACCATTTTACTATACGAGGTCCACCAATTAAGTCCATGAATTAATTGTTCTAAGTGCTACATACTTCACTATTGAATATCATCACTGCAGTTGCCTTTGAAGTACTTCCATGGGAAGCTCTGCACTGACACCAGTGCCTAGTCCACCCTTCAAAGCAATTTAGACACTCCTTCTGGAATGGCCGTTATGCATAGTGGCATGGTTTCAAGTTCACAAACTTAATTGTATGGTTGTCTGTGAGGAAGTTTTTAGCCAGCAGACAAATAACTGTATTGGAATACCCTCCCTACTCACCTGATCAGGCCCCCAGTGACTTCTTTCTCTACCCAAAAATAAAGGAAATGTTAAGAGGAAGACATTTTGATGACATTGAGGACACCAAGGCTGCTACAATGACAGTTCTGATGGCCATTCCAGAAAGAATTCCAAAATTGCTTTGAAGGGTAGACCAGGCACTGGTGTCAGTGCATAGCTTCCCAAGGGTGGTACTTCTCAGTAGACCACAGTGATTTTCAGCAGTGAGGTATGTAGCACTTTTTCTAGAATGACTTCACGAACTTAATTGTCAGACCCCCTATATCTCCCCAATTGGCCATGGTGCCTTATTTGAATTAGTGCTTCCACTTATTTCCAACCACATACCTCTTCTTTAGAAGGCACTAAACAGTCAAGTGGTTAAAGGCTTCAGATTTGGAATCATATTGGCTATGTTCAGATCCTAGAACTTAACACTTGAAAGGATGTGCCCTTGGAAAAATTTATGTGTCCTCTCTGAGACTTAATTTTCCCTAGAAAATTTGAATAATACTTAGCATAGTGTAGTTAGGAGAACTAGATGAGACTAATGAAGATAAAATGTTTGTCATAAATTCTATGACATTTTAAGACTTGTTAAATGATTCCCCAAGTGTGAAAGATGAGGTTGAAGATACAGAAGGGGACAAGTTCTTGAATAAATAAAACTCTAACAACATTTGCTAACTTTCTGACAGCAAGTAGAAATTGACAAGATTTAATGCGGCTTCACCGTTATCACTCTGCCTCTCTTAAAAAGCCAGCTAACTCCACTGACAACTCTAGCATACTCAAAAGCAGAGATTCTGAGCTGCTCGAAGAATGTACCAAGCCAAAGAATGATGAATAACTGTGTTAGTCCAGAGGCTTCCTGCACTGTTAATACTGGACAGTTTTGCAATTGAGCTGATCAATGCTTGGCTTATAGCACTACATGTAAGACTGTATCTATCAAACCAATTGTTCTTGATGAGATTAATTACAGAGAAAATTGAGATGTGGAAAATACAAACATTATTTGCAGATAATATGATCTTATATACACAAACCCTAAAGGATCCATGAGAAAACCATAAGAACTAGTAGAAAATTCCCCAAAGGATAAAGATACGAGACAAACATACAAAAAACCAGTTGGATTCCTCTACACCAACAAAGAGAACTTCAAAGATGTGATCATCAAATCAACACCATTTACAATAGATCCCATGAAGAAAAAAATACTTAGGAATAAATCTAACCAGAGACAAAAAAGACCTATACAAAGAAAATTATAAGATATTACTGCAAGAAACTGAAAAAGATTTATATAAGCAGAGAAACATACCTCTCTCATACACAGGAAGACTCAACATTGTGAAAATGATTGTTCTACCAAATGTGATCTATAGACACAATGCAACCCATATCCAAATTCCAATGGCATTTTTTAACAAGATGGAGAAAACAATTACCAACTTCATATGAAAAGGAAAGAAGCCCTTGGTAAGCAAAACATTACTGAAGAAGAAAAACAGAGTGAGAGGCCTCACACAATCTGATTTTAGGCATTACACTGTCATAGTAGTCAACACAGGCTGGTACTGGTACAACAAACACATAGGCCCATGGAATAGAATTGAGAATCCAAGTGTAAAATCATCCACCATAAAATATCCACCTGATATTTGACAAAGGTGCAAGGCCTGTTAAATGGAGAAAAGACAGTTTCTTGAACAAATGGTGTTGGTATAACCAGATATCCATCTGCAAGAAAAAAAAGATCCAAATCTCACATCATGCATAAAAACTGATTCAAAGTGGATCAAGGACTAAATATCAAATCTAAAGCAATAGAGATCACAGAATAAAAAATCAGAACACTACCAGGAGCCCTAATATGTGACATAAACATAACATAAACCATTACCAACAATGAAAAGACATCAGGAAAGAAAATAGATGACTGGAAACAGCTAAAAATCAAACATTTGTGCTCATCCAAAGACTCTACCAAAAAAGTGAAAAAAAAACACATACAGACTGGGGAAAAAAAAAAAAAAAATTGGCTACAACAAATCCAGTCAGCATCTAACCACTAAAATCTATGAGATACTGCAAAACCTCAACACTAAAAAGACAAACAATCCAGTTAAAAAATGGACAAAGGATATGAACAGGCACATCAATAAAGAGATATTCAGGCAGCTGACAGATACATGATGAAATGCTCACAGCCATTAGCTGTTAGAGAAATGCAAAAATCAAAACTGAAATGAGATACCATTTCACTCCAACAAGGCAATCATTAATCTCAAAAACACAAAATAATAAATGTTGGAGCGGCTATGGAGAGACTGGAACACTTATACACTAGTGGTAGCAATGTAAAATGGTACAATGACTTTGGAAATCAATTTGGTGCTTTCTTAAAAAGCTAAAAATAGAAATACCACATGATCTAGTAATATCTCTTCTTGGAATATATCCTGGAGAAATAAGATACATGCACATCAATGTTCATCAGCACTGTCTACAATAGCAAAAAGTTGGAATTGATTAAGGTGCATATTGGCAGATGAATGAATGAATGAACTGTGATAGATTCACACAATGGAATATTATGCAATAACAAAGAAGAATGATGATTTGGGGAAACATTTTATACATGGAGGAACCTGAGGGCATTATGGCTGAGTAAAATGAGTTAATTGCAAAAGAAACAATATTGTATGAGACAACTATTATAAGGATTCAAGAAAAGGTTTAAATAGAAAAAATCAGTCTTTGAAAATTAGGAGGATGGGGAGATAGGGAGAGGTGTATTCACTAGCTAGATGGTAGGCAACAATTAATTTAGGTGAAGGGAGACAACACACAGTAGTGGAAAAAATCAGCATAATTAGACTAAACCAAAAGCTAAGAAGTTTCTTAAATATAACTAAGCACAAGAGGCAGAGATCTGGTGACCATGGTTTCAGGGGACATCTGAGTCAACTGTTGTTTTAGTCATCTGGTACTGCTTTAACAAAAATACCACAGTGGATGGCTTTAAAGAGATAAATTTTATTTTGTCACAGGTGAGTAGATTTAAAGTCCAAATTTGGAGTGTCAGCTCCAGGTAAAGCTTTCCTGTCTGGAACTGTAGGAAGGTCCTGTCATCAATCTTGCCCTGGATGGGAGGTTTCTGAGGTGCAAGGACACTTGTCCCTTCCAAAGGGCACATTTAGCTTCCAGCACAGCTTCTTGGTGGTATGAGGTCCCCAAATCTCTCCGCTAGCTTTTTTCTTCTATATCTCAAGAGACTGCCCCAATGCACAAAACAATCTTATACATGGAGTCCTACCCCACCAGTGCAATTGCTACCCACACTCCCTCATTGATATTACAGAAGCAGGATTTACAGATGAAGAACATCATACAATACCAGGAATCATGGCCCAGACAAACTGCCACACATGTTTTTGGAGAGCACAATTGAATCCATAACAAATGGCATTACAAAGTATATTAAGAGGGTTCTCTGGGGAGGGGGGTGGCATCAAGATGGCAGACTAAACACACATCTCTCTAAATCCCTCTGGAAACCAAGACCTGAAATGATAATTAAACAGAGCCTTCTGGACACCGAGTGAGCCCTGGGATATGGCATAGGGCTGTTAATTTGTATTTCATACCAGTGAATGTAAAACCTCCTCTCTTTCACTGACCCAACTCTCAGTGAGCACAGGCTTGCACCGACAAAAGGTAACTCAACATTTCAATTTTTTTCCTCTGTCTTGGCAAGCAGGCAGAACTGGGGCTTGAATAGCTGCCGGTCTCAGACGCACTGCTGGTGGGACCGGCAAGCATAATTGCCAGGTTCTGAGAACCTGGCTTTTGACTCTATACACCTCAGCTCCTCTGGCCTATCTTTCTGCCTCCACCATGTGGTAGCCGTACAGATGTGTTTGTGCAGGATCCCATAGTGATCCACTGCGAAACAGAGAAGCTCAGGCAGAGATCCCAGCTGGACTTGGTTCTTAGGCTGGGAGGTGGTGCCTGCCAGGCACAGAGTGCTTTTCTAGCAGGGAGGCAGTGCTTTGCACAGTGTTGCCTTGGGCTGGGGCCCAGCAGCGTAGACTGTGGACCCTGGGCATTTTGGCACTCTTGGCCTCTTGTTCCACTGGGAGCCTGGTCCTGGCCTGCTGACAAGTTTGTGCAGGATGCCATCTTGTTTTGCTGGGAAGTGGAGTCGTCCATACGAAAGCCTGAGCTGGACCTAATTCACAGGAGGGCAGACAGTACCTACCCAGAAGAGACTGCTTTTCCAGGAGAAAAGCAGGATTCTACACAATATCGCCTACAGCAGAAGTCAGCAGGCCAGTAGACTTTCTGTATTTTGAGCTAGTTTATAATATCTGGGGTTCAATATAGAGGTACTTACTTTGCCAGCTGGGAAGAGGGATGTATACGTCTGAAAATCTGACTGACTTTGGAAGTTGTCAAATACTTTTTACTTCTCACTTTAAGATGGCCTAGAGAAACAACTGTGTTCCATCTTCACAGCATTTCTCCCAGCCTTTATTGACCCACATGAAGCCCAAAAAGCAACAAACGTTGGAAAAGACAGCAACCAAAAAGTCACCTATGGCATCAGAAGGCCCCCCCCAAAAACCACCTCAGAACTTCCCAGACGAAGATGCTTTTCTGAAACTATCAGAAGGTGAATATAAAAGGATTATATAGACAGCCCTCCTAGACCTTATACAGAATGCAACTGAACAAAATGAAAAATTAAGCAAGCTGATCAATCTGATGGAACACTAGTACTCAGAAATCCAATAGATCAAGAGCAAAATCAAAGACCTAGAAACTTGATTTCAAAGCCAAGAAAACAGAATGGAACAAATGGAAAAGAGACTTCCTGACTTGGAAGACAGAGCTACTGACTCCACCATCTATGATCAGAAATCAGAAAAAAAGAAACAAGAAAAATGAAGAACCATTAAGAAGCATGTGGGACTCTATTAAGAGGAACAAACTTCAATTAATTGGAGTCCCTGAATAGGGCGAGAACCTGAGAACACAGAGAGTATTATTGCTGAGCTGCTGACAGAAAACCTCCCAGAAATCATGAATGAAGAGAATATAGATATCCATGATGCATATCAAAAGCCACTCAATATAGATCTCAAAAGAAAGACTCCAAGATATATCATAATCAAGCTTAACAAAATGAAACATAAGCAGAAACTGTTAAAGGCAGCAAGACTCAAAGCAAAGCTAATATTCAGAGGGAAACCCTGTAGGTTTTCGTCAGATTTCTCAGCAGAAACCAAGTTGGAACGGAGACAGTGGCATGATGTATTCAAGCCTTGAAGGAGATGAACTTCCAATCAAAAATTGATATCCTGCCAAACTATCTTTCAAATACGAAAATGAAATTAGCACATTCACAGATAAGTAGAGACCCAGACACTTTAAAAAAAAAAAAAACAGACTGAAACTACAAGAAATACTGTAAGAATCTCCTGGCTTTGGCTTAGAAGAACAAAACTACTAACTTTATATTTTAGAAGGACATATCATTAAAAATCCTACTCAGTTAGGGAAGGCTCCAAACTCAATCAAAGCCTTAATACTGAAAGACATAATCCAGTGATTATCATGAAAACTATGGTGCCATCATATTAAAAAGAGGGATGTACTACAGTCATTACAGTCCTTCTGGATGGAGAGGAAATTGACAAGACTGGTAGCAGTCAAAACTGGGTTTATGTATAGTTTATTAAGCGAAATCATAGGGGCAGCTGTAAAGCACAATAAAGAACCAACATACCATATCAAGAAACGGAATCCAGGAGTCTCAACAACCACAAAACCAACCCTGAAAAAGGTCAAAAATCAACTCACAAAGAAGAAGGTCACAGAACAGATTAGTAAGAACAACAGAGAAAACATCAACACAAAAATAAACAAATCACAATGGCAGCACTGAACACATACCTATCAATAATTACATTGAATGTGAATGGACAGAATGCTCCAGTAAAGAGACATCAAGTGACATCTTGGATCAAAAGACATGACCCATCCATATGTTGCCTATAAGAAACTCACCTTAGACTTAAAGATATGAACAAATTGAAAATTAAAGGATGAAAGAATATGTGTCAAGCTAACAATGAACAAAAAAGAGCAGGTGTGGCAATTCTAATTTCAGATAAAATCGATTTTAATGTAAAATCCACCACTGTAGACAAGGATGGACACTATTTATTACTGAAAGATTCAATACACAAGCAAGACTTAACAATATTAAATATTTATGCTCCTAATACTAGAACACTTAAATATGTCAAAGAAACACTGACTATACTCAAAAAGGAGATAGATCACTCCACAATAATAGTAGGAGACATCAACAGTGCACTTTCAGTATTGGACAGATCGTCTAGATAAAAGCTCAGTAAAGACGCAGAAGACCTTATTGCCACAATTAACCAACTAGACCTCATTGATATATACAGAACTTTCTATCAATCAGTGGACAACTACACCTTCTTCTCCAGTGCCCATGGAACATTCTCCAGAATAGACCATGTGTTAGCACATAAAGCAATTCTCAACAAAATCCATACCACTGAATTAATGCAAAGCATCTTCTCAGATCATAGAGCCATGAAAGTCGAAATCAATAGCACAAAAAACATAGATAGAAAGTGGAACTTATGGAAACTGAACAACACCTTGCTCAAAAAGCCATGGGTTATAGAAGAAATCAAGGATGAAATAAAAAATTCATGGATTCCAAGGAGAATGAAAACACTTTCTACCAGAACCTATGGGATACAGCCAAAGCAGTGTTCAGAGGTCAGGTTATCTCCATAAATGCACACATCTGGAAGGAAGAAGGAAACCAAATCAAAGAACTGAACCTACGACTTGAACAAGTAGAGAGACAACAACAGAGGAATTCCTCAGGCACCAGAAGGAAACAGATCATAAAGATCAGAGCAGAACTAAACAAATTAGAGAATAGGAGAGCAATTAAAAAAAATGAAAAGACCAAAAGCTGGGTTTTTGAAAAGGTCAACAAAATTGACAAACCATGGTCTAAACTTACTAAAGAAAAACAGACAAGGAAACAAAAAACCCAAATTAGAAATGAGAGGGGAGTTGTCACAACAGATCCAACAGAAATAAAAAATATCATAGGTGAATACTATGAAAGACTGTATTCTAACAAATTTGAAAACCTAGAGGAAATGGACAAAGTCCTTAATTCATATTACCTACCAAAATTATCACAAGGTGACTCAGAACAACTTAATAAACCCACCACAAAGGAAGAGATTGACAAAGTCACCCAGAAACTACCAACCAAAAAAAAGCCCTGGACCAGATGGCTTCACTGCAGAATTCTACCAAGCTTTTAGAGAAGAGTTATCTCTAATACTACTGAGACTATTTCACAGTATGGAAAGGAATGCAACACTACTAAATTCATTCTATGAAGCCAGCATAACCCTGATACCAAAGCCAGGGAAAGACGCAACCAAAAAGGAGAACTACAGACCAATATTACTCATGAATCTAGATGCAAAAATCTTCAACAAAATTCTTGCCAATAGAATACAACAACATATCAAACAAAGAATCCATCATGACCAAGTTGGATTCATACCCGGGATGCAAAGCTGGTTCAACATCAGAAAAACAATTAATGTAATCAGCCACATAAATATCACAAAAGACAAGAATCACCTAATCTTGTCTATTGCCACAGAAAAGGCATTTGATAAAGTCCAACACCCATTCGTGCTAAAAATTCTCAGCAAATTAGGTATAGATGGCAAATGCCTCAATGCAATAAGGGCCATTTAGACAAAGCCAACTGCCTCCATCATCCTGAATGGAGAGAGACTGAAGGAATTTCCCTTGAGAACAGGAACTACACAAGGATGCCCACTCATACCTCTCCTATTCAACATTGTACCAGAAGTTCTCATCAGAACAATTAGACAAGACCAAGAGATAAAGGGCATCTGCATCACCAAAGAAGAACTAAAAATCTCCCTATTTGCAGATGATATGATTGTATACCCAGGGAATCCCAAAGAATCTATAAGGAAACTACTCAAAGTGATAGAAGAGTTCAGCAAAGTCTCAGAATACAAGATAAACATAAGTAAATCAGTAGGATTCCTTTATATCAACAATAAGATTTTTAAGGAAGAAATCATCACGTTAATACCATTTACTTTAGCCCCTAAGAAGATAAAGTACTTAGGAATAAATCTAACCAGAGAAATAACAGATCTTTACAAAGGTAACTACAAACCCGTACTACAAGAAACTAAGAGAGAGTTACATACATGGAGAAACCTACCCTGCTCATGGATAGGAAGACTTAACATTGTGAAAATGTCTATTTTACACAAAGCAATGTATTCATATAATACAATCCCAACACAAGTTCCAGTAACATTTTTCAAGGAAATGGAGGAGCAAATTACCAATTTTGTCTACAAAGGGAAGAAGCCCCGGATAAGGAAAGCATTACTAAAGAGAAAGAACACACTGAGAGGCCTCTCATTACTTGACCTTAGAATATATTACACTACCACAGTAGTCAAAACAGCCTGGTACTGGTACAAAAACAGACAGACAGATCCATGGAACAGAATCAAGACCCCAGAGATGACATCATCTGTTTATGAAGCGTTGATATTCAACAAAGCCCTAAGACATTAAACTAGGGTAAAAACAATCTTTTCAACAAATGGTGCTGGGAAAATTGGATGTCCTTCTGCACTAAATTAAAACAAGACACATATCTTACACCTTATACAAAAGCCAACTCAAACTGAATAAAAGACCTAAATATCAAATCTAAAATGATAAAGCTCATCCAAGAAAAACTAGGAACAATGAAAGGTTTAATACGCAACACAGACAGACTTCAAAGTCTGTCAAACAAATAGCAAACAACAGAAGGGAAAATAGATAAATAGTAACTACTAAGAATCTATCACTTTTGCTCATCCAAAGACTTTATTAAGAGAATTAAAAGGCCACCTACAGAATGGGAAAAAAAATATTTGGCAATTCAATATCAGACTGATGCCTGATCACCATAATCTATAAGATACTACAAAATATCAATAAGAAGAAGGTAATTCATCCAATTAAGCAATGGGCAAAGGAGATGGACAGACACTTCTCTAAACAGGAGATTCAGGCAGCCAAAAAACACATGTGGACATGCTCATAATCATTAGCGATTAAAGAAATTCAAATCAAAAGTATGATGAGATAGCATCTCATCCCAACAAGGTTGGTCATGATCCAAAAAACACAAAACACTAAATGCTGGAGAGGCTGTGGAGAGATTAGAACTCTCCTACACTGTTGGTGGGATTGCAAAATGGTGCAATCTCTTTGGAAAGCAATCTGGCGCTACCTTAAAATAATGGATATAGACATATCATTTGACCCAGTAATTCCACTGCTTGGAATATATCCTACAGAATCAAGGTCATTCCCACCAGCTGTTACATACACACAAATGTCCATTGCAGCACAGTCCGCAATAGCAAAATGATGGAATCAACCTAGATGCCCAACAACTGAAGGATGAACCATGGTATATGTACTCGATGGAACACTATGCAATGATAAAGAACAACAATGATAGCAGGAAACATCTCTTAACCTGGTTTCAACTGGAGGACAATATATTGAGTGAAAGTAGTCAGTGACAAAAAGACAAATATTGTATGAAACCCCTACTGATAAGAACTTAAAAGCACTGTCACGCGTAACAGAAAAGACTCTTTGATGGCTGCTAAGGCGGGCAGGGTGGGAGGGAGAGGGAGGAGGGTTCAGATTAGAATGTTGTTAGAAACTTGGTGGTTGAAATTGGTGACAGCACACTGTAAGAAGATCAGTATTAATGGGACCTCAACACAACTTATGTACTCCTCCCATCTTAACTCAATATTGCAAGGACAGAGTAGCTGGGGCAGGAGGCCGGGGACTGTGCTCTCAGGGGAAATCGAGGTGAACTGGCACAACTAGCATTTCGCTAATGAGGACTCTCCACACCCCACATTGGTGAGTGACATCTGGGGTCTTAAAAACTGCCAAGCTGCCATCTGAGGGTACAGCAAATGGTCCCAAATTAGCAGGAACGGATGATCACCAAGGTCCGTAATGACATGGGAGAAAGAGAATCCAGAAGACATAGCAACCCACATGAGTGGGTGTCTACATCAACTTGTGATTGGAAGAACCAGACGGTGCCCAGCCACCACAAGTGAGCCATGATGGAGCTCACAAAGTTGATTCTCAATGGCAACACAATAACAAACAAGGGTACACCCTGAGATCTCCACTAGAAGACCGCAATTGATGGTCCAGGGCCTTCGGGTTCCCCTGGGAGCATGGCCCCTGGCCCTGATGCTGCCCCATTCATAAGTCACAATGAAGGTCAACTTTTCGGACAGCAATGGATTGGACTTGGCAACGCAGAGTGACCATATTTTGTGGGTGCTTTATGGTTCTAGGCATTTATAGGATTTCGTCCTGTTGACCTCATACTGGAGGAAGGGGAATGGGGGAGAGGAAAAGATAGGAGACTACTGGGAGGACAGGACATGTATGGAGCAGACAGGAAGAGTGTGCTGTCACCGTGCAGGCAGAGCAGTGGGAGCTACATATAGGTGAGCATGCAAATTTATATGAGAATGTACATTTTCATTCAATCATAATAATAAAAAAAAAAGACAAAGATGCTCTGCATCCTACTTTGGTTCATGGCATCTGGAATCTTAAAAGCTACCAAGTAGCCATCTAAGAAGCATCATTTGGTCTTAACTCACCTGGAGAAAAAGGCATTAAAAAGAGGAACATCAAAAACATAAGGAAAATATTAGCCCAGAAGACAGAAAGAGCCACATAAACCAGAAATCATGTCAGTATGGGATTTCAAGAACTGAATGGCGCTTGAATACTAACAATGACTGTTGCTATAGTGAACTCAGTGAAGATTCTGTGATGGAATGCGAGAACTGTGGGGTGCAGAGCTAGAACTCGAATAAAAAGACCAGACTTTATGGTTTAACAGACTGGATAGATCCCAGGAGACATGACCCCTGGACTCTGTTAGCCTAGAACTGAAACAATTCCCAAAGTCAGCTCCTTACAAAGACTGAGCTGCTGTATGAGATATACAATGATATTGGTGAAGAATGTGTTTCTGGCTTAAGTAGATACAGGAGACAGACTGAGATAAGAAGGCAGAGGAGGATAGTAGCTGGTTGAATGGACAGCAGAAATACAGTGTAGAGAGGAATGTGCTGTCACGGTGTGTGGAGAGCAGTTAGTGTCATATGACAAAGTGTGTGTAAGCTTTTGTGCTAGAAACCAGCTCAAATTATAAGCTTACATTTAAAACACAATGAAAAAATGAATTAAAAAAAGAAAGAGCTTTTCAGGCCTCTCAAAATATATGAGTAGTTATACCAATTCACAAAATACTATGTCAAAGAGACAAAACTTGCCTACATTTCCTTCAATAGGAGACCCTACAAAGGGTAATCCCTTGACCATGGCTTTAGAAGAATAGGGAAAAAAAAAAAAAAAAAAAAAAGACCAGTCTGCTGCTGTCGAGTAGATTCTGACTCATAGCAACCCTATAGAATAGAGTAGAACTGCCCTTAGAGTTTCCAAGGAGTATCTAGTGGATTTGAACTGCTGAGCTTTTGGTTAGCAGCTGTAGCACTTAACCACTATGCCACCATAGAAAGAGAAAGACAATTAGCCACACACATATAAATTGGGAAAACCTAGTGGCTTAGTGGTTAAGTGCCACAGCTGCTAACCAAAAGGTCAGCAGTTCAAATCCGCCAGATGCCCCTTAGAAACTCTGAGGGCAGTTCTACTGTTTTATAGGGTTGCTGTGAGTTGTATTCAACCCAGTGGCAACAAGTTGGGCATAGGTGTATTAACTGAGTTGTTTGTCAGAAAAAATGCATGTCATTCAACAGGCTGATGGAAGCATGATATCTCTTTTGTGATCTGTGAGACATATAGCACCCACACATATTTTCTGTCTCTGAAGTTCCTTAGGAAGCTACTTTCCCACTTACGGTTCATGCTGCTCCGAGGCAAAGATATATATAATTGTTTGAGATGAAATACATGGGCATGTGCTGCAAATTACTGTTTTTAAATGGCATTGTATGAAATACTGCTGAACTGATACTTTTGGTAGGTCAAATATGCATTTTGGTAAAAATTATTTGGGACATATATGCCCCTCTGGTCTCTAAGGGTAGGATGGATGGGATGAAGCAAGAGAAAATCCTTGCTCCCTACTGAAAATTTAGACACAGTCAATGATTCAGCATGCATTCTGTTAAGCCAAATATGGTAATAAAAAAATTCAAAAAGGAAAATAATTGAATCCTGAAAGGCGTAATACAAAAATGACTGTCAACATCAGAAAATTATCCACAGTCCTTTCTAAAACAATTGACATATAATGTATTACCATTGCATTTGGAGTGCAAGTTTAAAGAACATGTTAGCGCTATGCCTCTGGTTCAGGAAAACAGGTCTATGCACAGAGTCTAGCCTGTAATCTGTTGTTTCTGTGACTGTTTCTCCATTGACATTTTAAGTTCTTTAGCACAGAAGCTATGTCTCATCCCTCTGCTAAGAATGGTAAATACTAAAACCAAAAAAAAACCAAAACTAAACCCACTGCTGTCAAGTCAATTCTGACTCATAGTGACCCCGTAGGACAGAGTAGAACTGCTCCATGGCGTTTCCAAGGAGCACCTGGAAGACTGGAACTGTCAACCTTTTGTTTATCAGATGTTGCACTTAACCACTACACTACCAGGGTTTCCAGTAAATATTAAATTAAGTGTAAATAAATAAATACATAAAGAACTTTCAAAACATCACTGGTATGTATATATATATGTGTGTGTGTGTGTATCTATACATACTTATAGAGAGCAGTGGCTTAGATTACCTGTCTAAATGTGAGAGTGGATCCCAGAAGTTTTGGTTGAATTCAAGACTGGAGACTCTTAGTAGTCTCCCAGCAATGCAAGGCAGAACCCAAAGGCTGAAGAACTGAGAAACAGCTTTGAGATGGAGAAGTAAACTTTCCTAGGACATCATCAGCACGAAGGGACTAGACCAACAGGAAAAAAATGGAGCCAAGCCAAGTGCCGTTGAGCTGGATCTGGCTCATGGAGACCCTAGGAAGAAAGGATAAATTTCACAGCAGGAGTTGGAAAATAAAGTCAGCCAATGAAGTAAAGAGAGTTAGTGGTAGCAATGTTTTCAGAGCTTAGGGGAGAAGAGTGCAATGTGACTGTAACTTCAGACATGAGTAAATAGGCATCCATTAAAGTAGCTTAGCCTGTGCGGGCCACCAAGGCTACTCATTGTGAAGACGCATCTTCTTAATTTCTCGCTCCCTAGCAAGCATCCCTGTTATATCATAAATGATTGCATCTGGAAAGCATATTTTAAATAAGGGGTCATTTTTATTAACATGGAAAGATATCATAGTTACTTAAGCAAAGAACATGAATCATTAAAGAAATGTGCAGTATGATCTAATTTTATTATAGATTTGTGTGCACGCATATATATAAATTTACACAGGAGAAAATTGGAAATATATACAGTAGGTTTTTTTAACACAGAGTGAAGATATGGTGAAGATATGATTGTTTATATTTTCATTTTTATTAATTTTACTTCAAAATTTTCGGTTAGGGTGATCTGCTTTTATGATAGGAAATGGCACAATTTACACTTAGGAAAACACTGTACTGAGTAAATAATTATTCTGTTGTCTTAGAATCATCAGAATAGGCTAGACTAGAACAACAACAACAAAATCCTTAGAGACAAAGTACGGTGTACACTGGACAGACACCAAAGAATATTACATTTTCTGATTCCCTGCACAGTCCCATCATTAAGCATTCAAAGTCACTGAGAATGGAGTTTTTGGTTTTTTTTGTTTAGGTTGGCAATATTTTACTTCTTTTTTTTCCCGTCAGACATCTTAGACTTGGCTCAATTTTCTGTCCTTCTCTCAACCAGTGCCACCAAAATTAACACGGAATGAGAACACAGTGACACTAGTTATAAAAAGAAATTGGACTTCATCTTCAGAGATGCTGCTACTGAGACACCATCAACAAGACACGCACTCAGTGTTATGTCCTCACAAGTGTAGATGGTGGCACCGAGCCATCCATACTTCGTCACCTGATCTCCCCTTTTGATCAGCAGTGAACATTTGCAAGACAGCTGTCTGGAGTCATGGATGGATGCCACATGGACAGAACACAAGTTTTTGTTTTTATTTTTATGTAAGATACTAAAGGGATACA
Source organism: Heterohyrax brucei (assembly GCA_028571685.1). Classification (NCBI taxonomy): domain Eukaryota; kingdom Metazoa; phylum Chordata; class Mammalia; order Hyracoidea; family Procaviidae; genus Heterohyrax; species Heterohyrax brucei. Next base: position 80,741,999 of record CM053147.1, read on the forward strand.
TATCATAGACTTGTCATCATTAATGCTGTGTAATGTGCAACCACCAAATCACATATCGATACATATGTTTCAGTTAGGATGTAACTAACAGTGACATGCTATAATCACTTACAACATACTTTTGCTGAAAACCCCAAATCAGAATTTTTATTTACTTTGCATGGATAAAGATTAGTAGCCAAGCGGAACAGTAGACAAGGATCCAAGAGACCTGGGTTTTAGGCCTAGATGAGTCATCCGTCTCTGGGCTTGTTAAGCATATTCCTTGGCTTTCACCTTAGTACCTGAAAAACAAAAGAACAGACAAGTTCATTGTTTCCCAAACTTACCTCATCTTTTTAAGCACACACCTAACACACACCTAAAAATTACACTTTGTCTTTTCTGGACACGCCTACTCAGCAGGTATGGAGCCTGGAAATACATGATTTCACCAAGCATTCCTAAAAACTGATGTAATAAGACCAATTGGGGGAGTACTGGATCAGTTGTTTGATCTTATGGTGTCATTAATACATTCACCTGTGAATGGCCATGCTAAGAAATTTGCCTATGACAATAACAACAAAAACCAACAGATGTATTTCTTTAAGGGCACATTATTACAGTACATGGCCAAATACAAATTCAGTAGTATATCCTATGCATTGAAACCAGCCAATCAAACATAGCAGTCCTTAAAAGAAATGCTTATGAAATCAAGCTGAATTAAATCTGTTAAACACAGAAAAGAACAGTTTAGCTTTTCTAGTTTCTTTGTGTCATCTGCAATTACTGAACCCCTTGCAACATGCTGTTGTGAGAGCTGGACCCTAATGAAGTGTTACAGAACTCATGACAATTTAGCCTTGAGATGTTCACAGCTGGGAAAATTATGAATACAAACTCTTTAAATAAATAAATGACAGAAGAATCAATTTCATAACACATACACACACATATACCTTTGCTCGCGCTCAAAAATCCATGCTGACATGCAAACACATTCAAACCTTCGCAGATGCGAACACGTGCGCACCCTCTTCAGGTCACGTGAAGTCTCATACTCTCAACTTTGGACTGAGTTTTTAGCTGATTAAACACATGAAACTGAAACTATCCAAATAAACTCTCTTGGCAGTTATTGAAAGTCTTTTGAAGTAAGCCAGAATGTCTCTCCAGTCAGTGTTTTCATACTGAATCAGTCCCTGTCACAGTGATATTATGTTTATTTTTTATGCTGGAACATAGATTTCTTCCTTCATTCTACCAGCTCAGCAAAAATCAAAAATCAAATAAAAGGTAATAAAGCACTAATCTCTGGGTTCGACCAGTGACTCCCTGGTAAAAGCTTATGCTCTAATTCCTTGTATAATCCATTTAGAGTGAGACTAGACTGCTCCTTTGTAGCAGTAACCTGATTGGTTCTCTGACTCCCCCAGAAAGAGAAAATATTTTCTTTCCTCTGTGAACCAGTAAAACATCTTAATTTTTGGTGATTCCTTCCTTGCTTTTATGTTTCCAGGGCTACATGGTCTGTTGAAGCTTGTCATTTGTGACAGGAACTGACTGAGAAGGACACTTTATTTATTTTTTAGAACAGCTTTTCTTCTTAAAAATTTTTATTGGGCTTTAGGCGAAAGTTTTCAGTACAAATTAGTTTTCCATTAAAAAAGAAATTGATACACAAACTGTTGTGTGACATTGGTTACAATCCCTGCAATGCGTCAGCATTCTTCCCCATTCCTCCGTGGTTCCCCGTGTCCATTTGTCCAGTTTTCCTTTCCCTTCCTGCCTTCTTGTTTTTGCTCTGGGGCAGGGGTTGCCCAGTTGATCTTATAGACTTGATTAATCTAAGGAGGACATTCCTCACACGTGTTCTTTTATACATCCATCTAATCTTCGGCTAAAAGGCTCATTTTGAGAGTAACTTCAATTCTGAGTTAGAAGGGTATTTGGGAGCTATAGTCTCATGGGCTCTTCTAGTGTCTGTCAGAACTGTAAACCTGACTTTTTTTGTTAATTTGAATTTTGTTCTACATTTTTCTCCTGCTGTGTCTAGTACTTGCTATCGTGATCCCAGTCACAACAGTTGACAGTGGTAGCCAGGTACCACCCAGTTCTTCTGGGTTCAGACTGGTGGAGGTTTGGTTCCTGTGGTCCATTGGTCATTTGGACTAATATTTTTTATTATGTCTTTGGGAAACCCTGGTGGTGTAGTGGGTTATGTGCTACCACTGCTAACCACAAGGTCAGCAGTTCAAATCCACCAGGCGCTCCCTGAATACTCTGGGGGTCAGTTCTACCCTGGTCCCTAGGGTGGCCATGAGTTGGATCCAACTCGACAGCACTTGGCTGGCTGGCTTGGTTTTCTTCATTATCTTTTGTTTTGGATCAGATGAGACTAATAGATGTATCTTATATAGCCTCTTGCATGCTTTCGAGACTCAGACGATACTCACCAAAGTAGGACATAGAATATTTTCTTTAGCAACTACGTTGATCTAAATGTATCCGCAAACCATAGCATGCAAAATTCAGCCCCAGTAACTTCATCCGTCCAGGTATTTGGATGTATCTAGGAAACATGCATATCTGTGTCCCGTTGTTGTTTTATTATATACATGAAAACATACCATATACACAAATACATATGTAAAAATATACACAGTCGAACTTATACATGAATATGAGTATACTCTGTTATGACCTCTTTGCCCTATTCAGCATAATTACCTCTCTAATACATCTGCTTATAAATTAGTGTGTTCTTATTACTGTTGTAAGGTTGTAAGTTATACTATGTTTATCATATGTTTATTGTATTTACCAGGATTACTTGTGTGTTCCTCTGTTTTCTTCTGCCTTCGTCACGTTGCACTAACTTTCTCTATATTGTGCCCTGTGTTTTGAGAAGTGCCCTTGTAGGAAATTCTGAGTACACTTTTGAAGATTTCCACCAAAGTACCTCTGAGACTAGGCTTCTTGATTCAGAGTCTTTTACTGCTTAGAAGCCAAAAGTTTTAACATAGCAAATTGAGAACTGTGGTAAAAAGGTACTACAAAATTAAACACATCCAAGAGTGAACTCATAACATTCTACACCCCACATAAAACCGCTCCCTTCCTCCAAAAGTCAGTTTTGGAGAATGACGGCAAGTTGCCTTAAAACCATAAACCAAAGAGCCACTCTCCCATCGTTTGCTACTCATTAAGTACTGACATTCATCACACGCTGTCTATTCTACATCCAAAATGTTTCTCCATTCTCCTTTTCTGTTCTCTCCCCATTAATGAAGCCTCAGATTAGGATCTCATTGAATTCAGCCTGTTAATCTCCTCACCACTAATCTCTTCCTAATTCTAAATTCTCCTGCCAAGATTCCTATTTCTAAGGCACAAATCACATCTTCTCTTTAAGTATGTTAAGAATAGGGCAAGCAAAAAATGATTTTCCCTTAAAATTGCCCATTCCCTCATTCTCTCACCATTGTCTATCATTTCAGACCCATATTTGGTCATTTCCTTCAGCCTTCATCAACCTTTCCATTTAGGGAGACAGAATTTCTTAGCATTTCCTAAACATGCCTTTTTGCTCCCTGTCTCCTGCCTTCACATTTCAGAATCATTCTGAGTGGTCTTGCAGTAGGTAGAAGCATATATATGAAACAAGGCTGGACCTGAGATGGTGACGATTGAGGTGGGTGATGGGGTGAGGTTTCTCATTTTCTCCGCCTTTATGTGTACTTGGTTTTTTCCATGGCAAAAACTAATTCATTTCATTTCACATATGTTTGTAAATAATAAATAGAATTCTGCAGTATTTATGGTGTTACTACGTTATGAAAGTAAATTGAAAATCAATGTTTTTACGTTACTTCAAATAAGAATATTTGGAGCCTCATAAAAAATTCTAAAAGACCAAAATCCTCTGTTAATGAGACAACTTATAGATCTAAGAAAGCACCAATGCAAATACATACATATGTATGTATATATTTGTATTCATATATACTACAATTTAGAAATCTATAGTGAGATGTACTTATAATTTAATGTATTTTAATAAAAATAAATATTGCCAAATTCTCATTCTTTTCAAAGTAAATATGTTTTAGTTAATATTGATAAAAATACTAGAAAGAACTAGAAGAAATATTTTTCATAGAATGAATCATTTTATCTAAAAAGTAGAGTTCATTGGAAATATTTTGGCTATCATACAGTCTAGAAAACCAAATATAGAAAGTTCATTTAGTATTAAAACAAAAGTAGCAACAGAGGATATTGAGGTAGCCTCATAAACTGCATATAATATGATATTGGGTGTAATTTATTTGTTGTGACTTAAGGGAGAAAATAAGAAATAATCTATCATATAACTTCATGGTAAACAATTTCATTTATGTTCAATAAAATTATTGCTAAATCACCAATGACAAGGATCCCCCCACCTACACACTTAAGACTATCCTTAAATAAACTACAAATTCATGTCACCATCTGGCAATAGACAGAGCAGATTAATCATTTCCTTTTTGAATAATGAAAAAGTTTCCTTCAAAATGCCCCAGAAAATATTGGCCAGGAAATGAAAACACTGAGACTTCATTTGTGATTTCAAATGGTTTGCAGTACATGAAATTCTGCACTGTAAAGTTGCTTTGTTTAAGCTAATATTAGTTTTATTTCTTATTAGTAAATACATTTTTACTTATATAAGAAAATTTGTTTAAGAAAGAGCAAAAAAGAAAAGCTTCTGGTTTTCCAAAAATACAGATGGCTTAAATACAGAATCCTTGACCCCCAAGAGACTCCACTCAGCCCCCTCCTGACACCTCACACTTCAGTCATCTGCTTTTGCATTCTTCTCTTCCCTCACTGTTTATGATAGAAATTTCTGGCCCATCTATCATCCTTGGTAAAGTAAATCTTTGAAATCTGAGTTGCTGCCAGCTTGCAGGTAAGTATGGAGCAAAACTGAATTCTGTGCTTTGGCATAACATTTGTTTTATTTGGTTGATATTTCTTTCTGCCTGCAGCAATGTTTTTTGTTTCTTGTTTTTGTTTTTTTTTTTTTTTTAGTTTTGCTTGTTTTTAAGTTTCCTTGATATTCGCTACATACTTTAACATTTGACTAATAGTAAAAATGTTTGCTTCTTTTCTTAGTCACTGTTATGTCAAATGATTCATTTCTTCTCTGCCTTTTTTTTTTGTAACCTCAGGCATTTCTTAGTGGTGCCTCTAATTTTATCACGCAGCTGTTTAAGAAAAAAGTCTGCTCTAGAATCTTAGCACGTGGGCTTCACAGTGTTATGAAGCATGCCTCTTTGTAAATAATTGTTAATTTAACATACGTGAAACAACAGAAGCTATGAACCCCTTGCCTTTTCTAGGAGTAAAGAATAGGCTACATAGAAGACTGTCACGGTATGATGATTTTCTAATAACTCATAAATAGTCACTGCCTCCTTTTTTCTCGTGTTTTAACAAACTTGCTCTTTGTCCCAGAGAGATTTTTCTTAGATTCTTCAGACTGCTTGACTCTTGATTTTCCAAAGACTTCCAAATCATCAGAGATTAAAATACAAAATTCTTTACAGGACCTAAGAGTTCACTGGAAACCCTGGTGGTATAGTAGTTAAGTGCTACAGCTGCTAACCAAAAGGTCGACAGTTCAAATCCACCAAGTGCTCCTTGGAAACTCGATGGGGCAGTTCTATTCTGTCCTCATAGAGTCAATATGAGTTGGAATTGAATCAAGAGCAAGTCCGGTTTGCTTTTTGGTTTTAAAGGAGTGATTGTGTGATGCAAATTGCTAAAGTGCTTGATCACTAATTGAAAGGTTGAATGTTCAAGTCTACCCAGAGATGCCTCATAAAAAGGCCTAATAAACAGGATACAAACTATCAGACAGCCCCCTAGCCAGGGATATTAGTGTCACCTAGGAACTTGTTAGAAATGAAAAATCCTTGGCCCAGAAGGCCATTTCCAGGAAAGATACAGCTGTGAGCAATCAATAGCAGATATTCTAACAATTGGGCATCAGATATGCAATACACAAACCCCAGAAGATAAGCTAGATAACTAGAATCTTCTAAAAATTAAACACTTCTGCTCATGAAGAGATTGTACCAGAAGAGTGAAAGGACAGCTTATAGTCTGGGAAAAAGTTTTTAGCTACAACGTATACTACAAAGTTCTAATCTCTAAAATCTATCAAAAAATGCAGCAGCTATACAACAAAAACACAATCTAATTAAAATTTGGGCAAAAGATATGAACAAAGATACTTCATAAAAGAAGACATTCAGGCAGTTTATACATGCACAAGGAAATGCTTGCAATCATTAGCCATAAGAGAAATGAAGATCAAAACTACAGTGGGATACCATCAAGCCACAGCATTGCTGTCATAAATTAAGAAAGAAAGAAAATAACACATGTTAGAGAGGTTTCAAGAAGACTGGAACTCATACTGTGCTGGGGGGAATGTGAAATCGTACAACAATTTTGGAAAACAACATGACACCTCCTTAAGAAAACCTAAAAGTAGAAATATATGATGCAACAAGCTCTTTTCTAGGAATATATATCCTGGAGAAATAAGACCCATCACAGGACTAGACGCGTGCATACTCACGTTCATTGCAGCGTTATTCACAATGCCTGATCTAGCTGTGTTGTCTCTCCCTTTATGGGACCACTTCACTCAAGTTCTTTGGGAGAACATGGTTACCTAACTCCAGAATATACATAGTCTTCTTCCTTCCTGAAATCCTCTTCTCCCGCTCCTTACTTTTCCATTTTCCAAGGTTTTGATCTATATATCCTTCTCCCCCACAAAAATAAAGTCTTCTCTTGAATCTTCTAGTAATAGATAATGCTCCACCCAAATCCCATCTTTATACCTGATGCCAAATTGTTAGAACATCTACTTTTGACTGTTAACAGTTGCATTTTTCCTGGAAATGGCCTTCAGGTCCAAAGCTTTTGCATTTCTAACAAATTCCTGTGTGATGCTAACGCCACTGGCTAGAAACCAATTTTGAGACTCATGTGTAAAGCAGTGATTCTCAAAATTGTTTGTACATAAGAATCACCCAGAAATCTTGTTAAAATGTAGATTCTGATTCAGTGTATCTGGGGTAGGAATGCAAATTGTCATCAGAGGTTTCAACCGAATGAACTGGTTCAATGCCCTGCTTTTGAGATCAACCTAATCCAAAACCAAATCCTTGCTGTTGAGTTGATTCTGACTCACAGCAGCCTTACTGGACAGAGTAAAACTGCCCCTTGAGCTCCTCCTAGAACTGCTGACACTTTGCTTACCAGATCAGTTCTCAACCACTGCAGTACCTAGGGTCCCACTTCAGATAAAATCCTTTGCTCACTGAGTTGGTTCTGACTCATAGCGACCTTATGTGGCAGAGTAGAACTGCCCCACAGAATTTCCAAGGAGCACTTGACAGATTAGAACTGCTGAACTTTTGACTAGCAGTTGTAGCACTTAACCATTATATCACTAGGGTCTTCCTTCAGATGAAGTGGGTACTAAAACTAAACTAAACTAAACTGAACAAATGAAATTGGGACAACTCAGCTCCAGGTCTCCTTATAGTGTTGCCTGAGGCCTCAGTTGTACAAATAATGTGAATCAATATCTTTCTTTGTCCAATCCTATTTTTCCTACTTTTTTAAACAGGTTTATCTCCTTAGAGTACTTCCAACAAATGTTCAGAAAATAATTTTTGGAGTATATTTCTGGGGAACTCAAATTAACATATTTAGTACCAAGAGTGGTTTTAGAAAACAGATCATAAAGTAAGATTTGTTGGAAGCCCTAGTGGCACAGTGATTAAGTGCTGCATCTGCTAACCAAAAGATCAACAGTTCAGATATGCCAGGCACTCCTTGAAAATTCTTTGGAGCAGTTCTACTCTGACATATAGGGTCACTATGAGTGGAAGTTGATTCAATGGCAGCATTTTTTTGGCTTAATACCATTGCCTCGGTGTTAGGTGCTAGGAGAGGCATGGATTGCCCTTGATGTGCTTTGGTTACAATACTTACTCAGGGTGAATTACAAGAGAATACCCATGTTAGATGCAGTATCTAGTGCAGTATCCCTGATACCTGCAAGGGGTGAGTAAATAAGAACCTATAAACCAAAAACAGCCCATTGTCACAAGTCATGATTAATAACAACCTATTGGACAGAGTAGAACTGTACCATAGGATATCTAAGGAGTGGCTGATGGGATTTTACAATGACAACCTTTTGATTGGTAACCAGATCTCTTAACCACTGAGCTATCAGGGCTGCAAGTACCTATGAAAAACACGCAAACCAAACCTGTTGCTGTTGAGTCAATCCAAACTCATAGTAACCCTATAGATCATAGTAGAACTGCCCTATAGAATTTCCAAGGAGCACATAGTGGATTTCAACTGCTGTTCTTTTGGTTAGCAGCCACAGCACTTAACCACTACATCACCAGGGTTTCCAAATACCTCAGTAAGACCTGTAGAAACAAGTGACTGTTGACTGGCTCCTCTGATTCACTGAAGACTCACAGTGATTAACCCTTAATTGAAAGCAAAATGTAAAAGTTGCAGGACCACTTGGCTTAATTTATAGAAAGCCTTATTTCATGCAGCTGAGGGAATGCCAGCAGATAATGAAATATATAACAAATTCTAAGAATTACAGACCTCAGATAAGGCTGCATTCTCGACCTGGTGGATCACAGGCCAATAGAAAGAGAGGAAGAGTAAGATTTGATGTAAAGATATCTAAATAAATGCTGTAGACAACTTTGGATGTCCAAATTCTTTTACTCAGTAGCTTCTCTGTGCTTGAAGATTATTCAGAGATCTCACATGAAGCAGGTGTCTTACAAAACAATGCTTCATCTCCAACAGTCTACTGCCACTTTCTTTCCTGGTAATATATTGATAACCACACAGTTAGAAACAGTCTAATCTCAACATAGCCTGGCCAGGGATGCCATGAACCTGTAAAGGAAAAGGAGAGACTATATGCCAAAGAATATACACCATTAAGAGTCAGAAGAGTATGCCTAGAACTGGATTCTGACATACATCTGATAATAAAAACTTTATTGTGTGGAAGATTCTTTTGTGTTACAGGATTTAACACTCCAGCAAGGTCCCAGGAGAGTACTAATACACCACTACAAAAATTCCTGGAAACTTGGAAAAATTGATGGCTCATGCTAAATTCCAGAACTAGTATTGCAGATGGTAGAAAAAGAGTCTGAAAACTCAGACAGGTGAGCATGCCAGAGTGGATATACATAGTCCCTGGGTTAGCAGACTCATACTTGCCCTATAATGCTATGTAAATTTGTCCTCACTCTGAAAGGATTGAACCAACTCCTACTTACAACACATTCTCTTCATAATCTACTTTAATCACTGCACATGCAACTTTTAGTTTATTAAAAAGGCTTTGAGCCTTTTCTTGCACTAAAATACCAAGAAAACCAAACTCCTGACTGTCAAGTCGATTCTGACTCACAAAGACCTTGTAGGAGAGAGTAGATCTGCCCCTTGGGGTTTCCAAGGACTGCCTGGTAGATTTGAACCAGCTGACCTTTTAGTTAGCAGCTGTAACTCTTAGCCACTGCCCCCAAATCCACTTTGTTGAGTTGATTCTCACTCAGTGATCCTATAGGACAGAGTAGAACTGCTCCATAGTTCACAAGGAGTGCCTAGAAGATTCAACTACTGACCATTTGGTTAACAGCCTTAGCATTCAACCATTATGTCACCAAAGTTTCCCCAGTGATACCAGGGTTTCCAAAAGTAAGGCTAAATAAGAACTATTTGCTGCTGTTCTAACTTATCCACTAATTCGACTTAAGGGCACAGCTGGAAACAGATTTTCTTCATAATATGGTACTGTCTGTCTTTATTATCTAAAAATGGAAAACCTACCAGCTGAATAGTTTCTATAGGAAGGCCTAAGAGACACTCCATTTACCAAGCAAACAAGGAGTACCTGGTGAGAAGGCCATAGCTGACGACCATGAGAGATCCTGTTAGAGAACCGTGGGTGTCGTGGTAACAATGGAGGTGGTAGGAAGAGAGGAGGCCAGGTGGTAGCACTTAACTGTTAGGGGCTCCCTGGTAAGTGTAGTTGTCACAGTGATTAGCTAGACAAGATTGTAGCCAGGTCAAGCCAAATCACAGAGAGGTATAGAAAAGGTTAACAAAACACAGTATTACTAGATCAAATTTAAAAAAAGCCAATATTACTATAATGGAAACAGCACACACAGGTGAATTTAAGAAACAAATTAATTTTCTCACAGTTTAAGAGGTCTAGAAATCCAAATTCAGGGTACTGGTGGTAGAGGAAGGCTCTATTGGCTCTGGGGCTGCTCCTCACCTCTTTTCAGCTTCTAATTCTTGGTTCCTTAGAAATTCCACATTGAGTGGCATCTATTTTTCCCCAGCTGTACTTTCTTACCTGGTTGCTTGCTCAATGTGTTCTTTTTATATTTTAAAAGAGATTGATTAATATACACTGCACACTTTTGTCATTGTTAGGTGCCATCGAATAGGTTCTGACTCATAGCTATGCTATGCATGACACAACAAAACACAGCCCAGTGATGTGCCATGTCCACAATCACTGCTATGCTTCGGCTCATTGTTGCAGCCACTGTGTCAATCCATCTCCCTAAGAGTCTTCCTCTTTTTCGCTGACCCTCTGCTTTACCAAGCCTGATGTTCTTCTGTATGGGGCTGAACCCTGTTGACAACATGTCCAAAGTATGTAAGACGCAGTCCTGTCATCCTTGCTTCTGAGGAGCACTCTGGTTGTACTTCTTCCAGAATAGATCCATTTGCTCTTTTGGAAGTACCTAGTATGTTCAATGTTCTTCTCCAAGACCACAATTCAAAGACATCAATTCTTCTTTCTTCTTTATTCACTGTCCAACTTTTGCATGCACATGATATGATTGAAAATACTATGGCTCGGGTTAGTCACACCTTAGTCTTCAATGTGACACCTTTACTTTTCAACACTTTAAAGATGTCTCTTGCAACAGATTTTCCCAATACAATCTGTCTTCTGATTTCTTAACTGCTGCTTCCATGAGGGTTGATTGAGGAACCAAGTAAAACGAAACCCTTGACAACCTCAATCCTTTCTCCGTTTATCACATTGTTGCTTACTGGTCTAGTTGTGAGGCTTTTTGTTTTCTTGATGTTGAGGAGCAATCCATACTGAAGGCTGTGGTCTTTGATTTTCATCCGTAAGTGTTTCAAATCCTCTTCACTTTGAGCAAGCAAAATTGTGCCATCTACATAACACAGGTTGTTAATGAATTGTCCTCCAGTCCTGATGCCACGTTTTTAATATAGTCCAGCTTCTTGGATTATTTGCTCGGCAAACAGATTGCAAAGCTATGCTGAAAGGGTATAACCCTGACACACCTTTCCTGACTTTAAACCATGCAAAGTCCCCTTGTTCTGTTCTCGTGACTGCTTCTTTATTCATTTACAGATTCCTCACGGGCACAATTAATTGTTCTGGAATTACATTCTCCACAAGGTTATCCATAATTTGTTAGGATTCCACACAGTCTAAGGCCTTTGGATAGTCAAGAAAACATAGGTAAATATTTTTCTGCTGTTCTCTGCTTTCAGCTAAAATCCATTTGACATTAAAAATGATATTCTTGGTTCCACATTCACTTCTGAATCTGTCTTGAATTTCTGGCATATTTTTGTCAGTATACTGATTCATACGCTTTTGAATGACCTTTAGTCAAATTTTACTTGTATGTGGTATTAATGGTACCGTTGGATAATTTCCACAATCGATTGGATCACCTTTCTTGGGAATGGACATACATACGGATCTCTTTCAGCCAGTTGGCCAGGTGTCTGTCTTCTGAGTTTCTCAGCATAGATGAGTGAGCACTTCCAGTGCCACATCTACCTGTGGAAACATCTCAGTTGATCTTCCATCAGTTCCTGGATCCTTGCTTTTTGCCAATGCCTTCGGCGCAGCCTGGACTTCTTCCTTCAGCACCATCCTTTCCTGATCATATGCTACCTTTTGAAATGGTTGAACATTGCCCAGTTCTTTCTGGTATAACGACTCTGTGTCTTCCTTTAATCTTCTTTTGATGCTTCCTGAGTCATTTAATACTTTCCCTGTAAAATCCTTCACTGTTGCAAGTCGAGGCTTGATTTCTTTTCTTCAGTTCTTTCAGCTTGAGAAATGCAGAACATGTACTTCCCTCTCAGTTTTCTATCTCAAGCTCTTCGCACATGTCATTATAAAACTTCACTTTGTCTTCTTGAGTCACCCTTTGAAATCTTCTGTTCAGTACTTCCTCATCGTTTTGTCCTTTTGCTTTAGCTACTCTACATTCACGAGCAAGTTGCAGAGCCTCTTCTGATATCCAATTTGGTCTTTTCTTTCTTTCCTGTCTTTTTAATGATGTCTTGCTTTCTTCATTCCTGATGTCTGTAACGTCATTCCACAACAAGTCTGATGATGTTCAGTCATTAGTGTTCACAACATTAAATCTATTCTTGAAATGGTCTCTAAACTCAGGTGGGATATGCAAGCTGTGACAACTAAGGCCGTAAACTTAGTTGTTCTAAGTGCTACATGCCTCACTGACAAACATTACTATGGTCACCTTCTTAGTACAGCCGTTGGGGAGCAATGCACTGATGTCAGCACCTAGTCTGTCCATCAAAGCAATTTTGGAACTCTTTCTTGAATGGCCATTGCACACGGTGGCATGGTGGCAAGTTTGCAAACTTAATTGCATATTTGTCTGTGAGGAAGTTTTTAGCCAGTGAACAAATAAAATGTATTGGAACACCTTCCCTACTCACCTGATCTGGCCTCCAATGACTTTTTTGTTTACCTGAAGGTAAATGAACTATTGAAAGTAAAACATTTTGATGCCATTTAGGACATCAAGGGTAATACTATGACAGCTCTCATGACATTCCAGAAAAAAGAGTTCCAAAATCACTTTGAAGTGTGGACCAGGTGCTGGCATCAGTGCATAGCTTCTCAAGGGGAGTACTTCAAAGGTGACTGAAGTGATATTCAGCAATAATGTACGTAGTACTTTCTCTAGAATGGGTTCGCAAACTTAATTGGCAATCTTCATACTCAAGGTCATTCTTTGGCTCTTATGAACTTCTAATTTTCTTCAGTTTCAGTTTGACCTACCGTATGAGTAATTGATGGTTTGTGCTCCAGTCAGCAACTAGTCTTGTTCTGACTGATGATACTGAGCTTTTCCATCTTCCCTTTCCACACATGCAGTCAATTTGATTACTGGGTATTCCATCTGGCAAGGTCCATGTGTTATGGTAGCCATTTATACTGGTGAAAAAGGGTATTTGCAATAAAGAAATTGTTGGACTTGAAAAATTTTATCATGCTATCTCTGGCATTATTTCTATCACTAAGGCGATATTTTTCACCTACTAATTCTTCTTTGTTTCCCAGTTTTGCATCCCAATCACCAGTAGTTATCAGTGTTTCCTAACTGCATGTTTAATCAATTTTGGACTGCAGAACCTGGTAAAAATCTTGAATTCCTCATCTTTGGCATAGTGGTTGGTGTGTGAATTTGAATAGTAGTCATATTAGCTGGCCTTCCTTGTAAGCATGTGGGATATTATCCTAGCACTGAAAGCACTGTAATTCAGGACAGATCTTGAAATGTTCTTTTTGATAATGAATGCAACAACATTCCTTTTCAAGTTTTCATTCCCAGCATAGTAGACCATGTGATTGTCCAAATCAAAATAGCAAATACCAGTCCATTTCAGCTCACTAATATCTAGGATATCAATGTTTATGCATTCTGTTTTTGGATATGGAATGCAATGAATAAATTGGATAAACAATACAATGTTTACTAAAATCCATCTTTGACAATACCCAGTTTTCCTAGATTCATGCTTCATACATTCCACGTTCTGATTATTAATAGATGTTTGAAGTTGTTTTGCACTGTTTTGAGTTGTGCCACATCAGCCAGTGAAGGTCCTGAAAGCTTAATTCCATCCATGTCATTACGGTCAACTCTAATTTGAGGAACAGCTCTTCCTGGTTGTCTTTTGACTGCCTTCCAACCTGGGAGCTACATTTTCCAGTTCTGTATCTGACAATTTTCTGCTGCTATTCATTAGGCGTTCACTGGCTAATTCTTTTCAGAAGCGGACTGCTGGGTCTTCTTTCCTGTCTGTCTTAGTCTGGAAGCTCACCTGAAAGCTGTCCACAGTGGGTGGCCCTGCTAGTCTCTAAATACCAGTGACAGAGCTTCTAGCATCACAGCAACCACAAGCACCTACAGCATGATGAACTGACAGGTAGAGGCACCCTACACTCATACTGCCTTATTACCATAGCAAAGAAAATTCCTTCCCAAATGAATTTATAACTGCAAGTACTGAGGCTAGGATTTATAATTCAATTCTTGGGTGATCCATTTCCACCCGTAATGCCCATGGTTATAACTTGTCCCAGGAGGCCAGCCTGTGGTAAGTAACGTGAAGATGCAAGGCTGCACACCCTTTTCTCAACATGAAATACCTTTTTGAAGGGCCATCCCAGCATCCAAGCTCCCCGTAGGAATACCTGAGACTTCAGTTGCAGCCACATTGTGGCTCAACTTCTTCCACGATCCAATCCTACTTCCTAAGGTCCTCTCAAGCCTCCTGGGAGCATTCTCCACTAAGATTTCTTTGTAAAACAACCCTTCTCAGAGTCTGTTTCCATGGAGTCTAACCTTAAACATCCCAAATTGGCTGTCCTCTTAGCTTCTCATAGCATCTTTTAATTCCCTTTCTGAGCAGTTAATATTATCAGTAATTATAAATTTCTGCTAATATTTATTTTATATTTATTCATCAAGGTTGGGCCCCACAATTTTTTCACTCACCACTGTATCACCATCAATATAGTACATAAAAGCCAAGTGCCGTCGAGTCAGATCCGAGTCGAATATAGTACATAGTTGGTAATTAATCTTTTTTGCTTAAATTTCTACTGCTATTTTATCTAGATAACATGATGTGTTTTCACAGCACCTCTGTAACACGCTAACCTTTCTCAGAGTTTCACAAATACCTGTATAGAAAAATCTCAACCATAGAAGAATATAGATGCCCGCTTTCGCCAGGATGTTAATGCAGCCCCCAGATCATGCCAAAACACGTAGCTTCACATTTTTTTCAACATCGATTAATGACCCCCTCTACATTCTCCTGGTCAGATGCTTTTCCTTTACTCCCAACAGCTAACTCAGCCTTCTCCAACATCCTTAAGCTTTCCTTCTCCATCATTTTCTGAAAGATTCCAGAGGACTTCAGCTTCTTGACATTGTATTTATTTGCAAAATATGTACACTTACATATGTATCTATCCCACTTTCTTGCTGTCAGAATGGATTAGGAGTGCTTCTTGTCTGAGTTTATTTTTCCTATTTTTATACATCTCCTTCTGGCTAGCATTCATCCTTATGCCTGCCCTTCCCAGATGAGCTTCTGAAAGAGATGTTACATTTACCAGTTCTACTTCCTCACCTTTCATTCTTTCTCCAATCAATTTCAACTAGCTTTGTTGAACCCATCAGTCCACTGAAATTACTCACATCGAGATGGCCAGCAATGTCACTGTTAATAAATCCAGGGGAATCTTTGCAGTCATTAGATTACACAGCCTTTCTTGAGAACGTATTGCAGTTTCATTGTCTTCTGAAAATTCTCTTTCTTGACTTTTCTTACACATATTGGCTTATTTCACTCCTGTCACTGTTCACAATTATTTTCCAGCCACACAGTTGACTCCCTAGGCTCTGGATCTGCCTTAATCATAGACTTTTTCCCAGAGTACCTGTCTTTCTTTTCTTTGACTCTTTTTCAAAGAGTAATTGCACTCCCTTAGCCTCATTTATTCCCTGCTTATCTATTCTCCATCTGTATCTCTGGTGTAAATCTTTACTGTTAGTGAGAAATTCTACTCCACCTTCCATTCCCCTGAAAGTAGCCCCACATTTCCAAACATCAGTTCATTGATTCCTGCTGTGTTCATCTAGATACTTCGTTCATTCAGCAACATAACCCAGAATCTTGGAAATATACTTGGCCTTCTCTCTCTTTTCCTATCTCCAATTTACCACACAACCACAGATATTATTTTTCTGAAAGGGTACTCCATTATGTCAATCCCTTGCTTAAATTCTTGCAATGATCTTCGTTGTCCCAGAGATAAAATCCAGTTTTGCTTGCAAGGCTCAGTAAGACACGCAGAAGGTGTACTTTTCTCTCATAAGAAATATTCTAATTTCTCTTCTTTGTCATGTCAACAATAATTCCCCCCAAAACCTGTTGCTATTGAGTCAATTCTGACTCATAGTGACCCTGTAAGACATAACAGAACTGCCCCATAGGGTTTCCAAGCAGTGGCTGGTGCATTCAAATTGTTGATCTTTTCTTTAGCAGCTGACCTCTTAATCACCGTGCCACCACAGATCCTGATGTCTACAAAGGCAGTATAATTTTAAAAAGTTGTTCTGTCTGAATTTAAATTAATTGTTTATTATATCCGTGACATTCAGTATCCCTATGAGGCAAGTGACTAAATGAACCCATGCCTTATTTTTTTTTTTTGCTATTAAAAAAGAAAAATAATAGAAAATAATAATAGTATTCATTTGGATATACCTAGAAATTAAAATATGATGTAAAATTCTACAATGATGCCTGGCAACTAAGAACCACTCAATAAATTTTTGCTCTTTTGATGATGATTGACAGCAATAACAGTAGTAGCTCATTCTAGGCACTGAATTTTTCCTGGACAAGTACTATGTAACTATATAGGAGATAGTCATTAAATAACTGTGCATGAATAAAACTTAGAAGAGTTTTGCTTCACAAGGAAAACTCATGAGCCTACTTAATATTTTACTATTTAAACTCTGAAATAATTACAAAAAGTAAACACATTTCAGAGAATTGCATCAAGTATACCCAAGTATACTCTCTGAGACTATGGTAGAAAAATGTTCTGAAATTTAAGCAGGTAGTAAGCATATCCTAGGGAAGCTCAATCCCTTCACATGTAGAACCTTGAAAAACAAGTATTTTCTGAAATATTTAAAGAAGACGATGAAAACTTATAAATGAATTGTGCCTATGGCATTGGAGAAAATAACTTTTGCAAAATAAAGCTTAAACAAAGAATAACTTTCAAACTTTCCTATGTAAACCTTCTGGCAGAGGCTGAAAACTCAATGAGTTAACTCATCGAAGACTGCAATCAATATAGTAAGGCTTAAGAAAGATCGGAACAAACAAGCTGCTCCACTGACTCTGAAGATCATTAGAGTCTGATAGAGTCAGAGCCAGCCACACCATATGGTTGCTGAAAAATTCACTCATCAGGAAGAGCCATAAAATTGCAGCCTATTTCTAAAGACATAAAACCTCT
The DNA here is from genome assembly GCA_028571685.1 of Heterohyrax brucei. Lineage (NCBI taxonomy): Eukaryota > Metazoa > Chordata > Mammalia > Hyracoidea > Procaviidae > Heterohyrax > Heterohyrax brucei. The sequence goes on from CM053147.1 coordinate 80,759,493, forward strand.
ACTTATTAAGGATCAAAAAAATAACCACTGACAGAGAATTTGCCAGTAAGGAAGTGAAACAAGATCAGAAATCATCTAAAATACTCACAAGGTATTTGTGTTGTAGACAACTGCACAAAAGATATGGATACGTGTCCTGGGCGCCACAAAGTTACCGAAAAACTAGTTTATGAATTGTTTCTAGACATGCTGACTCAATGATTACTGATCATTAAAGAATTCCTAGCCAATGGCCTTTTACCCAGCTTGTGTCCTGCTTCATCTACTGCCATGCATTTTTTTTTTTCTATTCCAAACACTTCTTAGTATGAAGTGAACATATTTTGCATAAAACCACAGCATTCAGGTACAAAAATAACAATTCTTACTCAAAGTAAGTCAAACTTTGAAATACTGGTGAGAAATTTAATCCCTCATTCTGCAGATACTCAGGACCCAAGGATTGTATATAATCTAGAATGTGTGCAAAGAGCCTCACAGTTTTTATTGTTGTTGTTTAATTTTCCATTGATTAAAATACACACTGATCAAGTGGACTTGGTCTCCTGAGAGTGAGAGACACTGCTTCCAATTGTCAGGTTTGAGAAAGAAATATTTGCTAGATTGTCAGTCCAGTGGCCAGGATTTAGCCTTGCAGATAACGTCCTGAAGCTATTTCTCCTAAAGTCTTACCACCATCCCAGCTGTTTGGGAAGGAGGTGTGAATGAGTCTTCAAAATTACACCATGGATTGTAACTGATAAAAATTCAACTTACATTTTGTTTTCCAAAGTCCCTTTAAACTATATTGAGTGGGAGAATTGTTTCAGCATTTCTGGGTAAAAGCATACAGGTCTCATACTTCTCTGCTCACTGTTACATAGTTGTCTCACCACAGGTCACTTTAAGTGACAACACCAGCTTATTTCAATCATTGCCATGCTCAGAATGAGATTTTAATCCAATCTCTGAACTCAATTAAGTATAAAATTTATCCTCTAACCTGAGTCAGCTTTAGGTTGGAATCCTGAAATAGGAAACATGGAACTAGAATAGTTTAAATCATTTCTGTTCATTGGTCTTGGCACATGATTGGGAAACTCTGGTGGTGTAGTGGTTAAGAATTCAGCTACTAAACAAAAGGTCAGTAGTTCAAAACCACCAAGTACACCTTGGAAACCCTATGGGGTTGTCCTACTCTGTTCTTCAACGTTGCTATGAGTCAGAATCAAATTAACGGCAATGGGTTTGGTTTTTATTTTTTGGCACTTGATTGAACTTGGCTCTTGATCTTGTCAGGCCCTTTCATGCACTCTTTAGTGAACCTCAGTTCTGGAAATCTCTGTTTTATAGCTCCGTGTTCATGTCTACGATAAGCAGACACTTCAGGCTCTTCTTTCAGCACCCAGTGTTTTGTTCGTAACCAGCCTCTCTCTGCTGAGCTCTCTTCTCACCTCCACCCACCTACTTGGGCAAGATTGTAGATAACTCATGCCAGCTATCTGTCCCACTTGATCTGAACTGACCTACAGAACACATGCTTACATCCTAACACAGCAGCCCTCTGTTGTCACCAAGTAGTTAGTTAGCACTCCTCGCACCCACTACTGCTCCCTGTGGGGAGTTAGAGCACAGTAAGAAGGGAACCCCAAGTGCAGGGACGCATATGGTGTCTCTGCAAGACACCTCTTGAAAGCCCTCCTCACCAGATACAAGGAAGTAGCTCCTATCTCTATGCCTCTGATGGGGAGTTACTCAGGTCTGTTATAGCACAATATGTTTTTCAGAGATATTACCCTCAGAAATTTTCTCTCTGCAGCCTTCAGTCTCTTGTATGTTCTTTATTGGTTCTCGGAATTGAAGACGTGATATTCAGTTCTTTTGTAGGAATACATATTGCACATAAAGATATATTTCAATCTACGGTGCATATAAAGAGACTAGTCTCTCTTAATGGAAAATACTTGGAAGCTGAGTGAACAAGAGCATCATTTAGTATGCTGTCACGGCTGCCAACACCATGGCGTTTCCAGTTTGGGGGCACAGCCTCAAACATCCCATAACCTTGCTGCTTTTTTTCCTTTTGTCATTCTCTAGAAAAACGCATGCACAATGTCTCCTCAGTTGGACTTTAAATCCTTCATTCTTGAATGGGAGTGGGTAAATAAAATGTTAAGATCTGTTTTGTTTTGTTTCTTTGTGAGCTGTCTTCAATACAGTAATAATTTTGGCGGAAAGCCTACAAAGGTGATAGAAAACTAGGAGCCATATGCAAGTATTTTAAAACAGCTGTATTCAGTGATCTTGGTACTTGGTTAAATTTGATTTATTTCCTGAATAAAAAGAATTGTCAGTTTCTTATACTCTTCACGGTTCAGTTGTTATCAGAAACCTGTATATATGCGTGTCTTTGTGTATATATATACACACAAATACACACATATGTATATGTGCATGTATACATTTATGTATGTGTTTAAAAAACTGTTGAGACATCTCTTGACCACACATACCATGTGTTTTAGTCAGCTAGGGCTGCTCTAACAGAAATACCACAGAGTGGATGGCTTTAACAAAGAAAGATTTATTCTTACACAGTCTGGTAGGTTGCAAGTCCATATTCAGGGTGTCTGCTCCAGGGAAAGACTTTCCCCTTGACGGCTCTGGAGGAAAGTCCGGTATTGCATCAGTCATTGTCCAGGGAGTGTCCTAACGCAAGAACCTCTGGTCTGAACGACGCGCTCTGCTCCCGGTGCTGCTTGCTTGATGGTAGCGAGGTTCTCAAATTGTCCTTGGTTCTTTTTCCTTTTATTCCTTGCGAGCTAAAAGCATTAAGGGTGGGGCAAGCCATACTCCAGGGAAACTTCCCCCATAGCAGGAATCCACAGCCCCACCCTAATCCTTTAACACACAGATTAGCAAAACCACACAATGGAGGTCAGTCCCAAGATACTGGGAACCATATCCCAACCATGTGGCTGCACACATTTTTGGGGGGACACAACTCCAACCATGACACCATGTGTATTCAAAATGAAATTTTTAAATTGTTTCTGATGCCAAAGATAACAAAATCTATAATCACGATTAGGAATCCCTGGATAGCACCAACAGCTAAGTACTTGACTACCAGCCAAAATCTGGTCTTTTTAACACACCTATAGAAGAGACAGGCCTAGAGATCTGCTTCTGAAATTCCACATCCTTAAAAACTCTGTGGAACAATTCTACTCTGCACATAGCAGCTCTGTGTCAGAACTGACTCCATGCAACTGACAACATATTCAGAGATATGAAATTCTGAGAGTCAAAATCATTTATCTCTAGGATTTTTGCTCGTCTCTCTCTCTAATATTTCATGTGAAGTGAGTACATATGTGTCTTATTGGTGTGCAGCAGTATAAATACTACAATGAAGGGTCACAAAAAAGCCATTTAGTTTTCAATATAGCTCATTGTATTAGACTCTTAAAAATGTTCTTTCTTAAGGAGGAAAATATGAGCCTAGGAGACAAAAGAAGCCATATGATTTGGTGACTACATCTGCATGAGACCAGAAGAACTAGATGGTGCCCACCACCACCAGTGAATGCCCTGACAGGGAACACAAGGTAGAGTTCCTGATACAGCTAGAGAAAAATGGGGGCGCAGATTTAGAACTCAATTAAAAGACCAGATTTGATGGTGTGACATCCTGTAAGGCCCCAAGGACATGGGCCCTAGACTCTGCTGGCCCAGAGCTGAAACAAGTATCAAAGCCACCTCTTTAGACAAAGATTGGACTGGATTATGAGACACAGAGTGATGCTGGTCAAGAGTATGCTTGGCTTAAATATGTACATGAGGCTCTTAGAGCAGCTCCTGACTGGAGGCAAGATGGGGAGAGGGTAGAAAGGGAGAGACAGGAGTTAGCTGAATGAATCAAGGATCCACAGGTTGGAAAGGAGTGTGTTGTCACAGGGTGAGTAGAACAGCTGGAGTTGTACAGCAGTGTGTATGTGAGGGTTTGTATGGTGTATTGAGTTGGATTGTAAATTTTCACTTAAAGAACAATAAAATATTTATTAAAAAAAAAAGAAGGTTTTGTCTTAGTCATTTAGCACTCCTGTAACAGACGTACCATAAGTAGATGATTTCGACAAAGAGAAACCTATTCCATCACAGTCTAGTAGGCTACATGTCCAAGTTCAGGGCTGCAGCTTTGGGTGAAATCTTTCCCTCTCTGTTGACTCTGGAGGAAGGTCCTCATCATCCATCTTCCTTTAGTCTGAGAGGATCTCAGCACAGGAACTTCAGGTCTAAAGAATGCACTCCACTTCCAGCACTGTTTTCTTGGTGATGTGAGGTACCCAACTCTCTGTTTGCTTTTCTTTCCTTTTCTCTCTCATAGGATAAAATCAGATAAGGCGGTGTAAGCCACCCCTCACAGAAGTTCCCTTTACATTGGATCAGGGAAGCGACCTTAGTAACAGTGTTACAGTTCCACGCTAACCCTCTTTAGCATAATCCTACCTTTCCCTATTAACCTCAGGAAGAATTTAGGATTTACAACAGGAAAATTACAAAGTGGAGTACAACCACACAATACTTGGAATCATGGCCCAGCCAAATGGCTACACATTTTTAGAGGGACATAATTCACTCTATGACACTTTCTGCATGTGTATGTATGTAAGTGTATGTCTATATCCATCTGTGTGTATCTATCTGTCATCTATCTACCATCATCATCTGTCTACTATCTACCCATTTACCTACGTATCTGCTAGGAGTTTATTAACACTAAGGTGGTAATTCTGTTAATAAATCAAGATTGGTAATAAAAGAAAAAGATTGGTTCATTATGTATGTTGTAAGACATAAGATCTTTTCTGATAACAGACAATACAAATGCAATCTGAATCTGCATTAGTAGATGTAAGTTTATTTACGAAAAGTCAGGTGAGTGGTAGTATCCTTCTCTGTACTGTTTGGAATGTGCTAAGCAACATATTTTTAAATGTTTTGGAATGAGAAATAACTCATTTAAACACGACACAGTGGCTGAGAACTCAGCTGCTACCCAAAAGAGCAAATCCACCAAGCACTCCTTGGAAAATCTTAGTGGCCATTCTACTCCGATATAAAGGCTCACTATGAGTTGGAACCAACTCAGGGACAATGCAGCTGGTATTTTTGGTTTAGAACAGCAAAGCTAAGCCAAGTTTAGGACAAGGAACAAATATAACAGCACTTCACGTCTTAAAAATGATAGAAAGCACTTACAATCTTTTCCTAGGATAATATAGCATTTGGTTGATAGCTTAGAAGGAAGAAAATCTCCATTTCCTGAGGTGGTAAAATAGAAGATGCTAACATGTCTAGGATGGAGTTTGACTTGGTTCATTTTTCTGAGTCTGTCATCTACAACCACATCAGATTCATATGAAATTTATTCAAGTGAGTTGAAATAGGTAAATGTCTAGAGATACCACTTGATCCCTTCCCCCAAGTAGGGGCTCCATATTGATTCCTCCTAGTTGGATATTGGGCTAAATAGAGCAATTAATCTAGACTTGCAGAATACTATTGTATCTTACCTCTTTCAAAATGAACAGCTTCCCCCACTGGGCTCTAAACCTCCTCTAAAAAATCTTGTATATCTTGATTCAATTAATTCATACTCACCTTTTTTTTGCTCTCAATCACGGAAGTATTCTTTATGGATTTCATAACTTAAAAATTCATGTGATACAGTGACAGAACAAAAAAGAAAGCACTTTCCCCTTTCAACATCTGTACTACTGTGATTTATGACCTCTTTTTATTTGATTCTCTGTCTTGAATTTTTTAAGCAGTAGGTAGAAGAATAGGAATCAGTCCTTTGAACTGAATCATATATAAATATCTGGGCTGAAGCACAATAACGTGTCTGTTGTGCATCACACAGTAGAACCAGTAAGATAAATAATGTGGCTGCATAAAAATCTCTTACTATGCTTATTATAAACGCCTTTGATTTCACCTAAACACTGCCAAGTACAGAGTAGCCATAGCACTTTTACAAAGCAATCATGAAGCATATAAACTTGTATGTGTATTTGTGTTAAATCTTTTCTAATCATTAAATGGAGGTTAAAGTTAGTTCATCTTTAAATTCAGAACATTATACATATGGAGCTATAACTTTTTTTCCTCCATATGGTGTCATATTTGTTTCCACAAAGGAAAAGTGATGACAGAATTTAAAAAAATAAAAGTTCCAAAAAATGTGTATTAAAACAACAGTAGATTTCCCATTAAGCAAAGAATTCAGAACCTCATTTTCCAGCCAGTTGAAGGGGTGCCGAGAATGTACTGGCTTTGGAAAAGATACTTCTTTCCATCCAAAACTCTTCAGAGAATTTCAGTGAGAATAATTTCAATTCAGGAATTCCATCTTTCATATGCCAGGTGTCAGGACTGTCAAATCTTTGGACTGTTTAGTCTTATCAAACCTAATAAAACAATCATACATAACCGCTAGGAAACATTTTTGTTGCTCTTTTCCTCACAGTATCACTTTTAAGTTTAACACAGTTTACTAAAAACTAGTTTCACATACTTGAACACCTTGCTCAGGTTTCTAAAGAAGATTTTTCTTGCAAGCACATCAATATAAGGAGTTCTTCAAATACACACAAGAAAAAAAGAGTGATGTTCAAAAGCTTATATATTAAACGCAAGCCCGGAGATGTCAAGTTTATTCTTTTTAGAGAACAGAGTCAGTATTAGAAATCTGTTAACCTGTTTTACTGAGTCAGATGATTTTAGCTGGATGTTGCCTTGTGGTAAACATTTCAAGTGTTAGGTGACTGTAGATTCAATATAGAAGAGAGGTTTGTAGATCGACTCCACGCACCAGTATTCAATTTTCTATTTAGGTTCCTTGTACAGCTTGCTGCTGAAGATACTCTTGTTTTCCTCATTTTTAGATCTACAAAAGGAAGGGGGTTGGGAGAATTTCTCGAATTAAGCATTTAAAAGTCATCTACAATTGATATTTTTTAAGTGAACTGTTTAGTCTAATAACTTACCTATGCAGTTTCTCTTAGTTTCTTAAACTAACCCCTAAGATTGGCTTCTAGCTAAGGATACATTGGCCCACAAAACAATGAATATCACCTGTAAGCACCGAGATCCTTTAAAAAAAAAAAAAATCACCTATATTAGATCAAATGGTTAAAAATTACATTGAAACAAAGATGAGAATATAAAGGGACAGGAAAACTAGATTAATAGAAATGAAACAACCAGAATGGAAATTATGTGAATGCTCACACATTGTGAAGAATGCAACGAATATCACTGAACAATTGGTGCAAAAATTGAGGAACAGGAACCTAAACTGCTGTTTAAAGCTTCATCAAACACACAACAAAATATAATCTTTAAAAATGGATATTTTAGATGCAAGAGTACATGGCCTGTACCATCTTTCTTGTGATTATCTAAGTACAATAAAATTGCAGTTTCAACCTCTTCCCATGGCAGTTGATGCCCCCAGGACTGATGCTCCATAGACAGACCTAAGTTCAGGTACCGAATTCTAGAATTTTCTCTCCTGTACTCAAGCAGGTGATGTGATATAAATTACCCTTGATTCTCTTCTAAATTCCTTCTAAATTCATGTATTCCTAAACTTATAAAATTTAGAATTTTTTTGCATCTACTTTTCTCAGTAGTACATTTCAAAGCAAAAACAAATTTTATTCTTAATAATCATTTTTGAGTTAAATAAGGAATGCTAACTGAATGTAAAGAACATTCACGATTCTGCTAAACACAATGCAAATCTGAACACAAAAATATAAATTATCCATAAGAACAAATAATTTAAGTGGAAAATCATTTACTAAACAAAAGAAAGATATTGCATTTTTAAAAGATCATTTAGTTCTCTTTGATAATGTACAATATGTACTCTCACTCACACTCCAAAATTATCATGCAGTAGGGCAGCTTGGCAGGTGCAACAGAAAATATTTTTGGAATATGAACAAAGTTCATCAAATAATGTTGACAAGGTCCACATAAGACTTTATAATTGATGAGTTTAATATGATTGTATACAAAAATACTGGTAGCATGTAGTAATTAACAGTGTGTTATCTTTCTTGAAGAAATATTCTTAAATTCCAATGATAGTTATTTACTGGATTTAATAAGAACATAAAAAGTAAAATCCAGCAGTTACATTGATCATAAAACTACCTATCATCTGTCTATCTATCTAATGTATCTGTCCATCCAAACTAACCCCACTGCAGTCAAGTTAATTGTGAGTCGAGTTGATTCTTACTCAGTGACCCAATGGGACAGAGTAGAATTGACCAGTAGTTTCTGAGGAGTGCCTGGTGGATTCAAACTGTTGATCTTTTGATTAGCAGATGTAGCACTTAACTACTATGCCATCAGAGTTTCTGTATGTATGTGTGTGTGTCTGTGTCTGCACATACAGTTAAACATACATAGTTATACATATATTGTTTTATATATATGTATATATATATAAACTCATTTTCATCGAGTTGATTCCAACTCATAGTTAACATATAGGATGAAGTAGAACTGTCCCATAGTGTTTCCATGCAGTGAGTGGTAGATTTGAACTGCCCTTCTTTGGGTTAGAAGCTGAGCTGTTAAACACTATACCACCAGGGCTCAAAAGTATGTTTATATTCACATATAACATGATAAAGCTTTTTTACTGGAAAATGTACATGGATTTAATTGATATGGGATTGAATAGGTTCTTCCAGAACATAGTAGGAATAAGTTGATACCGAAATTTTCCAACCCCAGTCACAGCTACACACTCATCTCTTGTATAAAATCTCTAGATTTTCACTAAATAACTTTAGTCAAAGTTTCAATGACTAAAAAAAAAAAAAAAAAATGACTGTAAAGATACAGTGTGCAGGGGCGGGGGACCATGCTCTTAGGCGAATTCCAGGCCAATTGGCACAACTAGCATTTTGCTAAGAGAGTTCTCTGCATCTCACATCGGTGAGTGGCATCTGGGGTCTTAAAAGCTGCCAAGCTGCCATCCGAGGACACAGCAAATGGTCCCAACTCAGCAGGAACGGATGCTCACCGAGGGCCAAAATGGCATGCGGTAAAGACAACCGAGAAGACAGAGAGACCCACAAGAGTGGGTGCCTACATCGACCTGGGACCGGAAGAACCGGATGGTGCCTGGCCACCACCAGTGATAGCCATGACGGAGCTCACAGAGAGGAGCCTCACTGGCAACACAAGAATAAAAAGAGGTGCATCATGAGATCTCCACTAAAAGACCTCAATTGATGGTCCAGCGGTTTTGGGGTTCCTCTGAGAGCATGGCCCCCGGCCCTGATGCTGCCTGTTCCCATAAATTATAACAAAGGTCCACTCTTTGGACAGGAATGGAATGGACTTGGCAATGCAGAGTAACCATATGTTGGAAGCACTTTATGGTTCTATACATCTATAGGATGTCATCTTGCTGACCTCTGGCTGGAGGAAGGGGAGTGGACGGAGAGGAGGGGAAAGGAGACTGTTGGGAGGATGAGACATGTATGGAACAGAGAGGAATAGTGTGCAGTCACCGGACAGGGAGAGCAGTGGAAGCTGCATATAGGGGGGCATGTAAATTTACATGTGAATGTACATTTTCACTCAGTTATGTTAAATAAATAAAAAAAAAAGATTGGCTTAAGACACCAAAAAAAAAAAAAAAGATACAGTGTGCAAAGCACCTTTTAAAATATGTGCCTTTGACATGATTTCTGTTATTATATTTATTTTATTCATGCTTCTACTTTTTTTATATATTTTTTTCAAACTTTGACCTTCATGTCCCAAGGTAGTTGTTCCTATCTCCAGACACCTCCATGTAGAAGAACTTTTCACTCCTTGTATGTGTAAGGGTCACGGTTTTTTGTCATGCAAAGGCATGATGTGAGAGTCAATCTATCAGCACTGAAAATAACACCAGTCTAATTCCTGGTTAAGGTCAGAGATGAAGACAAAGAATAATACTCTCACATACATCACAGCCAAATCCACAGAATGAATATTCATATTTAAATGCATATGCAGGTGATATTGATGTCTTTAAATATGCACAACCACACAGACTGGTTAGCGATGTGAGAATTATCAAGACCTGTCTCTTTTAGCTAACATTTCTCCAGTAGATTATTTTCCAAGTTTAATTATCAAATGTCTTGATGCTTTAAAGATACTATATTGAAAGGAATTAATATAAACATAATACATTAAAATTCACATAGTAAGCAGAAAATATTTATACCAAGTTGGAAACTACAGTTCTATAATAGTTCACCAAAAGGTAGAGGTTAGATAAGCTGTGAAAACTAGTATTTCATTATCTTAAGAGCATCTGAAATTATTTTCTTCTTTGATGTCTATACTTCTCATTTTACCCTTATAGCATATAGAATCATGCTTTAAGAATCATAAAAATTTCATATACATATTTTATTTATGTATATCATATAATCATGTGTGTGTGATATATGTGCATATATATTATGAATATTTATATGTATTTCCCCACTCTGCTATGAGCATTAATTCAAACTCATTGTCTTTGAATAAGTCTGCAAGTAATCTATTTGCTAAAAGCTAGTGAAATGTTTTTCATTTTCTGCATGTAGTCTTCTTCATGATAATGCTAATTTTTTAAAGAAGCTTTTCTTCTATAAATTATCATTCCAGATGTCATTCCATTGTCTTAAAACCTATGCCACTTGACTTCTTTTAGGAAAAGGCTGCATTTAGTAGGAAGTCTGGCCAGTGTTTTTCCACAAGAAGGCAGAGAGGGTGTAGCCTGAGGAACAATATTAGGTTTTGCAACTGAATGGCCCTTCTTTGATGACTTCCTAAAACCTGATGTAAATAAATAACTCAACCAGCTCTCTAAGAAAGGCTTTACAATAGGAAGAATCCGAACAATTTGCTGAAAAAAATTTGTCTCTCTGCTCAGGAAAAAAGCTTTAAAATGATTATTGTCTTTCCCCATTAAAAAGGAGGGGAAAAAAATCACAGTTGTCCTGTGTCCTTGTCATCATAGTTTGTCCTTGTTGTCAAACACAAACCCTAGCAGTGGATGTGTATCCATGTTGAGAAATGCTAATAGATTCTTTAAAAGAAACAGGCACCTTTTATTTTAGTTTTTGCTAAAATGAATAAAATCTAAAGGTCACTGGGGTCAGGAAAAGATATTCATTCAATGCATTCACTTACTATGGTTATCTCAGCACCTAGCTTAGAGTCTAGCACAAACCAGAGGCTTTATAAATATTTATCATATGAACGAATGAAATACCATTTTTCTTTAATCATTTTTTGGGGGGATTAGAAGGAGAGAGAAGCAGATTCTTATTCGCAGTGGAAAGCTTCTTAATGTCTAATTTTAACTATCAATGCCATGTTTTTTTTTTTAAGATATTTTGAAAGCAAAATATCTTGGTCGAATCAAAATAAAATAGAATAAAACTAACCCACTGCCATCACTTCGATTCTGACTCACAGTGACCCTGTAGTCAGAGTAGAACTGCCCCTTAAAGTTTCCATGGGGTACCTAGAGGACTTGAACAGCTAACCTTTTGATTAGCAGACATAGCACTTAACCACCACAGCACCACGTTTTCCATAATAATGAGCTTCAACCTAAACTTCATATCTTATACAAAATGAAACTTAAGATGGATCATAGGCCTAAACATAAAATGTAAAACTATAAAATTTGGTGGATGACTACCATTCCTGACACAAGAATAAAGAAAATCTTAAGGATATTTCGAATTTATCATTTGTTTACAATCTTGATGGATTTCGTACACTGAACAGCATCATAAACGTAATGATAACTGCTAACATTTGTGTAGTATGTTGCACTTTAAGAGGATTTTCCTGTGAAATATCATTTTAAGTCTGTGAAATCAATCTCAGTTTACAGATGAAGAAATTAAGCAGAGAGAGATTAAATATCTAGTGGCAGAGTTGAGGTACAGTTCTAGATTTTCTGACTCATTGCGGGCATTGGTCCTTACAGGTTGTTTACGGACGTCCACAGTATATTGCCAAGAATGTTTTGGAAACTGAAAATTAAAGAAACTCATCCTAATATCATTAAAATTAAATTAAATTTTGTTAGAAAATTGTTTTCAGAGAATTAGAAGTTTGAGAATGAGTCAACCTCTCCTCCCAAACACGATTTAACTGTATTTGTTCAGTTTGTAATGACCAAATGTTTTGTTTAGATCAAAGAGCCACCAATTCCAGGCTTTGGTTAAAAGACCTATAAGTCTGCTATTATTCTACAAGCACATTTCCAACTATCTTATTTCCTTAATCTGTCTCATGTTGGTTTTGTCTCAGGCAGGCCCAGTTCAATTCCAAGTTCGAACAAGAACATTTCAGTTGCACAGTCTCTCATCTCTCCCCCAATTTGTTTTGGCTGATTGCCTCCTACTGTGGCCACACTATTTCTCTCCCTCACACACTTGATACCACATGTCACTGCTTTTTTGCAAAGACATCCTTGAAAGCTTAAGATCACTCACAGGCAGCACTGTTAAAAGCCAACACCCAGAATGAGAAGAATTTACAGTCTGTAACATACCATTACCTACATCCTTAGCCATTTCAAGACTAATATCTGATACAAAAATAATTATGTTCATTGAGAAAGTTTATTTCCTGTTTAAATGTTTCAAAAACAATTTAGAAGTTTTGTACATATGCAATTATGTTTTCATTTTTCTTATTAGCACATAAAATAAATATAATAATATTTTCAATCATGCTCCACATAGACTCCTAAAGTCACTGTCATATTCTATCAATGCACAAATTAAATAAGATTTTCTATATGTAAATCGAAGCAAAAAAAAAAATTGGAGAAGTACTGGATTACATACTCTTTTAATAATTTTTTTTTTTCCAAATGATATGTTTCACTAAATACCGATATATAAATGTCCATAAAACCAGCTGATTCTCACTGAAGCAGTAGCATGAATTCAGGTTCCTCCTGAAGACCACATTTTAAAACACTCTAGGAATATTTCAAGGTATACATTTTGACCTGCTGGAAAGCAAGGGTTTTCATGATGGGTGGATGTTAGGAGTTGAATTGTGTCTTTGCAAAATGTGTGTCAACATGGCTAGGTGATGACACCCAGTACTGTGTAGTTGTCCAACACTGTGTGATCTGATGCAGTTTTCCTATGAGTTGCAAATTCTAACCTCTATGGTATGAATAAGCCACGATTAGAGACAGTTATGCTAATAAGGCAGAACTCAACAGGATTAGGTTATCTCTTGAGTCAATCTCTTATGAAGTATAAAAGACAGAAGGGAGCGGAGAGGAAAGGGCCCTCTTGCCATCAAAAGAAAGGCTCTCAGAGTACAAAGCATGTGCTTCGTACCTGGGTCCCTGCACTGAGAAGCTCTTTGATCATGGGAAGATCGAAGACGGAGATGTTGCTCCTGAGGTCATAGAAAGTGAAAGCTTTCCCCATGAACTCACAGACTGAATTCCAACTTTTAGTTTTCTGAACTGTGAGACAATAAATTTGTCTTTGTTAAAGGCATGCATTTGTGGCATTTCTGTTACAGCAGCACTATGTATGTAACTAAGACAGTGAAAATTAACACAAAATGTAAATCTTTCCTTCATTTGTTATGACCAGATGGACAGATCCACACAAAGACATTCTTATGTATACCTGATGATCTTTATCAGAGTGACTCTGCTTTATTAAGATGAAGATAAACAAAATTAATGCATTGCTGGTATTTACTGAATGTTTTATTTTACTATGAAGACTTGCAGTGGACATTTGGAAGGCTAGAAAATTTCTGATATGTGGCAACCACAGGTATAGTTGGAAACTTTACAGTGTCCAAGAAGGATGCTTTGCTAACAAGGGCAAATTTGCAATACATTTGAGTTGAATATAATTATGAGTTGATAATTTTGCATTTCAACAAATACATCTTGTTTATAAAACTCTGCAACAAAATTTTTCTTGTTGTTGTGTTGTTAGGTGACATCGAGTCAGTTCAAATGCATAGTGCCCCTATGAACAGAACGAAACAATGCCCGTTCTCACGCCATATCCACAGTTGTTTTTATGCTGATGTGTCAACCCATCTTGTCAAGGATATTCCTCTTTTTGGCTGATCCTCTACTCTACCAAGACTGATCTTTCCTGACAATATGTCTAAAGTGTGTAAGACACAGTCTTTGCTTCTGAAGAGCTCCCTGATTGTTCTTCTTCCAGAACAGATCTATTTGTTATTTGGTGGTCCATCGTACATCCAACATTCTTCTCCAACATCACAATTCAAAGGCATCCGTTGTTCTTCTGTCTTCTTTGTTCATGGTCCAGCTTTCGCATGCATATGATGTGATTGAAAATACCATGGCTTGGGTGAGCTGCATTTTAGTCTTCAAAGTGGCAGCTTTACTTTTGAATACTTTAAAGAGGTCCTTTACAGTAGATTTTCCCAATGCAATGCGTGTTTTGATTCTTTGACTCCTGCTGTCATGGGCGGTGATTGTGGACCTAAGTAAAATGAAATCCTTGACAACCTCGATCTTTTCTCCATTTATGACAATGTTGCTTACTGGTCCAGTTGTAAGAATTTTTATTTTCCTGATGTTGAGATGCAGTCCATACTGAAGGTTATGTTCTTTGATTTTCATCAGTAAGTGTCCCAAGTCTTCTCCACTTCCAGCAAGTTAAGGTAGTGTCACCTGCATAACACAAGTTGTTAATGAATAGTCCTTCAATCCTGGTGCCTCATTCTTCTTCATATAATTCAGCTTCTCAGATTATTTGCTCAGCATACATATTAAAAAGATATGGTGAAAGGATACAACCCTGAAGCACCCTTTTCCTGACTTTAAACCATGTAGTGTCCCCTTGTTCTGTTCACACAACTGCCTCTCAATCTGTATACAGATTCCTTAAGAGCACAACTAGCATTCTGGAATTCCTGTTCTCTCCAATGTTAGCCATAATTTAGTATGATCCACACAGTTGAATGCTTTTGCATAGTCGATGAAACACAAGTAAACATCTTTCTGGAATTCTTAGCTTTCAGCCAAGATCCATCTGACATCAGCAATGATATCCCTGTTTCCATATCCTCTTCTGAATTCAGCTTGAATTTCTGGCAGTTCCTTGTCATATCATTGTAGTGGCTTTTGAATGATCTTGAGCAGAATTTTACTTGTGGGTGATATCAATGATACTGTTCAGTAATTTCCACATTCGGTTGGATCCCTTTCTTTGGAATGGCATAAATATGCATCTCTTTCATTCAGTTTGCCAGGTACCTGTCCTCCAGATTTCTTGGCATAGACAAGTGAGCACTTCCAGTGCTGCATCTGTTTGTTGAAATATCTCAACTGATATTCCATCAATTCCTGGATCCTTGTTTTTTGCCAATGCCTTCAATGCAGCTTCAACTTATTCCTTCTGTGCCATTGGTTCCTGATCACATGCTACCTCTTCAAATGGCTGAACATCAACTAATTCTTTCTGGTGTAATCACTCTGTGTATTCCATCCATCTTATCTTGCTGCTCTCTGAGTCATCTAATAGTTTCCCTGTAGAATCCTCCACTATTGCAACTTGAGGCTTGAAATTTTTCTTCAGTTCTTTCAGCCTGAGAAACGCAGAATGTGTTCTTCCCTTCTGGTTTTTCATTTCCAGCTCTTTGCACATGTCATTTTAATACTTCCTTCTGTCTTCCAGAGTTGCTCTCTGAAACTTTCTGTTTAGATCTTTTACTTCACCATTCCTTCCTTTTGCTTTAGCTGCTCAATGTTCAAGAGCAAGTTTCAGAGTCTCATCTGACATCCATTTGGCCTTTTCTTTCTTTCCTGTTTTTTAAATGACCTCTTGCTCTCCTCACAGATGACGTCTTTGATGTCATTCCACAATTCATCTGGTCTTCAGTTGTTAATGATCAACACATCAAATCCATTCTTGAGATGGCCTTTAAATTCAGAAGGGATACACTCAAGGTCATACTTTAGCTCTTGTGGACTTGTTCTAATTTTCTTCAGTTTCAGTTTGAATTTGCATATGAGCAAAGGAAGATCTGTGCCACATTCAGCACCTGGTCTTGTTCTGATTCCCGATCTGAAAGTTTTCCATAATCTTTTCCACAGATGTAGTCAACTTGGTTCCTGTGTATTCTGTCCAGGGAGGTCCATGTGTACAGTCACTGTTTGTGTTGGTTATAAAAGGAATTTGTGGTGAAAAAGTCTTTGGTCTTGCAAAATTCTATCATGTGATCTCCAGCATTATTTCAATTGCCAAGGCTGTGTTTTTCAGGTACCAATCCGTTTTCTTTGTTTTCAGCTTTTGCATTCTAGTCACCAGTAATTATCAATGCATCCTGATTGTATGTTCAATTTCAGACTGCAGAAGCTGGAAAACTTTTCAACCTCTTCATCTTTGGCCTTAGTGGTTGATGCATAAATTTGAATAATAGTCATGTTAACAGGCCTTCCTTGTAAGCGTATGGATATTATCCTATCACTGACAGCACTGTACTTCGGGACAGATCTTGAAATGTTCTTTTGATGATGAATGCAACACCATTCCTCTTCACATTTTCGTTCCCAGGATAGCAGACTATATGACTGTCAGATTCAAAATGGCCCAAGACAGATACATTTCAGCATGCATAGGATGTCAGTGTTTATCCATGCCATTTTGTTTTTGACAATTTCCGGTTTTCCTAGATTCTTATTTCATACATTCCATGTCCCATTACTAGTGGATGTTTGCAGCTGTTTTTTCTCATTTTGAGTCGTGCCACATCAGCAGACAAAGATCCCAGAGGCCTTACTCCATCCACGTTATTCAGGTTGACTCTACTTTGAGGAAGCAGGTCTTGCCCAGTCGTCTTCCGAGTGCCTTCTACCCAGTGGGGCTCACTTTCCTGCACCAAATCTCACAGTGTTTAGCTGTTATTCATGAAGTTTTTCCTTGGCTAGTTCATTCAGGTGTAGGCTGCTGGGTCCTTCTACCTAGTCTGTCTTGGTTTGGAAGATCAGCTGAAACTTGTACCATGGTACCTAAATACCAGTGGCACAGCTTCCTGCATCTCAGCAACAAGCAAGCCTCCACTGACAGACAAGTTGGGGCTGTTCAATCCCTCCCTACCTGATGCTGTTACCTAACCTGATGCTTAGGCTGTGAATTTTTGTTTTCACTGCAAATCCCTCTTTTCCACCACCAACTTGGAATATGTAAATGGATGATTAAGGGGGCTGTGTGAATCTAAATGGGCGATGGTCAAAATAATTTTAGAGCACAGTGAAAAGAACACTGGAATTAGAATCAGAACATTTGACTCTTAACAGTTAATTTAGATAATTTATCCCAATCTAGTCTACAGTCATATTTATAAAGGGGTACTGATATGCCAATTACGGATTTGCTAGAATTATAGAGACTTAAGGGTTTGATATATTGTGTTACTGCTGTTGTCAGGTGCTACCGAATCCATTTCACACCTTAGTGACCCCACATATAACAGTGCACAGTACGGCACCGTCTTCACAGTCCTTGTTATATCTGAGCCTGTTGTTGGAGCCACTGTGCCAAGCCATCTTGCTGAGGTCTTCCCCTTCTTCACCGACTCTCTACTTCACTAAGAATGATGTCCTTCTCCAGGGGCTGATCTCTTCTGATAACATGTCAAAATTATGTCAGACACAGTCTTGCCATGCTTGCTTCTAAGAAGATTCTGGTTGTAATTCTTCCAAGACAGATTTGTGTGTTCTTTTGACAGTATATGATATATTCAATTCTTCTACAGCACAGTAATTCAAAGGCATCAATTCCTTTTCAGTCTTCCTTATCTGTAGTCTAGCTTTCACATGAATGTGAGCCTATTGAAGACACCATAGTTTGGGCCAAGCACATCTTAGTCTTCAAGGTGGCATCTCTGTTTTTCAAAACTTTAAAGATTTTTCTTGCAGGAGATTTGCCAGTGCAGTGTCTTTTAATTTCTTGACTGTGGCTTCTATGGTGTTGATTGTGGATCCAAGTAAAATGAAATCTTTGACAACTTCAATCTTTTCACCGTTTATCATGGTGTTGCTTATTGGTCCAATTGTGAGGATTTTTGTTTTATGTTGAAGTGTAATTCTTATGAGAAGCTGTGGTCTTCAGTCTTCTTTAGTCAGTACTTCAAATTCTCTTCATTTTCAGCTAGCAAGGCTGTGTCATCGGCATAACTCAGGTTGTTAACGAGTCTTCCTCCAATCCTGATCTCCATTCTTCATTTAGCTCAGCTTCTTGGATTATTTGCTCAACACACAGATTGAGTAAATATGGTAAAAGAACATAATTCTTACAAACAGTTTTCCTGACTTTAAAGCACATGTTATCCTTTTGCTCTATTCAAACAACTCCTTCTTGATCTATGTGCAGGTTTCTCAAGAGCGCTGTTAAGTATTCTAGAATTCCCTTTAAAAAATAAAAATTAGGGGGCAGGCCAAGGTAGCAGACTAGTCACATGTCTCCTCGATTCCCTTTGAGAACTATGACTTAGAAAGGCAATGGAGCGGAGCAGAGTGGATGTTCCAGGAGCCCCAAGATTCGGCATGGTGTTGTGAGACTGGACTGGGTGACGGGAAGGGGAAAACCACCTTCATCTGAGGTGAGACAGCAATACAAAGAGTCGTGCTTCTACAGGTACAGTATCAGAGAGGCCTACAGATGTGGACTCCATATGTTAACTAGGAGACTAGGATTGGTACTGTCAAGCCTGAGAGCCGGGCAGAGGCCAGCCGCCATGCTGAGCTGTAGTGTCTAAGTACACAGCATATTTCACAGCAAAGAGGCTATGACTAAGACAGTCACATCTGGAGAACCCAGTAGCAGCTGGTGACCAAGGGTACAGTGCCCCTCCTCCCTCTCTTCTCTGAGCTATGCCATAGATACTGCTGGCTCAGTGCAGAAAAGGTGACTCAGGCAGGATGAGATCCTGGTCAGCTGAAAGGCAGAGTCAACGAAACCTGCCACACTGAGCAACAGTACCTGAAAGCCCCTGAGAGACTCCACAAGTAGGTACCATCTTTGTCAGCTAGAAGGTGGAGCCTGCCATCCCTGAGGGCCCATCTGGTACCGGATGCTGCTGGATAACACCTCTCCCAGCAGAAAGAATGTTTTTAAGACAATAATACCTAGATAACATGGTGCTGGCTGGCAATCAAGTATGGTGGCACCCTTACCTCTCCCTTCTTTGAGTCACATCATAGCATTTGCAGACATAGCCCCTGAGAGACTCCACAACTAAGTCAGCATCCTTGACAGCTAGGAAGTGGGGCCAGCCATCCGTGAGGGCCTGGCTGGTACCAGGTGCTACTACACAATGCCTCTCTAAGCAGAAAAGCAGTTCTCAAGAAAATCACATCTGGAGAACACAGTGGTGGCTAGAATCCAAGTATGGCCATGCCATTCAAGTGCCATCAAGTCGGATCCGACTCATGGTGACCCTAAGTATGGCAGTGCTATTTCTCCCTTCCTTCACTGAAATACATCATAGCATCTGCTGACAGGTCCCCAAGAGAATCTATAAGTAGGGCACCATCTTTGTCAGCCAGGAGGTGGGGCCTGCTGTCCTTGAGGTCCCAGCCACTACCATTTGCTTTGAATAGCACCTGTCTCAGCAGAAAAGCAGTCTTTAAGGTAAGCACATCTAGCGATCACAACAGCAGCTGGCAGCTGAGTGTGATGGCACCCTTGTCTCCTCCGTTTTCTGAGCTATGCCACGGTGTCTGATGGCATGACTCTGGAGAGTTGGCACAAGTAGGTTGTCATCTTTGTCAGCCAGGAAGCAGGGTCTGTCACTCTTGAGGACCCAGCATGGGCTAGCCGCCAAGCTGAGCTGCATCACGGGGCTAGACAGCATCGAATATTATACGAGACTGTATTATAAGCATTCTAGAAAAGACTTAAAACACAGACGAAAAATATTCTTTGATGGTTACAAGGGCAAAGAGGGAGGTAGAGGGGAATTCATGAAAAATCATCTCAAGTGAAGGGAGGGACAATATACAACACAGGGGTAGTCTCTACAGCTGGACTAAACGAAAAGCTAACAAGTTCCCTGAACACAACCAAATACTTTTAGAGACAAAATAGCTAGGGCTGTGGTCTGGGAACAATGGTTGTGAGGGACATCTGGGTCAACTGGCATAGCAAAGTTTATTAAGAAAATATCTTGCATTCCACATTGGTGAGTGGCAACTGAGGTGTTAACAGCTTTCAGGTCGCCGTCTAAGATGCGTCATTTGGTCCCAACACACTTGGGAATGAAGAACACCAAAGACACAAGTAAAATACTAACCCAAGAAACAGAAAGGCCACACAAACCAGAGACTTCATCCATCTGAGACCAGAAGAAGTAGATGGTGCCTGGCTACCACCAATGACCACCCTGACCAGCAATATAACAAAGATTCCTTGATGGAGTGGGAGAAAAGTGTGAAGCAAAACTCAAGTTCATGTGAAAAGACCAGACTTAATGGTCTGACTGAGGCTGGAGGTACTCCTGAAACCACAGCCCCTGAATACCTTGTTAACAGAAAATAAAACCATTCCTGAAGCCCACTCTTCAGACAAGGATTACACTGGACTACATGTAAAACTCATGAACAATGTACTTCTTAGTTCAAGCAGATACGTGAGACCAAGTGGGCAACTCCTGTCAGGAAGCAGAATGAGAAGACAGGAAGGGACAGGTGCTAGTCTGATGGACACAGGAAACCAAGTGTGGAAAGGAAGAGTGTGCTCTCACATTACAGGAATTGCAACTAGTGTCAAATAACAATATGTATATAAATTTTTGTAGGAGACACTAGCTTGAGCTGTAAACTTTCACCTAAAGCACAACCAAAACAAAACAAAACATGAAACAGACATTGCTTGAATTAATTACTTTTCTCCAAGAATGTCCAGTTGACTAGCTGTGATGCAGGCATTCATCTACACATGATTTTAGGCCAAGACTATAAACAACAGACAACTGCATCATGGCTGACGAAGTTTAATCATTTCAACAGTCACTTGGGATTTTATTGCTGAATATATTTGATTAACCGTGCAAAAACATTGTTAAGATAAATAAATAAAATCCAATTTAACCATTCCAAGCCAAAAACGAGAATCAAAAAGACAAATACAGATCAATTGCAAAAATACATGTAATGCCTAAATAAATGTGTTATATTGAGATGTCAAAATTCTCTAATACTCAGTGAAACTCCAAGGGTGATCAGAAAGGAGAAACACTTAGTAGGCATTGATAGATATAAACTTAGAGAAAGATGTGCATTTAAGTACACTGGAAGGTAGTTCTAAAAACTGAACACAATAAAGTCACAGTATAGTTATTGTTATGTTAGATATTGTGAGAAAACTGGGTGGATTGCTGAATGTCAATGACCTTATTGGTAACTGCCATGGACTGAACTGTCTTGTGTCATCTCTGCATCTATCTGTCTGTCTGTTTCCCCTTCCCTCCCCACCTGCCTCCCCCCCCACCAGAAAAATATGTGTAGCAATTTGGCTAGATCTTGATTCCTAGTATTGTGAGATGTTGCTTTAAATTGCAAATCCTGCCTCTACGATGTTAATGAGAAAGAGTGGGTGGTAGTTGTCTTAGTGAGCCAGGACTCAATCTTAAGAGTATTTTGTGCCTTGAGGCAATCTCTTAGGATATAAAGGAAAGGGAAGCAAGCAGAGAGTTGGGGGTCCTCCTACCACCAGGAAAGACTGTGCCCTTTTGACCCCAGGCCCTGGAGTCTCAGAAGCTGCCAGTCCAGGAGAAGACTGATGGCGAAAGCCTTCCTCCAGGGCCAATGGAAAAAGTCTTCTGCTGGAGCTAATCCCCCAAATTTGGACTTCTAGCCTACTTTACCGTACGGAAATAAAGTTTTCTTTGTCAAAGCCACCCACTTGTTGTATTTCTGTTATAGCAGATGACTAAGACAGTAACAATATTTTTTGTGTTTGGAGGACACTAATGGATTCTGTGAGCATATCAAAAACTTTGGGTCATCTAATTAGACCTGGAAGAATTTTGAGAAAAGACTTTCTACAGTAAAAGTTTAGGGTCAATTACTCACTAAATTAATATCCTTTCACTCCCCAAGAGAATCTAGGGAAACTGGAAATTGTCAAAAATGAAATGGAATGCATAAATTTCAGTACTATAAGCATTAGTGAGCTTAAATGGAATGGTATTGGCCATTTTGAATTGGACAAACATATGGTTTACTATGCAGGAAATGACAACTTAAAGAATATAGCATTGCATTCATTGTCAAAAAGTGTATTTCAAGATCTATCCTGAAGTACAATATATCAGTGATAGGATAACACCCATATGCTTATCAAGAAGACCAGCTGATACAACTATTATTCAAACTTATGCACCAAACAATGAGGTCAAAGATGAAGAAACTGAAATTTTTGGCTAACATCTATAATCTGAAATAGGCATGATATTCAGAGATGGATTTTTTTGCTCTCTGTCTTCTTTTTCTATAAAATAAGTCTCTTCTAAGCAGTTTTTA
The DNA here is from genome assembly GCA_028571685.1 of Heterohyrax brucei. Classification (NCBI taxonomy): domain Eukaryota; kingdom Metazoa; phylum Chordata; class Mammalia; order Hyracoidea; family Procaviidae; genus Heterohyrax; species Heterohyrax brucei. The sequence continues at coordinate 80,782,120 of CM053147.1, forward strand.
AAAAGTTTCTATTCCCCCACATGCTCTTCCACAGAAGTCTCTCCTAAGTTCTCTGCTAGCACCCACCAGAGGGAACAGTTCTCACAAGAAAAAGAAACAAGTGTTCCTGTGCATAGTTAAGCTGCCAGTCATGAAATGTTGCTTTGTAATTAGGTGCCACTGAGCCGGTTTGGACTCATACTAAACCCTATGAACATGAGAAGGAAACTCTATCCCATTTTGCATCATCCTCATAATAACTGTTAAGCTTGAGTCCACTATTGTAGTCACTATGTCAATCCATCCAGGTGACGATCTGTTTTTCTTGCTGAGTCTCTATTTTACCAAGCATGATGTCCTACTCTAGGGACTGATCTTTCTATCTGTAAGAGGTAGTTTTACTATTTTTGCATTTAAGGAGCACTCTGGTGATACTTCTTCCAAGAAGATTTGCTCCTTCTTTTGGCAGTTCATGGTGTATACAACATTCCTTGTCAACACCACAACCCAAAGTCATCCATTCTTCTTCAGTCTTCCTTATGCTTCATCCGTCTCTCACATGCATATGAGGTGACTGAAAGCAGCATGGCTTGGGTAAGCTCCCCTTAGTCTGACATCTGTTCTTTTCGTCAGTTTTTGCCAGGCTAAGAAAAAATCTGAACCAACATCTCAAAACGGCTTCTCATATTCTGTTTAATATATATACATACATCTATTTTAAAAATTCAAACAAAAAAATCTCAGTCATCTGAAGCTGAATAATAAGTTTCTTTAAAAGAATAATATCTGGCTGGAAATTAAGTTTTTCTCCAAAGCTATGGGGCTGCTTGCTATTTCGATATTTCAATTTATTTTCTCTTTTCACCTTTAAGCAAGTAAACATCTCTATCCTTAAGCACTGTCTGAAATACATATGACAGGGCAGAAAGGGGGAAGGGGCCACAAGTCTTTGTGGGTTTTTTCCCCCCTCCCTTCTTGTTTATCAAATTATCAAGCCCCTTAGGTGAATCTAGAGAGTTGTATGATGAAGCAAAGGCTTCCTAAGCAAGTTCTAATAATTAAGTTCACAAACTGAGAATATGGAGGGAGAAGTATTTTTCTCCAGACAAGGAAAATATGCCCCACAGTAAAGAAATCAAGAAAGGTCTACAGGTTTAGAGACATGGGAACAGCAACTTGTTCTCTCGCATCTTCTGTGGGGAAGTAACAACATATTATACCAAAGTGACTTGGCTATCTTATGCAACTGCACACATAAAATCCCTGAAAGCTACACAAAGGGTCTGTAAGGCATGTCAGAATAGCAGCAGAGAGCAGGTGAACTTAAAAGTCCCGTGGTCCAATACAATAGACATCACAAACAAAAACTATAAGAATCAAAAACCAGGCTCTACATCTAGGGTGTCCAACACATCATGGGTTGTCCAGGACTTTCCCAGTTTTAGTACTGAAAGTCCCTTATCTGGGGAAAGTCCTTAATCTTAGGCAAAATAAAATTTTCACTGTCTCTTCAGGCTGTGTAAGTAAACAGAAGTATGACCTAGTTTGAAAATATTGAACATTTCAAGAAGAACTAAACATGAACTTCCTACCTCTCCTAAGAAATAATATTTTGGAGTAAGTTTTTAAAGGGAATTATAAAAACTAAAGAAAGTTCTGGTTTTACATACTAAGCTTATGAATTGAGAATGATACTTACCACAACTGGAGCCAAAATAAAGGTAAAGAATGTCAACTCAGTTTTCCAAGAGATAATTGCTAGCAGAAAATTCTGTGCTGAGCAGATTGTTGCATAAAACCCCCAAAGTTCAGAAAACATAGCAGTTGTCCTGAAAAAAAAGCTCTTGAGCAACTACTAGCTGAACTAGTGATGAATCAAAAGAGAAATTCACTACATAGGGCCATGATAGAATTGTATTCCTGAAAACATATGATGAAGTCCTAATGCCTGATAACCATGAAAGTCGCTTGGTTTGAAAATATGGTCTTGGAAAATATCAGTTAATTTATCATGAATGAGGATAGGAGTTCTAGTAATTTAGTTCACAAACTCATCCTAATAGAAGTTCTTTGAAGGGAGGGCTAGGCTCTGACATTGGTGCATAGCTTTTCAGTGGAGTACTTTGAAGTGACTATAGTAATATTCAGCAATGAGGTATGTAGCACTTTTAATAGAATGCGTTCACAAACTTAATTGTGACTCCTATGTGAGACAGCTCTGACTGCTGTTCCAGAAAAGGACCTGGAAAATTGCTTTGTAGGTTGGACTAGACGCTGGTGTCAATATACAGCTCCCCAAGGGAAGTACTTTGAAGGTGACTTATCCGACTGGACTGCACTTGGCTTTGGCCTAGTAGTATTCAGCAATGAGATATGTAGCACTTTTTCTAGGATGAGTTCATGAACTGAATTGTTAGACATCATAAGTCTTTCACTGTGTATTGTCTTTATACCACATCCCTAGAAAGCTGTTACAATATGAAAACACCACATGTTGTTTATTCATTCACCAGTTGATGGGAATTTGGGTTGTGTCTACCTTTTGACTACTATGCATAGTGCTGCTGTGAACATTTGTGTGCAAGAATTTGTTTGAATACCTCCTCTCAATTCTTTGGGGTATTTAAGGAAAAGTGAAATTGGTGAGTCATGTGGGTATTTAAATAGGAGTGAAATTGCATTTGCACAGCAAGAACACTCTACAGTTCAGTTCTACTCTGTCACTTGGGGTCACTAGGAGTGAGAATCAACCAGATGACATCCAACAAGAACAACAATGATAGCTTTATGTCTTATTTTTTGAGGAACATTTGTCAGTCATAATAAAGAATGAAGTGCTGATATCCACTGAGATTTGAACCTTGAAAACGTAATGCCCAGTATAAGACAGGCACAAAGAAGCACATTTTGTATGATTCCATTTATATAAAGTATGAGTCGGATCCGACTCGACGGCACTTGGCTTTTGGCTATAAAAGGTAAATCTGTAGAGACAGAAAGCATACTAGTGGTTACAAGGGACCTGTGAGACAGAGAAATGGAAGTGACTCCTATGGGTACAGTTTCCTTCTGGGGGTGATAAAAATATTTCATGAATGTAATAAATGTCACCCAGAACTATACACTTTACAGTGGTTAACGTTATGGTATGAGGATTTTATCTCAGTAAAGGAAAAATAACACCAGCAAAACTCAAGAATTACAAATGTATGTCACAAGGAACCACAAATATAGGTCATGTCCAAAAAATATTTTTAAAATGATAGCACATTTGAATGCTATAAAGGTAAAAAATGTCTCAAAAGAAAAGGCATTTTACAAAAGAATGATAATTCAAAGATAATCTTACCATTTGGGTCTATATTTACAAATTCTGATGATAAAGATGGAGAAATAGGAATACAGACATTCTCAGTTTTTCAGTTTACCTAAAAAGAGTCCAAAGTTTGTTAAAGCATTTGATCATATAATGGCATAAAGAACCAAATATGTTTCTAGAAACCATCATACATAGATTTATAAGGATTGCCAATTAAATTCACGAACTCATCCCACAGGAAGTTCTACATACCTCATTGCTGAATGTCACTAAGGTCACCTTTGAAATATCCCCCTGGGAAAGCTGTGCACCAGTGCTAGTGCCTATTTCACCCTTCAAAGCAATTTTGGAACTTTTTTTCTGGCATTGATATCAGAAATGTTGATATATTACCCTTAATGTCCTGAGTGGCATTAAAATGTCTTCCTTTCAACATTTCCTTTGTCTTCCGGTAAAGAAAAAAGTCACTAGGGGCCAGATCAGGTGAGTTTGGAGGGTGTTCCAAAACAGCTGTCTGTTTACTGGCTTAAAAACTCCCTCGCAGACAACTATACAATTAAGTTTGTAAACTTGCCACTGTGTCACCACATGCAAAAACCATTCTAGAAACAGTTCCAAAACTGCTTTGAAGGGTGGCCTAGGCACTGGCATTGGTGCATAGCTTCACAAAAAGAGTACTTTGAAGGCGACCACAGTGATTTTCAGCAGCGAGGTATGTAGCACTTAGAATAATTAAACAGAAAGAAGTGGGGGCCCCAAAATGAAAGAAATTAACCATAGGGAGAAATGAAGTCCTGATACATGTTAAGATGTGGGTGAAAACTGAAAACATTATATAGGATAAATAAGTCAGTAAAAGTAGAACAAATATTGTATGACTTCACTCACATTAAGTATCTAAAACACATGAAAGCAGAGAGAGCATAGTTAATTAGTGGTTACCAGGGCCAGTAATACAGATAGAGAGATTACAGCTTCTACAAAAGTCAACTTGAATAGATTATGAAACTAAATAGACAACATCAAATTATACAACTTGTAGAAGGTAACATAGGAGAAAATGTAAGTGACCTACGGTTTGGCAGTTACTTTCTAGATACAACACCAAGAGTATGATTCATGAAAGAAAAAATCTGGTAAAATTGGGCTTTAATAAATTTTAAAATTCTTGCTCTGAGGAAGACAATTAAGGAACTGCAAAGACAGCTACTTACTGGAAATATATACATATATTTGCAAAAGTGTATCTGATAAAGGATTTTTAGGCAAGGTATACAAAGAGCTGTTGAAAATCAACAATAAGAGTTTTTAAAAATCAACAATAAGAAAACAAACCAACCAAATTATAGAATAGATAAAAGATCTAACCAGATGTGATACCAAAGTAGTTACAAAAAAACAAATCAAACCAAATTTATTGCCATGGAGTTGATTCCAACTCACAGTGACCCTACAGGTCAGAGTGGAAACTGTACCATAGAATTTCCAAAGAGTGGCTGATGGATAACTTCTCACCTTTTGGTTAGCAGCTGAGCTCTTAACCACTGTATGACAAATACACACATAAAAGGACGTAGAAGAACCTTAAATGCATATTGCTAAGTGAAAGAATTGAGATGGAAAAGCTACAAACTTTATTATTCCAGCTACTTGACATTTTGAAAAGGTAAAACTAAAGAGACAGTAAAATACTAGTCACTGACCCAAAATCCAAAACCAAACCCACTGCTGTTGAGTTGATTCTGACTCATAGTGATCCTATGGGACAGAGTAGAACTGCCCATAGAGTTTCCAAGGAGTGCCTGGAAGATTTGAACTCCTGACCTTTTGGTCGGCGGCTGTAGCACTTAATCAAGTACGCCAGCAGGGTTTCCACTGGTTGATAAATAGACAGAGCACAGAAGTTTTAGCACAGTGAAAGATTCTGTATGATAATGTAATGCTGGATATATGACAAAATATATTTGTCAAAACCCAAAGGACAGCACAGAACAAAGAATGAGCCTAATGTATCCATATCGGTTCTCGAATTGTAAAAAAGGTACCACATCAATGCCAGATACTAGTAATATGGGAGCAGGAGAGTTAGGGTTTATATGGGAATGTACTTCCTGTTCAATTTTTATGTAAATTTAACACTACCGTTAAAAAGAAAAGCTATTTAAAATTGCATCAAGTGTGATAGGGAAAAAATGGGCAAAATACTGAACAGGTGGCTTAGAAAGAATTAAGAAAGACCAAGAAATATGAAAAAATAATTTAGCTATCATTCAAAGAGCTGTGAATTGCAACCACCATGAAATACACTTTTAAGATGCTTAATGAAGAGTAGGCACAATAATTATTAATGTTATTAAAGGTTATTGTTTCTAGCTGCCCTCAAAGTTGACTCCAACTTATGGCAACTCTATGTGCACAGAGTAAAACTGCTCCATAGGGGTTTTAAGGCTGTGACCTTTCAGAAGCGGCTCACCAGATGTTATGGATTGAATTGTATCCCCCAAATATGTGTGTTGTAAATCCTAACTTTTATGCTTGTAGCTATAATCCTATTAGGGAACAGGCTGTCTTTGTTATGTAGTTGAGGCAGGATTAGTGTAGAGTGTGTCTTAAATCAATCTCTTTTGAGGTATAGAAGAGATCAAACAAGGAAGCAAGGCAAGCAGAGACAAGGGAAGAGAGATGTCAAGCCACAGGAAGATTTCTCAGCAGCAGAAGATAAAAGAGCCAAGGACCTCCTTGCAAATCTGTCAGAAAAAGCATGCCTTCTCCCAGAGCCAGCACCTTGAATTTGGAGTTCTAGCCTCCTAAACTGTGAGAAAACAAATCCATATTTGTTAAATCCATCTGCATGTGGTATTTGTGTTATAGCAGCATTAAGTGACTAAGACACCCGGCTTGTCTTTGAGGTGTCTCTGAGTGACTTCAAACTGTTAAACTTTTACCTAGTAATCTAGCACTTAACTGTTTGTAGGAAATGTAAATTGCTAGAATCGTCTAGGAAAGAAATAAAGAGTAATAAAGCAAGAGACACAAAAGCTCTCATCCCCAACTCACAAAATTATTTATAAGGATAACCAATTTGAATGTGTTCATAATATCAAAAAGTAGAAAATATTCCATAGGTGCATCAAAAAGTAAATGACTTCTTGAGTTGGAGGACATTATTGTTAAAATGTCAGTATCACCTAAAGCAATCCATAGATTCAACCAATCCCAATCAAAAATCCTAGCAGCCTTCTGTACCATGACAGAAAAACCAATCCACACCTTTAGGTGGAATGGCAAGAGACCCCCAATATTTACAGCAATAATGAAAGAGAAGAGCAAAGTCAAAGGACTCACACCTCATAATTAAAAAGAATATTTTACAGCCACAAGAATCAAAATAGCTTAATACTGGTATAACAACTGTCACATAGACCAAAGAAATAGAATCAAGAGTTCAGAAATAAATCCAGACGTCAGTGGTCGACTGATTCTTGACAAGTGTGCTAAGTCCATTAAAGGGAAAAGAAGAGTCTCTTTAAAAATTGGTATTAGGAAAACTGAATTTCTACCTGCACAGAAATGAAACACAATCAACTAATTCCTCACATCATATAAAAAAAAAAATATTCAGATTGGATTAGGACCTAAATGTACAAAGCAAAACCATAAAATTCTTAGAAGAACAAGCAAGACAGCTCTGTCTGGCCTAGATTTTAAGAGTGCATTATCTAATGTAATAGCAAAAGTACAGACAGCAAAAGACAAAATAAATAAATTAGAACTCATACAAATTTTAAACTTTTGTTCATCAAAAGACTTTACCAAAAAAGTGAAAAGACAAACCACTGAATTGGGGAATATCTTTGGAAACCATAAAGCTGATGAAACCAAAACAACCAAATCCACTGCCATCAAGTCAATTCCAACTCATAGTGACCCTATAGGACACATCAGAACAGAGTTTCCAAGGAGCACCTGGTAGATTTGAAACATCAACCTTTTGGTTAGCACCCATAGCACTTAACCATTACACCACAGGGTTTCCTGATATCTGATCAGAATCTAATAATCAAAATACTCACAAATCTACAACAACTTAACAGCAAAAGTACAAGTAACTCAATTATAAAATGAGCAAAGAACTTGAACAGATATTTCAACAATAACAACAAAATACCCGACACCAAATCCATCACCATCTAATCAATTCTGACTCATAGCGACCCTATAGGACAGAGTACTGGATCTGACAATTAAGTCCATGAACTGAATTGTTCTGAGTGCTACATACCTCACTGCTGAATGTCACTATGGTCACCTTTGAAGTACTCCCTTTGGTAAGCCATGCAATGATGCCAGTGCCTTATCCACACTTTAAAGCAGTTTTGGAACTCTGCCTGGAATGGCCATTGCACAGCAGCAAGGTGACGGTTTCATGAACTTAACTATACAGCTCTGTGAGGAAGTTTTTGGCTAGTAAACAAGTGACTGTATTGGAACACCCTCGCTGCTTACCTGATGTGGCCCCCAATGACTTTTTTCTTTACCCAAAGATAAAGAAAATCTTGAAAGGAAGACATTTTGATGACACTCAGGACATCAGTGGCATGACAGCTCTGATGGCCATTCCTGAAAAAGAGTTCCAAAGTTGCTTCGAAGGGAGGACTAGGTGCTGTTGTTGGTGCATAACTTCCCAAGGGGAGTACTTTGAAGATGGCTGTAGTGATAGACAGCCATAAATGAGGTATGCAGCACTTTTCCTAGGATGAGGTAGTGTACTTAATTGCCAGTCCTTGTAGAGCTGCTCCATAGAGTTTCCAAGGAGCTCCTGGTAGATTCAAACTGCCAACCTTTGGTTAACAGATATAGCACTTAACCACTATGCCACCAGGGTTTTCTTTCAACAAGAAAGACATTCCAACGGTCATCAAACACACAAGAAGATACTCAAAATCAGTAGGCACCAGAGAAATGCAAATCAAATGAGATACCATCTCACTTCCTCTAGAATGGCTAAGATTAAAAATGAAAAAGAGAAAGAAAATGACAAATATTGCTAACGGTGTGGGAAATTGGATCCTTGTCCGTTGCTGTTAAGAATGCACAAAGGTATGGTTGTGGAAAACAATGTGGCTTTTCCTCAAGAGACTAAAAATAGAACAACTATATGTCTAGCAATTCCACTTTCAGGTATACACACAAAAGTCTTGAAAGAATAGACTCAGATAGAGACTTGCCTGGAATCTTAAAAACTTGCAAGCAGCTAAACAATTAGTCTCTGTTTGCTTGGAGCAACAGAGAAAGGATAGTCAACAACAAGAGGAAAGTATGAAATGTGTGGCTAATTGCTTCTGTGAACAAATTTCTCTTTTACTATGAGATCAGAAAAACTGAATGGTGCCTGGCTACCATTCCTAAATATTTCGATCAAAGTCTATAGAAGAATTTTGATTAAAAACAGGAAAATACCAAACAGAATTCCAAATTCTCAGGTACTCCAAACTTCCTGGAAACCCTGGCAGTGTATTGGTTAAACATTGAGTCTGCTAACCACAAGATCAGCAATTCAAATCCTCCACATGCTGCTTGGAAGCTCTGTGGAGCAGTTCTAATTTGTTCCATAGTGATGCTGTGAATTGGAATTGACTCAACAGCAATGGGTTTGTTTATTTTGGCCAGGCTTCTTGCAGCCAAAAGTTACATGAATCTCTGAAACTATTTCCCTGAGATAATGTTTAAACCTTAAACCAGAAATACCACCTGAGACTTCCAGTAAACATGGCACGACAAACAGAAGCACTGTGCTGTCTCTCCATAGCAAAGACCTGAAAAACTAAGTGTTTAAAACAGACACAAATGTCAAACCTGGAAAGTGAAGTGTCAAATGAAGAGATAAAGATCTCAGTCAAAAACTGAATGGAGTAAGAAACTGACAGAAAACAGAGGGTGAGAAGAAATACAAAAGAAAGTTCCCTATTGTTTAACCCAGCACAGATTAACCATTTTAGAAGCCTATTGGAGACTGATAGACAGGGAGAACGGGAGAGGAGATTTACAGAGGTCTTGTTGTAGGACAAAGTACCTAATGACAAGCCAGACACACTTTTCCAGCCCCCATCTCATTGCTGGCCTATCTCTGATGCCTTCTGACTAGTTGCAGCAGCTCAGCCAGTTGGGAAATGCAGTATCCTAACTGCTTGAACTTGTCACAACTGCATCAGAGACTACAAGACAGGGAGTATACAAAAGCACCTTCAGGAGCTCCTAGCAGGACACAGATCATCCACTGGACCTGCTCTGCTGTACCACAGCTGTGTGACAATAGGCCCTGCCTACTGGACAAGAAGGTAGACAGTATTGCAACTACAGACAAGCAAACAACAACAACAAAAAATTCACAGCCTGCCTGCTCTGGCAAGTAAATAAAACAAAAAGTAGGATGAAATAAACAGACCTACACTCTATAAACAAATAAAATAACTACTGAGTGGCCCAAAGAGAACAGACAGTACCAAAATATATCAAAAAAAAGAAAAAGAAAAGGACAGGAAGGTTTCAGTAGGTGTCCAAAATGAGACAGTAGATGACTTTCTGGTAGTAGAACAGGCATTACAATTACATGATAGGGAATTCAAATCTCTAATATTCAGAGCCATCAAACAGTTAAAATGAAAAGAAGACAAAGACGAGGAAAAAAAAACAGATATGTTTATGGAAAAGAGACAAATTCATGGAAGAATTCATGAAAATAATACAGGAACAAAATGCCAAAATAAATTTAAACTAGAAGTCAGACAAAAACAACAATTCGAAATTCAGAGATAAACAAGATTTAAGAAATGGACAGTGACATAAAAGAGCTGAAGACCAGATACGAAATAATGGAACATGGGATCAGTGAAACTGAGCATGCACACTTGGATACATCTCTGTGTGAGGACAAATCAGAAAGTAGAATGAAGAAAAATGAAGAAACCCTGAGAATTATGTGAAATACAGTCAAAAACAAAAATTTGAGTCATCAGTTCCAGAACAGGGTCAGAAAATGGAAAACACAGACAGGACTATTGAAGAAATGCCTACAGACAACTTCCTTAATATCATGATCCTTCAAGAAGCTCAACAAACTGCATATGTAGTAGACTCTAAAAGAAAATCACTAAGGCTAAAAGAAAATCATACTGGCTAAAACCAATGACAGAGAAAAAACTGTGACAGCAGCTCCAGAAAAACAAAAATTCACATACAGAGGAGAAACAATAAGACTAAGGTTTGATTATTAGGCAGAAACCATGCAGGCAAGAAGGCAATGGAAAGATACATATAAAACCTTGGCAGGGTCATGGGGGGGCAGGAATGCCCAGCAAGAATAATGTATCCTGTAAAACTCTTGTTCAAATATGGTGGTTAAATTAGGACATTTCCAGATAAACAGAAATCAAGGGAATATGTAAAAACTAAACTTAGAAGAATTATTAAACAGAATCTTTGGTCTGAGAATAAACTTTATCAGACCATAGCCTGAACCTAGGAAGCAAGAAAGTACCAGCCACATACTAACATAAGAAATGAATTCTCAAGGACTATTCAAAACCAAAAGAATTACAACAGGGAACCAGAAAAATTAATCTGTAAACGACAACAACATCAGAACAATAGAAGAGGGAATAAATGTGTAGATGCACAACTTTCTAAAGGAATTGAAGGCAAGGTGGTACAAAATTAACAATAAACTGATTCAAAACCTAGGAAGACAAGGGTGAATTTCAAGGGAACCACAGAAAGTTAACAAACCTGCTCATAAAAATACAAAGGAAAAAAAAAAAGTTTCAATAAAAATGAAATTTACAAAAACAAAAGAAATCTACAAACCAAATGAATTTAGCACAGGCAAGTAAGAGAACAAAGAAAATGCCACCACTGCAGGAAAAAAAAAGAAAAGGCACTACAAAATGAAAGCAATAATGTGACATTTACAAGAGACACGAGAGAAATAGATGCCTAGTACTAGTATGATAATGGATGCTTTAACCAGTGGAACAGAACTGCGAACCCAAATATAAGTCCATCTACCTGTGGTCACCTGATCTTTGACAAGTTCCCAAAGCCCATCAGATGAAAACAGAACAGTCTTTATAGCAGATAGTCCTGGCAAACTTGGTGTCATCTCATAATACGGAGGACACTATAGGCCCTTATGCCAAGTGAAATGAACAGCAAAGAGGAACAGGTATTGTATAAGGACACTGATATGATACTCATAAGGTTTACACACAGAAAGAAAAGATCTTTGATGGTTACCAGGTAGGGGAGCAGTGGGGACGAAAAATTTTTTGAAGATTTTTTTTAAAAGAACTATCCAGAAATTAGTCTTGTCTACAGTGGAACAAACAGCAGTCCCTGGCTGGGTAAATTATTAATATGTCCAGTACCAACACAAAGGTTGAATGTTCAAATCTACTCAGAGTTGCTTTGAAATAAGGGCTGGTGATATACATCAACGAAACCCCACAGCCTTTAAACACTCCGCGATACACAGTTCTACTCTGACACACATGGGCTTCCTATGAGCCACAGTCAACTCAGTGGCAACTGTTTTTTTGTTTTTTTGTTTTTTTTTTTTTTATAGTGGAACAACATGCATTAGCAAGCAGATATGTGTGATGATGACACTGGGTCCTGGAAGGACATAGACATGTTTTCTCTGGAGTACCTGGTGGATGCAAACTGATGACTAAATTTTGGTTAGCAGTTATGTCATTTAACCATTACTCTACCAAGACTGTCACAATTTCAGTATTACCTAAAATAAACAAGAAAACAAAAATTCCCTGAGTCTTCTTAAAATAAAACAATAGTTCAACTAGCTAGTAAAAATTGTCTTCATTAAGTATTATACACTTTTAAGATTTGTATGAGACCAAAGTGACAGCAGCAACTCAGAAAATTAGACAGAATCCTAAGAAGCTGTGAGGAATAAGGAACAACTTGGACATGGGAGGTGAGAATGAATGCACAACTCAAAGAATATAATCAGTGTTACTGAAGTGAATGTGTGGAAGCTACCGAACTGGTGTGTGTTTGCTGTGTATATTCTAAGCAACCACAAAATGAGTTTTAAAAAAGTGAGTGGCTTACATACAAGCTAATTCTTCATGTAACCAATTATGGCAACCATTAGTAAATATACCTTTGTGACAATAATAAAGACTGGAGTTTTTGTGAATTATATTTATTTTTAAAAAATTAAAAATTCCTTGTGTAATGTATGTAGTGTTTTAATCACCTCCAAAACATGCAATTATATATGTGTGTGTATTTATCGATATATAACTATACATAAATGATAAGAAAAAAGTAGTGAAAATACATTAAAATTTTAGCTATTTATTTGAGCAGTGAGATAAGAACGTTTACTTTTTGGTGTAAATTTTATTCCTGTTCTTCTATTTTTTATTCAGGAATAACAAATGTTATCCAGAATAGAAAGTTGAAATCTTCCTCAATGGAATTGGCAGGCAACAAATACGGAATGGATGATTCTTCAAGGCATTTGATTGCTATTTAAGATTTAGTCTTTTTATTGGTAGAAGAAGTCCAAAATAACCAATAAAACTTGTTCACACAATTGTGCTGACAATGATATTAATGCCTAGAACAACACAGAAGTTGACTAAGGGAAAACCATGCTGGGTTCAGTTGAATGAGAACCAGAGGAGGGCAAAATAAAATGGAAAAAAAAGAGATTAACAGGGGAAACAAATGCTAAATTCAAGCTCCCTGCCTGGGTGGGCAGTTTGGGTGGGAAGCTAACCTTTCCAGAGTTTGAGTTCACTGACCACAACTGGAATACGGATTGACAGAGAAGGCCAGATTAAGGTAAGCAGTTATAGAAGCATTCTACCCTGTAAGCACCACCCTGAAACATAATTAACCACCTGAACAAAGGAAAATAGTACCCGGAGTTTCTCCATTCAGGAAACACATCTAAAGAGCAGAAACTGGAACCATGTGCCCACTCTTGCCTAATATCTGAGGCCAAAAAGCAGCATAATGTCCCCAAATAAATTTGGTCAGTTTCTCGTAAGGCTTTGTAACTCAAACCTTTTCAATTGGGTGGTATATTTCCAAAGGCCATTTATGAGAGAAGTCTGGATATCGGGTCTATTTTAAAGCCTTGAGAATTTATGAGGCTATTTTTACACAATAACAGACATTGCTAAGTTATATGACCTATACACAACATACTGGAAAAAAGAATAAGTTTCTCTGAATTTTTAGAATGCTTCTGCTACTTAAAAAAATTAAATATATATACAACAGAAATACATACATACATATACTACTTATGTACTAATAATTTTGATCCCCTTCTTTCATTAGTTAACTAAAGCAAACACTATTCAACATTTACAGACATTTCTTATGTCCTAGATATTAAACATTACATAAAATTCCACAAGTCACACACAGCCATCTTTACATCTAGTGGAGTTAGTATGACATAAATATATAAACATAATAAAAGGAATTTTATTAGACTATGTTGCAGTAAAAATAAATTCTGACATATCAGCAACTTTACATAGTAAAAATGTATTATCATCTGTAAAATTCAAAACCTGTATGGTGAAGTGGGTTTCTTTTTCTAACATTTTGCCTTGGTTCTACGACAAGTAAAAAGAAGATACTTGGGAGAGTTTTACCCTGGGCTTCAAGAAATTGTCACAATTTCCTCGTTACAGGTACCCACGGGAAAAGCTGGTCCCTGCCAATATAAAATGTCAGTTATTATACAAATAGATAGAACCATTTGCTAGAGAACTGACCAGTTTAGACCAGTGAGGGGCCTGGTCAGTTATCATGCCAATAGGGTGCATAAAATACACCCAATAAGACTGAATCACTTGCCTGCATAAGCAGCCATCCCAGAGAGACTGGAGGGGACCTCTCTACTATCAAGAAGAAGAGCCTAAAGCAGAGCACATCCTCCTTTGGATCCAGGGTCCCTACACCGAGAACCTCCCAGACTCAGGAAATAGAGCTATAAAACTGGAACAGGAACAGGAGAACCCAGAAAAGAGCATAAGATGGCATGCTGTGCTTCTTAGCCTGTGGAAGGCAACTGTAGTGTATTTGATGTCCCACAGAGCAAAAAAGCTGAGTGCACTTGGGCTAATGTGGAATGTGTTATCTTGGCACTTGTTAACAGAGGTAAAGGGGTTTGCCAACACACGACATGAAAGAGCTGAGGGCTTTTGGACAGGAGCCTTGCTGGCAGAGTGGGGTGACTCTGGGAACTTGCAGACATAGCAAAAAGATCTGTATCACTTGCTTGAGCAGAGCAGAGTCCAAGAGAGGGCCTGTCCTGAGGGTGCATGCACAGTGGCGAAGCAGTGTGTACATACAAGAGGAAGAGATGGAGTGACAAAAAGAGAGAACTCCACTAAACTAAAGAAGAGAAAGGCGTCCTCTTGACTGCCAGACTTTTCCTGTGTCCTTCCTGATCTTATTACTTTCAAGTTAATCCTGATCCCATGTTACTTTTCTAATAGAATATATAAACATGAGTGTGGTCTGTGAGTTCCATGTGATCACTGCAACAAATTACTGAACCCAGCCAAAAAGACTGATATGGGGAGGACAGTTGGTGTCCTAGTCATCCAGTGCTGCTATAACAGAGATAGCACAGATGATGGCTTTAAAAAGAAAAATTTTATTTTGTCACAGTTCAGTAGGCCAAAAGTCTCCAAATCAGGGTGTCAACTCCAGGGAAAGGCTTTCTCTGCTAGCTCTAGAGGAAGGTCTTCCCCTGGACTAGAAACTTCTGATGTGCAGGGACCCCAGGTTCTTTCCAAAGGATACGCTTGGCTGCCAGCACTGCTTTCTTGGTATGAAGTCCCCAACTCTCTGCTTGCTTTCCTTTCTTTTATATCCTGAAACTCTGATCCAAGACACAATACCATCCTGCACACTGAGTCCTGCCCAACCAACTCATCTGCCATTCTCTCTCATTAACATCACAGAGGTAGGGTTTACAACATAAAGGAACATCACACAATACACAAAATCATGGCCCAGAAAAATTTCTACACACATTTTTGGGGGAACACAATTCAATCCATAACAGTTGGTGTCAGAATTGGTTAAAAAAAAAAAAGTTGGAGCTTGGTAGTATATCTGATGTTTTTGAATTGTGTTGTTGGAGAATGTACCATGGACTGTCAAAAGAACAAACAGATCTGTTTTGAAAGAAGTACAACCAGAGTGATCTTCAGAAGCAAAGACAACAAGACTACATTTGACATACTTTGGATATATTCTCAGGAGGGATCAGTCCCTGGAGAAGGACATCATGCTTGGTAGATTAGAGGGTCAGCAAAAAAGAGGAAGACCCTCAGTGAGATGGCTTGACACAGTGACTGTGACGATGGGCTTAAGTATAAAAACAACTGCGGACGTGGTACAAGATTGGGCAATGTCTAGTTCTGTTGTACATAGGGTCGCTATGAGGTGCAACAGATTCTATGGCACCTAACAACAACAACAATAACAACAACTGACTTCCATCCCATAAGAATCAGCTATGGGTTGATGCTGATTATGGTTCTTACTCTTCCTGAAGTTAGACAATAGATTACACTATTGCTACAGAATTGCGGATAAGAAATTCTCTATAGAAAAACTCGTAAGTAGAGAATGCTTCTAAAACATTACCTCGAAAGTTGCTGCCGAGGAGAAAAGAGATAGACATGGGACCCAAAACCCCAACTCTTTGCTACAGCATCAGTTCTAACTCGTAGTGGCTCTATGAGGACACTACAACTGTCCCCTGGGGCTTCCAAGGCTGTAACCTTTACAGAAGTCAACTGCCGTATCATTCACCTGTGGAAAGGCTAGTGGGTTTGAACTACTGACTTTTGGGTTAGCAGCTAGCACGCTACCACCGCACCACCAGGACTCCTACAGACAGGTACACTGGCTCTTAAAGATCCCAGATTAGAGATCATAAGCCACTCCATTCACATTTTTTTTTCAGTAGTCAGTAAAGTGGTCCTTGGGTAAACATTGAAATAAATAGATCTCGAGCTAAGGGTTTAAATCTAACCACTTAGAAGTAATCCCATGGGAACCCAACAATAGAGGAAAGAAACAAAACACAAAAGCCAAACCAAGAAACTAAACCAAACCCAGTGCCACTGAGTCAATTTCAACTCATAGTGAATCTGTAGGGTAGATTAGAACTGCTCCACAGAGATTCCAAGTAGGGCCTGGTGGATTTGAACCACTGACCTTTGGGTTAGCAGATGTAGCACTTAACTGTTATGACATCAGGATTTCCACAAAAGTCAAATGGGTGAAACTTCAGTCATTAGCTATAGGTTGTGGCCTTGGGTGTGGTGAGATGAAGAAACATGTGAAACTTCTGGGTGAGGAAGCATCAGTGCTCAGGGCAAATATTTGAAGGTCATACTGTCAGCTGTTGGCAGCAAGGTCTGTAAAAACTAGAGACAAGTTCACAGGGTTGGTTAAACAGATATGAGGGAATGGGAAGGGCAACAACGATGTCCATTCCAGGGTGAGACAAAACTGCAAAGAAGGATAGAAAATAGTGGTTTATTTTGTTCTCAGGAAGAGGAAATTGTCTAACTGTCACACGGTATTGAGTCTATCATACCATTCTAGGATATGTTGTGTAAGTAGAGGAGAACTCAACAATAATATTGGTTGTAATGAAATTGATACACGGCCTTTGGCTCCTGTCATCTTTTTAGCCACTGCCGTTGATGTTTAAGCTATCAAATAATCATACACACATATACATACAGAAAAACATATTTAAGCTTATGTATGCATAATGGATGCATATGTGTGTGTATGAAATGCATATGTACATACAAAAATATATGTCACATGCCAGGTAAACACTGCATTACTATCAATGATAGAAAGAAGTGTACACTAAAATCTACATTAATAATTCTAAAAAGCATGGGAAATCAATTGAAGCCAAAAGAAGTTTAACTGTGTTCTTATTTTTGTATTTGACATATTAGATTTGAAGAGAAATATCAAAATTGTTTATGTAAAATCAAATATATTTGTTAAGGAACTGGCTTAGCACAATGCCCACATGTTAACAATCCTTGGTAAATATTAGTTTCCCAGTTAGAATTTTTACATTCATCATACCTAAGGTACAAAAATCAGAAAATGATTCCTCAATAAACACAAAATAATGTCCAAATACAACATGTTGAAGATTTTAAGAATTTATTTTTAAAAATTATAAACTTGACTTTCAAAGAGCCTGAAAAGATAAATAATCAGGATGGGATACTAGACATTTCAGAAAAACCTGAAGTTAGTCCTTCCAAATCAATCAAACTTCTCATACAATGTAAGAATCTTAACAGTAAATTTTTTAAAGTTCAGCACTAAAACAGACGTAATAGGAGAGAGCTTTTTCACATCGTATCTATCTGCTCTCAACTTCCTAGGAATATCCCAACAAGTTTTGTTTCAATCTTATTTTTGTACTTTTTCTTTCTCTTTGGTTGCTAGTTGGCTCAATACTCATGTCATCATGCTACTTGTGTGTAAAGATTTTCACATTTAGTCACATAGAAATACTAAGCAATGGGAATCATTTGTTGTAAAGATGACCTGTGATCCAATGTTTCCATTTCATTGTTGGAATCAAATCAGTTACATCAGGTTTAGTTTTCCTGGAATCAATACAAAAGGTGCCCAAGTAGCACAATAGTTAAGCATTCCGCTGCTAACTGAAAGACTGGCAGTTAGGACTCACCCAGTGGCTTCATGGAATAAAGTCTGTACAATCTGCTTCTGTACAGATGAATCAACTGACTCATAATTCAAAGCAACTGTTTAGGACTTTCCCATAGGGTTTCCAAGGTTGTAGTCTCTACAGAAGAAACACTGGTGGTATAGAGGTTAAATACTATGGCTGCTAAACAAAAGTTCAGCAGGTCAAATTCACCAGGTGCTTCCTTGGAAACCATGGAGCAGCTCTGTTTTATGCCACAGGGTAGCTATGAGTTGGCATCAACTCAACAGCAGTGAGTTTGGCTTGGTTTAACCTTTACAGAAGCAGGCTGCCACATCTTTTTCCCATGAAAAGGCTGGTGGGTTTAAACTGCTCAACTTCTGTTCAGCAGTCAAGCACTTAGGCACCATGCCGTCAGCACTCCTTCCTATGAAGATTACAAAAACCAATAAGACAGTTTTATTCTGTTACATGGAGTCACGATGAGTCAAAATGGACTTGATGGCACCCAACAACAACACTCATAGGTCACTATGAGTCAGAATCAACTCAGTGCTTTTTTGTTGTTGTTGTTTCTTTAACAACACCACAATAAGTACCAAGAGAATAGTGAGATACCTGGATTTTAACAAACATCTCTGTTAAAAAATTATCTTTGTGGAAGGTTGGAACCAAATAACATACTAAATCAAAAGGACAGAGGTAAGAAACAGCCACACAAAAATCTATGCAAATACACGGGAAAGATTTCATCCATGTGATATGTCATGATTTTTGTGGCCTGAACCATTCTAAAAGAGATAGAGTCTAAAAAGGAGCATGTTCCAAAGACAAGTACTGCTCTTCAAAAATACCCTGAAATGTTGCTCCTGCACAATTATTCTTAGAAAAAACAGTACTCGGAACTCAGTTGTCCTTAGCCAGCAAAACAAAATCCCCAAAAGGTTATAAAAGATCCAATAAATTCAGTTTAAATGTTAACGTTTCTTTCAGGAATCTACTATATGCTGAACTCTGCTGTCCTATAGTAATGTAAAAATGGACACAGCATTTGCATGCTGATATTGGAATAAGCACATTTAATCATACCTTAATGCCAAGTCTGGATAAATTATTGCTACCTGAAGAATATTCCCAAAGAGATCCATTAGCGTTGCAGTTTGGTCACTACTTGTGCTTAAATAATAATTAACAATCATTTGTTAAGCTGCCATAGCATGGTGGACTCTGAAAGCAACTTAAATATGTAAAACTCTGACTTGCTCCCATGATGATTTTTAGGAACAAAGATCCTATTGTACTAGGATCTCTCAACCTAATTACTCCTTTATCTGCAAAAAAAAAAAAAAAGATACCACACACATTCACACATTGAAATGCTTTATTTCATTATATTAAATGGAAAGTTTACACGTGGAGACTACATAGTACTATGTACATATACTGCACTATTTGTCCTTAAGTAGAAGGATTTCCTTTACTTGGCATGAATTATAGGAGAGGTGCATAACACCCAGACTGAGTGAGTTATTCAGGCTTAGGGTGGTGTTGGAGAGAAAAGCGCATAAACCAGAGGATGTCATTAGACCAGTGACAATGGAGGAGAAAATATCCAGTGCTGACAGCCTTGCTCACTTGCAAGCTGATTGGTGTCAACATGCGGCCCAGTACAGACAGAATGGCTTAGGAAGGGTTTTGCTGCATCTGGCGAGAAAGGAAGTGTAACAGCAAAAGGAGAACAAAATATTGTATGTCTGTGTTTGCTCCATCTTGGCAAAGCAGACACAATGAATCTATAGTATGTATAAGGAAGGAACTAGCCACATGTATTAATACAGTCTTTGTGCCTCAGCTGTAAAACAGGCTCTGGACTTGTAGTTAAAGTGGCTGCACAGATGGGCCCTTTCCTCTCTCTTTGCAATATTCCATATTCTCATTATGACTTGCACTGCTTCTAGCATGAAAGCAAGGCCACTGATACAACTTCAAATATAGGCATGCTAAAAAGCCAGGCCCGTCAACTCATCTGGCTGCTCTTTTCTACTTCCCTTCCCCTTCTTGGGCTAATTCAGTCTTTTTTTGATGGTCTTTGGAATTCTTCAAGCTGTCTCTGACTGCTTTTCACTAACAGCAAAAAGAAAGATGACACACCTTCAGAAGTAACTCAGTAGTCACTGACAGGAGAGGAAGAACAGACTGATTAACAATATGGTACAGAGCATTTGCAAAAGAAAAGGAAAGTGCTAACTAATTTTCACAATTATTACTATAATAAAGGGTCTTGTAAGCAATAATGGAATCATCCAGAAGTCTATATAAAATCAAAGTGAAAATTATACGTGATGGACACATAAGTCTCCCTGTATCATATTTCATTTTGAACTTAAATGTTAAGTTATCCTTTCTATGTCATAAAGGAATAACAACATAAAACTAATGAAAATAAAAAAATAAGGTGTTCTAAGTTGTCTTATTCATGTTATTGCTAGTGGAACCTTTTAAATTATTCATTCTATTGGAAAGAGACACTGAACTTAACTTTGGGGTTTAAACTGTTTATAAAGAACAAATGTTCCTAAGAATGAGTGATTGTCATCTAAACCACAAAGAAGAAAAATTCTATTCAATTTATGTACACATTTTATCTCTTTGAGTATGTTAACATGATTCTCAGGTGAATAGTCTTTTATTTCAATTTAATGTTTGTTTGTTTGTTTTTAGAAATTTAAAGGAATTTTCTCTTTCATGCAGCCTTTTTTTCTCTTTTTCCTCCACTGAGATCTCAAAAATGGATCTGGCCATTTGGTAGTTAGATGTACTGATACTTTCATTTGTTTACTCATCTGTCCTTTCAACAAGTATTTACTAAGTACCATCTATCTGCCAGGCATTATTCTAGGAAATACAGAAGTAAACACAACAGAATAGAGCACACATTGCACTAAAATGGGGAATAAATCCAAACCCACTGCAGTCTGACTCATAGCTACCCTATAGGACAGAGCAGAACTGCTCCACAGAGTGTCTAAGGAGAGCCTGATGGATTTGAATTACCTACCTTTTTGGTTCACAGTCACAGTACGTAACTACTGTGCCACCAAGGTTTCCAAAACAGGCTATAAGTAAAATAATAAATAAAATATAAGCTAGGTCTTGGTAAGAATATGGAGAAAACTAAAAGGAATAAAAAGAATAAGGGGTAGAGTTTTAAATACGGGGGCCAGGCAGTATTTCACTGGGGTAACTAAATATATCTGTGAAGACAAAAGCTCATCGCATGGATTCATGATGGAAACTTTTTCCATAGAAGGAACAAGTGCAAAAGCTTTGAAGGCAGCTTGTGTGTGGAGTCTGAGAGGAAGAGCAAGGTGGCCAATAGGCCCAGAGTAAGGTAACTTATGAGATCGTCACAGAGACCTAACTAGGATAAGATCACATAGACCAATGTAAGAACTTTGGCTTTTACCCCGAAAGAGATGAAAAGCCATTGGAGGATTTATGCAGAAGAGTGACATATGTGAATTAATGCTTTATAATATGCTAGACCTATATTAAACTGTTAAGGGAAGGCAGAAATGGAGATACTAGTTATAGTATTATTGCAATTATTTAGGCAAGAAGTGACAATAACTTCAACTGAGTTAACAACATCGAAGAGAGTACAAAGTGGTGAGTTATAGATACATTTCAAAGTTAGACTGAGCAGCATTTGGTGACAGTTTAGAAGTTGTGAGAGAAGGGAAGGGATCACATAACCCTAGGGATTTCAGCCAGAACAAATGGAAGTGTGGCATTTCCATTCATTAAGATAGGACAATTCTGTGAGAAGCAGCTTTGAGGGAAATGGCAGGAGTGTGATTTTATACTTACTGAATTTGAGATGTCTGCTAGATATTTAAGTGAGAGGCTAGGAATTAAACGGAAAGATTAAGACTGGAAATATCCATCAGGGAGGTGTCAGCATAGAAATGATTTTTGAAGACTCAGAGAGATGAGATCACCAAAAGCGTAAGTATACGTTTAAAAAATCAACAAAAAAGAAACATCTAATGACTGAGCCCTGGGCCACTCCAGTGGTTGGTGGTCAGGAAGATTAAGAGAAACACTCAAAGGACACCAAGAGGGAGTAGCCAGTAAGACAGAAGAAAATACTGTAAAGCATGGTGTTCTGGAGGCCACATGTCTAAACTTTACAGGAGGAAGAAGTGACCAACTGCCTCAAATTCTCATGACGGGTCAAGTAAAATGGTGATCTGACCATTGGATTTAGCAACACAGAAGTCACTGATGATTTTGGTGAGAGACATTTCGTGAGAGTGGTGAGTTCAAAAGCATGATTGGAAAGCACTACAGATAAAGGTAGGAGAAAAATTAGAGATAGTAAATTTGTTGTATTTTTGCATTGTTGAGTCGATTCAGGCTCATAGCTACTCTATAGAATGGAGTAGAACCGCCTGGTGGGTATTGAATGCTGTAATCTTAATGAAAGCAGGTTACCGTATCTTTCTTCTATGGAGAAGCTTGTGAGTTCAAATCCCTGGCTTTCAGTTAGCAGCTGAATATTTTAACCATTGTGCCACCAGAGACTCTTAACCATAAATTTAATCACCATTTTAAAATATTTTTCTTTAAAAGAAAATGAGAAATTTAGTTGTAGATGAATGGGATAGTGGTGTCAATCAAATCCTTCTTCAGACAGAAGAAACAAGATCAGATTCTAGGTTGATATATATGATGCAATAGAGAGTAGAGAAAATGATACAGGAGGGAGAACACTGTCTGGAGAAGGAGAGAAGACATGGCAGTCTCGTGCCACATGAAGGAATTGTCTATGGTTATCAACACAGATAAATTACCAATTGTGAAAAGAACAGATGAAAAGTAGGTGGCTGGTTATTATGGTAAGACTTTGTAGAAATTCTCTTCTGATTACATGTGTTTTCTGTGGAAGTAAGGTCATCAGCTGCCAGTTGAAGTTTAGGAGGAAGTAGTGGAAGCTTGAGGAAAGAGAAAAAAGTAGGAAATATTTTTCAGGGAAAGTGGGAAAATAAATGGACTAGGAAAATATAATATGATTGCCAGGCAGCATTAAGTACCCACTTGAGATTAGAGGTCATAAATTTAAAGGAAGAAATCATTATGGTCATGTTTTTCTGCAGCCATGTCCTGTTGCACAGGAGCATATGTGGAATAGGCAGAGAGATGAATTAAATCATGGATTAACCATGGATGAACTTACACAAGACATATAAAATGGAAAGAGAAGATTTTAATGATGGACCATGGAATGAAAGGAGGGTAAATAAGGACGTAAGTTGATGAAAAGGCGTGGAAAGGGCCAATGAACGAGTAGTACGATAAATCAACTTTGGCTGTACTGAGTTAAAAAAAAAGGAATTCACTGTAAAAGTAAGAGGCAGTGGTTATGTAGAAAGATGTCTAAAATTGAGATGAGGGGAAGATGACAGTTATTAGTAAAGAGAAGTAATAAGGTATAATCATAGCACCGATTGTCCAGATCGAAAGCAATGCTTTTAGAGGAGTGGAGGTCAAGGAACTGAGAAGTCGGATTGAAGGGAACATTTACAGGGATTTTGAAACCATCAAGAATTACGCCAGGAGCCATTCAAGAGAGATTAGCAATTATCTTAGAACTAAACTCTTGGAGAAAAAAAGGGATAGTGACCTGGAGATCAGTGAACGAGTACCACAAGAAAGGTTAGTGGATTATACACACTTACATAGCTGTGAGTTTAAAGTTGGAGAAAATTTTAAAAGGGAGAAAGAATTTCCTAGAAGTAGCAATAAGGAGCAAGCATATCTACTCCATCTCCAGGCCCAGAGGTAGAAAAGTAAAGAAGAGAAACTAATTACTAAGAGGATCCGGGGGAGGCCGTGTCTTCAAGGAAGGGCCAGTTTCAGACAGAGGAGTACTTCTCAGTCTTGGCTGACAGATAGAGATAGATAGATAGACAGACAGAGGGACAGACTGATGGCTAGCTGACTGGCTGGACAGATGAATAGATGGATAGACAGATGACTGATAGACAGATAGAGGATGGATGAATGGACAGATGGATGGATGGTTGGATTTGGGACAAGAATTTTTAGTTTTACTATTTTGGTTTTTTTTTTCTCCCCCTGAAATTCTCACAGAAGGCCTGACATATGCTTTAACCAAAATCATATTTCAGTTATTTAAATTACATGAGTGGCATTATTTGTATCTACTGTTATGTAGCAAGACATCCAGCCAAAATCCTGTACTTTGTCTGCTTACAAGTTCCTCAAAGAATTCATCAAACATAATTAGACAGGCAATAATCTCACCTAAACATTCTTTTGGCATTAAGATGGAATCTTCCCACAATGATAAAGCCCAATCTTTCCTCATATGTTACACTAAATCTACGGGATCTAGTGTACCACAGGGTACAATTCGGAGGGCTACTGATACAGTTGCAGATAGGTCTTACAGCCATGTAGAGCTAAATGTCTGTGTTTCATCCATCATCTTAGCCTTTTAGGCAAGCACCATTCCCAAGAAGACTAAGACATACACCGTTAGTGAGAAATGCTGTGTTTGTTTCCTACAGAATGTTATGGCATATGGTTGTTGTTGTCATTCCATGTCTTTGGTTCCAACTCACAGTGACCCGGAAACAAACGCTGCCTGGTCCTGCCCATCCTCATGATTGCTGTTATGCTTGAGCCCGTTATTGTAGCCACTGTGTCAGTCTATCTTCTTGAAGGTCTTCTTCTTCTTCACTGACCCTGTATTTTACCAAGCATGATGCTCTTCTCCAGGAAGTAATTCCTGCTGATAACATATCCTAAGTACATGATGAAGTCTCTCCATCTGAGTTTCTAAGGAGCAATTTGGTTATACTTCTTCCAACAAAGGTTTGTTTGTCCTGGCAGTCCATGGTGTGTTTGATATTCTTCGTCAATGCCATAATTCAAAGGTGTCAGTTCTTCTCTGGTCTTAATTGCTGGCTTTTGCATGCATATGAAGAATTTGAACACACCATGGCTTGCATCAGGCACACCCTAGGCCTCATGGTGACACCTTTGCTTCTTAACACTCTAAAAGAGGTCTTCTGCAGCACATTAGCCTAATGCAATGTGTTGTTTAATTTCTTGACTACTACGTTTATGGCCTTGATTGTGCATTCAAGTAAAATGAAATCCTTAGAATTTCAGTCTTTTCTCCACTTATCATGGTGTTGCTTATTGCTCCAGATGTGAGGATTTTTATTTTCTTTACGTTGCTATGTAATTCATACTGAAGGCTGTAGTCTTTGATCTTCATCAGTAAATTCTTTGAGTCCTCTTCACTTTCAGCAAGCAAGGTTGTGTCATCTGCATAACACATGTTGTTAACGAGTCTTCCTCCAATTCCAATGCCTTGTTCTTACTCATATAAGCCAACTTCTGGGATTATTTGTACATCATACAGATTTAATAAGTATGGTCAAAGCATGGTATACAAAGGCATGTGGTTAGTTATGAATTAATGTACAGTGGGGCAAAGGAAAAGTTCAAGTACTTAATTTTAGGAGCCGTGGTAGTATAGTGTAAATGCTGGTTTCATTGTGGTCAAGTGCTACAGCTGCTAACCAAAAGGTCAGCAGCCTGTAATCCACCAGGTACCCCTTGGAAACTCTATAGACAGTTCTACTTTGTCTCATAGGGTGACTATGAGTCAGAATCAACTCTATGGTAGTAGTTTTTTGTTGTTGTTGTTGTTTGTTGGGTTTTGTTTTGGTGTTAGTATATTAATGCCTTTGACTGTTAATCAAAAATCTGGCAGTTCAAATCCACCAACTGCTCTTTGGAAACCTATGGGGTAGTTCTACTTTCTCTAGTAGGTTAGCTATTAGTAAAGAAGACTCATTGCAAAATGATTTATTAATGTTGAATGTTTCATAATTGCTTATTTATTCATTTATTCCTTCAAGCAACAGGCTTTTCTCACCTAACATGCACCAGATACTGTTCTGGCTGATAATACAGAGCAGTGAATAAAACTCTAACTTCTTAAAATTTATAATCTTCTATGTTCCTGTAAAGAGTAGTTTTCATCACTGAAAAAGGTAAGGTATATGAATATATTCACAGAAATATAGGGAGGGCAGATTAACTTTCATTCAAATGTTTTCTCCTGAATTTATTCCCTGGCTTTTTTTTTTCTTGGTAAAAATTGAAGATATGTGAGGGCCTTATAAGACTTAGAATGAGAGATCACTAACTCAGAGAAACTAGTTTCTAAGTAAACCTCTTGTGATTTTGAAAATCAAAAATAAGTGTTTCTGTCACTTCTGACATGTGGATTAGGCAGTAAAAATCAACTCACATGTCTTAGTTTTTTTATTTTTATTTTTTAATGCACATAGTAAGAACATAGATGAGCTTAAATAAGAAAAAGAAAGACCTGAGGGCTAAAGAAAAAAAAAAAGAAGAATGCATTTGTCCATCATTTTTCTGAGAGGAGGTAAGACAAAAAAGAGTGAGCTGGTGTTGCTGAAAAGATGTGAAAATCCCCAAGGCAAGCCTGCAAGGGAAGAAGAGACTCTCTTAAAGTATAAATGGGTCTTTGTTGAATTTTAACAAGCCCTCAAAGGACAGACTCCTGGAGATGTCTCAAGTTCTTCATTTAATGTGAAAATGCTTTACACTTTCCTTTAAACAAAGAAATCACCTCACTGGCCTGGAGCCAAATCTTGCACATTTTTGAGGCACCACAGGAAAAGAGAAAATAAGAGCGAGGCCAAGCACTTCCACACTGGGTGTTGGGGAAGAATGTGCCCCATTTCCCTGAGTTCTAGTCCATGGCAGTCCTGGATCCTGATTAATGAGCCCCCTCAATGCTCCTGGCCTGGCTGCTCCCATCACTGCTCTATAGTTTCAGTTTTTACCCTAAATCTGAAAGTGCCTCCTCAGTGAAGAAAGCCCTGGGATGATGTGGAGGGAACCCAAGGGAAATGCAGATATTAGCGCTACCTGACCAGCAGGAAATTTGAACTGTATCAACTGAGATGGTCCAAAGAGCTGTTGAAATGTATGATAAAGTTCAGAACGGGATTACTATGTTACAAATGTGATTTTTCTTGCTTTTTTTTTCCTCTGGTGTTAGGGGCATGTTTGAGCTAAACATTTATGAGTCAGTGTGGCATGCCATCACTTTTTCATTATGTCCCCTTCTGGACTGAGCCCTCTCTGAGTCACAGCTGCAGTGAGACTTTTTACTTAACCTCTGAAAAAGAACTTCCTGTGTCATTTAGGTGGCTGAACTGGGATAGTTTATCTGTGGTTTATGATTTATTTAGGTATATGAATATGATATTCACACCACATGCAGTAATAATAGTAACAGCTATGCTTATACGCTATTTGCTGGACATTGTTAGAGCTTTATAAACATTAACTCAATCTCTCGACAAAGCTACATGATGCAGACACTAAAGCACAGAGAAAATCGGTAACTCACTAACGGTCCCGCAGTAGGAAAAGATGGTCCCAGTGTTAGAGGAAGGCATCACGTGCTCTCAACCACTAAACCGTCTGGCTTTCCTTAGGAATGGAAACTCTGATATGGGCACTCACTAAAAATTTTCAAAGACAAATTGATCTTCCTTTCTTTTATAAACAGACATTTTATAAAATTAGAAAGAAGTCAGTGTGAAAGAACGGTCTAAGAGTTGGGACCAAGTTTAAATTCCCAAGTCTTCTACCTGTTCCCGAATTATGTGATCTTCGAGAGGGTATCAACCTTGTAAAGACTCACTTTTCTCATCTGTAGAACTGAGATAATAACAGTAGTTTGACTATGAAGATTAAATGCGATATGTTTAACGAGATGCATACTAAGCAACACATAAATAATGAGTTGCCCTGGAGTGGGTTCCAACTTCTGGCTACTCCATGCACTTCAGAATAAAACTCCACTCCGTAAGGTTTTCAAATGCTGTGAGCTACCGAAAGAAGATCACCAGGCATTTCTTCCAAGGTGCCTCTGGATGGTCTTAAACTGCAACCTTTTGATTAGCAGCTGAGTGCATTAACTGTTAACCACTCAAGGAAGTAGTAACATATACCTAATATAATTAGATAATAATAAATGATAACAAAAATTAAACCAGTTGCTGTGGAGTTGGTTCCAACTCATAGCAACCCTGGAGGACAGAGAAGAACTGCCAACTTCGTATCTTTAAGATACATTACCCCCAAATAATCTAATAGTGAGTTGACTCCGACACCTAAAATTTCCACTTATTTTACTTTCAGAATATATACTAGAAGATTGTTTTATATATACCACCAAGGAATTGGAAATGGCAGGAGTATTTTGGGTTACAAGAAAGAAATACGAAAATTCCTTTTAGCACATGTAAAGTTCTGGCAACAAGCTGACAACATGAAACAAATAATTAAACTCAGAAGAAACTGAGAAGCAGCCATCCAAGACAAACCGGAACAAGAAACGCCGCCTTCTTAGTTTGCTCCCAAGGGTGTCCCTCAGTCTAAGCTTTCTTCCGTACCATTTAGCTTATGGTTGCTGTGTCTCTGGAGCATCAGTTGCTTGCTTCCCAGCATAGTACCTTCTAGCACTAAAGGAAAATTTGTGAGCAGATCACCCAAAGCCACTCTGATAGTTCAAGCTGCCAAAGACTTTGTAGTGAAGAAGAATTATGAAAGTATTTTGTGTCTGTGTGTGTGTGTGTGTAATTTTTCCACTGGAGTCATTCAGCATGCACTGTATGTGCACATGTGTTCCAGTACAGATGGTAGCTCAAATAACTATCAGACGCTTTGGTGTGAGTTCAAATTTCCTGAAGGTGTTGGAATGTCTGTAAAACATCATATCCCCTTTCACTTATGTATTTTTTTTAATAACTATATTTTAATTCTCTGCTGATTTGACATTTCACTTTATTTAGGGAAAGACCTGACAGTACTTTTGAAAAATTGTTAATAAAAAAACATTTTGAGTTTCTGGCAGGTAACTGAATTTCACATTAAGAAGTTATATCTGATTTGTCTACAACCAAAGACATTGTGTTTGAGTGTGTTCCCTTCCAAAATAAATCTAAAATCTTTATTCTTGTTCCAGTACCATTAGTCATTTTTCACAGAATCATTAGTGAGCCACTGTCATTTTTCCCACTCCAGAAAGCTTGTCAACCAGGTTTAGTGTATGTTCTGAATACAAGTGCTGAAATTCTTTTTTTCTGCATCTTTCAGTAATTGCAAAGTATGTTCTAATTACTTATTTTATACTGATTACATTTAACAAACTAAGAGGAAAGAAACTCTCCCACAACACTGTGCATTAAGTAGTGGACTTTGTAGATGATGGCTCTTACTGCCAGCCAAGCCAAGTGCCATCGAGTCGGCACCCATTTTTAGGTTAAGTCTAAGAAACGAAATACCAAACAAAAGTAATTCCGAAAAAAGGAAATTTGTGTAAGATGTAGTCTTCATTTGATACCCTGCATTTTCATTCAGAGTTAGAAAATCATACATCCTTTAAGCCATCAGCTGCAACTGATTCTGTAGTTATGCTGATCCAATATTGCTTATACAACATATTATAGGAGGATGTGCAGTGTTACGCTACTATCCTTAAGGTTTTCACTGGCTAAATTTTTTCTGAAGTAGACTGCCAGGTCCTACTTCCTAGTCTGTCTTAGACTGGGAGCTCAGTTGACAATTGTCTGCCACAGGTAACCCTGCTGGTGTCTGAGTACTGGTGACATAGCTTCAAGAATCACAGCCCCACACAACCCCCTCAGTACAGACTGATAGACCAGTGAGGAGTGTTAAACCCTTCTGGCTTAGCAGTGAAGAGCTCTGGCTGCTAACAAAGAATCTGGCAGTTTAAAACTATCAGTCACTCCTTAGAAATCGCATAGGGAGGATCTACTCTATTCTAAAGGGTCACTAGGAGTCAGAATTTACTCAGTGGCAATGAGTTGATTTTTTTTTGGTGACTTTTTTGCCCCCATTATTTCCCAACACAGAAACTCCAGCTCCTTTTCTCATAGGTATTAGAGTCATTTCCGTATATGCAAAATCAACGATTAAATCAATGCCACTGTGACAACATATGTCACTCGGGGTACATAAACACACGCCACTAAATACCAGTCAGAGTAGGCTAGATTATGTTGGGATAGCAAACCTCTAAGTCTCAATAACTTAAATAACAAAGATTTTTATTGTTTCGCTTTCTTGATCACAGGACACAGCTACTACTAGAGCATAGGACTCCTGTTCATCATAGTCTCTCAGGGACTCTTATCATCATCATTCTAAAGGAAAAACAAAGACTCCTGAGAGGGTCTTGTAGCAGTAATGACGTGCTAAGGTCCCTAGAATAGCATCCATCACTCCTGCTCATAACTCATCAACCAGCATGAGTCATAGGGCCCTACCACCACAAAGGGACAGCAAGTATATCCAAACACACACTTGAAGTGGGGGAACCTGAAAGTATTTTTAAAGAGTACCAAAAACAACAACAAAACAGAAAAACAAACCCACTGCCATCGGCTGAATTCTGCCTCACAGTGACCGACCCTACAGGATAAAACAGTCCCCACAAAGAGCTTCCGAGAAGCATCTAGTGGATTCAAACTTTTGGTTAGCACATGCAGCACTTAACCACTATGCCACCAGCATTCCACTAAGAGCACCAGTGACTGTCAATAGCTTTGTCAAAGGGACAGTTGTGATCTTGGAGATAACATTTCCCCTCTTGTTCCAGAAACTCTTAAATAAAAGTGCTGGGGTGAGGAGAGGGTAAGTAGAAGAAGTCTCAGTGGGATGCGGGGCTTCATGGGACAGAGGCCACAGGTACAGGATCCTATTTGTTTGGAAGCAAAGAACAAGTGTTTAAAAACAAAAAAAAACAAAAGAGGAAAGAAAAAAAGAAAAAGGAAAAAAGTATAGGAACAATTTACTGTGAAGGTTGTCTTGTATCAGTTGTTTCTGATAGCTGTTGTTGACATTAGTGTCAGGGCTTTGGGTGTAAATGATTTAACATGCTAGATGAAAGGCTGAAGGTTCCAGTCACGAAGAGGCACCTTGAAAGAAAGTCCTGGTGATCTGCTTCTGAAAATCCAGCCACCGAAAATTTGATGGAGCACAGATTGACATATGTGGAATTATCAAGAATCAGCATTAACTTGATGGCAACTGGTTAAGATAAATAATACTTACTTTAAAATCATGCAAAATAATATTTTACATGAGGATACTCGACGGCACTTAGCTTAGCATTGTCATAAATGTTATACATATATTTATCTGGGGGGTACTATAAATAACAAAGCTAGTCATTCACTTGCCATTGAAATAGTTAAAATTTGAGGATCACATACACTAAGTTTTATATACAAAATTTCTAAGTTTGCCGAGGTAGCTATATTATGGAAAGTATTCTCAGGGTTCATTAGTATAGATAAACACTTGCCAGAAAATCAATTTTCCTTTTGGCATATTTTAATGTTACATTTTCTAGATATTACTGTCAAGCCAAGTGCCATCGAGTCGGATCTGACTCATGACAACCCTAGATATCGCTATTTTTACTATTAATTGAACTTTTACTTAGGGCCACCTTATGCAACAATGAAGTCACCAATGAACACTGGGTCACTAAATCATTTCTTAACTGCTTCCAGCTGTTCATTTCTTCTTATTGCTGAGTAGTATTACATTATATGGACACAATCCAATTGTTCATCAATTCATCTGTCAATAGATTTTTGAATTGTTCCCAGTTTTAGACTAAATACAAATAACGCTGCTTCAAACATCTGGATGTTATTCTTTGTAGGAATATATACTTTCATTCTTCTTGTTTACATACCTTAGAGTATAATGTCTGAGTCATAGGAAAGCATATATATATATATATTTTTTTTTATTATGATTGAATGAAAATGTACATTCCCATATAAATTTGCATGCCCTTGTATATACAGCTCCCAACCTGCCCGGTGGCAGCACACTCTTCCTCTCTGATCCGTACATGTCTTATCCTCCCAACAATCTCCTATCCTGTCCTCTCCACCCACTCCCCTTCCTCCAGTAAGAGGACAGCAGGATGACATCCTATAGATGCATAGAACCATAAAGTGCACACATGATATGGTCACACTGTGTCACCCAGTCCAATCCATTCCTGTCCTAGAGTTGACCTCCATTATGATTTATGGACAGGGGAAGCATCGGGGTCAGGGGCCATGCTCCCAGGGGAACCCCAAGGCTCATGGACCATCAGTTGTGGTCTTTTAATGGAGATCTCAGGGTGCATACTTTTTTATTCTTGTGTTGCGAGTGAGACTCAACTTTGTGAGCTCCATCACAGCTATCACTGGTGGTGGCCTGGCACCATCTGTTTCTTCTGGTCACAATTCGATGTAGTCACTCACTCATGTGGGTCTTTCTGTCTTCTGGGGTCTCTTTCCCCCATGTCATTTTGGTCTTTGGTTATCATCCACTCCTGATAAGGTGGGACCATTTGTTGTACCCTCAGATGGCAGCTTGGCAGCTTTTAAGACTTAAGATGCCACTCACCAATGTGGGGTGCAGAGGGCTGTCTTAGCAAAATGTTAGTTGTGCTAATTGGCCTTGATTTCACCTGAGAGCATGGCCCCCAGCCCCCACTGCAGCTACTCTGTCTTTGTAGTATTGGGTAGAGATGGGAGGAGTAATCATAGTATGTTGAAGTCCAGTTAATATCTATCTTCTTTCTAATGTGTGTTGTCACAAATTTCAATCAACCAAATTTCTATCAACTATCTAATCTAAGACCTCCCTGCACTTGCCATCTCTCTCTCCCACTCCCTTGCAGCCATCATAGAGTCTTTACTTCTATGTATGAGTCTATTTTTAAGTTCTTATCGTAGGGGTCTCATATAATGCTTGCCCTTTTGTCACTGACTACTTTCACTCAGCATAATGTCCTCCAGTTGAAACCAGGTTAAGATGTTTCCTAAAATCATCATTGTTCTTTATCATTGCATAATGTTCCATTGAGTAATATGCCATAGTTTACCTATTCATTCCTGATGAGCATCTGAGTTGTTTCCATCTTTTTTGCTACTGTGGACTGTGCTGCAATAAACATTCATGTGTATGTATCAGTTGGTGTGAATGGTCTTGTTTCTGCAGGATATGTTCCAAGCAGTGAAATCACTGGGTCAAATGCTATACCTATATCCAGCTTTTTAAGGAAGCGCCAGATTGCTTTCCAAAGAGATTGCACCATTTTGCAACCCCACCAACAGTGTAGGACAGTTCCAGTTTCTCCACAGCCTTTCCAGCATTTGTTGTTTTGTATTTTTTGGATCATGGCCAACCTTGTTGGGGTGAGATGCTATCTCATCATAGATTTGATTTGAATTTCTTTAATAGCAATGATTGTGAGCATGTTTGCATGTGTTTTTTGGCTACCTGGATCTCCTCTTTAGAGAAGTGTCTGTCTATCTCCTTTGCCCATCACTTAATTGGATGATTTATTTTGTTCTTATTGATGTTTTGTAGTACCTTATAGATTATGGAGATCGGGCACCAGTCTGACATAGTTGCCAAATATTTTTTCCCATTCTGTAGGTGGCCTTTTTATTCTCTTAATAAAGTCTTCAGATGAGCAAAAATGTTTGATTCTTAATAATTCCCATTTATCTATTTTCTCTTCTAGTTGTTTGTGGTTTGTTTGACAGGTTTTGAAGTCTGTCCATGTTGTGTATTAAAACTTCCATTGTTGTTCCTATTTTTTTATGGATGAGCTTTATCATTTTAGATTTGATATTTAGGTCTTTTACCCATTTTGAGTTAGTTTTTATACAAGGTGTAAGATATGGGTCTTGTTTCAATTTATTGCAGATGAATATCCAATTTTCCCATTTGTTGAAGAGATTGTTTTTACTGCAGTTTAAAGTCTTAGGGCCTTTGTCAAATATCAACTGTTCATAGGAACATGATGTCATCTCTGGGGTCTCAGTTCTGTTCCATTGATCTATCTTTCTCTTTTTGTACTAGTAAAAGGCTGTTTTGATTACTGTGGCAGTGTAATAAGTTCTAAAGTCGAGTAGTGAGAGGCCTCCCAGTGTGATCTCCTTCTTCAGTAGTGCTTTACTTATCTGTGGCTTCTTCCCTTTCCCAACAAAGTTGGTGATTTGTTTCTCCATCTCATTAAAAAATGTCACTGGAATTTGTATTGGGATTGCATTATATAATTAGATTGCTTTGGGCAAAATAGACATATTCACATTGTGAATTCTTCCTATCCATGAGCAGGGTAGGTTTCTCCATTTAGGTAAGTCTCTCTTAGTTTCTTGTAGTAAGGACCTGCAGTTCTCTTTGTAAAGGTCTGTTATTTCTCTGGTTAGATTTATCCCTAGGTATTTTATTTTCTTAGGGGTTATAATAAATGGTATGGATTTGCTGATTACTTCCCTAATAATCTCATTGGTATAAAGGAATCCTACTAATTTACTTTTGTTTATCTTGTATCCTGAGACTTTGCTGAACTCTTCTATCAGTTTGATTAGTTTCCTTATGGATTCTTTAGGATTCTCTGAATATACAATCATATCATCTGTAAATAGCAAGACGTTTACTTCTTATGTGTGGATGCAGATGCCCTTTATTTCTTGGTCTTGTCTAATTGCTCTGGCTAGAACTTCTAGTACAATGTTGAATAGGAGAGGTGAGAGTGGGCATCCGTGTACAGTTCCTATTCTCAAGGGAAACTCCTTCAGTCTCTCTCCATTCAGGATGATGTAGGCAGTTGGCTTTGTCTAAATGGCCCTTATTGCATTGTGGAATTAGATGTCTATTTCTATTTTTCTGAGAGTTTTTAGCATGAATTGATGTTGGACTTCATCAAATGCCTTTTCTGCATCAATAGACAAAATCAGGTGATTGTTGTCTTTTGTGTCATTTATGTGGTTGATCACATTAATTGTTTTCTTGACGTTGAACCAGCCTTGCGTCCCTGGTATGAATCCAATTTGGTCATGATGGATTATTTTTTGAATATGTTGTTGTGTTCTATCGGCAAGAACTTTGTTGAAGGTTTTGGCATCTAGATTTGTGAGTCATATCGGCCTGTAGTTCTCCTTTTTGTTGAGTCTTTCCCTGGCTTTGGTATCAGGGTTACGCTGGCTTCATAGAAGGAATTTGGGAGTGTTCCATACCTTTCTATACTGTGAAGTCGTCTCAGTAGTATTGGAGATACCTCTTCTCTAAAAGCTTGGTAGAATTCTGTGGTGAAGCCATCTGGGCCAGGGCTTTTTTCTTTGGTAGTTTTTTGATGACTTTTTCAATCTCTTCCTTTGTGATGGGTTTATTAAGTTGTTCTGCTTCAGCTTGTGGTAATTTTGGTAGGTGATATGAATCAAGGACTTTGTCCTTTTCCTCTAGGTTTTCAAATTTGTTAGAGTACAGTCTTTAATAGTGTTCAACTATGATGTTTTTGATTTCTGTTGGCTCTGTTGTGACAACTTCCCTCTCGTTTCTTATTTGGATTGTTTCTTTCTTTTCCTATTTTTCTTTAGTAAGTTTAGACCATGGTTTGTCACTTTTGTTGAACTTTTCAAAAACCCAGCTTTTGGTCTTCTCAATTTTTTCAATTGTTCTTCTATTCTCTAATTCATTTAGTTCTGCTCTGATTTTTATGATCTGTTTCCTTCTCATGCTTGAAGGGTTCTTCTGTTGTTCTCTCTCTTCTATTCAAGCTATCAGGTTAGCTCTTTGATTTGGTTTCTTCCTTCCAAATCTGTGCATTTATGGAGATGAACTGACTCTGAACATTGCTTTGGCTGTATCCCATAGGTTCTTGAAGGAAGTGTTTTTGTTCTCCTTGGAATCCATGATTTTTTTTATTTCATCCTTTATTTCTTCTTTAACCCATGGCTTTTTTAGCAATGTTGTTCAGTTTCTGTGAGTTCCACTTTCAATTTATATTTTTTCTGCTATTGATCATAACTTTCATGGCTTTATGATCTGAGAAGATGCACTGCATTAGTTCAATGGTATGGATTTTGTTGAGAACTGCTTTATGTCCTAACACATGGTCTATTCTAGAGAATGTTCCACGTGTGCTGGAGAAGAAGGTGTAGTTGTCCACTGATGGATAGAAAGTTCTGTACATGTTGATGAGATGTAGTTGGTTAATTGTGGCAATAAGATCTTCTGGGTCTTTACTGAGCTTTTTTCTAGATGATCTGTCCTATATTGAGAGCGGAGTGTTGAAATATCCTACTATTATTGTGGAGTGATCTATCTCATTTCAATGCTTCTTTGATGTATTTAGGTGCTCTAATATTAGGGGCATAAATATTTTGTATTGTTAAGTCCTGCTTGCTTTTTGAAACTCTCAGCAATAGTTTCCATCCTTGTCAATGATGGTGGATTTTACATTAAAATCGATTTTATTTGAGATTAGAATTGCCACACTTGCTCTTCATTGTTCATTGTTAGCTTGATATCTTTAATTTTCAGTTTGTTCATAACTTTAAGTCTAAGGTGAGTTTTTTGTAGGCAACATATGGATGGGTCATGTCTTTTGATCCAAGACATCACTCAGTATCTCTTTACTGGAGCGTTCAGTCCATTCACATTCAATGTGATTATTGATAGGTATGTGTTTAGTGCTGCCGTTGTGATATTTCTGTGTTAATGTTTTCTCTATTGTTCTTATTCATCTGTTCTGGGACATTCTTCTTTGTGAGTCGATTTTTTCACCTTTTTCAGGGTTGGTTTTGTGCTTGTTGAGACTACTGTAGTACATTTCTTAATTTGATATGTTGCATCTTTTTGTGTTTTATGGCTGGCCCTAATAAAGTATGTATGAACCCAGTTTTAGTTACTACCAGTCTTGTTAACTTCCTCTACATCTGGAAGGACTATAAAGACTGTAGTACATCCCTTTTTAACATGATGACCCCATAGTTTCCATGATGTGATCACTGGATCATTTCTTTCACTATTATAGCTTTGACTGAGTTTGGAGACTTCCGTAACTGAATCAGATTCTGGGTTATATGTCCTGTATTTGCTTCTAAAATATAAAGTTAGTGGTTTTGTTCTTCTAAGCCAAGAGATTATTTCAGTCTTTCTTGTAGCTTTGGTCTGGTTTTTACAAAGTCTCTGAGTTTCTGTTTATCTTCAAATGTCTTGATTTCATTTTCATATCTGAAAGATAATTTGGCAGGGTATATAACTCTTGGTTGGAAGTTCTTCTCCTACAAGGCTTCGAATCTGTCATGCCACTGTCTCCTGGCCAGCATTGTTTCAGCTGAAAATTCTGACAAAAACCTACAGGGTTTCCTTCTGAATGTTAGCTTTGCTTTAAGTCTTGCTGACTTTAAGAGTTTCTGCTTATGTTTCATTTTCTTAAGCTTGATTATAATATGTCTTGCAGTTTTTCTTTTGATATCTATATTGTTCAGTGTGTACCTTGGATTTCTATGTTCTCTTCTTTCATCATTTCTGGGAAGTTTTCTGTCAGCAGCTCACCCACAATATTTTGTGTTCTCAGATGTCTTGTCCTGTTCGGGAACTCCAATTAATCATAGATTGTTCCTCTTAATAGAGTCCCACATGCTTCTTAATTCCTCTTGATTTTTCTTGTTTCTTTTTTCTGATTTCTCCTGATAGATACTGGAGTCAGTAGCTCTGTCTTCCAAGTCAGAAAGTCTATTTTCCATTTGTTCCATTCTGTCTTCTTGGCTTTGAATTGAAGCTTCTATCTCTTTGATTTTGTTCTTAATCTGTTGGATTTCAGAGTACTGGTGTTCCATCAGATCAAACAGCTTGCTTAATTTTTCATTTTGTTCTGCTGCTTTTTGCATAAGGTCTAGGAGGGATCTCTATATAATCCTTTTGTATTTACCTTTAGATAGTTTCAGAAAGGTTTCTTTATCAGGAAAGTTCTTTGGTGCTTTCTTTTGGGGGCCTTCTGAAGCCATAAACAATTTCTTGGTTATACTTTATTGACAGTTTATTGCTTTGGGGGCATCATGTGAGTCAATAGAGGCTGGGAAAGATGCTGTGAGGATGGACCACAGTTGTTTCTCTAGGCTGTCATAAAATGAGAGGTAAAAAGTATCTGACAGCTTCAAAAGTCAGTCAGGTTTTGAGGTGCATAGGTCCCTTTTTTGAGCTGTCAAAGTAAACACCTCTATATCAAACCCCAGATGTTATAAACTAGCTCAAAATACAGAAAGGCTATTGCTCTGCTGGCCTCTGCTGTTGGTCCCTAGTTGTAGGCAACACTGTGTAGAATACTGCTTTTCTGCTGGAAAAGCTCTCTCTTCTGGGAAGGCACTGCCTCTATGCCCAGGAATTAGGTTGACCTGAGGATTCTGTATGGGTATGTCTGCCTCCCAGTGGAACAAAATGGTGTCTCACACAAGCTTGCCACTGGGTTGGGACCAGGTTACTCTGTGGCATGTGTGGAGAAAGAGGCCAAAGGTCCTCAGATGTAGAGTCCACAGCCTCTGCTGCTGGGACCCAGCCATAGGAGACACTGTGTAAAATACTGCTTTTCTGCTGGAAAAGCACTCTCCCCTGGGCAGGAGCTGCCTCCCAGCCTAGGAACTAAGTCCAGCTGGGGCCTCCATATGAGTGTATCTGCCTCCCAATAGATCAAGATTGTGTGCCACACAAGCTTCCCACTGCCTCGGTACTGACTACTATATGATAGAGGTAGAAAGAAAGGCCAAATGTGCTGAAATGTACAAAGTTCAAAGCCAGGCTCTCAAAATATGGCAATTTTGCTTGCCAATCCCACCAGCAGTGCATCTGAGATTAGCAGCTAGTCAAGTCCCAGCTCCACCCACCGTCTAAGACAGAGACAAAAAAATTAAAATGGTGGGTTACCTTCGGTCTGTGCAAGCCCATGCTTGCCAAGAGTGGTGGGGTCAGTGAAAGAGAGGAGGTTTTCTGTTCGGTGGCATGAAGTCCAAATTAACAATCCTACACTATGTCCTATGGCTCACTAGGTGTCCAGAAGGCTCTGTTTAATTACCAGTTCAGCTCTTGGTTTCCAGAGGGATTTAGAGAGACATATGTTTAGCCCACCATCTTGACTCTCCCTCCCTAAAGCATATTTTTTAACTTTTAAAGAAACTTTCAAAGTCTTTTGCAAAATCACTGAACCATTTTATATTTTGGGGAACATCGTCTAAGAGTTTCTGTTGCTTCATATTTTTTATAATATGAGTATGGCTGGACTTACTACACTTCTTGCCATTCTAATAAGTACGTAGTGGCATCATTTTATAGTCTTAATATTTCTCTAAAGTTGAATGTGTATGCCCTTGGGCAGGGCAAACAGCTAAGCACTCAGTGT
The DNA here is from genome assembly GCA_028571685.1 of Heterohyrax brucei. NCBI lineage: Eukaryota > Metazoa > Chordata > Mammalia > Hyracoidea > Procaviidae > Heterohyrax > Heterohyrax brucei. The sequence continues at coordinate 80,821,573 of CM053147.1, forward strand.
CTAAACAAAATGTTATCAGTTCACATCTCCCCAGAGATGCATCAAAAGAATGATCTGGCAGTCTATTTCTGAAAGACCACAGCCACAAAATCCCTAGAAAACATAGTTCTATTCTGACACATATGAAGTCACCGTGAGTTGGAATTGACTTGAAATCAACTGGTTTGGTCTTTTGGTTTTGTGTTGTGTGTATAATAATGTCACACTGAGGTCTTCACAGTTTAATATTTCTCTAGTAATTAATATGTTTTCCTGTGTTTTTGTCATTTAGAACCTTCTTTTGTGAAACCTGTTCAAGTACTTTGTTAATTCTTCAAGATGTTTTTTCTTTTTACATTGATATATATGAACTCCCTCTCTATCCCTTCATATATATACATATATGAATTGCAATTGACTCAATGGCAATGAATTATACAAATAAAATATGAATCTACTTTTTTTAATCTTTTTTGGTGTTGTTGGGCACTGTGGTGTAGTTTTTGACTCACATTGATCCCACATTTCTAACTAGGACTGCCTCACAGAGTTTTCTTAGCAGTAACCTTTACTGTGGAAACCCTGGTGATGTAGTGGTTAAGTGCTAGAGATGCTAACCAGAAGGTCAGCTGTTCAAACCTTCCAGGTACTCCTTGGAGACTCTATGGGGCAGTTCTACTCTGTCTATAAGGTCTCTATAAGTCAGAATTGACTCCATGGCAGAGGATTTAATCTTTACTGGAGGATCCCTAGTGACACAGTAGTTATGTGCTTTGCTGCTAACCAAAAGGCCGGTGTTATTACCAGCCACTTCATGGGACAAAAATGCATGTTTGCTTCTATAAATATTACAGCCTGGAAAACTGTGGAGCAGTTCTGCTCTTTTCTAAAGAGTTGTTCTAAGAATAGATTTGATGGCAGTGGGTTTTGTTTGGTTAATGTTTACAGGAGCAGATCACTAGGTCTCTTTCTTGCAGTTACTGGGTGGATTTAAATTGCTAACCTTTCAGCTAGCAGCTAAATAAAAGATCTTCCAATAAGGATGTCTTCTTTTTAACATTTCATAGTGACTATGTTTGTGAAGCTATCGCAGCCATGTTCATCACAGTTTTTTTTTTTTTCTTAATTAGTCTTGGCAAAAGACTAATTAAAGACTAAATGAAAGGTTACACAATTCCACAATACATAGAAATTATTAAACTTTATAACCAAAATGGATACTCTGTTCATCAAGCCTTCCGTGTACTAAGTGAAACTAAGGATGCACATAGTTGTCCCACTGAAAGAACAATTCCACATTTAATAAAAACTTTGAGACAACCAAGTCTGTTACCAATTGGACAATGCCTGTGGACCCACAAATTGTACATTCCAAAGAAAACATTGTCACCGTCTGTCTGAGTATACACAAGAATCCATCCCAATCAATTTCTCCCTGAGTATGAGAACTGAGCCTTTCATTAACCACAATTTTGCATCTGTACTTGAAGCTTTACCCTTACAAAATTCTTTTAACTCAAGAACTGAAGTCCAACAAGCATAGACTGGGCTGCACATTTGCTGACTGGGCTCTGGAGCAGCTGGAACTTGAGTGAGCTTTTGGTCAAAAAATCATTTTCAGTGATGAGGCATGTTTTTGGATGGATAGTTTTGTTAACAAACCTTCACACCTAGAGCAATGAGAATCCAACAGAGATTCTACAACATCCACTTGATCCCCCAAAAGGTTACAATTCGATAACTTGGATTTTGGTCCTGTAGTATCATTGGCTCTTTTCTTTTCCCAAAATGACCAAGGAGAGTCTGTGACTGTCTATGGTGAAAGATATCGGATTTTGATAACTGATTATTTGTGGCCCCATTTCAAAGGTGTCATGGTAGCCATTCACTCAACACTGTTTTCCACACAGAATGCCATCAAATGTACTTCAAAATAATAAAATGATTAAAACTGTATCATTTACACAACTTGTTTTATTCAAGTTCAGAGACAGGACACCCTTATTGGAAGACCCTTTCCTTAGAACTTGATACAAATGCTCTGCAACAAGGCTATAACTTGCCTTTTAATTTTCCTAATTGCTGTTTAAAAGAACAAAATATGTATAAATTTATAAGTGGGTTAAATATTTGTCTTGACTAAAGGGAGTGACTTTCTTTAAAGCTTCACCACATCTCCTCTGTATCTAAGATACTAGCATGTACATTTCAAAACAAGAGATAATTGAAATAGTAACCAGTACAACCATAAAACCCACTTTCTGAGTGTCCAGGCTGTGCTAAGCAATGTGGTTGGTAACTTAAATAGTCACAGAGACAGGAGCCTTCCCAAAGGACAAATACAATGGACAAATACATTATACAATATATGATGGAATTAATAATGAATAAAAAAACCTATAGCAACACAAAACAATGTAAGTCAAGTGAACCAACGTAATGTTGACTGTGACTTTTTTTATTCCATTAATATATATTTCAAAAAGACTCCAAATAGTCATTTAATATTAGAACTGGATCTTTGGAGGAGGATCTAGGGAGTAGCAATTGGAACAGGGAGAGAAAGTCATTTTTGAAAGAAGACCTTTGCAAGACATGTAAATGCCAAAATATTTATATTTAGAATTTTGGAATAAATCTTAAAAATCAACTTTGTGACACATGAACAAGTAAATCAATAGAAACTAGACAAATGATATAAACAGGAAAAGTACATTACTGACATCATGTAAAATATGTCCAAACTGTCTTTCTACTCAGGGAAACACAAATTTAAAAGTAAGATACCACTTCACTCTGTCTTTCAAAGCAGTAAAACATTTTAAATCCCTTATTAAAATTTGTTCATAAAAATGTAAGGAAACCACTCAGTGCAGTATAGTACATACTCTTTTTCAATATACATAGGTCATCCTCCAGAAAAGACTATGTTCTAGACCACAAAGCAAGCATCGATAAATTAAAAAATATGAAAATAATGCAGAACTACTTCTCAGATCACAATGCTATAAAATTAAATATCAATAACAGGAACAACAGGAAAAAGCTTGCATACAGGGACACTGAACAACTGTGTGATTAAAAACTATTGCCTAATAGAAGAAATTAAAAATGAAAATTTTAAATTTGGAATCAAAGGAGAATGAATGCACAGCATACCAAAACCACCTTTGGGGACACAGCAAAAGCAGTTCTCAGAGGTCAATTTATAGAAACAAATGCCCACATCAGAAACAAAAAAGGGCTTAAATCAATGTCTTAACACTACAAATCAAATAAACTGGAAAAAAAAAAAAAGCAAAAAAAAAGTACATAGCTACCAGAAGAAAATATAATAAAAATAAGAACACAAATAAATCAGAAAAGAGAAAAAAACAATGGGAAAAAATCACCAAGAATTTAAATTGAGTCTTTGAAAAGATTAATAAAATTGATAAATCACTGGCCAAACTGACAAAGCATAGAGAAGATATAAATGACCCAAATAAGAAATGAGATAGGTGACATTATAATAGAACAAACTGAAGTAAAAACTATTGTAACAGAAGATAAAGAATAATTATAATTCCACAAATTTGAAAGCATAGAAGAAATGGACAAATTTCTAGACAGACACTACATATCCAAACTCACACAAACTGAGGTAGAAAATCTGAGCAGACTAATAACAACAAAAGAAGTTGAAGAGGTCTTAACAATCCACCCTCACCTCCACCCACCTTCCCCAAAAGCCCCGGTCCATACAACTTCACTGGAGATTTCTGCCAAATATTTAGAGAAGAGTTGACATCAATTCTCTTCAAAATAAGCCACCAAAAAAAAAAAAAAATCCACCACCATTGAGTCAGGTCTGATTCAAAGTGACTCTATAAGGCAGAGCAGAACTGCCCCATAGAATTTCCAAGGAGGACCTGGGTGATTTCAACTACTGATGTTTTGGTTAGCAGCCATAGCACTTAACCATTATGCTGTCAGGGTTTCCCAAAATACTCTAGAACATAGAAAAGGAAAGACTACCACCAAATGTATTACAAGAAGCCAGCATACCCTTGATACCAAAAGTAGGCAAAAATACCACTAAAAAAGAAACTTATAGACAAATGGAAACCCTGATGACATAGTGGTTAAATGCTACATCTTTTAAGCAAAAGGTCAGCAGTTCACACCCCTAAGTGCTCTTTGGAAACTCTATGAAGCACTTCTACTCTGTCCTGCAGGATCACTGTACGTCATAATTGACTTGACAGCAGTGGATTTTGTTAATTTGGCTTATAAATGAATATCTCCTGTGAATACAGACACAAAAACTCTCAATCAAACAAACAAACAAACAACAACAACAACAAAAACAGTTACTGGTTTATTTTCTAGGCATACAGATTGAATTGGACCACTACAGGGAATGTAATTTAGTACTTTAAACCTAAAATTTGAAGAAGACAAAAAAGTAAAGGGCATTGGTGCGGTCAAAGAAGAAGTAAATATCTCCCTATTTGCAGACAATATGATTGTATATGCAGAGAATCCTAAAGAATCCATAAGTAAACCACTCAAACTGATAGAAGAGTTCAGAAAAGTATCCAGATACAAGATAAACATTAGTAAATCAGTAGGATTCCTTTATACCAACAAAGAGATTATTAAAGGAGAAATCACTAGATCAAACCATTTACTACAGCCCCTAAGAAGATAAAATATCTAGGAATAAATCTAACTACAGAAACAAGAGACCTAAAAAAGAAAACTACAAGACCTCACTACAAGAAACTAAGAGAGACTTATATAAGTGGAGGAACCGCCGCTGCTCATGAATAGAATTAACACTGCGAAAATGTTTATTTTACCCAAAGCAATCTATGTATACACTGCAATCCCAATACAAATTCCAGTGTCATTTTTTAATAAAATGAAGAAACAAGTCAGCAACTTTGTTTGGAAAGGGATGAAATCCCAGATAAGCAAAGCACTACTGAAGAAGAGGAATACACTGGGTGGCCTCTTACTACCCGACTGCTAGACCAGTCAAGATGGTCTGGTACTGGTACAAAATGAGACATGTAGACCAATGCAAAAGTTCAAACCCCAGAGATGCCACCATCCTCCTATAAACCCTTGATATTCAACAAATGCCCTAGGATTGTAAACTGGGTTAAAAATGATGCTGGCAAAACTGGATATCCATCTGCAAAAAATTGAAACAAGACTCATATCTCACACCTTACACAAAAACCAACTCAAATTAGATAAAAGACATAAATATAAAACGTAAAATGATAAAGCTCATCCAAGAAAAAAATAGGATCAACAACAGAAGTTTTACATACAATTTAGACAGACTTCAAAATCTGACAAACAAAGCATGATCAGCAGAAGAGAAACGGTAACTATCAAGATAAATGTGAACTACTAAGAATCAAACACTTCTGCTCATCCAAAGATGTGATGAAAAGAATTAACAGACCACCTACAGAATGAGAAAAAATACTTGGCAACTGTTTGTCAGACTGATGTGTGATTTCCATAAGCTGCAAGTACTGCAAAGTATCAACAGGAAAAGGATAAATAACCCAATTAAGTGATGGGCAAAGGAGACGGATGGGCACTTTTCTAAAAAGGATACCCAGGCAGCCAAAAGACACAGACAGAAATGCTCATGATCATCAGCCATTAAAAAAATTTAAATCAAAACTGTGATGAGATATCATCTCACCTCAGCAAGTTTGGCCATAATCCAGAAAACACAAAACAACAAATGCTGGAGAGGCTGTGGAGAGACTGGAACTTTCCCACACTGCTGGTGGGATTGTAAAATGTTATAACCTCTTTGAAAAGCAATCTGGTGCTTCCTTAAAAAGCTGGAAATAAATATACCATTTGGCCCAGTAATCCCAGTGCTTAGACTATATCTTATAGAAGCAAAGGCAGTCACATGAACAGATACATGCACCTGAATGTTTATTGCCACACAGCCCACAAAAGCAGAACAACAGAATAAACTCAGGTGGTCAACAACAGATGAATGGATACACAAACTATGGTATATATACTCAATGGAGTACTATACAATGATAAAGAACAATGATGACTTTAGGAAGCATCTCATTACCTGGTTTCAATTGGAAAACATTCTGTTGAATGAAATCAGCCAGTGGCATAAGGACAAACATTGTATGAGACCCCTACTATAAGGACTTTAAAAAAGACTCATGTATAGAAGAAAAGACTCTATGATGGCTACAAGAGAGAGGAGGGAGCAAGAAGACTGATTACAGATTAGATAGTTGATAGAAATTTGGCTGGGTGAAAACAGTGAAAGCACACATTAGAGTGATCAATTTAACTGGACTTCAACATGACCTCAGAACTCTTCCAATCTTAACCCAATATTGCAAGGATAGAGTAGCAGGGGCTGGGGTCTGGGGACCATACTCGCAGGGGACATCCAGACAACTGGCATAACTTGCATATTGCTAACAGAGTCTTCTCCATCTCATATTGGTGAATGGCATCTGGGTTCTTAAAAACTAGCAAGGTGCCATCTGAGGAACACCAAATTATCCCAACTCAGCTGGAATTGATGATCACCAAGGACAACAAAGGCATGAGGGAAAAAGAGCCCAGAAGACAGAAAGACTCACATGAATGGGTGAATATATCAACATGTGACCAGAAAAACCTGATGGTGCCCGGCCAGCACCAATGATAGTCATCATGGGGCTCACAATGTTGAGTCCCAATGGCAACACAAGAAAAAAACGGGTGCACCTTGACAGCTCTACTAAAAGACAGCAATTGATGGTCGAAGGCCTGAGAGTTCCCCTGGGAGCACGGCTCCTAACCGTGATGCTGCCCCTGATCATAGACCATTACTGAGGTCAACTGTTCAGATAGGAATGGAATGGACTAGGGGACACAGAGTGACCATACCGTGTGTGCACTTGATGGTTCTATACATCCATAAGAAGTCGTCTTACTGACTTCCTGCTAGAGGTGAGTGGAGAGCGTGGAGAAGAAGGGATGGGAGATTGTTAAGAGCATATGAAATGTATGGAACAGAAAGGAAGTGTGTGCTTTCACTGGGCAAAGAGAGCAGAGGGAACTGCAGATAGGCAAGTGTGCAAATTTGAATTGTATTGTAAACTTTCACTCAATCATGATTAAAAAAAAAGAAAAAGAAAAATTTGATGATACCCAAATTCTCTGGATCAATATTTCTATGTATAACTTAGGGAAGAACAGCTTAGAGATATTCTCACACATGTGTATAGTGAGATATGAATATGTTGCTGCTAGCACTGTAAAAGCAATCTTGAAAACAGCTTAAATATCTATTACTAGAGGGAAAAGAGAGTAGCAACATCAGGTAGGAGGGTAATAGCATCAGATAAGGAGGGTAACACCATCAGGTAAGCAGGACCATCAGGTAGGGAGGGACTGAACAGCCCCCACTTGTCTGTCAGTCGGTGGCTTGCTTGTTGCTGTGATGCAGGAAGCTGTGCCACTGGTATTTAGGTACCAGCAGGGTCACCCATGGGACACAAGTTTCAGCTAAGCTTCTAGACTAGGACAGACTAGAACAAAGGACCTGGCAGTTTACTTCTGAAAGGAATTAGCCAGGAAAAAAGTTATGAATAGCAGCTGAACATTGTCAGATACAGTGCTGGAACATGGCCCCCCCCACCTCCCCCAGGTTGGAAGGCACTGGGAAGATTACTGGGAAAGAGCTGCCTCCACCAAGTAGAGTCAACCTTAGTGACATGGATGGAATAAGGCTTCTGCGATCTTTGTTACCTGATGTGGCATGACTCAAAATGAGAAGAAACAGCTGCAAACATCCACTAATAATTGGGACATAGAATGTATGAAGTATGAATCTAGAACAACTGGAAATTGTAAAAAAATGAAATTAAACGCATAAACATTGACATCCTATGCATTAGTGAGCTGAAATGGAGCAGTTTGGGCCATTTTGAACCCCACAATCATACAGTCTACTACGCCGGCCATGAAAACTTGAGGAGGAATGGTGTTCTGTTCATCATCAAAAAGGACATTTCAAGATCTGTCCTGAAGTACAATACTGTCAGTGGTAGGATAATATCCACATGCCTACAAAGAAGGCCAGTTAATACAACTATTATTCACATTTAAGCACCAGCCACTAAGGCCAAAGATGAAGAGGTAGAAGAGTTTTACCAGCTTCTGCAGTCTGAAATTGATTGAACATGCAAACATTGATAATTTCTGGTGACTGCAATACAAAAGTTGGAAACAAAGTAGAAGGATTGGTAGTTGGAAAATATGGCCTTGGTGACAGAAATAATGCCAGAGATCGCATAATGGAATTTTGCAAAACTAATGACTTTTTCATTACAAATATGCTTTTTATCCAACACAAAGGTGACTGTACACATGGACCTCACCTGATGGAATACACAGGAACCAAATTAACTACTCTGTGGAGAAAGATGATGGAAAAGTTCCAGATCAGCGATCAGAACAAGACCGGGTACTAACTGTGGCACAGATCTTCCACTGCTCATATGCAAACTCAAACTGAAACTGAAGAAAATTAGAACAAGTCCACAAGAAGCAAAGTATGACCTTGGGTATATCCCTCCTGAGTTTAAAGACCATCTCAAGAATGGATTTGATGTGTTATCATGGGTTGAATTGTGTTCCCCCAAAAATATGTGTACCCATGTGGCTGGTCCATGATTCCCAGTATCTTGTGACTGTCCTCCATTTTGTGGTTTCCCTAAACTGATTGTTAAAGGATTAGGGTGGGGCTGTGAATTCCTGCATAAGATTACTTCCCTGCCCTGCTGTAACGGAAGTTTCCCTGGAGTATGGCTTGCCCCACCCTTAATCCTTTCAGCCTGCAAGAGATAAAAGGAAAGAGAAGCAAGCAGAGCTTTGGGAACCTTGTACCATCAAGCAAGCAGCACTGGGAGAAGAGTGCGTCCTTCAGACCTGAGGTTCCTGTGCCAAGACGCTCCCTGGACAAAGACTGGTGCAATATCGGACTTTCCTCCAGAGCTGACAAAGGGAAAGCCTTCCCCTGGAGCGTACACCCCTGAATATGGACTTGTAGCCTACCGGACTGTGTAAGAATGAATCTTCCTTTGTTAAAGCTATCCACTCAGTGGTATTTCTGTTAGAGCAGCCCTAGCTGACTAAAACATGTGTTGATCATTAATGACCAAAGACCAGAAGAATTGTGGAATGACATCAAGACATCTTCTGTTAAGAGAGCAAGAGGTCATTTAAAAGACAAGAAAGAAAGAAAAGACCAAATTGGATGTCAGATGAGACTCTGAAACTTGCTCTTGAACATCGAGCAGCTAAAGTAAAAGGAAGGAATGATGAGGTAAAAGACCTAAACGGAAGATTTCAGAGAGTAGCTCAAGAAGACAGAAGAAACTGTTATAATGACGTGTGCAAAGAGCTGGCAATGGAAAACCTGAAGCGAGGAACAAGTTCAGCATTTCTCAAGCTGAAAGAACTGAAGAAAAATTTCAAGCCTCAAGTTGCAGAAGTGAAGGATGCTGCAGGGAAAGTATTAAACGACTCAGAGAGCATCAAAACAAAATGGAAGGAATCCGCAGACTCATTATGCCAGAAAGAACTGGTCGATGTTCAGGCATTTGAAGAGCTAGCATGTGATTAGAAAACAATGGTACTGAAGGAAGATGTCAAAGCTACATTGAAGGCCCTGGATAAACAAGGCTTCAGGAACCAGTGGAATGTTACAAAAAAACAGATGCAGCATTGGAAGAGCTTACCTGTCTGTGCCAAGAAATTTGGGGGATTGCTACCTAGCCAGCTGAGTGGAAGAGATCCATATTTATGCCCATTCCAAAGAAAGGTGATCCAACTGAATGTGGAAATTACCAAACAATATCATTGATATCACACACAAGTAAAATTCTGCTCAAGATCATTCAAAAGTTACTACAACAATATTTTGACAAGGAACTGCCAGAAATTCAAGTTAGGTTCAGAAGAAGATGTAGAACCAGGGACATCACTGCTTATGTCAGATGGACCTTGGCTGAAAGCAAAGAATACCAGAAAGATGTTTACTTGTGTTTCATTGACTATGCAAAAGCATTTGACTGTGTGGATCATACGAAGTTATGGCTAATGCTGCAGAGAATGGGAGTTCCAGAACACCTAATTGTGCTCTTAAGAAATCTGTATATGGATCAAGAGGCAGACATGCAAATAGTATAAGGGGACACTACGTAGTTTAAAGTCAAGAAAGGTGAGTGTCAGGGTTGTATCCTTTCACCACACCTTTGTAATCTGTGTCCTCAGCAAACAATCTGAGAAGTTGAGTTATACAAAGAAGAATGAGGCATCAGGATTGGATGATGACTCACTAATCACCTGCCTTATGCAGATGACACCAGTTTACTTGCTGGAAGTGAAGATTTGAGACACTTACTGATGAAGATTAAGACCATAGTCTTCAGTATGGTTTGCACCTCAACATCAGGAAAACAAAAATCCTCACAGCTGGACCAGTAAGCAACATTGTCATAAATGGAGAAAAGGTTGAGACTGTCAAGCCAAAAGTGGTTGTCAAGGATTTCATTTTACGTAGGTCCACAACCAATGCCCACGGCCGCAGCAGTCAAGGAATCAAAAGACACACTGCATTGGGAAAATCTGCGGCAAAAGACATGTTTAAAATATTCAAAAGTAAAGATGTCACCTTGAAGACTAAAATGCACCTGACCAAAGCCATGGTATTTTCAATTGTACCATATCCATGTGAAAGCTGGACCATGAACAAAGAAGACAGTAGAAGAATTGATCCCTTTGAATTGTGGTACTGGAAAAGAATGTTGAATGTACGATGGACTGCTGTATAACGAACAGATCTGTTCTGGAAGAAGTATAACCAGAGTGCTCCTTGGAAGCAAAGATGGCAAGACTGTGTCTTATATACTTTGAACATGTTGTCAGGAAAGATCAGTCCCTGGAGAAGGACATCATGCTTGGTAGAGTGCAGGGTTAGCAAAAAAGAGGAAGACCCTCCACAAGATGGATTGATACAGTGGCTGCAACAATGGGTTTAAGCATAAAAACGATTGTGGACATGGTGCAAGACCGGGTAGTGTTTTGTTCTATTGTTCATAGGGTCGTTGTGAGTCAGAACTGACTTGACGGCACCTAACAACAATAAGAACTAGAAAAAAATAAATAATGATATGTTCTTACATTGGAATAGTACAAAAAATGGTTGAGCTGTGTACATGTATCAAAGAATCTTGAGAGCAGTGACAGTAAATACAAATTTAAAAGTGATCCATGAATTATGATAATGTTTTATATAACCTATGAAAGCATACACCATAGTTCTAAATATTATTTACAGATATGTAAGTAAATAGTAAAGTATTAAGCCTACACAGAACAGATAAATTATTATTTTGGATATGAAAGGTGTTATAATTGCATAGAGATAAAATTTTCATTTTTAAATTTTTTATTCTTAAAAAGAAGCGATGTTCTGATGCAAATATGACCAAACACTAAACATTTGGTACATGGGTTCCAGGAATCAGCATTGTCATGTTTAATATGATTACTTATATTTGAAAAATTACTCCTATTTTTTAAAATTGTCTGCCATGAATGTTTCCCAGAGGTTACACACAGAAGGCTAGAGCAATTAAAAGTAAATGAAGACATTTTTCAAAATTAAATGACTACATAATTATTAAACTGAAACCATTGCCACTGAGTCAGTTCTGACTCACAGCAAACCTGTTATTAAACCAAAAACCAAACTGACTGCCATCAAGTCGATTCTGACTCATAGCAACCCTACAGCATGGAGTAGAACTGCCCACAGAGTTTCCAAGGACCTTCTGGTGTGTTCAGATTGCTAAACTTTTGGCTAACAGCCATAGCACTTAATCACTATACCACCAGGGTTTCCTTTGAAGATGAACTGCCTGGGTATCCCTAGTGCTTAACACAGTGTCTGCCATATACTGATACTTAGTATTTATTCCCACCACCCATGTGTGATTTGTCATATTGTAGTGGCTTGTATGTTGTTTTGATGCTGAAAGCTATATAATCATATTTAAATACTAGAAAGGTCAACCATGGTGAAGAGTTTTCAAAATAAAACAGATTAGGTCTTATCGATGATCTACTTACTAAATTTAGACAATGAAAATATCACTAATAACAAGAGAACATTGTCCACGATAGTACTACAAGATGAGCATCTAGGTTGGAAGGCACTCAAAAGAATCTGAGGTCACAACAATGGGTGTGTGCATGTGAACAATACTGAAGGTGGCAAAGGAAGGGGCAATGTTTAGTTCAGTCGTATACGGGGTTACCATGAGTTGGCACCGAGTAGACAACAGCTAACTTGTATTACTACTACTAATATATACTGTATTTAAAAATGAAGAGTACATTAAAAATTATAACACTACCCAGGCAACACACTCTACAAACCGATGTTCTTTTGAGATCCCATAACAAAGAAAGAAGGCTACAACAACAAATATTTTTTATCTTGGGTTTATTGTTATACAATAAGTTTTCTGGCTTCAGTGCTGGTATAAGTTACACAGACCTGTTGGTCTGATAAAGCCACTCCCCTAACATCCCCTTTAGATGAATGGCTAGTTCTGATCTCTACAACTTTGAATAAGCCCCTTTCCTTACTCATTTTAGAATCTTCCTTTCTTAACCCTTCTTTTCTATTACAAGTTCCAAAGCATTCCTTTCTGAACACGGTGGTGTGGTAGCTTTTCATGTCTACTGTGTAAAAGTTCCAAGACATGTAGACATGTATTTAAATTTCTTTAGAGATTGATCATATTTTGGTTGTTATTGTCCGCTGCACAGATTGGAAACCCTGGTGGGTAGCGTAAGTGCTGTGTCTGTTACCAAGAGGTCAGCAGTTTGAATCTATCAGACGCTTCTTGGAAACTCTACAGGGCAGTTTTGTTACTGGATAAAACTCCGGATTCTCATTACTTGCCCCCAAAAGCCAATCTGTGAGACAGGTATCAGGGTGAGTGATCAAAAAAATTTATTACTGTGCCCTAGAAGACATAGGGAGCAGGGAGGATTCTCTCCATCAAGAACTTGCTCAAATTTTGTCAAGTAAGATTGAAGTATTTAAAGGGAGAAACCAAATGGAGGGAAAAATGTGGACAGTTGGGGCATATAGGGGGTCCTCTGGGTGGAGAACTCTCCTTCACAACCTGTACAAGCTGGCCATCAAGGAAACAAAGTGGTGCTAGACCTCCTCTGGCCAGCAATCTGAAAGAAGAATGCTCAAACACAAGTTACTTCCCTGTCTTCCTGCTTAATTCCTTTATCATTAGTTAAGAGTTCAACTATCAAAACAAAAGGAGTGATTCACTGCCTATAGTTCACAGAAACTATAGTGGTATCTCTGAAGGCTTCACCCTAATATTGCCACCTGGGGCTTGTGGAATATGGAGGTCAAGTCTTTCCCTGTGAATTTGGGGTGATCTGAAACAAAGCCTCTCTGGCCTTTGATATTAAGCAGCCCTCACCCTGGCTTTTCAGCCTTCGGTTTCAGTTCTACTCTGTCCTATAGGATCGCTATGAGTTGAAATCAACTTGATGTCAGTGGGTTAGGTTAGTTTTTAGGACTGACAAAATTCAGATCTTTTTGTTTTGATTGATTTACTGGTGAGTTGTCATTGAAGGAAACCTCAAGATCGTGAGCATAGATAGGACTTCTAAGACTGAAGGTATCAGAGAAAATCTAAAATACAAAAGAATGGCTCCAAATCAGATTGTGCACTGTTCTTCAAATATATGTGTGTGTGTGTGTATATATACACATTATTTTTTAGTACATCCTCTGTGTTTATACTGTCAATAGCTTTCTAAACGTGTTAATTCTTGTTGGTCTCCTAAGCATTCCCTCTGTTTTTTTAGCAAAGTTATAGTGAAATGAGCACCTGTCACATAGCATTTGCTAATGCTTCATTCCTTATATGGAGATTAGCACAAATTTAAATTTGTGTTAATCCCCACCTGCCTTCTGTTGGTCATTGTCAAGTTGAGATCGTTGCTACCAAAATACTCTGCTTTTAATTGCACACTATAGGGATATTGCAACAATATTTGCACTGTACTCTTAACCTGTTTCGCAGTAACTGTTGCTTACTTAAAGCCTTCTACATGTGGTATCTATTAAGCAACGTGGCCAAGAATGGAAGTGTACTTACTAGTTAAGTGGAAACCAAAGTGACAAAAATAATTGGTAGAAAGTAAAATGTTGACAGTTGTGAGGCTTACTGAAGTTTTCTAAAAATGCAGATTACTTAGACTTTAATAAACAGAAACAATAGTAACAGTTTTTCAGAATTGACTAGGTCGACTTATGGCAGGATTTCAACACTTCACACAACACAACACATTCTCATTTTCCCAGCACAGTTAAGATTTCAATTATAATGAAATACAAATTTTATTAGTCATTTAGTAATACTGTAAAATAGCTGAAAGGGGCAATGAATGATTTATAAAACAGAGACACTGACTCTGTGAAGTCTTCCTGAAGTTAAGAAAAAAATAACGAAATCATTATTTTTTATATCAAAGAAAAAAACCATCTTCTTCCATTTTATTTGCTATTGTTACTGAATGTATAACTTATATTTCAGTTGTCTTTAAAAAGAATTTAAAATGGGCTACCATAAGCATAAAATGTGCTAATTACACTTCTTAAAAAAATATAAATGATCAAGAACCATTTCAATTGTGTTTGACAGTATCTCACCAAGTGTTTTCTGCTCAGACAGAATACAGAAATGAGAAAGCTTCTCATTTCATGTGACTTTGCATTCAGTACCCAAAATGCTCAACTCATCTCCACGTTCATGCTACTAAGAACCAGAGGAGCAATTTCCTATGAAAACTACCCTGCATATTTTAGCTACCTTGCTCATAATGTAGGATAATGATACAGGTTGACATAACACAGAAAAACTTTTGGTACAACTAATAAGTAAATCTACCACCACTTGGTCCTTACTAAAGTATCATAACACTAATTCCAAACTGAAGGAAATTCAGAGAAGCCTACTATATCTAGATACAGATAGGCTGAAGAAAAAAAAAAATGACAACAACTCTGGTTCTTTAATTTCCCAGTGTGTCAAGTTTCATTGATAAACCACAACACAACTACATGTAAGAAATCAGCTAATTTCAATACTGAGTTCATGTCCTGTAAGCCTGCTTGTCACTGATGTTAGTACTGATGCTGTCAAGTCAGCTCGCACTCATAGCAACACAGCAGGGCAGGTAGAACCACCCTCAGGGTTTCAGAAGAGCAGGCGGTGGATTCGAATTGCCCTGCTTTTAGCTAGCAGCCAAGTTCTTAACCACTACACCACTTAGGGCTCCAGTAAGCCTGGTACCAATTGCTGTCAAGTCAATTCTGACTCATAGCGTCCCTATAGTACAAAGCAGAACTGCCTCAAAGGTTTCCAAGGAGTGCCAGTCAGCCTGGTAAAAGATTCAGATTCAGTCATTCTTGCTCCCCACTCTGCTTGCCCCACGGCAGTAGTACAAAAATGTCAGTGTTCAAAAATAGGAGATCTCTCTAGTTACATGTTGACAGCTGACAGTGCACACTGCAGGAGGCCTCATCTTTCATTCCTTACGTTATCAGAGATCCCCATGCTATCCTTTCTAAGTACCTTTGGAAAAAGTGGATATCTGGGATCCTATTTCCCAGGCAAGTTCCAGTGGCTTGAAAGGCCTAGAGATCCTTTTTCCTTTCCTGGATCACAGAAAAATCTCTACAGTTTTCTGCTTCTGAAAAGCACACCTCTCTCCCAGCCTCCACAGACCCCAGCATCCTTCCTTCACTGATTTCAGAAGGAATCTACACCAGTAGCTTCTGTTTTCTGTCTCCCAAAGAAAGAAAGAACAAAGTTCAGCTGCTCACTTAAAATAGAGTCAGGAGGAAATGAATAGAGAGACTGAAGGCTATTTAATACAGGAAACATATATATATATATATACACACACACATAATTACACGTGTAACATATATATGATATCGATGTAAAACTACAAAAGTGAGTAAAACATGATGAAATGTTTGCCAGTACATAGAATGTATTTTAATGTTACCTGAACAAAAATCTGTGAGATACTTTGTCTTGTATCAATGCAACAGTTTCTAATGTCACAGAATGCATGATATATATACATATATATATATATATATGTAGATAGATGGATGGATGGATAAAATTTTCTCCAGTAATGTTTATTCAGTTTGCTTTGAACTCAAACTGAGATTGACTTTATCACTGGTTAGACTTCTCTCCCCAGCCTCCACCTATTCCATCAGTCATTTCTCCCTCTTGTTTTTTCTGCCCTGTTGATCACATAGACAAAGTAAGTTGTGGGAAGTGTCACATCTTTTATTGATTGGTTCTCAATGTTTCAGTGCCCCGACCCGCGGGGCGAATCAACGGAGGGAGAGTGGGAGCCTGTGAAAATGAAAGTGGAGCAAGGGATGCGAAGAAATGGAGGCAAGACAAAATTCTGATCAAGCCTCGAGGTTTTATTGTAGCAGAGTAATATATATAGAAGTTGGGGAGGGGAAGGGCTTAGGACCGGAAGATAGCTGGTATGAGACAGTTGGCGTTTTATGATTGGGCAGACAGTATGCCTGTACAGTTGACATTAGGCAGTGACGCTGGGCAGTGACGCTGGGTAATCTTCGTGCACGCACGTTTTCAGGGGCTTTCCAGACTTCCTGTTTTTGGGGGCCTGAAGTTTTTTCATGGCCCCCGACATTTCAGAAATATTTGTTGATACAAGCTGTCATCATCACATTTCTTCAGCAGCCCACTGGTTATCCTTCCCTCCCCATAGACTCATTTACCAGGTTTTCTTGATTCTATTTTGTCTACATTGGCCTTTATGATGATCTGATTGTCTCATTGCACTTTATTAACATCTTTCTCCTAAAGAATCTGCCTGACAACATGCTTTTATTCCTTCATTCTGTTCTGCGCGATATCATACCAATCTTCTGAAAGTGATATTTTATTTTGGCATGATCCTGCCCAACAGCCTTCATGCTTTCACTATTGTAAACAGGGTAAAGTCCATGCTATTAACTTGGCCTTTCCAGGATGCTAAAACTTAGATCTAACATTTTCAAACTTTATTTTCAAATTCTATCTCCTCAAGAAGAAAAGGAACAATCAAAAACAACAAAACTCCAGTAATCAAACTAGACAACCCCTTGTGGTGTTCTCTGTACAATTTACAGACTTAAATAGCCATATTTTTTTATGGAAATTATTTATCTAGAGTGCTCTCTTGTTGTTGGTGTCATCCTGCCTGTTTCAATTTGTAGCAACACTATTAACAGAGTAGAACTACAACATAGGATTTTCTAGGCTGTAAGCAATGTTCAAAAACGTCACCTAGGGGACTGAGATGTGCCTGGTGATGTAGTGATTAAGTACTATGACTGCTAACCATAAAGGCTGGCAGTTCACTTCTGCCAGATGTTCCTTGGAAACTCTGTGGGACAGTTCTACTCTGTCCTGTGAGGTTGCTATTAGTCAGAATCATCTCGATAGCAATGGGTTTGGTTTTGGTTTACCCAAGCCACAGTGTTTTTCAGTTGCCTCGTATGCAGTGCAAAAGTTGGGCAATGAACAAAGAAGATGGAATAAAAAATAAAAATTGATGCCTTTGAATTATGGTGTTGGCAGAGAATATTTGTTGTAGGGAATAAACATCACAAAGTTTAGTAAAGGAAAAAGAAAGTTTTGTTTGGCATGTATTCAAAAAGGCATACTTGGGAAATCAGAGAAGCATGCTGCCTGAGTCATGTCTGCCTGAGCCCAAGGAAATACTACAGAATAAGCAAGAATGGGAAAATGGACAAGCTGCTACAGCCATATCTGCACAAATCCAGAGAACATGGCAGAGTAAGCAAAAGTGGGAAAATGCACAAGTATGCTGCCACAGTCCTGTCTGCCTGACACCAAGGAATGTGATAGAGTCATCAGCATATACTAAAGTTACAAATGGACAAAATCTTTGAAAGCTTCACATTTTCACAGAATTTCTAGAAACTATGATCCTACATTCTGAATTGTCTTTCTTACCAATCACTGGTACAGGTTCCAATCAGGTTCAACAAATTTTATATTCATGAAATGCTCATAGAAAAAGTAGAAACTCTTATTTTCTGCTTGATGGATTTCTGTGGAAATTTCCCTAAAAGATATATTCTAAGATTCTCTAAGCCCCCACTTGTCTATCAATTTGTTGTACTGTGTGGGTTTGTGTTGCTGTGATGCTGGAAGCTATGCCACTGGTGTTCAGATACCAATAGGGTCACCCACGGCAGACAGCTTTCAGCTGAGCTTCCAGAGTAAGGCAAACTGGGAAGAAGGACCCAGTAGTCTATTTCTGAAAAGAATTAGCCAATGAAAACCTTATGAATAACAGTGAAACATTGTCAGATATAGTGCCAGAAAATGAGTCCCCCAGGTTGAAAGGGAACTGGGAAAGAGCTGCTTGCTTTCTAAAATAGAGTCTACCTTAATGATGTGGATAGAATAAATCCCTCAGGACCTTCACTCACTGATGTGGCATGACTCAAAATACGAAGAAACAGCTGCAAACATCAACTAATAATCAGGACATGGAATGTACAAAGTATGAACCTAGAAAAATTGAAAATCATCAAAAATGAAATGGAATACATGAACGTGGATATCCTAGGTATTAGTGAGCTGAAATGAACCGGTATTGGCCATTTTGAATTAGACAATCATATGGTCCACTATGCTGGAAACAAAAACTTAAGGAGGAACGGTGTTGTATTCATCATCAAAAAGAACATTTCAAGATCTGTCCTGGAGCATAATGCTGTCAGTGACAGGATAATACCATATGTCTACAAGGAAAGTCAGTTAATACGACTATTATTTAAATACATGCACCAACAGATAAGACCAAAGATGAAGAATTTGAAGATTTTTACCAGCTTCTGCAGTCTGAAATTGATCAAACATGCAGCCAGGATGCACTGATAATAACTGGTGACTGAAATGCAAAAGTTGGAAACAAAGAAGGAACTGTAGTTACAAATTATGGCCTTGATGATAGAAATGATGCCAGAGAATGCATGATAGAATTTTGCAAGACCAATGACTTCATCATTGCAAATAACTTTTTTAACCAACACGAACAGTGACTATACACATGGACATCACCAAATGGAATGCACAGGAATCAAACCGACTGCATCTGTGGAAAAAGGCATTGGAAAAGCTCAAGATCAGCAGTCAAATAAAACCAGGTGCTGACTGCAGCACAGGCCTTCAACTGCTCACACACAAGTTCAGACTGAAACTGAGGAAAATTAGACCAAGTCCAAGAGGTGCAAAGTGTAACCTTGAGGATATCACACCTGAGATTAGAGACAATCTGAAGAACAGATTTTTTCTGCTGAACACTAATGACCAGAGACCAGATGAATTGTAGAATGACATCAAAGACATCATCCAACAAGAAAGCAAGAGATCATTAAAAAGACAGGAAAAAAAGAAAAGACCAAATTGGATTTCAGATGAGACTCTGAAACTTCCTCTTGAACACTGTGCAGCTAAAGCAAAAGAAAGGAATGATGAAGTGAGAGAACTGCACAAAAGATTTCAAAGGGCAGCTCAAGATGACAAAATAGAGTCTTATAATGACATGTGCAAAGAGCTGGAAATAAAAAACCAAAAGGGAGTAACATGCTCTGAATTTCTCAAGCTGAAAGAAATGAAGAGAAAATTCAAGGCTCCAGTTGTGACAGGGAAGAATTCTGCAGGGAAAACACTAAGTGACTCAGAAAGCATTAAAAGAAGATGGAAGGAATAAGCAGAGTCATTACACCGTAAAGAACTGGTCGATGTTCAGCAACTGCAGGAGATAATACATGAGTAGGAGCTGACGGTATTGAAGGAAGAAGTTGAAGTTGCATCAAAGGCATGGGCCAAAAAAGTCTCCAAGAACTGATGCAGTATCAACTGAGATCTCTCAACAAACAGATGCAGCACTGAAAGTGCTCACTCATCTATGCCAAGAACTTTGGAGGACAGCTATTTGGCTGACCAGCTGGAAGAGATCCATATTAATGCTCATTTCAAAGAAAAGTGAGCCAATCAAATGTGGCAATTACCGAAAAGTATCATCAATACCACATGCAAGTAAAATTTTCTTAAAGATCATTTCAAAAGTGACTGCAACAGTATATCGACAAGAAACTGCCAGAAATTCAAGCTGGATACAGAACAGGATGTGAAAGCAGGGATATTACTGCTGATATCAGATGGATCTTCCCTGAAAGCAGAGAATATCAGAAAGATGTTTACCTGTGTTTCATTGACTGTGCAAAGGCATTCAACCATGTGGATAATAACAAATTATGGGTAACTTTGAGAAGAATGATAATTTCAGAACATTTAATTGTGTTTGTGAGGAATCTGTATATGGATCAAGAGGCAGTCACGAGAACAGAACAAGGGGAAATGTGTGGTTTAAAGTCAGGAAACGTGTACATGAGGGTGGTATCACTGCACTATGCCTTATCAATCTATACACTGAGCAAATAATCTGAGAAGCTGTACTATGTGAAGAATAATGATGCATCAAGATTAGAGGAAGACTCATTAACAACCTGTGTTATGCAGATGATACAACTCTGCTTGCTGGAAGTGAAGAGGGTTTGAAACACTTACTGATGAAGATTAAATAACACAGCCTTTAGTACAGATTGCACCTTAATATTAAGAAAACAAAAATTTTCACAACTGGGCTAGTAAGCATCATCATGATAAATGGAGAAAGGATTGAGGTCATCAAAGGTTGTGTTTTACTTGGTTCTGTAATCAATGCCTGTGGAAGCAGCAGTCAAGAAATCAAAAGAAGCATTTCATTTGGAAAATCTGCCACAGAGGACCTCTTCAAAATGTCAAAAAGTACAGATGTCATCTTGAAGACTGAGGTACACTCGACCCAAGTCATGGTATTTTCAATTGCATTATATGCATGCAAAAGCTGGGCAACGAATAAAGACAGAAGAAGAACTTCAGTTGTAGTGTTGGAGAAGAATGCTGAAATCTACCATGGACTGCCAAAAGAACAAACAGATATGTGCTGGAGCAAGTACAACCAGACTGCTCTTTGGAAGCAAAGAGGGTGAGACTGTCTCTTACATACTTTGGATATGTTGTCAGGAGGGATCAGTCCCTGGAGAAGGACAACATGCTTGGTAGAGTGCAGAGTCAGTGAAAAAGCGGAAACCCCTCAACAGGATGGATTGACACGGTGACTGCAGTAATTTGCTTAAACATGAAAACAACTGTGGGCATGGGCCCAGACCAAGCAGTATTTTGTTCTGCTGTGCATAGGGTTGCTACAAGTCAGAACCAACTAAGCGGCAACTTACAACAAAACAACAGTGTCATCTCCATACCTCACTCAGGGCCCAGATGACGTCTCCTTGTCTTTGCGAGTCCAGCTTCAGCTGGGTCATATTCTCTATGCTCAAAGACAGGCAATAATGACTCCCGTATTATTTGTTAAATTGTATTGAATGTACTGTGGACTGACAAAATAACAAACAAATCTGTCTTGGAAGAAGTACAGCCAGAATGGTCCTCAGAAGCAAGGATGGCAGGACTGTACCTCATGGACTTTGGATATGCTATGAAGAGGGATCAGTCCCTGGAGAAGGACAGCATGCTAGGTAGAGGGTGAGTTAAAAAGAAGACCCTCAAAGAGGTAGACTGACACAGCAGCTGCCACAAGGGGCTCAAGCCTAACAAGTATTATGAAGATAGTGTAGGACCAGGGCGTGCATCTTTCTGTTGTACGTGGGATCACTGTGAGTTGTAAATATTTTGATGGCACATAATGATACCAGTCACAGTTCAACCATTTCAGAAGGCAGCTGATTATCAGGATCTGGTGGTACTGAAGAAGTCTGAGCTGCACTGAAGGCATTGACAAAATCAAGGCTCCAGGAATTGATGGGATATCAGCTGAGGCAGTTCAACAGACAGTTCTGGAAGCTCTCACTCATCTATGCCAAGATATTTGGAAGATGGCTAACTTGCCAACTGAATGGAAGAGATACATATTTCTGCCTATTCCAAAAAACAAGTGATGTAACAAAATCCTTAAATTATGGAACAGTGTCATTAATATCCCACACAAGTAAAGTGTTGCTGAAATTCAAAGGCACTTGCAAACAGTACATTGACAAGAAGTTGCAAGAAAGTTAATCCAGATTCAAAAGAGGATGTGGGGCCAAGGTTATCATTGTGAAGTCAGACAGATCTTGGTTGAAAGCAGAGAATATCTGAAAGATGTTTAACTGTATTTATTGACCATGCAAAGGAATTTGACTGTACATGTAATAAAAAATTATGGATAATGTCTTAGGCTGGTTTTTTTAGGGTAGCAAAACCAGTAACATGTGTATGCACAAGGAAACATATATATATGTATACACACACACACACACACACACACACACATAGGAAACAGCTCATCCAGTTCCAGAAGCTGAACATCACAAATCCTGGCACAAGCCTCATGTGGCCACGGGAGCTGGTGAACTGAAGGTCAGCAGATCAGAGACCAGAGTTCTCGATCACTGATTGTGTCTGATACACACACACAAAGCAGGAATACTCATAACAGTTACAGTCCTTGTTTCTGGAGCTGGTCACGTGGCCGTAACTCATATTTAGAACTACCTTCTTTTACAACCCATTTTGTATTCCCTTTGCCCTCAGCAAGCACCTGAGCTGGTCGTGGTTCCTTTCCTGGTGAGGTGACCCAAATCTTCATTCCTGAAGGGTCTGGGCTATTAGTAGTCATTTTGAAATTGGGTTGCTGTAGTTTTCCATTGACCTTAATCACAGGACACGGTAGTACTAGGAGGCATCCTGGGGGATCTCCTGCATTCTAAACATACTCTTCTTTACCTCTGTTATGTAATGTCAGTCTAATTTCATCTTTATAGTTGGGATCAGTCACACCAGCCAGTATTGTAACTCCCTTCTTTGTCTGTTGATTCAAAGGCACAGGAGCCCAAAATGGCCTGGTGGCAATTTTAGCTTCCAGTTCAGTGGAATCGTTGACGTGTCTCCAGGTGGCAACATTCCTCCCTTTGGAACTGAGACATTTAACCCTGCAGAGCATAAGGTCATGGGGACAGGAAGTAAAGGTCGTACAAGTGGGTCACTAAGGGTAACAGTGAGTGGTGCCACTCCCATTTCCACCCCTTGATTCCTGGACCCACGAATCCTGTCTATAGGAGAAACAGCACCACGTATTGGACACTGATTTAGAGCACATATAGCCTAGGTGTCTTCAGGAGGCTGTTAGATCGTTCTATCAAGCCAGCTGCTTCTGGATGATGGGGAACATGGTAAGACCAGTGAATCCCATGACCATGGGCTCACTTCATTTGCTGTGAAGTGAGTCCCTTGATCAGAGGCAATACTTTGTGGGATACCCTATGGTGGATAAGGCATTCTGTAAGTCCACAGATGGTAGATTTGGCAGAAGCATGTTTTTCCATGAAGGCAAATCCATATCCAGAGTAAGTATCTATTCCAGTAAGGACAAAACGCTTTCCTTTTCATGATGGCAGTGGTCCAATATAATCAACTTGCCACCAGGTTGCCAGCTGATCACTTCAAGGAATAGTGCCATACTGAGGACTCAGTGTTGGTCTCTGCTGCTGGCAGATTGGGCACTCAGCAGTGGCTGTAGCCAAGTCAGCCTTGGTGAGCAGGCATCCATGTTGCTGGGCCCATGCGTAACCACTGTCCCTGCCACTATGACTACTTCATTCATGAGCCCATTGAGCAATGCCAGGGGTAGCTGGGGAAAGAGGATGGTTGGTTCCCACGGAACACATCATCTTATCCACTTGATTGTTAAACTTATCCTCTGCTGAGGTCACTCTTTGATGAACATTCACATGAGATGCAAATATCTTTACTTCTTTGGCCCATTCAGAGAGGTCTATCAGCATATCTCCCCTCAATAAATCCTTGTCTCCAATCTTCCAACTATATTCCTTCCAAGTCACTGACCAACTGGCCAAGCCATTGGCATGGCCCATGAATCAGTATGCAGCTGCACATCTGACCATCTCTCCTTCCAAGCAAAGTGAACAACCAGATGCACTGCTCGAATTCCTGCCCATAGGGAAGATTTGCTTTCACCACTGTCCTTCAGGGAGGTCCCAGAAATGGGCTATAGTGCTGCTGCTGTCCACTTCCAAGTCACGCCAGCATGTTGAGCAGAACCATCTGTAAACCAGGCACAAGTTTTCTCTACCTCGGCCAGCTGATCATAAGGAACTCCCCATGGGGCCATAGGTGCAAACGGAGATGGAAGGTGATGATACAGGAGTGGAGACCATGGGTATTTGGGCCAATTCCTCATGCAACTTACTTGTGCCTTCAGGTCCTGCATGGGCCCGATCTCATATATACCACTTCCATTTAATGACGGAGTGCTGCTGTGCTCGTCCAACTTTATGACTCTGTGGGTCAGACAACACACAGTTCATGATAGGCAGCTCATGATGCATAGTGACTTGGTGTCCCATGGTTAAGTGTTCAGTCTCTACTAAGGCCTGGTAACAGGCCAAAAGTTGTTTTTTGACAGGAGAGTGGTTATCTACAGAGGAGGCAGAGATTTGTTCCCAAATCCTAAAGGTCTGCACTGTGATTCACCAATAGGGGCCTTCCAAAGACTCCAAACAGCATCTCTATCTGCCACTGACACTCAAGCACCATTGGATCAGCTGGATCATATGGCCCAAGTGGCAGAGCAGCCTGCACAGCAGCCTGAACCTGTTGCAGAGCCTTCTCTTGTTTTGGACCCCACTCGAAAGTAGCAGCGTTTTGAGTCACGTGATAAATAGGCCAAGTAGCACACCCAAATGAGGAATATGTTGCCTCCAAAACCCAAAGACACCCACTAGGTGTTGTGCCTCTTATTTAGTTGTTGGAGCAGCTAGGTGTAGTAACTTATCCTTCACTTTAGAAGGAATATTGTGACATGTCCCACACCACTGGACCCCTAGGAATTTCACTGAGTTGGAAGGTGCCTGAATTTTTGTGGGATTAATTCCCCACCCTCTAGAATGCAAATGTTTAACTAATAAGTTCAGAGTCACTGATATTTCTTCCTTACTAGGTTGAATCAGCATAATTTCATCTATATAATGGACCAGTGTTACATCTTGTAGAAGAGAGAAGCAATCAAGTTCCCTGTGAACTAAATTATGACTCAGGGCTTGAGTGTTAATGTAGTTTGTGGCAGACAAGTGAAAGTGTATTGCAGGCCTTGCCAGCTGAATGCAAACTGCTTCTGGTGGTTCCTGGAAACAGGTATGGAGTAGAAAGCATTAGTGAGATCAATAGCTGCATACCAAGTACCAGGAGATCTGTTAACTTGATCAAGCAATGACACTACATCTGGAACAGCAGCTGCAGTGGGGGTTATCACCTCATTAAGTTTGCAATAATCTAAGGTCGTTCTCCAAGATCCATCTGTTTTTTGCACAGGCCAAATAGGCGAGTTGAACGGCGATGCGGTAGGGATCACCACCCCTGCATTCTTCAAGTCCTTAATGGTGGCACTAATTTCCACAATCCTTCCAGGAGTGTGGTATTGCTTTTGGTTCATTATTTTCCTAGGCAGTGGCAGTTCTAGAGGCTTCCATTTAGCCCTTTCCACCATAATAGCCCTCACTCCATTTATCAGGGGTCTAATGTGGGAGTTTTGCCAATTGCTGAGTATATCTATTCCAATTATGCATTCTGGAACTGAAGAAATCACTACAGGATGGGTTTGGGAACCAATGTACCTACTGTGAGATGAACATGAGCCAAGACTCCATTAATAACCAGACTTCTGTATGCTCCCACTCTGACTGGTGGGCTACAGTGACATTTTGGGTCTCCTGGAATTAATGTCAGTTCAGAGTCAGTAGTTCCCTAAAAGTCTGATTTTTTCCTTTTCTGCAGCGAAAAGTCACTCTCATAAAAGGCCGTAGATCCCTTGGGGAGAGGGCAGAAGTAAGATTAATGGTATAAATTTTCGGCAGGTTATTAGAATTCTTCCTTAAAGGGATGTTGCCTCCCCTTCATTCAAGGGGTTGTGGGTCCTTAAACTTGCTCAAGTCTGGGAACTGATTGAGGGATCATGACCCTCTATTCTGGTGATTTGAGTTAGACTGCTGTTCACCTGACCTAGAATTCATCCTTTCATACAGATTAAATAAATATTTAGTACGCTGATTATCTGTTTCACTCCCAGGGACACCATGACTACGTAGACAATTCCATACATCCACATGAGCCAGATTATTACGATTACTATTTTGCCTCTGCTGTCCATTACTGTAAGGACGCCCACCTTGTCTTTGTCGACTGAGTGCAGCCACTTGACCCCTACCACCACGAGGTCCAGTCAGCCCCAGTGTAGTTAGGGGTCTTAATTCAGTTAGGGCAGCTCTCACTATCATATCTGATTCACATAAAATGGCAATCACAACAGTCTTCAAGGATCCTGGAGCTCCCTTCACAAATTCATTTCTCACAGTTGTGGTAAAAGTTGTGTCCTCTGGACATTCTATCTGTGGATTCGAAAGTCTGAATAAATCCACTCTAGCATGCCAACTTCCCTAAGCCTTTGGATACCCTCTTCTACAGTACACCGAGACAGGTCTGGTTTGATTAGTGTAGGCCACCGCAACAGCCATACTTCAGAAATCCAGCCAAACAAACTGTTTGGTCCTTTACTAACTTCTCTAGCTGAAACATTGAATGAAGAATCTCTGCTCAGTGGACCCATGTCAAGAAATTCAGACTGATCCATCTTTATTTTCCTTGCACCATTATCCCACACCCTTAGCAAACATTCCCATACATATTCCCCAGGTTTCTGTTTGTACATATTGGAAAAGTCAAGTAATTCCTTTGGAGTACAGCTTATCTCCTCCTGGGTCACACTTTGTACTTCACCTTTTGGGGCTTGCTTGGATTTAAGTCTAGTTACAGGGGTAGAAGCCAAAATCAGTAGTGCTGAAGTGTTTTTAGAACCTTCAGTATGTTCTTGCAAAGCAGATGCCTTAGGCCATGCCTCAGGGAATGACTCAGGCAGGGGCTCTTAAGAGGCAGCTGGGCTACTGCTAGTCTCATTAGATTGGAGTTGAGGTGATAGTGGCTTTCCTGGGCAGGGCGGTTTAGCAGACAAACACCAAGTAATCCCTTCGCATGAGTGTGGTTCTGCTGGCAGGAGTGATTCACTGGACATTAGGGGCTCAGCTTCCTATCATCTGCCCGTATGGCTCCATTCCAAGTTTCAGGGTCCCATTTTTTCCCAGTCAATGCCCTCACTTTAATTTCAGATACTTCTCAAGATTGGCAATTGAGTTGGCACTGCAATTCTACCACTCTAATGATAAGCATCTGGGTTTGGCTTTCGGCAGCATCTGTTCTACTATTACAGGTAATGAGGTTTTCTTTTAAAGCACTAGTGGTAGGTCTGAGCTTTCTCATACAGCATGAGAGCTTTGATTCCAAAGCCCTGAGCTCATCTCTTTAACCAGTTTTATCAAGCACAAGTAGGATCAGCCAAACACTTTCCTTATGCTTCTCATCCTCACAAATTTTGAAAAGTTATCACACATGTTTTCATCCTGAGTGTCACATTTCACCAATAACTGATCTGTTGGTGGTACCATTTTGCAGATGTGTACCCCACCTCAGTCCATGGACTAGCACAGCACTCTTTACTGGTAAGGGCAGAGTTATTAACAGTGTTACTATTAGCCAGACTCAAGAACCACTTGAAAGGATTCATTTTTACAATTTTGTTTACCTAGAACCACTCCCAGTACCAAATTATCTTAGGCTGGGTTTTCTAGTGAAGCAAAACCAGTAACACGTGTATGTACAAGGAGAGATTTATATACATGAAGTACAAGGAAAGACCTATATGTAGGAAACAGCTCACACAATTGCAGAAGCTGACAGGCCCAAGTCTTGGTGCAAGCCTCACATGGCCACAGGAGCTGGTGACCCCAAGGTCAGCAGGTCAAAGACCAGAGTTCTAGATCACTGGTTGTGGAGGTCAGCGGATGCCAAGCTGGCGGCGAGAGGGAGCTGCAGTGGCTGGCGAACCCAGGATCAGCAGGCCAGAGAACAGAACTCTCAAGTGTCGGCTGTAAGGGTTGATGAATTCAACAGCTGCTAGTTCAAGTCCAGGAACCAGATGCCAGAAGAGAGCAGGAGCTGCTGACCGTGAGTAGATCAGTAGTAGGTGGTGGAAGGCGGAGAAAAGAGAGCTGAGGGGAGGGAAGCCACCACAGGCCCCGCCCTGCCACTTAATACGCAACCAAACATCAAGTAGCCAAACTGACATAATCCTGACAACCACAGATAACCATGAGGAACCTACTTAGACCAAAATACAGTTTGTGGAACCAGAACAGAAGATACTTACTGTGTGGCTTACTCAGGAAAGGTGTGAGTCAGAGTTGTATCCTTTCAGACTGTATCCTTTTACCATACTTACTGTCATGGATTGAATTGTGTTCCCCCAAAAATGTGTGTGGTAGTTTGGCTGGGCCATGATTTCCGGTATTGTGTGGTGTTCTTTCATGTTGTAAACCTTGCTTCTATGATGCCACATGAGAGACAATGGGCAGCAGTTGTGTTGGTGGGGCAGGACTCAATGTATAAGCTTGTTTTGTGCCTTGGGCACTCTCTTGAGATATAAAGGAAATAATCTAGCAGAGAAATTCTGGGACCTCATTCCATCAAGAAAGCAACATGAAAAGCAGAGTGCACCCTTCGGACCTGAGGTTCCTGAACTGAGATGCTCTCAGACTGTAGAAAATACTGATGCAACACAAGGATTTCCTCCAGAGCCAACAGAGAGAGAGTGTGTGCTCCCTTGAAGTTGGAATCCTAAATTTGGACTTCCAGCTTTCTGGACTGTGTGAGAATAAACTTTTTTTTTGCTAAAGCCATTTACTTGGATATTTCTGTTAGAGCAGTACTAGATGACTAAAATACTTACCCATTCTGCATGCTGAGCAAATAATCTTAGAAACTGGACCATTTGAAGTAAACATATCAACAGAATTGGAAGGAGACTCATTAACAACCTGTAATTGCAGATAACACAATCTAAAACTTGATGAATGTGAAGAGGACATGAACCGCTTACTGATGAACATCAAAGACCACAGCCTTTAGTAGGGATTGCACCTCAACATAAAGAAAACAAAAAAATCCCACAACCGGGCCGATTAGCAGAACCATGATAAATGGAGAAAACACTGGAGTTGTTAAGAACTTTATTTTACTTGGGTCCACAATCAGTGCCCATGGAAACAGCAGTTGAGAAATCAAGAGACACATTGCACTGAGCAAATGCGCTGCAAAAGACTTCTTAAAAGTGCTAAAAAGTAAAGATGCTATTTTGAGCAGTAAAGTGTTCCTGGTTTAATCTACGGTGTTTTCAATAACCTAATACGTGTGGGAAAGCTGGATGCTGAGTCATGAAGACCAAAGAAGAATAGATGCCTTTGAATTTTTGTTGTTAGCAAAGAATATGGAACACACCATAGACTGCCTGAAGAAAAAAAAGGAATCTGTCTTGGAGGAAGTAGCCAGAATGCTTCTTAGAGGTGAGGAAGAAGAGACTTCGTTTCACTTACTTCGGACATGTTATCAAGAAGGACAGGTCCCTGCAGAAGGACATCATGCTTGGTAAAGTAGAGGGAGAATAAAAAAGAGGAAGACCCTCAAGGCAACAGACTGATACAATGGCTGCAACGACAGGATCAAGCATAACAATGACTGTGAGCGCGGTGCGGGAGGAGCGCGGTGCGGGAGGAGCGCGGTGCGGGAGGAGCGCGGTGCGGGAGGAGCGCGGTGCGGGAGGAGCGCGGTGCGGGAGGAGCGCGGTGCGGGAGGAGCGCGGTGCGGGAGGAGCGCGGTGCGGGAGGAGCGCGGTGCGGGAGGAGCGCGGTGCGGGAGGAGCGCGGTGCGGGAGGAGCGCGGTGCGGGAGGAGCGCGGTGCGGGAGGAGCGCGGTGCGGGAGGAGCGCGGTGCGGGAGGAGCGCGGTGCGGGAGGAGCGCGGTGCGGGAGGAGCGCGGTGCGGGAGGAGCGCGGTGCGGGAGGAGCGCGGTGCGGGAGGAGCTCAGCATTTCTTTCTGATGTTTGTATACAGGGTCTCTATGAGTTGGAAGTGCTTTGACAACCTCTGCACAGCCACAACAAAATCTTGACTGGAGCGGATCATCAGGTATGTCTCCTGCAGAACTGCTAGGTCGGTTGGAATGGCCAACCTTTCGGCTATCAACTGATCACTTAAACTGTGGACTACCAGGCCTCCTTTTTCTTCTACCACTAAGGAAATTCCCAATATTCTCTGAATACAGGCCAAGGACTGCCTTCTGAAAATTACTCTCAGAATTCTTCCTATAGATAGTGGCTTCTTTTGTTCAAAAACTCCTAACTTTGGTTTTCCGTAACCATTCATTGTTTGAGTATGTATTTGTTTTGAGACGTCTCGTTATCGCTGTCCCATTATTTTTTAATTATTCATGTATTAATAGAGTTTTGCTTATGTCCATTGCTTCTCCAGTTAGACTGTGAACTTCAAATGCAGGACGGCACATGGAGCTCTGCTATCCCGCGAAACTGCTCCTCCTGCCATTAAGATACCTAAAATGAGTGAGTAGCCATACCTCAGTCTGGTGATGATGAAAGAGAATTTAGGCAACAAAATGTTTCCAGGTTAAATTAACATGCAGTTAGTTGGGTAAAGGAATAAACACAGTAATTGGTTTCTTTTAGAATCCATTAGAATGTATTACCTTAATAATTTTGAAATATATTCCACTAGTTATACATACCAAAGTTACTTTTCTTGTAAGTAAAATAGCTAAGAGCACATTCTGGGGTGTAGAAAGTGATCTCACACTCCCCTGAAGGAGAGAAAAAGGTAATTTAACTAGTATATGGGGATGTCCTTCCTTAAAGAGAAAGGGGGAAAAAATTCCTCCAGTAACCAAAGTCCAGCCTAATCTAAAAAATACTTTGCATGCATGTAAAATATATTTGCATTATCCATCCATCAAAGTGGTACAACACAAATATCATTCTACTCTTCAGAATGGCACCATGCACATTTCTGATTCAGAATGATGCTCATGAATGTATTTGGCAGCCAAACATGAAAGTATGGGTGCTGAGTGGTTGGCAGCTGGCCCAGCCTTTAACCCTGCTGCTTTAGAATGTCATAAACACAATCTAATCTTTTAAAATTATTTCGTCAATGGCTGTGATTTCCGCAGAAAATAACTTCAAAGAAGACAGGCAACTTTGTTGATGCTTGTTTAAACAGTCTTGATTGCCAACATATTTAACAATAGGAAGCAAAAACCTCGAAGCACATAACACATTTTTGGGATTAGGTACCTTAGGGATGTGTAGATAGGCCTATTAAATTTCACTGGCAGATAGGGATGTGCTCAAGTTGATAAAATGATGGGATGCCATAGGATAAAAAGGCTTCCTAGATGATTCTTGTATTAAAGCAGAGACTGTGATATACATGGGGAACCAAAACAGCATATAAAAGAGCAATATTTATTTCTGACTTGGGGTATAAAAACACTTCTTTTAAAGAGCCTTTCCATAATAACCTCATTTAATTTATGATATGGAGCCAAAGTAAAGATTGTGCCATTTTAACCCAAATTATAAGTTAATTCTTAAACTTGATAACTAATGACTATTTTTCTGGAAGTGGTCATTTGATTGTTTTGGGGAATAGTATGTGATTTACTTGAATAAATAATTTGACTCCACTGTTATGTGGTGACAAATAATATGAAAGCAACCGATTTTTATTGATAAAAGCAGAGAATATATTTTGGATAATGAAACCAAATTTGAAGTATTCTGTTAAAAAACAACAGTGCGAGGGAACTTGTTTATAGCTGAACAAATTCTAGCATGATCAGTGAGATCTGGAGACAGTATTTCATTATGAAGACCTTTTCATATTGTCTTAAAAAAATGTATAGGAAACCAAGAATTCATTTCTTCGAGTGCATTGCTTTTACTTAGACTTATACAGAAAGATAGAGATTTAAAACAAGATTGAGATTTCATTTCAATAACAAAGCAATTTACGTCTTTATCTTATTAAAGGCCAACATGCATAAATCATGTGAGATATCTTTATTAAGACCAATATGTTTACTTTTCTGTCATCAGCTTTATCCATTATATGTGGTAAAGTACTTCACTTTGTCTCCTTTTTAAAAAGATATTTTCTCACAAGAACATTTAATTCTCTTACTCTTCCTAGTCTTATTTAATGCAACTTGCTGCTTTTGAGATTTTCAGTTTCTGGATCTCTTTCTCCGACAGGTTCACCACCAATTGAATTTTTCTTTCTTCTTCGTCCAAACTGAGCTCTATCGTTTTTTCTAATACCGTCCTCAAATTCTTTGTCCTTTAAATGTCCCAGTATTCTATTTTTTAGATTTTCAATTACTATTTCTGGTTCAATCCAGTTATTTATGCTACTTTTCCTTCATGCAAATACCCACCACCGATACAAACAGTTGCCAGGAGAAATAGAATTGACTAACTATTAATAAATGTCATTAAACATACATGGATAACACAGAAACAGGCAATGCTTGTTGCACTGTACATAATGTCTCTGTAAGTCAAAACTGTGTCCATGGCACCTAACAACACATCCACAGAGATATATAACATTGGATGGAGCAATCTTCACCTTTATTCTCATTTCACCCATAAATTATTCCAGGTGTTTACATTCATCTCATACCTACACAGTTCATTCTCAGCAAATTTTAATCACTGTGCAAAATTCCTCCCTCCCCCCAAAACCTTTCCCTTCTCTCAAATGAGGAAGTGTCCCCACTCCTTTCTACCTGGCCACTGAATTCAATCCTTTCCCTCACCCATTTGGGAGCTACTTGACTACATAGAGGCAAAATATTTAGTCTTTTCCTTCATTTTTATTGTTTTTATTAGTCACACAAATAATATGCATTAGATCTCTTAGAAGAGAGTATGAAAGATTGTGCAGCCCTCAAATCCAAAACCACGTTCCATAGTCCACCTCATGAGCTGTCTTTATATATCTATCTACTTATACATACATGGTATGATTTCAGTTATTGTTCGTTGTCTTGATGTCAGCTGTGACACACTTGACCCCATCAACAATAAAACGAAACACAGCCGAATCCAACATTTTCACAGTCTTTGCTATGTTTGAGCCCAAGGTTGCAGCTGCTGGGTCACTCTCTCTCTTTGAGGGTCTTCCTCTTTTTCCTTTCACCAAGCATGACATACCCTTTTCCAGGGATAGGTCCCTCCTGGTAACATGTCCAAAGCAAGTAAGAACAAGTTTCACAATTCTTACTTCTAAGGAACACTCTGGCTGTAGTTCTTCGAAGATGGATTTGTTCACTTCTGAACAGTCCATGGTATAACTGTATTTGACATTCTTTATCAACACCGTAATTCAAAGGCATCTACTTTTCTGTGGTCTTCCTTATTCACTGCCCAGCTTTCACATGCATGTGAAGCCACAGTAAAAATCATGACTTGGATCAGGTGTGCATTAGTCCTCCAAGTGATAGCTTTGCTTTTTAGCATCTTAAGGAGGTCTTTTGCCACAGATTTCCCCAGTGCACTACTGTCATTTGATTTCTTAACTACCACGTCCACGGGCTTTGATTGTAGGTCCAAGTAAAATGATCCTTGACAACATCAGTATTTTCTCCATTTATCATGATGTTGCTTATTGGTCTGTTTTTGAGAATTTTTGCTTTCTTTATGTAATCCGTATGAAGGCCATATGTAGTCTTTGATCTTCATAAGTAAGTGCTTCAAGTCCTCTTCACTTTCAGCAAACAAGGTTGTCTCACCTGCCTACCCCAGATTGTTACAGATTCTTCCTCCAGTCTTGATGCCTAATCTTCTTCATATAATCCTGCTTGTTGAATTATTTGCTCAGCATACAAATGGAATAAGTACAGTGAAAAGATCTAACTCTGACATATACCCTTCCTGGTTGTCATGGATTGAATGTGTTCCATAAAAGTGTGCATAGCAGTTTGGCTGGGCCATGATTCTGAGTATTGTGTGACTGCACTCTCCATTTTGTGATTTCCTTGTGCTGTAAGTCCTGATCTTGGCCTGTCGTTAATAGACGTCATTATATCAAAGAGGATTAGGGTGATACTGTAACACCCTTCCTAAGGTCACCTCCTGCTTGAATGTAAAGGGAGTTTCCCTGGAGTGTGGCTTGAACCACCTTTTATTCTTTTATGCTACAAGAGATAAAAGAACAAGGAAGCAAGCAGAGAGTTGCGGACCTCATACAATCAACAACGTAGAGCCGGAAGCAGAGCACATCCTTCAGACTTGAGGTTCCTGAGCTGAGATGCTCTCAGACCAAAGAGAGACTGACGTGACACAAGGACCTTATCCAAGAATCAGCACAGAGAGAATGTATTCACCCGGAATTGGCACAGTGAATTTGAACTTGTAGCCTACTGGACTATGTAAGAATAAACTTTTATTCGTTAAATCCATTCACTTGTGGTATTTTCCATTTAAGCAGTACCAGATGACTAAGACATTGATTTTAAACTACCCAGAATCTCCTTGTTCTGTTCAAATAACCTACTCTTAGCCTTTGTATAGGTTCCTCATGAGCAGAATTAAGTGTTCTGGAATTCCCATTCTCTGAAATGATATCCACAATTTGTTATAATCCACAGAGTTGAATGTCTTTACATAGTCAACGAAACACAGGTAAACGTATTTCTGGTATTCTAGTATTCATTACTTTCAGCCTAGATTCATCCAACCTGAGCAATGATATTTCTTGGTCCATGTAGTCTAAATCTAACTTGAATTTCTGCAGTTCCTTGTTAATGTACTGCCACAATCATTTTTGAATTATCTTCAGCAAAATTTTAATTGTGTATGATATTAATGATAGTTTGGTAAATTCCATGTTCTGTTGAATCACTTTTCTTTGGAATGGGTATAAATGCAGATATTTTCCAGTCAATTATTCAGGTAGCTGTCTTCCAAATTTCTTGGTATAGACTAACGAGTACTTCTAGAGTTGTGTCTGTTTGTTGAAATGTTTCAGTTGATATTCTGTCAATTCCTGGAGCCTTGTTTTTTGCCAATGCCTTCAGTGAAGCTTGAGCATTTTCCTTCAGGACCATAGGTTCTTGATGTTTTCAATTATGTCTCCTAAAAATAAATGTTGGAATCCTAACTCTTATACCTCTGGATATAATTATCTTTGGGAATAGAGTTTTTTTTTTTTCCTTCTTTTTTATGTCAGTAAAGTTATATTAGTGTAGGACTTGTTCTAAACTTAACAACATCTGAGTTATAAAAAGAGTAGATTAAACACAGAAGCAATCATAAGCTGAAAAGTGTAAAAGTTACATAAAGATTATCAAAGAATCAAGGAACGTCAGGGGTCTAGAGGCTGAAGAAGATAGAGATCTTACCCAGAGCTGATAGAGAGAGACTTTTGCTTTATCTGGTGCCTTAAATTCAGAGTTCAAAATTTCTGACCTATGAGAAAATACATTGTGTTTTCTCTCAGCCCACCCACTTGTGGTTTTTCTGTTACAGAAGCACTAAGAATCTAAGGCACATGGGTTATATTCACACTCATATATGATTTTGTTTTAATTAATTATCTGCACTAATCTATAGTTTGCTAATTTAACAATAGGTCATGGAAAATTTTCCTTCTGAACATATTTAGAGTATTTTTATTATTATTTAGAGTATTTTTATTATTATTTAGAGTATTTTTATTATTATTTAGAGTATTTTTACTGTTGTTAAGTGTATATGCAGCAGAACATATGCCAGTTGCCACTGCCGTCGAATGATTTCCAACTCTGCAGGTCAGAGTAGTACTGTTCTATAGAGTTTCTGAGGAGCACCTAGTGGATTTGAACACTGACCTTTCGGTTAGCTGATGCAGTACTTAACCAATATACCACCAGATTTTCTAACTCCAGGACAGCAGTTTCTACAAATACACTTCAGTGATGTTGATCACATTTTTGCAATCACTCTCCTTTTCTGAGTTACTCTTTCCTCAGTAACACAAACTCACTGTGCCCCTGAGATTCCTGCCTAATCTTTCTCATAAGTCCCCATTTCTGTTAACTGAAGTAATAGATACCCAGTCACTCAAATGAAATTCCTTCACTCTCTCACTTGATTTCTCTAGTCTACACATCATCCAGTTGTTCATAGTGTTGAATAGAAGCCCTCTCCTCACCTTTTGAATCCATCTTCTCTTTCCTAACGCAGTTGCCTCTGTTTCATGCTGTCACTAACTCTCATCCAGTCTTGAGACACTTTCCTGTTTCTTTACCTGTAAATTCATGTTTTGTGACATTTTATTTAAAAATAAAAAAATTCTAAATGACTTTACACTGCCTTCATGATGTCAGCAAATCTCTGGTGGTACAGTGGTTAAAGTGTTTGGCTGCTGACTAAAAGGTCAGTGGTTTGAATCCACCAGCTTCTTTGAGGAAGAAAGATGAGGCAGTTGGTTCTGTAAAGGTTACAGCCTTAGAAACCCTACAGAGCGGTTCTACCCTTTCCTATAGTGACACCGGGAGTCAGAATTGGCTTGATGGCAAAGGGTAACAGTGATAGTATGATGTTCAAAATTATTAGGATGGCAGAAACTCCCTTCTCAATTTGAACCCAGTCTACCATTCTAGCATTACATTATGTTATTTAATCCCAAATTTGTTTCACTCTACAGCAGTTTCTTAAACAATATACCATGGTCTTTTATGCAGCTATGATTTTGAATCTCCTTTGCTCTTCCTGGAATGCCAGCCTCCATATCGGTCCAATATGAAGCTCCTGTTGTGCTGGTTGTTATCCTTCATGGGATCAAATCCAACTCATGGTGATCCCCTGTGCATTTCATTGGTTTTCAAGACTGTAGCCTTTTGGAAGCAGATTGCCAGGCCTGTCTTCTGACACACTTCTAGGTGCTTTAAAAGAGCCAACCCTTAGCTGGTACTGGAGAACTAATCTGTCTGGACCACCCAAGGGCTATCAGCTTAGCTCCTATTAATCATAAATATCCAGCTTAAATGCCTACTTTTTAAAACAAAACAAAAAAAACTTCTCCAGGTTAGTGTTTCCCCCATACTTATGCTGCACTCTGTAAGTATCATGCATATAGTGCATTCCCCACAGATGAGCAACTTTTCTTAAATTTATATAGCCACAGATGCAGATTATAAATGAGTTTAAAGGTTCAGCGAAAGGTAATAAAGAAGTTACAAGATAATCAAGCGGTGGTACTGTAAATTCAACAAATTGGATGACATAAGAAAATAACAATGCTAACTGGTTAAGTAAAAAGGACATCAGAGTACCATACAATATTTATAAAATCAAGTATGTGACGTATATTCTGACACAAATATTAACAAAGATTATACTTAGATGGTTAGATAACCAATTACTGTTTTCTTCACACTTTTATATGTTTTGCAAGTTTATGTTCATTTTGAAAAAAAAAATGGTAATTTAAAGTACTTCAAGAGAAATTTTTAAGAACAATTGTTGCAAGGAAATTTTGTGTAAAGTAGATTATGTTAACATTACATATCATCCTTTTCCAAAATTCTTAAGCTGGAGTAGTCGCTTCTCTAAGGCAAATTAGTGTTAAGATTATAATATCTACTAAGAACAAACATATTGGCATTGTCTCTTGCAGGCTCAGTTTCCTTGGTAAACATGTAGAAGTCTTCAGAAACAACAAGACAGATCCTTTACAATGTGTTTTAAAGCACAAAAAAGTCTATGAGGAGTTTTTTTAAAAAAAAATAACCTACAGCTAAGAAAATTACAACTACTTGAATGATCTAAAAAAATAACATCTGATAATAAAATTACATTCCTATCTACTAAATAAAATAACACATACAGTTTTTTAATCTCTAGCCAAGCCAAGTGCCGTCAAGTCTGATCTGACTCATGGCGACCCTAGAGGCTGGGGTAGAACTGACCCCCAGAGTATTCTAGGAGGGCTCTATACATACTTCTTTTGCACACGATCTCTGATAGTTTCAGAAAGTCTTCCTCATTCTGGAATTGTTTTTATTCTTTATTTTGGGAGTTTTCCAGAGCCATGATAGACTGCTTCTTTAAATTGTTAGCTATTCATTGTTGTCTACGTGCCATCTAGAAGCTGCTTGATTTCTCTGACGTAACCACAACAGGAACTGAGGAATAGTTCTAAGAGGGGAGCTGGTCAACAGCCACTTCTGTGTACTCTAGTGATTGGCTCCAGGTGGACTCTCTGGGGTGGCAGACTCTGCCTCCTGGCTGGCAAAGATGATGCCCTAATTATGGAATCACTGAGGGACCATCAGCCAATGCCATGATGTGGATCAGTGAAGGGTGGGGAGATGCTGTTGAGCCACTCAGCTGTCAGTTCTCCAGGTGGCCTTATTTTAAAATGATACTTTAGTGCTAAGCGTGGAGCTGTCTAACAGCTACTGAAATCAGTCCAGCCTTCAGGTGGGGCAGGCCCCACCATCTGACTGCTGATGAAAGCACCTTGTCATGGATTGAATTGTGTACCCCCAAAAATATGTGTAGCCGTGTGGCTGGTCCATGATTCCCAGTATCTTGTGACTGTCCTCCATTTTGTGGTTTTCCTACGCTGTATGTTAAAGGATTAGGGTGGTGCTGTAAATCCCTTCATAGGATTACCTCCCGGCTCCAATGTAAAGGGAGTTTCCCTGGAGTATGGCTTGCTCTACCCTTAATCCTTTCATTCTATGAAAGATAAAAGGACAGAGAAGCAGGCAGAGAATTGGGAACCTCGTACCATCAAGAAAGCAGCACCTGGAGAAGAGCGCGTCCTTCAGACCTCAGGTTCCTACGCCAAGATGCTCCCTGGACAAAGACTGATGCAATACCAGACTTTCCTCCAGAGCTGACAAGGGGAAAGCCTTCTCCTGGAGCAGGCACCCCAAATATGGATTTGCGGCCTACCAGACTATGTAAGAATAAAGTTTTCTTTATTAAAGCCATACACTCTGTTGTATTTCTGTTAGAGCAGCCCTAGCTGACTAAAACACACCTCAAAGGCCATCCCCAGATGTTATTATGTGGTTCAAAGTAGAGAGGGGGCTATGGCCTTCCTGCCATCCTCTGCCAGGCCCCACCCATAACTCCAGGTATCACTGTCCTAAAAACTGATTTTCTGCTGGACAAGCACTTTCCAGACATGGGCTGCTGCTCTACATAAGAATTAGTTCCAGCTAAAGCCTCTGGGTGGGTGACACTACCTCCCAGCAGACCAGGATGGCATCCCACCAGAGCTGCCCTTCCTACCGTGAGCCAGCAGAACCTATGTTGCAGCTCAGAAAAGAGACTGTGGAGGAAACATGGGGCCTTCGGTCAGCCACTGCACTTTCAGTATGTGGCTGTCTCAATCACAGTCTCTCTGCTTCACTATGTACTGTTTACTTAAACACTACAGTTCAGTGTATTTAGCTGGCTCATGCAAGCCCCTGCCTCCCGGATAACAAAGAAGGCATCAGTACCTGCAGTCCTCCAAACAGTGAGTCAGCAGAAGCAGAACTCAGCATGCCATGCCCTCATCTTTAAGAGAGGCGATTACCTTGTTACTGGTGGCTAGTCCAATCCGACAACACTATGCCAGATCCTAGAGCTCCCCGGACATCCATGCTGGTCCATTCATTTATCATTCTAGGCCTTGTCCTCAGAGGGAATTCAGGAGATGTGTGTCCACTCTGCCAACTTGGCCTTACCCCCCATGAACAGTTTTTTAAATTATTTTGAGAGTGTCTTTCAAGGTAAGTAAGTATATATAATAACAGGAGTCTCTATAATTCACCATATTAATATATTAGCTGTTGAAAGTTGCACACCCATCTTGATGTAAATTATTACTTAATAAAATCCAATGCACATTATTAAAAAATATGTGAATAGTTCTTTAACAATGTTTAAAAATAATTTGTCACAAACCATTAAGAATATAATTTAAGAATAAGAATATACTAAAACATTAAGTGAAAGTAGTACTCAAGTTAGGATTAATATAATGGTACCTATTATTACCACTATAATTACTCCCTAAATACTGCACAAATTTAGAAAATGGATTAGAGAAAACACTAAGTAAAGGATAAAGTAAAATATTTATTTAAAGGTAATATGATAATTTCCCTAGAAAATTAAAATAATTCTTAGACAAGTAATTAGAAATTATTATAGTGAATTTGAATAAGGTGGACACTTGGAAATGAATTTTTTCCTTTACCAACAGTAACTACATATAAATAATACACTAAGTTTATAAAGTCAACAAAAGCATAACATAGCAATGAATAAAATTGAAAAGGAATAGATAACACCCATATGAATAAGGTTCTAATATTTTACTGAAGAAAATTAAAACGATCTTGAGTAGAGATGTATATGGCATTACTGAATAGTAAATTTTAATATTTAAGTTATATATAGTGGTTCCAAATTGATGTGAAAATGCAATGCTTTCTCAGTAAAGCAGACATTTGTTTCTGTTGGGTCTCCAATCAAATGTGAGCAAAGCTAAGAAACTTCTTTGAAATGTAACAAATGAGGGGGCCTATTTCTAGGTAATATTAAATTCATTATAAGGTTACAATGACTGGAAAAATGGTACTGATGCAGAGGCAAATGCAGCAATGACACTGAAAGAAGAATCTAAGAATTAATGGCAAGTGTATATGGGAACATAAAATACGTAAAAGTTGTCATTTCAGAGATCAAATGGTACTGGGCCAGTTGGCTTGCTATTTGGAAAAATAGAAATCCATGTAGGAAATAAACCTGGATATCTACTTCAATTCTTCCACCAAAATAAATCCCAGATGAACTCCAAATATGCATGTAAAAATCAATAAATGTATAATAAGAAGTTATTTGTAAATATATTTCATTTTTGAGGTAGAGAAGCTTTTCTAAGCATCTTACAAATTAGAAAAATCACATAGAAAAAATATACAACATAAAAATAGAAAAGATACAAGCAGAAAAGAAAAATCATTAACGTGATTGAAAAACAAGAAAAACAAGCTAAGTGCTTAATAAGACAAAAAAGTTTCTATAACCATAACCCAAGCAAAGAACAACACAAAAGAAAATCTAGCAAATTGTCTGGACCAGTATTTCAGAGTCAAATATGTTTAATAACCTAAGAGCATATGATCAGGTTCTTAATCTTATTAATACAAAAAAAACTGTGAGTACTAACAATGAAATGATATGACTATGAGGTTGCAAATATTTTTAAATGATAAATAAGGTAACTTGGCAGGATTGTGGAAATTGCTTTTTAATTTTATTATACATAGTTTTCTATTGTTGGAAGGTTTTTGTTTTGTTGTTAGTAATAAACATATGAATTATTGAAAAAACTGTAATTGTGAAAACATTCACATTTATAAAGAAGTAGTAACACAGACATCCTGTGACAATTTTCTTGGCAATGTCAATTATTACAGTTTTTTCTGGAGCATTTTGTAGCACGTACAAAACCTTATGGTGTACAAGCACACTGAGCCAACAATGATATTTTTGAAACTTCACATCACATTTACATAAGCTTAATTTTTAAAACTTAGACACAATCTAAATATTTTATCAATAAAGAATTTTAATTTATTTACTAATGAAATAAAGTTCAATAATAAAAATATTCATGCACATTACTGTGTATTGTCAAAGAAAATGACCCTTGACTTACTAGGTAAAAATATTTGCCGCACAGGACCTAATATTTGATCCAGGTTTTGTAAAATAATAATAATTATTACTTTTATATTAATATATATACTACTAGCACATACATGGAAAATTATAAATAACATGCATTCATCTGTTAACATGTATAGATATGAAATGTGATATATGCATACAACTGTGTGTGTGTGTACATATACACGTATATATGTACTTATATGGAAACCCTGGTGGAGTAGTGGTTAAGTGCTACGGCTGCTAACCAAAAAGTTGGCTGTTGAATCCACCAGGTGCTTCTTGGAAACTCTATAGGGAATTTCTATCTCAACCTATAGGTTACTTTGAGTCAAAATCGACTCAGTGGCAATGGGTTTAGGTTTGGGGAATATATATATATAAATATAAACCCCAAACCAAACCCACTACCGTTGAGTTGATTCTGATTCATAGCATCCTACCCTATAGGATGGAGTGAAACTGCCCCATAGAGCTTCCAAGGAGTGCCTTGGAATGATAAATGAATGGAGGCCTAGAATGGTAAATGAATGGAACGGCGCGGATGTCCGGGGAGCTCTAGGATCTGCCACAGTGTTGTCAGATTGGACTAGCTGCCCGTAACGAGGTAATCACCTCTCTTAAACATGAGGCAGCGACATGCTGAGTTCTGCTTCTGCTGACTCACTGTTTGGAGGGACTGCAGCTACTGATGCCTTCTTTGTTATCTGGGAGGCAGGGGCTGGCATGAGCCAGCTAACACACTGAACTGTAGTATCTTAGTAAACAGTGTACAGTGCAACAGAGAGACTGTGACTGAGACAGCCACCTACTGAAAGCACAGTGGCTGACCGAAGCCCCATGTTTCCTCCACACTCTCTTTTCTGAGCTGCAACATAGATTCTGCTGGCTCACGGCAGGAAGGGCAGCTCTGGTGGGATGCCGTCTTGGTCAGCTGGGAGGTGGTGTCACCCATCCAGAGGCCTTAGCTGGGATTAATAATAGGAGTTTCTATAATTACATTAAATATTAAAATAACCAACATTTTGGTTAGCAGCTGTAACTCTCAACCAGCACTCCACCAGGGTTTCCATAGAGTCTTTTGTTGTATTTGAAGAATGGGATACTAAGAGGTTCTTTCAATTTCTTCCCTCATGTTGATAAACACTTCTCACAAATAATTATTGCTCTTAAAATGAAAAAAAAAAAAAAAGGTTGTAGTGTTACTGATAATTTAAAACTACCTGTTTATTTAGTGGCTGTCTGCATAAACATATCACCAATATAAAAAATAACTTGATCACTGAAATTAATTATATTGTATCCATTGCAAAAAAAATGAACATTAATCCATGTGATATTTGTTAACTTGATAGCATACTTGTTCATAAAGGAAATATCCTAGAGGTTAAACGGTATCTATTTGTGCCCATTGTAGCACTCATTCAAATTATGTTAAAGGTTGGGAATACTGCCACATTATTTTGAGAAGAATTAGTTTATTTCTCTA
Organism: Heterohyrax brucei; assembly: GCA_028571685.1. NCBI lineage: Eukaryota > Metazoa > Chordata > Mammalia > Hyracoidea > Procaviidae > Heterohyrax > Heterohyrax brucei. Next base: position 80,865,068 of record CM053147.1, read on the forward strand.
TACTCTGTTTTCCATGAATATGATTTCACTGATGTCTGTGCCTGAAATTCTGTATTGTTTTCCCATTCATTATCAGAGAAAGAATTCTCGATGGTGGTTTCCTATCCTTAGCCTCTGTAGGTTATGGCTGAGAATTTTCTCGTTCTGAGAACTTCAAATGTGGAAATAGATGAGCCACATCATTATCAGCAAACACACCTTACACCATATGACTTATTTTTATCTCCTTGTGTAGTACAAATTCTCCTGCAAGAAGCTTCATTGTCATGGGTTTCATGACACTGAATCCTGTAATTGTTTAGGTGAATATTAGGAAGGTAAAATAACTATGTTTTCAGAAGATTGTCTCTTACTTTAATCTTTCATCATAATTAAAATCTCTAATCATTTTTTCATTAAAGTGACATAAAAAATAAAATAAAAATTATTAGTTTGGAAGTGTGTATTTTAAACATAAGAACTCAAGATAAATTATGAACTAAATCTAATACATTTTAAATTAGAAAATGCAATATGCTGAATATCTAATTTAGATTGAATTCAAAGTGAGAAATAAATGTGATTAGCGTGATCGCCTTGAATATTTTAAGTAAAAGACTACCTTAATAATTTTCACTATTTGTGACTTAATTTGGAGTTATCTTTAACTGTTTCACATTTCCTAGACATATGGAAGTTATGCATCTTAAAAATGTTAAATAATTTTTATTTTACATAATGTCAAAGAGGGAAAAACTCTAAAAGTCTTAAAACTCAGGCTGATAATGAAAGGAAGATCAGAATATATACATATGCACATTTTCCCAAGGTTCTGTTACGAAGTCAGAGCCTGCAAACTAAGATAGCTGAGTTACCAGTGCTTTGTACCTATGATGTGGTTGTATAGAGATTTACATCATATACCAGAATATACGTATATACACACATGCTGCGTTATTCTCACACGAATCCCTCTCTCACAGCCCTGGTACTGAATCTCCTGCTCTCCTGGACTCTGGAAGCAGAATGGCACCCTTCTCAACCACAGTCACACTCACTTACCAATTTTAAAGGCAAAATTACTCCATCCTTTAGTCAGGCTGCTCTTTAATTTTGAATCATTTCCTTTAGAATTCCACTGCAAAATATATTTTTAATATTTTATAGGAAAATCCTGAATGGCCTGATTAGCTCCAGGCTATAAATGCCACAAAACAGATTTGGAAATTGGAACACACCCAACATAAATGGCTGCCCACGGTGAATGAGACAGTGTACAAAACAGGGCAGTAAAGCCACCACAATATGAGGAAAATCATTAAACGATCTGGAAAAGCATCAAGATGGCTGGCCTCTTTGTAGTTCCAGCACAAAGACTCAGCCTTATTTCTAAATATTTTCCCTGGTGGGGTATAACAGCTTGAAAATAATCCCAGATGTATTCATTTGTATAACCATTTGCTTCTTGTAGCGTATAGGCATGGAAAAATTATTGAAGGCTTCAGTTCTGGACTTGTATTTTTTAAATGTCAAGCTTTTGAAAAATAGCACCATTTTTCTTTAAAACCATTCATTTACCTGGAATGTTGGCCAGCAGACCTATAATATGGACTTGGTTTTGTTAAGATTGAAAAAATGCCCAATGGCAAAAGAAGAATGGGCAATTCTAGTGGATAAAACTAAATATGAACCCAAATTCAGCTGAGCAAATGTCCAAGAAGAGTAAAAAAAACTAGTGCTTTTACAATTTTAAATTGTCCAAAGAATTCTAGACCCTGTGAAGAAAACATAACTTTAGAGAAAGTAATCTAGAAGATTTCCTTTAAAGATACTGAAAACTATGTAAAATGAAGTTCAAGGCAATATTCAACTTTATATTCAGGCTTTCTTTTTTCCTTCTCAAAAGCATCCACTCATTTTGAGATGATTCTAGCTATTAAAACAAGAGCACTAAACACAGTCAATTTTTTAAGTCCGTTTTAAAACACGTATATAGAGTAAGCTGATTCTCTAACAATTATTGACAAATTAAACTCAGCTTTTGAAAGTTCTAAAATTTGTGTAATTTTACATTTAAAACAAATTCTGTTAAACATATTTAAAATATGACCTTGTTAGTAATGGTTAATCAAACAGTCTGAAATAGTAATTATGTTTTCCCCATTTTCATATGCATTACTTTTTTAAAGCAGTCTCTAGAAAGCAGTAGTGGTATGTGTATGCAAAGAAAAGAGGTCATAGATATTATAATAAACGTGATTTTTATTCACTTGATCAGATTTTCTGTCCTAAAAGAGATTAGAAATTTAAATAGTTAAGTGAAATACGTAAATTTTGTAACTATTATAATGCTAAAATAAATGTTGTTTTTCATCTTAGTTTTCTACTAACTAGACTATGGCTTAGAATGCAAAGGATTGTCTTCAAATCTATTATCTATTATCTTTGAATCTGTTATCATCTATTTTTAAAATGTTTAATGAGAACCTAGGCTATGCCAGGCACAGTCTAGCAAGGAGCGTTCCGAGAGTTGTACTGAAACCTCAGGACATCCCCCAAGTGTTACTTCAGAAAATAATTAGAATCATATTGATGATCATCTTAGCAAGATGATCAGAGACAAGAAATAATGCAGGGAATATTTTTTGTTTACAGAATTCTAAATATTTTATAACCATTACATTAATCCCCACAAGATTTATGTAAATTATTTATTTCTGGAACGTATGTAACTGATATCCTATACCTTAGATCTTGATTCAACTGACCTCTTGCTCTAGACATGCTAGTAGCAGAGTGACAATGACACCGGAGGCACGGACTGACTTAATGTCAAGCACAAATAGGGAGCTCAATCTGAGCTATGTAAAACTCCCTTCACTCTGATTTATTGCTTTCTTCAAGCCATTGAAGCTGCAAATAAAATTTATGGGAGAAGAACAATAAATTAGGATTGGATAAAGGCATAATTTTAAGCCACAAGCTGCTTGTACAGCCAGATTTTAACACACAAAATTGGGAGCCTAATACTAACAAGTTAATATAATCAGCTCAGTGGTGACATGTAAAAGCATTTTTCTAACAGTTGGTTGGTTCAGTCTGTTAGCCTTGTTGACAACTGGAAATTTCGAAAATCTACATTACTTACATTCAATGAACATTAAAGATGTAAAAAAGTTTATAAATATAGGCAACAGAAGTTCGCTGGCCTTGAAACATATTTGGGGGATGGGGATTTACCTTTAAAGTTGAAACTGTAAAATTACCACATAATAAAAAGCTTTACTTTGAACACTAATTGCCTGTTTTTTAAAAAAAGAGAGAGAGCGTATTTTCCTATAATCACAGCAGGTTTTACTGAGGTATTTTACGTATTTTTGGTTCTATTGCTGTTTTCCACTTACTCATTTGCTTAGAAATGATTTAACTTTTACTAATATGCATCAGTCTCAGTAAGGCATTACTTCTATGAAGATTCCTACAGCGTTTTAATTGAGAGTAAATTGCTTTCCATAAATGCGGCCTCCTACTAGCCTAGAAGGCTGGCCCACCCTAGTGGCTGGGCACGAACACTGGTTTTAAGAGTTAAAACCTAGACAGGATAGCCCACTTCGGCAGCCGCCTGGAGGGAAGTTGTCAAGTCTGGGACCCTGTGGCTTTATTCCTCTAACTGTGTTTTAGAAACACCTCACAAGTGGAATTGTGGTCGCCTCATCCAGAAAATGTGGAAAGGATTAATGTGGCATGTAAAACAAATCACTCCTGAGCTCAGCTGAGAAAGTGGGTATTAAAAGCACTCTAGTCAAAAGAGCTTTAGTGAGCGGGTCATGGTGATATACCGTCAGCACATGTTGGGCTGGTAATGCTACAGTGTGTTTGGAAATGGTAATGGTCCATGGGTGTAAAGTCTTTCAAGACCTCTTAAAGGCACATGTGTTTCTTCAGTATGTTCTCCAAACAAGGACCTGTTATGGGTTAGATTCACTGAAGCTTTTAAACTTTATTGATTGGTTTGTGGGATTCCAGGTTCACTTACTGCTTAAGGAAAAAAAAGAAAACAAAAAAACTGTTGATAAACACTGGCAAGGATCCCCCTTTAATCTTAACCTTATGAATCAATAAACAATGTGGGATGTTGCCTCCTCATCGATTACAGTACACGCTATTTACTTTTATTATAGAAGTGTTTGCTAGTTTCCAGTTAATGGGCAATATATCTATGTTGTTCTTCTAAATCCAGGTGCCTTGTAGATTTATTTTGAGGGGGCAGAAAAGGGAGAGACCTAAAGATTTTTTGCTATATGAAATATGAGCCATAGCCTTAATAAAAACTTGTGGGTTTTGAGTTGAAAGAGAACAAATAAACCTGCTAAGTGTAATTTCATAAACTGAAACGATTTTCCTTGGTATTTCCACTTTTTAGGAAGGAAATCATTCAGATCTCACACTATAATGCAAATATATAATTGTAGCCAGAGTTCAATGAACTCTTAAAGAACAGAAATACAATGCGCTGATCTGCACACGAAAGTAAATTGTTTCTGCTACTTCTCCACCGTGTGGTTTATATTTGCACTTTTTTATGGAATGCTTCTATCTTTTCCTGAAAGTTTATACCTCATCAATTCATTCATTTTTCTAAATAACTTACACCAAAGGATCATGCAAAATCTTTGAAAAGATGAAAGTACAGGCAAAGGTTGCAATAAATAAGGAGTGATACACGTAAGTAGTTGTCAGCACTTGTACTCAAAGCAAGCATGTGTTTCAAGGTAAGACCTGATAAAATATCAAGACAGGTTAGCAGGAAGTACTAGGTAAGTAACCTCAAAAGCTCATCAGTACAACTGAACAAATAAAAACATGTGAGCCTGGAAAAAGTCAGGCTTCTTTGGGGCTTAGGTTCAGTGCTTCCAAGTTTGGCCCCAGCTTACAGCCATGACTGCAAATATTTTTTCACCAACTTCAAGCATGACATTATTTGTTACCTTTGCTTGACTGCAGGCCTGGTAAAAGTCAAGATCAATAATTTCTCAGGAACAATTCCACTCTACACTGAAATTACAACCAGCCTGAGGGACGCAGTAGATATAAAATTTCCTGCCATCTCTGTAAAACTCATAAAGCATCACCATTGCCTTGTTTTTAAATTGAACTTCCTGTCTTTGGCTCATTCACCTTACTGCTCTATGCCTGACACGTCTGGCAGAGAGGAAGGTGCATTTGAAGCGCTCACGGTCAGTGCATTGAGTATGAAATGGGTATGTGGAGAAAGAAGAGGAAAATGTTACCTGAAGATAAGAGGATAGGAAGGGCAAGTGATCCTTTCAGTATCATTGTATTTTAACAGGAAAGCATGGAAAGTAATGGTTATGTATATTTGACATTAAAAGCTGCAAACTGGCCTGGTGCCTACTAGGTGTTCAGAGGTAAACAGAAGAGACATAAAGAATTTGCTGTGCAAAATTTTTATATATATGTGATACCATCATAGGTGGACTGTTCCTAATCTTTTGGGCTTCAAATGCATTTATTGGAGATGAGTAATATTCACTACCCACAAGTAAACATGAATTTGCAACCATATCTTCCCATTTTTGCTTGTAGTAACAGTTTTTCTCTGAGCTTTCATAGCAATAAAGTGTATCTGCATCATATTTAGACGCATTCAATTTTTATTCAACATCATCGAAGCCACCCATAAGCTTATAACACAACTCAGAATTTTCTTTTCTAGATTTAGAATTTTTGAAATGATTTTCCAAATATGCTGAATACCCAGAGGTTCAAAGTGTTACTTTAATTATCATTGACAAAGGTATTTTCTTACTGCACTGGAATGATAACTGGGAAAGGATGATTTTAATAGCAGTCTTTATTTTGTCATTAGGTGTGTGTGAATCTGTAAATATCTGTGACATTTTTGCCATTTTGTTGTCTGAAAAAGATCCTAAGTCTAAAGGCAGATTCCGAGGTGTCTAAACAGCTTTGAGTTGGATTCTGGTAACTGAGAAATCTTGACCGCTTGTTCAGTGTGCTCAGCTGTACCAACTTTGAATGCCTCTCCAAACACACTAATTGGGGACCTGGACTATGTTGAGTGTCTCAGGTTTCCACATCTCCCAGACAAACTGCACATAAGGGCAGACTAAGCCACATCAAGATGTGCTACCCACCTGTACAACAGATGACCAATTTTAAATGTGCAAAGAAAAATGTCCACAGAACAATATGATGCTTCTTTTGGTTGGTGCACAAACAATTCAGACAGGTGAGGGCCTGAACCATGCCGTTTAGCTGTACTTTTTCATTGCTAACGAGATTTTATAGGGCTGAAATTTTATACAGTCCACTATCGAGTAGTATTCCTAATTGCATGACTTCAAAGTGGACATGTGAGCCCTACTTTCACGTGATTTTAGTGGCAGGCAATCTCTGCCCTTCCAATTGTTCCTATGAGGTCTTATATTAACATTATTATTGGGGTTTTTATTTAACTTCAATTTTAGTGAAAACTGTGCCTCCTTCTTTGAATGGGAGCTTGAATACCGAGATTAAATTGATAAAGAAAATCAAGTCTGAATCAGTTTATAGCCCAGAGGTACATTGGGAATCCCGTAAAGCATTGTTTCAGGAACCTGGTTAGTGTTCTGTACACCTGCTTAATGTTTTTTTCATCGTCACAAATGTCAAAGTGCTTAGTAAGTCACTGGGCTTTGAATGACAGCCATGCACTGGGCCAGCAGTTATGTTTTTTCACTACCAAATTGGACCATAAATGATGAAAAAGAGGTCAAAAAGGAAGTATGGAACCATACAAATTTGAAAGGGGAAACTGCTAATAGCCATAAACCCGGTGCAATCAAAGGCTTGGCAAGTCATTGCAAATTACCTGCTCTGTGAATTACTGATTGCACTGCATTATGATATAGAACTTTCTAACTCCTTTCATCTGTAGTAACAGAGCTTCTAATAGCTCACAGATCAAAAGTAAAACTCAGCCAGAAGAATTTAGGTACAAATATACCAAGGTTGCACAAGCCTAATTCATATGAACAAAATGTTAATATGAATCCAATGCTACACTTAGTTGACTTTTAGTCTACTAATTATTTAAGATTGTGTATGCCTTTTACTATCAAACTTGCCAATGCAATACTCATGGAAAGGGATGGTTGATAAAGCATGTGTGGCTAATTTAAGGGCAGAGTAAAATTTTGCACGTACTTTCATTGGGGTTTAATGCAAGCTTGTGTGCTTTAAAAAACAGCTTGCCAATCTTTCAGATGTAAGATGCTCAATTCTTTTCTTCTACCTCAACACTTAGATGCATAGTAGTTCACGAGACTCAAAAATACCTTTTGGATATTGGGAAAAATGTCCAGATCAGTACCTTTCTCTTGAAAAATTAAAAACAGCCATGAAAGAGTTAAGTGCACTGGTTATTCATATATCACTATAGTCAGATTATTTTCCTCTTGTGCTTTCCTGAAGATCACAGAAACTGAACAAATGGACATTTGTACTGTAGGTAAAGAAGACTAAGGTGGGGTAGGAGCAGGTCTTTACATTCTGAGACACGTTAAAATTTAAAAAGATTCTGCTGGAGTGTTGCCAGGTGAAATTTAATACTGACATAAAAATAGTCCTGGTGCCTGGGAGGTAAAGAAAAAGCAGATTGGGTAGATAGGTGACAAAGAAAAGTATTCTGTGACACTGGGGTCCTTTATACTTGCAACTGAAAATCACTTAATGGTTAGCTCTTGGATCTAGGTTTTTACATAACCCTCCATAACTTTTTTTTTAGAATAATAATTTTTACTTCATAAGAATTACTCACCATTTAGCATTACTCATGGCTCTAATGGAATAACCACAGTGAAGAACTAAGAGAGACGCACCTCTGTCTTATGGGAAAACACATACAAACAAGTGCCAGACTATAAAATGTATGCATACTGGTATAAGAATATACACAGAAAGCTGAGAGAATTTGTAGGGTTTTGTTTGGAGTGTGATAGTCAGAGAAGGCTTTCAGATGATGTGACACCTGAGCTGAGAGGTAATCAGCATGAACAAGTCAGCCTTGTGAAGATAGAGAGACAACCAAAAGATGAAAAAAGTAACCAGGACCGCACACCTAAACCTATGAAGACTTCAGATTGGGTGAAGCAGAGTAAGAAGTGTAATGTGGCTGCACCGTACTGAAAAAGGTCAACAGAGTTGATGAGAGGATAACATAAGACTGTAGATCACAGTAAAGAGAAGCAGGTCATGTACTCGTATAACTGGCTATTCTGTAGAGAGCAGGTGATAAGTGAGAAAGAATTGAAAAGACTCAGGTGAGAGATGACAGCAGTTTGTAGTAGGGTGGTGACACTGAGGATGGAGAGAAATGAAGACAAACTGATCCCTTCTCATAAGATCCCCTAAACCCAAACACAAACCCACAATTGTTGAGTCGTTTCTAACCCATAGCAATCATACAGGACAGAGTACAAGCGCTGCATGTAGTTTCCAGAGAGTGCCTGGTGGAACTGAACCACTAACCTTTTGGTTAGTAGATATAGCATGTAATCACTATGCCCCCAGTTTCCAAGTGATATTTGAAATGCCTGTCAGCCCTCCAATCTTCAAGATATTAGGGTCCAAGCTTCTGGTTAGAGCAATTCAGCTTATGACATTTTATCCTCAATGATTCAATCAGAAAATTCATTTTTTTTCTATCAGTATTCCATGAACTTGGTGAAGTATAGGAGTTTCTCTTTACTTAAAATGTGAAATGTAGACCTCATTGAAGGAAGGCATGAACTCTTCCATTAACGTTTATTTTTAAAGTTACTTCAAATTTTTGTGGCACAAGAAGGGGTTATATATCCATCGGTCAATATATTTCAGTTGATGAAATTTAAGCATTTGAGGTGAGGTGAAGGTCTATGTGTTATCACAGACAGAGAGGAAGAGCAGGAACTGGAACAAGAAGAAAGAAGCTGCTTTGCATTATTTCTAGGGCAACAAGTATTATGAGATTGAGAGGATTTGGGAAAGGAGGACTCTGAGTTATCTACTACATACTTTTGGCTTATTACTTTTATAAATAGCACACTACAATGGACTCTGAATTTGTATAAATTAAGAAAGTCTACATCTATTTTAAGCTTCCTTTAAAGCATTTGAGAAGAGTGCCTTGGGATTTCCCACAATCAGTGGTAAATTAACAGAGAAAATACAGGAACACGGAGCAGAGAATCAAACAAGACAAATTAGAGACTGTTGAAGGAGTAGCTGAAACCGAAAAACGTAAAATACAACTGTTGAGGCCACTTCTGGTTCCAGGGACCCAGAAAGAGCAGTTGGTAGATAATATTAGATAGTTGTGCTTATATATATAACTGTTAGCCACTGTGGATACATAACTGCTCTGTGAACCGCATACAGTTCATTACATAGTGCAGGATCAGCACACACCAACTCCTTTGCTGTCATCATAATTTCCCACAATAGGAGGAAGCTTTCATCGAAAAGAGAATGAGGCAAACAACACTGATCACAAAGTGTCAGTGGTTGGTTATCTACAAAAGGAAGGCAAGTGAGAGATGTGTCTTGCAGCAAGGCTTCCCCAGGCTTTTGTCATCATGGGATACAGCAAGAGTGATGATATTTGCATGGCTTATGGGAGGTACCACCCCGAGGTGACTAAAAAAAAGTTATTGTGGAAACAATCTGCTATATTTTCTTAACATTACATAGCACTGTTTAATTATATAGTATTATACAATTAAGGAAGATCCTGGAGGATGCAAACAGTTTGCAACTGGCTGCTACCTCAGGTTTGGTGGTTTCAACCCACCCATAGGCTCTCTGGAAGAAAAGTCCTGGTAAACTGCCATTAAAACCCAATAGATCAGTTCTACTCTGTAACATCTGGGGTCACCAGAGTCAGCGACAGATTGGAAGGCAGCTAAGAACAAGAACAATACATGATTAAAAAGATACGAGACGTTGAGGAAAATCCTATTATATTTGTAGCATATGTCTATAAAAATCTTTTCAAAGTCCCAATGAGAATCTTGTCTTTCTTGTGCATACCATTATTACAAGTTTTAAGCTTGAGGAGCTCATCCTTGTCTTTCACTGACACACAATGATGGAATTTCTGGAGGAAAAATAATTTCTCTTCCAACTGACTTTTCCAAGTATTCCAAACCAGGTCTCAAAATGTGCACATACTGTTAGAGCAGTCACCGTGCAACAAGCTTAAGTGTCCCTAGGAACACACAGCCAACACACACACAGAAATGTCGAATAAAAACACCATGTCCCATGAAGACAGAGTTGGAGTCTGCCACTCACAGTGGGGCTATCAGGAATCTTCAGAGTGCTTCCCTGTCCCTGTAGGCCGTGTGGCAGGGTCTTTGGATATCTGGAACCCGGATTTCTCAGCACTCTGCTAGGCTCCTGCTAGTAGCACACCCTGAGCACAAATCCTAAATACACGACAATGTCTGGAAGTTCCTCAACTGTGGAGCAAGACTGCTCAGATTACTGGTTGGCTGCAAGGATAACGAGGCCTTTCCACAGACCCAGGCGCATCCACCATGAAGCTCCTAACTACTGCTCGTAGCTAGAAGCCAGTGAGCAAGATTGCAGCCACCCTAAGGCTCCGCCTGGTCCCTCCAGGGCTGAGAGAATATTTTGCGGTAAATCCACAAACCACCGCTGAGGCATACTGATTGGAAAGCTCTGTTTTAGAGCACAGAGGTTAAGCCAGGGCTACGCTTCCGTCAGAGCACATTATTTGTCTACACAAGATGTTGGTCACTAGATTTTCAATTCTAACTTATACCACAGTAAACATCAAAAGGGTAGAACATTTTTATTTTAGCTTCTTCTACTTGTCCTTAAATGGGGTCTTCAAGAGTCAGTAGACTGAAGGGGGAAGGTAAGGTATTCTCTTTGATGTCTATACTCAGACTACTGAGTGCTGCATCCAAGCCCTGAATTCTGAGTGTCAGTTTTAAGAGTTCTCCTAATGAAAGAATAACAATTAGGGAGATCTGGATGTGATAGTTTAGAAGAAAAGAGAAATGACAAAAGGAATACTGTCCAATAATATTGTAATATAAAGTCACATACATATATATATATATTTAATTTTAGTAGCTTCCACTAAAAATATGAAAAGAAACAGGTATTATTACTTTAATTACTCCATTTAATGCTACATTTCTAAAATATTATCATTGCATCTAGCCCATGTTTTAAATGATTAATGTAATATTTTATATTTTTCATGAAATCTGAACAGTAACCTACAGTGCATCTCTATTCAGATATGTCATCATTTAAGTCTCAGTAGCACTGTGTGGCTAGTGACTGCTGGGTTGAGTAGCATGGCTCTAAGGAATAATCTAAGCAAGAGGCTATCTCAACTCCTGGCTTCCTGGTGAAGACAATCACGTTGACTATGTTGCTGCAGTCATTCCAAGACCTTGTAAATAACTCCATTACTGCATGTACATTAGACTTAAAGCAGATTAGGTCCAATCAGGCTCAAAAAGAGGGATGAGTTAAGGTGCTCTTTGATTCACTCATGCCCAGTAGATCAGAGGGAAAGGAGGAGTGCAAGCAAGAACAAAGTCTAAGTGACTGGTTTCTCAGGAGAAGTGCATAATTTTCTCTCCACTGTCATATATTTCTGGCTAATCTTAGCAGTAGTACATCTGCTGGCCTCTTTAAAGGGTTATAAAAATACTTTAATCCTATACTTTTTCACCCCACAAAGGTGAAGGGAAAAAAAAATGATTTAGACAGTGTAGACTTGTCACCTACTTCAAGCCATAGCAGGAAGTTTATAGAGCTAGAGAGGCAAAGGTACTCACTGAAGCAATGAGAAAAGAAAAACGTAATTACAATTTCCCAACTTTGATTCTGAATTTTTAAATGTTTGAAATTCTGGTAGCCAATCTTTCTCAGAAGTTCATACTTCAAAATACAGTTGCAACTTTTATATCATGTTGTAACTTACGCAACGTTGATTGAATTCTTGCCCCTGTGATTGTTCGCTTTGTATCCTTGTGTGTTCACTGCTGAGTTTCCTGCTTCATATTTGTGGATTTTATTTATTTAAATATTTTCCTTCCAAGAGTCAAAGCAATGTATCAAAGCCAAAAGAATATATTTTCATACATACGCATATAGTATACTATTTTTTGAGCCACAGTTGTTATTTTCAAATGCTTTTCTGCAATCTATTTTCCTCTGAAATAAAGAGAAATTAAAAAAGAACTGCCAAATCTGTCTTGGAACTTCCACTTTAAATTCAAAACAGATCCCAGAATGTCTACTGGGATATATCTCTAGTATGACTGAAAAGGTGCACCTGTGATTACCTAAACTAGTCAAAGAATGGCACCATTGCTTCACATAAATGTAGTCATAGGTATTTTTTATTTGGTTATAGAATTTTATTATAAATCCCAGTGTTCAGCATAGAATTCTATCTGTCCTATAGGTCTATTTTCATTTTATTTTATTTTATTTTTTGCCTGTAGATAACATTTTACAGCAAAAGTGTAATGCATAGTTTCTGTCACCCCTTAGCCACTAATGGAACTTAGACCAGCACAATGGGTCAATAACAAGAAGATAAAGGGAATTCTCTGCCTTTCTGGCTCAGCCCATGCATGTGGTCATGATTTTCCAACTTTATGGTAATAAGGGGAATGTGTTTATCACCCCTCTAGTCCTTCTCAAGTTGATCCTCCATTGTTACGGTGAGCATTCGGCCATAGATATTACAGAATTGTTAAATAATATAGAGGGTAATAATTCAGATGGCAATTCAGTTTTACAAAGGAACTGTGTTGAGGAAAGAGTGGCAGGTATGAAGGACAGGTTCAGAGATGCATTGGTCAAAGCAGGCAGTCATCTTAATATTTCCGATCTATTTTTAACCTGAAAATTAAAGATAGTCTGACATATCTCATTCTAATTTGCCCTGACATATTCTGATGTAAGTAAAATAGGCCTATGTCAGTCCACAAATAACTGCAATAAAAATCATATGTAATAGTATTCTGACTTGTTTTACCTGTAACTGCCAGTACAATTTAGATGGTTTCATCTGTCTGTGCTTTTTCAGACAGCTAAGTAAATAATACAGTGATTTCACTTATCTTGAATACTGCTTGGTTTTCAAAATCAAGCAAGGAAAAAGATAAAAATAACTCAGGTTCTTTAAATGGGGACAAAAGGCTTGAACAAATAGTTTACAAGGGAACATATTTAAATGGCCAGTAAGTACATTAAAAAAGTGAACAAAGCAGTTAGTTATCAGGAAATGAATTAAGCCCATAATAAGATAATGCTTCATACTCACCAGAAAAGCAAAAATTAAAAGGCAAAAAGCACTAAATGTTGGTGAGCTCATGAGCTACCACAATATTCATATATTTTTTATGAAGGTGTAAAATAGTACTATCACCTTGAAAAAAAGTATGGCAATTCTTCTACAAAATTAAACACCTACCCCACAACACAGCAATTTTATTTATGCAAAAGAGGTGAAACATACATACACTAAAAAGACTTGTATTTCTCAAAAATGTATTTCATATCTTTATAGAAGGTTTTTTTCTTCCTACATTCGTTAGCTGAAAACTGGCTCCAAGATTTCCTCAGCAGGAGAATGGATATACAATCTGTGATGTATTCATACAACGTGATAGCATGCAGAAAGAAAAAGGAACACGTCACCAGTACGTTAATAGCAGTAAATCACAAAAACATTATGCTGCACACGACATGATTCCTTTGAATGACCATGAGCCTTAAAAATGAGCAAAATTGATCTATGATGAAAAACTGATGTCTCTTGCAAGGGTACAGCAATTAAGCAGAATTTAGCATGGTAATATTCTATACCATGAAAGAGATTTTAGTTACACTGATGTATATATTTGTCAAAAACAATCAAATAGTACATAAGATTTGTATGTTTCACTTCACGTATAATTTACTTTACAAAAAAAGCCATTAAACATTGAATCTAATTGATGAAACTCATTCTAAGTGTTCAAGGGTAAAGAGGACTAACATCTACAACTTCCTTTGAAATTCATCTGAGAAATGAAATAGATTGAGAGGTAAGTGAAGCGTAGAGCTAGTATAATTAGAGAATCTAGGTGGTAAATAAGTATTTTCGTTGTGTAAGCCTTTCAGATTTCCTGTATCTTTGAAAATTTTAATAATTAGATGGTAGAAAAATAAATTATTCATACAGGCATCCTTTGAATTGCTCCTGAAGACTAAAAGTAGAAATGTAAAAAAGCAAAAGAAACATCAAATATATCTGTCTAATTTGAACAGAGGGTTTGATGTTTTGCTTGCTATTCTGTTTAAATCACCTTCCTTGTGGTTCTTTCATGGTTCTTTCATGTAGAAGCAAATTATTTCCCTACCCAGAAGGACTCTTCCATCCCACTGAAGGTATTTAAATCCCACACGGAAAATGTGTTGACCAAAGGATTGTGAGCTGAGCCAGATGCATGCAATGTGTCTTCACAGTCCTGTAACGATCCACTGAGCATTTGGCCAAGGTCTTTTTCTACTTGTAGGAGAAGGAAGATACAGCGATTAACCACAAAGCTTTCAATGGGGTATCTGAGTCTGAATTTGGGTCTACCCTTCATCCGCATTATTTCTCTATAAAAATCATTAAATCTTCCTAAGCCATGGTTTCCTCGTTCACCAAAGTGCAAATGAACGACACATGTTCTTGAGGGTCATTTGCAAGGAGAACCTGAGGTAATGTAAGCATTAGTAATTATTCTCTCTCTCTCTCAAACACTCAAACACAAAGCCAGAGAAGAGAGAACAAAAAAAAAAAAGAAAAGAAGAAAATGAAGGAATTTAAAGACAACTGTTTAAGTAAGTGATAGGGTGATGAAATAAGGAACTGAAAAAAGTATCAAACTAGAGAGCTCCAGGTTTTTCCTTCATAGGAATTTTTCCCTCTTTTTTTGCACTCTGTGGGTTTCAGAAGTCATTTTTTTTTTTTTCTGGAATATTCAAGCGGTGACAGCAATGATTATTCCTAAGCATAGATCTGAATGAAAAGCCACACTATGGAATATTTCACTTTCCTTGCAAATCTTCTCATAAATATATGGGGCTAGAATCCAGGAAACTGGGCTAAATCCCTCCCTTACCGCTTGGATTTTCCCCAAATCATTCATCATGGACATGGGGTGGGGGGATGAGAGTTTCTCTTTGGACAATATCTTAGGAAGTTCTGGCTGGGTTAGGGGAAAGAGACAAAGGAGCCTATACTCAAACAGTCAGGGCGTTTTTACCATTGTACTACTTAAAAAACACACACAGCATTCACTGATGACTAAATCCTCTACCCTAGGGTTGCCATGAGTCGGATCCGACCTAACGGCACTTGGCATGTGTAGTGTGGTGCTCAAAATTGCTTGAGCAGTTCAGAATTGTATCCAGGGCTTTTTGAAGAATAATGGTCAGAGGAGAGAAGATGAGAGTTCCTGTCGCTAGATTCTAATGTTGACTACCTCTAAGTATTGACGATGGTTTTTACGGACTAGCACTGAATGACTCTTTGGATTTGAGTGACGTCTATTTCAATTATGCCGTTATTCCTAGACATAGAGGATGAACTTGTATAGAGGCATTGGATCGGTTTGGTAACAAAATTATCCTTCTCCCAGAGAAATTGTGTTTTATGTGTAAGGGCCCCCAAATGCATGATAGATTGCTCTGTATAATACTTCTTATGTCTGCCCGGGATTCTATGCCCTGTTTTTCACCTTTGGAATAAAACATCATGCTACAGATTTCTCAGTGAGAAGAAAAGGTAAAGGAAAGAGTGGAAGAATAAATCTGAAACAAAACAGAACATCTTTTATACTATAAATGACTTTAAATTATTTTCCTTTCACTCAATTTTTTAACTGCTTTATTTTGAAAATACCAAATTATTTCAGGGGCTTAGGAATAGAAAGCCACCGGGCATTATCTTTTTCTGGTTCCAAAGCTTGAAGAAACTTGCCTAATTGCAGCTGTGGCAAGAATGCTTTAAGAAAAAGTCCATTTTATAATTCAGATAATTAAAAATGATCAAAGGTGCCCTTATAGCATTTGAAAGAGCTTTTTCCTAGTGGTGGAGCACAACCTATATTCTTAGAACATAGCCATTGGCTCAATGTTCTCTGTTCCTCATGTGTGACTAATTCCTTCTGCTACAGAGCACCAAAACTTTCCATTCTTTGAAACTTAGTGTTTTACTAGACACCAATGAAGCACACCTGTTCCTAATATACAAAAAAAAAAAAAAAAAAAAAAATCCATTGCCATCAAGTCAATTCTGACTCATAGCAACCCTACAGGAGGAGCAGAACTGTCCCATAGGACTTCCGAGGCTGTAATCTTTATGGAAACAGACTGCCACATCTTTCCCATGTCTCATGTACAGCCACTTTCATTTCTTGTTAACTGTGACAAACGAAATGGGAAGAAATGTGTTTTCCCGTTCTAGTGTTAAACGTAATATGGAGTGTCATGTTATCAATCAAAAGAGGAAAAAGCAGTGAACATCTACTAAGTGCAAAGGAGGTACCATGTAATTCAAGGAACATGAAAAAGTTTAGTGAGTATCCCTCTGGGCCAGGCCTTTTTGCAGATACTAGGTGGTGGACTATGGGAGCAAACAGCAGAAACAAAATGAACAAGAAGCAGAGAAGGAAGGGAGATAGACAGTACTACCTGAAAAAGTTGCTTGGGGGGAAAAGCAGTGATAATGGGGAGATATGAATGAAGATTAAGTTGAGGGATCAAGCACGTAGCTCTTTGGGGGAGGACTTCTCCCAACAGAAAGAACAAGCCAGAAAGTACTGGACATGCTCGCAGAAAAAAAGAGGTCAGTATATCTCTAAATGAATGTGTGAGATAAAAAAAAAAAAGCAGTAAGAGATGTATTTATAGTGGTACAAGGGCCAAATTACATATGGCACTGTAAACCATTCTGGTTTCTAGGTGGAGCAAACAGTTAACTTGCTCACTACTATTCAAAAGGTTGTTGGTTCAAATCCACCCAAGACATTTTGCAAGAAAGGCCAGATGCTCTGTTTCCAAACACCAATCATTAAAAACTCCATAGGATACAGTTCTACTCTGATGCAAGTGGGATTACCATGTGTCAGAACTGACTCGATGGTAACTGGTTTGGAACTCATTTTAAGGACTTTGCCCTTTGCTATAATGACATAGGAGCAAACAGAATGGTTGAAAAAAATGGGAGACAGTACCTGATCTATGTTTTAATATAATGCCTAGGTGAGTATGGTTGTTTTAGTGAACAGAGACTGCAATTCGAAGGTAGAACCAGCAGGATTCACTGATATAATAATAGACATGCAATGTAAGAGAAATAGGAATCAAAAATGATACTAAGATATCCACTATCACTTGCTAAGGGAAAGGAAAAGCTCCGGAAAGACCAGATTTGGTGAGAGTAACCTGGAAATTCTATCTGGGCATGTTTCATTTGAGATGCTTATTAAAGATACAAGTAAAGATGTTTTGGACCATAGTAGAAATGAATACCTAGATTTATAGGAGAGGTCCATACACATTTGAGAGCAGATGGGGAGAAAGGCAGGATAAAGGTAACATCTTACACAGCAGTTCAGAGAAGGGAAAGTACAAAGTGTATTAGAGCAAGAATGAATCTTCTGAGCTAGCCTGGTTGTGTGATATGTGTAGCCCACTTCCTGGACACCTATAGCAGGTTTGGGGGGCCAAAAGCTTCTTCAATTTTTCTTTCATTGCAGTTTTATTGTTGGAAATCCCAGTGGTGCAGTAGTTTACAGCTACATCTGATGACCCAAAGGTCAGCAGTTCAAATCTGCTAGGTGCCTTTTGGAAACTCTATGGAGCAGTTCTACTCTATCCTATAGGGTCACTATGAGTCAGAATAGACTCAGTGGCAGTGGATTTGGCTTTTGATTTTGCTTAGTTATCAATGTTGTTTTATTTACTTATTTTTTTCTTTTACCAAATCTGGCAGCAAAGTATATAAGACATTTTAAGACAATATTGAAACTTGTTTTTTTTTAATCCTTCCCCCACACTCAAACCTCACCAAGTTCTATATTTTCATTTGTGAGTACAGTAATAGCTGTGTAAAACATCCATCTCTAACCATTTAGCATCTACTGAGTTCTTAGTCTAAGTAAATCCTGGTGGAGGGAAATGTTATTAACAAAAATATGTACAAATATTCACTATACTAAATGTCTCCACTGTGTGTCAGTTCTGGAGTGGAGAAAGAAATATGAATAAGATAAGGCTCAAGCTATGAACAGTTACACAAGTTTATTATTTAGATCATTCTACCTTAACAGTTAGAAAATACATATCTTGTGCTCAAGATTGGGAGTTTGGCACAGCTTAAACTAATCTATACTCAAGTTCCATGGAGACAGAGGAAGCTATGTTGTCTACAGTCATTTCCAAAATTCCTCAAGAATAACAGTCATCATCTCTGGGGTCTGATCAACTCCTGATATTAAAGGGCAAAAGAGACAGAGACATAAGGAATCATGAGGTTTTTTTTTTTTTTTTTTTTTTCCTTCTTCCAATAACAGACAGGAAATATCTTAATATTCATTCCATTCCTCAAAACACAACCATGGTAAATATTAATAATTTTCTTACTGATTTTTTTTAACATGGATTTTAATTTTAGAGCCAACTTCATTGGCTATTTCTCCCACCTTGTTATTCTCAACAGCATATTGGGATGAACTGGGAATCAGAAGACCTGTCTCAAGTCTACACTCAGACACTGGTTTAGCCTCTTAGCCTCTTGGAAGCTCAGGGTTCTCACTGCAAATTAAGAAGGATCCTTCTTGTGGAACACAGTGACAAACACCTAATTTCTTAGAGTCATATGGGAGCTTTGTGACATTGGGAAAGTTACTGAATCTTTCTCACTGCCAGCTGTTAAACTGAAAATTAGAGAAAATAACTGCCTTCACACAGTGTTGTTATGAGGATTAAATGAAATCATGTGTGAAAAATTTCTGGCATGTAGTAGGCAGTCAATAAAGTTAATTTCTTTCCTTCATTGAACGTGAACATTTCAGTTTCAATATAACATCAAGCCTCTGGCTCCTTAATTTTTGTAAGAACCATTCAGGGTGGAAATTGCAAAGGTTTTTAACACCATTGTTTTGTTTTGTTTTGTTTTTTAATTGACATCTAGTATGTTTAAAAGGATAAAACTGTCTCTAAGTTAAAAATATAGATCCAACAAGGAGGATGAGCAGGGAAGAGATAACTGATGTTTCCCTTGAGGGAATTTCAAAATTGTTTGAAAGAAAAGGAAGGAAGGGAGGAAGGAAGTTAGTTGATAAACAGTTATAAAGACTATAAATTACAAATGAACCAAATAGGAGAGGATTTGCTGTGTCCCCCTCCCCATTAAGATGACTTAAGCCACGTGGTTAACATGTCACAGTCATCTTTCTTTCAAGTTGGAAAAAAAAATCCTGACGGCAAATGACCTTATGAGTGTCAGCTCTGTGAATGATTCTATGCTCTCCCTAAGAAGAAATGTATACTTGACTAATTTGGCCTTTTTTTCTTTTTTTCATATTTTGTCTATTTATTGCAATAACTCCTTTCAGCTGGCAATCAAAGTCCAGTTTGCAGCTGCCTTTACAAAAGCAAAGCTTCCCTGCTACAAATGAAAATTTTAAGGACCTCATGTTTGTGCTTTAATATCACACATCTCAGTATCCAAGATATGTAAAATGCCCCCAATGTGGAGAAAACACAATAAACAGTCACTGTCACAAAGCACCATCTGTTACTCAGTGTTTCAATTCATCACACAGTATAAAATACAAATGAAGAAAAAGAGGAAGGGAGAGGTAGCAGTAATTTATGCCTGTCTAGAAAGTCTGGCACCACAGCCCCAAGTGTAGGGACCCATTTACAGGGGAAAAAAATGTAACCAGAAACTTTGTAAGCATAGAAGATGAGATCATCTACTAACAGCAATCTTTCAAATTCGTAGACACTGTTGGATTCATGAGGTGAGAATGAGCAGTACAGAATACTGTAAAATTCATTTGTAGTATTTAAATTTGCTAACATGCATTCTCAAGCTTTGTTGTAACACTTATACTGTAAACCAAAAAAAAAAAACTGAAAATACCTCAGTAATTGAAGTAATGATCGGCTTGTACATCAAAAAGACAAAGTACCATATGGAACGCTAAAGTGTTATTTGAAGGAGAAAAGAACAACAAATCCAGAACTTTAGAATTATCCTTTTTCTTAATTTTTACAGTTATTAATTTGACTAAATAACTTGAATAATTAATTAATTTCATTTTATTTGAACTGATTTCTCTTCTCTGGGGCATGGTCACAATTTGTTTTTAAATGCTTTTTCCCTAATTTCTTTTCTTTAAGGGAGAGTTAAATTGATATTCACGTGCACAAAAAAAATAATTTATAGTATTGTAAATGATCTGTACTTTTCTTCCTACACTCCTTGGAAACTCTGTGGGGCAGTTCTACTGTGTCCAACAGGGTAGCTATGAACTGAAATTACCTCCACGGCACTGGGTTGGGTTTAGTTTTTTGGTTACATTAAAGAAGGTTAAAATAACATCTATCAATAAAGTATAGCTTATTCTGAAATATCTATATGTCCATTCAGAAATTTAAAATGTGAGAATGAGCATAAATACTATTTAAACTTAAAATCAGAAGAGGAGAATGGCAATCTGTGTTAGGAGTCTCTCTAGGAATAGGCAAATATCAAAAGTTTGAAATAGTAGTAGCAAGGTGTTTCAGGGTGAGAGAGAAAAGGATCTGGCCATGTCCATATTACCTGCTTGGTGCTCAGTTTATATTAGAAAGGAAACCCTGGTGATGTAGTTAAGTGTTATGTCTACTAACCACAAGGTCAGCAGTTTGAATCTGCCAGGCACTCCTTGGAAACTCTGTGGGGCAGTTCTACTGTGTCCAACAGGGTAGCTATGAACTGAAATTACCTCCACGGCACTGGGTTGGGTTTAGTTTTTTGGTTACATTAAAGAAGGTTAAAATAACATCTATCAATAAAGTATAGCTTATTCTGAAATACCTATATGTCCATTCAGAAATTTAAAAAGCAAACATTTGGAGTCATAAAAATATACAGACATAATAATAGACATTATCCAAATTAAGACAAAGAGAGGGAAAATGACCTGGAAGAATATGTTAAGAGCCTTAGTTGGATAGACCATGCCTTTTCAAACTTTATAGTGCCCTAAAACCATCTGAAACTTCATTTGAATGCAGAATTACAGAATCTCTTGCTACACGTCTGGGATGGAACCCCAGAGTCTACTTTTCTAATGAGTTCCAATGCAATGCTGGTGCTGCTGGTCCGCAGACTATACTTTTGGTAGCAAAGCTTCAGATCATGATACAGGAAGAAAGATTAAGTTTAGAAATTGCACCTATAGAAACCCAGTTATCAAATGATCTTCCTCCTCAACGATCCCCTGCCTTCTGACACACAATTTTTCCCCAATGGCGTTTACTTTAGAAAAACTAAATAAACATGGCTAACTTTCCTCAGACAATCGCAATATCACAGATATTCTAAGATGAATAAATGAAGTATCTAATGTAACCCTTGAGACATCCTGGAACTATACACTTTTATTATCCCCAGTTTATAGAAGGGGTTTTTAGGTGGTGTTAACTGTACTCAGATGCTAACCAAAAGGTTAGAGTTTTGAGTCCACCCAAAAGCATCTCAGAAGGATTTACTTCCAAAAAATTAGTCATTGAAAACTCTGTGGAGCACAGTTCTCCTCTGACACATGAGGGGCCTCCTTGAGTCAGAATTGGCTTTTAAATTTAGAGAAAAGTCAACTGAGGCTTAGAAAAGTTAATAAATCAAATCAAGATCATACACTTAAGATTTACAGACTAGATTCTGAATCTGGCAAATATAACTCTAGTGCCTAAGTACTTCAGTCAATGTTGCTACAATCTTCAAGACTATTCTACTGCATTCTTAGTTATGTTGCAAACACAGAAGTAGACATAAAAGATATCCTAAGTGACACAATTATGAAAGAGAATTTGGGGGCATACCATCTTCAGTGTTAGCTTCTAGAGTAGGAGTAACTCAGAAATAACTCTTTCTGATGTTAGAGATTCTAAATGTATAGTGATTAGAGGCCACAATGGACCAACTAATCAATTGCAAGAGCCAGGATGAGGAAAAGATAAGGAGAAAATATTTATTTACTGAATTCAGTTCCATAGACTAAAGAAAGGACTCTAGTTAGACTCTAGGTATGGATATAATGGGGTCTCTAAGCCCTGAACATATGTGGAAAGCCTTAAAAGAGTGACATCTGAAAAAACAAAAACGTTGCCCTTAAACTTGAGACTCCCTAAAGGACTTTTACTGTCCCAGGCTACACTATTAAACATTTTATACATTTTGCTATTTTTAAAGGGTGTAATCCCTCCTAAGGTATGCCTGCCCCAGGGTCTTCCAATCAGTCTAGACCAGAATTTACAAGGACTTATCATTTTCGTTATAAGAATGTTATAATTATGTTTGCTTATTTCACACTATTTAATATACTCCCTCCTGCTAAAGTAACTTGCTGTGCCTTCAGTGCTTGTTGCTTATTTCTGCCAGATTGAAAAGATTTCTTTCTCTTTATTACTCATGCGCAAGGATAAGATGACCTTGCCAAGAGTTGTCATTCTTGAATGCACCTGCCAAGTGTCAGATACTTTAGTAGTTGAAATGCTTACAACATATGCAGCAGTTACCTCAGCTACCAACTTCTAGTGCCCATTATTTCAGAAGGGATTAGATACACACAGGGTGACATGATGTGCACACATATGACAATACGCCTACAGGTATTCATCAAATTAATACAGCACAGACCAGCTTAATTTTGTATAAGACCAGGTCTTACAGCAATTTACTACCTTCCACCTTCAACGTTTTAAAATCAAGAATTAATCTCTTGGACTACACTTACTGAGTTCTTGGCACTTGCTTACGTGAATGATATCAATCAGGCAGCCGCCAAAAAAAAAATCAAATTGGGTTTATAGCTACAAGGCAGAACCTTTCCTCCCTTTTTGCTATATTCTTTACTTTTTCTAAGAGAGTCTAATACTTTTAACAGTCTTCTGTTAGATCTTCAATCCAGATAAAAGTGACTACTTCTAAGCTATAGCGCTCAAAGTTAAGCTATGTTTAAATAAACAGCCAATCCCAACTACAGAAATGCTGGCACCTGCCCAGTTGATTGAAAGACCTGAAAGCACTACCCTATCCCAATCAAAGTGGCAGCGTCCAACATCCTAAAAGTGTGTATCATAAGTGGGACACAGTGCAGACGGGTCTCCTTGAATCTTTGGTAAGGTACCCAGCAGGGTAAAGGTGGGAAAGGTATGAGTTTCTCTCCCATGATTTATTCAACTCTATCAGACAAAATCTGTCACCAAATCATATCATGGGGAGTGTAAGGTGGCGAAGGGAGAAGGATAGACAAGAAATTTTCTAACACTGGCATGTAGCAGGCACCAAGGAAGACTGATACGTTTCTGCTTGCATTGCTTTATCACATCCCCAAAGACATCTGAAGCCTTCCCAGCTTTTGTCAATACCTGGGCAGCCTCTGGAGCCCTGCGGGCACAGTAGTTAAGAGCCTGGATGCTAACCAGAAAGTCAGCATTTTGAATCCACCAGCTGCTCCTTGGGTACCCTATGGGAGTAGTTTTACTTTCCGATAGGGTTGTTATGAGTCAGAATCGACATAACACAGATGGGTTTGGTTTTGGCTTGGGTAGCCCATGTGTTTCGGTAGATTTTCATTCCATGCCCACCTGAGTATGTGTACTTGGATGAACACTTACCCCTTTCCTCGGCAGATGTCAAAATCCCACCTAAAACTGCCTAGCAATCCTAGTGAAATTGACTTCTGCGGCAGTCTTACTTTATCACCCTGCTGGAGGCACCTTCAAGCCTGCCAGATAGTATTTCCTCTTGAAACAGTGTTGCAAAATATTCCTAGAAGCTTTCTTCTCTGTCTCTTTCTTTTTGCTCCTCTCCCTTTCCTTTTGCCCTCACACCCACTCACACACACCATTCAGAGTCCCAGCTGATTAATAATTAAAGAATTAGTTAGATGTCTTAAGATCATTGCTACTAGAAGATGCATGCGTTCATTTTATCAACAGCAACCTTTCATGAGCATGAGCTGAGTGGTCAGGACCACTGAGCACCAGAAAGGATCTTAAGGAGTTTTGTTAGATGAAAAAATTACAGCGACTTTATTTTTAATCAGGAAGTCTACTGAAGTCTAAATACTTTTTGGACTGGGAGGTCTTGCTGTGGGACCACAGTCACACTGGATTTCCTTGTCATCAGTTAACTCTTGGTGCCTTAGGAGTGCAGTGTTGCTCAGGCACAGGTAGGATTTTCTCAGAGGTTCTTGGCACTCTTAATTTTTAACCAATGTCACTGCCAAGAAAAAAAACAGATTGAGATAAACTTGAAGACATGTGGTATCTTCAGATACACACAGGTTGAGCTCATTTTACTCAGTAAAGGACCAGAGCATCTGCATAGAATTCTCTCCTGTGACCTGCAAATCTACTGCCTCGCTAGTAGCATTACTAGATAATTATCTAGGAAAACAACACTGGAATGGAGTGAGAGCTGGTGGCTTTCAGCAGACTCCAAAAAATAATAGGGAACAAAGTTTGAAGTCTTTTGTTTACGGCCTAGGCCACAAATCAGAGAACTCTGAAGAAAATTCCATGGACAGTCATGACTAAAATTTAAAAGGAGATTAGAAACTTGTTTCAATCCAGAATAAGCTGAAAACTCTGACATGTACCATTATGTTGTCTGAGGAACATTTCCAGAAGAAGGAGATGTCTATTCTGACCTTTTGCAGCGTGAATAACACATGTCGAAAAGGTAGACAGTAGACTTATTTTTATTCAGATAGCAAAAAGCTGTTTGTCTTGTTAAGAAAGCATGGCAGGCTGCTTTTGTCCTTCTTTTCCTCTTGTAATTTGAAAGTCCTCCCAGATAAACCTTTGTGGTATACAACTTGGTTTTGACATCTTGGCTTTATGCCTCTAACTGTTTATAAGTCATGCAAGGAAGTCATCTATCTTGACCAATATGGCTCAGACATATTTTCCATGTTAATTACACATGTTTGGACTGACATTGCAATGATACTATTTCATTTGTTTAAAACAACAGAATGGATGACTTTTTAACTCAAAAAATGTAGGTAAAAATTCTTCCCATTGTCAGTGTTACGAGTCTGGAAATTATAAAGTCACAGCCACTGGTGGTTAAAACCCTAGAGACTTAAAATGCTGAGATTCTGCAAGGATCCCTTATTTTGATTAAAAGCATGCTGAGAAAGTACAATATAATTATCAAAAAACTTATAATTACAATAATAGATGTGTTAGACACTCCAACAAGATTGGCCTCCTAAAATAATCACCAATTTAAAAGAAAACAGAGGCATTTTTTATTTTGACCCAACGGAAATGTTCAAGTTGTGGCTGTGTTGTTGAGCAGGACCTCAGTTCTTTTTTACACTTACCAGAACACCAGCAGTTAACCCCATAATGGCCAACTGCTAGTTATTAACCTACATTTGGTCCACAGCTGCCTGGTTGTGCTTACTTTATTGTTCTTTCCACCCTCAGCCCATTAGCTGCCTGGTGACCGCTTGCACGCAGAAGGGCCTTTGCTTAACGAAATCCCCATCAGGATCACAGCTGTTGTGAAATATGCAGTGACAAAAATATCCATGTGCAATGCGTTGTAGATAAATCCGTAAGCCAAGTTAAGCGAAACTTGAAAAACAAATGAGGGGCCTAGTTGAATTTCCTGGCTTCTGAATACTGTAAACTAGATTTCCTTCATTTTTAGGAATCCATTGTAAAGTTGCAACATGCTCCTCTTCATGCCTTTGATAATCAAGGCTGAATTTAAAGGCTTGAATCAGCAAAAGCATACTCTTTTCCAACATCTTTCACCATGCTCAGTCATTCAAACAATTCTCTTATTTTGGCAACAATGAAGTCACCACTGGGCACTTTTTCACAATATTCCTCACTTTAACACAAAACACTTGCCTCAGTTTCTCCCAGCCAAGGGATGTAGCTTAGTGCTCACAGACGTGTAAATATATCACAACATAACCTTTCGCAGCAGCCAAAACTAATGATCTGGTTTATCTCATGAACTGTCCTAGAAATGCCTTAAAGGTAATGGTGACTGGAGACGACGACGGTCACGTCTATGTTCAGTTATAACATTGGACTGTAGCTCTACTTCTTCCTACTTGACAGTGTTTAGAAACAGGAAGAATGCAAGGACACCAATGTCCTAAATCAAAAGGAGAGAGTGGAAAGGCCATTATCTCCATTATACAGTATTGAGTGACCCTCTCAGGCATTTTGTCATCATCCAAAATCCAGCAACGGATGTGACCTGAAGCTTTCTTAGATCCAACTGAATTTAAATCTACAAAGGGGTAATTGTTCCTGGTTTTAAATCACCTAAAATTGTGATCTGTCAGTGCTGATTGATTGAAATCTTCACCCCAGACAGAATTTTTTCTTTTATTATTATTATTAAACTGTTCAAATTTTTCCTTAGCAGTCAGGTAACCTAGATTTTTCTTCATGAATTCAGTAGACAACACTTTGAATACTTCTATGTGTAACACTCAGAATAAAACATTAGCAATTCGTAATCCCTGCAAACACAGAATCCAGGCTTCCGGGGTACGCATTCTCCCCAGTGTCAGGGAGCAAAGGGTTTGTTTTTTCCTTCCATTTATCACCTTGCTCTATGGTGTCACAGACTATGCAAATGAGAAAAACTATCATTAGTTCTTTTTAAGGTAAGCAGATGCTCCTGTATATGTGCATGTATTAATTACTTATATTTTGTGGTGTATGTTAATTTTGGCTTATTAATTTACTTTTCAGTAAATGTTCATGGGAAACCCTGGTGGTACAGTGTTTAAGTGCTACAGCTGCTAATAAAAAGTTTGGCAGTTCAAATCCACCAGCTGCTTGTTGGAAACTCTAGGAGGCAGTTCTACTCTGTCCTGCAGGGTCCCTGTAGGCTGGAATTGACTAGTTAGCAATGGGCTTTCTGGTTTTAAATGCTCATAGATAAGAACAGATTAACAAATGCATGAACTTAATCAGCAAATGATTGTTAAATAGAATATAATACTATGTAATTTAACTACTGTGAATAATAACTGGTGTGCATACGAATTACGAGTCTTACATAAAAAAGAGCTATTTGGGCTAGAATTCTCAAAGCAGACTTCTTATTTTGGATTCTCACCATGTCATATCATGTTACCTCTACTGCATATTTTTTCAGAAAGTCACCTCTGTCCACAAGATAAAGCATTGGAATGGCTTTGGGAAATCCAAAGGTAGAAAAAGCATAACTCCAATCTCCAACTAGAGCTAGTAAACTTACCTATTATTTTATGAAGAGCAGCAAATTCCAAAGACTTTTTTTTTTTTTTTTAAATCTATAGATCTCCCTTTGGGGCTTCTATTTTATGTTCCTTTTCTCTGTTAGTTAACACTATGCTGTTATTTAAAGGCAGTTCATGGTTCATAAAGTAGGGATTTTCTATAAAAATGAAAACAATTCAAACAAATTAAAAAAGAAATTTTTGGTTTTGAATATAAACTTTTACCCAACCAAGGAAAACTATAAGATATATCCCTTTACACTGACTATATAAAATTTGAATTAAAGGTTAGAGGTTTTTCTTACTTAATTTGTAATAATAAAGCCAGCCAAGTGCCATTGAGTCGGATCCGACTCATGGCGACCCTAGGGACCAGGGTAGAACTGACCCCCAGAATATTCAAGGAGCGCCTGGTGGATTTGAACAAATAGTGAAAAAAAATTCTTGAAATTGTTACTTAAAATTCTGTAGAAATTATATAAAATTATATAGAAATATGGTATTCACTTCAGTTGAAAATTCACTTATTTGTTGCTACCAAAAAAAAGTCGGTTGTGTGTGGAATATTGTGAGCACAAAGATAAGACACAATCTCACAAATCAAGAAATGTAAAATGAGTCATTAACTTGATGACGGTGTATACAGGTTGTATATAGAAGGAAGATTGTCATTTAAAAAAGACATAGAATGAGCATGTGGCCCAGATCCACAAAGCCTTCAAGAAGAAGGCAAACTAATGCCTAAAATAAAAACAAAATGATGGCAATCAAGGAAAAGGAATAAAATAGAATTTTACAACCAAGGAAACATTTTGTGGAAAGCACTGGGACGTAAAATATGCTGAATTTGAGAAGAGATAGAAAGGGACAAGGAAGAAGAAACTGGATCAGAAGGCTGGTTCTGATCAAGGGGGACTTTATACATCAGATTATGAAGTAAAGAATTTATCTTGCAGGTAAAGTTTTGTGTGTTGTGTTGATTCCAATCTACAGCAACCGTACATATAGGATAGAATACAACTGCCCTATAACAATTTCTAGGCTGTAATTTTTATGGGAGCAGATCACCAAGTCTTTACGCCCTTTGAGAGGGAGGTGGCTTCAAACCTCCAACCTTTTTTTCAATTAGCAGGTGTTCACTTAATTGCAGTGCTGCCCCAAACCAAACCACTGCTGTTGAGTCTATTCCAACTTCTAGCGACCCTATAGGAGAGAGTAAACCTGCTCCACAGAGTTTCCAAGAAGCACCCGGCAGATTCGAAACGCTGACCTTTTGGTTACTAGATGTAGCACTTAACCACTATACCACCAGAGTTTCTGTAGTGCTGTCAGGGCTCCTTTATAGCATTTTTTATGCAAATAATGCATGTATTCTGCTTCTTCTGCTGACCATACTCTCCCACTGCAAATTACTTTCAAAAGTGAGCTATGCTAATTTATTTTACATGGTGATTGTTAATTTTTTTATGAAAAAGGATAATGTAGTAAGATAATATATATCTATTCTAGAGCAATAATCAAAATGAACAAGAGAAAACAATCACATTGCACATATTAAGGAAATAAAATATATCTCGGATCTGACTCAACAGCATTTGGCTTTGGCACATGGGGAAGATGGAAAAGATGGTGTTCCAAACTATTTTTCCCCCTCTTAAATGATTACATTGTTTATACATTTTACTATTTAAGAGTCACAGGAGGAACAGATCTGACAGGGAAACAAGGATCTCCATTTTCAGTATGTTAAGTAGGTATTATCCATGGGATATGCATAAGCATAGGAGAAAATGTAGAAGTATGAAAGCAGATAAGATCAAATACCTCTTCTCAGATCAATATTCTAAAGAAAATGTATTTAAAAAAAAAAAACTGTAGAAGGCAATGAATGGCAACTAAAAGCAGGCAGACAGGGAAGTTGGTCAACAGTTGGAAATGAGAACTACACTTGAACGGCTTTCTCATGTTTTACAGCTTATAGCAGGAAAACAAGACCCAGTTTCTGCCACAAACCTTGGCTGAAATGGGATAGAAACTTATGATATTACTGGCTTGAAGAAGACAAAGTTCAAGATAACAGTAATTTTAAAAAGCCTGCTAGTAATTCAATTCTGACTCAAAGATAACTGCAGTAACTCAAAAACACATGAAGGAAATTTCCAGAAGTGAAAGCTGGTAGAGAGAGGAACACTCAAATTTTGAGAATAAATTCTACTCAAACATCTGGCTGCAATTTCTGCATGGGCAAGCAAGGTTACCACCCCCCAAAAACAGATGAAAATGAAGACAACTCAGTTGAGATTTCAGGTGTCTTTCACCACAGGAGACACTGCTTTTAGTTTAACTAAGTTAACTACCACGCTAACAAAAATTAATAGTCTTCAGAGGAATATAACTAAATTCAGAGTCCCTACAAGTTGACTTTCAAAATGAATAGGTAGTATCTAAAATAACTGAGTATATTTAAAAACAAACAAACAACAACAACAAAAAATTACAGGAAAATTTGATCCATACTCAAGAAAAAACTGATCCAAGATAATCTAGATGTTAAAACTAGTAGATAAGGATTTTAAAGCAACTATTATAACATTTTTTTAACATAAAGGTCATGTTTAGAATGAAGTGAACGAATAAGGAATCTTTAAAAAGAAACGGAAACTAAATGAAAAAAACAAAGGAATTTCAGAAAGAAATATAGCCAAGCCAGCCAAGTGCCATCGAGTCGAGAAAGAAATATAAAAATATGAAAAAAATCACTGGTAGACTCAACAACAGATTGGGAATAACAGAGAAAAAATAGAGAGAGTCAATGATCTTTATATGCATTGATAGAAATGATCTGCATTTAAAATATAGAGAAATAAATTTTACAAATAGAGTCTCAGGGAGATGTGGGAAAATATCAAGAGAGCTAACTGTGAAATCAGTGTGCATAAACTGATAAGACAGTGAAAGAACAAGCTAAATATTTGAACAAGTAGTGGTTACAATTTTCCAAAGTTTGATGAAATACTTAAATTTAGAGATACAAAAATCTTAGCAAGTTCCAAGCCAGATGAATTACAATGAAAGTGCGTCATAGTCAAACTATTGAAAATTGAGTGTGCAGAGACTATCTTCAGAGTGGCTGAGGGGGGTGGGGAGACATTACATACAGAATTACTATTGGCTTTTCATCAAACACAATGTTTTTGTTAGGCACCTTTCGGTAAGTTCTGACTCACAAAACAGAACAGAACACTGCCCAGACCTGAACCACCTTCATAATCATTTTTTACAGTTGAGCCTATTGTTGCAGCCACTAGGTCAATCTGCCTCCTAGAAGGTCTTCCTCTTTTTCACTGACCTTCTATTTTACCAACCAAGCATGATGCCTTTCTCCAGGGACAGGTTCCTTCCTCTTGATAACATGTGAGATGAAGTATATGAGATAAAGTCCCACCGTCCTCAAACTCCTGAGGAGCATTCTAACCATACTTCTAAGACACAGTCATTCCTTCTTTAGGCAGTACATTGTTTAGTCACCATTTTTCACCCAAACAATTCAACGATGTGCATTCTTCTTCATTCTTCCTTCTTCATCGTCCAGTTTTCTCTTGCATATGAGGTGACTGAAAACACCATGTCTTCAAATCAGGTACACCTTAGTCTCTAAAGTGACTTCTATTCTTTTTAAAACTTTAAAACTGTCTTTTGGAGCAGATTTGTCCATTGTAATTTTTCTTTTCTTTCTTCCTTTTCTTTCTCTTTCTTTCTCTATCTTTCCTTTCCTTCCTCCTCTTTCCTTTTTTTCTCTTTCCTTCCTCCTTTCTCTTTCCTTCTTTCTTTTCCCTATCTATTTTTTCGATTCTTCTCTCACTCTCTTTCTTTGTACTGTCATGGCCTTCATGTTTGATTTCTTGACTGCACTTCCATGGGCATTGACTGTGGAACAAAATAAAATGGAATCCTTGACAATTTCTGTCTTTTCTCCATTTATCATGATGTTGCTTATTGGTCCAACTGTGAGGATTTTTAATTTCTTGCTGTTAAGGTGTAATCCATACTGAAGTCTTTAGTCTTTAATCTTCATCAATAAATGCTTTAAGTTCTCTTCACTTTCAGCAAGCAAGGTTTTGTCATCTGCATGATGCAGGTTGTTAAGGAGCCTTCCTGCAGTCCTGATGCCTCTGTTCTTAATACAGGCCAGTTTTGGGGATTGTTTGCTCAGCACACAGCTTGAATAAGTATGGCAAAATTAGACAACCCTGAAGCACACTTTTTTCTGACTTTAAACAACAAAGTATCCTTTTGTTCTGTTTGAACAACTTCCTTTTGTTCTATGTACATCTTCCTCATAGGCACAATTAAGTATTCTGGAATTCCCATTCTTCACAATGTTGTCCATAATTTGTTATGATCCACTTGGTAGAATGCCTTTGCATAGTCAATAAAACACAGAGAAATATCTTTTTGCTATTCCCTGCTTTGAGCAAGGATCCATCTGTCATCAGCAGTGATATTCCTGGTTTCATATTCTCTTCTGAATCAAGCTTGAATTACTGAAAGTTCGCCGTAGATATACTTTTGCAACCAGTCTTGAATGATCTTCAGCAAAATTTTACTTGCCTGTGAAATTAATTACATTGTTCAATATTCCACATACACCTTCTGCATTTGATTGGATCACCTTTCTTTGAAACAAGTATAGCCATGGATCTCTTCCAGTTAGTTGGCCAGATAACTGTCTTTCAAATTTCTTGGCATAGGCAAGTGAGCTTTTACATTGTTGCACCTGTTTGTTGAAATATCTCAACTGGTAGTCAATCAATTCTTGGAGACTTTTATTTTTTTGGTCAACGCCCTCAAACCATCTTGGACTTCTTCTTTCAGTGCTTCTAGTTCTGGATCATATGCTACTTCCTGAGATGTCTGAACACTGACCAATTATTTTTGATACAGTGATTCTGTGTATTTCTCTTGTATTCTTTTATTTATTTTTTAAATTGTACTATTGATGAAGGTTTACAGATGAGTTTCTCATTAAAAAGCTAGTACATGTATTATTTTATAACATTTCTTCACTCTTTCTTAAAAACCCCATGGCACACCAACTCTCTCCTTTTTCAGTCTTGGGTTTTTTATTACCAGCTTTCCTGTTCCTTCCTGCCTTCTATTCCTTGCCCCTAAACTGGTGTGCCCCTTTTACTCTTGCTCTGTTTTATGGGACAGTCTGAACTCTGACTGAAATGTGAGCCTCAGGAGTGACTTCACCACTGAGCTGAAAGGTGTCTGCAGACCATACTCTCAGGGTTTCTCCAGTCTTTTCCAAGCCAGTAAGCGTGGTCATTCTTTCTGAGTTAGAATTTTGTTCTACATTTTTTTTTTCCAGCTCTGTCCAAGACGTTTCGCTGTGATCCTTGTGAGAGTAGTCAGTGGTGGTAGTTAAAACACCATCTAGTTGTACTGGACTTGGTCTGGTAGAGGCAATGTAGATGTGATCCACTAATCCTTTAGACTAGTCTTTCCCTTGTATCCTTCATTTTCTTCATTCTTCCTTGCTCCTGAAAAAGTAAGACCAGTGGAGTATCCTAGATGCTCATAGGCTTTTAAGAACCAAGGCACTATTCACCAAAGTAGAATTCAGAACATTTTCTTTATGAATTGTAATATACCGAATGAGCTAGGAGTTTCCTGAAACCATGGTTCTCATATCCCTCAGCCCAGTAATTTGGTTCCTCAAGAAGTTTGGACGTGTCTATGAAGCTTCTATGACATTGCCTTGGATAAGTTGTACTGGCTTCCTCAGGATTGTTTACTATCTTGCTCTTCACCAAATTTGCCATTTACCCATTTTTCTGTCCCCACTTCTCCCTTTCCTCAAAACCATCATTTCTTTTTGTATATAAGTCTCTTCACAAAAAAGATCATTTCTTTTTGTGCATAAACCTTTCCATGAATTTTTATAGTAGAGGTCTCATATAATATTTATCCTTTTGTGATTGTCTTATTTCAGCCAGCATAGTGCCTTCCAGTTTCTTCCATGTTAGGTGATGCTTCACAGAGTCATCATTGTCCTTTATTGCATAATACTCAATTGTGTGTATATATCATAGTTGATTCATTCATCAGTTGAATGGGCATCTAGATTGTTTCCATTTTTTGCTACTGTAACAATGCTGCAATGAACATGGGTGTGCATACGTCTATTTGGGTGACCACTCTTACTCCTCTAGAATATATTCTTAGGAATAGTATTGCTGGATCATATGGCATTTCTAGCTTCCTAAAGAAGCATCATATTGTTTTTGCAAAATGGTTATATCATTTTGCATTCTAACCAGCAGTGCATAAGAGTTCTGTTCTCCCTGCAGCCTCTCCAACCTTTGTTGTTTCCTGTTTCTGTGATTTGTGCCAATAATGCAAGGTGACAGTATTTCATTGTTGTTCTACTTGCATTTATCTAAAGGCTGGTAATGGGGAACATTTTCTAAGTTGGCTGCTTGAATATCTTCTTTGGTGAAGTATTTGTTCATTTCATTTGCACATTTTTTAATCCTTTCATCTTCTTTTGATGCTTTATATGCCATTTAGTATTTTGCCGTAGGATCATTCACTGTTACAATTCAAGGCTTGATCTTTGATTCCTTTATGTTGACAAATGCAAAATGCATTCCTTTGGTTTTCTAACTCTAGGTCTTTATGCATTTCATTATAATGTTTTACTTTGTCTTCTCGAGCTACCCTTTGAAACCTTCTGCTCAGCTTTTTTGCTTTATCATTTCTCCCATTCACTTTAACTACTCTGAAAGTCTCTTCTGATACTCATTTTGGTCTTTTCTTTCTTTCCTTCTCTTTAACGACCTGTTGCTTTCTTTATGTATGATGTCCTTGATGTCATTTCACAGCTCATCTGGTCTTCAGTTGTTAATGTCCAGTGAGTCAAACCTGTTCCTGAGATGTCTCTAAGTTCAGGTGGGACAAACACAAGGTCATACTTCAGCTATTGTGGACTTATTCTAACTTTCTTTAGCTTCAACTTGAACTTGCATATGAGGTACTCATAATCTGTTCTACAGTAAGCCTCTGGCCTTATTGTGACTGATAGTGAGTTTTTTCCATCTTCTTTTTCCACAGATGTTGTTGATTTGCTTCCTGTGTATCTCATCTAGTAAGGTACATGTATATAGCCACCACTTACATTGGTTTAAAAAGTTATTTGCAATGAAGAAATCACTGGCCTTAAAAAATTCTGCCATGCATTCTCCAGCATTGTTTCTATGACAAAGACCATATTTTCTGAATACTGATTATTCTTTTTTATTTCCAACTTTTATATTCCAATCACCTTTAATTATCAGTACATCCTGATTTCATGTTTAACCAGTTTCAGACTGTGTAAGTTGGTTAAAAAAAATTCACTTTCTTCCCCTTTGGCCTTAGTGGTCGTTGCAGGTTTTTTGTTGCTGGTGTTATTGTTTGTTTGTTTGGGAATTCTTTTGTACTGTGGGAGTTTCTGTGTTACTGTGATGCTGGAAGCTATGCCATCAGCATTTGAATGCCTCCAGACTAAGAAAGATTAGGAAGAGGGACCTGGAAGTCTACTTCTGAAAAGACTTAGCTGGTGAAAACTTTATGAATAGCAGTAGGACACTGTCTGATATACTGGTAGATGAGCTCTTCAGGTTGGACAGCACTCAGTATACAACTAGAGAGGAGCTGCCTCCTCAAGGTAGAGTTGACCTTAATGATGTAGATGGAGGCAAGCTTTGGAACCTGTGTTTGCTGATATAGCATGACTCAAAATAAGAAGAAACAGCTGCGAATGCCCATCACAATCATAATGTGGAATGTACAAAATATGAACATAGAAAACTGTAAACTTCCAAAAATAAAATGGAACTCATAAATGTTGATATCATAGTCATTATTGAGCTGAAATGGACTTGCATTGATCATTTTGAATCAGACAATCACATGGTCTACTATGCTGAAAATAACAAATTGAAGAGGAATGGTGTTGCATTCATCATCAAAAAGAACATTTCAAGATCAATCCTGAAAAATGAGCCCAGAATACAATGGAACACATTTTTAAACTTTCAGAAAAAGAAAAATGCTAGAGAAAAGGAGATAAGGGAAAAGGAGAACAAAGAAGAACAGGAGAAGAAGGAGGAAAAGGAGCAGGAGGGGGGAGAGAAGGAAAAGGGTGTGGAAAAACAATGGTATTATAAAAATAGAATAAGAGAAGACCCCAAAGGAGAATTCAGTAAATAGTACCTTCGAAGCAAAGAGGCCAGGTAAAAGTTGTCCACACCGGGGGGGGGGGGTGGAGGGGTTGGCAACGGTTAGAGAGGCTTAAGGGACTACAAAAAAAGTGTATACTCAGGTCAAGGGAATATAGAATTTGAAGAAAAAAGAACATTCAACAGTTAATAGTAGAGTGACCAGGTAAGACAAGGACTAAACATAATCCATTATATTTTGCAGTTAAGTAATCGATTGTACCCTTAGCAGGAATAACAGAATGCAGTTTTGGAGGAATACAATGAAAAGAATTGAGATTGTAATAAGTTGAGGACTGATTGGGTACAGAATAAAAATATACAATTCAAGAAGACTGAGTGAGAAGAAAAGGTGAAAAAGTAGTAGTAGTAGTTCAAGTGGGGGTAGATTTATGATCAAGCAACTTTTCATTTAAGATGAAAAGTGCTTTATTTTTATATGCTGAACAGAAAGAACCATTGAGTAGGAAAGACAAAGATACAGAAGAGAGAAAGGAAAGAAACTCATGGGATCAAGAACAAAGCTAGAAACTTAAGCCTTAGATTGAAGGTAGTAAGGAATTTCACTTTCTGAGAACATAGAGGATAATTTTTAAGAAAGTAAAAATATAAACATGCTTCCCTAATCCTCAATTTCTCTGAAACGTGATATACTTTGAAGATCTGCCAAACACTACCTATTGTTAAGATTGAACTTACACTGACATCTGTACATGACAGAATTTATATTATAGAAAGAAAAAATAAGAATATTTCCCAAGAGTTTTTACTTCACAGAAGACAAAAAGTTACACAATTCTAAAACTATTTCTCTAAAATAATTCTACAAATTTTTATGGTTTAGAAAATGTTACTTTGTATGTACCACTGCCTGAAATAGATTTCTTTCATGAAATATATGAACTTCTCTTTTTACTTAAAAGTGAAAATATTACACTATTAGTTTCATACAATAAATACTGGAAAATACATATTTTATGAGATATTATGTACTCT
The DNA here is from genome assembly GCA_028571685.1 of Heterohyrax brucei. Classification (NCBI taxonomy): domain Eukaryota; kingdom Metazoa; phylum Chordata; class Mammalia; order Hyracoidea; family Procaviidae; genus Heterohyrax; species Heterohyrax brucei. The sequence continues at coordinate 80,901,927 of CM053147.1, forward strand.
TTAATAAAAAGAGAAGTTTCTTGCCAGCCCTTTACAATGGAGAGAAATTGATAGAAGGATGAGTGGACACGTTCATGCATGTGTAGATGGATGGCTAGGAGAGGAAGAAAGAGTGAAACCAGCAAAAGCTGGAACCTGAGTAAAGCTGAAAAGTGTCAGAGAAGGAAAGTTCAAGTATTTTCCACTAGTAGAGAACAATTAAGAAGTGGCAAGACTGCACCTGGTCAAATCTTGCAAGACTCAGAAAAACCAGCCAGTCCTTTTGAGTTCCCACCCTTGTCAGTTTCAGTGTCATATGAGAAAATATCTATGAATAGTTAACAACGTATGAAATAAAAAAAATTATTTGACATCATTGTCTACCAGATGAACAACATAGAAGAGATGATGAGAAAATAGGAAAACAGGCATTTTTTTAAAGTGCCATTGGCTATAAAGAGATACTGATTTCCTACATAGTAATTTGAAACTATAAGTCAAAATCTTTACATTTTGTACATCTTTTTATCCAGAACTTTATTTGGCAATAAATTATGGATATATGCAGGTCTGGACTGTAGATATTTTCATCAACCTGTTATTTACATGGTGTAAACAAGGTGCCCCTTCTTAACACTATTCTTATTGAACTTCAAAATCATAAATCCAATAGTAAAACAAAAGTTAATAGTTTTTGACTAGTATTTCTTGAAAAGTTCTTTGAAAGGATACTTCTAGCCATACCACACAATAGAACTTCTAAAATTTCTTTTCACCCTAACATGCTACTGTAATGCCATTCTGGCAGCTACTACCAATAGCTCTCATTCTCTACTGAAAGTCTCTAAAATCCTTTCCTGAAATTAAACCGTGGCTATTTCTTTGCTCTTGCTTCACGTCTCTATCTTTTAAACTCAGCATTTTTCTCTTGTGTTACACTTCATTTCTTAAATTAGCTAGACAAAAAGTTATGTCTGTAACTTACCTGAAGTACTCTTCCTCTTTAGAAGGTAGATGATGAGGGAAGGCTGAAAATATTTATGTGATAGTCTTCCATTTTTAGATATCTGTCAAATTTCTGATAGAGAAAATTTGAAAATCTAATTATACAACAGTTGTCTGATTAAGTACCTGGATTCATAAGTATAATTCTATGCCATGTATTTTTTTATAATTCTATGCCATATATTTTTTAAACATTATATATAGCTACATATTTTAAAAAAGAACTAACCTGTTGCCTTTGAGTCAACTCTAACTTAGTGACTCTATAAGACAGAGTAGAACTGCCCCATGGGGTTTCCAAGGAGTGCCTGGTAGATTCAAACTGCCAACATTTTGGTTAGTAGCCAAGCTCTTAACAACTATGCCACCAGGGCACCTCAGTTAGCATACAGAAGAATATCTAATAAAATAGAAAGATATTTGACATTTGATTTAAATTTAAAAATCCAAGATACACTTCTAGCCAACATATCACTGTAGACAGAAGAACCATGTCACACAGCGAAGAACCAAAAAACTAGGTAAAACAGACAGACATCAATCCTGGAACCTGAACCATCAAGTGAAGTGATAAAGATCTCAGCCAAATACCAAATGGAACAAAAAATTGACAGAGGACAAAGAGCCAGAAGAGATATGAGTGGAAGTCCCCAATCAGTTAACCCAGTACAGATTTGTCATCTTGGACTCCTATTGGAGCATAGCAGACAGGAAACATGGGAAAGCAAATTCACAGAAATCCCAGCAGAAGACAAAGCACTTGGTAACCAGCAATCCACGGTTTTCTATCCCCTGTCTTCTTCCCCCAAATGCATCTTCAAATGCTAGCTGTGTTGGCTTATCTGGCTGGGAACTGCACATCGGAGATCAGCACACAGAAATAATCTAAAATAATTTTGGGAGCTCTAGCAGGATGCCAATCACCAGGTAACCAGTGGTACATGCATTCCTAACTTCACTCTTCCCCTATCCCTCAGCTTATTCTGCTTCTTTCCAGCTACAATCTCTCAGGGATAAAGAAACTCCTTTGGCCCCAGCCTCTTGGATCCACCTCTCCAAACTGGCTGGCTCCCTGAGTACCATTTCTTTGGAGCTGGCACTGTTTTTTGCCATTTCTTTCAGTTTCTTCTATGCCTCTTACCACCAACTAGAAATTATATAAAAATCAATTAGAAATACAAAAGATAAAGAACAAGAATTCACAAATGAACAGTGTCATCAGAGGACTAAGAAACAGGTATGAAATAATGGAAAAGAGGATCAGCAACATTGAAGACAAGTACTTAGATACAACTCTGAGGAAAAGGTAGGAAAAAAGACTACTTTTTTTAAAAAAATGAAAAAACCCTTAGAATTATGTGACTATACAATCAAAAGCAAAAACTGCAAGTGATTGTTATTCCAGAACAAGGAGAAAAAACACAAAACACAGATAGTATCGCTGAAGTATTACTGTCAGAAAACCTCCCTAATATCATGAAAGATGAAAAACTAACCATTCAAGAAGTTCAATGAACCACATATAGCACAGACCCTAAAAGAAAATCATCAAAGTGTATTGTAGTCACACTCACTAAAAACAAAGACAAAGAAAAATTCTGAGAGCAGCTTGACAAAAACAACAAGTCATATACAGAAGAGAAACAAGACTAAGCTCCAATTATTCAGCAGAAACTATGCAGGCAAGAAGGCCATGGAATGATGTTAAAAAAAAAAAAGTGTTGAAAGAAAACAAGTTGCTAACCAAGAATAATATGTCTTTCAAAACTCTTGTTCAAATATGATGGTGAAATTAGGATATTTCCAGAGAAACAGAAATTAAGGGAATATATAAAGACCAAATCAAACATTACAAGAATTATTAAACAGAGTACTTTGGTTTGTGAACAAACAATATCATCCTGAACCTAGGAGGCAAGATAGCACCATCCAGATACAAGCCTAGGAAATGAACTCTCAAGAACTATTGAAAACCAAAAGAATTACAACAGGGAACCAGAGAGGTTAATCTGTAAATGACAACAAGATGAAAGCAATTAAAAAGGGACTAAGCAGTCTGCTAGAACTTTCTAACAGAGTGTAAAGCAAGGCAATACTAAATAATAAGACAAAAAATATAAATAAATAAACCACTACCATCATGTCGATTACGACTTATGTTTACAGCAACCCTATAGACAGAGCACCTGGAGGATTTGAACAGCTGACCTTCCAGATAGCAGCTGCAGTACGTAATGACATAGATTGGTTTAAATCTAGGAAGATACAGATAAATTTCAAGATAATGGCAAAGAAAGTTAACAGACTTACTCTTCAAAATAAAGAAGCAAAACATAAAGTTTCTGTAAAAGAAAATCTACAAAAACAAAAGAATTCCATAATCTGAAGGAATTCAGTGTAGGAGAGTAAGAAGAGCAATAAAAAAACAATAACATCAAAAGAAAATTTAAAAAAGGCTGCTAAATGATGACAAAAAACTATAGCTATCAATAATTACACTGAATGTAAATGACTGAAATGCACCCGTAAATAGACAGAAATGACAGAATGAATTAAAAAAACAGCATCCTTCAATACGCTGTTGACAAAAGACACTTTAGAAATAAAGGCATAAATTTACTAAAAATCTAAAGAGAAAAAAAATAAAAAGAGAGAAAGAGAGAGAGAGAGAGAGAGAGAGAGAGAGAGACTGGCAATACTAATTTCAGATAAAATAGACTTTAAACAAAATCTACCATAAAAGACAAAGAAGGACACTATATAATGATTAAAGCCATGATCCATCATGAAGACTTGACTATAATAAACGTTTTAGCTCCTATTGATGCCAAGGCCAAGTGCCGTCAAGTCAGATAGGGCTCCTAAATGTATAAAACAAACCAACAACACTGAAAAGACAAATTGACAATTCCACAATAATAGTCGGAGACTTTAACACAACACTGTGGGTAAAGGACAGAACATCTAGAAAGAAACTAAAAAGCAAAGCAAAACAGCCAAGCCAAGTGCCAAACACCCACAGTAAACTACCATATCATTCCCATTAGAATGGCTGTGAGGCGGCGGTGGCAGGGGGGCAGAGCTGAAAATCTCATGTGTTGGCTATGATGTGGAGAAATTGAATTTTTACCTATTCCCAAATGCAAAGTGGTACAGCCATTGTGGAAAACAGCGTGATGTTTCCTTAAAAAACTAAAAATAGAACTGCCATATAACAGAGCTACTCTGCTCCTAGGTGTGTACCCCAAAGACTTGAAAGCCGAGACTTGCAGACCAGTGTTCACTGCAGCGCTATTCACAACAGCCAAAACACAGAAACAACCTAACAGCCCATTACCAGATGAATGGACAAATAAAATGTGGTATACATATACAATGGGATACTACACAGTCTGTAAGAGAAAGGAAGTCTTGATACATGTTACATTCTGATTACAGCTGAAAACATTACACTGACTAAAATAAGCCAATCACAAAAGGACAAATATTGTGTGACCTCACTTACATAAAAAGACAAGAAAAGGCAGACATATGGACAAGAAAGTTTATTCGTGGTTACTAAGGGCAGGAGGTAAGGGTGAGGTTGCACAGTCAGTTACTGTAATTGCTGTCAATAAGTTGTATACCTGTAAAAAGCTGAATTGGCAAGCATTATGCAACGGATACATTTACAACAGTGGCAAGAAAAAAAGTGTAGCTGCTAAGGCTGCTTATGTACAACCAAAATCCTCACAGGATTTGTTTTTCGTTTGAAGGCTTAGGGTCCTACTTGTATGGGACATCCCAGCTAATTGGTCTAATAACAGTCATAGTGCTTTGTGGTAAGCGGGACATGATGGCCCAAGATGGCGCCCAGGGCCAGAACAGCACCCCAACCACACCCTTGTTTACCAGACCTAGGGCTTTCATGGCGCATGCCTGTGGGCAGTGGTTTCCCGCTAGCCTATTGTGGGCCTCCATCTTGGGAGAGCATGGCACATGAGGATTGGAGGAATCTAGGTTATAAATTGAGCAAGCACCAGGAAAGAGGGGAATAGAAGAATAAAGGAAGCAACCTGTAAGGCGGCTCGTATCCGTGCGTCCTGTCTTCTTTCCGCCGGCGGACAGTTAGGCAGCGACAGTGCTTCTGTCCTACGCCCTAATTCATTGTGTAGTGCCACCGGTCTAAAAAGTCTACTTGATGCCACCTATCCTGAAAGTAGGTATATAGGTGATCCCCAGGTTATGAACATGTGGTAAAATTCTGACTTTTGAATAACTCTTACATGATTTTTAATGTTATGTACATTTGCCCTCATTTTGAAAAGATTAAACTAACTTCTACTTACAATAAATTCTTCATCACAATCACTGTCATTTGCTGCATATGCAGATTTTAAATCACTGAAAAGACTTTGGGCCTTTCTTGCATTTCAAACAAACCAATAAAATAAAATAAAATAAAACCCTTTGCCATCAATTTAATTCCACCTCCTAGTGACCCTACAGAGCAGAGTAGAACTGCGCCATAGAGTTTCCAAGGAGCAGCAGATAGTTTCAAATTTCTGATCTTTTGACTAGCCGCTAGGCTCTTAACCACTGTGGCACCAGGGCTCTTGCACTGAAGTACGGCTAAATAAGAACCATACATGCCTTTTCTGACTTTCTGGCAAATTTGACTTAATAACTTAAGGGTACAGTTAGGAATGGATCTTATTCATAAGCCAGGGACTGTTTATATAAGTATATTCTCAATGATTATCTTTATATGGTAGAAGAATAATGTTTTACTTTTTCTTGTTTTGTTTTCACGTTTGTTAAATATTTTGTAATCAACATTTACAGTAAGGTTAAGGAAACCATGCTAGAATAGTGGTTAAGTGCTGCTTCTATTCACTGAACAGTTTAGCAGTTTGAATCTACCAGGTACTCCTTGGAAACCCTATGGGGCCCATTCTACTCTGTCCTGTAGGGTCACTATGAATAAGAATCAACTTGACAAGCAGTAGGTGTTTTGGTGGGGGGTAGTAAGGTTAAAGCTTTTTTCAAGGGTGAAAATATTTAGCTTTGATAGTAACATATTAGACTTCGAGAGAAAAATATAAATCTTATTTCATCCATGATGATTTTTTTAAGTCTACAATTGATATTTAAGTAAAACCATGCATGTTATAGCTCTAAAAGCATACGGATAATACAAATTATTTTTTAGCAGTAACAATCCAAAAGATAGAACTTGTTTCCAAGTAAAATATGCTTCTTTAAAATTAAGAGCCTTATATCATTCAATTCCAAATTAAGTATCAAAACAGAAAGTCACATTTCATACAGAAGCACAATTGTAAAGTTCATTATACAGACATATCTCCTTTTATTGCACTTCACTTTATTGTTCTTTGCAGATATTGTGTGTTTTACAAGTGGAAAGTTTGTGGCAACCCTGCGTTGAGCAAGTCTATAAGCAGCATGGTTCCAACACCACACCCATTTTATTTTAGGTCTCTGTGTCATATTTTAATAATTCTCACAGTATTTCAAACTTTGTTATTATTATGATGTTTTCTATGGTGATATATGAGCAATGATCTTTGATGCTATTATTGTAATTGTTGGTGTAATGCCACAAACCTTGTCCGTATGAGATGATGATTGGCACATTAACAGATAAACACTGTGTGTGTTCTGGCAGCTCCACCAACCAACTGTTCCCACGTCTCTTTCCCTCTCTTCAGGTCTCTCTCTTCTCTGAAACATAAAAATATTGAAATTATGCCAAATAGTAGCCTTAAAATGGCCTTTAAGTGTTCAAGTGAAAGGAAGAATACTATGTCCCTCACTTTAAATCAAAAACTAGAAAGCGTAGTGAGGAAGGAATGTGGAAAGCCAAGACAGACCAGAAGCAAGGCCTCTTGGACCAATGATTAGCCAAGCAGTAAAAGCAAGAGAAAAGCTCTTGAAGGAAATTAAAAGTGCTCCTCCAGTGTAAACACTAACAATGTAATTTAAACTAAACTTATTGTTGATATGAGAAAGTTTTAGTGGTCTAAACAGAAGATCAAACTAGCCACAACATTCCCTTAAACCAAAGCCTAATCCAGAGGAAGACCCTAACTGTCTTCAATTCTATGAAAGCCGACAGACGTGAGGAAGTTGGAGAAATTTCAAAGCTAGCAGCAGTTGGTTCATGAGGTTTAGGGAAAGACTCTGTCTCTATCACATAAAAATGCAAGGTAAAGCAGCAAGTGCTGATGAAGAAACTGCAGAAAGTTGTCCAAAAAATCCATCTAAAACAGCTGATGAAGGTGGCTATACTAAACAATAGATTTCCAATGTAGGGAAAACAGCCTTGTACTAGAAGATGCTGTCTAGAACTTTCGTAGTTAGAGAGTAGAACTCAATACCCGGCTTCAGAGCTTCCAAAGACAGGCTGAGACTTTCGTTAGAGGCTGTCACAGATTCAATTATGTTCCCTATAAAAGATGTGTATCAGTTTGGCTGGGCCATGGGTTTCAGTGTGGTGTGTCTGTCCACCATTTGATGAGATTTTCCTGTGTGTTATAAATTCTATCACTATGACTCAGTAAAATGGATTAGTGGCAGTTATATTGATGAGGTCTAAAAGACTGGCCCAAGCCATGATATTTTCTACCACATCATGTGTGTGGGAAAGCTGGACAATGAACAAGGAATAGAGAAGGTAAACTGATGCCTTTGATTCATGGTGCTGGAGAAGAATATTGAATGTACCATGGGAATGCCAAAAGAACAAACATATCTGTTCTGGAAACAGCACAATCAGAGTGCTTCTGGAAGCAAAGATAGCAAGAAAGTATATTACATACTTTGGACATGTTTTCAGGAAGGATCAGTCCCTGGAGAAGGACATCATGCTTGGTAGGGTGGAGGGTCAGTGAAAAAGAAGAAGACCCTAGATAAGACAGATTGACACAGTGTCCACAACAATGGACTTTAGCATAAAAACGATTGTGGATATGGAGTAGAATGAGGCAGTGTTTCATTCTGTTGTGCACAGGTTGCTCTGAGTCAGAACCAACTTGACAGCACCTAATAATAACAAGAGACTCAGATGGTGGTTAGCATTTTTTAGCAATAAAGTATTTTTTAATTTAGGTATGTTCACTGTTTTTTAAACATAGTGCTGCTGCATACTTATTAGCCTACGATGAGTGTAAACACAACTTTTGCATGCAGTGGGAACCCAGGAACAATTTGTGTGACTCACTTAATTGCAGTGATCTGGAACCAAACCTTTAATATCTCTGAGCTATATCTGTACTGTAATTCTTTCAAAACTAGTTATCTGTATAATAATTTTAATAACCGGAAAGTGTAATTAATTGAAGATTCCTTGGTCTTTTTGACTAATGCTAAATAATGGAAAGATGACAATGCCTTTCATTCATATTAGTATAGCTGCACTGTTCGAAGACACTATACGTGCAGTAATAGTGCTAACAGATGCGTTCATCTGAACCATGTAACCGGAAGGGAAATGGCATACTTGAGGCAATGCTTTAAGTAAAGCAGGAGTCTATGTATTTAGTTGGTTTTCTTTTGTTTTGCTTTCATTTTGGATTGCATCAAACTAACAAAAACTTGTATTTGTACTTAATCCATTAAAACAAAAATAAAATTTAGACCAAGCATATAAATATACCAAGAAATCATTCAACCAGCTGTACCTTTTCTAAAGGCATTAGTAAACAATAAATTAAACCAAAATTGTGTTGAAACCAACCTCCCCTACAAAAAAGCAGTAAACCTGGCAGTTGGCCGTATATTGTTCCTTCTCAAGTTTAACTGCTACCTTGAACACCAAGGGAAGAATTGGTTGTGTTGCTCACAGAGTACACACAACAATCACAAAGTTTTGAGCTGCTATAGAGGATAGGTGCCCTGAGATCCATATATTCTAGTTTTGTGTTCAAAACTATACCTTGAAGCTAGTTATTCCTTCTCCTCTAGGGACCTAATCAAGACTAATTCCATCACATCTCACGTCCCTGTTTATTTTGGCCAACCCTAAATCTGCTTAAAGGAGCCCTGGGGGTGCAGTGATTGAGAATTTGGCTGCTAACCTAAAAACTAGCAATTTGCTCCCCTTTTGTAATGATTACACTCTTAGAAACCCCATGGCAGTTCCGTTCTGTCTTATAGGACTGTGTGAGTTACAGTCAGCTAGAAGTCAGTGGGTTACTTCCTTTATTTGTTTTTAAGTCTGTGTCATACACTATCCATTATCTCTAGAACTACTGGAAGACAACAAACCTTGGTGAGGCACAAATTCTGGAATCAGACTGTCATTTAGTATGCCTTGGGCAAGTCACTTAAAGTTCAGGAAGCAATAATGGGGATGATAAAATGATAATATCCTTTAAGCTATTAGAAAAATGGCTGACACAAAATAGTTCTATACAAATGTTTCATAAATACATACATACATAATGCATACCCTGCAATCCAACTCAATCCTACCCTGTCTCCCAAATCCTTCTTCTAGATCTATGAAACTCCAGAAGATGTAGGAGGAGCCATATGACCTGTGTAGCTAGATAGGACTCCACACTCAGAAGGGGCCTTTGGTTTAATGCCTTGTTGCTGCTGATTTGAAATTCTTAATAAATTCTGAATATTGTGCCCTGCATTTTCATTTCACATTGGGCCCCACAAGTTATGTAATCTATCCTAAATGGTGCAGTCTTTAAGAGCTCAGCTGCTACCCTAAAAGTCAGCGGTTAGAATCCACCAGCCACTCCTTGGAATCTCCATGAGGCAGTTCTATTCTGCCCTCTAGGGTCTCTGAGTCAGAATCCATTCAGGAACAGGTTCTGTTTTTGCTTTTTTATCCTGACACTGTATCATGTGATATTCTTTTATATCATCAAACTCTTCTCTGAATAATAACTTCTTTGTCATCAATCCTGATTACACTCTTTTTCCTTGTAACAATCTGGTATACCCTACATAGCACAGGACTAGAAAGTCGGGAATTGGGACGTGTGCTGCTTCCAGTGGTAGTCTTTTTTTGGTCACTCCCCTCATGGGAAGCTTGCACCATCAGACTAAATCACCGGGTACAATTCTTTCTCACTTTCATAGACCTGATCATTCTCTCCAATTCATCAGATGTTTGTTCTTGACTCACTCTTCTTCTTCCTCTCCCTCTCTATTCATGACATAATCTTAGTGATTTCAGAATTCATATGAATGAATCAAACATTGCCTCCTATCGCATTTGTACCTTCTTCATCTTCAATCACCCTTTCCTCTGCCTTTCTCTACCCAGTAATCAAGCCCATAATATAGTATCAGTAGTAATTCACCACATCTGAACTCTTCAGATTCATCACTCTCTTCTTCAGCTGCCACTTGCTCTTGTTTCAGCTTGCATTTCGGAATACTCATTTTGCAAAAATTCTGCAAACCCAAGGAAACCTCTAGAGCAGTTACTCTACTTTTTTTTGCCATCTTTATACTCACTTTTACTTCATCTTCCCTTTTTATCTAGCTTTTATTTCATGTTCCCTGATTCAAATCATTTCCTTTTAAGTACTCTTAACTTGCTGGCCTTTTTTCTCTATCGTCCTTGCCTAGAAAAATCTAAACCCTGGTTTAATCCAATTAAAACTCATTTTCCATTCCAGCGCCTGAGACATTTAGTGTAATGGTAGAAAATCTCAAACTGAGAAGCATAAAATCATTTATGCCACAATTTTCATATGGATATTCATAACTGCCTGGCAATCACACTGTGCCTCCTTAGTAGTTTTTTTAAAAAATATTCTATTGTGTTTTAGGTGGAAGCTTACATGATAAATTAGACTTCCATTCAACAGTTCATACACAAATTGTTCTGTGACACTGTTGACTGTGCTCACAATGTGTCAACACTCTCATCCTATTCCTACCACTTGACTGTTTGCATCCACCCAGTTGCCCTGCTCTTTCCCACTTTTGGGTAAATCTTGACCACTGGGTCTTGCATTGTTGATTGTTTAAAGAAGCACCTTCCTCGTGGGTGTTATTGTTTATTTTTTTTAGGCCAATCTATTATATGGCTGAAAAGTGGCCTATACGAGTGCCTCCAGTTCCAGGTTAAAATAGCGTCTTAGGAATATAGCCTCAAGGGTTCTGCTAGTCTCTATCAGTCAAATAAATCTGGTCTTTTTTATGCAACTTGAGTTTTGTTCTACATTTTGCCCCCATTGTAACTGGGACTTTCTTTTTGTCCCTGGTCAGAACTTGACCAGTGTGGGTAGCTGGGCATCATTTGGCTCTTCTGGTCCCGGGCTAGAAGAAGCCGTAGTTCACAGGAGCCATTGCTACCGGAGGCCTGAAAAGTGCGTTTCTAACAAGAAGGGGAAACTGCAGCTGGAGGCCTGAGAGGGCTCATTACAGAACTGTCGCTCCAGGGCAGCGGCCTGAGAGGCTTCCCTGCAAAGCAATCACCCCAACCCCTCTTCAAAAACATATCACTCACATTCCACAAGGCCAAAATGGTGATTAAAAAAAGTGTTACATTTAATTACATAATTTGAAACTGCCCTGCGAAAGGAACAATAGGACAGTGAAGGCAGGTCTGATAACTGTTTTACTGAGGTTCTGTTAGGTTACTAAGCTGGAGCAGACGATACCAGACAGTGTCCCTTCTCCCCTGATAGAGGAGGACCTTGAGGCACAGACTGTTTTTGCTTGAAACAGAGACTGTCTTGCCGATCATTCGTGCTATACTTCTCATGATTACCTCGTCCCCTCTTTTGCATATAACTTTTCCTATGTAAACCTCTGGTCTGACCGGAGGGGGCAGATTTTTGAAGGAGCCTCCAACAGCTTTCAATAGCAATACAAGTAAATCTTTGATCTAACTCACCCTGACCTCCGATCTCAGTGATTGGCCTTGCAGCAGGTGGCATGAACGCTGGTGCTTCTCCGGTAACACTGCTAGTCTTGTTGATAACTGTTTCCTTGAGTCTTTGCTTTCCTTCACTCTCCTTTGCTCCAGAGAGAAAGAGACCAAAAACTTCTCCAAACTAATAACTTGTTAAAGGTATAATAGCAAAAAATTCTTTTATGCCCCTTCCAGTCTTTTCAAACTACTGTCTTATGATTCTTCTCCCCATCATCGCGCAACTGTTAGGAGGATTTTTTAGCATTCACTGAGCTTACTTCCTGCCGTCTGCTCTTCAGTCCACGCTATGTTATGGTTTCTTTCTCCATCACTCTGAAGAAATGTGAGTTTTTTCTTTTTTTTGCTAAGGCCTCTTGCCAAATACACTTTTCTATCCTTTTTAAATCTTTTTTTTATTTTTATTTTTCATTTTTTTATTATGACTGAGTGAAAATGTACATTCCCGTATAAATTTACATGCCCACCTCTATGCAGCTTCCACTGCTCTCCCTGCCCAGTGACAGCACACTATTTCTCTCTGCTCCATACATGTCTCATCCTCCCAACAGTCTCCTTTCCCCTCCTCTCCACCCACTCTCCTTCCTCCAGCCAAAAGTCAGCAGGGTGATATGCTATAGATGCATAGAGCCATAAAGTGCATCCAATATGTGGTCACTCTGCATTGCGAAGTTCAATGCACTCGTGTCTGAAGAGCAGACCTTCATTATGATTTATGGGCAAGGGTAGCATCAGGGCCAGGGGCCATGCTCCCAAGGGAACCCCGAAGCCGCTGGACCACCAATTGTGGTCTTTCAGTGGAGATCTCAGGATACACCCGTTTTTATTCTTCTGTTGCCAGTGAGACTCAACTCAGAGAGCTCCATCGCAGCTAACACTGGTGGTGGCCAGGCACCATCCGGTTGTTCTGGTCCCAAGTTGATGTAGGCACCCACTCATGTGGGTATCTCTATCGTCTGGGTTGTCTTTACCCCATGTCATTTTGGCCCTCGGTGAGCATCTGTTCCTGCAGAGTTGAGACCATTTGCTGTGCCCTCGGATGGCAGCTTGGCAGCTTTTAAAACCCCCCATGCCACTCACCAATGTAGCGTGCAGAGACCCCTCTTCACAAAACACTAGTTGTGCCAAGTGGCCTTGATTTCTCCTGAGAGCATGGTCCCCTGCCCCCTGCCACAGCTGCTCTGTCCTTGCAATATTGGGTTAAGATGGAAGGAGTATTCAAGTTATGCTGAAGCCCACTTAATATTGTTCTTGTTTCTAATGTATGCTATCACCGATTTCACCCAAGCAGATTTCTAGCAACTATCTAATATAAACCCTCCCCCACCCTTGCCCTCCGTCCCTCCCCTCGCTTGCAGCTGTCAGAGTCTTTTCTTCTATACATGAGTCTGTTTTTGAGATCTTATTGTAGGGGTCTCATACAATATTTGCCCTTTTGTTGCTGACTACTTTCACTCAACATAATGTCTTCCAGTTGAAACCAGGTTAGGAGATGTATCCTGGAATCATCATTATTCTTTATCATTGCATAGTATATATATCATAGTTTACCTATCTATTCCTCTGTTGTTGGGCATCTGGTTTGATTCCATCTTTTTGATATCATGTACTGTGCTGCGATAAACATTTTTGTGCTTGTGTAGGAACGACAATGGAAGTTTTAATACATAATGTAGACAGACTTCAAAATCTGTCAAACAAACCACAGTCAACACAAAAGAAAACAGATAAATGGAAACTATTAAGAATCAAACACTTTTGCTCATCGAACGACTTTGTTAATAGAATTAAAAGGCCACCTACAGAACGGGAAAAAATATTTGGTAACTCTTTGTCAGACCGATGCCTGATCTCCATACTTTATAAGACACTATAAAATATCAATAAGAAGAAGAGGAATCAACCAATTAAGTGATGGGAAAAGGAGATGGACAGACATTTCTCTAAAGAGGAGATCCAGGCAGCCAAGAAACGCATGGGACATGTTCCCGATCTTTAGCTATTAAAGAAATTCAAATGAAGACTACAATGAGATACCGTCTCACCCCAACAAGGTTGGCTGTGATCCAAAAATACACAAAACAACAAATGCTGGAGACGCTGTGGAGAAAATGAAACTCTTCTACACTGTCGGTGGGGTTGCAAAATGGTCCAGCCTCTTTGGAAAGCAATTTGGCTCTTCCTTAAAAAAATGGATATAGATATACCACTTGACCCAGTTCTACTACTTGGAATATATCCTACAGAATCAAGGCCTTTCACACTAACAGACACATGCACTTTTCTATCCTTTTTTTGCTTGACACCCTTGAAAGGTTCTTTTCTATCGGCCTTCAGCTATGTGACACTTCAGTCTTCCTCCTACCTCGCTAGTTACATTTTCTGAACTTGTCTTTCCTCTAAACATTGGCCTTGCCCATTCCTTGTGCATGATCATCAAAGTGGCTGTCATTCAATTACATGTTGTAAATACCATCTATATGGGTGACCAATTGTCATAGTTCGCCCAGGACTAAGGGATGTTCTAGGTTGTGGGTGTTTCAGTGTTGAAACTGGGATAGTCCTGGGAAGACTAGAATGGCTGTACACCCTACATCTACATATCTCCCTTTGATTTTAGAATATTTCACAATTAAATTTGTTCAAGACAGAACCCTTCACTTTTTCCTTCAAATTCTTCTTCCATTGCCTTTCATTATCTCCATTTCCATAAATATGCTTATGATTTGAACTGTCTCCCCCAAAAGACATGTTGGAGCTTTAATTCCTGTAACTTTTGAGTGTGACTCTGCATGGAGAAACAGTTTTTGTTTTTGTGTTTGTTTTTATACATGTTACCAGTTCAACTAAAGGAGGTCATGTGGACTAGTCTAGGTCTTAATTACAACTTCTTCTGAGCAGAGCCTTATAAAAGGGGTGAACAGCACAGAAACAGGGTCACACACAAGGGAAAACACCATATGAGGATTCATCGACAAGCAAAAGAACGTCAATACCCCAAGCTAACAGAAGCTAAAAGGGAAAAGGAAGAATTTTCCCTTAGAGCTGACAGAATTAGAGTGTATACATGATAACATCGTGAATTCAGACTTCTAGGCGTAAGAACTATGAGACAAGAAAATATTATTTAAAGCTAGCCCATTTGTGTTATTTTTTAATGGCAGTCCTAAGAAATTTAGATTGATGCCATCAAAATGTACCAATTTCTAGAACACAAAGAAAGAGAGAAGAAAGAAGGGAGGGATGGGTGGAGGAAGGAAGGGGCAGAGGGAGGGAGGGGCAGAGGAGGGAGGGGCTGAGCGAGAGTGGCTCCTTATGATTGCTTTGTTTCCATTCCCACCTGTAGCTGCCAGCATCCCATCCAAGCCAACACCATCTTCTACCAAGACTACAATGTGTCCTCCTAACTACTCATCGTTTTTTAATCCTTGTCCATTTGCAGTTCATTCTGAACAATAAAACTTTGGATAACTTTTTGGACAGTTTCTAGAGAGAGTTCTTTTTTGGAGCATACATAAGCTAAAATCTCATTCCCCTTAAAAAATTGCAGTGACTTCCCATTGCTCTAAGAAGAGCAATCAAACATTTCACCAGTACCTATCATAGTGCTTTTATAATTTGTGGCAACCCTCACCCAACCCACTGAGAATAAATTTATTTGTGTGTGTGTGTGTTTCCTAATCCTCCATGGACTCATATGTGATTCTACCAGGCATGACTAGAGTGGAGTTCGTGACAGGAGACTCACTACGCAGGTTTGAAAATAGCTGACCTGGTTTCTACACTGAGATGACTTCAGTGATCAAGTTGGTGGTGTCTTATCAAAGTGAAACTGTTATAAAAAAAGTTTTCAGATCCTTACCCTCAACTTACATACTTATTTGCTAACCAGCAGAGATTCACAATCCACATTCTGTTTAGTCATGGGCTATAATTCCTTATCTTATCTAGACCAGCACTTTCCTCCTTTCTGATGTTACTGAACACAACTAGACACAGCAGGCAGCCTGATCTTTTCTGTCCTTCATATCAAGCATCAGGCATGTGAATCACTGTTCATTCACTCAGCTTAGAATGTTCCTTACTTACTTCCCACAGGAAAGCTTATTATTATCATTCAGGTCTCAGCTCAGATACCGTACTCTAGGAGGCTATCCTGAACCATCCTCTCTGACTTCCGATCACTGATTGTTATCAGCCTCTTTATAGTGCTTATTTTTTTACAATGTATTCTAGGATATCAGTATATATATTTAATTTTCTTCTTTTTTAATTTTAATACTAGCTAGGATTAGTACAATGAGTAAAATCACCTTTTGTTTCCCTATACTACTCTTCATGAGAAAACTAGTACTAACAGACTGATGTGTATTTGGTCATAAATTTCTCCTTGCTGGTGCAAATATACATGCACACATATGTCGTGCATATCACACACAGATGGACCCACATAACACATACACTTTTTTTATAGAATCATACGTTAGATATTACTCTGGAAAACAATTTTTCATTTAATAATGTATTTTTGACATTTCTAAACACTGGAGGCCCTCAAAGTGGAGCTGACCTTAATGACATGGATGGAGTCAGGCTTTTGAGATCTTCATTTGCTGATGTGTCATGACTCAAATGAGAACAAACTGTTGTGAACAGCCATTAATAATCAGAATGTGGAATGCACAAAGTATGAATCTAGGAAAAATGGAAATCATAAAAAATGAAACAGAATGCATAAACATTGATATTCTAGTGTCATGGATTGAACTGTTTTTATCAAAAAAATGTGTGTAGCAATTTGACTAGGCCACAATTCCGGAGGTTACATGAGGTTCCTGTATGCTGTAAACCATGCCTCTATGATGTTAATGATGGAGGTTGGTGGCAATTGTTAATGATGGAGGATTGTGGAGCAGGACTCGGTGCACAAGATGATATTGTACCTTCAGGCAATCTCTTAGGATTGAAAGGAAAGAAGCCAGCAGGGAGAGCTGGGGACCTTATAGTACCAAGAGGCAGTGCTGAAAGTGTATACCTTTTGGAAAGGAACTGGGGTCCCAGTGCCTCAGAAGCTCCAAATCCAGTGAAAGATTGATGACAAATGTCTTACTCGAGAGCCAACAGAGAAAGCCATTGCCTGGAGCTAATGCTCTGAAATCAGACTTGTAGCCTATTGGGCAGGATACAATTTCTCTTTTGAAAGCCATCCATTCCTGTTACAGCAGCAGTAGACAATTAAGAATCCCAAGCATTAGTGAGATGAAATGGATTGGTATTGGCCATTTTGAACAAAAGAAAAATGTGGTCTACTATGCTGAGAATGACAATATGGAGAGAAATGGTATAGTATTCATCCTCAAAAAGAACACTTCAATATCTATCCTGTCAGTGATAGGATAATACCCATAGGCTTACAAGAGAGACCAGCTAACATTATTATTCAGTTTTATGTGCCAACCACTGAACTCAAAGATGCAGAAATTAAAGATTTTTACAAACTTCTACACTCTGAAATTGATCAAACACACAATCAGGATGTGTTGACAATTACCGATGATTGAAATGTCGATGTTGGAAACAGAGGAACATGACATATAGTTGGAAAATATGGCCTTGGTGATAGAAACAATGCTAGTGATCACATGACAGAATTTTTCAAAATGAATGACTTCTTCATTGCGAATATCTTTACTCAACAACATACATGGTAACTATACATTTGAACCTTGTCAGACAGAATACAAAGGAATAAAATTGACTACATCTGTGGAAAGAGATAATAGAGAAAATGAGTGTCATCAGTCAGAACAAGGCCAGGGGCTGACTGCAGAACAAAATATCAACTGCTCTTATGCAAGTTCAAGTTGAAAGTGAAGAAAATTGTGAGTCCACAAAAGCCAAAGATGACCTTCAGCATACTCCACTTGAATTTGGAGACCATTTCCTGAACAGAGTTGGTACGTTGAACACTTATGTCAGAACACCAGATGAGTTGTAAAATGACATCAAGGAAATCACAAGAGGTCTGACAATTAAATCTGTGAACTCAATTGTTTAAGTGCTACATATCTCCATGCTGAATATCACTATGGTCACCTTTGAAGTACTCCCCTGAGGAAGCTATGAACCAACACCAGAACCTAGTCCACCCTTCAAAGCACTTTTGGAACTCTTCCTGGAATGGTCATTGTGTACAGTGGCAAGTTCAAGAACTTAATTGGCTAGTTGTCTATGAGGGAGTTTTTAGCCAGTAAGTAAGTAACTCTATTGGAACATACTCTCTAGCTACCTGATCTGTACCCCAACATCTTTCTTCTTTACCTGGACATAAAGGAAACATTGAAAAGAAGACATTCATGACATTGAGGGTAATACAACAACAGCTCTGATGGCCATTCCAGAAAAAAAGAGTTCCAAAATTGCTTTGAAGGGTAGACTAGGCACTGACGTCGGTGCATAGCTTCCCAAGATGAGTACTTTGAGGGTGATCATAGTGATAGTCTGCGACGAGGTATGAAACACTTTTTCTAGGATGAGATCTTGAACCAAGTGGCAGGCCACCTACAAAAAGAAAGCAAGAGGTCATTAGAATGACAGAAAAGAAAGAAAAGACCAAAATGGATACCAGAAGAGACTCAGAGACTTGCTCTTGAATGTAGAGTAGCAAAGGGAAAGGAAGAAATGGTGAAGTTAACAAACAGCAGATTTCAAGAGGTGGCTCAAAAATACAACATACGGTACAACAATGATGTGCAAAGAGCTGGAAATACAAAAAGCAAAACGGATGAAAAAGCTAGGCATTTCTTCAAGTTGAAAGAACTGAAAAAAAAATTCAAGCCTTGAGTTGCAGAAGAATTCTAAGGGGAAAATATTAAATAATGTAGGAAGCATCAAAAGAAGCTAGAAGGAGTACGCAGAGTCAGTACACCAAAAATCACTAGTTGAATTCAACCATTTCAGGAGATAGCTTGTTATCAGGAACTGATGGCACTGAAAGAATAAGTTCAATTGGCACTGAAGTCATTGGAGATAAAAAAGACTCCAGAAATTGATGGAATACTCACTGAGATGTTTCAACAAACAGTTGCAGCACTGGAAGTGCTTACTATGCCAAGAAATTCGGAAGGTATTTTCTGGCCAACAGACTAGAAGACAATCAAATCTATGCCTAGTCTCAAGACAAGTGACCCAAGCAAATGTGAAAATTATTAAACAATAGCATTAGTATCACATACAAGTAAAACTTTGCTAAAGATCATTCAAAAGCAGCAGTATGTCAACAGTGAACTACAAGAAATTCAAGCCACCTTCAGAAGGGGACGTGGAACCGGGGATATCAGTTGATGTCAGATGGATCTTGGCTGAAAGCAGAGAGTAACAGATATTTACCTGTGTTTTATTGACTTTATTGAGTGCAAAGACATTCAACTGTGAGGTACATAAAAAATTATGGATAACATTGCAAAGAATGGGAATTCCAGAACCCTTAAATGTGCTTATAAGGAAACTGTACACAGATAAAGAATCAGTCATTCAAACACAACAAGAGGACACTGTATGTTTTTAAAGTCAGGAAAGATGTGCATCCAGGTTGTACTCTTTCACCATACCTACCCAGTCTGTACACTGAGCAAATAATCTGAGAAGCTGGTCTACATAAGGAAGAATGGTTCATCAGGTTTGGAGGAAGACTCATTAACAACCTATCTTACATAGATATCATAACCTTGCTTGCTGAAAGACAACTTGAAGCACTTACTGATAAAGATCAAAGCCTATGGCCTTCGGTATGGATTACACAGCAATAAAAAGCATACAAAAACCCCCATTAACTGGACCAATAAGCAACATCATGATACATAGAGAAAAGATTGAAGTTGTCAAGAATTTCATTCTACTTAGATTCAGAATTGATATCCAAGGAAGCAGTAGTCAAGTAATTGAAAGATGCATTGCATTGGATAAAACTGCTGCAAAATACCTCTTGTCTTGAAAATGCTGAAAGATAAAAACATCACCTCAGTGACTAAGTTGCTCCAGACCCAAGGTGTGGTGTTTTCAATTGTCTCATGCTTGTGAAACCTGGATTAGAATAGGGAAGATCAAATAAGAACTGATGTCTTTGAATTGATTGCTCTGCTGGAGAAGGAATATTGCATATACCATGAACTGCCAAGAAGCAAAATGAATCTGTCTGGAAGAAGTGCTATTCAAATACTCTTTAGAAGCAAAAGTGGCCAGACTATGTTTTACGTACATTGGACATGTCTTTGGAGTGGAGGACAACATCATGCTTGATAGAGCAGAGAGTCAGTGGGGGGAAAATGACTCTCAAGGAAATGGACTGACACAGTGGCTGTAACAACAGGCTCAAGCATAACAACGATTGTCAGGATGGCACAGAACTGGGTGATATCTCCCCCTGTGGTAGGTAGGGTCTCTATGAGGTGGAACTGACTTGACGGAACCTAACAACAACAAAGTCAAGAGACTTAGATTTTTTTTTTCTTCCTTTAAACAGGTAAAAGTAATTCATACAAGTAATTTTATATTACTTTGTCCTGTGATTTCTTCCCTGCTTCTCACCTCAACTTCTCTGTCTCGGTCGATATTGTTTTCAGATCAGCAAATCAAAATGACTCTTTAAAAATTCAGTATCTTCACTTTCTTCTGTGTTTTTTGCCATTTTGGATTTGTTTCTCAGCATCTTGCTTTTCTCACTTAACAACTCTTTGTCAAAATTACTTCAATTCAAATGGTATAGAGCTATTGTTTTCTTTATAACTCTTTTTTAATAGCCTATAGCGTAAACAGTGACCCGGATCTGACTCCACAGCACTTGGCTGACATAGGATAAATGTACCAAAGGTTTTTGTGTTTTTTTAACTGAAGACAATTCATTTTTTCACTATTATGCCACTATGAAAAAATTACCATAAACATCCTTGTACATATATAGTCTTTTATAGTGATTATATAGAAATACCCACTGCCATTGAGTTGGATCCAACTCATAGCAACCCTAGAGGGTTGTTCTATTCAAGGTCATGGCTATTTTAAACTTTAATAGACACCATTAAACTGCTTCCAAAAAAAAGAGTGGAACAATGTATAATTCCAGCAGCAAAGAGTACACAATTTTCTTTATAGTCACCAGCAGCAGGTTTATTGAACTGTTTAACTTTTTTTCAGTTGGCCACATGTAAAATGATACCTCATTATTATTTTAGGTACAGGCAATTTGGACTTACTGTTCTGAGAATTCCCTATTCACATCATTGATGCGTTTTGCTACTGAGTTGTTGTTTTTAATAATCTGTAAAATTTCTATATTATAGACTGTAAACATTTGTCTTCATCTGAGTTGCAAACCTTTGTTCTGCTAGCTGTATCATTTGTTTGCTGACTTTACCTATGTTAGCCTTGAACGTTATGTTGTGGCTGCTCCACAATCTAATGAGTATCTTCTCTACATGTAAGAATTTTCCACCTCTGTGTTGTCTTATTGGTGTAGTTGGGGAGTTGTGGTGTTGTCCCTTCTAAATTGCTTTTCTGCAACATATAATTAAAGTAGATGTTGTTCTTATAAACCAGGAACCTTAAATGGTATGGGTGTCTATACACGTACAATAGTTATAACTTTTTTTTTTTTTTTTATGTCAAAGAGATCTCTTTTTATCTTCTTTCATCTCGGTATCAAGTATTGGTTAAAAAGTTTCTCTAAGCCTTTGAAATATATTTGTAGACCTGATGATGTTATTTTAAGGTTTTGTATTTAAATTTGAAATCAATTGGGGGAAAAATACGTAGATACACACACACACACACACACACACACGCATATACCCACGGCCCTTGAGTCATATTAGGACTGTGACTCATAATGCCCGACCCTGTAAGGCAGAGTATAATTGCCTCATAGGGTTTCTAAAGAGTAGCTGGTAGTTTCAAACTCCTCATGGTTTGGTTAGCAGCCATAACACTTAATCATTGCACCACCAGAGCTCATGTATGTGTATGTGTGTGTGTGTGTGTGTGTGTATACCAAGAAAACACCCCACTGCTGTCCAGTCAGTTCCAGCTCATAGTAACGCCACAGACAAAGTAGAACAGTCACATAGAGTGTCCAAGAAATGCTTGGCAGATTTGAACTGCCCACCTTTTGGATAGCAGCTTAACCACCACTTAACCACAACACCACCAGTGTTTCTGCACGTGTGCGCACACAAATACACATGCACACACATATATCCACAAATACATGTAAATATTGTCCAATAGAACTTTATACGATGACGCAAATGTTCTGGGATCTGCTCTGTTTAATATGGCAACAACTACCCATGCACCTATTGAGTAATTTAAAATGTGGCTAATAAAACCAAGGAATACAATTTTTTATTTAACCTCAATTAATTTAAATATAAGTCTCACTTATGGCTAGTGGCTACTGTATTGGATAGCACAGATATAGTAAAAATGGTTTCAATTTTGTTTTCTTCTGAATGAATAGTTGTCAGTTCCATTTATTAGCTAGGTCATTCTTTTCCCACTTAATAGGAATAATAATGTCATCACATATTAAATTTTGGTATATACAGGCATCTATTTTCTAGGTTCTTTATTCCTTTTCATAGATCCATGTGGCTAATGTCATATTGACTTGATTGCAGAGATTTTACAGTCAGCATAAATTTGTAAAGCAAGTTCTCCAGTCTCACTTTCTCCAGTATCAAATTTTTCTTGGCTCTTCTCAGATATAAATACTTCCAAGTGAACATTAGTATCATTATATTCACTTCCAAAATCAACACTTAAAAAGTTCTATTTAGAAGTGCCTCAGTTTTATACACT
This sequence comes from Heterohyrax brucei, assembly GCA_028571685.1. NCBI lineage: Eukaryota > Metazoa > Chordata > Mammalia > Hyracoidea > Procaviidae > Heterohyrax > Heterohyrax brucei. The sequence goes on from CM053147.1 coordinate 80,924,671, forward strand.
ATTTTTTGAAATATAGGCATCTTTACTGTATCAATTCTTCCCATCCAAGATCATAGCATGTTTTTCCATATTTCAGATATTGTTTTAGATTGTTCATTAAGACTTTGCAGACATTTTTATACAGATCCTGTTTACTTTTTAAAATATCCAAAAAATTGTAAATTTTTACATTAGATATTTTAGCATTTTAATTTCCATTTGATTAGAATAAGGTAGAGCAAAATTGATCCTTACATATTTATCTGGTTTCTGTCTGTTAAAAATTAATTTATTCAAGTTTTTACTTTATTTTTGTTTTTAACTAGTCTTGAGATTTCTGGACATATAATATTTAAGAAAATAAGTCTTCCTTTACACCACTTATGCTGTTCAAATTTTTTGGTTGTTAATCATTGGAATCACCAAAATTATGATTGCAGTAGAGATTATCTAATTTTACATATTAACTGACATGAGAATTTTGTATTACAGTAGTAATTAGTTTTTGTTTGGATGATTTATTTTTTTATCATACTGCATAGTGAATTTTTACACAAATAACATGCACCTTTTCCTTTTTTTTGTGCCAAGTATTCCCTCCCTCCCAAGATATTTTCAGAAGCACCATTATGGTGATTTTTTATATTAACAAAGGGAGCAACTGGCAAACAAATGTAGAAAGAATACATTATTTGTACAAAAATAAGTAGTTTACCCTCATTCTATTTAATTTAAAGTTCATATTTAAGACATTTGTTATATTTTATATAGCCTCTCAAACTACATTAATATGACCATACAGTTTCTGTTTTTTAGAGGTTGATGTAATAATTATGCAGATAGAATTCTGAATGTTGAACATCTCTTGTATTTTAAAAATATTTTTATCTTTGTATGCATGAGGCTGGGCTATGCTTTTGTGTTTGGGGCAACTTCATAAGGTATCATATTAAAGATTTTTCCAATAAACTACAGTAGTTCAAATATCATTAGAATTAGCTATACTTTTGAGGTTGGATAGAACTGAGTTGTGAAAATCTGTGATCTTAATCAGTTTTTGTAAGAATAGATTTTCAATCTTCTCAATCACTTTTTACTATTATTTAAGTTTTTATTCCCTTTCTCTGGGGGTAAAATTTTGAAAATTTACTTTATGCTAGAAAAGCATCTATTTCTCCTAGGTTATCAAATGTGCTGGCACATAGTGTCTGTAGAAATATTTACTTACCCTTTTCCTCTTATCTCTTGTTATAGCTTCTATCTCATTCCCATTCTTACATATTTTGTTTCTTTCTTTTCCAATAATGTTTTTTTCTTGTTCCTCAAATCTCAATTTTGATTTTCTGTATGATCCAATATTTAGCTGAAGTATGATCTCTAAATTCTAAATAGTTGTGGTTTGTATGGCAAAATTTTATATTTCTAATTTAATTGGATATTGTAGAGCACATGGCTGCTAAATTCCTCACAGTTGTAACTTTCTAAGTTTTCTATGGCCAAGGATAAAAACAGTTTTTGTCACTAAATGTAAAAAACATGTTCATATATTTTTACATAGCCATGTGTCCAAAATATTCTAGTGTATTTGTGCAGTTGTAAAACTGTATATCTCTTGTAGATTTTGCTTTTTTTTAACTTCTGTGAGCCCTGGTGATGCAGTGCTTAAATGCTCAGCTGCTAAGCAAAATACTGTCTTTCGAACTCACCCACTGCTCCTCAGGAGAAAGATGTGTCGGTCTTCAGTCATGAAGATTACAGCCTTGGAATTCCCACGTGGCAATTCCACTCTGTGCTGTAGGTTTACTCTGAGTCAGAGTTGACTTAATGGCAATTTTTTTTTTGTTTTGGTTTATATGTTTTTGATGCATACAGGTGAAATCAGTATATTATCCAAGTAGGGTGTATGTCACGTATGTGGTGTGAGCACAAAGCAAATTTATTTTCATAACCAGTCTCCCTTTTCCACTTGCTAGGTAGACGGGATGCTTTCTCTGTCCTGGATGATAACTCCAGTAGTCTAACAACTTCTCTAGATGCTAACAGAGCCCCTGGGAGGTTCAAGTGGTTAACTGCACAGCTGCTGAGAGGGTATCAGTTTGAGGCATCTGGGAAGAAAAGTTTGGTTATCTGTGTGGAAAAACTCAGTCATTGAAACCCTGTGGAGCACAATTTTACTCTGCTGTGCAATGGATCACCTCATCAACCCTACAGTAACTGTCTTGTGGGTAGTATAATGTTCTGTTGTTACTTAGAGTCTTCAAATACAGCTCAATGAGAATGCCTCCTCACATTCAGTAAGCAAAATCGCAAGTTTAATTTAAAGTTAAGTCTTCGTACCCCTTCCCCCACCGCAGCTAGGGCCTACTACTGCCACTGTATCTCATAACGTCAGGGCCGTACTTCACTATGAATCAGCTCATGCTTACTGTGCCTTAACCCCAATGGTCTCATTCCTGTTTCCTTATTCTTTTCTTTTCTTTTTAAACATTAATGTCACATATTCTCTCTCATCCTCCTGAAACATTCTTTCCCCAGATATTAGCACATTTTTCTCTCTTCCCTCCTTCAACCTATTAAGAATTGCAAACCTCCTCTGCTTTATCTATCTCCACAGAAATAATCAACACTAGTGAAATATTTGTTTTGCAAATTTATTGTATCATTTGTCTGCAAATAAATTGTAAGTTATACTACTCTACCTTTTCTTCCCAGATGCCTCGAACTGATACCCTCTCAGCAGCTGTGCAGTTAACCACTTGAACCTCCCAGGGGCTCTGTTAGCATCTAGAGAAGTTGCTAGACTACTGGAGTTATCATCCAGGACAGAGAAAGCATCCCGTCTACCTAGCAAGTGGAAAAGGGAGAGAAGGGGGAAGAGGAGATGCATAGTTAAGGAAGTAAGATCAACTACACTTTCTTGTGCTCCCTCATTTTGTTATAACTTTTTTTCAGACCTCTCCAGTGTTTGTTACGAGTGGTCGTGAAGAGAGAGAAGAAAGGAGAACAAGAAAACTCTTGTTCAACCGGTATTACTGTGAACTAGTGTTGATAATTTTTGAGTCTTGCAGATATTTAAATTTGACTCATTTCCTCTTGGAGTTTTACTTGGATTCTTCAGAAGTCTTCTCCTGCTAGGGAAGTACCACTAATCTGACTAATCAATTACTCCTTCCATCTACATCAAGGATCATTCAGGGTCTGGGCCTTTTTACCGTCTCCACCGAGATCTCATTTCTCTTTCAAGCGATCTTATACAGCAGAAACTGAAATAGATCTACGTGGAGTGTCTCACGTGTGGCCCCTACCTAGTGTATAGGATCATCCAGGTGTCCTTTGCTTGAACTATTTCTGAGGACAGGGACCAGTCTCACTCTGTCTTCACTCTGCCATCAGCTGCTGGCCAGTTACTTGTTTGAGACCATTATATTTAACAGGTTGAAGTCAGACTTCAAACTACTGTGTCACCTCCAATCTGCCACAGATTCATATTAGCCTCTTGGTGATCTCTTTAAAGTCTTCCTCTTAGACTTGAAGTAAAGAATTCAGTGGTCCTTGCCCTCTTCTTTTGCAGCATGCACTCACAACACAGCTCTCTCCAGTGAACTCCTTTCCTTACATTATAACTATGATTTGGTCTCAGAAAGCTGAACTCACTTGAGGAATTTTAAGCAGAAAGTGGTTTCATGGAGTTGGTTAGTGCGTACCAAATTCTGGCACGTCGGGTGGAGCAGACTCTGATTGAACCCCCCGGACTGATTCCCGCAAGTCCACTGCGGAAATGAGTCACTTCTGCGAATTGGACCTCTCTGTCTGTCAGAAGACTTCAACCAATGCTATGTGCCAGGTTACCAGTGTAGTTCCTGAGGATGCAATAGCGAAAACATGGAAAGTAATTCCATAGTAGTGAAGCTTTACTTTTAGGATCAGGGCAGATAGAGTAGTATAACTTACAATTTATTTGCAGACAAATGATACAATAAATTTGCAAAACAAATATTTCACTGGTGTTGATTATTTCTGTGGAGATAGATAAAGCAGAGGAGGTTTGCAATTCTTAATAGGTTGAAGGAGGGAAGAGAGAAAAATGTGCTAATATCTGGGGAAAGAATGTTTCAGGAGGATGAGAGAGAATATGTGACATTAATGTTTAAAAAGAAAAGAAAAGAATAAGGAAACAGGAATGAGACCATTGGGGTTAAGGCACAGTAAGCATGAGCTGATTCATAGTAAAGTACGGCCCTGACGTTATGAGATACAGTGGCAGTGGGGACATGCTACAAAGGAAGGTTATGTAAGGCCTAATGAGTTATAGGAAGGATTTGAGTTTTACGACATGCGGAGACATCAAACCGTTTATCCGGTGGAACGACATGATCTAACTTAATTTTTAAACAACATTTCTCCAGCTATCAAGTAGAGGAAATGAGTAAAAGCTGGGTAAATTGTTGGTAGGGCCCTGAAATTACCCATGTGAAGGACGACGGTGATGTGGATTACGATGTCAGCAGCGGTGTGTCAGAGGTGGTCAGATTCAGCATGGCTATGGCCAACAAAACATTGTTCCAGCTACATGTGGACTATGAGAGAAGGTGATTCCTAGGAAATTCTGATCTCTCTTCTTAACACACATTAGTGATCTATCTGACAATAGCGAGGCCTTGGAATATGCTAACCAATGTCGGCAATGCAGAGTAGGTACAGTATATTTGGTATCATCTAAACATCTTTCCAGAACTTCCTTAGTTCTAACAGTGTAGTCTCACAAGATGCTCAAGTCATTCTTACTCTTGCCAATTTACTCTTAGCAGACTGGAAATTGTCCAGGTCAAATTTTCTGGACTTCTCTGAGTCTCTTATGGTAGCCCCAGACCAAAGCACTAATAGCTGCTAAGGACCACCCAGGAGGAGCCCTTAAATTAACTTTACTCATATCAAACTTTCCCAGGGCTATTCAAGTTAAACTGAGTTGCTCAGGACCACCCAGAGGCAGAATAGAAGATCTAGTAGAGTTTTGGGTTGGACTCAACTTCCAGAGAAAGTGAAGAGATATCTTCTCTAGCATTGAAAAACCAAGCCAAAAATACAAGAACCTATTTACTCATGGAAGTGGCTTAGATACAATATGTCATCCTAATCTGGGCTTGGGTGATGGTTGGAAGCATCAGCTATCTTCATCAGAGAATCTCAGCTTTTGGATCTTAAACTGATGAGAATGTTGTAAAAGCTGTTTTTTCCAATCTAGCCTACTTAATAGATTAACAAACTATTAATTTAGTTCTACACCTTTTTTTTCTCTCAATTATCTTTGTCTGGTCATTGGTACACTCAGGATATTTTACTCAGGATTTTGTATAAAAAATTAACTGGTTAATTGCATAGATTATTGATTTTTTACTGTGATTGAGTGAAAGATTATTGAAATTTTTAAGAATATATACACATGGAATCTATTGGCATTATTTGTCAATGAGTTTATTTCTTCTCATGAGTTTTGGAATGACACAATCAGAAACACTTAAAACACAAAAGGATTATTTCAGAATTAATACCATGAGTGAGTTGATAAATGATTGGGAACTCTTTTTCGGGAACGGCCATCAGAGCTGTCTTCATATTACCCTTAGTGTCCTGAATGGCATCCAAATGTCTTCTTTTCAAGATTTCCTTTATCTTCTAGTTAAGAAAGAACTCATCTTGGGCCACACCAGGTGAATAGAGAGGGTGTTCCAATACAGTTATTTATTTACTGACTAAAAACTCTCACAGACAACTAGATCCTTAAGTTTGAGAACTTGCCACCTTGTCACCATCTGCAATTACCAGTCCAGAAAGGATTCCAAAATTGCCTGGAAGGTAATTCACTGGTATCAGTGAATAGCTTCCTAAGGGGAGTACTTCGAAGGTGTCTGTAACAAGGTAGGTAACACCTAGAGCAATTAAGTTTGTGGAATTAGTGGACGGACCTCACATTTTTGGCCTAACAGGGCAATTAGAGAAATTTAACTTAGAGTTGAGTAAGAATACAGCATGATGAACAAACATATTGAGCCATCATCTATTTGAGGATTTTTAAACTGCCATACTCTAAGACTTTCTATGAAATCCCTTAGCAACCTCAAATTGATATTATTTAAAATAAATTTTTCTTGTACACAGAGGTAAAGTGATACCAGTACAGTTACACTGTGACTCACCGTATAATTTAGCCAAACACTGACAGATCTCTTAAAATCTAGGATGTTGCTTTTTCTCTAACCATCCATCAACCCAATGCCTGAGAATGTTAAAAAAAAAAAATCTATTTATATTATTCCACATTTTCCCAAACCAAGAGTTTTCCTCAGTTTGTAAAATATTTCAAATTTTATCTAAAAGAAATAAATTGGTGACCAAGTGATCGTTCTAGTAGGAAAAGAGACAATCCTGCTAGATTTACTTGTCTATTTCTGGAAGAAGAGGAGGGGTTAACCCTAGAGTCATTTGTCAACCACCATGTGGAATCACTTATGCCAGAACTGAGCCATCAATTAAATTAGCAACCATTGTCCTTATTCTTTTGGATTATAGGGTGGAAAGCCTATACAAGTGAGCAAGAGGAGGCAGCAAGATTGTACCTGGAGAATCCAATCCCCCGAGCTTCTCCAATTCTTTTACCATAAATTGTCTTTCATCACCTACTGTATTTTCACCTGCAACTGCACTGTCATCCCAGCATCCAGTGACACATCCACACCGCTGGTTAGCAGACAGACTAAGGAGCCTCTCCAGTTTAGTAATTTGTATGTCAGCAAGCAGGAAGCCCCACTTCCCTCATTGCCAGAAAACTTACTTCTGTGCCACTGGAGTGATGGCCAGACATCTACAAGCCATTTTCTTTGGCGAACGGTTTTGTTTTTAAACTCTTAAGGGAGCATCTGCAACTACTGTTTGTTGAATTAATTTCAAATGCAGTCATGTTTCCAGTACTCTATAACAGTTTTAAAAGTTTGAGGAGACTAGGAGGAATTGGAGACAACAGTAGAACAGATGTGTTTAACTGGGACTTGTTAGCATCTTGCTGAATGGTTACAGAGGTCTTTCAGGAGACAAACATCAGGTCAAGCAGCAGTAACTCTTCTTTAAACACGTATCTATCATTACGTGTCAAGTGACACAATGAGAAGAATATGCAAGTCAGCAAACTTCTTGCTCAATAAGCAATCTATCATGAAAATACATATAGTGTCAGCAATTTTAAAAAGTCCTGAAAATAATACAAAAGATTATGAATTCTAAAGAGAATACATTTGTATGTTTAAATGTGTGTGTGTGTGTGTGTGTGTGTGTGTGTGTGTGTGTGTGTGTGTGTGTGTCCACTGAATACCTAGTATATGCCAGACACTGCCTTAGATTCACAACAAGGTGCCTGACTTCAAGGATTTTATGCTCTGGAGGGTGATACAGTGAGCAAACAGAAGATCCGAAATAAGGAAACCACAAAGCTTACTGCAAGGTGACATGTACAGTGGAAAGACGAATAGGTAGAGCAGGATAAGAGAGCTCTGAGTGAGAAGGGGAAGTAGGTCAGGGAATTCTGGTGAACAGCAATCATACTTGACAAGATCTGAACACTTGAAGGAGGTTGCATTGACAGTTATATGTTAAATAATACATTTTCAATTAAATATGACAGTCTGAAACACCTGTCTGATAAATTGTGCCTCAATCACATAAACAGAAATACAGAATAATCACTAAAAAAGTCAAAGAGCAAGACTAGTGATAAATTTATACTCTGCTTCTTGAATTCTCTTGTTTTATTTGCCCCTTCTAACTACTTCTTTTCACAGCTCTATTTTCCCTCATTTCTACTTTGCTCTTCCCTTCTTTCCCTCCCCAATTCACCTGATTTCTCTTCCTCTGTATATTTACATTTTATTATATGAATAACTACAAGTATTTCCAACAGTACATTATTATTTACCTAGAAAAACAATACTTCCACTTACCTCATCCTTGACTGAAAATACTTTTTTCTTTTACTTGTGTTGTGACCATTTCTCTTTGCTTAACAATTTTGATTTTTTTGCTAAAAACTTATCCTGAAGTGAAACCTTTAAAGTGGGGCAAGAGGGAGGACTAACTTTAAAATGAAATTACAGTGCATATTGTCTCAATCCAAAATACCCATCCATGTTGTAGTATGTATCAAAGAAGGAAGAAGGGCATGTATTGTTTATTGAGCACTGAGTTTCAGCTTACACTGACGGAAAAATCACGCGAGTTAAAAGTAGAGGTTGCACAACTAATTAACATAATTGGGATCAGTAAGTTTTACACCTATGGAAAAGTTGAATAAGCAAATGTTACATGATAGATTTACAAAAATAAAAACAAGAAACAGCTACTCAAGCTGCTATGTACAGCAAAATACTTCACAAGATATGGTTTCTTGGTTCAAAGGTTTAGGATCATGGTTTCATGAGACAGCATACATATTTGGCCTAGTATCATGTTTAGCACTTCTGTTATACTTTCTAGTTTGCTATGCAGTATCTCTGGTCTTAAAAGTTTACAAGCAGTCATCCAAAAAAAAAAAAAAACAAAATTGGTCTTCATTTGCGTGGACCAACAGAGGAAGAAGGAGTGCCAGGAATAGGAGGAAGAAATAATGTAATATGTGGTTAATTATGTCCACGAACAACTGTATCCTTTACATGAAGCCAGGAGAATTGGATGGTGCCCAGATACCATTATTGAAGATTTTTCTTAAATTTTCTCTAGAATACTGGCCATTTTTGCCAGTGGTGCTGCTTTTGAGTTGATTCCTACTCACCAAAACCTACATACAACAGAATAAAACATCACCCTGTCATGTTCTGTTTTTATAATCGTTGCTATGTTTGAGCCCATTGTTATAGCCACTGTGTCAATCCGTTTCATGGAGGGTAATCATCCTTTTCACCGACCAAGCATGGTGTCTCTCCCCTCAGGTTAGTCTCTCCTCATAACATGTCCAAAGTACATGAGGTGAAGTCTTGGCATCCTCGCTTCTAAGAGGGTATACTGGCTGCCCTTCTTCCAAGACAGATTTGTTCATTCTTCTGGAAGCCTATGGTATATTCAATATTCTTCATTAACACTGTAAAATGTCCAGTATATGGAGCAAATGAAAATACAATATTTTTGGTCAGGTATACCTCAGTCTGCAAAGTGACATCTTGCTTTTTAACACTTTAAAGTCTTTCGCAACAGATTTGCCAAGACAATCTGTCATTTGATTTCTTGACTGCTGCTTCTATGAGAATTGATTGAGGACCCACTTAAAATGAAATCCTTAACAACTTTAATACTTTTTCTGTTTATCATGATGTTGCTTATCAGACCACGTATGAAGATTTCTGCATTCTTTACATTTACATTTACATTCTTACGCATAATCCCTACGGAAGGCTGCAGTTTTTGAGCTTCATCAGCAGTTGCCTCCAGTCTTCTGCTTTTCCGGCAGGCAGGTTTTGTCATCTGCACATCTCAGGTTTATACAGAGTCTTCCTCCAGTCTGATGCTGTGTTAAGCTTCATGTAGTCCAGGTCCTCTATTTGCCCCATACACAGATTAAGTAAGTACGGTGAAAGCATACAACCCAAACAGACAACTTTCAGGATTTTTACACTACACAGTATCCTTTATTCTGTTGTTTATGTACAGGGTCTGCACAAGTATAACTAAGTGTTCTGAAATTCTCATTCTTTGCAACATTATCCATAATTTTTTATAATCTACACAATTTAACATCTTTGAATAGTCAATGAAACACAAGTAAACATCTTTCTCATATGCTCTGCTTTCAGCCAAGATCCATCTGACTTCAGTATGATATCCCTCTTTCCATGTCCTCTTCTGAGTCCAGCTTGAATTTCTGGCAAGTTCATGTACATAACTGCCTTTTTTTTTTTTTAACTACCTTCAGCAAAATTTCACTTACGTATGATATTAATGATACCGTTCTATAACATTTGCATTCTGTTGGGTCATCTTCTCTAGAATGGGCACACATACATATCTCTTGTGATCTATTGCAAATTAGCTACCTTCCAAATTTCTTGGTAAGACAAGTGAGTTTTTCCACTGTTACAGTCGTATTTGTTCAGCTCTTGCAGCCTTGTTTGGCACCAATCCCAAGGAAAAAGCTTACTACTTCCATCAATACCATTTGTTCTTGATCATATGCTACCTCATTAAAATTTTTTTTATACAGTGACTCTGTGTATTACTTCCATCTTCTTTTGAAGATTCTTGCATCTTTCAATTTTTTATCCATAGATACCCTCAATATTACATGATGAGGATTCATATTTTTTCTTCAGAGCTTTCAAACCAAGAAATGCTGAGTGTCTCCTTAATTTCAGGTTCTCTAACTCCAGGTCTTTGCGTATTTCATTATCATATTTTACTTTGTATTCTCTAGCTACTCTTGGAAAGCTTTTCTTCAGCTCTTTTACTTCATCATGTTTTATTTTCCCTTTAGCTACTTTACATTCAAGAGCAAGTTTCAGAATCTGTTCTGACATCCATTGTGGTATTTTCTCTCTTTTTTGTCTTTAAATCACCGGTTGCTTTCTTTATGTGTGCTGTCATTGATGCCATCCGACAACTCATCTTGTATTTGGCCGCTAGTGTACAGTGTGTCACCTCTACCCTTGGTTTCTAAATTCAAGACAAACATAATTAAGGTTGTACTTTGATGCCTGTAGACTTGTTTTAATTTTCTTCAGCTTCAACTTGAACTTGCAAATGGAAAATCAATGGTTTCCTTGATAGTTGGCCCAGGCTTTGGTCTGCCTTATGATACTAAGCTTCCCTATTATCTCTTTCAAAAGAGGTAGTTGATTTGACTCTGGTGTATTCCATCCAACAGGATCTGTTACCATTTATGTTGCTGAAAAACAGGTATTTCTAATGAAGTCATTGGTCTTTCAAAATCATATTGAATGATCTGTGGTGCTATTTCTGTCCCCATAGCCATAGTTTCCAATTAATGGTCTCTTGGCACTTGGCTGGCTGGCTGGCTACTTTGTTTCCCGTTTTCACATTCCAATCCCCAGTGTCCTTGTCATTTAATTCTGCTGTATAGAACAGAAATCCTACACGTCTATGGCTTTAAAAAGAGAACACTTATTCTGTCACAGTTTAGTAGGCTACAAGTTAAAATTCAAGGAATCAACTTCAAGGGGAGGCTTTCTCTGCTGGCTGTGAAGGAAGGTCCTTATCATGAATACTACTCTGGACTGGGGTCTTCTGTGGAGTAGGGACCTGGTATTGCTTCTTTTCTGATGGCATGAGGTCCTCAACTCTCTGCTTGCTTCCCTTTGCTTTATATCCCAAGAGATTGTCTCAAGGCACAATACAATCCTGATATATTGAGTCCTGCCCCACCAACACAATAGCCACTTTCTTCCCTGGTTAACATCATAGAGGCAGGATTTACAACCTACAGGAACATCGCACAGCAACAGGAATCACGGCCTAGCTAAATTGTTACAAACGTGTTTGTTGTTGTCTTTAGATAATGTGGAGTCGATTCCTACTCGCAGTTACCCTAAGAACAGAATGAAACACTGCTCAGTCCTGCATTTTGCCCATAATCATTTTTATGTTTCAGCTTATTGTTGCAACCACTGTGTCAATACATCTCCTTGAGGGTCTTTCTCTGTTTTGCTGATCCTCTACTTTACCAGGCATGATCTCCTTCTCCAAGGACTAATCTCTTCTAACAATATGTTCAGAGTACATAAGACACAGTTCCAGCATCCTTGCTTCCAAGGAGCACTCTCATACTTCTTCCAGAACAGATCTGTTCGCTCTTTTGGCAGTCCATGGTATGTTCAGTACTGTTCTCCAGCATTTTTGAGGGGATACAATTCAATCCTTGACAACTGGTTATTACCAATGCAACTTGATTGTAGGTTTGATCAATTTCAGACGGTAGAAGTTGGTAAAAGTTTTCAATTTCTTCCTCTTTGGCACTATGATAGTACATAAATTTGAAAGACAGTTGCATTAATTGGTCTTTCTTGTAGATGTATGACTATTACACTATCACCAACAGCATTTTACCTCAGAATAGATCTTTAATTGTCCCTTTTGAAGATGCATGTGATGCCATTCATTATCAATTTGTCATTCCCATCAACATGGGCTAAATAATGATTCAATTCAAAATGACCAACAATTGTTTATTTCAGCTCACTGATGCCTAGCATATCTATCCTCATGCATTTTATTTCATTTTTGACAACTTACAATTTTCCTTGATTCATACTTCACACATTCCACATTCCCATTATTGATGGATGTTTGCAGCTGTTTCTCTTCATCTGAGTCTCACCACATCAGCAAATAAAGATCCCATAGAACTTTAGTCCATCCATGTCATTAAAGTTGATTCTATTTTGAGGAGTAAATTCTTCCTCATTTCTACTTTGAGTACTGTACAATCTGACAGGCTTGTTTTCCAGCACTATATCAGACAATGTTCCACTTCTATTCATAAGGTTTTTCTCAGGCCAATTTTCAGAAGTAGATTGTCAGATCCTTCTTCCCAGTACACCTTAGTTAAGAAGCTCCATTATAACCTGTCTACCATGGGTGACCCTGACAGTATTTGAAATAGATACTGTGTAACCTGTAGTGTCACAGCATCATCGAAGCCACAATGGTGCAGCAAAGGGACAGAGTACAAGCAAGTAATGGACTGATGGAGGAGTACTGACCAAGGATGCAAAAATACGGATCAGAACGTCAAATTTTCACAGAATTCAGACTTTCTGGAAGCATTGGCACTGGATGAAATACCAAAACTATTTGTTCGAGATAATCTTTAAATAAAAAACATTCCTTGAAATTTTCTTTAACAGTAAAAAATATACATACACACACACACACACACACACACACACACACACACACAAGACACTGCTGATTCTGACTTACAGCGACCCTATAAGTCAGAGTAGAACTACCACATAGAGTTTCCAAGGAGCACCTGGAGGGTTTGAACTGAAAAGCTTTTGGTTAGGAGACAGAGCGCTTAACTTCTCCACCATCGGGGTTTCTGTTTTAACCAAAATTAGCTTAGTTACCAAGAAATGTCTACCTGAACACTGTGTCCTTTCAAGAAGTATCTCTGTGTGGTCAAACAGGTGACAGCAACTCAAAATACTAGATAGAAAATTTAGGGTCTAGTGAATTCATATTAATGGGAAGGAATAATTTGGCAAAGTGTTAAGAATTGTTGCAAAAACGGTCCAGCCTCTTTGGAAAGCAATCTGGCGCTTCCTTAAAAAAAGCTGGGTATCGATATACCGTTTGACCCAGTAATTCCACTACTTGGAATATATCCTGCAGAATCAAGGCCTTTCGCACCAACAGACACAAGCACCAGAATGTTTATCGCAGCACAGTCCACGATAGCAAAAAGATGGAATCAACCCAGAGGCCCAACAACAGAAGAATGGATAGGTAAACTATGGTACATATACTCAATGGAGCACTATGCAATGATAAAGAATAACGATGATTCCAGGAAACATCTCCTAACCTGGTTTCAACTGGAAGACATTATGTTGAGTGAAAGTAGTCAGTGACAAAAGGACAAATATTGTATGAGACCTCTACGATAAGATCTCAAAAACAGACTTGTGTATAGAAGAAAAGACTCTGACAGTTGCAAGGGAGGGAAGGGAGGGAGCGTGAGGGGGAGAGGGCTTAGTTTAGATAGTTGCTAGAAATCTGGTTGGGAGAAAGCGGTAATAGCACACATTAGAAACAAGAACAACATTAAGTGGACTTCAGCATAACTTGAGTACTCCTTCCATCTTAACCCAATATTGCAAGGATAGAGTAGCTGAGGCAGGGGGCGGGGGACCATGCTCTTAGGCGAAATTGAGGCCACTTGGCACAACTAGCATTTTGCTAAGAGAGCTGTCTGCACCCTACATTGGTGAGTGACGTCGGGGATCTTAAAAGCTGCCAAGCTGCCATCCGAGGACGCAGCAAATGGTCCCAACTCAGCAGGAATGGATGCTCAGTGAGGACCAAAATGACATGTGGTAAATACAACCTAGAAGACAGAGACACCCACAAGATGGGTGCCTACATCGACTTGGGACTAGAAGAACCAGAAGGTGCCTAGCCACCACCAGTGATAGCCACGATGGAGCTCGCTAGGTTTAGTCTCACTGGCAACACAAGAATAAAAAGGGGTGCATCCTGAGATCTCCACTAAAAGACCTCAGTTGATGGTCCAGTGGTCTTGGGGTTCCCCTGAGAGCATGGCCCCTGGCCCTGATGCTGCCCTTACCCATAAATTATAACGAAGGTCCACTCTTTGGACAGGAATGGATTGGACTTGGCAATGCAGAGTGACCATATATTGGATGCACTTTATGGTTCCATACATCTATAGGATATCATCCTGCTGACCTCTGGCTGGAGGAAGGAGAGTGGGTGGAGAGGAGGGAAAAGGAGGCTGTTGGAAGGATGAGACATGTATGGAGCAGAGAGGAATAGTGTGCTGTCACCGGGCAGGGAGAGCAGTGGAAGCTGCATAGAGGTGGGCATGCAAATTTATACAGGAATGTACATTTTCACTCAATCATGTTAAATAAAAAATAAAAATAAAAAAAGAATTGTTGCACAACTTGATGAATGTAATCAATGTCACAAAACTGTATACATAGAAATTGGCAAATCAGTGTATGTTCTTTTACATAAATATATATATATATATATATATAACCTCAACTACTACAGAAAAGGAAATATAAAAAATGTAAGAAAAAAGTTTTTATAGATTGGAAAATACATCAAGTGAACTATGAAAACAAGTTTATGTTAACCAATAAACAATAAAGTAAAAGTAAAATGTAGTTTGAACAGAAAATGTTATGTAATGAACACTATATATGCTTATCAAAGAAGGAAGCAATTCTTCCCAAAGAAGGAAACAGTTGGGTAAGGGTAGTGGTTAGTGCCTCTCTTTCACATAGGCATTTGACATAGGAACCAGATATGCCGGAAATGTCTTCTTTTCTCTGAGACGATGGCAAAATAAAGTCTAAACATGAGATCAGTACAAAACATGTAAGGAGACAAACACAAAATAGACTGAAGGTATCACCTCTTCATTTGTCTTGCTTGGCATGCTAACACAGAACAGAAACATTTTTTTCATCCAAACATGATGCCCAATTCCAACTTGTTCTACATGATATTCTTTTACTACAAATTACTGTTAAGCAAACAGAGAAGTGTGACTTCTCCTGAAAATACGTTGTTGAAATATTATTTACTTGGTGTGTTCACTTAATGTGTTGTAAGGTAAAAATTCTTATTAAGAAAAGTGAGCTGTTGTGATGAAAATGGTTAACTGAACAGCCATGGAATCATGTATGTTGATATTTAAATAGTCACAGATTCAAAGACAGTCCAACTGTGATCCAGATATATTTATATGATAATTGCATTCAAAGAAATATTTCCAATGCATGCTATTGTGTAGTTACTTAAAATTCTTAAATACACCTGTAGTCTGAAACCTCCTTCATAAAATCCAGGAAGGGAAACAAGAGTAGTGCACTGTCGGTGCTTCAGGCATGTGTGAGGAGGCTCCTTGGCAAAGGCTGGTATATTCATGATGAAGACAGGTAATGATTGTTAACTGATTCCCTGAGACCTCTTAAGTAAGTAAATAAAGCCAGCCAAGCCAAGTGCCGTCAAGTCGGATCCGACTAAAATGTTTTTATTACTAGCGGAGTGAAAAAAGTGGGGGTTGAATAGAAGAAGAACTTGAGGGATTCATCACTCTTT
This sequence comes from Heterohyrax brucei, assembly GCA_028571685.1. NCBI lineage: Eukaryota > Metazoa > Chordata > Mammalia > Hyracoidea > Procaviidae > Heterohyrax > Heterohyrax brucei. Next base: position 80,940,499 of record CM053147.1, read on the forward strand.
GAGGGTACTAGCCACGTCTTTGTAGTCCCCTAAAATGTTCACGGCACCATTATAAGAAGTGGAGGGAAGGCTATAAAGATGGAAAATGTGCTCAGAAACATATACCATATAACCTCTTACCCAGGAACCTACTCAGTAGGTTTCTTATTTGTAGCACTATTTATTTAAAAGAGAAAAAATGAAGTCATCTTTTGCTTTTAGTAATGTGTATTTTTTTTCTTTATTCAAAGTAAACAAAAGTAGAGTACACAGAGGGAAGAAAAGGCTATCATGTGAATTCTGTAAAAATTAGAGCAACATAGTTTAAGCTCATACGATCTTTCACCTTGCAAAATTCAAAGGCATGCTGTCAATGTACCTTTTCTTTCATCAGAAAAACCCTGAAGTTTTGAGACAATTTTCCCATGTTTTCCTACTTAACAGAATTTGTTAAAAAACTATACTTTTTACAGCAGTTTTTTCTGCCAACTGAATTATTACAAAATATTGAACAACACAGGAAGCATCAAAAGAGGATGGAAGAAATACACAGAGTCACTGTACCTAAAACAAGTGGTGAACATTCAACCATTTTAGAAGGTAGCTGTGATTAAACCTGATGATATAGAAGGGAAAAGTTTAAAAAGCAACAAAAGCATTTGTGGAAAACAAAGCTTCAGGAACTGACAAAATGCCGATTGAGATGTTTCAACAGACAGATGAAACTCTGGAAGCATTCTCACTTGTCTATGCCAAGAAATTTAGAAGACAGCTGCCTGGCCAACAGACTGGAAGAGATCTGTATGCACCACTATTCCAAAGAAAGATGATCCAACAGAATACAGAAACTATATAATGACATTTCTAATATTGTGCCTAAGTAAAATTCTGCTGCAGATCATTAAAAAATAGTTGCAGCTCATCAATAGGGAGCTGCCAGAAATTCAAGCCAGGTTCAGGTTCAAAATAAGATGTGGAAAGAGGGATATCATTGCTGATGTCAGATCTCGGCTGAAAGCAGAGTATATCATAAACGTATTTATTTGTGATTTATTTATATCAGCTGTGTGAAAGCACTCTATTGTGTGGATCACAACAAATTACAGATAACATTGCAAAGAATGGAAATTCTAAAACACTTAATGGTGCTCATGTGGAACCTGTACACAAACCAAGAGGCAATTCTTAAAACAAGAGAATACTGTGTGGCTTAAAATCAGGAAAGGTGTGAGTCAGGATCCTTTTACCATACTTATACAATCTGTATGTTGAGCAAACAATCTGAGAAGCCAGACTGTAAGAAGAGGAACACTGCATCAGGACTGGAGGAAGACTCGTTAACACCCTGCAATACACAGATGACACATCTTGCTTGCTGAAAGTGAAGAGGACTGGAGACAGTGATGAATAGCAAACACTATACCCTTCAGTATGGATTATACTTTATCATAAAGAAAGGAAAAATCTTCACAACTGGACCAATAAGCAATATCATGGTATATGGAGAAAATATAGAATTTGTTAAGGATTTCATTTTATTTGGATCCATAATCATCACCCATGAAAGCAGTAGTCAACAAATCAAATGTTGCATTGCACTGGGCAAATCTGCTCCAAAGGACTTCTTTAAAGTGCTAAAAATCAAACTCACTTTAAAGACTAAGGTGTGCCTGATTCAGTAATAGTGCTTTCAGTTGTCTCATACACATGTGAAGTTGAACAGTAATTAATGAGGACAGGGGAAGAATCGATGCCTTTATATTACAGTGTTGGTGAAGAATACTGAGTATGCCACAGATTACCAAAAGAATGAAAAAAGTCTGTCTTGGAAGATGTACAGCCAGAATGCTTCTTAGAAGCAAGGACTGTGAGACTTCATCTCACTTTGGGTATGTTATCAGGGGGAACATGTTCCCAGAGAAGGACATCATGCTTGGTAGAGAGTCAGTGAGAGAAAGGACAACCCTCCAGGGGATGTATTCACACGGTGGCTACGACAACAAGTTCAAACGTAGTGATGATGTGAGAATGATGCAGCCGTGGCGCTGTTTCCGCTGCACATAGGGTCTCTATGAGTCACTGCCAACTCTGTGGCATTTAGCAACAATTGCAATATTTTATTTAAGAAGTCAGCGCAGTTTGATTACTTGATTTACTTGGCATTGTTTCTTTGAGGATGTCAGATTCCCTGTGAAAAAACAAGTTGCCCTTAATGTGTGAGTACCGCAGATAATTCTGGTGGTTTGGCTTTCCTTCTAAGCTACTCCTCGGCTTAGAAAAAGTACCAGTCAAGGTCAAGGGGAAATATTTTTAATCAGTTACAATCCCAGAAATGTGTGTTGCCAAAATCTTTCAAGGATAAGTCTTCCTAGGCCTGAAACTCACTCACTGACAATCTTAAGCAACAACACACTTTAAGTATGCAATAATTCTCAATCAAAGGAATAAATGTCTTACGTATGTCTGCTCTTGCACTAAAGTAAGTTTGTTTGCCTGTCACTGTAGCTGAAAATTTAGAGATGGCATGGGGTTCCAGGAATGCTTTATTTGCAGATAAGCAGGCAAACCTGGGGGAATAGTGAGAATAGTTTCTCCAAAAAATCATCCCCCTTAGGGTTACATTTCCCATGGTTTTTATAGCTGGTTTTCAAAAGGATTGGCGTCTGTCACAGAGCAATAGTGGGAGCCACAGATTCCATTACACCGTGAGACTTCACTACATCTTATCAAACAGTGTGAATTACCCAAAATGTCATTATCTCTCTGAGGTCTTAATCAATTTACTTCCCTTGAGACAGGAAGAAGAATACAGACCTGCTAATCTGGTCTGAGGGCAATAACTGAGGCAGAGGATGGAATGTAGCTCAGTAATGTAAGTGACCTTTGTAAGGTTCTTATGCTAGTTGACATGTCTAGCATTCTCATTTTTTTCTCTTCCCATCTGCAAATTTTCAGTTTAAGACATCTGATTCTGCTACTATTACAAATATTTCTTTCTTTTTAGACACCATTCTCTTCTCTTTTTATTTCCATAGGTATTATTCTTTCAAATCATGTTTCTTAATGCCAGGCCAGCATTCTTCAGTCATTTGACTTTTGCTTGATATATAAATATCTCACATATGTATGACACTTCAGAATATAATACCAATTGCCATCAAGGTGATTTTCGTAGTAGCCATATAGGACAGAGTAGAACTGATCTATATGGTTTCCAAGGAGCAGCAAGTAGAATTGAACCGCTGCTCTTCTGGGTTAACAGTCAAGCTCTCAACCACTGCTCCACCAGAACTCCAGTGTAATAGGGTTTCATATTCATTATCTTGTTTTCTGTTTTTGTTTTTAAGTATAACAGGTAAGAGCCATCACAGTGCTACAGATGAAGACAGTAGGGATCAGAGGATCTCTTTACAATTTATGAGGATCACATATACAGTAAGTCACACAGCCAAGTCCATAAGCCAGTCTTCAGCTTTTAAGGCCATGTCTCCATCCATTGCCCTCTGTGTCCCTTCTACTCTAGCTTATGAAATGAGTACTTTTGCCCATCAGCTAAGAAGGTGAACAAAGTGGCTCATGGGGGATAGAATTCTCTACTAGTCAGACATGTCTTCAAACTGAATTATTATCATTTGTGAAAATTTTAAAAGGTACTAAGGTATAGAAAATCTGTCTGTTTGAAATAAGCAGTTTACATTACATTACTCTAAACAATTAGGTCATTTAAACAAAACTATAAAATCTAATATAATTTATTGAAAACTCTCATTCAAAACCATTCTTAAAAGCTGAACAAGTGAAAAATGTTTTCAAGGGTACACTTTGTCTGAGTTAATGTGTTTACCTTAGGGAATTTTATGAAACCAGGTACAGGATGTCATAACAATTTCTGCTTGGATCACAGGACTTGCTCCTAGATTTACAGGACATTTGGCTTGTATTCTTTTTCCCCTAATCTCATCAATTATTTCTAAGGAAACCTATGTTGCCAGTCTTGGAAAAAGGTCTGCAGGGCTAGTGAAGGGTGGAGATTTGTGGCAAAAATTCAATTCTTCTCTCTGTTCTTCCAATTTCTACCTAATCAGCCTAGCACAACCTCAAAAGGAAAGTTGAGTATATTAACCAGTGCAAGCATCGCAGGTAGGGTTGTAAGTAGCTGCAAGCTTAAAGAGAAAAATAACGTATACTTGTATTTTCTCTCATTTTTCTTTTTTTTTTTTAGTTGTCTATGTGAGAAAGAAGGATTCTGAGTTTGTACATCAGATATGAAACGCTAAACCTACTTTCACATCAAAAACTAATTTGCTCATTTGATTATCCATGCCTTAAATGTTTATCAAGTGCTTATTCTGGTTTAGACATTTAGATAAGCACTAGCAATATTATAAGAACTAGATAACTAAGGTTTTCCCCTTCATTAACTTTACAGTCTGATGAGAGATGTATAGAAGTGGGAAAAAGAAAACATTAGGGCTGCAATGATGAGAATACAGGATTCTATGAGAAAATTTAGAAAAGAACATTCCAGTGGTCGGACTCAATATTAAACATAATTCCCTGTGTATTTGGTTTATTCAAACCTTTATTTTCTCTCTCCTTTAAGAAATCATTTAGGAATAAAAATAAACAAGGGTGATACTACCACAAGAATAACTTCAAGCCTGCTATAATAGGAAGAAAATTGTAAATCATTCTTAAACTATGGTATTTGATGAATTTTTGTATTGTATTAGTTAAAATGTGGTGTGTTGCCAACACTATGGTTGTGGTGCCATCTACCTAAATGTGAAGAAATTACTGTGGACATTAGTGAAATCCAAAAGTAAAAGGTCTGCCCTTTAATTTTAATTCAATTTTTGTAACCATATGCATCTACCTTCCTTGGTTCACATGTTACTGTGTATGCTCAAGGGTATAATTCCATGAGAAGAGCAATATGTTGGCAATTGGCAACTAATGCTCATTTGCGTTAAAAGTAATGAAATTTTGTCGTTCTGCAGAACGAGTGGTATATTGCTACAGCCACTTTTGAATGATCTTCAGCAAAATTTTACTTGTGTGTCACATTAATGACATTGTTCAATAATTTCTGCATTCTGTTGGATGATATTTCTTTGGAATAAGCACAGAAATGTGTTTTTTCCAGTCTGTTGGCCAAGTAGCTTTCTTCCAAATTTATTGACATAGACAAATGAGCACTTTCAGCGCTGCATCCATTTGTTGAAATACTTCAGTTGACGCTCATTCTGTCAATTCCTGGAGCTTTGTTTGTCACCAATGCCTTCAGTGCTACTTGGACTTATTCCTTCAGTACCATTGGTTCTTGATCATATGCTGCCTTTGGCAATGGGTGAATGTCATTCTCGTTTATTTGTGGTACACTGACTGTATTCCTTCCATCTTCTTTTGATGCTTCCTGCATCATTTAATATTTTCCCCATGAAATCATTCAGTATTGCAACTTGAGGCTTGAAATTTTTCTTCATTTCTTTTAGCTTGATAATTCCCGGGCTTATTAGTCCCTTTTCATTTTCTTTCACCAGATGTTTGCACGTGTCATTATACTTTACTTTGTCTTCTCACACCACCCTTTGAAATATTCTATTTAGCTCTTTTACTTTATCATTTCTTCTTTTTGTTTTAGCCACTCTGTGTTGAAGAGCAAGTATTCAAGTCTCTTCTGAGAAACATGTAGGTCTTTCTTTTCTGTCTTTTTAATGATATCTTGCTTTCTTCACGGATAATGCTCTTAATGTCATCCCACAACTGATCTTATCTTTGGCCATTAGAGTTCAATGATTCAAGTCTACTCTTGGGGTGATTTCTAAGTTCAGGTGGAATACATTCAAGGTTTTATCAAGACTCTCATAGGTTTGTTTTAATTTTCTTAAGCTTCAGATTGAACTTGCAAACCGGCAACTGGTGGTCTGTTCCACAGTCAACCACCGGCCTTGTTCTGACTGGTGATGTTGAGCTTTTCCACCATCTTTTCCCATAAACAGAGTCAGTTTGATTCCTCTGAATTCCATACAACAAGGTCTGTGGGTGCAGTCACAATTTATGTTGTTGAAAATATGTTTACAGTGAATCAGTCTTCTGTCTTGAAAAATTCTGTTGTGCAATCTCCTGCATCCTTATTATCATCCAGGCCCATTTTCCCAACTCCAGTCCTTCTTTGTTTTGAATTTTTGCATTCCAATCATCAGTAATTATCAATGCATGCTTCATCAATATTGTACTGTAAAGTTCATTAAAAAAATCTTCAATATCTTCATCATTGACTTTAGTGGTTTGTGCATAAATCTGGATAATAGCCATATTAACTGGTCTTGCCTGTAGGCATACCAGGTCGAAAATTAAGTCTGTAAACTTAATTGTTTTAAGTGCTACGTACCTCATTGTTGAATATCACTATGGTCAACCTTCAAAGTACTCCCCTTTGGGAGCTATGTCCCAATGCCAGTGCCTAGTCCACCCTTCAAAGCAATTTTAGAACTTTTTCTGGAGTGGTCATTGCACACATTGGTGTGGTGGCAAATTTGCAAACTTAATTGTATAGTTTTCTGTGAGGAAGATTTTAGCCAATAAACAAGTAACCATACTGGAACATCCTAGTCATTTAGTCTGGCCCCCAACAACCTTTTTCTTTACCTAAAGATAAAAGAAATACTGAAAAGAAGACATTCTAAAGATGTTCAGGACATCAAGGGTAATACGATGATAGCTCTGATGGGCATTCCGGAAAGAGTTTCAAAACTGTTTTGAAGAGGATACTAGGTCCTGGTGTCAGTACCTAGCTTCCCAAGGGGAATACTTTGAAAATGACTGAAGTGATTATGTAACACTTTTTCTAGGATGGGTTTGCAAACTTAATTGGCAGTCTTTGTGTGATATTATCCTGGTACTGACAGCACTGTACATCCACATAGATCTGGAAATGTTCTTTTTGACAATGAACACAATGCCATCCCTCTTAGGTATTGCATTCCCAGCATAGCAGACACTGGGACTGTCTGATTCAAATGGTCAAAACCAATCAGCTCACAAATGCCTAAGATATAGATCTCTATACATTCTGTTTCATTTTTGATGATGTCCAGTTTTCCTAGATTCATACTTCATACATTCCGCTTTCCTATTATCATGGATACTTGTAGCTGACTTTCTTCTCACTTGTGTCATGTCACTTGAGCAAAGGAATGAAGTTCCACTACTAATTATAAGGTTTTCACTGGCAAAACTTTTCAGAAGTAGACTGCCAGATCCTTCTTCTTTCTTCATCTTAGTCTAAAAGTTTGGTTGAAACTTATTCACCATGAGTGACCCCACTGGTATCTAAGAGTGGTAGCATAGTTTCCAGTATCACAACAACATAGCTGGCACCATCGTATGACAAACCAACAGACAGGAAAGTGCCAAAATTTCAAGCTGGACTCAGAAGAGGATGTGAAATAAGAGACAGTGCTGATGTCAGACAGATCTTGGCTAGAAACAAAGAATAGCAGATAGATGCTTACTTGTATGTTATTGATTGTGCAAATTCACTTGATTATGTAATTCATAGCAAATTATAGATAATGTTACAAAGAATGGGAATTCCAGAATAAATTCTGCTCCTGTGGAACTTGCAGATAAACAACAGGACAAGGGGATGCTTTGTAGTTTAAAATCATAAAAGTGTGCATCAGGGTTATTCCATCATACTTATTCAATCTGCATACTAAACAAATGATCTGAGAGTCTGGGCTATATGAAGAAGAACACAGCATCAAGATTGGAGGAAGACTCATTAACAACCTGCAACATGCAGAAGACACAATCTTGCTCACCAAAAGTGAGGAGCTGAAGTACTTACTAATGAAGATCAGACTACAGCCTTTGGTATGTATTACATCTCATCATAAAGAAAACAAAAGTCCTTACAACTGGACCAAAAAGAAACACACTAAGTAAAGAAAAGAGTGAATGTGTTCAGGATTTCATACTTGGGTCCTCAATCAATGCCCATGGAAGTAGTAGTCAAGAAATCAAATGACACCTTGTGGTGGCAAATAAGCTGCAGAAATTCTCTTTAAAGTTTTTTTTTGTTTTTAAGAGAAAAAAAGATGTCACGTTAAGGACTAAGGCTTATCTGACCCAGTCCATGGTGTTTCCAATCACCTCACAAGCATTTCAAAGCTAGTGTAGAATATTAAACATACAATGGACTGCCAGAAGAATGAACAATCTTTTTAGAAGAAGAACAGATAGAATGATACTCAGAAGCAAGAATGGCAGGACTTTGGCTCTTATACTTTGGACATATTATTAGTAAGGACCAGTCCTTGGAGAAGAAAATCGTGGTTGGTAAAGTAGAAGGTCAACAAAATAGACTCTCAACAAGATGGACTGACACAGCGGATGTAACAAAGGGCTCAAACATAGCAACAATTGTGAGGAGACAGTAGGACCTGGTAGTGTACAGAGGGTCACCCCACGTCAGAACCAACTATACAGCACCTGAAAGCATAGTCAGTGCTTTATGTTGATCATTGGCATAATGGGTTAAATTCTACATCTGCTAACCAAAAGATCAGCAGTTCAAATCTGCTGGGCACTCCTTGGAAACTCTATGGGGGCAGTTCTAGTCTGGCCTCTAGCATTGCTATGAGGACCGGACTCGACAGCAGTGTTTTTTTTATGTTGATGATACAACAAACATCACATATTGAAACTGCTCACTGAATTTTATCATTAAGAAGTTATACACGACAAAGTGTTGCTAATGGTCAAATATTAGTGAAATGGAGCACATTACAAATTACTTTCCATAACTTACCAAATATACAAAGTTTTTTTAATGCCAAGCCAAAGTTTTTTTAATGAGATATCACAAAAACACTATTTCTTTTTTTTTATTTTTATTTAACATAACTGAGTGAAAATGTACATTCACATGTAAATTTACATGCCCCCCTATATGCAGCTTCCACTGCTCTCCCTGTCCGGTGACAGCACACTATTCCTCTCTGCTCCATACCTGTCTCATCCTCCCAACAGTCTCCTTTCGCCTCCTCTCCATCCACTCCCCTTCCTCCAGCCAGAGGTCAGCAAGATGATATCCTATAGATGTATAGAACCATAAAGTGCTGCCAATATATGGTCACTCTGCATTGCCAAGTCCAATCCATTCCTGTCCAAAGAGTGGAACTTGGTTATAATTTATGGGAGAGGGCAGCATCAGGGAAGGGGGCCATGCTCTCAGAGTAACCCCAAAACCGCTGGACCATCAATTAAGGTCTTTTAGTGGAGATCTCAGGATGCACCCCTTTTTATTCTTGTGTTGCCAGTGAGGCTCCTCTCTGTGAGCTCCGTCATGGCTATCACTGGTGGTGGCCGGACACCATCCGATTCTTCCGGTCCCAAGTCGATGTAGGCACCCACTCTTGTGGGTCTCTCTGTCTTCTCGGTTGTCTTTACCGCATGCCGTTTTGGCCCTCGGTGAGCATCCGTTCCTGCTGAGTTGGGACCATTTGCTGTGTCCTCGGATGGCAGCTTGGCAGCTTTTAAGACCCCAGACACCACTCACCAATGTGGGGTGCAGAGAGCTCTCTTAGCAAAATGCTAGTTGTGCCAATTGGCCTGGAATTCGCCTAAGAGCATGGTCCCCCGCCCCCCGCCCCAGCTACTCTATCCTTGCAATATTGAGTTAAGATGGAAGGAGTACTCAAGTTATGCTGAAGTCCACTTAATGTTGTTCTTGTTCCTAATGTGTGCTGTCACCGCTTTCTCCCAACTAGACTGCTAGTAACTATCTAAACTAAACCCTCCCCCCCTCGCTCTCCCTCCCTCCCCTCCCTTGCAGCTGTCAAAGAGTCTTTTCTTCTATACACAAGTCTGTTTTTGAGATCTTATCGTAGAGGTCTCATACAGTATTTGTCCTTTTGTCGCTGACTACTTTCACTCAACACAATGTCTTCCAGTTGAAAACAGGTTAGGAGATGTTTCCTGGAATCATCGTTATTCTTTATCATTGCGTAGTGCTCCATTGAGTATGTGTACCACAGTTTACCTATCCATTCTTCTATTGTTGGGCATCTGGGTTGATTCCACCTTTTTGCTATTGTGGACTGTGCTGCGATAAACATTCTGGTGCATGTGTCCGTTGGTGTGAGAGGCCTTGAATCTGTAGAATATATTCCAAGTAGTGGAATTACTGGGTCAAATGGTATATCAATATCCGTTTTTTAAGGAAGCGCTAGATTGCTTTCCAAAGAGGCTGGACCATTTTGCAACCCCACCAACAGTGTAGGAGGGTTCCACTTTCTCCACAGCCTCTCCAGCATTTGTTGTTTTGTGTTTTCTGGATCATGGCCAATCTTGTTGGGGTGAGATGGTATCTCATTGTTGTCTTGATTTGAATTTCTTTAATAACTAAAGATCGTGAACATGTCCGCATGTGTTTTTTGGCTGCCTGGATCTCCTCTTTAGTGAAGTGTCTGTCCATCTCCTATGCCCATCGCTTAATTGGATGGTTTATCTTTTTCTTCTTGGTATTTTGTAGTATCCTATAGATTATGGAGATCAGGCGTCGGTCTGACATAGAGTTGCCAAATATTTTTTCCCATTCTGTGGGTGTTCTTTTAATTCTATTAATAAAGTCTTTGGATGAGCAAAAGTGTTTGATTCTTAATAGTTCCCATTTATCTATTTTCTCTTCTGTTGATTGAGATTTGTTTGACAGATTTTGAAGTCTGTCCTCATTGTGTATTAAAACTTCCATTGTTGTTCCTACCTTTTCTTGGATGAGCTTTATCATTTTAGGTTTGATATTTAGGTCTTTTATCCAGTTGGAGTTGGTTTTTGTATAAGGTGTAAGATACGGATCTTGATTCAGTTTATTGTAGATGGATAACCAATTTTGCCAGCACCATTTGTTGAAGATACAAAAAAACTATTTCTAAGATTTCATACGGACTCTAGAGTGTCATTCCAGGGCAACAATTCCTACAGTGCTTCAACATTCACAGCAAAAATTGCAACTTTCTTAAATAATTTGAAAATCAAAATCAAATTGAAAAGATAGGCATATTTATTTCTGTTCCTGGATGCGTACTACCGTGGGTTGGTTAGAAAATAAATCTACAGGAATTGTGTTCTAATGATTTTGATAGTGAATAATTGGTGTAGATGCCTATAGATGTCTGTCTATCTTAGTCGTCTAGTGCTGTTATAAACAGAAATAGCACAAGTAGATGGCTTTAACAAAAAGAAATTTATTTTGTCACAGTCTAGTATGCTACCAGTATAAATTCAGGGCATCCGCTCTAAGGGGAAGTCTTTCTCTGTCAGCTCTGGAGGAAAGTCCTGGTCATCAATCTTCCCCTGGACTGGTAGCTTCTGAGGCACAGGGAACTTGAGTCCAAAGGACGGGTTCTGCTACCAGCATTTCTTTCTTGGTGGTATGAAATTGTCAACTCTCTGCTTGCTTCTGTTTCCTTTATTTCCCAAGAGATTGCCTGAAGACACAATACACTCTTAGAGGCTGAGTCCTGCCTTACTAATGCAACACTGCCCATCCCTTCTCATTAACATCATAGAGGCGAGATTTTCATTACATAGGAACATTCACACAATACTTAGAATTATTACCTAGACAAACTGGGAAACACGTTTTTTGGGAGGGGGACACATTCAATCCATGACAATGTCCAAAGATCAGCCACCTGGATTTGTAAGATTTCATAATGTGAAAAGACATTCAATTTTAACCCACTCTAAACAGTCTTATCCAGTGGAGTGGGTTTCTAACTCATAGAAACCCTATAGGACAGAACAGAACTGCCCATACAGTTTCCAATGAGCACATAGCAGATTGAAATTGCCAACTTTTTAGTTAAGAGACACAGCAATCAACCACTATGCCACCATGGTTTTCTGAATTTTACAAGTAAGGGACAATTTGCCAATTTTTAGCCTTCTGTTACACCAGATTTATTTTGGCACTAATTTAGTATAAACAGTTACCATTATTGAAGATGTATTCTTACCTGTCTTTCTTTTAATACTCTCTAATACAGTGCATACTCACTTGATCACTGATTTAAGCTTAGTGAACATGTAAGGCTGACAGTCCCTAAAACCATAGAGTCTGAGCTAATATTTGCCAAAGTTAGGTAAACATGAATCTAAAGAAAATACCTTCTAGTCTCTCTCTCTAGCTTTGTCTCCTAAAGGTCTGCTAACTCTGGCAGCCACTGTTGCTGCTATAGCTAAGCCCATTCTAGAGCAAATGTGAAGGACAAAAAAAGTGTACAATTGCAAAGAATGTATCTATCTGGGCCAAACCACAGAGCAACAGTCTTATCTAGTGCATATTTATTTCACTATTTGGCATATCATAAACATGATACAATATTTCCCTTTTTTCCTGAAGTGCATATATATATATATATTATATATTCTGTTCAAAGGCTGGAATTCTCTCTCATATCAGTCTGTTTAAAAGAAAAGCCAAATAAAAATTTCAGTACTATATCCAGATATTCTTAATACATTTTAAAAAATCTACTCTTACATTACTATCCACAAATAATATTTAAAATATGTACATACTCAAAAACAGAAGAGCATTCTTTTTTTTATTACGACTGAGTGAAAATGTACATTCCCATACAAATTTACATGCCCACCTACATGCAGCTTCCACTGCTCTCCCTGACCAGTGACAGCACACTATTCCTCTCTGCTTCATATATGTCTCATCCTCCCAACAGTCTCCTTTCCCCTCCTCTCCACCCATTCTCCTTCCTCTTAAAGTAACTTTAAAAGGAAAATATTTTTAATTCTTGGAATAAGTAATCCATTTCCTATGAATATTTTTACCTGATGTATAATACATTCAAAAAATACTACTGAATTTATTAGAAAGAAAATTAGACATTTTATTATGCCATGAGTCGGATCCGATTTGACGGCACTTGGCTTGGCATTACGTAAAAAATCTAATTGTATTAGCATCATGTTAACCTAAATTAGTTAAATTCTCACATAACTAGTTCAATGTAAAACCCCTTTTCACTAATCCACTTACAATCCTTCAAAAAGGTGAAAATAAAGAACACTACATATTTATTTTTAATGTTGTGGCTGTGTTCAATTTTGAAACATGACTTTTTTATAGTTATTAAAATATGACTAGGATTTATTCCTCAAGAAATTTGGCTAAGCACAGACATTTGCCTTTCTTTTCTCTAACATCTCATTTAAAAAGATGTTAACAAATAATAAATTTACAGTTGTCATGATGAGTCAGAATCCATTCAATGGCAGTCACTTTGGCTTAGTGAAAAGAACTGAAGTCAGAAGTGGACTAACAATTTAGTAACAGTATAAAGTAAATAACGAAGATTCTTTTTCTGTCAGGTGGGCAATTTAGATACCCTGGCATGAAAATAGCTAAAAATACTAGATACAAGGTAGATTGGATCATTTAAATTTGTGGCTATGTTGTAAAATTTTTGGAGGCCAAAAATTAAATGAGAAAAAGCAAACAATTAACTTGTTCTCAACCTGAAGATATTTTCCAAATGTAAGAGACTAGATGGTGCAGTGATGAACCAAAAGTTCAGCAGTTCATGTTGACCAGCTGCTTCTCAGAAACTCTATGGGTCAGTTCTACTCTCTCCTATAGGATTAGTATGAGTTGGAATCAGTTCAAGAGCAACAGGCTTGTTTGTTTGTTTTGATTTAAGTCTCTTTTAGTTTCAGTTTTCAAGGTTTATAATTCAGAGACAGAGCTAAGTTGGAGTAGTGGGACTCTTCCTGTGATCCCTCTAACAACAAAAGCGAAAAAACAAAGGAAAAACAAATGAACCAATTATATGATGGATTCCAGGAGCCTTGAACATCAGTGAGAAAGCTGTGGAACAATACTGAGTAACAGGTAAGTGGGTCTGGAGGTAGCTAGGACTGGTCAGACCTGACCCAGCAGGAATTGTCACCTGGCAGACAGATCCTTTGCAGAGAGCAGTAAAGTTTGAAAAGCTTTTACTTCAGTGAGAAAGACCAAGCATTTGAGAGCAAACTTATGCCTTGAAAATCAGTGAAAAACAGCATTTGATAATTGAAAGCTAGCTGACTTGCATCTAACCCACCTAGCAGAACTAAAACTTTCTTTCTGGATAAACTGCTCTCCCTGTTGTCAATGCTTCCCCCTCCCTTGTCGAAAGAGGGAGATGTTCGGCTCAGAAGAGTGATGCAATCCCTGAACCAGAAGTAAGAACCCTTACTCACACCCTAAGACATTCTTCCAGATTTAGAGAGGCAACAGGAAAAAAAAAAATTGTCAACTCCTCCCCAAGATAGGAATTCAAGGTAGAAACAGTCCCTCTGCCTAGGAACAAGCATAAGAGGTCCACAGACCTTGAATGCCTCTTTTCTATGCATATAGCATCCAACATGGATAGCCCTGCATGCAAAACCTATCTACCTACACGCATTAAGGAAGCGGGACATGCCTTCCTCACATACACTCAATGACAACTGTCAACCTCCTTCCTTTCTCAGCTCACACAGCCAGATATCTGTGCCTATACTAATCACCAGTGACCATCTAGGACTGTACTGGAGACCCTGCACCATGCACTTGGTGACTGTTAATAGCAGAAAACTCTGAGATAATTATTAAAGATTAGTTGACAGATAATTTCCCTAATATCATAAAAATGAGAAGATATCCATTCAAGATGATTACTGAACTCCACACAAAGTAGATCCCAAAAGAAAGATACTAAGATATATTATAATGAAACTTTCCAAAACTAAAGATAAGAAAATTTAAAGGTACCAGGAATAAACAAAAAATAACATACACAGGAGAGTCAGTAAGACTAAGCTCAGACTACTCAGCAGAAACCATGCAGGCAAGAAGGCAATGATATCATCCACAAAGCACTGAAGGAGAAAACTGCCAGCCAAGAATTATATGTTCAGAAAGACCATCTCTCAAGTATGATGGTGAAATTAGGACATTTCCAGATAAACAGAAATTTAGGGAATTTACAAAAACCAAATCAAAATTACAAGAAAGACTAAAGGGAGATCTTTGGTTAGGTAACAACCTAAGACTAGAATGCAGGACAGAGCAAGCAGTTATAAACTCAAATAGGGAAATCTCAAAAATGTATCAAGCTAAAATGCTGAAAATAGGAAAACTGAGATGTCATTAAGTAAAAGATGACAACATTATCAAATAAATAAATAAGTAATGCAGTCGTGAATCTTTCATATGGAGAAGTCAAAGTGATTCAGAGAAATAAAAGACTGGTTTAAATTTAGAAAAATTGGGGTAAATATTAAGGTAATTTCCTTTCCAGAAAGGAAATTAACAATTCTATTCATCAAAATCAAAAACAAGAAAAACGTGAACTCTCACCAAATACAAACCCAACAACAATGAAAAAGATAAAAAGAAAACATAAAGCAAAATGACTCAGCACATAAAATAAACTGGAAGAAAGAAACAGGAAGCAACCCCCCAAAAAGACATCAAAATGATAACACTAAATTCATACCTATCAATAATTATGCTGAATGTAAATAGATTAAACACAAATGTGTAATGGATTGAATTGTGTCTCCCCCAAAATGTGTGTAGCAATTTGGCTGGACCATTATTCCCAGAATTGTGTGATTGTCCTCCATTTTGTGATTTTCCTACTCTGTGAATTCTAATCTCTGCCTGTGCTTTATAGACTGGATTATGTTAAGAGGATTAGGGTGGAACTATAATGTCCTTCCTAAGGTCACCTCCCTGCTCCAATGTAAAGGGAGCTTTCCTGAAGTGTGTCTGGCACCAGAGAATTGAGGACTTCATACCACCAAGAAAACAATACTAAGAGTAGAGTGTATCCTTCAGACCTGAGGTTCCTGCACTGAGATACTCTCAGGCCAAAGAAAGATTGATGCAACACAAAGACCTTCCTTCAGAGCCAACAAAGAGAGAAAGATTTCCCCTAGAGCAGACACTATGAATTCAGACTGTGTAAGAATAAACTTTTCTTTGTTAAAGCCATTCACTTGTGGTGTAAGAATAAACTTTTCTTTGTTAAAGCCATTCACTTGTGGTATTTCTGTTAGAACAGTACCAGATGACTGAGATAGAGTGGTAGAGTGGAAACACAACAACAGAAACACTTGATTTGTCTATATGCCATCTAGAAGACACATATCTTAGACTTAAAGACAAAAACTAAAATTTAAAGCAGGAAAAAAATATACCAAGTAAATAACATTTTAAAAAAGCACAGAAGTGGTACTATTCATTTCTGATAAAATAGGCTTCAAAGTAAAATCCAACACAGTGGACAAGGAAGGACACTATATAATGATTAAAGAGCCAATACATCAGGAAGGCATAACCATGTTAAATATATACACCTCCACTGATAGGACTCTTAAGTATATAAAACAAACTCTAATCACATTAAAAAGAAAAATAGCTCCACAAAATAGTACAAGACTCCAACATACAGCTTTCAGTCAAGAACAGAACACCCAGAAAGATCAATAAAGGCATAGAAGATCTAAATGTCATAGTCAACCAACTTGACCTCATAGACATGTGCAGCACACTCCACCCAATACCAGCCAAATATACTTTATTTTCCAAAATACTTGAAACTTTCTCCACAGTAGCCTCTGTATTAGGCCACAGAGCAAGCCTGAAAAAAAATACAAAGCATAGAAGTATTGCAAAGTATTTTTTCGGGCCATAAACCATAAATGTGGAAGTCAGTAACACAAAAACCATGGTAAGAAAAAAATCAAACATATAGACACTGAAAGATGCATTGCTCACAAACTAGCGGGCTATAGAAGAAACTGAGGACAAAATAAAGACTTCCACAGAATCAAATGAGAATGAACACATTTGGAACACAGGCAACTCAGTGCTCAAAAGTCAGTTTATTTCAATAAATGTATAAATCCAAAAAGAAGAAATGGCCAAAATCAAAGCATTATTCCTATAACTCAAACAAATAGACTGTAGTCAAAAGAAGTTCTTGGGCACCAGAAGAAAGCACATACTAAAAATTAGAGCAGAACTAAAAGAATTAGAGAACAGAAAAATGATGAAAAGAGTTAATAAGATAATAAATTGGATCTTTGAAGTGATCAACAAAATTGATAAACCATTGACAAATTACAAAAAAAAAAAGAAGAAGAAGAAGCACATAACCTGAATAAGATATGAGACAGGGGACATCACAATAGACCCAACTGAAAGTAAAATAATTATACCAGAATACTATGAAAAACTGTACTCTAACAAATTTGAAAACCTAGAGGAAAAGGACAGATTTTTAGGAAAACACTACATAGCTGTCACGGACTGAACCCTTCCTCCCTTCAGCCCCCCTACAAATGTGTACAGCTATATGGCTAATCCATCATTCTCAATATTTTGTGGTTTTACTATACTATAAATCCTAACCTTTGCCTATATCCAACAGGATAACTATGTTGAAAGAGAATTAAGGTAGGGCTGTGACACCCTTGCTAAGCAAGTTTCCCTAGAGTGTGGCTGGCACCATCTTTTATCTTTTCGTCCTACGAGAGATAAAAAGAGAGAGAAGGGAGCAGAGAATTGGAAACTTCCTACCTTTAAGAAAGCAGCACTAGAGGAGCACGTCCTTCAGACTAGAGATTCCTGCATTAAGATGCCTCACAACCAAAGACTAATACAACACAAGGACCTTCCTCCAGAGCTGACAAAGAAGCAGAGCCTTTCCCCTGGAATGGACATCCTGAATTTGGACTTGTAACCTACTGGATGGTGTAAGACTAAACTTTTCTTTTTTTTAAGACCACCCACTTGGTATCGCTGTTAGAGCAGCACTAGCTAACTAAAGGAATACATAAACTAACACAAAGGTAAAATAACTAAATAAATGCGTGACAGGAGATTGAAAAGGTAATTGAAAAAAGGAATCAAAAACAACAACAAAAAACCCTGGCCTGAAAGCTTCACTGAAGAATTCTACCAGACTTTCAGAGAACAGTCAACAATGTTATTACTAAAGCTTTTTCAGACCATAGAAAAAGATAGAATGCTCTCAAGCTCATTCTATGAAGCCACAATAACCATAATACCAAAAAAAAAAAAAAAAGATAAACAACAAGAAGAAGAAAAACTTACTATAGTTAAGTCAATTCTGACTCACAGTGACCCTGTAGGACAGAGTACAACTGCTGAATAGAGTTTTCTAGGAGTGCCTGGTGCATTTCACCTGCTGACCTATCAGTTAGCAGATGTAGAGGACTTAACTACTATACCACTAGTGTTTCCAAAAACAAGTAAAGACGTCACACAAAAAGGAAAGTTACACTCCAGTATTTCTCATGAACTTAGATGCAATTCAACATCCCTCCACCTCCCCACCCCCAAAATTCACTATGACCAAGTGGGATTCATACCAGGTATACAGTGATGGTTTGACATTAGAAAAAGAATCAGTGTAACCAATTACATAAATAAAACAAAAGATAAGAACCATCTGATTTTGTCAATTGATGAGGAAAAGGCATTTGACAAAATACAAACACCCATTTATGATAAAAACTCTCAACAAAATAGTAATAGAAGGAAAACTCCTCAACATAATGAAGGACACTTATACAAAGCCAACAATCAACAACATCCTAAATGGAGAATGTCTGAAACTATTCCCCTTGAGAATAGGAACTAGACAAGGACATCCTTTGTCATCACTTCAACACTGTGCTGGAGGTTGTAGCCAGAGCAATTGGGCCAGAAAAAATAAATAAATGGCATCCAATTGTTAAGGAAGTAGTAAAAGTATCTCTATTTCCAGATGACATGATCGCTTACTTAGAAAACCCTAAAGAAGTCATAAAAATGTACTGGAACTAGTAGAAAAGTTCAGCAAACTATCAGGATGCAAGATAAACATGCAAAAATCAGTTGTAGTCCTCTACACCAACAAAGAGAACATCAAAGAGGAAACCACCAAATTAATATCATTTACAAAAACCCCCCAAAAGATAAAATATTTAGGATTAAATCTAACTGGAAATGTGAAAGACCTATATACAGAAAACTATAAGAACCTGCTGCAAGAAACCAAAATAGACTTACATAAGTGAAGAAACTTGCCCTGCTCAGGGATGGGAAAAGTCAACATTGTAAAAATGTCTAGTCTACCTAAAATGATCTAAAGATATAAAGAAATCCCAAGCCAGATTCCAAGTGAATTCTTTAATGAAATGGAGAAACATGTCACCAATTTCATGTGGTAAGGGAAGAATCCCTAGATAATTAAGCATTACTGACGAAGAAGAACAAAGTGAGGGGTCTAACACCACCTGATGCTAAAACTTATAATACTTCCACAGTAGTCAAAACCAGTCTGGTACTGGTAAAATAATAGACATAAACCAATGGGACAAAACTGAGAATCCAGACATAAAATCATTCTCCTATGAATAGCTGATATTTGACAAAGCTTTAAGTCTATAAATTGAGGAAAAGATAGTCTCTTCAACAAAGGATGTCAGTATAATTGGATATCCATCCACAAAAAAAATGAAATAATACCCATATCTCTCATGAAGCACAAAAACTAAGTCAAAACTGATCAAAGATCTAAATATAAAATCTAAAATGATACGTATCATGGAAGAAAAAATAAAAATGTGTTGCAAGCTGTAATACACTACATAAGCAGAATACACAACATAACTAACAACATAGAAACACCAGAAAATAAAATAAATAACTGGGAACTCCTAAAAACCAAACACTTACACTCACCTAAAACTTGACCAAAAGAGTAAAAAGACACCTTTAGACTCAAAAAAAAGTTGGCAATGACAAATTCAATCAGCATCTAATCTCTAAAATCTGCAAGATACTGCAAAATCTCGTAACAAAAAGACCAAAAAACTCTACTGAAAAACAAGCAAAGGATACAAATAGGCACTTCATGAAAGAAGACATACAGAAGGCTAAGAGATACATGAGGAAACACTCATGATCACAAACCATTAGAGAAAGCCAAATCAAAACTACAATGAGATACCATGTCACCCCAACAAGGCTGGCATTAATCCAAACAACACAAAGTAGTAAATGCTGGAGGGGCTGTGGAGAGAGAAGGACATTTATACAGTACTGGTGGGAATGTTAACTGGTGGAACCAGTCTGGAAATTGATTCACATAAACAAGAGACTACATCAACAAAAGACCACAAGAACTAGATGGTGCCCAGCTACCACCAATGACTGTCATTATAGGGAAATGAACAAACAGTCCCCGATGGAGTGGAAGAAATATGAGGTACAGAACTTGAACTTAAGTAAAAAGACCAAACTTATTGGCCTGAGTGATTGGAGGGACCCCTAAAGACGTGGCCCCTAGATTATGTTAGACCCAAACTAAAATGATTCCTGAAATGAACTCCTCAGACCAAGGCGAAAAGTGTGCTTCTTGGCAGAAGTAGATAACAGGAGATTAACTAGGTAGCTCCTGTCCAGAGGCCAGATGAGAAAACAGAAGGGGACAGGAGCTGGTTGAATGGACACAGAAAATTTGGGGTAGAAAAGAAGAGTGTGCTGTCACAGTGTGGGGACAGCAGCTAGGGCCACAAAACAAAGTATGTGTGAGTTTTTTTATGAGAAACTGACTCAAATTGCAAACTTTCACTTAAAACACAAGGGAAAAAAATAGGTAATTTAAGAAAATGTTTATTGCTCACAGAGAAAATGAAGCATGACACGGAGCCAATGTGACAAAGAAAAATATTATCAGATTTTCCTACATAACCTGGAGACTGTTGTTGTTGATGTTAGGTAATGTTGAGTCAGTTCTGACTCACGATGACCCTATGAACAAGAGGCGAAAACACTGCTAAATCTTGCATCATGCCTACAAAAGTTTTTATGCTCCAGGCAACTGTTGCAGCCACTGTGTCAATCCATCTTGTTGAAGATCTTCCTCTTTTTCACTGATCCTCAGTCTCACTAAGCATGATGGCCTTCTCCAAGGACTGATCCCTCCCAACAGCATGTCCAAAGTATGTAAGACACAGTCTCACCGGTGATCTTTGCTTCCAAGAAGCATTCTTGTTGTACTTCTTCCAGAACAAACCTATTTATTCTTTTGGCAGTCCATGGTACATTCAATATTCTTCTCTAACACCACAATTCAAAGGCATCAATTCTTCTTCTCAGTTATTCATGTGTATGTTTTTGCATGCATATGATATGATTGAAAATACCATGGCTTGATGGCATATTTTTGGTTAATATAAAGCTGAACTCTGTCCTCACAACTCCTTACTTCCCCATCTCACTCCATTCCTCCACCTTTCATGAGCACCACCACTTCTGCTGCTAATGACAAGAAAAATTGCTAGGTTTGAAACTCGGTGTTGGTAGAGAACAAAAAAATAAATAAATAAAAACAAAAACATACATCTCCTGAAAATTTATACCTATAAAGAAATTTTCACTTAGTTTTGAAAACAAATGTTATGCTACCTAGAATGTTTGAAGTGTTTTAAACTATGAGTCTATTTTGAATCAATCCTATATTAACAGTAACCGTAGACAATCTGGAAACCCTGGTGATGTCGTAGTAAGTGCTACTGCGGCTCTACAGGTTGGCGGTGAAATTTGCCAGGTGCTCCTTGGAAACTCCATGGTCAGTTCTGCTCTGTCTATAGGGTCACTGTAAGTCAGAATTTAATTGACGGCACTGAGTTTTTCAAATAGACATTCTGACGCTGTAAAAATTATAACCTAGGAAACTCTGTGGGGCAGTTCCACTTTGTCTTACAGGGTGGCTGTGAGTTGGAATTGACCCAATGGCACACAACAACAACAAAAAACAGGTAGCTGATAGAAAGAATTTGACATCTTTTCTGATGAGGATAAATCTAGGAAACATCACAGATAAAATTCCGAAAAGGTGGTTTACACTAAAAAAATCATCAAATATATAGGAAATCAAGCACCATGAGGGAAAACTCAGAAAAATAATAAACAGCATAATCAGATGTTCAGTCATCAAAAGAAAAAAAGAATATCAATTAAATATATTTAATTTTCTAAATTCAAAGCAAAGGTTGACTATGTGAGTCCAGATTAAAACACACTGAAAACAATAAAGCTGATTGATTCTGAATAAATTTCATCTGAAAAAAAGTAAATTGTTAAAAAAATGAAAAATTCAAAGACTAACTGTTCATATTTGAGTATCAGGAACTAGCTTTATCATTCCATCACTGCTTAAATAAAGAGAAAATTAACAAAACATATGAAACTACAGTTTTCAGACACTGTACAACAGACACTGCACATCTTTGATCCTAGGGAGAAGAGGAACTGAAAAAGAAGTGCTATGATGGTTTCACCTCACTGTCTGTTATGCCAAAGCAGGTATCTGGGGTGGAACAAGTGAAGAACGGGGCACTACATAGGCAGAAATCTCCAGAGAGTAAATATTTAACTGAGTACTGACTTATGCCTGTGTGAGAGGAAATTTCCTGGTACAGTAGAAAAAGCAATGGGAAACCAACAGGCTAAATAATTCCTAGAGCTCACATAGCCTTAGAAAATTTAGTGTTGCATTCAGCCAGAAAAAAAGGCATAGGGTACATACAGGAAAGAGCCCCAAATGGTTATTTCCTGAACACTGAGGATAAACTAGTTGTGAACTAAAGGCTTCTCTGAACCTGTACAAAAAAAGCATAAAGATAAACCTCAAAAATTATCACATTTAACCCAAGCAAATTAACTACAAGCCAACACAAAGTCCATCACTGTTTAAAGGAATACAACAAAACCTAGCAGAGGTGCAGAGCTCATAATGTCTGACATACAATGAAAACAGTCTTAGGTTTGGTTCTCTAGAGGAACAAAACCAATGAAATGTATACATAAATGGAGAGAGAAAGATTTATGTCAAGGATATGGCTTATGTAATAGTGGAGGCTGGCGAGTCCCAAATCTATGGGTCAGGTGGCAGGCTGAAGGCTTCTTCTGACTCATATGGCAGCAAGGGCTGATTAATCCAAAATCTATATGTTGGCTGGTAAGCTACTGGCTCACTTTTCAAGAACCAGAGGTCAGAAGGTGCTGAGGAAAAAGCAGTATAATGCAAGATCAAATGCAGGATCGAGAAAGAGAGAGCTTTCCCAGAACATCCATATATATTAGATTCAGGACACCTCCCCCCCAAGAAAATGTCCTTTCAACAGACTAGCTATTCACGTAGGTCAAAAAAGTAGAGGATGATTACATAATATCTGTCAAACTACTGAGAATTATGGCCTAGCCAATTTGATGAATATCCTTAACCATCATGCCAGACATGAAAAGAAGGATACAATGATGACTCATAGCCTGGGGAGCAGGAAGAGTCAATGAATAGAAACAGAACTTGAAATGACAGAAATGATGGAATCAGTAGACCACGATGTTAAAATAACTGTTATAAATCTTCTCTATATGATCAAAAGGCAGAGAAACAAAACTTGTTGAAAAGAGAAGTAGAACATATAAAAATATGTCAAATGGAACCTATAAAACAAAAAACCAAACCCACTGCCAGTAAATCGATTCCAACTCATGGTAATCGTAGAAGGCAGAATAGGACTCCTCATAGTTTCAAAGGAGTGCCTGTGAGGTTTGAACTTCATGGCCTTTCAGTTAGTAGTCATAGCACTTAACCACTATGTTACCAGGGTTTCCAATGGAACCCACAGAGATGAAAAACACACTTGAAAGGATTATCAGAGTGATACAGGTTACAGAATAAATAAACTTGAAGATATAGCAATAGAAACTATTTAAAAGATATAAAAATAGAAACTATGCAAAAGATATAAAAATAAAAAATATTCAGAATGGGCAGTTAAATAAATAGATGATAGATAAATAAACCATAAATCACAGAGAGAGGCAAAAAGAAAGGACAGAACATCAGTATCCATGGAACAGTATCAGGTGGTCTAACATAACATGTGATTGAATTTCAGAAAGAAAATTTGGGAGGCAGAAGAGGACCTGAAAAAGTACATAAATGGGCTTTATTTCCCCAAATTTGATGAAAATAATAAACCCATAGATCTAGGAAGCTCAATTAAACTAAATATAGTAAAATTAAAGAAAACTGCACCAAGTAAATAAACTGCTGAAAGTCAGTGAAAAGCAGAATGTTTTCAAAACATCGAGAGAAGAAAAGTATGTCATGTAAAGAGGAAAAGATGAGAATGGTAGTCAACTTTACCTCAGAAACTGAGCAAGTCAGAATAAAATGGAAGAGGAAAACAAAATGTCAACCTCAAATTCTGTACTGACTGAAAACATTTTTCAAAATTAGTCCAGCGATTTCAAGATAAGAGCACATGCAAGGCAACTGTTACATGCATAAACCATGAGGCATGTGCAAGAATAATCAGTTTAGTATTCATTTTTATGCAAAATTATGGAACTGTTAAATGTATATCATGAAGCTAGTAAATAATAATATATCCACACAATAAAGAATCACACTGCAGTAAAAACAAATGAACCAAACACACATGTACAAAAATGAATCTTAGGAACATAATGTTAAGAGAAAAGCAAGTCTCTAAAGATTACATGTAGCATGACAGTCTGTTCATAAAGTTAAAGGTTGCATATAGCTTGATACACTGTTTATGAAGTTAAAACACATACATGCTTATGATGGATTCAGAAACCTTGGCGATGTAGTGATTAAGCACTAAGTCTGCTGACCAAAAAGTCAGCATAGCAGCTCTACTCTGCCAGGTGCTTCTTGGAAACTCTATGGCATGGTTCTACTGTGTCCTATAGCATTACTATGAGTCAGAATTGACTTGACAGCAGTAGGTTTTATAATGGATTAATTTTAGCATAAAGAAAGAAACACTTGAGTGCTTGAACCAATCCTGACAATGTCATAATCCAAGAATCATGATTAATCCAACCCCGTGATCCTAGAATCCATTTAAGGTAATGCCTAACATACAAATGGAAAGAAAAGTGGATAAGCATTTTTAATGGAATAAAATAGTCTTTGTTTCTTGATAGGAAAACATAAAGGCTACTACAATCTTCAAGAAGAATGAAAAATTATACACAAAAATAATGGACTAACTCAAGCAAGGCATCATGTGTACTTGCTTAATTGAAGAAAAGATAATCATTTTTACATTGCTCCAGAAAGTTTTTATTTTAAATTCTGCAGAACCCACTGACACAGAGTTAATTCTGACTCATAGAAACCCTATAGAACAAGGAACATCTGGTGTACTCAAACTGTGAACTTTTTGGTTAGTAGCCAACTTTTTGGTTACCAGCCATAGCACTGAATCACTATACCACAAGGGTTTCCAAGTTCCACAGTAGTGATGATATTCGACTCTTTCAGATTGGAAGGAAACAATGTATTTTGAACACAATTTTTCAACACTGGATAATTACTCTTTATATAACCACAATTGTAAGTTTTTAAACTTTTAGAATTATATCATCAGTCAAACCCAGGAGACAAGATTATGGCTGTAGAACGACTGTACGGATTAGCAATCATGAAAATACAAAACTAAAGGTCCAAATAAACAAAAGTAGGAGATGGAAAGAAAGAAAAGAGGAGAAGAGAGAAAGCTTAGTGGCACCCACTTCTAATTCTTTAATTGGGAGTAAAGAGAAACTGACTATAATTGATGAAGTTAGAAAGAACAGTTTAATTGTACTATTTTAACTAGTAATTATATTCAGTGTGACAGCAAGAGAGAGAAATAAATATTCGTGGTAGTATGAATATTTATCCTCTGTCTGAGTGGAAGTTCTAGAGTTAATGTTTAGGTTCAATTAAACAAAAAGATTCCAATAATCATATCATTTAGAGTTGTGAAAAAAGAGGTAGCAGAGAAAATAAACAAAAATTTAAAATGTATGCCTCTTGATAACAGCCCTGTGAGTTGAAAGGCGTGTGGCCAAGTGAGCTGTTGGTTTTCATTATAAGCCCTCCTTATTAGGTAATCTTTTTAGCTGTCCAAAGAACTATTGCCATCTAAATAAAAGATGTATCAGTGATAGAGAAATAAAACAAAAATAGAATATTACTTAAGCAGTATCTTATTATTCAGACCATTTTACAATTTTCAAACAATACATTTTTTTGGTCTGGTATCAGTGTGCGGTCCTATACCATAAAGTATACCTATCTATATCTTTGCATGAAGAAAATTTTTGCATAGGTTGTGAAATATTTTATAACCATCTCTATAAGAGAGTTGAGTTGTTAGCATCAATAACAGAGAAGGAACAAAAATAAGGCTACTAAGAGTCCCTGGAATCATTCAAGCTAATTTACAGCTGCAGCACAACCAGGATTTAGAGGTCCCGCAGGGCTGCCCAGATGGCCGTGCAGTCCTCTGAGCAACATGCTCCTTAATCTGAACACACCTGAAGAGATGCAGTGAAGCTCCAGGTAGTGAACCTGGCAGTAATGATGCAGGACAAGCTGACAGAGAATCTAACTCACCTCATCAAGCAGCCCCATTCTTGCGCAAAATTTCACTTTTTTTGTCTTTTTTCATTCCCCTCCCTTCAGATTTTAAAACTGAAGAAAATCTTAGAGGACAAAAGTCTTTTTTTTTTTTTTTAGCTTCATTTATGTTGCACTGGGGCCCTAGTGTCACAGCAGTTAAGAGTTAGGCTGCTGGCTAAAACAGCAACAGTTAGAATTCACCAGCTGTACCTTGGAAACCCTAAGGGACAGTTTTACACTGCCTGTAGGGTTGCAGTGAGTCAGCATGGACTTGATGGCACTGGGTTTGGTTTTGGTTTTAGTAATTAAGAGGAAACTCTGGTGGCATAGTAAATTGCTACAGTTTCTAACGAAAAGGCCAGCAGTTCAAATCCACCAGACACTCCCTGGAAACGCCATGAATCAATTCTACTCTGACCTATAGAGTTGCTCTAGCTGCAACTGAGTAGATGACAGCGGGTGGGTTTTAAGTTGTTAAGAGCTCCAACCTGCAGCTCAAATCCATCAGCCACTCCTGTAGGGTCACTGTAAATCAGAATAGGCTTGAGAACAACAGATTAGGTTAGCTTAAACACGTACACACTCAGTTCACTGCAGTATTTTTACACAAATAACGCACATCATCTGCATTTGTTTGTTGACTATGTGCCCCCCCAGTGAGGCACTCTCACAGGCACAACTGTACCCGTCCTCTTCCATGTGTTACTGTAAAAAAAAAAAAAAAAAAAGGTAGCGAAACATGAAAATGTCTCAAGGGGACAGGGAAGAGGCGCAGTCAGCAAACAAACACAGAAAGCATGTGTTATTTGCAAAAAAATATGGTAGGTGGTCTGTTACCTATGCTGCCTAAAAGAACAGTTCCTTACGCCAAAGCCAAGTGCTGTCGAGTTGAATCCTATTCATGGCGACCCTAGGGGCCAGGGTAGAACTGACCCCCAGAGTATTCAAGGACAGTTCCTTAGATGTTGTTAATATATACGACCTTATTAAGGGGACGAAATATATTCTTTTCCTCCTAAAATTAAAAGATTAATATAAGAGTTTTCTAATCTTGTCATCCCATCGCTAGTTTTAATGCAATCCCAAAGTGTGTCGAAATCAAAGATCACATCTTTCTAAAATATTCCCGTATTGGTGGACAGGTGTCGAGTTATGGAGACTGACATTAAAGGAATGACTGCTATCTCAGTTTTCATTTTCCTGCATTTTGTTTGCTGACTCATCCTGTGTCCCGCCTTCCCGACGTGTCCCGTACAGCTTTTTCATACTGCGCGAGATTTACGTTTGGTAGCTCCTTCAAAGCCACACAAAGAGAGAGGGTGGTGTCATTTCATAGATCATGCTTCCCAAAAAGAAAGGGTTACTAAAATTCATTGCCAAAGTCATGATAAAATTTGTTTATGGATTTGGAGTATTCAGTAACTGTAAAATAGTGCTACATAATCACTGTAATTATAAAATAACCACAAACGCAGCAGTCTGGCTGGCTGACTTTACGTCACTGACTTCAGAATCATCTTTTAGCTCACTGTATTAGCTAAAACTCTCTGCTCTCATGCAAAGAGCAGATTTTCAAAAGTATGCCTAAACCTGTGTATAGTATCTTTCATGTTCAATGACAAAACTGTTATGGAAGTGTGAATCTTTCAGGTGTTTTGAAATAATTGTGTGCTGGGGCAGGAGCCTGCTTACACGCATACATGTATCATGTTGATACACTCAGCAATGTACCTATCTACTGACTCAAACTGCCTTTCTATTGTTCTTCAAACATATTGCATACTTCCTTGGCTCATGCTCTTTTTTATTTTTAATTTATTTTTATTTTTTAACTGTTTCTTTGCCTGAAACACCCTCTTGAAAATACCAGTGTGATTCATGCCTTCTACAACTCTGCACCTTGTTCAAATGCCACCTTTTGAATGTGGGGTCACCAGTCATGGAGTTTAAAATTATTACTCCACCATACCTATATTTCATGTCCTTTTTCCCTGCTTTGTTTTTCTCCATAACACTAAATATCTTCTTTATTATTCTTTAACTTACATATTTATTTTATTTATTGTGCAAATACTCTATTAAAATACATATCCATAAAGGTGGAAATTTTATCTCCTCTGCTCATCAATGACTCTCAGCATGTCGAAATGCTCAGTAACATATTTTAAATGAATTTAAAGATGATGCAAAGATGTCAACTTAGTATTTTGATATGACTCTTAAAAGTGTCATTTCGTACTATAAACATGCATTTATTTTACATTATGACAAAACTATATGCTCTTCATCTAATACCCAATTGCTACTTCGTTTCCACCCCCCCCCCCCAAGATACTCTTTAGTTCCCTTCCCTTCCAGTTACTAACATGTGACTGGCTTTCTGGTCTACCCTCGACCAGTGTTTATTTGATATTTCCTGACTCACTGAGAATTACGTCAACAAAGAGGGATTTTCCGAGTAGAAAAAAATCTGAAAAGAAAAAAAAAAATAACCGTTACATGGGTGAAGACAATTTGCTGCAAGAGATCTTCAAACTGAAGTAAAAAATACATGCATTCAAGAGGTATAGATAGCAATCCACTCAAGAGGGAGATGGTAGTAGGGCTGTTTGAAGAATTCCTTGCTCCCTTCCTTTAGATGAGATGGCTCAGGCAGGGGTCTCAACTACTCCCAGTCAAACAACAATAATTTTCCAGTAGGGCCGTTTGGACACGTGGCTACTCTACTGTCATATGCAAAGCTGTCTCACAAATATGTCCTGAGAAGATGTTTACAGTGTAGATATGATTTCAAAAGATGGATCTGCCCAAATGATTTCTTGCTAGACTTGGCTGGGACTTATTTCCATCTATTTTTATTTTTGTCAATCTAGATTTGTATGAGTATTGAATGAGAGTATTTTAGATGTCTCTAGTAGCTGAGATCAAGTCTCAGACAAAAGCCCTTTAAGACTGAAATATAAATAGAGAAGAGTTCAGGATGACATCATGTTATATGCACACCAGAAGTGACCACAAATAACCTACAATAACCTTTAAAATTAGTTTTTTCCTGACTTCATAAAACAATATTTTATTTGGCAAGCATGTATTGGCAAGCGTTTTCAAAAGCTCTATTTGTTTTCTGTATCCAGGAAGACACAACCAGTGTTTTCACATAGGTTTCCTTCTATGCTGTGGTTTTGCCATTTTCTGCTTCTTTATGACTGGCTGCTGCAGAATATTTTTCCTTGGGACATTTATTAAGAGTAAAAAGGATATGAATGAAAAACCATCCTTGTAACAATACAGGGTGGGTTTCTCCCTCTGTATTTAATGCTGACTCAGTCCAAAGGATAGAAGTAAAATGTATCCAAGAGCATTGTGGTTGCTTTGTTCTGAAGTTGTATAATAACCTTCAGCTGAATAAAAATACATTACAGAAGATTGAAGGAAACCAGCTCGTATGTCCTCTGATTAACTGATGAGTTTGTTAAATCCAAAATTTGTTCCTGTTAGGTGCTGCCGAGTTGGGATCCACTCCTATTGTCCCCATGAACGACAGAATCAGACACTGTCCAGTTCCATGCCATCCTCACAATCATTGCTGCTGGAGCACACTATTGTAGCCACTGTGTCAATCCAGCTCACTGAGGGTCTTCCTCTTTTTCATTGTCCCTTTACCTTCCTAAGTGTTGTGTCCTTCTCCAGGAATGTACCCCACCTGATAACATACCCAAAGTATGTGAGGTGAACCTGACCATGCAAGAAGCTAAGGAGAACCTGGCTCTACTTCTTCCAGCATAGATTTGTTTGTTTTTGGAACAGTCCAGGCAGCTTGTGGTATATTCAGTACCAGCACCATAATTCAAAGGCATCTGTTCTTCTTCAGTCTCCGTTATTCATTGTTCAGCCCTCACAGATATTATGAAGCAATTGAAATTACCAAGGGAAGCACACTTTAGTCCTCAGAATGATACCTTCACCTCTTAACACTTTCAAAAAGGTCTTTTGTAGCAGATTTGCCCAACACAAGATATCATATGACTTCCTGACTGTTGTTTCTATGGACGTTGATTACAGATGTAAGTAAAATGAAATCCTTGACAACTCCAATTCAAATCCAAGATTAGAAAAAAGAACATAATTTAAAATAAGATCAGCTTTTAATAAAAGGGTTTAAAATTATAAAAGCCAAAGGAAAAACATGATTTCAAAGTTATCGCATAAACTGAGTTCTCACTTAAAAAAGAAAGCCCCCACAATAAGATAAAAAACATATATTCTTTTATATATTTTTAACATACTGTAAAAGTTTCTTTTGAATATGATTAATTTTAGATCATGTAGACTTTCAAAGCCTTCTTCCCCATTTCATAGAATAAAAAGATGAGTAAATGCAGAATCTTTTCAAATACCAGATCATAAACATAAAATAAGTATTTTTTTAATAAGTAGCACTTCCAAAATAGGTCACTATATTCCATTTTCTTCTTTTGGTCTGTATTAAACTACTACTCTCACAGAGGCAAATAAGGAAGGTTCCAATAATTAACCTTGTGCTGTTGACCTAACCAAAATTAACTGGCTATGCAACAATTCAGTTGTCCATATAAAAACAGGAAAAGAGATTTCCCCAAGTAACCCTTATTCACCATGAGAAAAACAGCTGGTGCTCTCTCTTTCCATGTACGCCTGTGGGGCACGGATGAAAGGATGTATATTTCTGATATCCTCTCTTGTAAATGGGTGTTTCTTTTTTTTTTTTTTTCCAGTGGAATTGTGCCAACACTCAGTTCCTGAGTGGCAGGGGCCCACAAAAGTCTGGTCAAAATATTTAGAATTATATCTTTATACGATGAGGTCTGTGAAAATGAACAAAGCTTCCTCACCAGTATAACATGAATAATCATTGCAAAATAATAATGGAAACCTATACCTCCTCTTCCTCAGAAAGGAGGGAGAGATTAATAACAAACATCGCCCTTGCAACAACAAAAGTCAAAGTTTTAGTGCCAGACTTTTTTGTGTCCCTGTTTTCCAGTAGTTCCGCTACATTTCCCACAGTACACTGCTGGGATTTTTTATATTTTATTTTCGCTATGCGTGCTCTCACATCTGTTGCACATGTGTGATCAACCGACTAGAGTTTTGAGCCAAATGTCCTGTTAAATGGACAGAGTGGGCAGAGTATTCCTCTGAGAGTTAGATTCGGCCTCTGGTGGGTTGCGCCAAATACAATGGTGTAATAAAGAAAAGAAATCTGCACATTTGAATTGCATTGAAATGAACTGTGTCCTCTCCTAAAATACCACATGGTAATGATCCCTGGAGGAATGGCGCATAACACCTAGGTCTGGCAGACTCCTTTGGAAGGCTGTAAACGTCCCTCTGTAGTCAGACTGTGAAAGGCTAGATAGTTGACAAGAAGCATGCAGGCTAAAACAAGAATCCTATCTGATGTTCCTCAGTCAACCCTAATGAAAGAAAATAGATTGAACAAAGAAATCTTAGCAAGTCTTCTTGGAGAAATCCTTCTTCTCCTGTTAAAAAGCAGTTCTTGGATCTCACCTCCGGTAAAGTGAAACCGTATGGAAAGAAAGCTGCTTCACCTGAGCAGTAGCCAGAGTTTCTTTGCAAGCAGATTATCTCAGTAAGACTCAAGTGTATGTCTGCAAAGCAAGACGCAGTTCATAATCAAACCTCCACTAGAACCGGGAGCAGACGGACCAAGTAACCAGATACACCAACAGTCATGCCTCTGCTCTCTGGCTAGCTCTCAGTGAACCTGATCCCACGTCAGGTTGTAGCTAGCGACCTGCATATCAATCTACCAAGTCTCTCAAGAGATACACACACACACACACACACACACGCACACACAGGTGCACACACACAGACACATGCACAGACATACTAGTTTTTGTTAGCAGAGAGAAATTTGGGTAACATTACAGAGCTGGTGAGGAGGTCCTGAAGGATCTATCTATATGCCAGAGAGTTAATTTCCTACCCTCCATAAGTAAGGTCACTGGTTAGAAATTTAGGGTATGGAATTTAATTACAGAAAAATTCAATAGTTGTTCATAGTTATAAAATTTTAGATGTATAACAGTGGTGTAATTCTGATCTTTTACCTGTCTTGAAAAGGCATGGATTTTCCACCCATGTAGTCCCAAATCAAAATGTTTTTTATAGTAACAATATGTGAAATTACCCCTAGACAGTAATTTTTTCTTGCATATATTTTTCTCTATTCTAATAGCAGTGATTATGAGGGTTGTGGAGGACTAGGTAGTGTTTCTTTCTGTTGTATGTAAGACCACTCTGTGTTGGTATTGACTCAATGCCACCTAACAACAACAGGTCGGTTATAATGATGTGTGTCTGTTAATGGGGTGCAAAATTTCTACAGTACATTTCCTCTAAGGCTTTGCTTTTCTTTTTCTAGAAGATTGGCCAACTAAAGGAAAGTCTACAAGCCTAGATCTAAAACATTGGTTTCATGTAATGATTGTTTTTAACTTTCTTGGAACTAGGAAAGTTTTTTTTTTTTTTTCATGTTAAAGTGGCTTTGTGTTTTCACACCTACAACTGCTTTGTAGTTATTTTAAAGAAATTCAGTTATTATTTTCAAGAATGTAAATACTGTGTAATGAAATACAGGAAAAAAAAAAAAAAAAACACTGCCGTTGAATCGTATCCAACTCATAGCGATTCTAGCGGTCAGTGTAGAACTGCCCCGTAGAGTTTCCGGGGAGCACCTGACAGCTTTGAAATGCCAGACATTTTGGTTAGCAGACGTAGCACTTAATTCACTACGCCACCAGGATTTCTAATGAAATAAGAATAGCTAGTATATATCAGGCTGTTTTCTGTTGTTTAATACTAAAGCATCTAATCTTGACCATAAACCAATAGATGTCAATATTACTGTTATTCCTGTACAGTTAGTCCCTGACTTACAATGGAGTTCTATGAGCTCCATATGGATAACTCCATTGTAAGTCAGTTCTGACTTAAGTTGAATAGTTCTTTTTTTTTTTTTAGTTTTCATTATTGTCACCTTTTATGATCACTAACTTTACAAACCTGACCTTTGTCTTTGGATGACGGTGTGAAAAGAACACCAGCAAATGACATGCTGCAAAATTATATGTAGTACATGCTACAAACAAGAACGGGCACCAAAATGAAAAATAAAGTTGGTAGTGTGGTTTGTCAGTTTCAGAAATCAAAGGAGTTGTAAGTTGTGGATGACCAAGAGTTTACACATGAGGAAACAGATTTATCAAGACTTTGTAATGTGTCCGTCATCGAAAGTAATAAAGCTGAGATGTAATCTTCTTTTTAAAGTCATCTCTCTGAAATGTCTATCACATCCTCATGCTAGGAAGAACATTTTCATTTGTTTTTTAAAGACTATATTCTAAAATCTGCATTTCAAATATGTATCATAGTACCATCAAAGGAGAAAACTCTATTCTGTACCTCAGTATTTTCGTACCATTCTAGAAAATCATTGCCTAACAAAGTGTTTTCCTTTCTTCAAACGTGAATTTTTCCCATGACTAAAGTGTTAATCCATTGTCGCTAACTTCTGTCATATAATACTATCGTAAAAAGTTAGCTTTTCCTTCAACCTTTTCTTTCACAAGCTGTTTCTTTAATCTCTCCACAAATTTTGTTTTCTCCCCTACTTTCTACACCACTGTATTCTGCCAAAAGTTTTTTGTTGTCATTGTTGTTAGTTGCCAAAAGTGTAGGCCTGAGTAAAAAAGACATCTGTACAGAGATTTGGGCTTTCAAAATATCTTCAAATCTGTTCAATGAAGTATCTCTTTATGATTCTTTTCTACCTGAAGACCTGTTTGAATATTCGGGCCACAAAAATGGCATTTGGAAACCATATAGCAGACAGCTGGCATTTCCATTAATGTCTATATTTTAGAATAATGCTCATGGTATCAACACAGATATATCTTTTTATGAATTACACTATCTTCTTTAAGCTGAAGCACCAAATAATTGTCTTCTATGTGATGATGATAAAAAGGATTTAGATTCTGATCCCACTGTCAAATTCAAAAAACAAAGAAAAGAAAACCCATTCACTGTTTCAAAAGAACACTTCAAACGTGAAGTACGTGAAAACAATATTTATCTAATTTTCACACATCATAAAGTTGATGCATACAGATTAAATTATATTTATGTGATTTCAGGACATAATCAACAAAACTGACGAGCCAAATCAGCATTCCACAAAGTCTACATACAAATAAATTAGATTTCCAAATGACATGAACCAGATTGTTAAAACATCTTGTTAAAATATTCATCAATTCATGCCCTCCATTTCAGTTATAATTTAGGCTATCAACATTTTATCAGATTCACAGGAAATTCCCCACACAGTTTGCCAATTGGTCTTAAAGTCCAAAAATGTCTATATACAAATGCCTACATTTTTTTAAGAACATGTATTTATTTAAAAAAAACAAACAAACGAAAACCAGTATCATCCCTGCTAAATCAACCTAAACCC
The DNA here is from genome assembly GCA_028571685.1 of Heterohyrax brucei. Taxonomy (NCBI): domain Eukaryota; kingdom Metazoa; phylum Chordata; class Mammalia; order Hyracoidea; family Procaviidae; genus Heterohyrax; species Heterohyrax brucei. The sequence goes on from CM053147.1 coordinate 80,975,575, forward strand.
CCAACCAAATCTGCTGTAGCTGAGTGGCTTCCGACTCCTAGTGACACTAAAGGACACAGCAGAACTGACCCAGAGAGTTTCCAAGGCCTTAAAATCTTTACCACACCAGACTGCGTGTCTTTTTCCCTTGGAGATGTTGGTGAGTTTGAAGGCTTTTTACATCACCTGAAGGAATTAAATATAGACATTCTTACCCTTCTCAGTTTGGTTCTGATTCAGCTATTTTTCTAGCAAAGGAGGCTGCTAATCATCCTGAATGGAAATTTTGTATGCAGGTGTCTTTGGGGGGGATAATTTGTTTCTTCTATTTATTAAGAATTCTGTTCCCATAGAATCTTGATTTGTTCTTCAGGTATCAATAGCAATAATTTCCATTTCTTGCTGAATTTTAGTAAAAGTTTAATGTATGTTTTACTGAAAGTGAAAAGCAATATCCAAGACTTTTAAATAAGCTTCTGATCAGGCATATATAATCATGGTCTGACAACATTCTTGAAAATTCTTACCTGCAATTTTACATTTAAATTGAAGGCAAGAAATGAACATTTGTAGCAACTGTTTCTCTTTTTGTGTATGTCTCCTCCTCCCACGCTCTCTCTCACATACACATGCACAGAGAACACAAATAAAACTAATGGTTGTGCAGACCAGTCTCAGACAGATGCCTCAGAGACGTATTAGTCCAACTGCTTCTTCTCCAGCTAGCTTTCAGCGTGCTGTGTGTGAAAACACTCACATAAACAGGAATTTGAGCTCAGCAACACTTCTGCTTGCTTTCTCTTCCTCTCCTCCTCCCTTCCACACTCGATTTTACTTCCTAATCTGCCAAATCAAATGCTAAATCAGGAGCAATAGCCTACAATTAGCTTTTCAATTAAAATAGAGAGTTCAAAGTTGACTCCAGAGTGAGTAATTGCTTTTGAAAACCACAACCAGCAGGCAGCTGCCAGATTATTACAACAGTTTATTTAACCTCCAAACATCTGATCAATTTTATTATCTTGGTAGAAGGGAGATATCCCGTAGAGTAGGATTTAAAATACACTACTCATCCTAGTTGTCTGAGAAAAAAAAAGAAAATCTTCAACACCGTAAATATACTTTTGCCATTACCTTACCAAGAAAACAAGTAAAAAAATTACTCATCTTACTTCCAGAGTCAACAGAGGTGAAAAGATTGAACACACTTCATGACATTCAGCTGGGGCAGGAGTGTGGGGAAGGGGCCAGGAACAGACAATTTACAAAATTACAAACTTTAGAGACATTTAAACATTCGCTCTTGATGTTTGGGGATTTTTAATCATCCAGAAAAGAGACCCAGAGAAGGCTGCCAATTTCACCAAAACAAAGAAGATCACGTTGCAAGAATCCAGATTTGGATCCTCCTTGTTGCGAACCTTATTCATCAGAAATGAAGTGGATGAAGTCTTAGTATTTTTTTTTAAAAAAGGACCAAAGAAGCTCTTTGAGCTCCTGCCTTCCTGACTGGCAAAGCCAGAAAAATAGATACCATTTAGTGGATTCCAACATATGGCAATCTCATGTATATGTGCAACTAGAACTAGATAGAGTTTTCTATGGCAGATTTTTCAGCAGTAGATCACCAGGTCTTTCTTCCAAGATACCCGTGGGTGGACTTGAACCTATAACCTTTCAGTTAGCAGGTGAACATGCTAATCTTTCTTACTACCTAAAGCCACTTGGTAAAACTTATTCTGCCTTCACAGAATAGCTTCTTTGGGAATTTCTTTCGACTTCTTCCTGACCCTGCTGTCCCTATTTTGCCAGGCCTCACTACAGATTCTTGCATTCAATTCCCCCATGCTGCCTCTGGGAAATCGCTGGAGTTTCATTTATTGAAGAGATTTTGTTGGTTATGGTGCTTCCCTGTTCCCTTCAGAGAGATAAAAACACACATTCAGTAGCCAGTCTTCCTGGATTTCAAATACAGTCCCACCATTTACTATACAATGACCTTGGGCAAATTACTGAACTTCTCTGAACCTCCGTTTTCCCATCTATAACCTCATTTCTCTGCCATGAAGATTCAACTATTATGGGTTAAGTGCTTAGAAATATCCGTAATAAGTACTATGCAAGTCTTCTTAGTTGTTCATTCCATTGATCACTCAGGATAGGCTCAGATTCTTGCCTGGTAGAGAGTTCTGTCAATGTTTCACTCCACCTCTGGCTCTTAAAACATCTCTCCAGTTTGCTTGGAAGGCATGTTCAAATTTGGGCTATTCTCATATCCTTGCTTTGGGGTCAGATTATTATATGAAGGCTTTAATAGAATTAGCTATTTTCTCATCTTTCCAGCAATACAACCACCTTTAACACTGTCCCTCATGGACCCAGAATACAAGTAACTACCAACTACAGAAAAAAAAAAAATCCTTTGTAACTGAGTTCATTCCTACTTAACAGTTACCCAGCAGGGCAGAGCAGAATTGCCAAATAGGTTTTCCAAAATGTAAATCTTTTTGGAAGCAGAATCCCACATTTTCTCCCAAGGACCAGTTAACTCCTGCACCACCAGGGCTCTTTTTACTTCCAACTGTAAGACAAAAAAAAAAAAACAAAAACAAAAATATTGCTGTGGAGTCAGTCCTGCAGAACTTCCTTCTAGTTTCCAAGGAATGCCTGGAAGATTCAAACTGCTGATCTTTTTGCTAGCAGCTGCAACACTTCACCACCACACCATCAGGGTTTACAAATATAGTAATCGCCAAAATATATCATCACTCACAGGCACAGAGGTACAATTAGATGCTAGTGTTTATCACTGCTTTTGTGGAATATTAGTATTGTACCTGTTCTACCCATTACAGCAGATGTTGATGCAAAAGAGAAAAACCATCCAAAAAAAAGACAATTCCGAAAGTGTCACAGGAAGTGAAGCACTTACATCTACAAAAGGATACTCAGTGTCCCTCAAAATGATGAAAGTACTACCCAAATGCTTATTCTTTCTTTTTGTTTTATTTCTTTAATCTCTCTTTTATATTGGTTAGCCAATCCCATTTTACATCTCATGTTTTAGAATAATGCTAACCTGTAGATTGAACTCCTGTGAATTCTTGTATAATAGATAATGCTTTTGTGCATATTGCTCATGTAAACTTCATGTCTGAGCTAACAGTGTTACCGACTTACAAGGATTTTGATCCATTCTGTTTATTACTTTTAATCATTTGACAAAAACACTTAGAAGCATTCATGTTATTTTCTGTACGTCTAGTTTATGGCCATTAATTAACAAAAGTAGTCTAGAGTGTGTGTCCATTACAGTGTCGTTCAATGCTTGCCATTTGGTTAACAACAGATATTAATACCCTATGGTTAATCACATGTTTGATAAATCTGATCTACAGTCAAGCAAATCTGATTATTCTATGAGGGAATTTTATGTAAGATTTTTTTCCATTGGAACTAGAGACAACTGTTCTTTTTCTTTCACTTTCCAATAAAGATATACTCAGAGAAATTGACATTTTGTTTTGAAATCTGATAGCCAGCACTGACGTCTTTTGTTGATAAAAGTAGATGTGTTTCAGAGACAGTGAAAAACATAAAACGCAGCCATCTTAACATCTTTGTTGAACCAGCCTGTGAATAAAGTGTAAATAACAATCCAGCTGTATTTGCAGTGTCTATAGCATTTTAATTTTAAAAAAAAAAATTAAATACTATTTGAAATAACGAAAAACTGGAAACAAATGTCTATTACTAGGAGACTGAATCTAAGTAAACTTGGGAGTTTTATGAAGCGATGTATATATGTATATATATGAACTTTAAAAAAGTATTTCTGGAAACACTGACAGAAGCATCTCCCAAATGCATCACTAACGGGAAAGGCAAGTTGCAGAAGACTATTTTTCATACGATCTAATTTTTGTTTAAACAAGTAAAAAGTTATACATGTGAAATAATGTGTGTGTATACAGCATTGCGTGTGCTAGAAAATACGTAGAGATTCAAATTGCACAGAGGGACAGCTCAGCTTAGGGCCAGAGAAAAGAATTGTTTACCTTTTAACCTTTATCTTTTAGCACCATTTATGTTCTTCTTTGTTGTTGTTGTTATTGACAAGTGTGGACTGATTCCACACTAAATTTTCTAGACATAAATAAAACACAGCGAGTAAGCCTGGCTTGAAAGGAGACACAGTTTTATTCACAAATAGAGAAAATAAAAAGCCCATCTGGTCCCAGTATCATCCAGGCAAGCAGGGAGAGACGCAGGAAAGGAAGTACGCAGCAGATCAAGAAGTCAGCTTCGCCTCAAATCAATTAAAACGTAACGTAAAATCAAAGTAACTGAGCCGTTTACACGTTGACAGAAAACTTGTGAAGTTGTGTGTGTGCGTTCCAGGGCGTGTGTGTCTGTGTGCGTGTATTTCAATGGCAGCAGAAAAATAAAGTATTTCTATTGAAATATGGAAGTAAATTTTTCAGTGTCTTGGAGGAGCTGAAAAGCTGTCTGGTGGCATTAACACTGACGGTAAAGTAAATACAGAGAGAATCAATTAGAAATAGTTTTCAAATAGCTAAGATCTTCAGAAATGATGTTTCTCATTGAAAATAGATTTGGAATAACCATACATGTGCTCCTGAAAATTATATGAATTCAATCTTAGAATGTGTTTTACTAAATAAAAGTCTGATATTATCAGTTTCCCACACAGATTTTACTCTTGAACTTCAAATGCTGTTTTATTGCTCAGTACTTTAAGGTAGATTAGAGACCATTTTAGCTTCTCTCATAAAGTATACGAATAGAAAGTTTCAGTCCACAATAGAACTTGGAGGCTTATGTGTGAATTTGATAGTATTTCCAAATTAATTATAGAAGCTAAGGAAAACATGAAGATGTTTAAAGGAAATATGAAAAAGAATTTTCAAATTCGGATACAGCCATCCTGACTTGAATTGTTAGTGTTCTTCTGCCGAAGAAATACCCACCTTTATTTATTCTAAGACAGGTAGCAGATTGGAGGTGCGGGTGCGGGAGGAGGGACACAACTTTAGAATTAAATACTGATTTTACCACGATATAACCAAGCCAACTGTTTGATATAAAAGTTTCCCTTAAATCCCTGGGAAAGCTATAACAGAAAGTGGCAGTCTAATAGCTAAACACGTGAATTATCTTCAGGACAAAATTAAAAAAAAAAAAACCCACAATAAAACTGTTACAAAGACAGATCTAACCAAATTTTTGGAATTATAACTCACGTTTCCATATTCTTTACACTTTTAACAGTAAATAATTTATTTTCATTCTATTTCCACACAACGATTTTGTTTTATTCTGAACTCTTCACATACAAAAATAAAAATAGTAAGTGCTACATGCTGTACACTAAACTAATTTTCCTCAGCACAATATTTATGTGCTTGTTAGAATATTCAATAATTTTGAGCATGGAAAATATTAGCCAAGCCAAGTGCCGTCGAGTCGGATCCGACAGGAAAATGTTAGAGTATAAAATAATTTCTAGGTATACGATCTTGAATCTTGCTTTCCTGCTAGCCTACCGAAGGCAACAAATGGAAGTATTTATGATCTTATACTCCCTCTAGTGGGCATTTTTAAAAGGGAGCGTTGCGCAACTTCGACTACTTATAGTGCTTTAAGTTTCAAATTGTCTTGATACCAAGCAGGTAAGTCTTTATGTTTTGTCTATAGCCGCTCCTGTGCCGCAGAAAACTGGGCATCAGTTGGCTCATGCTTCACCCTGTCTATGTTTCTGTCTTGGGGTAACTAATACAAAGTTTGATATCAAATCCACATTTTTCTCATTATAATACACGCTTCTGGGACCTCTTGAACAACCTAAGGAGTGTTGACTCTCTTTGCCACGTTTCCGTCCTTAATGTATATTTAGAAAACACTGCACCTAATAGTACCTATTAAACAAATGAAAAACAATAGCATACAGAAATCATTCAAAGCACATCTATTTTAGACAGGAGTAACAGAATGAAAAAGCAATATTAATAATCTGTTAAGTTACCAACATAAGATGATTTTTTTTTTTTTTTTTTGCCTTTGTAACCATTGTATAATGCCGTGGTCCATCACATCTGAAGCCGAGTGTTGTAACCGACAGTGAATAGTATATGCAAATCAATATGCTCGTGTTTCATTTAAATGATTTTTTTCCCTTTTATTTGTACAAAACTACATAAACAATTTCTATTGTGTGTAAGCTCTACTGAAACTGATGATTTTTCCTAGCCTAAGGAGGAGACCTGTGCAGAGCCTATCAGACCACAAGGGATTTACAACCCAGAGAGCAAAGCAAAACTGTTTGTCCCACACAGCAGAATTTAGTCATGATGAAGAAACTTGAATAAAACCTATCCTGAAATTCCTACCATTAGGCTTCATGCTGTTTGGGTAGGAAAAGAATCTTCTGACATTTTTATCCAGAGCAGAACCTGTAATGGAGAAGATGCTTAAGCCATGCTTATTGCTGATCAAGTTCCTTGTTTAGTGCTTGGGCACACTGATATTTATTAATTCTCATTTATACTATTAATTTGACTTTCGGATTCTCTGTTGCTGATGAAGTGTTTGGGTGGGAAGAAAGCTGTGGCGTTCAGTATGACTTAGGACAATCTTGCGGGGGAGGTCGTGGCAGGGAAAACCTTAACAGGCAGGACAGTCACTCTCTATGTTGAGAAAGTATTTGAGAGAAAGAAATAAGAACACCAAAGACACACACTTGTCCAGGGCCTTTCCAAATGAGGTAGCTTTATAGTTCTGTAAGACGGAACCTTGACATGGATTTCACTGGGCTAACTTCAATGTGTCAGCAGAGCTGTGTTCCTTCCTGCAAGCTCTAGGGAAGAATTTGTTTCCTTACCCTTTTACAGCTTCTAGAACCCACCCTCATTCCTTGGCTCATGGCCACCACCTCTATCTTCAAAGCCAGCAGAGAAACCTCTCTCTGAGCCTTTCTTTCATAGTCCTGTCTCCTCCTAATTGCCCTCTGCAGCCTCCCTCTTCCACTTTCAGAATCTTTGTGATTGCATTAAGGAGACCTGGTGGTTCAATGCCTAAGTGTTTGGCTAATTGAAAGTTATGTGGTTCAAATTCACTACCCTCATGGCAGGAAAAAGACATGGCTGTTGGCTTCCTTAAAGATCATGGGGATCTATGCTGTCCTACAGAAGCATTATGAGTTAGAATCTACGTGATGCCAATGGGTTTGGTTTCATTGATTTTGGGTGACTACATAGGGCCTATTTGGAAAATCAGGAAACCCTGGTGGCATGGTAGTTAAGTGCTATGGCTGCTAAGCAGAAAGTCAGCAGTTCAACTCCACCAGGTAATCTTTGGAAATTCTAGGGGGAAGTTCTACTCTTTCCTGTGGGATCTCTGTAAGTCAGAACTGACAGCAATGGATTTTTTTTTTTTAACTTAGGAAATCACTCTCTTTTAAGGCCAGCTAGTTAATAACCTTAATTCCATTTATAACCTTAATTTTTCTTTGCAATGTAAGGTTACACATTCACCTATTATGGATATTAGGACTCGAACAACTTTGGGGATTCTAACTAGTGAGGATAGTCATAACATGATTATTCATCAGGAAGTATGTGCACCCTTACAGGGAGATGCAAAATGCAAATTTGAAAAAATAGTGGAGCCTGAAATATTTATGTTCATCAGAAGGGGATATGTTCATTAGAAAAGCTGATCAACACCCGTTTAGTAAATGTTCAGAAGGTGATTTGAAGGTGGACACAGAGCAAATTCACTTACACAGGAACCTAGGTTTTTAGATTTAACTCTTCCATTGATGAGCTGTGTAACTTTATCCAAGTCATTTTATCTTTCTGGGGTCTGGTTTCCTCTATGAAATAAGTGGTTAGATCCAGAGAGGCTTCAAACAACTAAAACGATCTCAAATGAAAATAAATTCTTTAGCGTGAGACATTTTAAAGGCAAACAAATGTTTAAAATTTGCATCAGCCAGTAGTTAGGAAGTATATTCCTTTTCCTTAAATATCTTTCCACATTGAAGCACACTTATCCTATCACTGCAGCAACGTGAGGAATTATAGAAAAAGCAATTTTATACCTTTCGCTTGAGTTGCCTTTTCTTATTTTTGAAGATTAATGACAATTCTCTTTATTTCTCCTGTGGCTAAATTATGGATTTTTCAAAGAGAAGCCTCACAAATTATAGAGACTCAAAGTGCTAATGCCTTCAAAAGCCAAATGATAAAGAGTAAAGGAGGCAGAGTGATATGCTAGAGAACAGGGACTAGTGAGGTCCATGGAAAATCACAGCGTGTGCCCCATCCAAAAAGGCAGCCAGCTATTCCTGAGGTTGAGATCACTTGTCATGCAACAAAAAGAATCCTCAGTCCTTGCTAGCTGTATTTATACAGTGACATTTCTGAACACTCAAACACGGGCAACTATTTTATATTTTTAGTGCAAATATGGAAAAATGCATCTGTAGGCTGAATGCAGCTGAAGGGTTTGAAGTCTGTAAACTCCGACTAGTTCTCTAGTACTTATCAAGCTACATGTTACAATACACCACTCAACACAGGGATATGCGTAATATGCTCTTACATGTTGTGGGAGAAAGAATACGCACATGCATTGAGTAAAGAGGTAGACTACACAGTATTATAGTATGACTGGGGTTAATATTTTCAAAAGTTTTCCCTGTTTTATTGTTAATGATTTTATATTAGAAGTATGTAATATATATAATAGATTATATACATTATGATATTATATGTATCATAAGCCAGCTGCCCTGGAGTTAACTTGGGCTCCCAGTGAAGCCATCTATGTCAGAGTAGAACTGTGCTGCATAGGATTTTCAGTGGCTAATTTTTTACAAGCTGATCACCAGGCCTTTTTTTCTGAGATACCTCTGTGTGGACACAAACCCCTAAACTTCTGGTTAGCAGTTGAGTGCATTCAATGTTTGTACCACCCAGAGACTCCATATAACATCATGCTTTTGCTGTTGTTCTTAGATGCTGTAGAGACAGTTACAACTCACAGCCGTGCTATGTATAATAGAACAAAGCAATGCCCGATGCTACGTCGTCCTGACAATCATTGCTATGTTTGAGCCTGTTGTTACAGCCACTGTGTTATTCCACCTCGTTGAGATTCTTCCTCTTTTCTGCTGGCCCTCTACTTTGGCCTTCTCCAGGGACTTGTACCTCCTAATAGCATGTCCAAAGTACGTGAGATGAAGTTTTGTCAACCTTACTTCTAAAGAGCATTCTGACTGGACTTCTTTCAAGACAAATTTGTTTGTTCTGCTGGCAGTCTGTGTTCTTCATTGTTCTTCACCAATATCATAATTCACATGCTTCACCTCTTTAGTCTTCATTCATTCACTGTTCGCCTTTGACATGCATGTGAGGTAATTAAAAATACACTGGCTTTAGTCCGGTGCACCTTAGTCCTTAAAGTGACGTCTTCGCTTTTCAATAAAGAAGTCTTTTGTAGCTGATTTACCCAGTGTAATACATCATTTGATTTTTTTTTTGACTGCTGCTTCCATGGGCATTGAGTGTGGATCCAAGTAGAACAAAATTCTTGGTGACTTCAATATTTTCTGTTTATCATCATGTTGGTTGTTTGTCTAGTTGTGAGGATTTTTGTGTTATGTTGAGGTGTGATTCATACTGACAGCATAGTCTTGGATCTTTATCAGGAAGTGCTTCAATTTCTCTTTGCTTTCAGCAAGTAAGGTTGTGTCATGTGCACAATGCAGGTTTTTAATGAGTCTGTCTCTAATCCTGATGCCCTATTTTTCTTCACATAGTCCAGTTTCTAATATTATTTGCTCATCATACAGATTGAATAAACATGGTAAAAAGTTACAATCCTGATGCACACCATTCCTGATTTTAAGCCTCACATTATCCCCTTGTTCTGTGTGAAAGACTGCTTCTTGTTCTATACACAGGTTTCTCATGTTATATCTTAAAAAAAAAAAAAAGCCTAAACCTGTTGCTATCTCATCAACGTCAACTCATGGCAACCCTATAGGACTGCCCAGTAGGGTTTCTAAGGAGTGGCTGATGGATTTGAACTGCTAAATTTTGGTTAGCAGTCGAGCTCTTCACCAGTGGGCACTACATCACCAGAGTTCCATTACGTCACAGAAGTACCTGAATAAATTTCCTTTACTATCATATCATAAATCAAGTACTTGACAGAAAATCCTAACAGTAGACAGGGATGGGAGAAAGATTTGGTTTGTGATTATCACAGTAGGCTGATTCTGATCATTACTGGAAACCTGCACATCATTACCAGATGCTAAATGCTGTGTTTTCTGTTGCCAAGGAAAACATTGCATATATGTGTGTATGTATGTATGCCTATGCATATATGTGTACGGAGTCTTTTTCTCTGCTGAGTAGCTCTTGATGCCTGTGCTGAAGTTGAAACAAGAAAAGCAAATTTTACCACCAGGTGGAGCTTAGCTACTATATATATAATTTCAAGAGCTTGCTTGAATCACTTGTATACTGCAGGAAAGACTGAATGAAACAAATAAATTTCAAAGTTGATGAAGTATGTTTTTAAAAGCGTGCTACAAATTCCAGTTTCCATAGGTCTTTAAGGCATTCTTCCTAAGAGTACTGATTTGATTGGGTATTAAGTGGTCATGCATAAATGATTTGACAACTGAATTTCTTTCTGTTCTTTTCCCTTCTTTCAAAAGAATGTTGTTAAATACCTGTACATTTAAGCACCTGCTTTCAGATAAAATCACATACCACCACTATAACAGGACCTAAGAAGCAAAAAATACCAAAAGAAATAGTCAGTTCATGTGAAGATTGAACCCCTTAAGCTGTAGACCAGAGCATGTACTCACAGTTAGAAGAAATTAAAAGCAGTATACTAAGTATCCACCACAGCGCCTGAAAGGGTAGTTAGCAGTACACTGCCTTATTCTCAAAGGAGACAACAATTAAGTTACCAAACCAATGTCTATACATCTACAAGATTCTCATTGTGTGTCCAAAGAAGTGTTGGGTCTTGGAGGACATACGAGTGTAAGCCAAGACACGATATTTGTCCTTAGGTTGAGCAGAAAAATGCTCCACAAACTGGCACATGAGTTAAGTTGCTGACTTGGGGGTTCACAGCCTGTAAGTCTTGTAAGAATCAGGAGGTTGGTCAAGTAGTCCGTGCTACTAGCAGAGGAGCAGGACTGTGTATTGTAGAAAGGGTGGGGACTGGATAAACACAAGGCAAGTAAAATGTTTCTGGTAAGAACAAGAACATGAGTCAAAATGTAGCAGCAGGGAGAGGGAGAAGAGGCTTGTGGTCTGGGAGGACCACATCTAATTCACTGTCCGCGCATGTTAGCTTAAATGGCAGACCCGGCCGGTAAATAGCCAAGGGGGCTAACGTAACTGAGGGAAAGAAAACCAGGGGGTGCCTGCTAGAGAAGAAAGTAGAGAGCTATTGAAGATTGTGTGTCGGGAATGGAGAACGAGGAGATTTTATGAGTTGTGATGGAAAAGAAAATACACGCACGATTGCCATTTGGAAGTCTCATTCGATAGCAAGCATGCCTGACTTCTTTCCTTCCATCCTCATCATTTATTTTTCTAGATTATAAGAGCTTAAAGAGGCATAAAACATGCTCTGTATTCTTTAGCTGTCTAGTGGTAAAATACCATAAATGCTGTAAAACCCAAACTAAACTCACTGCCATAGATTTGATTATGACTCATAGTGACCGAGTAGAACTACCCCATAGAGTTTCCAAGGTGTGCCTAGCAGGTTGAACTGACAACCTTCTGGTTAACAGCCATAGCACTTAACCACTCTACCAGCAGGGCTTTCAATAGAGAGAAAGTACTACATAATTAAAGGTGAACAAGAAAAAGAAAATCAAACGCGTGTGAAAAGATGTAATAGATCACATTAGGCAGCAATAGTGTGTGCACAGACACGAGGCAGAGAACACAATGTAACCAAGAAATGGTAAATGATTTGCTTGACTGGGTCATCTATAGAGTATGATTGATTTGGAAACTAATACAGAGGAGAAAAATGGGAGTTTAGTCTCATATTAGGATTAACTGAATAGTAAGATCTCCTTGTACAGAAACTGTGCTCAGAGAAACTGTAACTAGAGATGGAAGATTAAAGTTAAAATGATACTCATAGGAAAAGGGGGATCAATTGGGAAGAACCCAGAAAATTGTACTTGTGAAGGGAGGGGCTATTACTGTTTGCATCATTCATTTATGCTTAATAAGTAAAGAGTAGGACTACAGGAGCTTTTTTGTTCTTTCCTTTTTCCTGCACCTTGTATTTAAAACTGGTTTGGGATTCCTTGCCTCAGGCGTTCTGGTGGAGGTGGGTGTGAAAGGGATGGGCAAGAGGAAACTAAAGACAAAGGTGCTGCTAGCTCTGGTCTAAAAGCCATTTATCTGATCTAATAGATGGTGCTCATGATGTAGGGTTGCTATGAGTCAGCATTGACTTGATGGCACTGGGTTTGGTTTTTTTAGGTTTATTACACTGTACTAAGGATCCCACATAAGAGAAGCCCTGGGAAGCGATGTGGGGTAAAGGAAAGAGACCTGGCAATCAGGAGGGCATGATGGATGGGACGCAAGAAGTTGGAGATTGTTCAGCTGCTGTCTCTCAGTGATAGACCTGCAGGAGCAGTAAGATTCGAGGTGGCCAAGAGTGTGGACTGATGGCTGAAGACTAACTGGAACAGTTCTGATCCTCTGATGCTTAAGACTCAGAAGTTACATGTGCCTGATGTGAGAGAAGCCAGAAAATACCACATGTTAACTTTTTATTCCCCACTGGATCAGGGTTAAGTTGATATAAAGAAATTAATAATAATATTACATATTTTTGGACACATGACTTTATGAACTGAGATTCCAACATATTACATACAGGTGCTTCAGTAGATTCTTAGATTTATTGGATTTATATATTTTGTCTGACTTGCTAAGTAAGTTTGTAAAGTCTTTACAGGCCTATATCTAAACAAAGGCTTAATAAAAGATACTTGATAATGCGAAAAGCGGGATGGTGGGTGGTTGTTACATTTAATGAAATCTGGAGTTAACCGGGTAGGTAGAATATAGCACTTACTTAGCCTCGAAGACATGACACTGTAGATGGAAGCAGAGAGATGAGAGACCATGTCAGTGTAACATGTAACAAGTAAGCAGAGGTCATCTACTGGAGTTGTGTGAACCCCAAAGGGGAAGAATGCATTCTCTTACAGGAAATTTCGGAAAATTTTTGTCTTGAGACCTAAGCCAGATTTGAAAACTAAAGTTATAACTACACAGTCTTCTCTGCAACTCACATGCTCCAAAGTGCTTTCCTCTAGACTCCTATCACTGACTTTGCCTTTGTTATATATCACTGTTAGATTTTCTCATCTTTCCTGAAAAAAAAAACATATACATATAGAACCATAGAAGAATCCTGCCTTTTACTTCTTTGTAGAAGTTCTTTAGAACCTACTAGTCTTAATCATGAGAGGTTTTAAATAAATACCTTAAGATCTGTTGCTAATGACTGTCGGCCTGAAGTCCTTGGAAGCATGAGAATTAAAACAAATAAATAAAAAACCCTAGAACACAACTAAATAAGTAGATGTTTAAAATATCTTAATCAATTGATTTATTTTCTGTCATTTTCTTACTGCTACTTAGGATCACTTTTAGATCCTAATTAATGAGAAGCAGTGCAGGCTGAATACAAAAACACAGAGTTTGGTCTACAGTTGCTTTCCCTGTGAACTTATAATAGCATCCTGCATTTTTCTTGAATTCTTGATTTATGATAGAATTTATAGATATTCCCACTGGAATTCTCAAAGCCCTTTATTTGTTTACATATTTTGGCTTCTTTCCAGATTATCTGCACAGTAACAAATAGGCGGAAATGACTTTGAATAGCATTCTTTTACTATCAGGTCACACATAGCTCCATTCAGTAACACAGGCAACTGAATTCCTGAACTGGGCAGTTCAATAACACACATGTTTTTAAAAACTCGGATGGGATTAAAGAGAATGATTTTTCTATTGAAACAAGAAAAAAGGAAAACTATGAACTTAACAGGGTCTTAAAAACACACATAGCATGCAAGGAAAAATTCCTCCGAACTACTGAAGAAAAGTTAGTAACAAGCAGATTTTATTATCTATTTCCTCTTTCTCAAAGGGATGTTTTGTTATCCACTTAGACTGAAGAGCTTGCTTTTAACCAAATTAATGACTTACACATAAAGAGTAAGACAAGAGGAAACACAGAACAAAACAAAGCAAAAAAACCCTCATACCAATAAACCAACCCATTTCAATAGTCTGTTTTATAATGAGGTAGAACAAAGAACATAATGGATAGCTCCAAAATGGCAAAGTTCCAGAAACTTCATTCACTTAATCTACTAGATGTTTTGCCAAACCTTGTTCAAATAACCCAATTATCATAGTGTACGGACTAGTGGAAATTCTTACAAAATTGGCCTCCATGTGAAATCTCAAAAGGTCGCAAAGATCACTAGGCTTGCCTACTAGAAACTCTTGCCTCTGGGCTCAACTCTAATTATGCGAAGTGGAAAACTAAGGGAATGCATCCAGGTAAAATTTGGATGTAGATTTAAACCAGATTATTTTCAACCTAAAGTAATGAACACTCCCTCCACACTCCCTCCTATTTGCGAAACAGTTCCTTGAAAACAGGTCTGGTTTTATAACAACGGACCAGGAATTTTAGATATCCAAACTTAGTTTGGCTCCCAGTGTGCTGGGTGATCACGAACACTTAATCTGTGCATCTGCCTTTTTACAACTGTCGTCTCAGAGACTCATAGAGACCTATCTTGCAGAAACCCACAGGGATTGAGGTGAAAAATGGAACAAAAAACTGCATTTGAAAAGTCAGCCTTCATCAATGTTGCTAAACGGACCCAGATGTTCTAACAACTGTTCAGATTATTTGGTAGCATCCTCACTAAGAACTGATTTACATAATGTATTTCAGCTGCAAGAACATTTTTAAATATAAAGAATTCCACTGTTTCAGACGGGAAAGGGAACACAATCTGGGTTGCCTCTAACCTAGTTCAGCACCACCATTCGCTCAAGAATTTTCTTACCAAGGAAATGTTGGTGACCATATGTGCTTGGGAAAGTTTCATGGCAAGAGATGCCTTTATAATTACCTCTGCCTGGGAATTCTCTAAGTCTTCCTTTCTCTAGTAAAGATGGTAAGCGGATTTCACGTTTTCTTTTAATGTCTTGCTATGGTGCTGAGACACATATGGTTACATGTGACTCTGTTTCGTCAAGAGCTAACCTATGTTTTGTTTTGAATTTTATTGTGCTTTAAGTGAAAGTGTATGATCTGGGTGAATTTTCCCACACCCACAGTGCTATGGAACTCTGGCTGCTACTTTCCACTCTGTATTTCCCATATCCATTCAACCAACTCTTGTCTCCTTCCCCCCTCTTATTTTGCCTCTGGACAAGAGCTGCTCAGACTGGTACATATAAGCTAAGAAGTACCTTCTTCACCAATATGACTCTATGTCTTATAGTCCAGTCCAATCTTTAAAGAGCTGGCGTAGGTACTAGTTTCAGCTCCAGGTTAACAGAAGGCCAGGGCTCATGTCCTCAGGGGACCCTCCAGTTTGTTGGACTATCAGGCCTACTCTTTTAATAGAATTCTGGTTCTGCACACCAAGTTTTCTCTCCCTACTTCAGGAATTCTAGTGTTCCCTGTCAGTGTAGTTATTGGTGGCACCTGGATACCCTCTAGTTCTGCTGTTGTGCTGATGAAGTCTCTGGATCACATGGCCTCTTCCGTCTCCTGGGCTCATATAATTCTCATGTCTTTGAAATCCTCATTTTCCTCTGCTCCAGATGGATTGCAACCAACTGATGTTGCTTAGATGACCACTTACTACATTTTAAGACCCCTAACACCATTCATTAAAGTGGTTTGTAGAATATTTTCTTTAAAAAAGTTAGTTATGCCAATTGACCTAGATGTCTACTGAAACCATGGTCCTCAGGCCCCGGCCCCCGCTACTCTGTCCTTCAAAATGTTGAGTTGTATTCAGAAACCTCTTAGCTTTTGATATAGTCCAGCTGAGCTAACCTCCCTTCTACTGAGAGCTGTCACTTCCTTCATCTAAGTCAGTTCTTGTCCACTATCTATGAATACCCTGCTCCTTCCTGCCACATCCTTGTAACCATCAAAGATTATTTTCTTCTGCTTAAAAGTTTTCTTGAATCCTGATAATAGTGGTCTCATAAAATAATTGTCCTGTTGCAAGCGACTCACTTCACTCAGAATAATGTCTTCCAGATGAACTCATGTTATCAGATGTTTCCTAAGACATCTTGGTTCTTTATCATTGCATAGTCTTCCATTGTGTGGATACACCATCCTTTGTTTATCCATTCATCTGCTGATGGGCACCTAGGTTGAATCCTTTTTTTTTTTTTTGCTATGTGGGCACTGCTGCAGTAAACATCGATGTGCGTGTATCTATTCATGGGACAGCCCTAATTTTTCCAAGAAGTGTTCCAAGAAGTGGGGTTGCTGGATCATGTGGTATTTCTATTTCTAGCTTTTTAAAAAAGTGCCAAATCAATGTACAAAGTAGTCATACCATTTTACATTCCCACCAGCGGTATAGATTTCCAATCTCTCCAGAACCTCTCTATTTATTATTTCGTAGTTTTTGGATAAGTGCCAGCCTTGTTGGGGTGAGATGGTATCTCTGATGGCTACATTTCCTCATGTACCCAACAGCCACCTAGATGTCTTTGTTAAATTGCCTGTTTACATCCTTTGCCCATTTTTTAAATTGGGTTGTTTTAGTTATCTAATGCTGCTTTAACAGAAATATCACAAGTAGATGGCTTTAAACAGGGAAATTTTATTTGTTACAGTCAAGTGAGCTAAAAGTACAAATTGAGGCTGTCAGGTCCAGGGGAAAGCTTTCGATGCTGGCACTGGAGGCAGATCCTCCTTGTCAATCTCCCCTTGGACTAGAAGCTTCTGAGGCGCCGGGATTCCGTCCCTTTCCAAAGGACATGCCCAGCTCCTGGCTCTGCTGCTTGGTGGTATGAGGTCCCCCAAATGTCTCTGCTAGCTCCTCGTGTATATTTCAAGAGATTGCCTCAAGCCACAAAACAAACTTTCACGCTGAATCTTACTTTACCAACAAAACTGCCACCCATCCCCCCTCGTTAATATCACAGAGGCAGGAATTGCAACACGGGGGAACATCATAGGATACCAGGAATTATGGCCCCGCCAAACGGCCACAGACTTTTTAGGGAACACAATTCAGTCCACTACAGCTTGTCTTTTTCTTGCTAAGGTTTTATAGTACCTTGCAGATGATGGAGATTCGGCGCTGGTTGGATTCATGGCAGCCAAAATATCTTTCCCAGTTTGTAGGTAGTCTTTTTACTGTTTTTGCAAACTCTTTGGGTGACCATATATATTAGACTTTTAGGAGTTCCCAGTTGTCCATTTTCTCTTCTGGTGTTTGTGCATCGTTAGTGTCATAGTCATCTAGTACTGCTCTAACAGAAATACCACAAGTGGATAGCTTTAGCAAAGAAGTTTATTCTTTCAGAGTCCAGTAGTCTCCAAGTCTGAACTCAGGGTGTCGGCTCCAGGAGAACACACTCGGCCCCTGTCAGCCCTGAAGGAAGGTTCCTGTGTTGTGCCAGCCTTCCTTTTTGAGAGCACCTTGGTGTAGGAATGTTAGGTTTAAATGATGCGCTCTGCTTTCAGTGCTAATTGACCCTATGAGGTGCCCAATTCTCTGCTTGCTTCCATTTCATTTCTTGTAGGATAAAAGGCTAAAATATTATGCAAGCCGCATTCCAGGTAAACTCTCTTTACAATGGAGCAGGCAGGTGACCTTAGGGAGGGTATTACAGCCCCACTCTAATCCTCTTTAACATAATCCAGCCTATTAACCACAAGCAGAAATTAGGATCTACAGCAAAGGAAAACCACAGAACGGAGGACAATCACAAAATACACAATCACAAATTGTTACATACATTTTTGGGGGGAAACAGCTCAATCCATGACAGTAATATTTTATAGTCTTTTACGCCTTGTATTAGGGCTCCCAGCATTGTCCCTCTTTTTTCTTCCATGACCTTTATTGTTTTAGATTTTATATTTAGATCTTTGATCCATATTGAGTTAGATTTTGTGAATAGTATAAGGAATGGGCTAGTTTCGTTTTTGGCTGATGGCTATCCAGTTATGCCAACACCATTTATTAAAGAGACTATCATTTTTGCAGTTTACGGACTTTGGGCCTTTGTCAAATATCAACTGCTTATAGATGGATGCTGTTATACCTGGATTCTCAGTTCTATTCCATTGATCTAAGTATCTGTTGTTATACTAGTACCTGGCTGTTTTGACTGTTGTGGCAGTGCACTAGGAAGACCTCTCCTACTTTTCCATCTGTCACTTGCTGTGCTCAGGTGTGCCTGATCATCATTGCTTGAGAAAATCTCAACAACTTTAGAGCTCACAGAGGTGGCCCTGACAATTTGTGGGTATCAACATTTGTTGGTTTCACAACCACATGAAGATCCAGTGATGCTCTAAAATATGTGTGTATCTTAGTGTCAGGGTAGAAAAAAAAGGAAGACAACAAAAAAACTAAAAAGTAATGGGTTTCAGTCATTCTCCTTCTCTTATTATTAATGAAATAACTGAGATCTCCATCTTTTGAGAGCCATTCTTCAAGAGATCATAAAATATGATTTTTTATTTTATATTATGTGCTTTTGATCTAGATGTCAGGGTTTGAATTCTCCCATCTGCTGCTGGAATGATTCTGAACAAATTATTCAGAACGTCTGTGCTTTAGTTTTCTCATCTCTTAAATGGTAATAAGACGACTACCTATAACAAAAAAAGGTTATTATGAAGAGTAAAGAAACAGTGAAGAACATGTAAAGCACCAAGAAGTGTCTGAAACATACGAAACACTAAATAAGCATTAGCTATTTTTATTATCTACTATTTAAATCTATATTTTAACTCAGCATCATTTAGTATCCAAAGGAGTTTCACCTTTTTTGAAAACTTTTCTAAAATGTTCAAGTCTATTTTTCTCCTCTCATAACAACTGGATATGAAGTGAGTAATCTTCCGAACCTTCTAGTGCTTTGCGATTATTGCTCTGACCAACACTTTTCCTTGTATGCAGTGTGCTTCAGTAGAATGTATGTCTTTAAACAAATTCAAAACTTGAGAAAGTAGATAAATAAAACACTGCCACAGATCTCTGTATGCTTAGTAACTTGTCAACTGTTTACTATAATATTTGGTTAGCAAATGGTGTGCAAGAAAAACACTTAAACTCACTAGTAAACAAAACAACAATAAATTGAACAAAACGAAAAAACAAGCAACACTCATTTAGCTCGCTTGTCTTGGGGAGGTCAGCTGAACTGTGTTGGGTGGTTCTATTGATCTCAGCCTGGCTTATTCACGAATTTGAAAGTTAGCTAGAGGTTAGCTATTTTAGGTTTCTGTCTTCATTCTGAGTATAGCCTGGGCATACTGTTTCCGTGGTGGTGGCAGAAAGCAAATCCAAACCAGCAAGATCTCCAAAGGTGTGGTCTCAGATGGGCACACTGACATTTCTCACTCGATTGATCAAAGCAGGTACATGATAAATCCAAAAATCAAGGGGTGGGCACATACTCTTCCCATGGAAGCAGATTGAAGGAAAGAATCTTTGTAAACAGTAAGTCAACCTGCCACACTCGTGAAGACATTATTAAGTGATCATAATATTCTTTTCCATTGTGCCAAACTATAGTTTTGCGTCCTAAGTAGCAAATTTAATTTCACAGGAAATCTGCTAAATATGCAGGGAAGGAGAAAGAAATCACAATGAGACTTTGGATTTGCAAATTTTTAATATTTTTTACAGAATAAAAGACCTGTATCCCAAATTCCATTTGGTTATATAAAACATTACCTTGTTATTTTTCAAATAACACATGCTACATTTCAGTTGTGACTGAGTTAGTTTGAAATAAAATAATATGCAAATGAAGGTAGGCTGGGTCTTGTGATTAAACATTAATATCCTTATCCCAAACATCTGTCTAGATACATACATATACACTATCAGTGAAATTTGCTACTAAAATTAAAAATGTCAATAATTTATTTAGTAACTCCTCAATTATTTATTACTGTAATTAATATAACTTTGTAAAGACAACATATTTAGAATCCTTAACAGTAGTTTGTCTCTTTTAATTTTAAAAGTCCATAATTTAGTTTTTCAGTTTTTAAACTGAAAACATACAAGGACATATACATAAATGTTATATATTTTCACTCATTCCAATTATTTCCAAATTAAACTCAAAAAATACCTTTACTCTTTCTTCTTCCAAATGGTTTTCTTAAAAATGATTTTAAATTAAAATATTATGAATTGTTTACATGAAACCATAATTAGTTTTTAGCAGAACATGAAGTGAAATTTAAAGATAAGAATATTACAATTTGATTTCTATAAAACAATTGCTGTATTTATATGTAAAAAAAAGAAAGTAGATGGGTATAATAAACTACATGGAAAAGAGAGTTTTCATGTTAAACCAGTCCAAAATGATTCAAGGGACCACAATCAAACTGGCTCTGCGTGACACATATAGATGTGACTCCTGTCTGTAAATGTAGACTTTGCAACAAACTGTCTTTCAAACTGAGCATTTTTAATGCAAAACGACTACATCTTGCCATTATGTCATTCATCCAGTCACTGATCATACTATGTTAAATTCCTAAAATAACTATGTTTACATGTGACTAAAATTAAGTAGCATAAATTTAGAAAGAAAGTTCATCTTTCCACAATTTGACCTGCAGATAGAAAGCAATTTTATCAAGTCTGAGCGGAAATCCTGGTGGTGCAGTGGTTAACTGCTGTCTCTGCTAACCAAAAAGGTTAGCAGTTCAAATCCAGCAGGTGCTCCTTGGATACCCTATGGGGCAGTTCTGCTATTTCCTGTAGGGTCGCTATGAGTCAGAATTAAATTGAAGGGAGTGGGTTCAGTTTTTGGTTTAGAGGCATAATTATTATTATTTTTAAGGGATGTTGGAAAATAAAGTGACAAGGACACTGAAGCAATTAAATTTATAAAAAGCAGTGATAAAAGTACAATGTAAATTTGTCTCCAATGAAAAACTAGTTCATCTTTACCTCTAGGCCAATAAGTATCTCCTTTCTCGTATTTCCTAGTTAGTTTCTGTGGGTTGGAAATGTAGCCAGAAAGCTGAATTTTCATCTGGCCATAGGAGAGAGATCTATCCCTCCGTTTTATTTATTTATGTTTTATTTTTTTCTTTTTTATTTAACATGACTGAGTGAAAATATACATTCTCGTATAAATTTAAATGCCCACCTATATGCAGCTTCCACTGCTCTCCCTGCCCGGTGACTGCACACTATTCCTCTCTGCTCCATACATGTCCCATTCCCCCCAACAGCCTCCTTTCCCCTCCTCTCCACCCACCCTCCTTCCTCCAGTCAGAGGTCAGCAGGATGATATCCTATAAATGTATAGAACCATAAAGTGCAACCAATATATGGTCACTCTGCATTGCCAAGTCCAATCCATTCCTGTCTAAAGAGTGGACCTTTGTTATAACTTATGGGCAAGGGCAGCATCAGGGCTGGGAGCCATGCTCTCAGGGGAACCCCGAAACCGCTGGACCATCAATTGAGGTCTTTTAGTGGAGATCTCAGGATGCACCCCTTTTTATTCTTGTGTTGCCAGTGAGACTCAACCTAGTGAGCTCCATCGTGGCTATCACTGGTGGTGGCCGGGCACCATCTGGTTCTTCCGGTCCCAAGTCAATGTAGGCACCCACTCTTGCGGGTCTCTCTGTCTTCTCGGTTGTCTTTACCACATGTCATTTTGGTCCTCGGTGAGCATCCGTTCCTGCTGAGTTGGGACCATTTGCTGTGTCCTCGGATGGCAGCTTGGCAGCTTCTAAGACCCCAGACGCCACTCACCAATGTGGGGTGCAGAGAGCTCTCTTAGCAAAGCGCTAGTTGTGCCAATTGGCCTCGATTTCGCCTAAGAGCATGGTCCTCTGTTTTATTTTTTATTTTAGTTTTTGCCATTGCACATTCTGTGCTTCTGTTTTATTCTCCCACCTTCTCTCTTGTTAACATCCTCTTCCAGGAGTCACTTTTGTACAGGTAGACCAGTTCACAATTGATTGTCAGGGTTCCTGAGTTTGAGCCCTGGCATTTACTACTATGTAGCTATATCACTCTGGAAAGGTTGAGCTGCCTGAGTTCCGATGTCCTCATCTACACAGTCAAGGCCTTGGAGAGACTATGATACAGATACAGACATAGATAGATACAGATATAGATAGATATAGATACAAATATACATGCAGATATAGATGATATAGAGATAGAGACAGAGACAGTGATAGAGATATAGGTAGAGATTAGAAATAGAGACAGATAGATATCATTAATACTATGAATTGCTTCATAAAGTATCATGGACTAATCAAATAACATTATTATATTTCAGACACAATTTAATATTTAACTAACAAAACCTATTTCTGCTAAGTGTTTTCCAATAGCCCAGGATAACTGTCACAGGATGAATTCTTGGCTGGTGTAAAACCAAACCAAATTAAATCCACTGCCATTGACTCAATTCTGACTCACAATGACTCTATAGGACAGAATACAACTCTCCCATCATATTTCCAAGGAGTCGCTGGTGGATTTGAGCTGCCAGTAATTTTGATTAGCAGCCAAACTCTTAACCACTGCATAGCCAGAGCTCTTTGACTCCTACAACATTCCATTATTAAGTTCAAATCTAAAAGAATTCAGCCAGCACCCCACAGAGTACACTGATTTTGCTGTGTCATGGATAGATACAGGTTCCTACTGTGTACTTAGAAGCATTCATTGTCTCTTTAGAGCCTTGACTACATTTCACCTTCTGCCTTTATTAGGCTTTCAAAGCCCTAGAAATATTTTCACCTGAAAACTTTGACAGACATGTACGGTGTGCTGTATAGGTCCCACCTTTGCACCACATAGTTGAGCACCTTCACAGGGAAATAAACATTCTAATAAAAAATCCACACATTTCCTCATGTTTTTTTCACTCTCAAAATTATGAATTAACTGATTACTTGATACTTCTTAACACTGAAAAGAGAGAGAGAGTGAGAAAGCGAGGGCAGCCCAGGAATTTAGATACACATCTACCTTCAAATACTGTATTTCATTGACAAGAATAAATCACAGTAATTATTTCAAACCCAGTGTATTAAACTCACTATTATGTGTAAAATATCAATTCTCCTACTAAAATAGATACTTCAGAAATACAAGGGTTCATCACCCTGCATATTAAGAAGAAATCTCACCAAGGAGATTTTTCATAGTCTGTCTTTAAAATAAAACATTTCATAGTTTCTAAGTGAAGCATAAACCCTGGGAGGATCTGACCGAATCTATTTTTATGAAATGCATGCTCATGCCTGAATGCATGCAACTATAATATATAATGTAAGGGAAAAGTCAGTAATATACATGATGCATGTACAGTGAAAATTTGACAGAGTAAGAATTTGATTTAGAAAGGCAGCAGTTTCAATAGCAAAAGAATAATTTAATCCTATGATGTACAGTGAACTCCCAACCTTTGAAAATGACTAACAGATACAGAGTGACCACAATAACTTCAGGTTTATAAACAGCTTCCCAGTCTTCTTTAAAACTTACTCAGAAAAATCAGAGGCCCTTTCAAATTATGTAAGTCAGAGTTGTATCCCATAAACCGCAGAAGACAATTTATAGAGTAGCAGAAGGGGATGGCATCTCCTTTAGAGACCTAATGCAACATGAAGCCAGTGGTGAAGATATTTGAATCAAGTAGCTGAAGTTCTTGTCATCAACTTTTTTTTTTTTTTGAGGTATGAAAAATTTCGAGGTAATACAAAATATTATGTAATAAGAGGATAACTTTGGAATTAAGAATCGTTCTGAATCTTATCCATTAGCTTCATTCTAGCATGACTTACTAATTAACATAGAGATTAGATAGTAGCTGAAGTTTCTAAAATACTCATTCCTTAGCAGGAATAGCTTATCTATTTGACCTTTCATGACTTTGTAAAAAGACTTAATGTGAATGCTATTATTTCCCACTTACCTATTCTTTTGGGGTTCAGACAACTTATATTTGAGATACACAAAGGCAAAATCTTTATTTCACAGATACAAACATTGACCCTCTTTTGTAATTTAAGCATTACAAGTTGCATATTATAAGACATAAAGGACAACTTAGACATTCTACTACATACATGATGAAAACAAACAGATAGCTAAGTAAATGCCTTCAGAAATCACAGCAGGTTACTTTCTGCATGTGCTTCATACTACCAGCAGCTGACCAACGAGTTCAGAATTTCTTTCTTTGATTAAGGCAGCAATAATGGCAGCACATTGCCTTAAATTCTCCTGTAGCTTAAGCTCATCCTGAAGGGGGGGGGAAAAAAGATGAAGTAGTTATTTTAAAAGATGTTATAAACTTTATGTCTTTAAGGAGCAAAGTAGCTCTTTAGATGTCACATGCTACAGAACTCAGACTTCAACCACCAACATGGACTCAAAACCAAAATGAAATGCATTGCGTTTGCATCAGTTCTAAATCACAGTGAACCTATAGGGCAGGGTAGAACTGCCCTATAAGTTTTCCAAGGAGTGGTTGGTAGGCTCAAACTGCTATCCTCTTTGTTAGCAGCCAAGCTCCTTTCATCCAAAGTGGTGGTAGTTGGGTTTGAAACTCCAACCTTTAGGTTTGTAGGTGAATGTAAACCATTTGTGCCACCCAGGGACCTCTTCCTAGACTGTCATTAGGTGCCATCAAGTCAGTCCTGACTCAGTGGCCCCATATGACAACAGCAAAACTGCTCGCAGACTGTTTTCTTTTCTCTGGGCTTTAGCCTTTACAGAAGCAGATCCCTATCCCACAGAACTGTTGGGTGGGTTTAAACTGCCAACTTTTCACTTAACAGACAAGTGTTTAATTATTGCATCACCAGGGCTTCTTCCTAGCTTAAACCCATTGGCACTGAGTAGATTGCTACTCATAGGACAGAGCAGAGGTGCCCAATAGGATTTCCAAAGCTGTAATCTTACAGAAGTACACTGTCATATCTTTGTTCTGCAGAGTAGCTAGTAGGTTTGAAATGCTGACCTTTGGTTACCAGCTAAGCACTTTAACTACTGTGCCACCAGGGCTGCTCCTTCCTAGCTTAAAAAAGAAACAGAAAAACCAAACCTGTTGCTGTCAATTCAATTCCAGCTCATAGCAACACTACAGGATAGAGTAGAACTGTCCCATTGGGTTTCCAAGGAGCACCTGGTGGGCTTGCATTGCCAACCTTTCGGTTAACAGCCACACAACCACTATGCCACCAGGGTGACCCTACTTACTCCTTGTGGTTCAACCCAAATACCTTCAGCTCTCACAATCTAACCTCCTACCCTCTAAACCAGTTTAGGTGAAGCTAACCTATATATTTGTATAGCATACATTGAATTATTCTAATATAGTATTTATATCCCCAAATTCTAATAGTCTTTTTTAGCAGACCATCTATTCCATCAGATGATGAGTTTCTTGATACCTAGTCTGGAGATTAGAAGGGGGAAAATTGAGGGGAACAATGAAACAACAAAATTTTGGGAACAATGAATGATGACTGATTCTTACACTAGTATAACAACCTGATATGTTGTAAGTTAGAAAGGTACTATCAAAAAAGGGTGCCCAAATTCCTACAGTAATGAACTAAACATACCAGCAATTTATTTACTATTAACTCTAACAACATCAACTCACAGGTCACAGGCTTATCTTTATTTCAACTTACCATTTATAAAGCAAAAACTGTAAAAGCTGCACCTCAGTATTTACAAACCCATACATAAAAATTTAAACCATATATGAGACATCAGCACAACTTGACCAAGACCAAGTCATAGAAGCTTCTTAAATGCATTCAAATACTTTGAGGGATCAAATTACTGGGGCTGAGGGTTGGGAACCATTGTCTCTGGGTATATCTAAGTCATAAAGAAAATATTCTACACTATACTTCAATGAGTAGTAGCTAGGGTCTTAAAAGCTTGCAAGTAGCCATGTAAGATACATCTGTGGGTGCCAAGCAGTCCAGAGCAATCAAAAATGAAGAAAACCAAGCATAGAAGGAAAACATTTGTCTAAAGGACTAAAAGACCACGTGAACCAAAGCCTTCACCAGCCTGAACCCAGAAGAACTAAATGGTGCCCAGCTACCATCCCCAACCACTCTGACAGGGATCACAATAGACAGTCTGAGACAGAGCAGGAGAAAAATGTAGAACAAAATTCAAACTCAAAAAAAAAAGAAAAAAACAGACAAACATAAAAAACACTACACTTAGTAGTCTGATAGAGGCTGGAGGACCCCCCGACCTCAAGACTATGCCCCAGGACAGCCTGCTAACTAAGAACTAAAACTCCTGCCAAGGTCAATATTTTAGTCAAAGACTAGACAGGCCTACAAAATAAACAATGACACACACGAGGAACATGCTTCTTGGTTCAGTCAAGTATACCGGACCAAAAGGGCAACACCTGCCCAAAGGGAAGACAAGGGAGGGGAAGGGACACTGAACAAACGAACCTGAGGAGCCCTGGATAGACAAGAGAGGGGGAGAGTGCTGATGCAATTCAGGGATGGCAACCAATGTCATTTTTTTAAGTTGTGCTTCAGGTGAAATTTTACAAAACAAATTAGTTTCTCATTTAACAGCTAATACACAAATTGTTTCATGATTTCGGTTGCCAATCCCACAATGCGTCAACACAGTTACCTCCTCCACTGTGAGTTTCCTGCCTCTGTTCATTCAGATTTCCTTGTCCCTTCCTGCCTTGTATTTGCTTTGGGGCTGATGTGCCCATTAGTTTCATAGATATGATTGAACTGCAAAGCATGTTACTCAAATACAATGTTACTGGTCCGTATAGACCTACCTAACCTTCGACTTAAAAGTGAACCTCAGGAGTGATGTCATTACTGAATTAAACATGTGTCTGGGGCCATGCTCTCAGGAGTTTCTCCAGTCGATCAGACCAGCAAGGCTAGTCTTTCATAGTGTGTGCATGTGAATTTAAATTTTGTTTGCCATTGTTCTCCTGCCCTGTCCAGGACCTTTGTGATCCTTGCCAGAGCAGTTGCTGAGAGTAACTGGGCACCATCTAGATGTTCTGGGCTCAGTCTATTAGAGGTCGTGGTAGTTGTGATCCATTAATCCTTTCGACTATCTCTTGTGTCTTTGGTTTTCTCCATTCTCCTGGGATGGTACCAGTAGACGCACCTTAGATGGCTGCTCACAGGCTTTAAGATCCCAGGTGCTGCTCACCACAGTCAGATGGAGAACGTCTTTTTTATGGACTATGCTAGGCCAATTGAGCTAGATGTCCCCAGAGACCATAGTCCCCAGCCCTCAGCCCAGTAGTTAGCCCCCTCAGGCATTTGGACGTGTCTGTGGAGCTTCTGTGACTTTGCTCCAGTTAACTTGTGCTGACTTCCTGAGTAAGTGTGCTGTCTCCTTCACCATAAACCCACTGTGGTCAAGTTGATATCACTTGTCTATCTAGTTAGTGTCTTTATCTTCATGCCTGTCACTCCTTCCAAATCATCAAAAATTGTTCCTTTCTCCGTAGAAACATAATCATGTGTTTTTATGACAGCAGTCTCATACAACGGTTGTCTTTCTGTGATTGCTTTATTGCACTCAGCATAGTGCCCTCAGGATTCATCCATGTTGAGAGATGTTTTGCAGATGCATCATTGTTTCTTTACCATTGCATAGTATTCTATTTATGGCTAACATTGTGGAGAATGGGAATTCCAGAACACCTAACTGTGGTCTTAAGGAATCTATATAGGGATCAAGAGGCAGTCACGTGAACAGAACAAGGGGACACTGCATGGTTTAAAGTCAGGAAAGGCATGCATCAGGGTTAGTATCCTTTCACCATACCTTTTTAGTCTGTATACCATGCAAATAATCTAATAAACTGGATTATACAAAGAACGAGGCATCAGGATTGGCGGACGACTCATTCATAACCTGTGTTACTCAGACACCATCACCTTAGTTGCTGGAAGTGAAGAAGATTTGAGGCACTTACTGCTGAAGATCAAGGACCACAGTCTTCAGTATGGATTGCACCTCAGTCCATGAAAAGAAAAATCCTCACAACTGGACCAGTAGGCAACACTGTCATTTTTTCCCCAGTCTGTAAGTTCTCTTTTTACTCTTTCAGGGGAATTCTTTTGATGGGCATAAGTGTTTAAGTTTTAGAAGATCTATTTATCTAGCTTAACTTTGGGTGTCTATGTATTATTAACTATGGTCTGTACACTGTTCATGCCCTATATTAGGGCCCCTAGTGTTGACCTTAGCTTTTTTTCTGTGCTCTTATAGTTTTGGTTTCCCATGAGGTCTTTGAGCCCTTTGAATTAGTTTGTGTGTATGCTAAGAGGTATGGGTCTTGTTTCTTTTGTGTGTGTGTATGTGTGTATTTTCTTTGCTTTTTTGTGCTTTAAATAAATGTTTATAATTCAAGTTAGTTTCTCATCAAAAATTTATATACACATTGTGATGTGACCCTAGTTATCCTCCTTATGACAGCATACTCCTTTCCACCCTGGTTTTCATGTATCCATTCAATCAGTTCCTGTCCCTTTCTGCCTTCCTACCTTACCTCCAGAGAGGAACTGCCCATTTAGTATCTACTTGAGCTAAGACATACACTCTTCACAAGTATCATTTTAGGTCTTACAGTCCAATCCAGCCTTCGTCTGAAGAGTTGGCTTCAGGAATGATTTCAGTTTTGGAATAACAAAGTCAAGGGGCAATGTTTCCTTGGTCCCTCCAGTCTCAGTCAGACCATTAAATCTCAGCTTTTCACACATGAATTCTGCACCCCGTTTTTCTCCAGTTGTCTCATTTTTTTTACAGATGGACATTCAATTTTGCCAGCACCACATGTCAAAAAGACTGGCTTTCCCCCATTTAATGGACTTTGGGCCTTTGTCAAAGATCAGGTGGCCATAGATAGATAGATTTACATCTGGGTTGTTGAGTCTGTTCCTTTGGTCAGTGTGTCTGCCACTGGACCAGTACCAGGCTATTTTGACTACTGTAGCTGTATAGTAGGTTCTGAGGTCAGGTAGTACAAGTCCTCTTACTCCATTCTTCTTCTTCAACAGTGCTTTGCTTACCCAGGGTTTCTTACCTTTACAAATGAAGTTAATAATTAGTGTTTCCAAATCTTTAAAAAATGTTACTGGTTATTTGGATTGGGATTGCATTGTATTTATAGATTGCTTTAGGTAGAACTATCTCCTTTGAATAATTCTTGTAAGTTTGATTTGCTTTTGACAAATTTCTGTTTATCTGGAAATGTCCCAATTTAACCATCACATTTGAGGAAGAATTTTACAGGATACATTATTCTTGATTGGCATTTTTTTTTCTTTCAAAGTTTTATATATACCATCCCACTGCCTTCTTGCCTGCATGGTTTCTAATGAGTATTTAGAGCTTAGTCTTATTGTTTTCCCCTTTTATGCGACTTTTTGTTTTTTATGGGCTGCTCTCAGGATCGTTGTCTTTGGTTTTGATGAATGTGATTATACGAATGTCTCGGTGATCTTCTTTTGGAATGTAACCTATAAGAGGGTTCATGGAGCCTCTTGAGTGGTCACCTTTTTTCATCTTTCATGATATTAAGGAAGTTTTCTGTCAGCAAATCATCAATGATGCCCTCCATGTTTTCCATTTTCTTCCCCTGTTTTGGAGCTCTAATCACATGCAACTTTTTGCTCTTTATTATATACTATGTAGTTCTTACATTTTCTTTAATCTTTTTCATTCTTTTCTATGACATTTTCTCAAAGTACATCCACACATTTGTCTTCAGTTTCACTGATTCTGTCTTCTTTAGTTTCAAATTTTCTTCTAAAACTTTTCCATTTCTGAAATTTCATGTTTATACTGTGGATTTCTAATTGCTCTTTTTTGAAATAAAATTTCTGATTATTTATTTTGACATTTTATTCTTATATTATTTAGCTGATTTTTTCCTATTGTTTCCTTGGTGTTTTTCTTGATTTTGGCTATGTTTTGGTTGGTTTTGTCTGTGTTTTATATGCCTTTGTCTCCACTTTCCTTATCTTTTAAAGAGCCCTGAATATTAGATTTCTGAGTTGCCTATCAGGTAGTTCCTGTACCTTTTCTCTTTTTTTCTACAAGAAGGTCAGTTTGTGCCTTATTCTAGTCACTTACTGGGACAGTTGGATCCTGCCTTTATTTATTTATTTTAATGTTTTGGTATTGTCTGTTGCCTCCAAGACATTCAGGTATTATTTTCTGTATTGATTGATTATACGATTTGTTTTATCCTGCTTTTTTGGACTGTTTGCTTATGCTTAGGCAAGTAGGCTGGATGTGCGTTGTTGCTCGCTTGTCTGTGGCCACAATAGTTCTCCTTGCCTTATCTGGATATAGGGCTAATTGCTCAGCAGGTGAAAGGGTCTTATGTCCTCCTAGAGATGAGGCCAGCAAAAGTGGTCTTATTTAGCCATGGGTGCATTTGCTCCTTACTTCCATCTCTTATGGGGAATTCTGTAGCATTGCCTTTCTGTGTGAGGGGCTGTTGATTGCATCTCAAGATGGCCACAATGAATCATGCCATTTGGCCAGTAACTTTCATTCTGCATCACTCTAGTCTTTCCCCATTTTCTACCAATATCTTTACCTCAGGGGCTTGTGATCTAACACTGTATCACTTTACTTAAGGTTCAGGGTTCCAGGTTTGATGTTGGCAACTCTTTTACTTTGTTTTTTAGGTCTTTACTGCAGCGTATGGCCTAATGACTCTGGCACCTTGGCCCCACCACTGTGTATAAATTTTTGAATGAGAAACAAATTTGTACTGTGAACTTCTACCTAAAATACAATTCTTTTAAAAAACTCATCAACTGTGATATTTAAGTAGATGTAGTTTATCATATACAAATTATACCTTAACAAAATTTGTTTTCAAAAAAGAAAATAAAAAAGCACACATTTGCAGAATTTAAGGAAAAACAAAGCATTTCTTCATATAAAATATATTAAAATCTAATTCTTATTATAAATAACTGCCATAACTGTCATCACTTCTTTTACCTCAATTTCCTCTTTACTTCCCAACAATTTAAAATGGTACAGAAAATTTATTAAAAAATAATTCAAACTCTGTCCAACAATGAAACAATAAAAACATAACTTTTATGTGAAAATATAGCTTCACTTTTTGTCTTGGTTAGAACTTGATTGTGGTGAAAATAGAAACACACACACACACAAAAAGAAAAACTCTCAAGTAGCCAGATTTCTTAAACTACTAGCAGGAAAAATAGCAAAATGTTAACAAATGTTATTCTTGGAAGATAAAGTCATGACTTTTTTAAAAAATTTTTTTCTTTGAGATTTGCAATATTTTCAAAATTTCCAGAATGAACACATTTTATTCTTCCAACAAGAAAAACAAGTTATTTTTAAATTAAATTTCAAGACTGTTCAAGTTTTGAGATCTGTTTGATTAGATACCATGTAAATCCAAGTATATCAATATAGAATGCTGCCAAAATTTTCAGATATGTTTTCTCCCCATAAAAATACTCAAAACCTATACAAGACAATGTTTTCTTTGAATATTCTAGCCTCCAACAAAAGGTTCAAAGAGAATTATGTCAATAATGTACAAAGACTGAGCATTCTACTGACTTAAAAGTTCAGAAAAAAATATCATGGAAGTGAAGCTAAAGGAGGCAACAAAAAAATTAACAATTAAATTTTTGTGGCAGGTAATAATTGCTCACCAAGATTTGAGAATTTCTAATAAGACTACTGAAAAACATACCAAGACAAAATATCCACATATAACTGTTTACATACAAATAAGATATAATGTTTTTTTAACATCTTCAAATCAGTTGCTGTAGAGTCAATTCTGATTCATAGCAACCACACAAGACTGCCCTATAGGGTTCCAAAGAGATGGTTGGTGGATTCAAACAGTGAACCTTTTGGTTAACAGTCAAGCTTGTAACCACTGCACCACTTAAGCCTTTGGTGGTGCAGTGGTTCAAGTTCAGGCTGCTAACCAAAATGTTGACAATTCAAATTTACCAGTGGCTCCTTGAAACCATATGGGGCAGTGTCAGTCTGTCCTATAGGGTCACTATAAGCAGAAATGACTTGATGGTTATAAGGTTTATATATAAATCTATGTATATATGTATGTATCCTCAAACTGAATTACTGATAATTAGAATTCCCTATATGGTTTACCTAAGAGCTTATATTTGTCTATTTCTCTATCACTTTAATTTCAGGATTAGTATAAAATATACTATGTTCAAATTAAAGAGGTATAAAATAAAAGTTCTAATTTTGATTATCTTCTAAATATATAAGTTATTTCTGAACTTTGTTACTGTCGTTGTTAGGTTTGGCCTAGTCAGTTCTGACTTAGAGCAACCATGTACACAACACAACAGAACAGTTTCCAGTCCTGATCCATCCTCACAATCATTGCTGTGTTTGAGTCCATTGTTGTAGCCAATATGCCAATCTATCTCACTGAGTCTTCCTCTTTTTCACTGACCTTCAGCTTTACCAAGCATGATGTCCTTCTCCAGTGAGTGGTCCCTCCTGATGACATGTCCAAAATCCATAAGAAGAAGTCTCATCAATCTTTTCTTCTAAGGAGCATTCTCATTGTACTTCTCGTGAGACCTATGCTTCCCTTCTTCTGGCACTCCATAGTATAGTCAATATTCTTTGCCAATACCTATAATAAATATTCTTTTGCCAGTACCATAATTTAAAGACATCAATTTTTCTTTTGTTTACCTCATTCACTGTCTAGTTTTTGGATGTCTATGAGGTGAGTGAAAATACTATGACTCTGGTCAGGCTCACCTAAGTCCTCAAAGTGACATTTTTGCTTTTGAACACTTTCCAGAGATCTGGTGCAGATTTACCCAATGTGAAATATGTCATTTGATTTCTTGACTGTTGCTTCCAAGTGTGTTCCAAGTAAAATGAAATCTTTGACAACTTTAATATTTTGTTTATCAAGATATTGCTTATTAATCCAGTTGTGATGATTTTTGTTTTATGTTAAAGTATAATATATCCTGAAGGCTGTAGTCTTTGATCTTCATTAGTAAATGCCTCAAGTTCCCTTTGCTTTCAGCAAAGAAGGTTGTGTCATCTGTATACTGTAGGTTGTTAATCATTTTTCTCCAGTTCTGATACTGCATTCTTTTCATGTAGCCCAGCTGCATGTATTTAATTTGCTTTGCACACTCACTGAATAAGTATGGTGAAAGGATGTAACTATGACACACATCTTTACTGGCTTTAAGCCATGCAGTATAGACTGGTTCTTTTTCAAACAACCATCTCTTGGTCTATGTACAGTTTCCACATGAGCACAGTTAAATGTTCTGGAATTCACATTCATTTCAATGTTATACATAACAATTACTATAGAATTCCAAACTTACTCCATAGTAATTACGTCAAAGAAATCTTGTACTTTATTATTAGTGTGTGTTCTTTTGTTATATTCTTTGTTTATGATGATTTTATCTCTTCTCTTTAATATAGTCTCAATGGAAGAATTCTTGTGAAAGTCTAAGTTCTTGGCAAGCTGTTGGGAAAATATAGAAAACAGGAGGTTTACTTCCACCCTAGAAAATAGGGGATGACAGAGACACCTCCATAATTCATAGCAGTCATTCTTTTGTCTTCTCTTCACTTCCTACCTCAAAGTACAACATGCAATTCCAGAAGAAAATTACTAATAAGTAGAACCTGGCTCATGTCCAAGTGGTCAATTTGGTATATTTACCGTGTCTTCAAAAATCCTTACTATCCATTTCAATTTTCTTAACTGACGACTTGTGGAGAAACTATTCCCAGTATACTTGGAAGAACTTTGTGCACACTACATTTTAAACATTAAATCCCATAATTGTATGACACAGCCCATAATATTTGAATTAAAGGGCAGAAAACAAATTTATGGTGGAATGTGAGGTTCAATCCGACTTGACAGCACTTGGCCTGGCTGAGTGAGGTTCAAATTTATATGGGTTGCATAGAACATTGGCACAAAGAATACAGGGAAATGCTACGGCATCATTGTTCTCCAAATCTTTATAGACAACCTGAAAGGAAATCTTCTAGAGATAGTCATCCTC
Source organism: Heterohyrax brucei (assembly GCA_028571685.1). Taxonomy (NCBI): domain Eukaryota; kingdom Metazoa; phylum Chordata; class Mammalia; order Hyracoidea; family Procaviidae; genus Heterohyrax; species Heterohyrax brucei. The sequence continues at coordinate 81,010,045 of CM053147.1, forward strand.
CATATGGATAGCTGCTAAAGAGTACAATGTACCCTTTCCAAAAAGGAACTATAAAGTTAAAAGAAAAATACATATATTTAGGTTTTAGATTTCTCAGGAGATTATACAGCCCTCTGGAAATATAAACATTGTGTTGTCAAATTCCATACCCGATTCAATTTCTGTGGGTCATTTTAGTGTCTTGAAATTCAGGTCACTTACAGTTTGATGTCAGTTGTATATTATAATATACTAGGTATTCTTGTCTCCCCAGTCCTTCTGCCATTCTTGTTTTGGTGAGTCAGGCAAAAATTATTTTGTAAACGCTAGAAAACTTCAAATACCAGAAATAAATAAAAATGTGCAATGGTACAGGCATCTTTATAAAGCCATATCATATATATAAGATTCCTAAGTTATAGAATTTAGAAATCTTTTAACAGATTTGTCACATTTATAAGACAATTAATATCGTTATTAACATCAAATCGAAATAGTTTGAGGTTAAAATTCCTTTTTGTATACATTTTACTGGGGTGGAAGAAAAGAAAAAAAATATAATGGTGGCACAGTGTCCCCTAGTGGAGATGAAAATAAACATTTGATGTTCCTAAATTTCTAAAACCTAAAACGATCTGCAGGAAAAAAAGCACAACCATCTATCACAGGGTTACAATAAAACCACAAGGTCCTCTCCAAATGAAAAGTATTTCCTTTCTTCTCCTTCAAGTGACATAATTGTCTTCAGAAAAGCTAAATAATAAAATACTAGTGAAGATGTAAATAGGTTCATTTATTGCTATAATCATCACAGAACTCTTTATTCTCTGATATTCCAAAAGTACTTAATAAGTATTTGTAGAGTGAGATAATTTTAAAAAGTATTGGTTAATACGAGTCTGTCAGCAACCTTGCTATTTTGCTGAATAGGAACAGAGAATAAAGATAGCAAAGACCCAAGCTGTGCAATGCCCAGGGCCAGCATGCAGTGGTGTAAGATGTGGGCAGACATCTGGCCAAAAGAAAAGCAGTTCATTGTCATGTTAATTATTTCTAGATCTGGGTCTTGTCACACTGAATGTTTTCTTTTCTTAGACAAACATGTGTAATAATGATTCCACACCTTCATAATAACTTGCAAAAATAATAAGCTGCAAGAATAGGAGATTATTCATATTATCCATTCTAAAACTTAAAAATAAGTTACAAAAATCTCATGCAAACTCCCCCTTTTAATCAGCAAATTTTTTTGATCTCACCCAACTCCCCCAACAGTTACCAAGCCCAGCTAGTTCTGTGGTATGACACCCTGCACCAGCCATACCCAACCAGTCCAAGTCTTTGCCTATATCATCCTGTACCTGGAGTCATACAGGATGTCCAGTCTACCTCTCTTCACCCTAAGCTATTGCTTAATTTCACTGGTACAAACATTTTCACTATATGAAATTCACATTTCTTTCAAGAAAACGTTCCCCCTAGCGTTGAAGATCATCCACACTCAACCTAACTGAAGCTTCTAACCATAGTTCTCACTCTTTTACCATATAGAATCCATAGTATATATGGTACTTTTATACTGGCTTAATCACTGTTACTGCTGTTCCAGTAAAATGGTTCACCTATAATCATCTTTACAGTTCACATCAAGTTTCAAAGAGCAGCTCAGCTGTAAGCAGGTTGTGATGACTTTCTCTTATGAAGTCATCTATTTTAAAACATACCAATAATTCAGTCAATCAGAGTTTGTCTCACAGATCCTTAATTCCTCAGTTAGCTCCACAGATGTAGAGGTCTTGTTTTCCAAGCTAAGTTGTAAAAAACTAAAAGGCAGCTCTCTCAAATTATATTCTAACATCAAAGTCCTATTTCTGTAGCAGGTCCTCTTATAAATATTTACTAACTAATTCTATAACAATCTGGCTTTCATCATTCAAACATCTTTGAAACAACAAAATATTTAAATAAAGGATCCATCTTCATGGAAATAACACTCACAGTCATTCCCCTTCTCTCCCTTGATCCTCTAAAAAAAAAGAAAAAAATTAAAGACTTAAATCAGTACTTAGAAACTGATGATGGTGTAAAATATAAAAGTCTGTGATACATGACTCCCCTTCTATGAAAAAGACACCTGACTGACAGGTAAATATAGGGGATGTTGATGAAGCTGCACTAAGACACCCATGTCAGGGGCATAGGGGCAGACAACAAGCCAAACATCTTCTCAGATGTTAGCTGCCATAAGCAGAAAAGTGACATACCAGGTCTTGGTGGTGATAGGTAGAATACATGTTAAATGGCTCAAACCAAAACCAAACCTGTTGCTACTGAGTCAGTCTGGACTGGTCATGACCCTCTAGCCCAGACTAGCACTGCCCCATAGGGCTTCTAAAGAGCAGTTGGTAGATTTAAACTGCCAACTTTCGGTTAGCAGCCTGAGCTCTTAACCACTGCATCATCAGGACACAGGGGGAAAACCTTATACAGAAGAGTTTATCCTTGAATGGATGGATTAGGTGTTAACAGAATATTACAATGTTGAAGATTTTCTTGAAACAGAACGACTGATTAAAATTTACCCCATAAACTGTAATCTCAAAATTTTAATTACAAACTTACTACAAGAAAAGAGAACCAAAATTAGCCCAATTAAAAGATATCTTCTTGAAAGGGATATTTACAGATAGATGGAAGGGGTAAAGAGAAAAAAAGGAAAGATGAAATTTATTTTATTATATTTTTAAGCGGTTAAAAAAAAGATAACTGGTTAATGATCATTGAATGCTTGAATGTTGGTTAATTGAACAGGCAGTTAACATCCACAGCCTTAATCTCAAAGTTTTACAGAAAACTGCTTAGCATTGTATTAAAAATTCTACTTTCTTTCAGAAAGGGGGTTGTGAATTGCAACCTGCCAGAAACAGTTCTAGTCTGACAAAACTAGTGCCAGTATTTCTTATTAGTCCTAGATAGCAAAAACAAAAACAAAAAACAAAAATCTAGCCTGAAACAGCTTTTTTTTTTTTCCCTCCAAGATGGAAAACAGAAATGGCCAAGATGGTAGAATGACTGTCTTCTAGAGCTTCTTTTCAATAAGGAGGCAGGGAAAAATCATTAAGAATGTGAACTAATTCTGTAGGTTCCAAAAAGAACTTTTCAGAATTATCAGAATTAAATACTTCTCTGTAATGAAGTTTTTGACTAACAGGGAAAACCTGTTAGAAATTTACTATTTTCAGTCTTGGAAGATTCCAGAAGATTATCCAACCACAGAAGTGGGTACACTTAACATAGAAGAGATTTAATGAGGTTATTAAATAAACACTGAATTAAAAACTTCATTGGAGACTGTGTCCAAGCTATTTTTTCTATAGAATTAGAATACAGAATATAGAATTCCAAAAATAGAAAAAGCCTTGAAAAAATGTCTAGAACACAAAGAAGGTGAAATGATGAATTAAGAAGATGAAATACTCAGATTAAAGTCAAGGTATTAATTATAGAACTAAATTATACATGGAAAGGGGGTAAAACACAATAGATGTTACAGAAATAATTATAGAGCTGCAGAAGAAAATGCTCTACATTGAATAAAACTAAGGTCTACAGAGAGACAAGGATCATTTAGTGCCTAAAAAAATTAATGAATAAGACAATAAAATTAGCCATATTTGAATTATACTTTTAAATTTAGTGATAAAAATTCAAAAGCCTCTAGCAGACAATACAGCTTATTTTAAGCATATGAGAATGACTAATGTGTAGCATTTCTAAAATGATAAATACCAGGAGTCAATGAGATCTAAAGGAATAGTTGTTACTTAAGAATCCTGATCAACTGTCAAAAAAAAAAAAAAAAAAAATCTGTTGCCGTTGAGTCAATTCCAACTTATACAGAGCCTAAATGATAGAGCAGAGCTGCCTCACAAGGTTTCCAAGGAGGGCCTGGTGGATTTGAACCACTAATCTTTTCATTGGTTAGCAGCCATAGCTCTTAAAAACTATGCCAGCAGAATTTGTAGTTAACTGTTAAGACAACAAATCAAATGATACCAATTTATGGAGCTTGTGTTTAAGAGCTTGGCTCCAAACCAAAGGTCAGAGTTCAAGTCTACCAACTGCTCCTTAGAAACCATATAGAGCAGCTCTAATTTGTCTTACAAGTCAAGGTGAGTTGGAGTGGACTCAAGGGCAATGGGATTTTACGGGTTTCTAAAAGAAAAAGGAGTATTTTAAAATTTATATTATCCACAGATGAGATGACTATATTTTAGGGAGGTCAGACAAATAAATGCATTCTTAATTACAAGTGATGAACAAAACAATTAACAGATCTAGAATTAAAAGGAATTCAGTATTAGGATTGCTAGGAGCAAGATATTTTAAAAGTATTTATAACAATTCAAATAAATAAATACAGAATCACAAAAATGAGTAAGCAAGACAAAGCTCACAAAAAACAGGGAGTTTTGAAAAAGAATACAAATTTTAAAATAAAAAAATGATGAGTTTTAAACAAACAAAAAATTAAGGGGATGAGTCAAACAGATTAAGCAAAGCTGAAGAGAGAATTATTGAAATTGAAGACAGAGCTGAAGAATTTACACAAACTGTGTATCAGAGAAGAGAGCAATAGAAAATGTGAAAAGAGTTTAAGCACTTTAAATGATGACGAATGATAAGAATGCCTAAAATACGTTTAATGAAGGTGTCTGAAAAGGACAATAATGACACACAAAAAATAACTTAAAAAAAACTATGGCTGAAAAATTTCCCTAACTTTTAGAATACATGAGGAATTTATCATAAAAGAAACCCAATGAATCCCAAACTGGATAAAAATGAAAATCTACGAGTAAATAAATTGCAGGGAATCTGCAGAACACTAAATATAAAGAGATCTTTCAAATAGCTAGAAAGAACAAACTGAGAGCACCAACAATCAGAGGGAGAACAGCCTTTCTAACAGCAATAGTAAGAACATAACGACAGAATATTTTGAAAGACTAAAAACAAAAATTAATAAACAAATACTCTTCCCCTAAAAACTACTAATCCACTCTTTTTCAAGGTAATATTTGAAGATAAAACACAAGCTTCTTTAGGGAAGCAAAATCTAAAAGCATGCTTATACCTCCTCCTCCCACTAAAAAAAAATCTCTGACACTAAAGGGTAAACCTCAGATGGAAGGACACTAATCTCAGAAAGAAAGTCTAAATAAGAAACAGGAGTACATTTGACAGCAGCTTGTGTGTATGTATTGGGTTAAGTGCTGTGGCTGCTAACCTTTTTCAAATCTACCAGGTGCTCATTAGAAACTCTATGGGGCAGTTGTACTCTGTCATACAGGGTCCCTGTGAGTCAGTATCCTTTTGATGGCAACGAGTTTGGCATGTATGTATATGATGTGATGCATTGAGAAGAGTACAATATGACTTTGGTGGTATTTTTGCTAAAAAAAATGCATAAACTGAGTACAAGAGACATTCTATCAAATAACAGGCTGGTATTTATCAAATATGTCAAGATTATGTCAGACTGAAAAAAAAAAGACTGAGGATGTGTCCAAATTTAATCACACTAAGAAGACACAACAATAAAATGCAATCTTCAAGCCTGTGTTCCTAGACTGGATCATGGATCAGAAAAAGGACATCAATTGGTCAACTGACACAATTCCAATAATATCTCTAGATAAGATAATATGGCATTACATTCTATGTTAATTTTCTAGTTTAATAGTATGGTGATTCAGATGCTAACATTTAGGGATTCTGGGTCAAAGGTATACAGAAATTCTTTGTGCTCTTTTTGAAATATTTTTTTTAAGTCTGAAATTGCCTCAGTATTGAAGTTAAAACTAATAACTGAAAGTAGAAAAAATCTGGATAAAACAACTCAGTTAGGGAAAAAATATGTAAAAAACAAGATACATAGAAAAGACAAATTTGTTAACACCAGGTCAGCCCCAAAGGGTCTCCTAGTCTAATCTTTATGGAACCAGACTGCTCCCTCTTTCTCCTGTCAAGTGAGCAGCAGGTGGGTTCAAAACTGACATTTCAGTAGCAATTCAAAACTTAACCGCTGGGCCACCAGGACTTCTTCATCTTTATAATAAATAAATATTTCATAATAAACTAAAACTAAACCCGCTGCCATCAAATCAGTTCTTACTGACAGCAAACCTATCTGACTGAGTATAACTGCCCTACTCAGTTTCCAAGACTGTGAATCTTTCCAGAAGCAGACTGACACATCATTCTCCTGCATAGTGAATGGGGTTTGAAACACCCGCCTTTCTGTTAGCAGCTAAGTCCTTAACCACTGGACCACCAGGACTCTTTAACCTTTAAAACATCAGAAATCAACCAAACCTACTGGTGTGAGTCAATTCCAACTTATAGTGACCCTATAGGTCGGAGAAGGGCTGCCCCATAGAGTTTGTAAGGAGCACCTGGCAGATTTGAACCACCAGCCTTCAGTTTAGCAGCCATAACACTTAACTACTGTGCAACTGGTGTTTCCAAACCTTTGTCATAGTTATACCTAAAACACAAAGACACAAAATGTTAGAAGTGAAGAGATTGAAAATGACATGTCAGATACGTAGTAACTAGAAAGAAAGCTTGATTCACTACATTGGTACAAGACAAAGCATAGACTTTAAGACAAAAAAAGCATTGTTATGGACAGAAAGGGTCACTATTAAAAAACAAAAAAAAAATAGAGCTTAATTCACCAGAGGAAGGTTTTGAGTTCTGGGGATTAAGAAATCAATTTTGAGTAACAGAGAGAAAACCAAGAGACGGTTTCAAGCATATGAGAATGGTGTTCAGAAAACAATCATTTGCAAGTGAAGTGTATTTAAAACCATGGGAAAAGGTGAGATGACATAGGGAATCCACAGAGCATTGCTCTTAGAATCTTCAGGACATAATGATCTAGCAAAAGTGAAGAAGCTGGCAAGGAGTCTGAAAAGAAGACGTTCTTCACTGGAAAAAGCAGCAGAATGTGGTATTAGGGGACTTGAGGGGGAAAAAAAGCATAAAAAAAATAGTACCTTGTTATCTTTTAGTATTTCCAGATGTTATAGGCAAAATGGTTAAGAGCTCGGCTGCTAACCAAAACTTCAGCAGTTCAAATCCACCAGCTGCTCCTTGGAAAACCTATGGAGCAGTCCTACTCTGTCCTATAGAGTTGCTATGAGTTAGAATGAAACTGATGCCAACGAGCTTGCTTTTTTTGGTTTCATAGCTAAACTGAATCAATCAAATGGATATAAATGGTTGCTTGGTTTTTCATAGGTTATAAAGCAAAGAAATGTGACTAATAATTCTGCACAGATGAGAGTTATCTTTTTAATATATTATGTAATGCCTATCACAAAATCTTAGAATGTGCAGAGGTCACGCATATTGTTAAAAATGGTATTATATACTGAATTTACACAGAGAGAAGACAGTATGTATTAAATTCTCATTGATTTTAAGTTAGTAAGAAAAAGCATGCATATAAAACTCAAAAATAGCCACCAGGAGTGTCTAATAGGAGCCTTAATGGTATAGTGGTTAAGTGCTATGGAGGCAATCAAAAAGTCAGCAGTTTGAACACAACAGGTCTTCCTTGGAAATCCTATGGGACAGTTCCACCCTGTCCTATAGGGTCACTGTGAGTTGGAATCAAATCAGTGGCTACAGGTTTGATTTGGTTTTTCTAGTCTGAAATTGTATATTTTATAAAACCACTAGAGAATAAAATTAAATAGAACAATTCCTATAAGGTGAATTCTCATATTTAGAAAATTCAACTAGGACAGGTTGAATAACTTGTCCAAAGTTATTTAGATAATTACTAGAAAACCCACACTTCAAACCAGAATCAGATTTTATACATTCCAAGCATTTAATAACTAAGGATACCCTTGTATATGAATATATGCTTTCAAATGACTGTTATAATAGCTCCATTTTTGTTTGTTTACTTATTTTAATATATATACATATAGAAAATCTCTTGAGATTGTATATGAGTCAGCCATAGTACATTTATTGTACATTCTAACAAACATTCTCACCCTACAGTATTGTACAATCTGCCTCCTCAATTGCAAATAGATAAATTACCAATAAATACTTCATGATGTGAATACAAGCTGATGAGAGAATTAAATCATTTGTGTCAACAGTAGTAAAAAAAAAAAAAAATTGAAAATTGGGCACTAATGTTTCCAGAATTTGTAACATGCAGGTAAAAGGTAGGACTAAGCATTTTTCAGTTGATATTGATGGGGGGAGGGGGGAGGAAAAGAGTTCTGTAAAACAGATGTAGCAGACATAAACCGTTTCAAATGTTTATAAAGTCAAATGTCATGTTCTCTCATAGTTTATACTGTTACACAGATACACAGCAAACATAGGCAGGCAGCCTAGTCAGCATCAGGAACTGTTGTGCTATAAAACAATAAGCCATAGGGGACTACAAAGGCCCGTGTCAAGTTGCTAAAGCAAAGGCAAAAATAAAAATTTAAACTACATATACAGTGATTTGACTGTCGTAGTTGGTTAGGTTTGGCAGTATCCCTGGCAGAATCTGTTTTAGATTGAGAAATGATGAATGGTCCTTTTTTCCGCCGACATGTTTTCAGCAAGGTGTAGGGAATAAGGAAAGGCTAAGCAACCTTTAATTATTACTCCAACATTACAATAAAATGAAAAAGACTTGGGGAGAAAGCAAATAAGCAGCACATTAGAAATCTGCTGTGGCATCCTGGAAATCCTACAAAGGAAATGCTAACATGTTTTCCATTCACCCAGCCTAAAGCGTAATTCTCCAGTTTCCTGGATATACTAATTTCATAAAGAATAATTTAAGTGTTATATAGAACACACACAATCAAAAGGAAAAGAAGGGCTACAAAACCTTTTTTCCTTTTAATTGTTTTCTTCATTCTGATTGGGACTGGAAGGACTTTAAAAGGCAAATAAATGTCTGAAGGCTACAAATAATTAAAATACTAGCAAAGAGCTATAATAATTACAAGAAGGAAAATGTCTTTCTTGATTATACACATTTCCAGTGAAAAGAGTAAAAGACACTACTGAAATAACAACATGAAAATATGAAGCAAAAATGATAGAAAATCTTCATGGAGAATGTTAAAAGACAGGAAAAGTAAGCTCTGGTTCAATTGATAAGTTCTTACAAGTAATTATATATATAATTCTTAAAAACACATTTTATTTTCACAGAATGAAGCATTTACTTTTTAGGACTTAAACAACAAAAGGAAAATTTGCACTGAGAAATGTAGCCTGCATAGATCTGTTTGTTTTTACTTTAAACACTAAGCTGGACGTAAGAGGACTGACAATGTAAGTTTGTGAACTCACCCTACAAAGCGTGCTACGTACCTCATTGCAGAATATCCCCATGGGGACCTTTGAAGTACTCCCCTTAGGAAGTTATGCACTGATGCCAGCACCTAGTCTACCCTTCAAGACAATTTTGGAATTCTTTTTCCAGAATGATCATCAGAGCTGTCATTGTATTACCCTTGACATCCTCGATGTCATCAACATATCTTTCTTCCAATATTTCCTTTATCTTTAGGTAAAGAAACAAGTCACTGGAGGCCAGATCAGGTGAGTAAGAAGGGTGTTCCAATACAGTTATTTGTTTACTGGCTAAAAATTCCCTCACAGGAAACCATACAATTAAGTTGGTGAACTTGCCACCATGTCACTGTGCATAACGGCCATTCCAGAAAGAGTTCCAAAATTCCTCTGAAGGGTGAACTAGGTGCTGTCACCCGTGTGTAGCTTCCCAAGAGGAGTACTTCGAAGGTGGCCATAGTGATGTTCAGCAATGAGGTATGTAGCCCTTAGAACAATCAAGCTTGAGGATGTCACATTGCATAAGTTCTCATTATTATAGGGTCAAAAGGAACACACACACACACAATTAACTTATGAAAACCATAGCTTACAATTACTTTCTTCAAGATATCATATTACTTATTTTTTAAAATGAAAAGTCATAGAAGGTTTAGGAAAGGAACAGTGGGGAGGTTTTTCTAATTACTTTGGAAGCTGTAGGGCTTGTTCTTGTTCTGCATAATCAATGCTGGAGGAACATCCCAATCAACAATAATTATTTTCATTGGGAGATGTCAATGTCCTTTATAGAAAGTTGCCTTTTTGCTTTTAACTAATTGTATGATATTTAGATGGAATAAAGTAGATTTTTTTTTAAGAGAGGAAAAAAATATTGTTGCTTGAAAGAATAGTAGAAAATTCCTTAGTTTTGATAAGGTATATTTTAGGCATAAGATTTTGAGACCACATGGAAATGAGAGCTTTCAATATCTCCTAGCATTAGTTCAGTTAATTATTGCAGGTATATTAATAATTTTTTTTAAAAAGAAAGTTCAGGGTATGGAAAGATTGTAAATATAATCAGTAAATTCTGTGTATTTCATATGCTTGACATTTAAACACTCTAAGAAGTTACATTAAGCGTCTATACTCATTTTTCCCTTCAAAACAAATAATTAGTTGCCATTTCTGACAGTCTGTTTTGGGACTGATTTCCAGGATGTACATAACAGCAGGAAATCAGCTTAAGCTGTCAAAGAGGAATATAGACTACAGATGGGCCAAACTCATTGTCATCAAGTCAATTCTTACAGTGACCCTACAGGATACTAGATAGGGTTCCCAAGGAATATCTGGTAGATTCAAACTGCTGGCTGGATGGTCAGAAGCTGCGCTCTTAACTACTATACCACCATGGCACCCATATATACATATATGTGTGTGTGTGTGTGTGTGTGCATAACATAAAACTGTTAGCACTTTTGCTTTATCTTTGCAGAATACTGTGAAAATACACATATGGATAGATACAGGGACTCAAATTATAGATAAGGCCAAAGTCAAACTCTGTTACACTCATGAAACTTCGTCTTGTTTGTCCAGAAGCAAGATTCTAAAACTCCAGGAACTGAGAGCTCTGTCCAGCAATACCCATTTTCATGTTATTCACAAAAGGCCAACGACATCTTTAAAAACTAACAATTTTACACTTCTTAGCAGAAGACCTCTTAACACGCCATCCCACCCAATAAATAACATGTGATAGTGATGATAAACTATAATATGGATAGCATATCAGACAGTCTAGGCCTCAGAGTGATGGGATGAAGTCATTGGAGTACATTCAACTCTGGAAACCCATGGACTGGGCAATTAAAAGGAATGCTAAATTTATGGGGGTTTTAATTATTTTGCTTACAACTCTACATTTCAGGAAAATGGCTTGATAAACTGAGGGACAAATATGTGAATATTTTCTTCAGCACAGAGAAAACATTTACAAGATAAGATTTTAATTAAGTAAGTGTAAACACAACCAAAAAAGTGAATTAAATTTGACTTAAACAATAAACATTCATCCTGCTTTTAACTACTAATCACTTTTCAAGGGCCATTCAGAAAAAATAAAAAAAAAATGCCTGAAATAGCATTTAAATATAATCTCTTATTTTCACAAGTGATGGCGGAAGAAGTCACAGAAACAAGAGTGAGTCTGTTTTTGAAGCTGAAACAAAATATGATCATTTTAAACTGTGAATAAACACAAAGCAGAGCTTTTCTTACCTTAAATTTGGTGACTACTCAATTTCTCATTTTCTAGTTACATAAAACAGTATCAAGCATAGCCTCCATCATTTATTCTGGATCTATCTATATAATATGCAGTTCATCTACAAATAGCTCATATCTTTAATGCAAGCTAGTGGAACAATTTAGAAGTCCATTAAAAATAAACTCAGTGATCAACTTGAGAGTAATCAACCACAGATTGGGAGACAACATGAGAAAGATAGCAGCTGAGACAGGATGATCTTTACATGAGTGGGTTGTAAGAAATAAGAATTATGACAGGATTCTTTGGCAAGACAAATGTTATAAGTACACATTTAAAGAAGAAATCAACTGTTTTCTAAATATAAGAAGCAGATTGTCTAAACGGTGATTTAAGAATATATCACAAAGAATAAAATTATTATTGTGTTTTAGTCATCTAGTGCTGCTCTAACAGAACTACCTCAAAGTGGATGGTTTTAGAAAGAGAAATGTTAATTCTTCCACGGTACAGTATGCTACATGTCCAAATTCAGGATGTCTGCTCCAGGAGAAGGCCACACTCCAGGAAAACTCCCTTTACAGTGGTGCAGGGAGGTGATGTTATGAAGAGATTTACAGTCCCACCCTAATCCTCTCTAACATAATCCACTCTGTTAACCACAGACAGAGATTAGGATTTACAGTTATCAGAGAATCATAAAATGCTCCCCCATATATTTTGGGGGGATACAATTCAATCCAAGACAGTAAAGATTTCTTATTTCAAGAAATAGTAAGGAAGGAAGCTGGATCAACCTGGTATCATGAGGACATGTGTCTTTCTCATTTTAAATCCCTAGAAATGACTACAAGTATGTGTGTAGGGAGATTGGGGATGGACACTAATAGATGTACTATGGAAACAAAGGGGAATGTTAGCATATGAGTAGGAATTTGGGAGAATTTCTGAGAAACAAAGAGGATCAACGAGCCAACAAAAACCAAAGGCCAAAACATGCACAGTGGAGGGCTCTTCTGAAGACAGTACTGGGTTTATTCACTCTCAGGTTGAATAAATTCCAGGTGTAGGAGAAGATCCTGGGCCAATTTTTATCTGGAAATGACTTAACTTCATCATCATAACTGAAAGACAGTTATTCTGGACATATAATTCTTGATTGGCTTTTTTTTTTTTTTTCTCTTCAAGGTGTTATGTCATCCCATTGCCTACATGGTTTCTGCTGAGTAGTCTGAGCTTAGTCTTATTGACTCCCCTTTGTCGATTATTTTTTGCTTATCCCCAGCTGCTTTTAAAATTCTCTCATTAGGTTTGTTAAGTTTGATTATAACATGTCTTGGTTCTGTCTTTTGGGATCTACCTATGTGAAGTTTGAAGTGCATGTTGGATAGATATTTTCCCATCTTTCATGATATCAAGGAAATTTTCTGTCAACAAATCTTCAACAATTGTCTGCATTTTCTGTTATCCTTCCACAACCCCTTTCTGGTACTCCAATCACTCATAAATAATTCCTCTTAATAGAGTCCCACATAACTGTTAGCAGTACTCCATCTAAAAAAGAAAAAAAAAATCATTTGATTTTTCCTCAAATATGTCGGGTGTCAATTGCTTTATCTTCAATTCCACTAATAATACATTTCATTGCTTCAATTTTGCTCCTTTGAATTTCTATTGAATTGTTTAATTTTGTAATTTTGGTATTAATCTGTTGAAATTCTGATTGTTGCCTCTCAAGAATTCCTTGCAGCCTATTCAATTTGTCATTATGCTTTGCTGCATTTTGCCTGACTTCCTTCCTGATCTCTCAAAGAATTCTAACTACTAATCTTATATATTCTATCTCTGATAATTCCAGGAAACTCTCTACAACTGGAAAAGTTCTTGTTTCTTTGTTTTGGGAACTTTCTGAAGCCATCATGGTCTGCCTCTTTAAGTGATTTTATATTGATTCTTGTCTCCAAGCCATCGGTAAGTTGCTGTATTTATTTCTGTTTGCATACTGTGTCCTAACTTCTTTTTCTGTTTGGTTTTAAAATGCTCAAATAGGCTCGTCATGAGAAATGCGAATTGGTTTAATTGTTGATGTCTTAGAGGTTCCAATGTCCTGTCATTAGGTGGTTAAAGCTATTACTAGGCACGTAGGCCCAGCATCCATTTCCTTTTCTTACATGTATTCAGTCAGGTACCCAGGTAGTCAGTCAGCAAGTGTGTAATGCAGGCTCTCCCCCACAGTCCTAGATGGGCAAGTGATTGATGTACATACAGGTAACTGGCTGCGAGTGTACAGAAAGGTAGGGGACTGACAGCTGTCTGTGAGTGTCTGTGAGGAAGGCTTGTCTCTATTCCTTAATGCGAGTAGATAGACAGCTTCTGCTGAAGGATGATGGGTGTGCTGGGTGCTCTAAGCAATGCTGAAAGGCTGTCAAGGTCCATGGATCCCTCATGCCTGTCCCTAGGCAAAGACCTTGTTTTTGCCCTGAGTTCTTAGGTTAGGGGAGTCAGCAGATTTTTTATTTTTCTTGTTTGTTAAATTGTTCCCTCTCCATGTCTCACACATGTAGTGCATCACAATACAGAACCTGGTGCAGCACAGAAACGGGAGTGGGAAGCTCTGTGCAAAGGTAAAGAGGTTTAGCCCCCCCAAAAATTTCAGATCCACACAGGGCAGGTTAGATGCAAGCCACTTAGCTTTTAAGGACCGAATTCCACTTTTCCCTAATTCTGGAAGTATGAGTAAGCTTTCTGCCACTGTCTCTCTCACTGAGGAAGATGTTTTCTGAATGCCACCACTTCTGTCACCATGCTGGCCACTGTCACTCCTCTTGGAGAATGCCAATTCCTGCTGGATCAGGTCTGGCAAGTTTAAAGTATTTCTGGACCTACTCTCCCTTCCCTGTTGCTCAGTTTGATTTCTCAACTTTCCCTTTGATGTTCAGGGTTCTTACAATATTATCTATAATAAATTTATTTATTTTGTTGGGTCTTTGTTGCTGTAGGAAGCATCTCTGACTACTGCACCATCTTAGCCCTGCCTCCCTAGGTCAATCTTTGGGAAGGTCATTTATGGAACTATATTCTAATTAGCCACCAGATGGGCCCATCTCATTGCTTATCTGTGTTAAAGAACAAGCAATAAAGATCTTTACCCACAACCTAAAACAGAGTTTGTGTGCACTTTGTCCAGTGAAATAACAGTGCCTTTGACTGACAGGCAACCTCAGAAGAAAAAGAAATCCACCATAAAGAGAAAACAAGCTACCAGTACCACCAGCCCCAAAGCCTTGCAGGTATAATATAAATGTTTCTAATTCTAAGAGGGGACTACCTTAAATTGAACACAAAACTCCAGAGTTCTAAAGACTGTCAAAGTTGACTACTAGAGCATTAAAGTCTTAACAATATATTGGGGGGAAAAATGTATATTAAGTATATCAAGAGTGTTTACAAATTAATGAAAACCATAGTGGTACAAATTAATATGAAAAAACACAGAATAATATCAAAAACCCCCAAAGATATGAAGTAACAGTTTATAAAAAAAAATACAAATGTTCATAAAAATTTTAAGAGGATTCATCTCATTAATATTGTTGTTATCTGCTGTGAATCAGTCCATAACTCTTGGTAATCTGACACACAATGCAACAAAACACTGCCCTGTTTTCCGCTATCCTTGTGATTAGTTGTGATTTGGAGTATTTTGATCCATAAGGTTGTTGTTCGCTGATTTTCAGAAGTAGAATGCCAGGCCTTTCTTCCTAGTCCCCCTTAGTATGTAAACTCCATTAAAACTGTTCAGCATCATACCAATACAGAATTTTCCACTGACGCATGAATGGCTGCATGTGATGTACACTGGTCAAAACCTGAACCTGGGTCTCCCACATAAAAGGCAAGGATTCTACCACAAATATTTGGAAGCTCAATTTAATCTCTGTGAGAGTTTTGGCCATTAGTTTGACAAACACTAAAAATCTGATAATATCCTTTTTAGACAAAAATACAGTATCTTAGACTGGGTTACGTAGAGAAGCAAAACCACTGAAATGTAATTTTATACATACCGTCTCTCCCTCACAGATTTATTTCAAGGAAATGGCTCACACTGCTGTAGAAACCAGCATGCCTTAAATCCATTGTGATGTATCAGGCTGGAAACTTCTCTTGGCAAGTCTCGAGTCATATGTCAAGTGACAGACTAGATGCTTTTGCTGACTTATGTGGATATAGGGGCTGATGAATTCCAAAACTGGCAGGTCAGATAGGAAGCAGCTGCTTGCATAAGTTGGCAAATTACAGAATATGGAGGTCAGATGATAGGCTCAATTCCCAAGAACTAGAGGTCAGAAAACGATGATATGGATATAGGGTCCAGAGTGACCAAGCTTTTTTTGTAACATCCAATACATATGAGACATATCCCCAAGGATATTCCTTTTTCAACTTATTGGTTTCTTTGCATCAGATCACAAAATGAGGGATGACTACATAAGATCACAAAAAGGAGAATGACTCTACTGTAATATAACTGCCAAAATACATCTTTAAATAACTACAAAATGGTATTATACATAACTTCCAAATTAATCAGAATCATGGACAGGCAGAGCTGACACACAACCTTAACCATCAGTTCCATCCTTGTCAAACTGGCACCTACTCATATCTCCTTAAATCATACTTAATCTAGATAAAACAATTATTAAGTCATACTTGAGCCTAATGAGATGTAACTAATATGTATACAACCAAAAAAGTACTAGTCACATTTATATCTTATGTTTTATGACAAATAAAGAAATAAGGTCACCATTGTCTGTTTGTCATACTGTAGTGGCTTGTGTGTTACTGTGATGTTGGAAGCTATGCCAGTGGTATTTTAAATAACAAGCAGGTCACTCACAACAGAGGTTTCAATGGAGCTGCCAAACTTAACACAGACCGGGAAGAAGGATCTGGTGATCTACATCTTGAAAAAATAAAAATAATATTGACCAGTGGAAAGCTTTTGAATAGCAGGGTAATAATGTCTGATAGAGTGCTGAAAGATGAGTCACTCAGGTTGGAAGACCCTCAAAATATGACTAGCTAAGAGCTGTCTCCTCAAAGCAGAGCTGACGTTAGTGAAATAGATGGAGAAAATCTTTTGGTACCTTCATTTGCTGATGTGGCATGACTCAAAATAAGAGACAGTTGTAAACACCCACTGAAACTGGAAAGTGGAATACGCAAAGTATGACTAGAAAAATTGGAAGTTGTCAAAAATGAAATGATATGCATAAAGATCAACATCTTAGGTTTTAGCAAGCTAAAATTAACTGGTATTAGCCATCTTGCATAGACAATCAATCCCATGTTCTACTATGCCATGAATGACAAACTGCAGAAAAATGATACTGCATTCATCATCAAAAAGGAGAGTTCATGATCAACCATTAATTTTAATGTTTTCAGTGATAGGCTATCCATATGCCTACAAGGAAGACCAATTAATATAACTAATATTCATGTTAATACACCAATCACTAAGGCTAAAAATGAAGAAACTGAAGACTTTTTTTTCAACTTTTACAGTTTCTGAAATTCATCAAACATGCAACCAAGATACATTGATAATTACTGGTGCCTGGAATTACAAAATCAGAAATAAACAGGAAGGCTCAGTAGTTTGGAAATATGGCCTTGGTGACAGAAATGACACAGGAGATGGCTTGATAGAATTTTGCAAGACCAACAACTTACTCTTTATAAGCACCATTTCAACAACATAAGTGGTGACCACATACACGGATCTTGTCAGATGGAACACACAGGCATCTAATAAACTACATTCATGGAAAGAGATGATGGAGAAGCTCAATGTCATCACTCAAAGAGAGGCCAGGGAACAGTTGTGGAACAGACCATCAATCGCTCTTATGCAAGTTCAAGTTAAAACTGAAGAAAATTAGAACAAGTCCATGAGAGCCAAAGAACAATCTTGAGTATTTTCCCATTGCTATCAAGTAAATTCTGACTCTAGTGACCCTATAGGATAGAATGCACCAGTCTCTAAGAATGTCCAAAAGCAGCTGGACTAAATAAAGAACGCATCAAAAGGATTGGAGAAAGACTCGGTAACGACCTGTAATATGCAGATAACATAACTGTCCTTGCTGAAAGAGAAGAAGATTTAAGGCACTAATTGATGAAGAGCAAAGACCATAGCTTTCAGTATTGATTACACCTCAACATAAAGAAAATAATGATCCTCACAAGTGACAATTAAGCAAAGGGATAAATGGAAAAAATATTGATGTTGGCAACGATTTCGTTTACTTGGTTTCACAATCAACAACCATGGAAGCGGCAGTCAATAAATCAAATGACAAATTGCACCAGGCAAGTCTTCTGCAAATGACTCCTTAAAGTGTTAAAAAGCAAAGATGTCACTTTGAGGACTAAAGCTTGCCTGATCATGGCATTTTCAACTGCCTCATATACATGCAAAGGCAGGACAACAAATAAGGAAGACTGAAGAAGAAATGATGTGTTGGCACAGAGTAGTGAATATATCATCAGATTCCAGAAGAACAAACACATTTATCTTGGAAGAAGTACAGCCAGAATGTTCTTTAGAAATAAGGATGGCGAGATTTTGTTTCATATACTTTGAACATGTTATTAGGAGGGACCAGTTCCTGGAAAGGACATCAAGCCTAGCAAAGGGTGAGTGAAAAAGAGGAAGGCCACCAACAAGGTGGACTAACACAGTGGCTTCGACAATGTACTCAAACCTCAATGATTTTAAAAATGGCTCTGGACGGGGCAATGCTTTGATCGCTTACAGGATCACCATGAGAAACTCAACAGCACCTAACAACAGCAATGCAATAAAGAAGCGAAGAAAACAAAGATACTCATCATAACATACACAAATATGATGCATGTACATACACATACACACGCACTCACACACACATATGCATAACAAAACAAGGAATAAATACTAAAAAACAATATGAGTTCTTATTTCTGCAACTGGTCATAAAGGGTATTAGAACTACCTCCTTCTACCACCTATTGCACATTGCACATGCCTTTTACCCTGAGCAAGTACCTCAGCTTATTTCATTCCTGAAGGTAGTCATGTTGGAATTCAGTTACACAGTTTTCTGCTGACTTTAATCACAAAGCACGGTAGTACTAAGAGATAACCTATTTCCTGTATATCAAACATACTCTTCTATACCTCCCATTATGTAATGTCAATATGATTTCTCCTGGGTAAAAAGGATCAATCGCAACCACCAACATGGCAATTCCCTTATTTGTCTGTTGATGCAAAGGGATGAGCAGTGAAAAATGGGCCAAGTGGCCTTCTTAACATCTAGGTCAATGGAATCAGTATTGTTGTTTTCAGTGGGAGCATTCTTGTCTTTGGAAATGAGCTCTCTAGACCCCACAGAAGATGTTGCAGTGACAGGAAGCAAATTTTTTTAGTGGGTCATTAGAGGTAATAGTGAATGTTGCTACTCTCATTTCCAGCTCTTGGTAGCTGGACCTATGAATTCTGGCTATAGAAGAAATAGCATCACATACCTGACTCTAGTTTAAAAGATATATAGCTTCCTGGAGAACACTGCCCCAATCTTGCAAGGTATTGATACCTATCTGTCACCACAACTGTGTACTTAGAAGTCCATTAGCTGCTTCAGAATGTTCGGGAATATAGTACAACCAGTGAATTTCGTGAGCATATGCCTAGTACCACATATCATTTGCGATGAAATGAGTTCCCTAACCCAAGGCAAAGTATGTGGGATACGAGAGTGCATTCCATGAGTTGACGGATAGTAGCTTTGCCTATATGCAAGGCAAATCTATATCTGAAGTGCTTATCGTAGTACAAATGAGACACTGATGTTTTCATGATAGAGTTGTCCAATGCAATCCAACTGTCACCATACTGTTTGTTTATAGCCTTGAGGAATTGTCCCACTGATCAATTCAGTGTTGATCTCTGCTGTTGGCAGAGTGGGCACTCAATATGTTGTTGAGCTCATGCATAAATTCCACCTCTGCTAACATGGCCACTTTGTTCATGAGGCCATTGGAAAATAACAGGAATGAGTGGAGTAAGAGAATAAATGGTTCCCACATGTCATAGATTGAATTATGTCTCACCCTAAAACATGGTGTATTAATTTGGCTAGGCCTGTTCCTGGCATAGCGTGATGTTCCTTTATGTTGTAAACCCTGCCTCTGTGACATTAATGAGGGAGAATGGGCAGCAGTTGTGTTGGTGGGGCAGGACTCAGTGTGTGAGATTGTATTGTGCCTTGTGGCAGCCTCTTGGGATACAAAGGAAAGGGAGACAAGCGGAGAGTTGGGGACCTCATGCTGCCAAGACACAGTGCTGAGAGCTAAGCATGTCCTTTGGAAAGGACCCGGGGTCAGCGTGCATCAGGGGCAGACTGATGACAAAGACCTTCCCCCAGAGCCAGCAGAGAAAGCCTTCCCTTGGAGCTGACACCTTGAATTTAGACTTTTAGCCTACTAGACTATGACAAAATAAAATTTCTCTTTTTAAAGCTATCCATTTGTGGTATTTCTGTTAAAGCAGCACTAAAGGGACTAAAACAGCACAGAAAGCATCATGCTCTCCACTTGATGGTTGAAGTCTTCCTCTGCAGTGGTCACACTCTGGGGAGTGTTCACATGACAGATGTCTTTTCATTTCCTTGGGATTTAGAAAGTTCTGTCCACATACCTCTTTCCTGTACCTCCCTGTCTTCAATTTTCCAATCATGTTCCTTCCAGTTCCCTGATCATCCAGTAAAATTACTGACTGTAGTCCATTAATCAGTATACAATCGCATATGTGGCTATATTTTCTTCAAAGCAAAATGAACCACCAAGTGTACACTGCTCAAAGTTCTTCCCATTGGAAAGATTTTCCTTCTCTACTGTCCTTCAGGGAGGACCAGCCAGAGGTTCAGTGCTGCTTCTGGCTATTTTCAAGTATTGCCTGCATATTGTACAGAACAAGTTGTCTCTTCCTCAGTCCAGGAACACCCCAGGAGGCAATAGGTACAGATTGGGAGGTGGAAGGTAATGTGAGAGACGGGGAGACCATATGCATTTGGGGCATTTCCTCATGAAACTTACTTGTATCTTCAGAACCTACTTGAGCCCAATCTCAAATATATCACATTTATTTAATGATGGAGTACTGCCGTGCACATCTGAATTTATGACTACGGGTAAGACAACGCTTGGTTCATGATAGGCAATTCAGTCTGCAAGCTGGCTTGGTGGCCCATGGTTAGGAGTTTAGTTTCTACTATGGCCCAATAACAAGTCAAAAGCTGCTTCTCAAATGGAGAAGAGTTATCTGCAGAGGATAGTAGGGTTTTTTTTTTCATAATACTATGGGTCTGTGCTGTGATTCACCAACAGGGGCCTGCCAGAAACTCCAAACAGCATCTCTATCTGTGACTGACACTTTCAACACTATTGAAACAACTGGATCATATGGCCAAGTATCAAAGGAGCTTATACAGCAGCCAGAACCTGTTGCAAAGCCTTCTCTTGTTCTGGGCCCAACGTAAAGATAGCAGCTTTTCAATTCACTTGATAAATACACCACAGTAGCATAGCCAAATGAGGAATATGTGACTTTAAAATCTAAAACCACCCCACCAGGTGCTATGTGTCCTTTTGCACAAAAGGGGAAGATTCAGCAATTTAATCATTACTTTAAAAGGAATATCTTGATATGATCCATATTGTGGAACCTCTAGAAATTTCAATTAGGTAGAAAAGTATGACATCTTTTAGAATAACTCTAACCAGAGACATAATGCCAAGCAAAGTGCCATCGAGTCAGTATATATACATAGACCATTACAAAGAAAACTAAAAAGACATTACTATATGAAACTAAAAAGAAAACCACATAAATGGAACACTACCCATAATTATGGATGGGAAGACTCAACATTATGAAAATGTCAATTCTACTTGAATCAATCTAGAGATATAATGCAATCCTAATGCTAAAACCAACAGCATTCCTTAATGAGATGGAAAAGCTAATCATTAACTTCATATGGAAAGGAAAGAGAGCCAGAGAAGCAAACTATTACTGAAGAAAAAGAACAAAGTAGGAGGCCTCTCACTACTTGATTTCAGAACCTGTTATACAACCATGGTAGTCAAAATAGCCTGATGCCACTACAATGACAGACAAGAAGGTCAACTGAACAGAATCAAGAACCCAGAAACTAACCCATCTATGGTCAGCTAACACTTGACAAAGGACCAAAATCCATTAAACGAGGAAAAGACAGTCTTGTTAACAAATGGTGCAGGGAAAACTGGATGTTTATCTGTACAAAAAATGAAATACGAACCACATCTCATACCATGCACAAAAGCTAACTCAAAATGTAACAAATAATTAAATATAAAACCTAAAATGATAAAGATCATGTAAGAAAAACTAGAGACAACACTAATACATGGGTCATAATAAGAGCCCTAATACATGACATTAATACAAC
Organism: Heterohyrax brucei; assembly: GCA_028571685.1. Classification (NCBI taxonomy): domain Eukaryota; kingdom Metazoa; phylum Chordata; class Mammalia; order Hyracoidea; family Procaviidae; genus Heterohyrax; species Heterohyrax brucei. Next base: position 81,032,224 of record CM053147.1, read on the forward strand.
GTAACTAACAAAGCACAAACACCAGAAGATAAACTGGACAACTGAGAGTTTCTAAAAACCACGTTTGCTCATCAAAGGACTTCACCAAAAGAGTAAAAAGAGAATCTACAGACTGAGGGAAAGAATTTGGCTACCACATACCCAACAAGCGTCTAATCTCATCAACAAAGACAACTAATCCTATGAAAATATGGGTAAGGGACATGAACAGATATTTCACCAAAGAGGACATTCAGGCTGCTAACAGATGCATGAGGAATTGCCCACAATCATCAGCCATTAGAGGCATGAAAATCAAAACTACAATGAGATACTACCCTATTATTGGTATTAATTGAAAAAGCAAAAATCAGAAAATAACAAAGTTTGAGAGGTTGCAGCGAGATCTAATATCTATGCACTTCTGGTAGAAATGTAATATGGCGCAACCACTCTGTAAAATGATATGGTGCCTCCTTAAAAAGCTAGAAATAGAAATACCATACAATCCAGCAATCCCATTCCTAGGACTATATCCTAGAGAAATAAGATCCATCCCATGAATAGACACATGCACACACATGTTCATTGCTCATCCATTTGTTTACTTACAATAGCAAAAAAGATGGAAACAACCTAAGTGCCCATCAACAGATGAATGCATAAACAAATTACAGTGCACACACGCAATGGAACACCACATAGCAATAAAGAACAATGATGAATTCCAAGAAGTATCTCACAATGTGGTTGAACCTGGAGAGTATTATGTTGAGTGAAATAAGTCAATCACAAGAGGACAAATACTGTATGAGACTACTATTAATACAATCTAAGAAAAGGTTTACACACAGGAAAATAAAAACAATTTTTGACAGGTATGAGGGAGGGAAAATCACTAATTTCAATAGTAGACAAGTGTTACCTTTGGTGAAGGGGAAGACAGCACACAATACAGGAGAAGTCAGTACAATGTGACCACGGCAAAGTCATAGAAGCTTCTTTACACACCTAAACAGCTTCAGGAACTGAGTTACTGGGACTGAGGGCTGTGACAGATGGTCTTCAGGGGCACCTCTAGGTCAACTGTCGTAAGAGTTCATAAAGAAAATGTTCTGTATCCTACTGTGGTGAGATGTATCTGTGGTTTTAAAAGCTTGGTAACGGCCATCTAAGAGCCATCTATTGGTCCCATTCTGGCCAGAGCAAGGGAGAATAAAGAAAGACAAGAAGAAAATGTTAGTACCAAGGCCTAACGAACCACATGAATCACAGCCTTCACCAGCCTAAGCCCAGGAGAACTAGGTGGTAGCCAGCTCTTACCACTGACAGCAGGCAGAGACCACAACAGGTGGTCCCCAAAAGAGTGGGAGAAAAGTGTAGAATAAAATTCAAATTCTCATAAAAGACCAGACTCACTGGCTTGATAAGATTGGAGGAACCTCTGAAATTACAGTCCTATAGCCTGCCAACTCAGAACTGAAGCCACTCCAAAGTCCATCTTTCCGCCAAAGATTAGACAATCCTATAAAACAAACACATATGAGGACTGTGCTCCTTAGTTCAATCAAGTGTAAGAGATCAAATGGACAACACCTGCCCCAAAGCAAAGAGGAAAAGGCATGAAGGGACAGGAAAGCTAGAAAAAGGGACACAGGGAACACACAATGAACAGGAAAGAGGAAGAGTGCTGACACGTTGTAGGGATTGCAATCAGTGTCACAAAACAATTGTGTGTAAATTTTTGAATGAGAAACCAATTTGCACTGTAAACTTTCACCTAAAGCACAATATAATTTAAATTTTTTTTAAATAAAATAATTATTAAACATATATAAATGTTTACAGGCAGTTCCCAAGCTCCAAATGAAATCTGTTCTCATGTCTGTAAGTTGAATTTGTAAGTAAATAGGAACAGATGACTATGGTTTTCATTTAGCCTTATTTAAGTCCAGGACAAGGATGGAGACTAAAACCTGCGTGTGCCTCACGTTGATGTGATTGTTGCGAAAAGAGGTTGGTTCAACTGTTTCAATTTGAGGGAAAATTAACACAACATCAAAGGGCAAGTACAAGTTGACCAGGAGCAGACATCTGTAACCAGGAGACTGCCTGTGTGTGTGTGTATAAACACACACACACACACACACACACACACACACATATTCCATTCCATTGCCACGGAGTCAACTCTGACTCCTAGTTACCCTATAGGACAGAACAAGACTGCCTCATAGTGTTTCCAAAACTGTAATCTACAGAAGCACATTGCCAAATCTTTTCTCCAGTGGAGCAGCTGGTTGGTTCAGACCACTGACCTTCAGTTTAGTAGCCAAATAGTTAATCACTGAACCAGTATACTGACTTTGGAGAAAGGTCATTGTCATCTAACCTTTTCCTGATCTAGGACCTTCTTAGTGCAGGAATCCTGGGACCAAAGGACATGCTCTTTTCCCAGCACTACTTTCTTGGTGGTATGAGGTCCTCCTGTTTTTTTAATCATTTTTCTCTTTTATATCCCCAAAGAGAATGACTCAGAACACAATCTAATTTTGTACACTGAGTCCAGCCTCAGAAACGTAACTGCCTCTAAACTTGCCTCATGAACATCACAGAAGGAGGCAATCACATAACAAAATGATGGACAAAAATGATGGCAAAATCAGATAACAAAGTGATGGACAATTATACAATACTAGAAATCAAACCCATTGCCATCAATAGATTTCAATTCATAATAACCCTATAGACAGAGTAGAACTACCTTATAGCTTCCAAGGAGTGCCTGACAGATTTGAACTGCTGACATTTTGGCTAGCAGTCAGTGGTCTCAACCACTATGTCACCAGGGTTTCCACACATATTTTGGTAGTACTCAATTTGATCCATAACATATGTTTAGAAGTGTGTTTACACAGATGCCCTGATGGCACAGTGATTAACGTTTCAGTTGCTAACCAAAAGGCTGGGCAACTGGAACCCGGAAGCTGCTCCTTGGAAACCCAATGGAGTGGTTCTACTCTGTCTTTTAAAGTGACAGTGAGTTCAAATCCACTGACAATAGGATTGGGTTTTTTCATCTATTTGTTTTCTTCCATCAGAAGACTGCTAATCTGTGCTAGAACCTAAATGTAAAGAGGAAGTTAAGAGAATTTTAATGTAAAGAAGACAAATCAAAAGTTCAACACAAAAACAAAGGAATAACTTGACAAGAAACATAGCTATTGATCTGAACATACAACTTGGGGATTTTTAGTAATAGGAAAAAAAAAATGTCAGTAAGAGAAAGGAAGAATCCATACCAGGTTTCAAGTTGTCATTCAGAAGGAAAAAATCAGACTGAAATAACACATTACCTTAGTAGGATTGTGAAAAGGGCAAAATAAAAAAAAGCCAAGTATGTTAAATTTATAAGACAACATGATGCTCATGGAAATATTGAACAAAGCTGCTATGATGAGGGATAGGATAAATTGAAGAGAAGAAAGAAAATTATAGGGATAGTAGCAAGTGATCCACAGCCAGCAGAAAATAATTATTCTTATTTCATGATTAAACACATAATATGTAAATTATTTTCAATCTTATATACAGTTCTAAACAAGAAACACTGGCATATATTGATTTAATTATTGCTGCTAAACCATAAGAGTAAAAGCATAAAAGATTCAAAGTTTTAGCAATACATTCAATTTTAATTAGTAATACTAAACTTTTTTTTTTTTTTTAAAGAAAAATCACATTGATCCTTCCTGCCACATCACACATTATGCTCCTCATTTGTCTCTCCATTCTCACTGGTCTACTTTTATACCTTCAGATATGTTGGCTTTTCTCTTGTTTTAAGGCCTTCCAATATGTCACTCTCTAGAATTTTCTCTCCAACCTCTAAACTTCACATTAAAACTAAGCTTATAGAAAACCATAATCAACAATTTCAAGAATATTTTCTGTAGTTTTCACAGATACATAAAAACAAAAATAGGACTAAATGATACAGAGACAGCGTGGAGAATAAGCAACCTTGATGTTTCTAAAACTTTGTTTTGGAAGTTATGATTGAATTGTAGCCAGATGACAACAAATTAAAAGGTTTTTAAAAGAAAGTGAGTATATTTGCAAAAAAAAACCCTAATCACCAAGCTGATGTTCTATGCTTAAGTAAACACTTAAGTGCACCTGATCTAACACATTTACAGAAAAGTAAAGAGTAATTTATACTGTGATCACTCACTAATAGGCTTTAGAGTTTGGATTTTTTAAATTGGATTGACTCAAAGTGATGCACACTATTGAAAAACAAAGCAAATAACATCAAAATATTAAGTGCCCTAAGCCAAGATCTCAAAATTACATTATTCTAATGTATCTAACCAAGTACTTGGAAAAAATGGAATATTTTATGCTTTGTGGATTATCATTGTTATTGTCACTGTTATAAGCTCTTTGATTTGCTCACAACAAAACAGGAAAATCTGCAAAAGAGCTTTTTTTAAAAAAACAGACACAACTTCAAATACACAGCCAGAAGGTTTCAACAAATCTAAACAAGAAAGGGCAAACAAAAAGTTAATATATACTTGTGTGAAGACCTCTATTTGACTGGTCCTTGAATAGGTTGTGGTTAGGTAAGACCTTATTATATAAACTGCATGTTGAGCTTTGTGACTTGTAGTTATGTGAAGCATTATTAGTAAAAGTTTCTTAAATTTATTTGGAATTTTACTTCCTCAGCTGGCAGCCATTACAAAGACCACCAGAAGTCATTCTTCAGCCCCTTTTAGTGTCCACGAGCTTGTTATGAGTACTTAAGCAAGCGTATAGGAACATTACACTTCGATAATAAACAAAGCCAGAGGGAGGATATTCTTTCCCATTAAAAAAAAAATCCTGTCTCATAAATGATACAACAGCAAAAGAGAAATGATAATTCTATCAACATATGTAACTTTATCTGAAATCAGAACCACCCTCTTCAAGATTCTGAGCTTTGAATGTAACAGTTTACACAAATTACTGTCTACTTCTTGCCCAGTCAGTATATTCATCTAACAAATCAATTTCCATATGAACAACCACAAACATTTCTGGCTTCAGTTGTTAATCTCCCATGAAAAACTATTTCCATACTATTTTTAACTTGTATATGGTAATGATTATCTATTTATCTCTGAAGCATGAAAACTCTTACAGTGCCGTTTATAATGTATTTATGTACCATGTTTCTTCCACGTTCTTGGCAGATGGAAGCGCTCACATCTTCCTCCCAGGAACAACAGTTGAGAAACATATTGCTTTCTTTTCAATTGTCTCCGTTCTGTCTCTCAAGTTCTCACACCATTGAGCCTACTTCTCAATAGTGTTTCAACTTCAACTGCACAGATAAAAAAATGCAGTGGTGGAGGCACAGCCAAGATAGTGGAACAGTGAGATGCTTCCTGTGGTTGCTCTCACAACAAAGACCAGCAGAACAAGTGAATCAATTATATATGACAATCCCGGAGCCCCAAACATCAAAGACAACATTGAGGAGTCAGACTGCACATCAGAGGGAGGGAGAAAGAGAGACAGCACAGAAGAAGTAAGCTTTTGCCACACCTGACCTGGCTGGGACCCTGTAGGCGAGGTGGGCCCCACACACGGCTTAGGCAAGCAGTAATGCTCAGGACATGTTTTCTACACTGAGAGAAACCAAACAGTGGAGAGTCAGTGAAAGCCTGAGGAACCAGAGAAAAGCGATGCTGAATCTGCAAAAGTTAGGTACAAGCATCTAACCTACTGAGCAGGATCAAAAAAAACCCTTATGTCCTCTAGGAAGTACCTCACTCTCATTTCCCCAACCCCTCCCCGCTCTGCTCTGGCCTTGGCAGCCTTCATGACTGCCTCATCCAGAGCCAAAAGTGGGACCAGTTGCACACACACAGTCATTCTCCCAGTTTTGGAGCCAAGCCAAGCCAAGTTTTGGAGAGGGAGCCAATTAACCAACAGGAAAAAAAGTAATCTGCCAGCTCCCCTAGGGTGGGAACTCAGGGCAGGCACAGCCCTTTGCTTAAGTACAGGCATAAGGGGTCCATGAGGTTTCAATGGCCTTCTCCCTTGCTTTGACTGGTGTGGGACCATTTCAGGAAGACAGGCTCCTATTAGCACAGTAAAGCAGGCTACATAGTGAAAGGCTGGTTCCAACTGTAACAGACAAGGACAGTGGGAGACCCAAGACACTGGATACCGCCCTACCCAGTAAGAAAGGTCCTCCCTCACCCTATCAGAGGGCCTGTGGACTAGTGGCTCCACTCACACCTCCTAGCTAACCACAATAGGGGTCTGAGAATAAGTAGTGCCTCCCAGTCCTTACAGCCAAATGCACTGGGTATCCAAATTCCAGCTGCAAAACCTACCCACCTATGTGCTCTAGGGAACAGGGACATTCCTTCCAACCAGGTACTCAGGGGCAGCCATCAACCTCCCACCATGCTTAGCACATAAACCCTCACTGCAGGCAGATTCCCGTGCCTATTCCAATTAGACCATGTAGTCCTGCCCATCTAGGACGGTAGGTGAAAGCCTGCACCACACAGATGGTGACCAATAACCTGGACAAATGGGCTGAATTCACACAAGAAAAGTAAATGGACTGCTGGGCTCACACACCTAGTAACAGTTCCAAACACCTGGTTACAGGATATAAGAGCTTCAAAAATACCAATCATCAAGGTAGCTCATACAACTAGCCTATTTGGGCATATCAAAACAAGGCAAAACAAGAAGCTAGGACACAGTCAGCAAATGTAAAATAAATATAATAACTTACTGATAGCTGGAAGACAACAGCCAGTATCACATCACATAAAGAGGCAGAACGCAATAGCTTCAGCAAGCGACCAAAACAAAGAATCAGGTAACCTCTCAGAAGAAAAGAAGGTTCTGGAAAGATCAGACATAGAATTCAAAGGATAACTGCGCAGAGTTATTAGCAGTTCAAATCTGCCAGGTGATCCTTGGAAACTCTACTTTTCTATAAGGCTGCTATGAGTCAGAACTGACTTGCTGGCAGTGGTTGGGTTATTCAAGAAATTAGGATAGAGATCAGACAAAATGCAGACTAAGCCAAGGAACACACAAACAAAGTCTTAGGGGGAACTTAGGAAGGTTATACAAGAGCATAATGAGAAATTTTACAGGCTCCAATAATCCACAGAGAGCCAGAAAACAGAAATCCAGAAGGTTAACAATAAAATTTCAGGTTTAGACAACTTAGTAAGAAGTAATAGGAGCTGCAGTCAAGTAATAGAAGTCAGAATTAGGGAGACTAAAGAAAAAGCACTAGACAGCAATTTATTTGATGAAAAATTAGATAAAAGAATTTTAAAAAAATTGAAGAAACTCTAAGAATTACATGGGACTCTATCAAGAGAAATAACCTATGAATGACTGGAGTACCAGAATGACGGGGAGGAGAAGATAACAGAAGACAAAGAGAGACTTGTTCAAGACTTGGTGGCAGGAAACTTCCCTAATATTGTGAAAGATAAGAAGATATTTGCCCAAGAAGCTCATCAAATGTCACAAAGGTAGAAACCAAAAGAATGTTGGCAAGATATACTATAATCAAACTGGCCAGAACCAAAGCCAGAAAAGTTTAAGAGTAACTAGGGATACATGGGAAACTCTAGTGGCATAATAATCAAGCGCTACAGCTGCTAGCCAATAGGTCAGTAGTTTGAATTCACCAGGCACTTCCTGGAAACTCTACAGAGCAGTTCTACTCTATCCTATAGGGTCTCTACTAGTCAGAATCAACTTGACAGCAGTGGGTGTTTTTGGGGGGCGGGCAGTAAGGATATGTGAAAAGTCATCTACAAAGGAGAGTAGTCTCTGACTACTCAGCAGAAACCATGCAGCTGCCAGGCCACGAGAAGCTCAAGCTAAATGGAGAGGCTGCCTGTAGACGCTATGGTTGAGGGTTTCAGTTGAGCCTGACCTTCAAATCATCCCACTGGAAGGTCACAGCCTTGAAAAGTCTATGGAGCAGTTCTACTCCATACATGCAAGGAAGCCAAGAGTTGACAGTGACTCAATAGTAACTAGCAACAGTCATCACGGGGAAGAGAGGGGGAATGGATGGGTAATAGAAGACTTTTGTTCTTTATTTGATAATATTTCTATATTTATAAAATTGTTTTATAGAGAGCATGTATTAACTCACATATTTATTTTTCGTAATGATAACAATTGAACATATATAGCATTCAAAATTAATCACCTAAGGGAAGAATGAATATCAGAGAAAGCTAGACAAGTTCTCCCTTATTAGCACATGACTAAAAACACTACAAAACCAAAAGGCCAAGTCCATTGCTTTTGAGTCAGTTCTGACTCATAGCAATCCTACAGGACAGAGTAGAACTGCCTCATGGATTTCTCAAGGAGTGCCTGCTAAATTCAAACTGGCAAACTTTTGTTTAGCAGCCATAACGCTTAACCACCAGGCCACCACCATTGTTTCCAAAAATACGATATTTGATGTTAATTTTCAAACATCTCATTCCAACAAGAGGTTTAATTTTCTTTTCAAGTAAACTGACCCTATAGTTTTCATTAGAATATACACTGTTGATGTTTTTTTTTTTTCCTATAGCATAGGTACAGAAAAATATCCTGAAAACAAAGTTATTCAAAGCCACATTTAAAGACAGCTACAATCTTTGCCTTTTTTTTTTTTTTTACCATAGTGTATATAATATACAAACAACCCTGATGAATTGTATAGTGGATACTTGCAATTACAGTCTTGCAGAAAATAGGAGTGTTGGTTAAGCCAGTAATGCTCTACTAAAACCTTAGGAAAAAAATCATGTAAAAAAATACTTCTATAACATAAGCTTTATTCATTTTTGAAGTGACAAAAAATAGAAAACATAAATATTAGAACAACAATAAAACCAGCCTAGTGTGAAAATCACCAAAGTTGACAAAGCATAACCTATTACCAACCATTCATATATATCTGACATATTTCCCTAACTGAACTCTTTATAGCTGAAAATACGTATATGAAAACAAGATCACCATTTCTAGAGAATGTTTGCTGTTTATTTACCATTGACAATAATTAATTTTCAGGTAAGAAAAGTCATTTAAAGCTTAAATATCTATGTCTCCAGTAAGTGATTTGGCTAAGGTAGGACGGAAGTGGCAAAGGTACTATGTCTCAGGGTGGAGGAGAGACTGTCTTTTAGTGCAGCCTGAGGAATATAGAAAACAAATTGGAAATACCTTCCAAAACTACTAATCAAAGAGTTTTCAAGACTCATTTAAGAGCAATCAAGTAAACATCACAAGCCAAGCCAGCCAGCCAAGTGCCATCGAAACATCACAAGAGTGTCCAAATTATAAGGATTCCTGGTGGCACAGCAGTTAATAACCTGGCTGCTAACTGAAAGCTCAGTGCTTTAAACCCACAAATGGCTTTACCAAAGAAAAGACCTGGTGGTCTGCTTCGTAAAGATCTACAGCCTTGGAGTAGTTCTACTATGGGACAGTTCTACTCTGTCCTATAAGGCCACTATGGGTAGCAATTGACTTGGTGGCAATGGGCAGTAGGTAGGTATTCCAAATTACACTGTCAATCTGTGTTTACCTGTTTATTAACCTACTTTTCATATCTTATCTACCATCAGTGAAGTGGGAGTTTATTAAACGTGTAGTCTTACACGAGTTCCAAAACATATTCTGGGACAAAAATCTAATGATGAGTCTAATATGCTCTTCTAGTTGTCTAAAAACGTATACAAATTATGAAATCATTAGAAAAAAACAATATATTTTTCTTGAAAATTGTACTTTAGACAATAGCAAAGAGTAAGAATCATTCATCATAATCTCTGCTAATCACAATAAAGGATCAATTAACTGTCATTATGAGTAGCTCATTTCATACAAGAAATCCTTAAAGCTATCAGTTGAAGAAGAGGTAGCATGAGGGACTGGATAGATGACAAACATGAAGAAATGGGCAGCCTTGTCAAATCCTGTTGTTTACAAACCTTGTGACCTTGGATAAATCATTTACTTTCGTCAATGTTCCTCTTCTTTTTGCATCTGCATAATGCAAACAATAAACCTGACCTACTTTTGAACTTGTCCCGTCCATAGCAGATTTTCTTAAGTTTAAATGAGAAATCTTGATCAAGTGAAACATTTTGTGAAGCAAATCCTCATACGCATTTTATTACTACTCACATTATGCTACTGGAGAAAAAGGTTAAATGGAAAATCTTTATATAATGATTTTTTTTTGAGTAAACAGTATTCAAACTAAAATAATTTAAAATAAAAATGTGACATAAAAGTTAAGCATTAATCAGATACATATTTCTTTCTCTTAAAACCAGACTATGTTTGCCTTCATATTACCGGTGCCTGACATATAGCTGGCACTCAACAAAACAGAGCAACAGCGAACAAAGGAACTGAAAATGTATCTCTTGCATTATCCAGACTGGAAATACGTCACATGGCTTAAGAATTAACATAACATGAATATTTTTAGAGATTTGGCATAATTTTCTACTTTGGCATAATTTTCCAAGACTAATCATCTAGAGTTGTATTGTTTTTCCAGAGTAGAAAGCCTACTACAAAATGCTTGTATTTAACAGTGTCATGGTTCAACCAGCCTTACTTCCAACAGATATGGCTGAAATTAAGATTACTTTAATTTTCATCATTGTTAAACTTGATATTTAAATAGAGTAGAATTACTAATTTTGATGTGTGCTTAAAAGAGCACAAGCTAGAGCAAAAATAAAAAAAGAAAACTATTCTTTTTATATTTGTTATTTTTCAGCTTCTTACTATGGTAAATTTGTCTTAACTACTTTGTTCACATAAATTACTACCTAAAAAAAAAAACAAACCCAGTGCTTTTATACCTGTAGTCTTGCACGAGTTTTGATTCTGATTTATAGCAACGCTATAAGGCAGAATAGAAACTGCCCCATATGGTTGCCAAGGAATGCCTGGTGAATTTGAAATGCCAACTTTATTTTGGCTAGCAATCAAACTCTTAATCAAGATACCATCAGGGTGAGAACTAAAAAACAAAACAGACATAAAGTTGAAGGACCTTGTTTGAAGAACCATGGTGGAATGGCTTAAGTTAACCTATGCTTTCCCCATCCTTCACTCACAGAAGCTGCAGAGATCTTTCAAACCCTCCTGTAGTCCAGTTAAACAATTGCTGAGTTATATAATTATTTTTATCTTAAGCTTGTATAGAATGGTGTTTCTAATATACCTGGAAACTTTTGTGATGCTAGACTCTTTCGGGGACCCCAATTTTCATGGGTTTCAAAAAATTTGCCAGCTTCTATGTATCTGCTTGAATAACCCAGTGTAATTTATCAATAAATTTCTATATTTACAATTAGAAACATTTTTAACAGATGGGGTTGTAAACTCCTGACAACCACTTATTCACTTATTTTTAAACAAATATTTTCTGATTGTTTACTATGTCCTAGGCACTAGGGATATACATGGATCCTATCCAATGAAAAATGAGCCAATACACATTTTGTACATGACTGTCTAAAACTGATCAACATACCTAAGGTTAAGAATCTTCTCTTAGTTGGTTCCCTCCAGTTAACCAGCTAACATTCTGTTACTTTGCCTGTTCTTCTTCCATGTCAGCTGGTATCCTAGACCAGGGATCAGCAAACTATGGCTCCCAGACAGTTGCATCACTAGGGTGATTTGATGCCATCCAGTAGGCCATGCTGTCACTGCTCCAGTCATGTACACTCCTCAGGACCAGATCACACACAATCTTTAGAAATATTATTAATTTTCATCATAGAGTAATATATGATATAGTCGCAAACTGTTTAGATATTTCTGGATTAAATGACCACTAGACACAAAATTGTTTTGTGAAATCTTTCTATATTGAAACACACTATTAGCAAGTAAACATAATTCTTTTTTGATTTTTCTCCTTTTCCTTTAATTAGGAATTAATTCTCAAAAATGTTATTAATATAAGCTCCAGCCAAGTGCCGTCGAGTCGGATCTGACTCATAAAATGCCAATAATCACTATTCTGTAGTTACAACACCAGAATATCTGACAAAATCAATGACTATGGGAACACTGGCAGCAACGACAATACTACCTGGTTGTAGTGCACGCAGACCAAACCTAAGTGTCACTGTAATTGAGTAACAATGACAGCTCTCCCTGGAGCACAGTCGAAGTTCAAAAAGTAAATTAGCATAGAGTTTTATCCCTGCAGGTATATTAATATATGAAGTGGGCTTATGAAAAATGTCTTTAGTTGTTACAACTAACTACAGGAATATGTTAATAAAAATAATAAATTTCTGCTGAAATACTGCACAAAAATTTCACCAAGTTTTGTTGTCACTCCCTCAGACAGTGTCGCCAAGTGCAGTCCACACCCCTCTCTCCCCACCTAGTGACAACACTGCCCTCAGACCAAACCTAGGCTGCCTCCTGTTTTTCTAATTAAAGTGTTACAAGAATACAGCCTAATGTTTCCATATTTTCTTCTCTAATTATGTAAATGAATTAATAAAATAGATCCTAAACAAGCTTACATCTATATATAATTTTTGATTTGTTTTCTATAAAATCTAATAAATGTGAAATACAAGAGACATGAGTTATATAAATATGAGTATCGAAACACTTCATTTTAAAGGGCATACCAAAAAGACTTCATGCATACCCGACCACCGACTATAGTTCTTATATTTTTCAGGCTAGTAATTATTAGAGAAATAATGATGAGGGAAACTCTAGGAAGATGGCAGCATACAGAGACTATTGTTCTTGCCCTCTCCCAGACAATAAGTGAACTTTGTTCACTTAAGACTTATCCATGTTGCTTTCACACTGTAATAACACTGTTCAGTACAGACAAAGCCCTTATATTTTCCATTATCCTTTGTGAGAACATAAACATAAACAAATAAAGTATATTTTCTTTTACAATAGCATAAACACATAAAATATATCAACACCTAGGCATTAATTAGACATTTAAAAAATACTACCTGACACCTGAATTTTATACAAAATAACAAGACTAACTTTTCTATAATTTTCTTCTCTAATTATGTTAATGTTTAATAAAGTAGACTCCAAATGAGCTAGCAATTGTATAGAATTTTGATTTAGTTTTCTACAAAGACTAGCAAATCAGAAGTATAAAACATAAGAGACTTGAATTATATGAATATGAAAATATTTCATTTCAAAAGGCACACCAAAAAGACTTTATGTCTCACATAATTCTTATCCCTCTCATGCTGGTACTTAATTATTGAAGTTAGGAAGATTATTTATTTAACTATATTTGAAATTGCATGACAAGAGCAACCTTAGAACACATGTATAAGAATTTTAGGCAAGTCTGAATCTTTCATTGAGTACAAAATATGCAAGTATTCATCCTCTAAGTTTGAATATTCAACTTGCAATTTAAATATTAGATCACATGTAATGTGAAAGCTTTCCAACTTTAAGAATAAAAGTTTATACTATATTAAAAACACCATGTAGGATGAGAAATGCTTTATTTACTACTGAGATGTCCAGTAATTTAAATGTGAGTGATGATAACACATTTTTAGATTTTGAGCTAGTCATAGTCAAGTAATTATTCCAAAATAGTGCTTGTTTCCTAAACTCAGTGCCGCTGAGTCAGATCTGACTCCTGACAACCCTAGAGGCCAGAGCAGAGCTGCCCTCTAGAGTATTCAAGGAGTGCCTGGTGGCTTTGAACTGCCAACACTTTGGTTAGCAGTGGCAGCACTTAACCCACTACACCACCAGGGTTTCATTGTTTCTTTAAGAAAAGTAAAATCAGTGATAATTTTTGTAGATTTGTATTCAATATTTTAAGTTTATTTGGTTACTTTCTTAGACTACTCAAAGTGCAACATTTATATTATAGGTATAGATTTTGAGAATAGCATTTAATTCAAAATTGTATCCTGTGATAAATTCTAATGAGGTTTTCAGCATTACTAGATTTTCAAGACATCAATTCATTGTAAAATGATCAGAGTAAAGACTAATGAATCTCAGTGCTAGCTCACCTGTAACTTGGTTTCTTCATGCACAAATAAGGATCTGTAATAACATTTCACTAAAGTGACTTACGGATGGAAAGGTAAATGCCGGAAACACATCCAGAAAAAACTGATGATAGTAAATAGTTGTAACCAGGTAGCTTATCAGTTTCACACTGTATTGAAGCTCATGGTTGAAAAGTAATGCTGGGAAAACAAAAAGATAGTCTTTGTCCTATAATTTGCTGAGTTCAAGTGTACAGTGCAATGAGAAGAGTCTCTGGAATATACAAGTGCATGTATGATGATCATTCAAGTCACAACTACTGCCATCATCAGCATGTCTTAGAACTGAAATCAAAAAAGAGACAGAAAAGACATGCAATTTTCCCCTCTGAGAGTGATGCCTTTGTAGAGATTAAATTATAAAAGGTGACTGAAATACAAAGCTCTAGGTATTTAGCAGTTGCAAATGCCCACCACACAGGAAAGATACTGTCACAAGACACCCAAGAAACAACAAACTTCTCTATGTGACAATTCCAAGACTAGAATCTCCAGTGGAAATAGAAGGTCAGAAAAATGAAGTAGAGAAACCTATGTGCTGTGAGAAAGTGGGATGCTAACAAAAGCAGAAGCAGAAAAAGCATTTGTCCACAGAAACCAGTTCATGATTACCTGAAGAGAAGCATCAACATACCAACCCTATCACAACAAGATGTCCAGCGGCTACTCATTTCCAAAATACATCTCAAATGTGATGAAGCACTCAGTCACTGACTGAAAGGATGGCAGTTCAAACACATTTAGAAGAAAGCTGTGGCCATCTTTTTTTAACCTGTGATTCCAAAAGGTGACAGCCATGAAAATCCCAGAGTCCTGGGCTACACTGTGTACACTGGTTCTTCTTGAGTTAGAACCAACTTAACAGCAACTGTTTTGTTTTTTCAACTGTGACTGGAGTAATGTCAACAAAATCTATTTCTCTCTGACTGGGCAATGACAAACTATGGGCTCCTGTGGTCATGTACAGAGTACTGAAACATCATTCTCTCTGAACAGCAACATGGCTTGGTGGCGACGGCGCAGGCAATGCCATCAGGAGACTCAGGTATTTTAGCTGCGGGATAAAGGATGGTTTCCAGAAAAGTCCAACTAAGAAACTACTTCAGCTGTTTCACCAGAAGACAAACACTACCAGAACTACGATAGAGGGAAATCTGTGGCTGACAAGTCATTTCCAACTCATACCAACCCTATCACATGCAGTAAAACCGTCCCATAGGGTTCCAAGGCTGTGACTCTTCACAGGAGACTGCCGCATCTTTGCCTTGCAGAGTGGCTGGTGGATCTGAGCATTCTGTTAGCAGACGAGCACTGAACCACTGTCCCAACAGGGCTCCCTGTTGCTCGCAAGAGAAAAATAAAAAAGGAAAGTGGGAAATGTCTGAAAAATAGAAAAATCAGAATTCAGATCATCCAGCCATTCCTTGCCTGGTCAGAGGGAATAACCAAGTGTGTCTTGGAAGTATCTTGGTAACTAGGTGGATAGTACTCCTCTAACAGAGAGTCAGAAGAAGAGCAGGGTTCAGGACTACTATACATAAAATTGGAATGATTACCACCCTGTAGATTTGTCACAAGGATTATATGTGATAAAGCATGAGTATCTAGACATTTGCCAGGTAAAATCAGACAACAGATAGTTTTTAGGACAAGTTACTAAGGTACTATTTGCAACTAAAGGAAAACTGGTTCACGAGGCTGTGTACTAATCAGGTCTGGTAAACTTCACAGTTTGCCAAATGAATGTTCGTTACAGACTTAACATAGAATACCTATAATTGTATGAGATGGATGGAACCTCATCTGAGTGTTCTGTGAAATAATGATTTTGAACTAAAATATAGTTCTATAAAAATGATTAGGATGCATTCCTAAAATAAGTTACATATAATGTTTAACAGAATTACTGCAAACACTTGGAAAACACACTAGACTAGCTGCCAGTTTCTGTCGAGCTGGTTCTGACTCATGGTGACCCCACATGCGTCAGACCGCTCCATAACACTTTCGATGGCTGATTTTTTAGAAGTAGATGGCCAGGCCTGCCTTACAAAATGTCTCTTGGTGGGCTCTAATTGCCAAAAACCACTCAGGGACTACAAAAACAAGTTAATCAGAGTCAAATTTGATAGTATAATAATGATAAGGGTAAACATAATAGGAAAAGGAAGTTATGTAACCATAGATACCACAAACATTAAAAATCAATGTTACATTTAAAATTTACTAAACTTCTATTGTTTTCCATCTATGAAACACCAAGAAGGGAAAAAAAGGAGTTAAATGGAGAGTACTGAGGATGAAAGTGCAGTGACTTCCTTATTCATCTACAAGCCACAACCTCCCTAAGACTCCGTGTGCTTGTGTAAACTTCCACGCACAGGCATTTTCCAAATGTTCTATGAGATGCATATTCTGTGATAAAAGGGCTTCATAATCAATGAAATGTGGTATTAAACAGGCTTCTTTATGGCATGACTTCCCAGGGTCTTTAATAAGCCAACATAAATTGTTAAGCACCAAGAGTGGTATACAAGAGTATATCATTGGCTAATTAATTTGATTGAGCAGTCATCTACTTGGAAAATGAAACAAACACACAGACACACAGATACACTTTGGGAGTCTCTACCCTTGATTACTTTGTGTGAGCATCAATACATTCTCATTTGAGCCCTTAAAACAACCAGGAAGGGAAATAGCAGATTAAGATCCAGTCAGTACTTTTCTATATTCTGCTCTGTGACAGAGCTGCAGCGTAGTCTACTGGTTGTCTAACTGCAGTTTGAACTATATAGAAATACACTTTGTAAGTTAAGACTAAATGTGGAAGTGTTCAGTGCCATCAAAGTATGTGCCAAGTAAAGAAGTGTTTGCTACCCTATGACTTAATGTGATTGATATCTAGATGCAAATTTCTCTTAGAAGAAACTCCGTGGTGACTAGAAAATAAAGGAAAATAGTGTTTCAAAGACAAATAACATTTCCAAAGGGATGTTCAACTGCCAGGTTTTCAATGACAGGCTCCATGAGATATTCATGATAATTCTTGAAAAATTCTTAACTGCACATTTGCTTCAAGAGACAAACTGCCTTTTGTAAATGTCCCATTTTAAAAGTTGAGAATATATATCTATGGTCACTTACTCAATGCCTTATGTGAGAAACCTACCCCCAAACCAAAAGGGTAACAAAATGGAAGCAAAGGCTCCTGGAAAACCTCATTATGGGGCTATTTGCAACCCAGAGGAAACAATTCACATTTTGTAAAAATGCATGTACACACATGTGCACACACACACTCCACTCTGAGTTTTAAAAACTGAGAGAATATATAAAGGATTAGAGAATGATCTTCACCAAAGTTATGATCCATAGACCATGATTCCCCAGGTCTGAGGTATTTTCTTATTTTGTTGTTAAGAAAACAATCTGTATGCCAGCATATTTACAACCCATGACTTGATTTAAAATATATATATTTCTCTTTTGGAATCTCTAAATTGTATCTCTAAACTTATTTCATTTTTGTTTGTTTCATTTTGTTGCTGTGAAAACTTCAAGGATGCTTTTCAATCAAAAGTACCATACATTGTTTACTTAAGGTTACAGTCACACTCTATAGGGTTGGGAATCCTCTTGACAGCAGTGGGTGCAGTGGGTCACACTTCAGACAACAAAATCATGAGTTCAAGTTATAACATTAAGCCCTAGTAATTTTGACATTGGGTTCCACAGCCAAGCCAAGCCAAGTGCCGTCGAGTCGGACTTGTTAATATATGCTACTGTGCTTCAAACTCCTGCTAACAATGATCTGTAAATGATCCTCATCACTACTGAATGCGGAGGTGTTATTTTTCTGTTTGCTGATAATAACACATTACCACAAATGTAATGGCCTAAAACAACACACAATTATTTTCATACAGTTCTGTGGGTCCAAAGTCAGACACGAGACTCACTGGGTTGAAGGCTCTGGATAGGCACCCTTTGTGTGCTCTTTCTAGCTTCTAGATGCTGCCTTCCTTGCTTGGCTAAGGGCTCCCTTCCATCTTCAAAGCCCGCAACAGCTGTTCTGGTCTTTCTCCTATCACATTGTTCTGACTATTCTGCTTCGCTCTTCCACTAAGGATCTTTTTGACTATGTTGGGTCCAGGTAGATAACGGTGGGTAATATTCCTATTTAAGGTCAGCTGATTTGGAATCTTACTTTTACCTGAAACCTTAGTTCACTTTTGTCATGGAAAAATAACGTATTCACCAGGTCCCGTGATTATTAGACTACAGACCTCTTTGGAGGGCCTCTAGTCTTCCCACTTCATTCAGCCACATGCTTATACTTTATGTGTCGTCATCAGTTTCTACGTTTATCATCAAAAGCATTTGGATATTGAAAAGTTTTCCTAAATAAGGGCTTCAAATAACAAGTAAAATAATAGTAAGTGATTTGCTTAGAGGAAATGAGGAAAAAAGCCTTATGTATATTAAAATTATAGTAAAAATGAGCATAACTTACCATTTTAAAAGTTTTAATACAATTTCAGTGAACTTTATTATCAAATATGAAATCAGAAAACTCAGATGATTGCACAAGTGTTATTCCCTTCCCACGCTTCAAAGAGGCAAAAACCCTGGCTTCAGATAAAGCACCTTCCATTGGTAGTCTGATATAAATATGTGTGGTTTTCATATCACCCAATTTTATCTTACCAATCATACAAATCATACATGCCACAGTTTTCTGTGCATGTGCCTACTATCTGTGATTTTCATGTGACAGATACCATTTATGCAGTCATACCAAGCAAACCAGTTGCCATTGAGCTAATTCTTACTCAAGAAAACCCCACTTGTGCAGAATAGAACTTCTCTGTAGGATTTTCAATGGTTGTGACCTGTCAAAGGCAAATTTCCAGGTCTTTCTTCCAAGTGCCTCTGGGCAGGTTTGAACCACCAAACTTTTGGTTAGCAGTCAAGCACTTAACCAAGTGACTGCTTCACCCAGGAGCTCTGTTTATGCAGTAGTTACCTAATAATCTGTGTTAAAGAATCAATCAAGTAATAGAACTTACCTCTTAAAAAAATGAAATGTTTAAGTTCTTTTCTACCTAAAATAAGTTAAAGTCAAAACTTTTAGAGAGTAAGAATGTGTCTGCCTTATCACACAGTTGATCACAGGCTTTTTCACATAGTAGATTAAAAATAAAAATGTTTAAAGAATACACGAAGGCATATTGACAGGACCCTAAAGCCTCCGACCCTCTTCATCTTTATCCTGAGTCTCTTACTGCTATCATTACCTAAGTCTAGATAAAATTCAACATTCAGTTGTATGCCACAAATATGTATGGAATGCCAACTATGTGCCAGAGTTTTCATAACATTTAATGATACAAGAGCAACTTAGTTCCTACATCATTCATATAACTTGTGGCCTCTCATATTTTTCAGTCTTTGTGAATCTGATGTTGATATCTATTATACAGTGCATTTCCTGGCTTCTTCAAGAAGAAATGATCTATGCCTTTTCTGGCCCTGAAAACTTTCCATTCCACTCACTATTTATGGACTGCTTCCATATAGTCATTATTTATATGCACATTTATATACATGAGTATATATATACTCATTTGCCCCAATGAAAATTCTTATATTGTACCTTCTAGATTATTATTTATTTTTTATACTAGGATATAACATATGCATTGTCTTCATTTTTCTTTTGGCTTAAAAGTGTAACCTTTACAAAAAATCAAGACAGTTGTAGTTTTCGTTCTGAAACTGTAATTCTTGCTTTTGCTAATCTTAATTTTAATCTTAATTCTTACTTCTATGTCAACAATGAAATATTCATGAATCTTGGCCAATGGAAAATGTTTTGAACACAATTAAAAAGTAGAAGTAGAGCACTGTGGTTAAATATGTGGTGATTATTATTCTTAAAACATCACGTTCATTTCATTTACGGCTTCTTATGGTTAATCTTATGCATCAAATTGGCTGTGCTACAGCATGTAAATTATTTAATCAAATAAAAAATCTTAGAGTTGTTATGAAGGTACTTTGTGGATGTGGTTGAGGAAATTATCTTTGTTTTGAAGGCCTTAAGAACAAAAACTGAGGTTTTTCAGAGAACAGCAGATTCTGCTGCAATACTGCTATGTTAACAACTACCCAGCTTCCACCCAGGCCTGGAGAATCCAGACCTGCCAGGCCATACAATCATGTGAGCAGTTCCTTAAAATAAATCTTTGTGGGTTTTATTTCTCTGAAGAACTCTAACTGATAAAAAGCAATTACAATACACATGGCTGCCCTCCCAGGTTAAACTAGTACAATCCATCTTTCCAAATGATATCTGAACAGTGACTGACACTGGGAATCATCATTATACTACCAGTAGATTAATTTATCATCACAAAGGAAGTGAAACAACAGTACAACATAAAGAGTTATCCGCAGAGTACAAAATAGACTGCATGATATGTATCTTACATGTAAATCTCTAAGGTTTTCTATACAACAAACAGGAATTTCTGTAATATTTTATAGCATTAATACAAAAGTACCACGAAAATGTAGATGTTTATGATAGTGTAAGATAGCCCATCTAAGAATTGCAGTATGCTTGCGTCTAGAAAATCTGAATCAGATGATAATAGATATGTGGAAAAAATTAAGTAGATTGCGTCCAAGAGAAAATGGCTAGTTAGAAACTGAACAAGCATTTGATGTGGAATTAAGGGTTAACTTTTATTATTAAACTTTTGCAATATGTAATAATGTCACCTCAGGGGAAGATGCTGATGCAGACCTGTGGAGCAGCAACAAGCTTTGTTTTTACCTACTAATAGTAAAAAAAATTCTTCAAAGCCTTCTTAAATAAACAATCCTGACATATACAATAAAAACTAGCTAATACACTACAGGGAAACAAGGGAATAAACAATTGAAATGCAACGGATTACACTGCTGCGTCTTTCTAGCCCTCGTCTCGTAACTCCCACCCATGTGATGGGGTGGGACTGGGTGATAGGTTAATTGTAGCCCACCAAGAGACTGGTCAACTTCCTTAATAGAGATTCAGTCCCAAAGCAGAGAGGAAGATCCTACTACCATCAAGGAATTAACAACGAGAAGTAGACAGAGTGGCTTTTGGACCCAGGATTGTTATGTTGAGTATAGGATTAGTTTGTAGTTTGAGTCATTTTTATTTAATGAAACAGAGAAGAACCTTCTATCTTCCAGAAAGTAGAACCTGAAATTCCTGTTCTAAGAAGCTCCTAGATCAAGGAGATGTTGATAACAAGGAACTTTCCCTAGTAACAACAGAGAAAGCCTTCTACTAGAGCTAGCACCCTGAATTTAGACTTCTAGCCTCCTAAACAATGAGAGAACAAATTTGTTTGCCAAAGCCATCCTCTTCTGATATTTTTGTACAGCAGTACCGGGTAACTAAGACACCCCAGAACTACACACAGGTAGTATATTTGACATTGAAGAAATCAATGTCATTATTTTGTATTCATGTCTTCAAAATTTAGAAAAACATATTGGTAACATTCACACATAATAAAAATTTCTTTTAAAAAAAGATACATAATGTCCTCATAAACTGAAATAGTTTCCTAGATAACCAGCAAATTCAATACATAAAAAATATAGTTAAATTCTAACTACATTTATACCTGGAATGAAAAGTACCATTTGAAACTCAGTACCACTGAGTTGATGCTGACTCACAGCAACCCTATAGGACAGAGTAGAACTGCCCACAGAGTTTCTGAAGAATGTCAGCAGATTCAAATTGCTGACCTATTGGTTATCAGACATAGCAATTAACCACAATGCCACCAGGGTTTCCAGATAGAACATCCTCTCTGAAGCTCAAAATCAGGACCTTCAGATTATGAGACTGATGTGCCATCCACTGCACTATCATTTAGCCTTCTATAAATATGAGTATGAAGCATTAATAGAAGTTAATTATATCTCATCAGACAGTATTTTTATGCCATAGTTACTTTAAAAAAATTACTTTTATACTAGAACAAATGAACCAAATAAATTTGATAGGAGATTTCTCAAAAACCCTGTAATATACAATTTCAAGTGAATATTTGGTAAAGTACAGGTTGTATAATAATTTCATTTCCCTTCAACTTAGGGATAATTTGAAACTGTCTTTTAGTTTAGAATTCTTTTTTTAAATTTATTTTTACTATTAGAACAAAAACACACCTGTTCAAGGAGATTATCTTTACAATGAACAGAATGGTTGTCTAGTGGATTATATTAAAGTGATCCAGTAACAAATTTCCATTGTTCAGGATTCAAAATGTTATGGGTGAACCTGAACAAATCCCATGAAGATATAAACCATACACTTTTAATGACTCTTTTCATCTCACATTACATATTTGGTTTAGAAAAGGAAATCCATTCTAGCTTGTTGATTTTAGAATTAAAAGAACAACAATAACCAAAAATACTACATGAGAAAAAATTATGTAAGTGGGATTTAATGCAGTCAGTTTTCAGTATTTACTGAGTGAGCAACAAATGCTGGGAGAAAATACTAAGAGTACCTATTTGCCAATTACTAAAACAGAAAAACCAACAACTACTTTTCTTCTTGAAACTCTGTTAATACATCTGGCAGGATTAAGTGGTAGAATGGTACAATCAGATTACAGCCAGATGGGTGTTGTGGCTCTTAATATTTGAAGGACTTAAAGATAGTACATAACATATTTGCTAACTTTTCACCTCTGCTATGACAGATAGAATTTTGGTTCATGACAACCATAAGACAAAGGAGTTTTGAAAACACTTGAAATCATTGCCCGAAACCATCAGCTTACCAAAACTGATTCAAGTCTTAAGAAAGGACTCCTCTTTGAAAAGATCCAGCTTGCTATTGGACACAGGTTCAAAACTGTTTGAAAATGATCATGCAAAGAAGAATATTTGGTCTACAACAAGATGTTAACTAAAGCAGTGATAAATTTAAAAGCAATGGTTCATAGAGGAGAAGAAATACTAGCTTGTCTACTTTTTGCTACAGTCACTGGATAATGTTTTAGTTACTACACCTTTCCCAAAGATTTTCTGTTTTTTGATTGTGCAAAGCTTGAAAAATAATTTTAAAAGGTTATAGAACTTAATTAATAAATCCCATCATCTCGGAAACCCTGGTGGCATAGTAGTTAAGTGCTCTGGCTGCTGTTCCAGTCCACCAGGCACTTCTTAGAAACTCTATGCCGCAGTTCTGCTCTGTCTATAGGACCGCTATGTGTAAGAATCTACTTGATGGCAGTGGATTTTTTTGTTTATCATCTCCTCA
The DNA here is from genome assembly GCA_028571685.1 of Heterohyrax brucei. Classification (NCBI taxonomy): domain Eukaryota; kingdom Metazoa; phylum Chordata; class Mammalia; order Hyracoidea; family Procaviidae; genus Heterohyrax; species Heterohyrax brucei. The sequence continues at coordinate 81,055,714 of CM053147.1, forward strand.
CCCAGACATTTTGAACTGTCCGTAACTTTTCTACTTATATGCTCATGAGCATATACGTACAGCCTACAATTTAGAAAAGAATTGTGTATATTTTATTTAATTTTCCATTTTACAACATACTATGATTATTTAAGGACGAACAAAAAAACTTCATTTCAAGAAGAATGTGAAATAAGGGATTAAATCTTTGTAATGTATTTTTTCTCTAGGTAAATATTAATAAAGAATATTGTGGGGAGCAGCAAAGTTTGGGGACCTAATTTTCTTCAGTGATAGATTACCAAACATAACAATGAATGCATCAGCAACAAAAAACAAAATAGATATCTGGGACCTGAAAAAAGTTAAATACTTACGTTTATGAAAAGACTTTCAAAAAGGTAAAAAGACAAAACACAGACAGGGAAAAAATCTTAGGGAATGATATAACTAATACAGGTCTAATGTGTAAAATATATAGCCAACTTCTGCAGCTTAACAATGAAAAGACAAATAACCCAAATGGGCAAAGGACATGAACAGACACTTCATCCAAGAGGAAAAAATGATAGTCAGATAACGTACAGATACATGAGATGTCAGTTCTACCCTGGCCCCTAGGGTCTCTATGAGTCAGATCCAACTCAATGGCACTTGGCTTTGGCTTCAGCAATCAGAGAAATGTAGATCAAAACTCCAGCAAGATATCATTTCACTCCCACTAGGATACCAAAAAATACAAACTTAACACCATTGAGTCAACTCCAACTCATAGCAAACCTATAGGACACAGTAGAACTGCCTCATAGAGTTTCCAAGGAGTGCCTAGAAGATTTGAACTGCCGACCTTTTGGTTAGCAGATGTAGCACTTATCCGTTACACCACCAGGTTTTCCTACTAAAATGGCCAAGATAATAAAAACGCATCAATGCTAGAGGGGACATGAAGAAGTTGGGACCCACATCCATTGCCAGTATGGATGCAAAATGGTACAGCCATTGTGGAAAACAGTCTTGCTTTTCCTCAACATACTAGAAGTACAGCTATGACCCAGCAATTCCACTTCTAGGTACACGCATGAAAGAACCAATAAAAAAGACACGATGAACAGATATATGCACATGTATGCTCATCACAGCACTATTAAGTGCCCTTTAATGTATGAATGGATAAGCAAAATATTGTACATACAAAATGGAATACTATTTTGAAATAAAGAAAAATTAGTTCCCAAAATATCTTGAAACACAGATGAACTGCATGGACATTATGCTGAATGCAGTAGTCATTAAAAAAAAAAAAAAGAATATTGTATGTTCTCACTTTTAAGAAGTGACATGAACAGGAAAACATAGAGGAACTAATCTTCATTAGTGATTAAAGGGACGAGGGAAAGGAGAAAAGGATTCATGCTTCAGATAATATACATCTGCTCTTTTTGGTGATGGGGAAGGTAACATTAAATGAGAGTACAGTGAACAGCTCGATGGAAGTTAGTATCTCTAAAAAGTACACAAGAAAAAGGGCCAGTTGGTAATTGCTATGGCATATACAGTTTCGCAACAAACCAACCAACAAAAAAGTACATGTGCACATATATATGCATATATGTGTGTATATGTGTAAGCATGTATGTGTATGAAAATAAGAAAAAAAAACCCTCAAACCTATTGCTGCTGAGTCAATTCTGACTCACAGAAACCTTATGGAACAGAGTTAGAACTCCCCACGGAGTTTCCAAGCAGCACTTGGTGGATTGAAACTGCTGACTTTTTTTTCCGGAAGGTTCTTTAGAAAGGACCCTGCACCTCTGAAGCGCCCAGCCCAGGGGAAGAACAAGGATCTTCCTCCAGAGCCAACAGAGAAAGACTTCCCCTGCAGCTGATGCCCTGGACTTGGAACTTTAGCCTGTTTCTCTGAGAGAAAAGACATTTATCCTTGTTAAAGTCATCTACTTGGGGTAGTTCTGATGTGGAGGCACTGGATAACTAAGACAGTGGGTAAATTTTTGCATGACAAATTGACTTGAAATGTAAACTTTCACTTAAAACACAAGAAAATATAAATTAAAAAGTATACAAAAGTTGGCAGTGTTTTGAAAATATAGTTTACATGAGATTTTTAAACTATATAGTATAAATCGCATCTGCAAAGGATTGAAAAATGGCTTTTCTTTGAGTTATAATAATCTCACATAATCAATAACTACCTCCCAGTGAGTTTGCAAATGTTATATTGAGACTTTTAACTGGGAAAATAGTTGTCTTGCTAAGAATTAAAAGTGAAATTACTATCATTTAAAAGATTTTGTGCTAAGTATTTTTAATCATTTCATATATATAAAATGAGTAAACATTATTTGGATTAAAATGTGATGCAACTGGAATTAGAAAACAATAGGAAGTACATTAATCACTATTTTTCTTTCTATACTTCAAAACAGAGCAATTGCACTATTTCATATTATGGATTCTGTCTATGTTGTTGTTAGATGCTGTCAAGTCATTTCTGACTCATAATTATGTGCAACTGAATGAAACACTGCTCAGTCCTGCTTCACCCTCACAATCATTGTTACGCTTGAGCCCACGGTTGTAGCCACTTGGTCAGTCCACCTTGTTGAGGGTCTTCCTCTTTTTAGCCGGCCCTCTACTTTACCAGACATGATGCTGCTCTCCAGGGATAGATCCCTCATGACAAGATGTCCAAAGCATGTGAGACAAGGTCTTGCCTTCCTTGCTTCTGATGAGTGTTTTGATTGTACTTTTTCCAAGACAGATTTGTTCGTAGTCCATGGTATACTCAAAATATTTCACCAACATCATACATTCAAATGTATCGATTCTTTGGTCTCATGTATTCATCATCCAAATTCCACATGTATACCAGGTGACAGAATACATCATGGTTTGGGTTAGGCACATCTTTGTCTTCATAGTGACATTTTTGCTTCTCAACACTTTGAAGAGGTCTCTGGCAGCAGACTTGGCCAATGCAATGCGTCTTTTGATTTCTTGACTGCTGCTTCCATGCATAGTGTTTGTCGATCCAAATAAACTGATGACAACATCAATCTTAGTTCTCTGTTTATCATGATGTTGCTTACTGATCTTGCTGTGAGAATGTTTGTTTTCTTTATGTAATCCATGCTAAAGGCTGTGGACTTGGAACTTCATCAGTAAGTGCTTTGAGTCCTCTTCACTTTCAGCAAGCAAGATTTTATCAGCTGGATGTTGCAGGTTGTTAGTAAGTCTTCACACAATCCTGATGCCTTGTGCTTCATATAGTCTGGCTTGCTGGATTATCTGTTTAGAATACAGATTGAGTATGGTGAAAGTATGCAAGCCTGATGCACAACTTCTTGACTTTAAACAACACAGTATTCTCTTACCTTGTCCAAATGACTGCCTCTAGATCCATGCACAGATTCCTCATGAGAACAATTACATGTTCTGTAATTTCCATTCTTCACAGTGTTATCTATAATTTCTCATAATCTACACAGTTGAATGCCTTTACGTAGGGAATAAAATACAGGTAAACATCCTTCTGGCATGCTGTACTTTCAGCCAGGATCCATCTGACATCAGCAGTGATATCCCTGATTCCACATCTTCTTCTGAATCTGGTTTGAATTTCTAGCAGTTTCTTGTGGATATGCTGCTACAGTAGCTTCTGACTGATCTTCAGCAAACACTTTATTTGCTTGTGATACTAACTGTATTGCTGGATAATTTTTGCATTTTGTTTGATCACATTTCTTGGAAATAGGTATGAATGCTAATCTCTTCCAGTCAGGTAGCCAAGTAGCTGTCTTCCAAATTTCTTGGCATAGACAAATGAGCACGTCCAGTGCTTCATCCATTTGTTGAAACACCAGTTGGCATTCTGTCATTTCCTGATGCCTTGTTTTCCAACAATGCTTTCAGTGCAGCCTGGACTTCCTCCTTCAGTACCATTGGTTCCTAATCACATGCTATCTCCTAAAATAGACGAATGCTGACAAATCATCTTCTTTTAATGCTGCTTGCATTACTTAGTATTTTCCCTGCAGAATCCTTCACTCAAGAACTGAAATCTTTCTTTGGTTCCTTCAGCCTAAGAATTCCTGAGCATGTTCTTCTTTTTTGGTTTTCTATCTGCAGGTCTTTGCACATGTCATTTACTTTGTCTTTGCAAGCAACCCTTTGAAATCTATGCAGCTCTTTTAAGTCATCATTTCTTCTTTTCATTTTAGCTACTCAATGTTCAAGAGCAAGTTTCAGAGTTTTTTCTGACTCCCATTTTTGTCTTTTCTTTACTACCTTTATTTTAATGACCTCTGGCTTTGGCTGGCTCTGGCTTTCTTCATATATGGTGTCATTGTTGTTATTTCACAGCTCATCTGGTCTTCAGTCATTCGTGTTCAATCTGTTTTTAAGATGGCCTCTAAATTTAGGAGGGATATGCTTTAGGTCATACTTTGGATCTTGTGGGCTTGTTTTAATTTTCCTCAGCTTCAGCTTGAATTTGCATAGGATCATTTGATCTCTTGTTCCACAGTTGGCCTCTGGCCTTGTTCTAACTGATGATACTGAGCTTTTCTATCACCTCTTTCTGTAGATGTAGTCTATCTGATTCCTGTGTATTCCATCTGGCAAGGTCTATGTATACAGTCTCTGTTCACATTGATGGAAAAAAAAAGTCTTTGCAGTGAAGAAGTTGTTGGTCTCACAGAATCTAATCATGCAATCTCTGGCATCATTTCTATCACCAAGACCACATTTTCCAATTACAAATCTTTATTTCTGACTTTTATATTCCAATCACCAGTAATCACTAATGCATGCTTGATTTCATGTTGGATCATTTTTAGACAGTAGAAGTTCATAAAAATCTTCAATGTCTTTGTTTTTGGTCTTAATAGTGCATAAATTTGAATAATAGTCATATTAACTGGTCTTCTGCATAGGTGTGTGGACATTATCTTATCATGAGAGCCTTGTACTAGAGGACAGATCTTGAAATGTTCTTTGTGATGGTGAATGCAATGCTATTTCTCTTCAATTTGTCATTCCTACTGAGAAAGGAAGTAGAAGGGCCAGCCTAACCACACCTTGGAACACTGCAGAATGATAAGCAGCTTACTTTATCACCCACACCTGTGGACAAGTTTCTTAAATCATCCCTAAAGTTGTTTTTCAGAGAAGCCAGCTTAGACCCAATTCAGAGACATGCACAGATGAGACAGAGGTGATCGCTATATGTCCTTCCGATGGTGGCACCAGAGAGCTACAACCAGGATCAGGGAATTGAATCAAGGGAGGAAGAAACTGAGTAACTGCAAAACCCCATAGTAAGTCCTGCTATCAGTCCCAGAAGCCCCCCTGGCAGGGACCATCTTGATGTATGCATGTTTGCACAGCCAAGAGACAAGTAGCCACTTGCCAAAAAAGGAAACATTTCAGATCCCCATTGCTGATTTGTTGTTCCCAGCTACATACCCTACCCTGTGCCTAGTCAGGCTATAAAAACCCAACCCTGATCTTGCTCAGTGGCTCAGCCTGCTGGAGTACTATACACTCTGCTGTTGACCCACTTTGAAGCACTCTTATTTTCCAATAAAGATTTCTCTCCTAGGCCAGTCAAGTCTCCCCAGTAATTCTTTCTCGCTGTCTGAGAAGGACCCTTAAGAGTCTTCAGAGACCCCCCCGCCCCAGTAACACTACCACAGTAGGCTATATGATTGTCCAATTCAAAATGATCACTATCATGGATTGAACGATGTCCCCCCAAAATATGTGTCAGTGTGGCTAGGCAATGACTCCCAGTATTGTGTGATTTTCCTTTTTTGTTGTAAATCTTGCCTCTATGATGTTAATTAAAGATGGGTGACAGTTGTGTTGGTGAGCCAGGACTCAATCTTTAAAACTGTATTGTGCCTTGAGGCAATCTCTTGGGACATAAAGAAAAGAGGAGAGCCAAGGAGGCTTCATACCACCAGGAAAGAAGCACTGGGAGCAGAGCACTTCCTTTGGACTCCCTGCACCAGAGAAGCTCCCAGTCCAAGGCGAGACTGACAACAAGGATCTTCCTCCAGAGCCAACCGAGAGAGAAAACCTTCCCCCTGACTTGAACTTTTAGCTTACTATTCTATGAGAAAATAAATTTCTCTTTGTTAAAGCCATCCACTTGTAGCGTTTCTATTACAACAGCACTAGATAACTGAGACAGTTAATACCGGTCAATCTCAGCCCACTAATGCCTAGGACATCAATGTTTACGCATTCTATGTTATTTTTGGTGATTTTCATCCATATGAACTCTTGTAGCCGTAGGGAATAAATAGTCACCATCTTGACCTCTGTAGTGTAATATATACTTGTTTAACTACATTCCTCCTATGTAAAATTTCCTACAGATTTCTCCAGCAATATGGACTGGGCTTATTTTCTAGCTTACGTGCATTTTTAACTTCAAGCTAGTATCTGTTGCTTGGAAAGTTTAACACATTTTTCAAAAACAAGGAAAGACAATGTATGTTCTTCAGAGTAAATTCTATTTCACATGTTATGTTTTGTCAGTTATGGCTTCATTAATTATCAAAAATAACTGATATTTTGGTCACTATATATTTAGAATTCCAATTTTTAGGGTGGAGGAACATGTCTTGGATTGAACTGTGTTCCCCAAAATGTATGTCGATGTGGCAAGGCCATGATTCCCAGTATTGTGTGATTGTTCATCAGATTCTCATCTGTTGTGATTTTCCTATGTTTTGTAAACCGTGCCTCTATGATGCTAGTGAGATGGGATTAACAGAAGTTATCTTAATGTAAGACAGATTTATCTACAAGATTAGGTTGTATCTTGAGCCATCTGCTTTGCGATACAAATGAGAAAAGTGAGCAGAGAGACAGAAGAACCTAATATCACCATGAAAGCAACACAATGAGCAGAACAAATGCTTTCAGCCTGGGATTCCTCTGCTGAAATGCTGTTAGACCAGGGGAAGACTGATAATATGGACTGGGACCTTCCCCAAGAGGCAGCCAAGACAGTAGGAATTCCCCTGGAGCTGGTAACCCGAATTTGGACTTCTGGCCTCCTAGACTGTGAGAGAATAAAATTCTGTTTGTTAAAGCCATCCACTTACCTTTCTGTTATAACAGCACTAGATAACTGTAAGGTAATGTCATTCAACTGTATGCACACCCTCCTAATAGAGTCAGTTTTGTTCTTCCAAAGCATTCTGAATGATAAATGCAGGATGAACAGAGCTAAAATACCCATCTGTCAGCAGCATGGCTGGGCTGGGGGCAAAGGTCCGGAACACCTGTCATCAGGAAGTGAAACACCTGGGCCTCAACAAACAATCCATGAGAATACTGGCATCAAGGAGCTTGAGAGAAAAGCAATAAATCTTAGCCACCCCGCCAGAAGCTACATAAGATTGTATTCCTTTGTTAGACACAGCACTCCACTCCACGTGAGTCCTTGCTGCTGGCCCACGATCCTGTATGTAAGTCTCTGTAAGTAAACTGTATGTCTTGAATGCTTGTTCTGGAGTCTTTGTTCTCTTAGTTGTAACTGATCTTGGGTTTGGATGCTTTACTTAACAATAACTAAGACAGAGCACTTTGCTGATGGTTTGTCTGATTTTGATTATACTTTGCTTCAAATGAAACTAACAAGGCAAATTTTGGTTTAGCAAATAGAGTAAAAGTTCAAAGATTTTTTTTCACAATTTCTTCTCATACTCTCTTTATATTTAAATGATCTGCAAAGTATTTATGCTATTAACTATTATTAATAGTTAATTATTAATAAAATAATTAATTTTATTAATTTTTATTTTATTATTAATAAAATAATTAATAAAATAATAGTTTATTATTAATAAAACAATATTAATCAGCAGGTTGGCAAACTTCAATTTGTGGCCAAATCTTGCTACAACCTGAGAGCTAAGAATGGTTTTTATATTTTTAATTGGTTGTATATATATATATAAAAAACAAACACAAACATACACATGTGGCTTGGGAAGTCTAAACTATTTATGATCTGGTCTTTTACAAAAATGTTTGATGATTCTTGCTATAAATAATTTTTTAAACTCATAAACTTGTTTTAGCTAACCTTCAGAATCTGTTCACTGTATAAAGCAAAGCAAATTGCAGGTAAACAGAATGTTTAGACATAATATCTATTAAGTCAGGTATCCTAAACTTCTCACAAAAATGAGCCTAATTTGTTCAGTATGCTAACTTATTCTATTTTCCAAGTTTCATGTCTTTGAAATTATGATGTTCATTTTACAGAGGAAGAACCAGAATCTCTGGGAAGTTAACTTCAGAAAAACAAATTATATTCACTATGTACTAATGAATATTTTTAGACCAAGAAACATTAAACACCCCATAATTGTGAACTTGCCAAATTTCTGCCTGTAAAAAACTTCAGGCTGAGTGTGTAACAACTACTGGATTTAAGCATCAAGGAAAACTTTGATTTCTTCAAGTCTTGTATTGTAACTTTTATTAAAATAATGCCAGTTTGATTTGCGTTTTATGTAGCAGAGAAGAGACATTTTATTATAACTATAGACTTTCATCTGAAAACAACTGCATATGGAAATTCTTTTGTTTAGCAAATTACTTGAGATTTAATGGCTTGTGGCTTTCAGGTCACTTAGTATGTTCAAGTAGAATAACAATACGCAGCAGTAAACAACTTGATGTTAGGGGGGTTAGAGAGCTGCCTCCCACTACTTATAACAGGGTGAACCATAACTAGATAATAGCAGAACTCAAAATTTTTATTTCAAGAAATTTAATACAAACACATTTATTGAGCACTGATTATGTCTTTATGGGGCATGATTTCCCACATAAATTACATGTAGAACATGAAGGAGTGCTTCTAAAGAGTATATCATCTTTAAACACTTAAGTTACAAACTTCTGGCCTATCATTGTAAATGCATGCTGGCTATTAAATATGTAAATAATCATTCATAAATTAATTTCTTCTTAGACTTATTACCCCATGAGAAGTGGAGATGACAACAGAGGTTTTCTCATTCTTGAGAATTCAGTACAAAATATACAAATACTTTTAATACAAGGCTCTGCCATGAACTAAACTGTGCCTCCCACATTTCATGCCAACTTGGCTAAGCCATGATTCCCTGTATTGTGTGGTTGTTCTCCACTTTGTGATCTGATGTGATTATGTGCTATAAATCCCTACTGGCTTGACTGTGCCTGTATGTGTGCCCCACAAATTTGTATCAACTTGGCTAAGTCATGACTGCCCACATTGTGTGGCTGTCCTCCATTCTGTGATCTGATGGAATTGTGTATTATAAATTCTAGCCTTTGTGCCTGTAGTGTAGACCTAGTGGTGCAGTGGTCAAGAGCTCAACCACCAGTCAAAACGTCAGCAGTTTGAATCTACCAGCTGCTCCATGGAAACCCTATGTGACAGTTCTACTCTGTCCTATAGGGTCATTATGAGTCAGAATCACCTTGGTGGCAACAGGCTTGGCATTTTGATTATGCCTGTGGTGATGTTATCATTTGACAGTGAGAAGCTCATTATGTTAATGAGTCATTATTAGGTTATCTTAATGGCTTTGGTTTTTGTGGGTTTTTTTATGGGCCCAGTAGCACCATCACACGTATTCCATATACATCAAAATTTTCTGCAAATCTTGTTGCTGCAATATCCAAGCTAGCGATCAATGAGGTTCCTTTACTGAACAAGCTACACACCAGTTCAGATTAGTGTGGGATGCACAACCCTTACTTGAGTTGCATCTTTTATTTTATAAGAGATGAAAGGAGAGAGACGTAAGCAGGAAGGAGGAAATTGCTACCACCAAAAAAGAAGAGTCCAGAGCACAGCATGCTCTTTGGACCTGGGGTCTGTGCACTGAGAAACCCACAGACACGGAAGGTTGGTGCAAAACCTAGGGCAAAAGCTGACAGAGACAGAAAGCCTTCCTCTAGAGAAGGCACCCTAAATTTGGACTTTTACCTGACTAAAACATGAGAGAATAATTTTTTTGTTTCTTAAATTCATCAATTTGTTGTATTTTTATTATAGCAGCACTGGATTTTTAAGACAGTCTCCTTAATGAAATACTTTATGTTAATTAGCATTTTTACCAGTGATTCTTTTTTGAAAATGTAAAATATATAATGTCAATATTCATAATTAGTCTTTACTTCAATACTGATATCTTGCTGCTTTTTGTTACAATTCCATTTGTCTTTTTTTAACTGTATTTGTGGAGCCCTGCGCACACAGTGGATAAGAACTACAGCTGCTAACCGAAAGGTCAGCAGTTAGAATCTACCAGCCACTCCTTGGAAACCATATGAGGCAGTTATACTGTGTCCCATAGTGTCACTGTAAGTCAGAATCGACTTGAGAGTTTGGTTTTTTGTGGATTTTTTTTATGGGCCAAATAGCACCATCATAAATATTCTACATACATCAATTACCTCTTCATTTTAATAGTGCAAAATTTGCTGCATATCATGTTGATGCAACCTCTAAACAAGTGCTTAGTGGAGCCGCTTCACTGAACAGGCTACATACAAGTTTGGATACAAGTGAGCTCACCTAAGTTGAATGTTCAAGCTGCTTGTACGCCCCATATACACACAATGCCGTTGTCGCTAGGTTCCCACGAGTACATTTTTTGACGGATAGAGACCACCTGAGATAAAGTAGAATTGCCCATTGGGTTTTTCCAGCTGTTCTAGTCAGTCCTATAGGGTAGACTACAGAGTTGACTAAATGGCAACAGGTTTGGTTTAGCAATGAGTTAAACTTTATGGGAGCAGATGACCAGGTCCTTATCCTGCAGAACCACCAGGTGTGTTCAAACTTCCAATCTTTTGAACACCAGATAAGTGCCTAATGATTACATCACCAGGGCTCCTTACTGGGGAAAAATGACAAAATAAAACAAAAATATGTTCTTTCCCTCAGTTTGAGAAGCTATATTCTCCAAGATAGAGTGATGAAATAAAGGGAAGTCAAAAATTATGATTAGCATAAACAAATGTGATTAAGGCGAATGCAAATGCTATATAATATCTTAAGGACTAAACAACTTCTTGAAATTAAGCAAACACAAATGAAGCCAAGCCTTCAACATTTTACTGAGAAGCAAAGGTAAGTATTATATAATTATGCTACCTAGAATTTTAAAAGCATGCCTGTGCTAGTTTATGATGGCATTGGCCAAGTCACAGATTTAAAAATAGCCCTTAGGTCTACATTCATTCTCATTTTGTCTCACTTCTTTCATCAGAGTAACTGTCATTTCCATCTGATTTACATAAGAGTTTGGCCAATGTTGTCTACTCTTGTACTTTGCAGCCAATTTTTGTGTCTAGTACAGACATTGGCAGCTTTTTTTAAAATGTGATTGAGTGAAAGTGTACAATCCAATTTGAGTTTGCATGCTGGCCTATCTGCAGCTCCCTCTGTTCTTCTTGCCCAGTGACAGCACACTCCTCCTTCCTGTTCTATACACGTCATAACCTCTTAACAATCTCCTGTCCCCTCCTCTCCACACTCTCCTCTCTCTCCACTCTCCTCTCTCTCCACTCTCCTCTCTCTCCACTCTCCTCTAGTAAGAGGCTAGTAGAACATCTTATACATGCATAGAACCATACAGTGCACACACAATATGGTCACTCTATGTCCCCAAGTCCAATCCATTCCTGTCCAAAGAGTTGATCTCGGTAATGATTTATGATCAGGGGCAGTATCAGGTCTAGGGGCCACGGTCCCAGACAAACTGCTAGGCCTTTGGACCATCAATTGTGGTCTTTTAGTGGGGTTCTTAGGGTATGCCTCCTTTTTTTTTTTTCTCATGTTGGCACTGGGACTCAACAATGTAAACCCCATCATGGCTGTCATTGGTGGCAGCTTTTTAAGAGATCTCCCAAGAGTTTAATTTCCATTTTGAGGCTTGCATAAGTCGTTTTAAGAGTCAGTTAGGTGGCAGAAATTTTGAACACACACAGAATTCCAATTCTGGTGACCTTAGTAACCACACTTTCCATCCTGTCTCTCAGAGACCAAATGCTAGGATTATATTAATGGCAACTTAGAAGGCTGCAGAGGCACTAAAAGATGTGACACTATCTGGGAATGAATTTAGATGATACATCTACATCTAAGAAAACCTGATTCAATGCCATGATGAATGTTGTCACTTCCACTGAAATATGGAGGCTCTCTAGCAAGAACTCCAATTCCTATGCCAAATGATCATGCCAGTGTTTTACTTAGCTTTCTGGGGCAGGGGGCGGGGGGGTTAAGAACTCTTAGAATCTGATGAAAGCTGTGGATCCTGCTGTAAAAAAGTGTTTTCCATAGATAGGCATGAAATTTATCATTTTAGGAGGTTCACAGATCGCCTGAAATCAGGCCAACAACTCAAGTTGAAGCAATTCTGATCTCATACAATTATTTAATTTTACAAATAGAGAAATGTCACTCCAAAGAAGTGATGTCTTTTCTTAATGCAACACAGCAAGTTAACAGCAAAGACTCATACGTTTTTTTCACTCCAAATCTAATGCCCTCAGGAGGCTCTGAAATTAATCACTTTGGTTACAAAGACTTCAAAGTAAGCTGCAGGAAGCATCCCAGAAAGAGAAGAAATATTTCTAGTGTTTTTGAGGCATGGGAAATGTTTCAGAGGACAATTTTTTTTTTCTAAAGAGGCAAGAAATGAAGTTCATAAGCTTATTCTTGTTATTCTCATTTGAGAGAGAAATTAGGAAGATTAGCAACTAGAGTTAAGAAAAAAAGTACCTGGAAAGACATCTAAGAGTCGAGAGGATATACTTATATGGAAACAGTATAAATCTGTAACAAGCCTGTATTCATTAGGATAAAGAGATAAGTTGTCCTGAACATTATTTTAATTATATTAACAAAACAATATGTGAAATAAACTTTTAAAACAAAACACACGCTTTGGCTCACCCTTCTAACTTCTTCTCTTCCAGTAATTATTGTAGTCTATGTTACCACCATCTACCCCGAGAGCAAGCCCCAAACCTGAAAGGTGGTCTAGGCTTTTCCCTCTCCTTTCACCTCTTGCTCTCAACAGTTGCTCTGGAGTTGTTTCCAACTGTGTGTCGGAGAACTGTGCTCCACAGAGCTTTCAGTGGTTGATTTTCCAGAAGCAGATTGCTAGACTTTTCTTCTGCGGTATCTCTGGGTGGACTAAAACTGCCAACTTTTATTTCAGTGGTCAGCATTTTACCTGTTTGTGCCACCCAGTGATACTTCTAAGTCTTCTGTGGTTGAAATGTGCTGTGACATTGATTCTGACTCAAAGCAATGCTATAGGAGAGAGCAGAACTGCCCAATAGGGTTCACTAGCCTGTAACATTCATGGGAAGGAGCCCTGGTGGTGTAGTGGTTAAGCATGGGGCTGCTAACTAGAAGGTCAGCAGTGCGAACCTATCAGTTTGTTCTGCAGGAGAAAGACGTGCAATCTGCTTCCATAAAGATGACAGCCTTGAAAACACCATGAGGCAGTTCTGTTCTGTCCTACAGGGGCACTGTGGGTAGGAAATGATGCAGTGATAACGAGTTTACTTGTTTGGTTATAGTCTTGACAGGAGCAGATAGTGCTTTTCTCCTGCAGAGCAACTAACACGCTCACACTGCTCACCTTCCAGTTAGCGCCTTTCTCTCCCTCTGTAAGCCTGCCAATTCTGCCTTTAGATGAGTGTCTCTTGAATCTGTCCCGTGCTCTCCTCTCCACCATCCCCGCAGTCTCAGATTTTAGTTACTGGTCACTTTGCCTTGTTTTCTTTCTACTGTATTCCCTCTACTTCCATTTCCTTCACCAGGATTTTCAGAGAGGGATCTTTCTATAATGCAAATGTAATCACATTACTTTCTGACTTCACTCCTTCTATGGGTAGTCATTACCTACAAACTTACTTCAAAAACTTTATTGGGTTTCTGAAACATTTTCAAAATGTTACATGATAATCAGTTTTATTATCTTTCATGGTCTAAAAAGGTAAAAATGTTTATTTTACATCACCATATTAGTATTGTATTACAAAGGTTATTCCATAGTTTTGAAATTCATTTTGTTTTTAAAATATTATTTGTTCTTTTTATTAAAAATGATGGAAGCCATTCTATTGTTTTATACTTATTATTTTTAAGAAAAAATAGGGCATATTGTATACTAAAGACTGAACTGTCATGCTATCACATAATGAAAAATAAAAGAAAAAATACTATTATAACCTGAAAGTTTGAACTTCATATTCCGAGCTTAATACATCAGCTAGATTATATTTTAAAATATGTCTTATTTTAAAAGCTAAAAGAAAAGAATATTCTAGAGTATTATTTGCAAAGACTTCTCCTCAGTGATACAAAGAACAAGAACACTTTCACCTACCCTGGTGTTTCCAGCGACCAAACGGACCGTGCTGACTACAATATGAAAGATAAGCTCACCAGCATGGCATTCAAACCAAACCAAGCCCGTTGCTGTGAAGGGACTCATAACAGCCCTACAGGGCAGAGTAGAATTGCCCTTTTTAATACTTTTCAAGGTGCACTCTGCCGGCTCACTCAGCAGTCATAGCACTTAACTACAAAAATTTCCTGTGAAACTCAAAAGCCCCTAACATTTCCCCTTATCCAGATTCTTCACTCAAATAACTTACAGTTGCCCAAATACCATGCCCTTATACATGTCAGTCTTTCTTCTTATAACATCTTATCACTTTTTCCTTTTTGAAAATACATACATTTCTATTCATTCTTTACCCCTTAGTGTAAGAACTATCTATCTTCTGAGACCTTTCTTTGAAAGACTTCTTCCTTCATGTAACCTTTTTATTTTACATATTAGACACTGATATCATTATATGCATTTCCCATTCTGGACTCTAAGCTTCTAAGATGCAAGAACACAACACCAAAAATAGTATGGGTAATAAATACTTTCTGAATAAATATGTAAATGAAGTAAAGCTGCCTGAGCAGGAGGGGTTGGGGAGGAGCTTAAGCAAGTGAAAAATAGAACAGGTATAGATGAATTTTCTTTAAATGTCTTTTATCTCATTTTAAATTACTGGTATCTCAAGAGGTTTTCTTTTATAAATTTAAAATATGTTACACAGATTTCATGTATTGCTAGTGAATCTACAACAACACAGAAGAACCTGACATAATATTAATGTGACATCTCAAACTTTGCTTTTCAAAAATCTCTTTATGGGTGGGACAATTATTTTGTCTTAAAACAGTATATTTCTCCTTTATATATTCAAGAGTATTTGTAGTGGATACTCTCAGCTGTTCACCAAAATCTGGTCTCTCCTTCCTGCGTAACAATAAAGTGAGTGGGACATGGCTGCCCTCTGCAGGGACTGCCTTTCCCAGGTACCCTGGAGACACGCACAGCCACATGATTAACCTTTCATTATCGATAGAATGCAAGCAAGAAGTAAGCAAAGTTGGCCTGACTTGCTTAATTGGAAATCATGGGTCCAAGTCTTCTGTTTGTTTCTTCTCACTGCTGTTCAGAATGATGTCCGTCAGAGGGACTCTGGCGGTTGTGGTGAATGGTGGCAGAACTTCTGAACGTATGAAGTGGAGCTGCTAGCAGCACTGGATTACCCACCTGGAAAACTGCCCGAAAGAAAAATAAATTTCTATCTTACTTGAGCCATCCTATTTTGGGATCTATTAGTTAGAGTATTTTAGTCCTTTAATAGATATTATAGCAGCTATTAGAAACCTGCAAATTTTAGCATAATCCCACATATATTATCTTTTAATCTAATTTCAATAAGCCCTGAAAATGGATACTTTTAAACTAGCAATATTAATACATCTAAGGGGAATCTCATCTTCCAAACCATAAAAGCCTCTGGATACCAAACTATAAAACCTGATCTCAAAAAGTTAAACTTTATAATGATATTTATAAGTGATTTGCTAGTAAATATAAACCAACTTTTATTCAGAGTAGACACAATGAAATTTGCTATTATGAGATCCTGTAAAAAGGAATACAAAGACACTAAAAGAGAACCATCTTGGGCAAATGCCACTAGGTTCATATTTTTCATAAATTATTGGACTATACAAAAATTTTTTGAAGTTTGAGTATAATTTCTAAATCATTAGATACAACTAAGAAGAGTGCCAGATTCCCCTGCTACATATGAAATATTTAAATACTAAAGGAATTCCAGCTCTTTGAAAGAAAGAACTATGAGCATAAATACAAGGTAGAATTATTATTTGAAACTGCTAATTTTCAAGTTAACTTCATTCAACATAGAAAGCCCTGGATTGTCTCAATCATATTTTTATTCTAACTTGAAGCAGAAATAAACTGTCCAAATAAATTTTCTCTTCTGTTTTGATTATGCGTGGGGTACTTGTTCTACAGGGTTGCTATGAGTCAGAATTGACTCAACTTGGCAGTAGGTCTCTGGTCTTGGGTACTACTTTAAAAAAAGTTGGTTTGTTAAGAAAACTTGATTTTCCTTAACAAACAAAGAGGGAAGTCTTTCATATTACAAATAGACAGGAAAAGCAATTACTTTCAGAATTACTCTTTTTTTGCATTTTCAAATTTTGTTTATACAATGGAAAAGCATCAATGACAGTGCGACAGCATCATCTCTGTTATTGCTCTCACGGCTCCACATAATCTAATCTTTTTTATAAAAATGAACATTTGCATCTCTGGGGGATGCTTATCACTACTGCAGCTTTGAGCACTTAGAAGGTGACACTAAACTGCTAAACAATTTCTTAAGTAACTATCATTGAATGAATCCAAGGCTGGCTCTCTTATGATCAAATTTAACTTCAAATTACCTAGTGGTACAATGTTTCCTACTTGAAGAACACGTTTTTATATCACTATCCTTAAAATTTACATCTTCTTATTTCAAGAGAAAGTAGTAGCAATCAGACACGGAGCTCCCTTAAGCTCTTGCGACTGAAATTACAAAACAGTTGTAGATGGATATACCCTTTCTCCTTACGGCCTGTTCCAACTGGACAGAGCTCCTCCACTTCTTGAAGGCCCAGTACTTCACTGTGCTCTGTATTCCACCCCTTTAGTTGTTGTTCTGGGTAAGTAGCCCATCCTTCCCATGTTGCCACTCTTTTTAACTTTCCTTAACATGAACATATTTCTTCCATCTTAAAACAACAGAAATGTCCTACACCCTACAATCCCCTCTAGAGCCCTACTTCTCTCCCCACTTTCCTGACAGGTATTAACACTCTATCCCCAAATTCTCTGATCTCATTTATACTTCAAATTAACTATTAATTGATTTCTTTGTAACAGTTGCACTGCAACAACTCTTATCAAGTTCCCTACTTTCTTATAACTTTCTAACTTAAGCAAATGTATACTGTAAAATACTTAGCTTACTTGACATCTTTTGAGAATCTGAGAACCCCCTGAGCTAACTAACATGAGCACACTGTTCACTTTGAAATACGTCAACATGGAACCAAAGAAAAACCCACTGCTGTCGTGTTGACTGCAACTCATAGTGACCCTACAGGACAGAGCAGAACCACCTTGTAAGGGATTCTAAGAAGAGGCTGTTGGAATTGAACTGCCAACCTTTTGGTTAGCAGCTGTAGCTCTCAATCACTGTGCCACCAGGGATCCAATCGTGGAACCCCCAAAAAAAGACATTGCCGTCAAGCTGATTCCAGCTCATAGTGACCCTCTAGGAAACAACAGAACTGCCCATAGAATTTCCAAGGAGTGCCTGGTGGATTTGAACTGCCGACCTTTTGGTTGGCAGTCATAGCACTTAACCACTATGCCACCAGGGTTTCCAATTATGCAACAGGGGACTCCGCTTCCATTGTGACAGCCTAATGATGCCACTTAGAATCGTTGTTTTGTTCTATGGTTTTTGGTAATATTAACTAATATTTTCATTTTTTTCCCTTGAAATGCTCTTTTCCTTGATTTCCTCAATACCATGCTTGCCTGATTTCTTCCAGTTTGTTTACTTAACTTACCAAACTGTCTGTTAAATGTTGTGCTCCTCAGGATTCTGTCCTGGGATGTCTCACTTACTCATCATTGACTCTTTAGGATACAGTAATGAAAATTTTGTTTTTGGTTACCTATACATTGATAACTTATATCTATGTCCTAATAATAATGATAATCATAGTAATAATGATGACAGTAAAACATAATAGATACTATTTTTTCAGGAAACCCTGGGAGCATAGCGGTTAAGTGCTACAGCTGCTAACGAAAAGGTTGGCTGTTCAGATCTACCAGGTGCTCCTTGGAAACCCTATGGGGCAGTTCCACTTGGACCTACAGGGTCACTATCAGTTGGAATCAACTTGATAGCAATGGCTATAGGTTTAAACTTTTATACTTTTTTAACTCTTAAACTTTGCCAGGCACATTTCTAAGCACTACACAAAATTTAACATATTTAATCATCACAACAACATTATAGAGGAAAATACTATGTTATTATTCCAACTTCCAACATTTGGAAAGCAAAAGATTTTTTTAGTAACGTGACCACAGTCTCAGTGTTAGGTGGCAGCTGAATCAGGATTTGAACCGAGATAGTCTTTCAAACTTCCTTGAACATGCATATCAATACTACCACATTAACGATTCACTACAGTGTAGCTCTACATCCAGCTCTAAGTCTATACCGTTAAGTCTTATACTAACTCCACTGCCTCCTAGACTGGCTGAATGTGTACAAGTCTTTGATCAGCAAGAAGCTGAAACCAACTAAACAAGCCTATGGCCAAATATGATTAAATTTAAGGTGATCAAACTGCAGGGGAACAAGTTACTACTTCATGTACACAAATATGATTAAAATAAAATACAAAACATTAAATATAAATGTGATTTCACCCTTTTGAAGAAAAAACTGTGTTTGGGAAATGCTGTGATGCTGAACAACTGTTCATGTATTTAGAAGAAATAAAGTACTTGAAAATGCAAGATACGCACACCATTCACGTTAGTTCTAGAATGTGACTTACTCTGAGCTATTTGAGTCATTCAGGCCACACGTAAATTCAGCTAATCAGAACACAGCAATGCCAAAACCAAAGACAAGTTAGAAGTAGAGATAAATGTTTGCCCCAACTCAGGAAAAAAGGATAATCATAAAGATGGATGTTTTAAAATTTGCAGGCGTGTGATACAAGGACTTAAACCCCCAAAATGAAACTACTGCCATCAAGTTGGGTCCAACTCATTGCAACCTTACAGGTCACAGTAGAACAGCCCCATAGAGTTTCCAAGGAGCACCTGGCGGATCTGCACTGCCAAGTTTTTGGTTAGCAGATGTAGCACTTAACCCACTATGCCACCAGGGTTTCCATGCACTCATGGCGACCATACAGAGACTTATTTTCAATGACAATATTTCACCCACTGAAGGTCTAAGTATAATAGAGACAGCAATCCCAATCACTTATGTGCTAGTGATAGCTTATGCTCATGTGTGGCTATCAAGTGGGCTCTGCTGATACAGGGTTGCTATGAGTCAACAAACAGGGTGTTTGGTTGGTTAGATACATATTGCCTCCATTTTAAGTTCATTATCACCTTGTGTCAGGATTGCAGGGAAGACTCCAGCCAGCCACAAGCAAGAGTCTTCTCTCTGATGTCTCCTTTATGACAATTTTCAAAAATGCTTGTGTATCACAGTTCCATTCGGTGTTTTAATGCTATCACTCTGGGAAGGCTGTATTTTTCTCATTTTATAAATGAAGAAATTCATGCTCAAAGAGGTTAAGTGCTTTGCCCAAAGGTACAGAACTAGTTAGTGAACATGTTTATTTTACAGTGCCTCACTTAGTTAATGCCTTTACAGACATCATCTCATTTGATTATTAGAACATGCCTGCCATTAAAGTCTTTTTTTCTAAATACGGAATCTGAGAACGGGAAGAGCTTTAGGCAGTCACTTAAGGATTTGAGCTAGGATTTGAACACAAGTCTATCAGACTTTTAAAAAGACTCATAAGCACTCTTACCCTTAGTATGTTACAGAGGTAGAGATCTAGATCCACCCTGCCCCTGTTTGAGTTATCTGGTACTGCTCTAACAGAAATACTATGAATGGACATCCCATAAGAACCAATGGGATACAGCCAAAACAGACTCAACTGAAATCAAAAGTATCATAACAGAAAACTTGAAAAGACTTACGTTAACAGATTTAAAAAGCTAGAGGAAACGGACAAATTTCTAGATTTGTATCACCTACCAAAATTATCACAAGGAGAAGCAGAACAATTTAATAAACCCACCACAAAGGATGAGATTGAAAAAGTCCTCAAAAAACTACCAATCAAAAAAAAGTCCTGGACCAGATGGCTTCACCAGATAATTCTACCAAGCCTGTAGAGAAGAGTTAACTCCAATATTACTGAAATGATTTCACAGCATAGAACAGGATGGAATACTCCCAAATTCATTCTATGAAGCCAGCATAATCCTGATACTAAAGCCAGGGAAAGATCTGACAAAAAAAGAAAATTACAGACCAGTATCACTCATGAACCTAGATGCAAAAATCTTCACAAAATTTTTGCCTACAGAATTCGACAACATATCCAAAAAATAATTTATCATGATCAAGTTGGATTCATACCAGAGATGCAAGGCTGATTCAACATAAAAGAAAAGTAATAATGTGATCAACCACATAAATAACACAAAATAAATCAACTGATTTTGTCAATTGATGCAAAAAAGGCATTTGACAAAGTTCAACACCTATTCATGCCAAAAACTCTCAGCAAAATAGGAATAGAAGGCAAATTCCTCAACGCACTAAGGGGCATCTACACAAAACCAACCACCTACATAGTCCTCAATGGAGACTAAAAGTAGATCCCTTGAGAACAGGAACTAGACAAGGATGCCCACTCTCACCACCTGTATTCAACATTGTACTAGAATTCCTGGCCAGAGCAATTAGAAAAGACAAAGAAATGAAGGGCATCTGCATCAGCAAAGTAAAAATCTCCTTTTTTGTAGATGATATGATTGTATATGCAGATGCAGAAAATCTTAAAGAATCCATAAGTAAATGATGCAAATTAATAGAAGACTTCAGCAAAGTATAAGGATATAAGATAAATATAAGTAAGTCAGTAGGATTCCATTACACCAACAAAGAGATCATTAAAGAAGAAACCACCAAATCAATACCACATACTATGGCCCCCATGAAGATAAAATACTCAGAAATAAATGTAACTAGAAAAATAAGTGACCTATACAAAGAGAATTACAACACATTACTGCAAGAAACCAAAACAGACTTACAGAAATGAAGAAATCTACCCTGCTCATGGATAGGAAGACTTTACATTGCTAAAATGTCTATTTTACCCAAAGTGCTCTACATATGCAATGCAATCCCAAAACAAATTCCAGTGACATTTTTTTTTGTGTGTGTGTGTGAGATGGAGAAACAAATTACCAGCTTTGTTTAGAAGGGGAAGAAACCCCAGATTAGCAAAGACTAATGAAGAACAGGAACACAGTGGAAGGCCTCACACAACCTGACCTTAGAACCTATTACACTGCCACAGTAGTCAAAACAGCCTGGTACTAGTACAAAAAGAGACATATAGACCAATGGAACAGAGCTGAGTCCCCAGAGATGCCACCATCTGAACTGTATAAACTTATACCGTTTTAAGGACTTAAAAACAGACGTTGATGGCTGCAAGGGTGGGGAAGGAAGGAAGGGCTGATCACAGATTATATAGTTGATGGAAATTTGGTTGGGTGAAAGCAGTGACAACACACTATAGAAAGATGATCAATTTAACTGGACTTCAACATAAACTGAAAACTGTTCTAATCTTAACCCAATATTACAAGGACAGAGTAGCAGGTGTGCTGGTCTAGGGACCATGCTCTCAAGGGACATTAAGGCCAACTGGCATAACTAGCCTATTGCTAAGAGAGTCTTCTGCAGCCCATACTGGTGAGTGGTGTCTGGGGTCTTAAAAGCTAGCAAGCTTCCATATGACATACACCAAATCATCCCAACACATCCAGAATAGATGATCATCAATAGTAACAAAGACATGAGGAAAAGAGCCCAGGAGACAGAAGGAGCCATGTGAATGGGTGACTATATTAACATGTGACCAGAAGAACCAGATGGTGCCCGGCCACCACCAAAGACAGCTGTGATGGGGCACACTATGTTCACTCCCAGTGGCATCACGAGAAAAAGAGGGGTGCACCTCAAGAACTCCACTAACAGATCACAATTGATGGTCCAGTGGCCTGGGGGTTCCCCTGGGAGCATGCTGCTGCCTCGGACCAGAAAACATTACTGAGGTCAACTCTTCGGACAAGAATGGACTGGACTCAGGGACACAATGCGACCATATGCTATGTGTACTTCGTGGTTCTATGCATCTGTAGGAGGCTGTCATACTGGTCTCTTACTAGAAGGAAGAGGAAAGGGTGGAGAGGAGGGGACAGGAGATTGTGAAG
The DNA here is from genome assembly GCA_028571685.1 of Heterohyrax brucei. Lineage (NCBI taxonomy): Eukaryota > Metazoa > Chordata > Mammalia > Hyracoidea > Procaviidae > Heterohyrax > Heterohyrax brucei. The sequence goes on from CM053147.1 coordinate 81,078,264, forward strand.
AGGATATGACATATATAGAATGAAAAGGAGGAGTGCGCTGTCACTGGGCAAGGAGAGCAGAAGGAGCTGCAGACAGGCGGGCATGCAAATTTAATTTGGACTGTATACTTTCACTTCATCACAGTTAAAAAAAAAAGAGAGATAACAGGAGTGGATGGTTTTAGCAAAGAAAAGTTTACCCTTATACAGTTCAGTAGGCTGGAAGACCAATTCAGAGTGCAGGCTCCAGGAGGACACATTCTTTTTCTACCAGCTTTGAAGGAAGGTGTTTGTGGTACCTCAGTCTTTCTTTGTGCTGAGAGTATCCTGATGCAGGCACCTCCAGCCTGAAGGACACACTCTGCTCTTGAGTGCTCCTTTCTTGATGCTATGTCACCCTCAGCTCTCTGCTTTCTTCCCTTTCCTTTTATCTCTTGTAGGATAAGAGAATCAAGTGGTGCCAACCACATTCCAGGGAAACTCCCTTAGCAATAGAGCAGGGAAGTGACCTTAAGAAGGGTGTTACAGTCTCACCCTAATCTTCTTTAACATAATTTACTCTATAAAGCACAGGCAGAGATTAAGATTTACAGCATAGGAAAATCAGGAAATGTAGGGCAATTACAAAATACCAGGAATCATAGTGCATGCAAATTTTTACATAAATTATTTGGGGGACACAATTCAATCCATGAAAGTCCCCCCTGATGGACAATCAATCAATCAGTTGGCCAGACAGCACAAGGATGGCTGATTGTCTTTAATTTGGGGCTGAAAGCTTTGGAGTAGATACTGTGTTACTTTAGATCTTTCTTCTGAGAACCTTTCAAAAAACATTTGTCTATACTCTTGTCAAATCTACCAAACATAGCTGACATTTTAGTGACTGACAAATTTGAATGCATTTCAAGATTATCACTCCTCAAAATTTGTTTGTAACAGTGCTGGAATTTTATTTATAGAAAGACCAGGGTTTGGGGCTACATATTTTCTGCGGCTAGTTACAGGAGGCCCCTGGAAGTTGCTTTACTTCAGTGTAATCTTTTAAGTCTTTCTGTTATACATTTCCTTTCTTACCTAAAATTAAGATGTATAACTCTTCTTTATGCATCTCTTTCAACCCTACTGTGAAAACCCAACCACTCTGGATAATTTTAATTAACAAAGCTTTTAATTTAATAATATGCCAAGAGATTAAATGACCTGCTTAGGGCATTAAGATGAACTAGCCAGAGTGTTAGAGCATAGTATATACCAAACCCAGATACTTAACATCTGAGGAAAAGCAACCACATTTACAAAATACATTCAGTCACCACCAGTTCCAGGAAGTAGATCAAGGTCATAAACATGATCTTGCTGTCAAAAAACAACATAAGACAATGTAGGCTCTAGCAGCAGTCCATGTATGGGACCACCACGGGTGAAGAGAAGTCTCCAATTAATATCCTTATGTTTGTTGTGTCAGATGGAACCCACATGAAATTGCAAAGTCAAAAATAGCCTTTCCTTAGAAAATAATTATGAAGCTATAAAAATGCCGTCATTGCTTTTTTCTACTTCCCTTTTCCTTCTTCTCCTTTGGGCCCCCTAAGTGAGACTGCTGCCAAAATCCATCACTGTCCAGACATCCTAGGAAAGCACAGCTCTGGCTGGTAAGCCCCATCAGGCACACATCCACAGGGCCTTGCCGGGTGCTCTGGCACAGGCATCACCATCTTCAGGTTGAAACAGACCAACTCAGCTATTTTATCCCCAGTCTTCCTTCATTTAAATAGCTCCAAAAACTACATTCAGGTGTCCATAATTGAAGGAAAGAACAGAACTCCCCTGATCTTATTCTATTTAGACATGGACATTTTATGACTTCTCTTTATTCATTAGCTCTTAAATGTTTTAACATCCTTGTTTGTATAACAGTTAACCCGCGTTTCTATTCGGGAGGCTTTGTTAATTACACCAGTGTTGTCTGACTTCCCTTGTAGAGCTGTAGAGGTAAGGATATGAGACTGATAAACATTTCTCTACTTCAATCACTTTTTTTACAGCATTATGAGCACCCACTTGCGTGATAGTCTTGAAGATTATTGGTGAGTCTACACTGTTTTTCCCAGATCATAAACAAAGTGGAGTCTACAATTTCCACTAGTTATCAGTTGGTTAAAAATACATTAGCCTACTCAAAAGCCTCCAGTGGCTCCTTACTACACAGTTTAAATTCTTCTGCTAATTGTTAAGACACTTGTAACACGGCCTTACTGAGTACCCACTGTCCCTCACGAGAACCCCAGCCCCATCCCGCCACACTGTCCTGCTGCTCCCCACCTCCTCACCTGTCCCAATGCTTTTTCTGTTGTATTTCAGTATATCAGCATAATAACGTAAGCTAAGTTAAGGTCTAATCTCTTCAAGAAAGCTTTCTCCATCTTTTCCAACTTACTTTTATCACCAATTTCTCCAAATCTGTAGAAAGAAGACCTTAACAAAAACTGGCATTTAAAATTGGCATTTACTTAAATGATGTTTCCTAGTTGATGCCATTGAATCAATCTAATCTTATCAACTAACTTTACAAGCTTCATAAGCACAAGAAATACTTGCTTCAGTCATTTCCTAGTGAATACTGCCTATACAAAAAGAAAAGAATTCTGAACCACTACTGCTAGGTTCAGTTCCCAACCAAAGCACTCCAGACACAGATACCACTTATCTGTCGCTGGAAATTTGCATGTTGCTATGGTGATGAGCAGGTTCTGCTGTGCTTCCAGACTAGTGAGGACTAGGAGAAGAAGCAAATGGCAATCTACTTATGAAAACCAACTAATAAAAACTTTTGGATTATAATAGTCTGATTCACAACTAATTGTGAGGATAGTGCAAAACCAGGCAGCTTCTCATGCCGTTGTGTTTGGGGTTGCTGAAGGCAAACTCCACGGCAGCTAATAATAACAATTCCAAAAAGGGGATCAATATATGCAAATGCATGTACACCTGGTGCACAGTGGTTAAATGGTAAGGTTGCTAACCCAAAACTCAGCAGTTCGAATCCACCAGCCTCTCCTTGGACCCCCTACGGGGCAGCTGTACTTTGTCCTCTAGGGCCACAGCGAGTCTGAATTGAATCAGCAGCGAGTTATTGAGAGATTAAAACATTAGGGCTATCAAGTCTGAAATAAAGGTACAGGTCCAAGTTACTAGGATCATTATTTATCAGTCTCTTTCTATCACCAAAATCAGCTGGGAAAAAAAGTGGCTTGGAGATTCCCCAGCTTTCTACTTCCTAGCTATCTTAGGCAAGCAAATCAATCCTGCAGCCATTTAAAAACAAGCATAAAAATACTTACATTTCATTGACTTCTTTGATTTCTTTAAATATACTATATATATCTTGCCTCAGTGCCTTTGTACATGTTTTCCCCTGCCTAAAAATTTCTTCCTGTCATATTTATCTAGTTAACTCCCACTTATACTTCAATACCACATTCTTAATTCAGGAAGCTTTCCTTAATCTTTTCTCACCCTATTTTAACTACTCATTCAATGTCCGTCTTCCATGGTATATACTGCACTAGGAAGCACTGACCACATTATATCGCTCCAAACTGCGTGCCCAGTATATTCTGTCTCACAAATAGTAGGAACATCATAGCTATCAATTTATAAGCATGTTACTATTACTAGTCATTAAATATATGTTTTCCTTTCTCTAACTTCTTATTATACTGTATTTGTTTTTAGTTAAAATCCCCTATATGACTTTTCTTACTCTTTAATGTGTTTCTTTACATTTGATTATGGTCACCAACCACCATGAAATAATTTGATGTTGGAAAACATGAAAAACAGAAAAAAAGTGTACGTTACTTAAATTAAGAACATGGCAAGAGCATGTAAACAACACAAACCTGGATTCATGTCCTTTTTGTGTGACCTGGCTAAATGGAGGATTCACGGTAACTGCCAAGTTAATTTCTCACTTTAATATCAAGATAATACTAACTTGGTTCGCTATAGATTTTTTTATTTTACATCAGTTAATGTGAAACTGTTTAAAATTAAGTGAATAGAGAGAAAATACTACAGAATGAAATAGGAGAAGGTAAATGTGGAAACCACTCTTTGTATGCAAGCCATTATCATTATGTACTACACACTGGAGTAGATTTTAGTGATGGAGAATACAAAAAAATTAAATTGATAGTCATTAATATTATACACTGAGCATGAGTATTTTCAGTCTCATTAAAAGTGCACAAATTATAATCCAGAATGATATATGTCCTAAAAAATGAAGAAAAAAAAAATCACTTACATGGCAAATGAGAAATTTCCTTTATAAAACCCAATATCTTCATAATCAAAACAGTATAGTTCTAACTTATCAGACATATTAGGGAGACTAATTGTTGGAAACCCTGGCAGAGGAGCAGTTAAGTGCTAGGGCTGCTAACTGAAGGGTTAGCCATTCCACTCTAAGATGTTAATGAGGGAGGCTGGGAGGCAGCAGTCCCGGTAGTGAGGCAGGACTCAGTGGAAGACTGTACTGTGCCTCAAGGCAATCTGTTGGGATAAAAAGGAAAGAGAAGCAAGCAGAGATTTGGGGATGTCGTATTATCAGGCCAGAAGCAGAACTGGGAACAGAGAATGTCCTTTGGACACATGAACCCTGCCCCTCAGGAGCTCCCAGTCCAGTGAAAGATTGATGACGAGACCCTCCCTCTAGAACCAACAGAGCTACAGCTGATGCCTTGAATTTGGACTGTCATCTACCTACCTGTCTGTGAGAAAATGAGGAAACTTCTCTTTGTTAAAGCTGGGGAAAAAACAAACAAACAAACAGAAGACCAACAAAACTCCACAGTTTGAATTGGCCAGGCACTCCTTGGAAACTCTGTAGGGCAGTTCTACTGTGTTCTCCAAGGTCACTGTGAGTTCTAGTTGACTCAGTGACACCAAGCCAGTCAAGTGCTGTCCAGGCGGATCCGACTCATGGCAGCCCTAGGGCAGCGGATTTTTTTGTGTGTTGGTGTATAATTCTCAAAATCTAAAAGGCTATACAATAAATCCTCCTTTTAATTTTCTTTGGATTGAGGGGTAAGGAAAGGAAGGACAGGAAAGGGAAAGGGAAAAGGACAGGGAAGGGGAAGGGGGGAGAGAGAGAAAGGAAGAATGAAAAAGAAAGAACAAAAAAGAAAGAAAGGAAGAAAAAAGAAAGAACGAAAAAGGAAGAACAAAAAAGAAAGAAGAAAGAAAGAAAAAGAAATTTATACTATGCAGCTTTATTTACACAAGTATTAATGAAAGAAAACTTTCTCAACAAAACAAGTAATGATAACTACTCACTCAAGCAGCCACAGTCAGATTTGGCTGACAGTACTTGGCAAAGCAATAGTCCCTGGGGGAGTTTTCAAATAAAATTACACTACACAAACAGTTAAAGAATTGTAGTTGATGCCAATCTATATGGCAAATTTTGTTAGGGTATTTTCAGGCATGTAAGAATTAAGAAACTGAAATACAACTCCCAGAAATTTGACTTTCCATCTTCCTGTGATGGAAGAATCATACCATTATGTTTGTCTTACACAAATATAAAAGTCTGTGCAAATTATGGCTTATTTGTACTCTGAAACCTGGCTTATGTCGTCCCTGGTTTATGAAGGAAAGATATCACTGAAGTGGAGGAAAATACTACAGGGGCTATTCAAAAATACATGTATTACATCAATAAAAAGAAAATGAAATAAGAAAGGAAATTTTATAAGGTAGGAAAATAATGAAGTCATTTTCTTTTGAAGAAATAAGAATAGATATGGAAAGATAAAACTAGCATCATCTGTGTATTTGTTTAACACTACATTTTGTCTAATAAACTTTCATAATTAAATATTGCGGGTCATCATCTAGAAACACTGGTAGCACAGTGGTTAAGAACTATGTCTGCTGACTAAAAGGTTGGCAGTTTGAATCTACCAGGTGTTCCTTGGAAACTCTATGGGCAGTTCTCCTCTGTCCTATAGGCCCCTATGAGTCATAATCAATAGCAATTTTTTGTTTTTTTCATCATTATCTTAAACTTAGTGCCAGGAAGGTGAATTATACCCGTATTGAATATTTCTCATAAACAGGTCAAATGTTTACCTTGCTTTATCGTCTTACAACATATTAAGCACTCATAGGGAAGCACTTTACTGAGAGAGCTAGTATGCTCACGGCCAACAGGATGAAATGTCAAAGCTTTAAAATGCAGGAAAAAAAATGAATTTAATGAGACAATGTGCAGATAATGTAGTGGGGCTCATCTGTATGCCCCATCTTGCATCACCATTTCCCTTGTGCCTCCACAAATTTCAGGACCATACCCAGAAAGGAAACAAGAATTTATACGTATCTTCTGATTGTCTTTTTGTCTATTTAAGAGACTGTTAAATAAACTGTCATTAGATCCAGAAAAGTGAGAAGCACTGTAACGTGAGAAAAGGAACACAAACATAAATGCTGATATTAACGTGAATAATGAACAGTTAATTCAGACTTGTCTGTAGACATTATTATATATTGGTTTTAGGACACTCATTGGGACCAGCAGCTAGTATTTCTAGCCTGTATCTTAAAGCAGATTTTTGGGCTCTATGTAAGTTAACATAGGCTATTATAAACAAATAAGACATGCTGTTGTTGTTAGGTGCCATCAAATTGATTCCAACTCATAGTGACCCTACGCACAACATAACAAAACACTGCCCAGTCCTGGACCATCCCCACAATGGCTTTTATTCTTAAGCCCATTGTTGCAGCCTCTGTGTCAATCTATTTTGTTGAGGGTCTTCCTCTTTTTCACTGACCCTCCACTCTACCAAGCATGATGTCCTTCTCTAGGGATTGATCCCCTCTGACAACTTGTTCAAAGTATGTGAGATGCAGTCTTGCCATCTTTGCTTCCAAGGAGCACTCTGGTTGTACTTCTTCCATAAAAGGTCTGTTTGTTCTTTTGGCAGCCCGTGGTACATTCTATATTCCTCTCTAATACCACAATTCTCTCCTGTCATCCTTATTCATTGTCCAGATTTTGCATGCATATAATGCCACTGAAAATACCATGGCTTGGATCAGGTGCACCTTAGTCCTCAAGGTGACATCTTTATTCTTCAGGAGTTTAAAAAGGTCCTTTACAGTGTGTTTTCCCAAAATGCAGTGTGTCTGTTTTTTCTTTTTATTGTCATTAAGTGAAAGTTTCCAATCCAAGTCAAACTGCCACATAAAACCCTGAGCACTCGTCTCTCTACAACTATGTCTGGTCACCTCGGCCTGTGACAACATACTCTTCTTGTCCAGTATCTACTCCAGTACTCTTCTTTAATTCCAGTAACTACTCAACCAAAACTTATCCCACCCTCTCCTCGTCTGTCTAAAAAGAAACCAGTAGGACAGTCTCATATATATTAAACCATAAAGTACACATCACCTGGATCATTCTGTCTCCCCAAGTCCAGTCCATTCATTGAAAAGTTGGCTTCAGTACTGTTTTCAGCTCTGGGCTAGCAGCAAATCTAGGGGCCATGTTCTCAGGGGACCCTCAAGTTGTTGGACTATCAATTCCGGTCTTTTAATAGAATTCTAGATCTGCACACCACTTTCTTTCATGCTATGTCAGGGACTATACATTGTGTTCCCTATTAGGACTGTCCTTGGTGGTGGCTGGGCACTATCTAGTTCTTGCAACTTCACACTGGTGCAGTCTCTCGATCATATGGGTTTTTGTGTCTCCTGGGGTCACTTTTCTTTAGGTCTTTGATGTTCTCAGTTTTCACCTGTTCCAGGTGGGTTGGGACCAACTGATGTTCCTTAGATGGCAGCTTGCTAGGTTTTAAGACCCCAGTGCCACACGTCAATATAGGGAGCAGAAGACTCTCTTAGTGAAAGACTAGTTATGTTGATTGACCTCAATATCCCTTGAGCATGCGGTCTCCAAACCCCTGTTCCTGATACTCTGTCTTTAGAAACGTTGGGTTGAGTTTAGAAAACCTGTTAGCTTATGGTGTAGTCCAATTATGCTGAACAGCCTTCTACAGTGTGCTGCCACTCCCTTCACCTAATTGAATTCCTGTTGACTATCTAATCTATGAACAAACCTCTCCTTCCCTCCCCATGCCTGTAGCCATCAAAGAGTACTTTTTTCTGTGCATGAGCTTTCCTTAAGTCCTTGTAATAGTGGTCTCATACAATACTTGTCCTTTTGCAGCTGGATGATTTCACTCAGCATAATGTCTTTCAATTGATTCCAGGTTATGAGACATTTCATAAAATCAGTATTGTTCTTTATCATTGCATAGTGTTCCATTGTGTATATATACCATAGTCTGTTTATCCATTCATCTGTATCAGGGCCCCTAGGTTGATTCCATAATTTTAACACTGTGAACAGTGCTGCAATACACATCTGTGCATGTATCTATTCATGTGAATGCCTTTATTTCAGTAGGATATATTCCAAGCAGTGGGATTGTTGGATCATATGATATTTCTATTTCCAGCTTTGTAAGAAAGTGCTAAATTTCTCTCCAAAGAAGTTGTACCATTTTACATTCCCATCAGCAGAGTGGAAGAGTTCCTGACTCTCCACAGCCTCTCCAACATTTGTTGTTTTGTGTTATTTTGGATTATGGCTAACCCTGTAGGGGTTAGATGGTATCTCATTGTAGTTTTGATTTGGATTTCTCTGATAGCTAATGGCCATGAGCATTTTCTCATGTTTATTTTGGCTGCCTGTATGTCTTCTTTGGAGAAATGTCTGTCCATATTTTTGCCCATTGTTAAATTGGATTATTTATTTGCCTTTTTCCTGTTAATATTTTGCAATACCTTGTAGACTATGGAAATGAGAGCAAAGAGTCTTAATTTCTTGACTGCTGCTTCCATGGGCATTGATTGTGGAAATGAGTAAAATGAAATCCTTGACAACCACACTCCTTTTTCCATCTATCATGATGTTGCTTACTAGTCCAGTTGTGAGAATTTTTGTTTTCCTGATGTTGAGGTGCAGTCCATATTGAAGGCTGTGGTCCTTGATCTTCACCAGTAATTGTCTCAAATCTTCTTCATTTCCAGCAAGTAAGGTGGTATCGTCTGCATAACGTAGGTAGTTAATGAGTCATCCTCTAATCCTGATGCCTCAGTCTTCTCCATATAATCTACCTTCTTGGATTATTTGCTCAGCATACAGACTGAAAATGTATGATGAAAGGATACAACCCTGATACACACCTTTCCTGACTTTAAACCATGCAGTATCTCCTTGTTCTAAAATACAGAAGTATATATATTAAATAAACCATAAAGAAGAATATGATTACATCTGATAATTTATAGAATTGATTTTTTATCTCCCATGGAGTGCAATTTATTCCATATACATAATCTTCTCTTAACCACAAGAGCAGAAGGCAAACCATTAAAACTGTACAAAATCAATTAGCAAACAATTACAAATCTGGCTGGCAAAAGGACAGTAATCTTTATGGAAACAGACAGCCACATCTTGCTTCCACAGAGCAGCTGGTGAGTTTGAGCTGCTGACCTTTTGTTCAGCAACTGAGTGCTTAACCACTGTGCCATCAGGGTACCTACAGACCGGTTTTGAGGGAGAAATGTTTTATAGAAAAAGGACACAAAATCAGAAAAGGTAAACATCCACCTCTGAACATAGCCATAACTTTGGCAAAGGGTTAAATTCCTAAGACCAGAATCAATGATACACTGAAAACGTCTTTCTAGTGCAAATGCATGGTTTCTCATAGTATCGTCCTGACACAGCTTGGAAAACTGAAGTGCACGATCTCAAGTGTAGGGCAGAAATGCAAGGCTCCAGACAGGCAATCTTCATCTTATCAAGTGGATGTTGGCAAAGCTTAATTGTAAAGGGACAGGCAGTTATTTACTTAGGCTCTGCTGGCCATGCTCTGTCACAGCTATTCAACCTTGCCCTTGTAGCATTAAAGCAATAATGGACAACACATAGATGAATAAGTGTAGCTACATTTCATAAAATGCTAGTTACAAAAACAGGCCACAGTCATGGGCAGACTTGTACTAAGGGCAGTAGTTTACAAACTCAATAAAGAATCTACTTCTAATCCAAACCTAATTAAGAAATCAGAAGTCATTAGTCTTATGGGTATTCATAGTGAAAATGTAGTAAATGAAATCTTGCTAAATACATAATTAACCCTCAGATGTCCTTTAATGCAAAATTATTTTATATCACATTTGATTCCACTCGACGGCACTTGGCTTGGCTTTGGCTAATGATAACTTAGAATTTGGAAGAAGTCTTAGCTTTCAACTATTTAATCCAAACTTCTAATCTTTTATCCAAACTTCTAATTTTAAAAAATAGAAACCGAGGCCCAACAAATTACATAATTAAAGAAGGTTAAGAGTCACTACTTTTTTTAACATAAAGTGTTCAAACAAATAATGAAATGTGATCATTTGAATTTTAAAAATGTAAAGCATAGAAATCTTTTAAAGAAAAGTTAATAGATTTCAAATGACTTAGAAGAACTGTATCTTTCAGATAGTATATTCTAAATAAGTCAGCAAAATAAATCGTTACATTATAAAGCAAAAAGCTTAAGAGCAAAATAAACTTTTAATGTAATTTTCACTTACTTCTTAAAGTAGAATACAACTAAGCTGCTAAACATTTATACACATTTTTTTAAACAATTTGAAGACACATCTCAGGTCTCTGAGAAAATGGGAGGTAATTTTTGTTGTTTTCCAAGCAACATCTGGAAATTCTTCATAGTTACATGCTCATAAGGCTTGGTGGAAATGCACTACATTTTTAGGCAGCCCAGGAAAACCAGTGAAAATGGTTCTCACAAGCATAGGCTCAAACACATGGAAGTTAATTAAGTTTGTGTAACACATAAACGAAAGTTTAAAAACTGAGAAAATTTGCAAGCTTATAGTTTAATAAGTTTAAGCTGATCAATTTTAAGCATAATATAAACTTGAATCACAGTATTCTCTAAAGAATTTTAATTTAAAATTAGCAAAATACTAATAATGGGTTAAATAGTCACTGTCTCCTCATATATTGTTTCAATTAAAGTGTTGCCATTTTTAATTATCATGATTTCATGCCCATCACTTGTCTCAAAATTCTTTGTACCAAATTACTTGGTACAAAATTCCAAGGGAATAATCACCTATTCTAAATACAGCCATAGTTCGAACTGCCTCTTCATCTCTATTGAAAACAAAAACAATGCCATATACAATGGATTATACTTTCCTTTCTCGTCTCTTCTGACACCAGTAAGCACTTCATGGCCAGTGAATTGTGCAAACAATTTACTTCAGCAAAAAAGTGCTCTATCTACCACTTTTAAAATTTTTTTTTTCAGAGTTCTACTTTTTTTCTTTTATCCCCATCATATAAGAAGATCCTAGGAGCAAAGGTTTAGGTAAAGTTATAAAGAGGATACAACAAGGGTTTCCTAAATCTGTGTATGAAGTCACAGGATCAACTCTAAACTGTAGATGCTTAGAACTAATGCAACTCAATGTTGCCAGGGATTTGATAACTAAACTGTGACGCAGACTACTAAACAGGCCCCACAATAGCTCCTGGTAGCACATTGGTGAGAAGACACAAATACGAAGACGAAGGCTTGAAACACTAAACTGACATCAAAACCACAGCCCACAGGAGGCACAGCAAGATTTGTAATCTGAACATAACTGGTTGAGTTGTCTGTAAAAACAAAACATATTGACATTCTTGTAGGGTTTTAACAGGATTTAGAATTTGCTATCATATTTACAATATTCAAAGAACAATAAAAAGTTATTTAGCATAAAAGGACCAGTAAAATCTCAATAACTCTCAAGGGGGGAAAAAAATCAATCGATATTAACCTCAAGAAGACCCAGATAATCATCAACTACTTTTAAACAGATATACTATAGTAGGACTTGACGGCAATGAATATGACCTAGACAGTGATTTCTTCTTTCCCCACCCACTGACAGTAACCACCAATGAAGATCAGTCTCTGTACCCATATATCTGTTGGAATCCTGGTGGTACAGTGGTTAAAAGCCCACTAGTTATTCCATGGAAACCCTATGGGGTCACTATCTGTCAGAACTGACTTGGTGGCAATGAGTTTTGTTTTTCAGTTTGGTATAAACACAAAATCTCTTGAAATTAATGATAGACATTCTCAGCAAGGGAAAGATAAATTATACATACATATATAAAAACCTGGGAAGTTTTAGAACTGGAAAGTGAAAGAGTTGAAATATCCAAGACAGTGTGGAACCAATGAAAGGATAGATACCAGCATCAAGGGAACTAAACAGAGTCCAGAAATATGTACACAGGCATAGCTGGTTTTTCATAAAGGTGCCAAGGCAATTCAGTTTAGATAGTCTTTTCAAGAAATGGAAAACCTGGTGGTATAGCAGTTAAGTGCTACTTCTGTTAACCAAAAGGTTGGCAATTCAGATCTGCCAGTCACTCCTTGGAAACTCTGTGGGGCAGTTCTACTCTGCGCTGTGCGGTGGCTATAAGTCAGAATTGAGTTGGTGGCAGTGATTCTTTAAGAAATACCATTAGAATAATTTGACACACATAAAAAGTTACAGACTGATACAAAATATTTCCAAGTCACATATCCAACAAAGGACTTGTAAGACAAATGTATAAACAACCCTTAACATTTTTAAAAAAGAAAAAAGGCAAAAGATTTGAAAGAGCACTTCAAGGAAGCTACATGAACAGCAAATAAGGATGTGAAAAGACGCACATCATTAGTTACTAGGGAAACACAAACTAACAAATGTGAGATGCCACTATACCTGTAAGACTACAATAAACATAAAACCGATAATATCAACCATCACTGTGACTGTAAAACTGGAACTTACTCATTTCTGCAAAATACAAAATGGCAGAGGTACTCCGGAAAATAGATCAGGCATTTTCTTACAAAGTCAAATGCGTATTTTCCATATGGCCCAGCAATCACACTCCCAATTATTTACCCAAGAAAAATGAAAGCTTAAGATCACATAAAAATCTGTCAGTAAATGTTTAATATCAGCATTATTTATAATTTCCAAAAGCTTAAAACAACCAAATATTCTTCTATATTTCATGGTATAAACAAAGGTACTATATCCATAACAACCAAATACCTTTCAGTAACAACCAAACCCACTGCTGTTAAGTGCATTCTGACTCACAGTGACCCTACAGAGCAGAGTAGAACTGCCCCAGAGAGGTGCCAAGGAAACCCTGGTGGATTTGAACTGCTATCCTTTTGGTTTAGCAGCCATAGCACTTAATCACTGTGTCACTGTGGTTTAAAAAAGGAACACATTATGGATAAGCACAGTGTATACATTAATCTCAACTGCATTACACTAAAGGAAAGAAGCGAGATTCAAAGGGTTACATGCTACTTAATTCCATTTATATTCTTCAGCAGACAAAACTAGAGGGACAGATAAAAAGTTATCTTCCGTCAGGTATAGCGGTGGTGAGACAGTATGGCCACAAAAGGGCAGGATGAGGTCATTCTTTTTGTTTTAGGGGACCTGATGAGCAGCTTGATTGTGGTGGTAGTTACTCTGCACACTTGTTAAAACTAACAGAACTCAGACAACATACAGACGATAGGTACACAGATCGACAAACAGCACTGTATATAAATTTTATTTAAAATGTGTTAAAAATAACACATCCAAAATGAATAAGATATGCAAAATATTCTATTTGGGCTAAGCTCACTAGCAAAGTCTATGTTTTGAAAATAATGGTGATGGAGTACCTTTGGTTTACTAACCCTCTGTGCAATATACAGAATCCCAGTTCTACACAGTCGTTGTAATTAATGGTGTGGAAATCAGACTATCAGTTAGAACTAGAGATAGCCACTTGAGAGTCACTTGATGTGTACTAAGAGGATAAATGTAATAATTCAGAGAGAAAAAAGGATACACACATACATTTCTTTCAAACATTACTCTAAAAGTTTAAAAGTCATTAAAAATCCAGCCTACGTAATTATGAAAAGACAAGCTCTTTAAAAAGAAAATAATTGTTTTCTTTAAACAATTTAAACTACTTTTTCTTTAAACAGAAGTACAGTAGAAGCTACATATCCATCATCATAGAGTCAATTCCAATTCATAGGAAACATATGGTACAGAGTAAAACTTCCCTGTAAGGTTTCCAAGAAGAAGCTGGCGGATTTGAACTGCCAACCTTTTGATTAGCAGCCAAGCTTTTAACTACTTCACCACTGGGGTCTCCAGGAGCTACACAGCATTGATAAATACTAGAATAAAATCTAGATACAAAAGAGAATGGCAATAAAATGTAAACAGAGAGAAAATTAATGAAAGTTTCTTGATTGTTGACTAACCCAAACAAACTCACTGCCATCGAGCCAATTTCAACTCATACTTATCCTATAGGATGGAGTAGAACTGCTCCATAGTTTCCAGGGAGCAGCTTGTGGATTTGAACCGCTGGCCTTTTGATTAGCAGCCATAGCACTCAGCCATTACACCACCAAGGTTTCCTGACTGTTGACCAGGATAGGAAAAAAGAAAGAAATGACAGATCTGACTATAACACATTTACACTGCTTTTTTCTTTAGTTGCTGATGAAGGGTTCTAGCTGATGAATTTGGGAGGAGGTTGTTCATAAAATAAAGAATTGATAAAGTATGAAAACTAAAGAAAAGTTTCACAGCAAACACAGACAAATTCTTACAGGAGTGATAGAACAAACCATAATTTACTTCAGTTTCAAAAAACAAATGTAGTATATATACACTCTTACGGAAAAATCTCTTTATCCTTTGAACTAAAATCATTTTTCTACTCTTCTCTTAAATTACTTTTTAATTCTCCTTTTAAATAGATGCTATGTACTTAGTTGATAGCAGAACATCAACGACTAATTTCATATCATAATATCCACCTCAAGACCTTAATGAGAATATGTGGCATATAAAAGAATTCAATGAATATATAGTGACTGCATAGACATACAAATACACTGAGACAATTCTCATATGCTGGTACAGCAAGTTTATACATAAGCAAATTTTTAAAAAGCTATTGTTTTATCTGTTGTGCACAGGGTCACTATGAATCAGAACCAACCTGATGCACCTAACAACAACAAAGACATTATAGTTATAGGTATTATTTATTGTGCATTTACTTTGTTACTGTTACCATGGGAAGAATCTTTTGTTTTCTTACTTAGTCATCAAAAATTCTGGAAGTTTGGTTCAAAAACCACTTATTAACAAACAATATAAAGACATGAGCACTAAGGAAATACAACCAAAGTATATATTAAGAGCTGCTCAGCACACACAAAATGTATCTTAATTTAGATATTTCATTAGAAAATCAAATTCTAACTGCATAGTAAACCAATCAGAGAAATGGCATGGAAAAGTAAATTACAATGCTTCTATCTGGCTCAAAAGTTTCAAATTTCACATTATATAATCCCATGAATAGCTTTCCGTTTTGTAAAAACTACTCTTTTCACTTTGCTGATCTCTTCTGAAAGTCTGGTACCAAATTCCTTTTTGTTCCATTTTTAGCAAGCACCCTATTTTATTATGAACAAAATATGTTGTGCTGGGAAAAAATACATTAGCTAAAGATTGTGTGTGGTAGAGCGAATAATGGTCCCAAATGACATCTGTATCCAAATCCCAAAAGCTGTGACTATATTACCTTTCATGGCAAAGGAATTTTGCAGATGTGAATAAATTAAGGATTCTAAATTAGAAATACTATCCTGGATTAAGTTTGTCTGGTGAGCCTAATGTAATCCCAAGGATTCTTGTAATAGAGCAAAAAAACCAAACCTGTTGACCTTGAGTTGATTTTGACTCACAGCGACTCTATAGGACAGAGTAGAACCACCCCAGAGCTTCCAAGGAGTGGCTTGTAGATTCAAACTGTCAGCTTTTTCTTAGGTAGCCAAAAGTTTAACCACTGTGTCATCAGGGCTAATCATTAGAAAGAGACGTTTTAACAGAAGAAGCAGAGGTTGAAGTCATACTGTGTGCATATTGAGGAAGCAACCAGAAGCCAAGAAATGTATATGCACACTAAAAAAATGAAAGACAAAAAAATGGATCCTTACTTAGAACCTCAAGAAGGAATACAGCTCTGCCAGCATCTTTAAGTTGATTGTTGTCTGAAACATGGGTTGGACAATTCAGTAACAATAAATAAATAAATGCAAGGAAAGAGTCAGTAACTGTCAAGATAGTCCATTAAAACTATACATTGTAGACAAATGAGAGAAAAAAAATGACAGAAAATGTATATTCTTGTACCAAGTAGACTACAGAACAGAACCACAGGAACCTGTGAGGCAATTAAAAAAATAAAATAAAATCAAGCACACTGTGGCATATATTTGTGCAATAAACAATATCCAGTTCAGTTTTCAGAAGTCTTAACTATAGTTAATTCATTCTTGATGTTCATATATGCCAAGAGGTGATTATCCAGAGTGATGAGATATAGTAGACATATACATTTGCTGTATTACATTAATTTTAATATGTTTTTATATGCCAAGCCAAGCCAAGTGCCATCGAGTCAGATCTGACTCATGGCGTTTTTATACGAGGAAGGATATAATTTCTTGAATATCAGCAAATAGTTAAATCATGTAATAGTAAAATGAAAAATATTAATTTTACAGCTTTCAAAAAAATTTCTTTTAGAAAATAAGCAAGAGAGTTATATAAAGTTTTAATCAAGTGAAAGGCTATGATAATTTGATGTATATTCTTGTACCAAGTAGACTACAAGTCTTCAACCCAGTTTGCACATAAAAATCACTTTGAGAATTCTGGAAATAAACTCCATTTCCCAACCCTACCCTGAGAGATTCTGACTTTATCTGAGATAAAGTGTAGATATCAATATTGTTTTTAAATCTTTCAGGAGATTCAGGGTTAAGAGTCAGCAATACAGACCTCATTTTTTTTTCCTAAAATACAACTGTTTTCATAACCTTTGCTTAGTACCAGAAACATTGGGGGAAATATTCACAGTTATAACAATATAAGCAGGCAACAGATACATTATACAGGTGTGTATTTGCTATGCTCTCTATTACACTGGAGGACGCAGTCCTTCACAGGTAAAGCTAATATAGTTTTATTGATGTAAGCATACATGGTTGACTAATTTCCTGAATTCCATGACACCCACATGTGGCAACCACTATGTTATTCAGCTATTTCAAAACCCTAGAATTGAATGTATTTTGCTAACAATATTTTAAATAACTTTAATCTTAAATTGACTGAAGATTCATTGCACAATACTAATTCTCTTAGAGTTTTTTTCCAATAAAAACTAAAACCTACCAATTCTGTAGTGAATAATTAAGGTCTCCTTCAGAAAATGTTGATACAGCTTACTGGAATTAAGTATACACATAACATCTCACAAGAGAAAAATATATTTCTTTTTTTTTTCTAGAACATAGCAAAACTTGATTTGGATAAACAGGCTCAAATTGTGTCTTCAAACTGACAAGGATGCCCCATTTCTGTGGTTTTATATAAAAACAATTTTTTAAAATGATTTTGTGATCTGTAAGGATGGAAAAGACCTATGATACAAATGATTATAAAAGCTTTGCTGAAGTTATAAAGACAATATTGGAGAAAAACAGGATGCCAGGGTAAAACCTCCAAATTTTTTTTTCCCTGAGTGATTCGACCTTCACTATAGTCAAGACTCAGGAACTGCAATTAATTTCATCAAAGTTTAAAAGAAATATAGTGGATAGAGTCAAGATGGCAGACTAAACACAGGTCTCCCTAAATCCCTCTGGAAATCCCTCTGGAAACTGATAATTAAATGAAGCCTTCTGGATACCTAGTGAGCCCTAGGACATGGTACAGGGCTGTTAATTTGGACTTCATACCACTGAACGGAAAACTTCTTCTCTTTTGCTGACCCCCACTCTTGGTGAGTGCTTGCTATCACAGACCAAACATAACTCGCCATTTTGACTTTTTTCTTCTGTCTTATCTGGCAGGCAGAGCTGGGATTCGACTAGCAACTAACCTCAGATTCACTGCTGGTAAGATCAGCAGGCGAAACTGCCATATTTTGAGAGCCTGGCTTTGGACTCTGTGTGTCTCAGCACCTTTGGCCTCTCTTTCCACTTCCACCATTGACTAGCCTGTACTGAGCAAGGCAGGCAGGAAGCTTGTGCAGGATACCATCTTGTTCCACCGGGAGGTGAATTACCCATACGGAGGCTTCTGCGAGACCTAATTCCTAGGCTGGGAGGCAGGACCTGCCCAGAGGAGAGCACTTTTCTGGCAGAAAAGCAGTATTCCACACAGTGTCACCTACGGCTGGGTCTCAACAGCAGAGGCCAGCAGGGCTGTAGCCTTTCTGTATTTTGAACTAGCTTATAACATCTGGGGTTAGATACAGAGGTGCTTACTTTGCCAGCTGGGAAGATGGACCTATACACCTAAAACCTGACTGACTTCGGAAGTTGTCAGGTACCTTTTACCTTACATTGTAAGACAGCCTAGAAAACCAACTGTGGCACATCCTCAGGCATCTCTCCCAGTCTATATTAACGCACATGGTGCCCCAAAAGCAACAAACTCTGGAGAAAAGCATAATCAAGAAATCACTCATGTCTTCAGAAGGCCTGCAAAAGAAACAACCAAATAACGTCCCATACGAAGAAATCTTTCTGAAACTTTCAGAAGGTGAATACAAAAGGATTATATAGAGAGCCCTCCTAGACCTTATACAAAATGCAGTAGAATAAAAGGAAAAATTAAACAAGATGCTCAACCTGATGGAACATCAGTACTTGGAAATCCCACAGACCAGGAACAAAATCAAAGACACAGAAACTTCAATTCAAAGCCAAGAAAATAAAATGGAACAAATGGAAAATAGACTTTATGACTTGGAAGACAGAGCTACTGACTCCAGCATCTATGAGGAGAAATCAGAAAAAAAGAAACAAGAAAAATGAAGAAGCATTAAGAAGCATGTGGGACTCTATTAAGAGAAACAATCTACAACTAATTGGAGTTCCTGAACAGGGTAAGACACCTGAGAACACAGACAGTATTGTTGCTGAGCTGCTGACAGAAAACTTTCAAGAAATTATGAAAGAAGAGAATATAGATAAAAAAATACATAAGATTTTATTATCATTTATTTATTTATTTATTTTATTTAACATGACTGAGTGAAAATGTACATTCCCGTATAAATTTACATGCCCACCTATATGCAGCTTCCACTGCTCTCCCTGCCCAGTGACAGCACACTATTCCTCTCTGCTCCATACATGTCTCATCCTCCCAACAGTCTCCTTTCCCATCCTCTCCACCCACTCTCCTTCCTCTAGCCAGAGGTCAGCAGGATGATATCCTATGGATGTATAGAACCATAAAGTGCTTCCAATATATGGTCACTCTGCATTACCAAGTCCAATCCATTTGTGTCCGAAGAGTGGATCTTCATTATGATTTATGGACAAGGGCAGCATCAGGGCCAGGGGCCATGCTCCCAGGGGAACCCTGAAACTACTGGACCATCAATTAAGGTCATTTAGTGGAGACCTCAGGATGTAGCCCTTTTTATTCTTGTGTTGCCAGTGAGACTCAACTTAGTGAGCTCCATCACGGCTATCACTGGTGGTGGCCGGGTACCATCCGGTTCTTCTGGTCCCAAGTCGATGTAGGCACCCACTCATGTGGGTCTCTCTGTCTTTTAGGTTGTCTTTACCACATGTGATTTTGGTCCTCGGTGAGCATCCGTTCCTGCTGAGTTGGGACCATTTGCTGTGCCCTCAGATGGCAGCTTGGCAGCTTTTAAGACCCCAGATGCCACTCACCAATGTGGGGTGCAGAGAGCCCTCTTACCAAAACACTAGTTGTGCCAACTGGCCTTGATGTCGCTTAAGAGCATGGTCCCATGTCTCCTACCCTAGCTACTCTGTCTTTGCAATATTGGGTTAAGATGGAAGGAGTATTCAAGTTATGCTGAAGTCCACTTACTATTGTTCTTGTTTCTAATGTTTGCTATCACTGATTTCACCCAACCAGATTTCTAGCAACTATCTAATCTAAACCCTCCCTGCCTCGCCCTCCCTCCCTCCCCTCCCTTGCAACTGTCAAAGAGTCTTTTCTTCTATACATAAGTCTGTTTTTGAGATCTTATGGTAGAGGTCTCATACAATATTTGTCCTTTGTCGCTGACTACTTTCATTCCAACATAATGTCTTCCAGTTGAAACCAGGTTAGGAGATGGTTCCTGGAATCTTCATTATTCTTTATCATTGTGTAGTGCTCCATTGAATATATGTACCATAGTTTACCTATCCATTCTTCTGTTGTTGGGAACCTGGGTTGATTCCATCGTTTGCTATTGTGGACTGTGCTGCAATAAACATTCTTGTGCATGTGTCTGTTGAAGATAAAGTACCTAGGAATTAATCTAACCAGAGAAATAACAGACCTTTACAAAGAGAACTACAAGCTCTTACTACAAGAGGCTAAGAGAACTACAAGCTCTTACTACAAGAGGCTAAGAGAGATTTAGATAAATGGAAGAACCTATCCCACTCATGGATAGGAAGACTTAACATTGTGAAAATGTCTATTTTACCCAAAGCAATCTACTTATATAATACAATCCCAATACAAGTTCCAGAGTCATTTTTTAATGAGACGGAGAAACAAATCACCAATTTTGTTTGGAAAGGGAAGAACCCAGGATAAATAAGGTACTACTAAAGAAGAAGAACACACTGGGAGGCCTCTCATTACCTGATCTTAAAACATACTACACTGCCACAGTGGTCAAAACAGCCTGGTGCTGGTACAAGAATAGACAGATCGATCAATGGAACAGAATTGAGATCCCAGAGATGACACCATCTGCCTATGAACAGCTGATATTCAACAAAGGCCCTAAGACATTAAACTGGGGTAAAAACAGTACCTTCAAAAAATGATGCTGGCAAAATTGGATATCCATCTACAATAAACTGAAACAAGATCCATATCTTACACCTTATACAAAAGCCAACTCCAACTGGATAAAAGACCTAAATATCAAACCTAAAACGATAAAGCTCATCCAAGAAAAGGTAGGAGCAACAACGGAATTTTTATACACAATGTGGACAGACTCCAAAATCTGTCAAACAAACCACAATCAACAGAAAATAGATAAATGGGAACCATTAAGAATCAAACACTTCTGCTCATCCAAAGACTTTATTAACAGAATTAAAAATACACCTACAGAATGGGAAAAAATATTTGGCAATTCTATGTCAGACTGACGCCTGATCTCCATAATCTATAAGATACTATAAAATATCAATAAGAAGAAGATAAACCATCGAATTAAGTGATGGGCAAAGGAGATAGACAGACATTTCTCCAATGAGGAGATCCAGGCAGCCCAAAAACATATACGGACATGCTCATGATCTTTAGTTATTAAAGGAATTCAAATCAAGACTACAGTGAGATACCATCTCACCCCAACGAGGTTAGCCATGATCCAAAAAACACAAAACAACAAATGCTGGAGAGGCTGTGGAGAAAGGGGAACTCTCCTACACTGTTGGGGGGTTGCAAAATGGTCTGGCCTCTTTGGAAAGCAATCTGGTGTTTCCTTAAAAAAATGGATATAGATATACCATTTGACCCAGTAATTCTACTACTTGGAATATATCCTACAGAATCAAGGCCTTTCACACCAAGATGCACAAGAATGTTTATATAAGATTTTTAAAATTTAATTTTATATTTTTAATATATTTTGGGTTTGAGATATGATGACATTACCTTTAAGAAAATATTACATTAAAATTTAAGGCTGAATTATTTTTTTAGAAAAGTAAAGAATGTATTCTAATTATGTTTTCCTTAAGATCATAATCACTTTCTAAATAAATTTAAAATATATCAATGTCTGTAATTAATATCCACTAAAACTCAGCAAAATAAGAGCTGCCTTATCTTTCATTAGTTCTCATTAGAATCAGATTTTACAGGTGAAAGAATATATAAATGACGCTAAATAATTCAAACTATTTTATTTGCTCCTCTTTATGTAGCTTATGTACTAGGTCCCCAGCTTCAAAGTATAAATAAAATAATATATTGTATCAAGGGCACCACAACAAATATACAAACCTAATCCTAATGGCATGGAATTGATATTAATAGCTATGATCTAAATTCTAGTGTCACAAACATATTATTTAAAAAATAGCATTATATTTGATAATAAGATAGCATTATTAAAAACAGCTACAAAACCCAACAAAAACATATGAAGTCAATGCAAGGCTGTAATATTTGGGATTCCACAACCTGTGTGTGTTCTTCATATGTAACCCATAGCCTGCCATCAAGCTGATGCTGACTCATAGCAACTGCATAAAACAGAGTAGAGCTACCCTGTAAAGTTTCCAAGGAGTGCCTGGTGGATTTGCACTGCCGATCTTTTGGTTAGCAGTTTCAGCACTTAACCACCAAACCACCAGGGTTTTTCTCATATATAACAGAACTTAAAACATCTTTATACCAAGAAACCCAGTGTCATCGAGTCAGATCTGACTCATGGTGACCCTATACTAAGAAATAGAAATATTAAATGGACAATTTCTAAAAAAACTAAAAAACAACATCTTCTATTTTTAAAAAATGCAAATTGTTATTTCATAAATAAAACTTCTGATGTTTATAGTAAGCAACCATTATATTTAAAAACTACTTAATAGACAATTCATATATATACATAAGAAATGTAATTAATCTCTAATGAGCAATAGAGCTAGTGTAACTGTGATTATTATGAATATTTATTTCTCAGTCTGTAAACCCACTCTCTAATTGCTACAAGGATGATAAACATGTACCACTGACCCAAGTCATGGTATTCGTAACTGTATCGTATGCATGTGAGAGCTGGACAATGAACAAAGAAGACAGAAGAATTGATGCCTCTGATTTGCGGTGTTGGAGAAAAATGTTGAATATACCATGAACTGCTGAAAGAACAAACAGATCTGTTCTGGAAGACATACAACCAGAGTGTTCCTTGGGAGCAAAGATGGCAAGACTGTGTCTCACATACTTTGGACATGATGTCAGGAAGGATCGGTCCCTAGAGAAGGACATCATGTTTGTAGACTGGAAGCTCAGCAAAAAAGAAGAAGAACCTTGACGAGATGGACTGTCACAGTGGCTACAAAAATGGGCTTAAGCATAAAAATGATTGTGGACATGATGCGAGACTGGGCAGTATTTTCTTCTGTTGTGCATAGGATCACTACGAGTGGGAATCCACTCTACCGCACCTAACAACAAACTAACAACTGAACAATAAACAAAATCATATGTAATCCATACTCTACATTTGTTTTGTAAAGTATCACTTGGCATCTGGATGAAATACAGTTTCAAATTCTTCTATAGTTGGCCAACAGGAAAGAAAGAAAATACCAAATTGGATGTCAGAGGAGACTCTGAAACTTGTTCCTGAATGTCAAACTGCTAAAGCAAAAGTAAGGAATAGCTAAGTAAAGGACCTAAACAAAGATTTCAAATGGCAGCTCAAGAAGACTTAATAAAATATTATAATGACAAGTGCAAAGAGTTGGAAATGGAAAACCAGATGGGAAGAACACGTTCTGCATTTTTCAAATTGAAAGAATTGAAGAAAAAATTCAAGCCTCAAGTTGCAACAGTGAAAGATTCTACAGGGAAAAATATTAAATGACTCAGGGAGCATCAAAAGAAGATGGAAGGGATACACACAGTCATATCAGAAAGAACTGGCCGATGTTCAGCCATTTGAAGAGGCAGCATATGATCAGGAACTGATGGTACTGAGGGAAGAAGTCAAAGCTGCACTGAAGGCAGTGGCAAAAAACAAGGCCCCAGGAATTGATGGAATAGCAATTAAGATATTTCAACAAACAGACATAGCGCTAGAACTGCTCACTCATCTATGCCAAGAAATTTGGAGGACAGAAACGTGGCAATTGACTGGAAGAGATCCACATTTGTGCACATTCCAAGGGTGATCCAACTGAATGTGGAAATTACCGAACAGTATCATTAATACCACACGGAAGTAAAATTTTGCTCAAAATCACTCAAAAGTAACTGCAACAGTATATTGACAAGGAACTGCCAGAAACTCAGCTGGATTCAGAAGAGGATGTCAACCAGGGATATCACTGCTGATGTCAGATGGATCTTGGCTGAAAGCAGAGAATACTAGAAAGATGTTTACCTGGATTTCGCTGACTATGCAAAGGCATTCCACTTTGTGGATCATAAAAAATTATGGCTAACATTGCATAAAATAGGAATTCCAGAACACTTAATTGTGCTCTTAAGGAATTTTAAGACAGATCAACAGGCAGTCATGCAAACAGAACAAGAGCACACTGCATGGTTTAAAGTCAGAAAAGATGTGCATCAGGGTGGTATCCTTTTATCATATCTTTTCTATTTATATGTTGAATAAATAATCCAAAAAGCCAGATTATATGTAGAAGAACAAGGCATCAGGATTGGAGGATGACTCATTAACAACCTGAATTATGCAGAGGACACCACCTTAGTTGCTGGAAGTGAAGAAGAATTGAAATGCCTACTGATGAAGATCAAGGACCACAGCCTTCAGTACGGATGGCATCTCTACATCGAGAAAACAAAAATTCTCACAACTGGACCAGTAAGCAACATCATCATAAATAATCAAGGCTTTTAAGGATTTCATTTTACTTGGCTCCACAATCAACGTCCACGGAAGCAGCAGTCAAGAAATCAAAAGACACTTTGCACTGGGAAAATCTGTGGCAAAGGATCTCTTTAAAGTGAATAGTAAAGATGTCATCTTGAAGACTAAAGTGCTCCTGGCCCAAGCCATGGCATTTTCAATTGCATCACATGCATGCGAAAGCTGGAAAATAAACCAAGAAGACAGAAGATGAATTGATGCCTTTGCATTGTGGTGTTGGAGAAGACTGTTGAATGTACCATGGACTGCCAAAGGAACAAACGGACCTGTTCTAGAAGTACAACCGGAGTGTTTCTTGGAAGCAAAGATGGCAAGACCATATCTTATATACTTTAGACATGTTGTCAGGAAGGATCAGTGCCTACAGAAGGACATCATGGTTGGTAGAGTGGAGGGTCAGCAAAAAAGTGGAAGACCCTCAATGAGATGGATTCACACAGCGGCTGTAACAATGGGTTTACACATAAAAACAATTGTGGACATGGTGCAAGAATGGAACGTGTTCCATTCTATTGAGTGTAGGGTCGCTGTAGTCAGAACCAACTTAGTGGCACCTAACAACTATTGGGCAATATTAATAGGCAGAAGTGGGGAAAAAATTGCTCTGGGGAAATTATATCAACTATTATGTATTTGAAATCTTTTTATTAGTAAAGTTTAGGAAATACAAAAGAGGCTTATTAAGAATTGTTTTGATTGCAAGAAAATACTGCTAAACAAAGCTACAATAAAAGTTCTTGTTTAATCAGAAAAGTTAGTTAAATTTTTTTAAGTACATTGTTTGTAAATAACCAATTCAATAAGATCTCAATAAATCAGTCTATTGAGAAGAAATCCCTCCATAACAGTGTTAAATGAATTATTTCATCAGCTATCCAAAGCATAACTTCAGTGTTAACTTGATTAAAATAATTATACAACCCTCAGAATTAGAAGAAACTTAATCAACACCTACTGCAGTTCACTCATTTTAAAAAGAAATGGATGCAACAAGAATTATGCTTATTTTTTTTTCACAGCCAAGTTTATTTTTAACGAAGTGTTTGTCCTAGCTTCCTGATTCTGTCTTTAGAAGATGACCCAACCACGGCAATTTTTAATCAACCAATTAGCATCCACTCAAGGTTTAGCAGTGACTTTTGGCAAATTTGTCTTTTTCCTACCTTTTGGACTTCTTCAATCTATTTCAAGATGAAAGAACTAAAACAAAAAAAAAGTCTAGGGAACCATCTTTTCCATTTTTCAGTGTATACTTTTGACTGTACAGGAAGTGACTATTTCGGTTCAAGTAACAAAAGTCAGATACAAAATACATTCTAGAGTTGATTCATCTTACAGATTTATTATGTAGCCAAGATTCAATATTCTATGTCTCTGCCTTGCCATCCTTAATGCTGGCTCAGTGAACAGGATGGTACCAATTTGGTTGTAGCGATTTTAGAAATCATAGCTTGACATAACACAATACAGAGAAGGATGGAGACTTTCATTCTATTTCTTCTCACAATCAAGAAAACTTTTCTGTAAACTTCTAGAAGAATTCCCTTTGTGTCCCATTGGCTAGAATTAGGTTTCATGTGTATTCCTACACTAATTATCTGTATGTAAAATAGGATTGCAAGAATTAGATTAGAAGAATGCTTTAGCAGAGAATGGATTTGGGAAGTTATCCCCATGGACACAAAAAATGCTCTGTTCATTATTCAAATAAACTTAGACCTAGTGAACATGAGTATGAATCAATTCAATGGCAGTGGGTTTGCTTTTTTGGGGCTTAGTAAACATATGGAAAGAACAAATGGAGAACTATTTTGTAGCAAAGGCAATTTTTAATGAATCCATAACCTGCTATCAATTTACTTCTTATAGTAATTTTTTAAAAACATAATAGAATATTATTTTCTTTTTCATACTTTAGATAAAGTTTTATAGAACAAACTAGCTTCTCATTAAACAGTTAGTACACACATTGTTTAGTGTGACATGTCAACACTATCCCTTCTCGACCTTGTGTGTCCTATTACCAGCCTTCCTTGCCCCTGGGATGATGCACCCCTTTAGTCTTATTTTGTTTTATGGGCCTGGCTAAGCTTTGATTGCAACATAAACATCGTAAGTGATTCAATTACTGAGCTAAAAGGGTGTTGGGGATCCACACTGCTGGGGTTTATCCAGTTTCTGTCAGGCTAGTAAGTCTGATCTTTTCATGTAAGTTACAATTTTGTTCTACATTTTTCTCCAGCTCTGTCTAGGACCCTTTTGTTGTGATCCCTGCCAGAGCAGTCAGTGGTGCCAGCCAGGTGCTATCTAGTTGTACTGGACTCAGTCTGCTGGAAGCTGGGGTAGATGTGGTCTGTAAGTCCTTCAGACTGTTCTTTCTCTTGCTTCTCTAGTTTTCTTCATTCTCCTGTGCTCCCAAAGGGATGAGACCAGTGGAGTGTCTTAGACGGTTACACACAGGCTTTTAAGGCCCCAGACACTACTCACTAGAATAGAATGTAGAACATTTTCTTTGTAAACTGTTTCGCCAGCTAAGCTAGATGCTCCTCAACATCCCTATAGTCTCTGAGCGACTTCCCCTAGCCGGGCTGCAAAAGAAAACATTTTATGCCTCCGTTACGGCATTCTCACTGCAATCCTCTGAGCATCTCTAAGAAGCCTAATTGTGGCTACAGATGCTGCTTCGAATTGCTTATTACCATCTCTTAAGATTAGAAGACTAGACATTCTTCTGCTACCATACAAAGTGTGAGACAGATGTCAAATTCACATGGGACTTCACAACAAATAGGTTTCAGTTTAAATTTTCACTCTTACAGTTATTTTTTTCAAATCCACAACAAGCTGCCTACACTTTATGAGTCAGCTTCTTCATCAGTTGAGAAACACAAATATTAACACATCATAGGGCTACTGAGAGTTTCAAATAACATAATATATCTATATAGCATCTGCATAATGTCTTGCACATACAAACAAACCCACTGCTGTTTGGATGATGGACTCAAACTGCTTTTTGGTTAGCAGTTGAGCTCTTAACCACTGTACCAACAGGGCCTAGCCTTACACATAATCCAGAAAACCAAACCCACTGACACTGAGTCAATTCCGATTCATACTGACACTAGAGCACAGAGAAGAACTGCCCCACAGGGTTTCCAAGGAGTTGCTGGTGGATTCAAACTTCTAGCCTATGGTTAGCAGCCAAAACTCTTAACTACTGTGCCACACATAGAAGACAACAAACTTCTATTTCATTTTCTTTTCCTTTCCTTAGGAAAATTTCTTCTCATGAATTCCACGATTTAAAATAAATCTCTTTCATCAACCAAGATTATGCAAACAAAAGTTTTTCAGCAAGATACTCAGTTGTTCCCAAACAAGGTGTATATCTATGGTTATAAAATTATCTTAATATCTATTATTAATATTGTGATAGGCATATTATCAAAATGTACATTCATCAAAACAGTACTATTGTAAAAGTCCACAGATATTTTAAAGTGTATACAATTTTTCTAATAAAAAGCCCACTGTCATCACTGACTCCAGTTCATAGTAATACTATAGGACAGAGTAGAACATTCCATACAGTTTCCAAGGAGCAGCAGGTAGACTCAAACTGCCAGTCTTTTGGTTGGCAGGAGAGCTCTTAACCACTGTGACACCAGAGCTCCTAATTTTATAACAGAGGCAAAAAAATCCTCCATAGGCTAAAATTTCCAGTCTATATAGCAAAATATTATAAAAACTGCAATATTATATAATTCCTCAGATTTTAAAAATTAGTAATTACTCATGTAAAAACATAAATTATTGTATTT
This sequence comes from Heterohyrax brucei, assembly GCA_028571685.1. NCBI lineage: Eukaryota > Metazoa > Chordata > Mammalia > Hyracoidea > Procaviidae > Heterohyrax > Heterohyrax brucei. The sequence continues at coordinate 81,106,968 of CM053147.1, forward strand.
TTATTGATTGTCAACTCTTGGTTATGAAACAACTGTGGAAATAAAGAGAAAAAATAAATAGGTTATCCCACAGTTACGATGCCTCTCACCCTTGTATCAAACAGCATCCATTTTCTAGTACACATGTTGTAAATGCATCGAGTAAACAATACAATAAACTCCAGTTCAGCAGAAAATGAGTAAGATCAATATTTTTGCATTATTTTATCCCATATTCATTTTAGATTTATTTTGTATATTTTGAAGACCAAAGGAGAATCAATGCATCTGAATTATGGTGCTGGCAAAGAACAATGAATATACCATAGACTGCCCAAAGAACTAACAAATCTGTCCTTGATGAATCAGACAGAATGCTCCTTAAAAGCAATGATGGTCAGACTCTGGCCATGTCATGATAAGGAACCAGTTCTTGGAGAAGGACATCGTGCTAGGTTGAATAGAGGGTCTCCGAAAGCGAGGACATCCCTCAATAACCTGGACTAACAACAAGGCTGCCTCAATGCACTCAGTCACAGCAAGAGGTGTGAGGAGGGTGCAGGATGAAGCACTACGCCATGCTGTTACAGGGTCTCGACAAGTCAGAACTGACTCAGCAGAACCTAACAGCAGCTATATTTTGTTTTTCACATAACATTTTCTTTATATTCCAACTAGTCAATAAGTACTACATTTGGTTAAAAAAGCAAGTAGCCTCACTGTGAACTAAAGACTGAAATAAACACAGTAGCCATATTCTTCTTAATCAAACAGCAGAAGACACCCTGGGGAAAAATAAACATACACTGCAGAAGTACCTTGGGTGATAGAGTTAAAATACTCATGATATTTAGTTATTTGATCAAGAAGATGGTGCAGAACCAGGCAGTGCTGCATTTGGTTGTTCATAGGGTTACTATGAGTCAGAAGTGACTTGAGGAATCCTAACAATAACAATTTGTTACTACTTTTTCATTATAAAAGACACAAGACTTCTCACAGTCTGTCTTATCGTTATAGTTACAACTGGTAGTTTTACTTTATTTATCTTTGGTTCCAAAAGCTTATTTGGGTTGAAATACTACAGCTAGAATCATAACTTTTTATATAATGTTTTTTATTTAACATTACAAAGATTTCTAGTGCTTCTGCTAATTATCATTGACAATTTACATGAATCCATGATATATAATTGACGTGTATCAGTTCACCCGACCATACCTAAAGAGTCTTCTAAGTGATTTCCCATGTCGCTTAGGGTATCTTTGTGCATATAATTTTCTACACTCATGAGAACTTAACTGGGACAGACTGAACAAAAGTAAAAATAACTAGATGTAGGTAATACAGATAATTTTAAGTCTAAGAAGTACCTCCACAGCTCATTCTATTGACCAACATCTTTCCTCTTTAAGTAGGTTAACTGGCAGAACAAGAGCACTGGCAATAAGAGTAGAAAGAAAAGTCTATTGCTTTTATGTGTACCAGTCTGGATATGTAAAGCTTACATTCTGAATAGTAATTTGTTTAGCTTTGTTTCAAGGGCAATTGATGATCCAGGGGCTAAGTCTTATTGCAATGTGAGAATCACCTGAACAGATCTCTTTTGTTCTACTGGGGAATGAAAAATCACGAAAAATCTAAATCATCCTGGTTTCAAGTTATATAGAAAACACCATTTATAGCGAGTGGCATGGCCATAAGGTATTAGACAGAGGTAGCAGTTACAATAATGAACTAGTAATGAATAAAGAAGCAACTATGAGAGAATATACATATTGTTTCACATAGAAATTCATCTTCTACAAATAGATCATTTCCATTTTACAGAAACAAACACACAGCTGCACACACACACACACCCTTAGGTTCACTATAGCATCAAAAGATTATGAAATACTTTGCATCAGTTAAAAATATGATAGATCTAGTATATAATGCAAGGAGAGATATCCAGAATATGAAAATTTTACACTACATACACATATAAACACAGACAGATTTGATACTGTTTAGAAAAATATCTAGGAAAATGCCCACTAAAACGTTAGCAGTCATTTTCTCTGGAAGGGGAGTGATATTGAAAGGAGTTTACTGGTTCACACATTCACTGTTTTTCAACAGAAACAAATGTTACAAAAGAAAACAGCCTACTGGGTTTACTAAAAGGAGCACTTGTGACATAACTCTTATGCACTTGGCTGCTAATCAAAAGACTGGCAGTTCAAAGCCATCTAGCAGAGGTGGGGCTAAGATGACGGACTAGACACACATCTCCTCGGTTCCCTCTGAGAACTAAGGCCTAGAAAGTAATTGAAAGGAGCAATCTGGACATTCTGGGAACTCCAAGATCAGGTGTCAGGTCATGAGATTGGACTGCGCGACAGGAATGGGGAAAATTTCTTGCCAGTGGCAAGACAGCGGCACAGTGAGTATTGCTTCTGCTGCAGTGCCTGAGAGAATCACAGGGAGGGACACCTTCTCTGCCAGCTGAGAGGCTGGGACTGGGTCTGCCAAACCTGTAACAGTAATACAACCACAGATCTGAAACGGCTATTCCAGAAAAAAGAGTTCCAAAATTGCCTTGAAGGGCGAACTAGGTGCTGGTGTTGGTGCATAGCTTCCCAAGGGGAGTACTTTGAAGGTGATCTCAGTGATGTTCAGTAATGAGGTATACAGGACTTTTTCCAGGATGAGTTCATGAACTTAATTGGTAGTCCCTGTATGTACCACGTGGTTTCCTTTCTTTTCTGTTTGTATGAGTTTAATTAGTCACAGTACAGTGAAAGCATATACTCAATCTCTGAACAGATTTCTAAGAGATTCTTTGTTCCTAGAATTTGAACCTCATGATAGTATTTCTGGAATATGGCCCAATAAGCATATTAACAGTTTTCATTTATTTTTGACATAAAGGCATTTTATTAGCATTTCAATAATACATACCAAAAAAAAAAAGTGTTGGAACAACAATGCAAACTCAGGTAAGGAGAAAACACAGGAAAGGAGACATCTTCTCAAGCCCCTGTCCAGTTCAATTTATGCTTATCAAAGGTGTGTGGTTTTCTTTTTTAAACATTTGATTTCATTTTTCTCAGGCTTAAAGTGTCAAAGCCACCCAGTCAACAAACAGCAAACACTGACAATGTGTTTAGCACAATTATAGAGCCTGGGAAGGAAATGTAGATTCGAAACACATGAAAAACACTTACAGCTTCATATGAAATGAAATACGACTATGACTTGATAGGTACATACAGTAGTCTCTGGGATGTTAGATAATTGGAATTCAACAATTCTTGCCAAAGTGGAAAGTTAAGGAAGAAGGGAGATGGACTTTAAGAGAGGATTAAGAAAAGAATCTTTTTGATAAAAGCAAAAGCAGGAATCATATCAAGAAGAGTCTGGAGACTTGTCTGGCTAAAGAAGTTAGTCATATGGAGAATGAGATGACCTTAAAAGCTGAGAAGTGTTAATATCAAAGAAGAATATTTCAGGCTGCAACACGATCTAGTTGGACGTTGTAAATAAATGAGGAACTGAATAAATGCCAGGACAAGAAGTTATGTATTTGGCCAAAGTCATTATTTCAATCCATAAGTAATTTCTTAGATGTGAGCTATTTTACAGTCAGGACAACCAGGATAAATGTGTGATGTGAAGCAAAGACATGACAAGGCAAAGGAGGAGTACTGTTAAAGAGATTAGCATCAAAGTACAAGGCACACTGATAAATATAATGTGGTTTTGAAAGTATATCCACTGATTAAAAGAGATATATAGATCTGTCTCACACAGTATTACAGTTGTTAATATTATATGCTTATGTAACAGACACTTACTGTTGTGTTTCAGTCTATCTCTGTTAGTTGTGTGAACTTCGGCAAGTTATAGAAACACTCTGAGTTTCAGTTTCAGCATCTTTAAAAGAGCGATAATTTCTGATAAGCTCATTGTAACCATAAGACAGTCAACCCAAGAGGCCTCAGTTTAGTGTGAGAATACAGTAGTTCCTCATTAAATAACAATAATATTCATTATTTAAATCATTAACTCCCCATCTTCTCAAAAATGGCATTTTGTTGTTGCTATGTGCCATTGAGTTTTGATTCAAGGTGTCCCTATGTACAATGAAACAAAACATTGCCTGGTCTTGTACTATCCTCACAATTATTGCTCTGCTTCAGCCCATCATTGCAGCCACTGTGTCAATCCATCCTGTTGAGGGTCTTCCTCCTTTTCACTGACCCTCTGCTTTACCAAGCATGATGTTTTTCTCCAAGGACTGTCTCTCCTAATAACATTTCCATAGTGAGTGAGATGAAGTCTCGCTATCCTCACTTCTAAGGGGTATTTTGGCTGCACTTCTTCCAAGACAGACTTGTTCATTCTTCTGGCAGCTTTTGCATGCATATTCAGTTAGTGAAAATACCATGATTTGGGGCAAGTGCACCTTAGTCCTTGTAAAGGTTAAGATTTTTTGTCAACTGGGATAGGTCATAGTTCTCAGAATTTTGGAAGCTGCATAACTGTGATCACATACAAGTTGGGATCTGATTATGATGACCTCCATGATAGGATCTGCTATAAGCAGTCAGTTGAAAGGCAGTTTCCCCGGGTGTTTGGCCTGCATTAAATATAAGCAGACATGCCAGCAAGACAAAAGAGCTTTGTCCTCACACTGGATCCTACAGCTAGCTCCACTTTGTCTGACCTCAGGTTCTTAGAACTTCAGCTAGTGGTTTATCTGTGGTCTTTCCTGCCAGTCTTGTTATTCATTCAAATCTGTAGCCTGTGAGCAAGAGCCTTGCTCCATGATCTGCCGATCTTGTGTTTGACAACTCTTGTGGCTACATGAACCAGGAGAAGCCTGTATCCTGATCCACGGACTTGGGTCATTCCAGCCTCTACAACTGCATGAGCTATTTCCTTTATATAAATCTCTCTCTTTGTCTGTACAAATACACACATGGACACACACGCACACACACACTTTATTGATTTTGATTCTCTAGAGAGCTTAGCCTAAGACAGTCTTCAGGTGACATCTTTTTAATACTTTAAAGAGGTCTTTTGCAGCAGACCTGCCCAATGCAATAATATGATTTAAATTTTTTCACCGTTGCTTCCATGGGCATTGATTATGAATACAAGTGAAATGAAATCCTTGACAACTTCAACTGGTTCTCAATTTACCATGATATTGCTTACCGGTCAAGTTGTGAGGATGTTTGCTTTATGATGAGTAGTAATCAATACTGAAGATTGTGATCCTCTAGCTTCATCAATAAGTGCTTCAAGTCCTCTTGACTTTTAACAAGTAAGGTTGCATCATCTGCATTATATAGATTGTTAATGAGTCTTCTTCCAATCCTGATGTTACTTTCTTCTACATATTGTTGAGCTTCTCAGATTATTTGCTCAGGATACAGAGTGATCACAATTTAGTGTTCTGGAATTCTCATTATCCATAATTGTTTATGATTCCCACAGTCACGTGCCTTTGCACAGTCAATAAAACACAGGCAAAGATCTTGCTAGTATTTTCTACTTCAGCTAAGATCTGACATCAGCAGTGATATCATCATTCTTTCCACATTCTTTCTGAATCCAGCTTGAATTTCTGACAGTTCCTTGTTGTACTGCTGCAATTATTTTTTAATTGTCCTAAATGAGCAAAAATTTACTTGCACATGATATTAACGATGTTGTTTGATAATTTTCATATTCTGTTGCATCATCTTTCTTTGTAATGGGCACAAATGCGAAAATCTTCCAGTATCAGATGGCAAATGGTCTTCCAAGTTTCTTGGCATAGACAATTGAGCACCTCCAGTGTGGCATCCATTTGTTGAAAAATGGCTTATTTATATTACATTTACTTTTAATAAACTTGAAACCCTGGTGGTGTAGTGCGTTAAGTGCTACAGCTGCTAACCAAAAGGTAGGCAGTTCAAATCCACCAGGCACTCCTTTGATACTCTATGGGGCAGTTCTAGTCTGGCTTCTAGGGTTACCATGAGTTGGACTCAACTCGATGGCACTCGGTTTTTTAATAAACTGCATTTACTTTTGTACACTTATTTCATTAGAGATTATCATTTCATAATGATAATTTGAAGATTATTACTGTAGCTGTCATTTTCCTAATTCAAATATATTCTAAAATAACTGATCGACTAATAGATGCCAGGATTTTTCATCACCTTGTTGAGTTTCCTAACAAATTTCAAGCTATTATGGACCCTTATTAGATCTTTTCTGGCCATAATGATCTAAATTAAAAAAACAAAATAAAATACAAAAGGTGATTTTGGTGCAGGTGACATGACTGATCTCCACATAAACACAGAGCACACCACAGCATCTCCAGTAGCCCTGTTGGATGGACACACATAAATTTTATGTAGATGTCAACATATCCAATTTCTCATCTTTGACTGATACAGGTAAATAGAACTAGAGTAAATTTCAACAAAATATAGTTAAGACTGTCTCACTATATCTCACTGGCAATCAGTATGCTAATGAGGGAAGATAATATCTAATGGCGAATAAAACCAAAAAAAGAAAAGAAATGAAAAAAAAAAAAACCTTGCTGTTAAGTCAACTGTAACTCTCAGAGACTGTAAAGAAAGAGGGAAAAAAAAAACTGTTGCTGTCAAGTCAATTGTAACTCTCGGAGACTATATAAGACAGAACAGAACTACCCCTAGGGTTTCCAAGGAGCAATTTATAAATTCAGACTGCAGACCTTTCAGTTAGCAGAGAGCTCTTAACTGATGTGGCTGCAGGTCTCCACTTATGAATGAAGCCATCACAAATGTAAAAATTCAAGGGTTAACAGAACCAAGATAGGCACAGGAGTATGGTTTTCTTGTGACCTGGTCTTAATAGTGTTGGAAATAACAATTCACAAGGAAAATTCAGAAAAGACATTAATTTCTACCCAAACTACATTATTTTCTGAATATTTATCATTTGGCAAACGAAAGCACTAACAAAGCAATATCTAGATGTTTAGGTAATAGCTAACACATATCCACATGCATGGAAAATCTGAAACAGTGACAAAGCCAAAGGCAGATATCTTGCCAAAGAATGAGTATTCATAGGGTTGCCTGTACTGCACAGGTTGAACTGAATGCAAATGAAAGCAACTATTATAAGTTCACATTGATATTCTGCCTGACAGCAATCTCACAAACCAAACTATATCATATTCTAAGTTAATTCTTCAAGAGTAGGCATTTAGGTATTTGGTGGGAAGAAATGAGTCTGAAGCCAGTCATCATCACAGAGGAATGCTTCTGAGTAGGAAAGAATATGGTAAAGAAGTAGAATCCAGAACACATTATGTAGAAACCCAAGTCCAAGAGACTCAAGGTAAATTGCAACAAAAATCCTCTAAAAAGGATGCAATTGCTTTAGCTTGTGAAGTCTGAAAACGCTGATTTCCATCTTTCTCATTTCTCTTGAAAAGTGTTTATCTCACTGCTCCAAAGCCATTCAATATTAAATATCAGTACAGAGACCTTCACGTACGGTAAACAGATATTTCCAAAAGTCTCCCACGATGATTCTTTGGTACGCCATAGTCTATGAAGGCCAAATTAAAAGGCAAGTAAGTTAAAACCCTAAAGGCTAGACTTTCAAAGCATGACACTAAAATAAAAGTCCATTCAAACACATAAATGTCAAACTAGCTTGCAGATACATAAAACAGATGTCTATCTGCTAGCATGAACATACACCCTCACAAGTGTCTGTTTTATTTGCTGCCAATATTTTATACACCAAGTTATCCAGGCAGGACTAACCTAGATGGTTATTTTAAATTGTTGACTTTCAATGGAAGTCACTTTTCCCTTGAAAATACTGCCTGAAATAATGTATGATGCAGAAAAATCGAGATTTGAAGCTGTTTTAGACAAAGGAACAAAGAAATTAAGTAAACTAGCTTGGATCACTGTGTGACAAAATGAATCAAGCAACTATAATTAAACAATGAGCATTCCTCAGTAGATTTATTCCATTTGGCTTCCGCTGGGTAACTGGCAATGGAAACGCACAGGTCTGATCATGCTACTCCCGTTTTAAAACTTTCAAAGGCCTCCCCTTGTCTTTAAAAATACCACATTTTTCATGTGGCTTTTCTTTAAAAGGAAACCCTGGCAGCACAGCGGTTAAGAGTTCAGATGCTAATTAAAGGGTTGGCAGTTCAAATCCACCAGGTGCTCCTTAGAAACCCTCTGGAGGGGTTCTAATCTGTCCTGTAGGGTTGCTATGAGTTAGAATCACCTCAACAATAATGGCTTTGGGGTTTTTGTCTTTGGAAAAAGCAAATTTTTAATGTGGCTTTTAGAGCTTCCAGCTCCAGTCTGGCAATCTCATAGAGTAGAGCAGACGTTTTTCTAAGGCCTTCAAGAAAGAGAGCCTTTTCAATTCAGAATTGGTCATGGACTAGAATACTCAATATGATCGTAGTTGAACTTTCTGCATTTAAAAGTTGAATAATACACAATAACTATGAATTTAATAATTCTTTTTCATTTTTTACCATATCAAGTATAACAAACATTAAAATATGTATAATTAATTATTGTCTATAGAAAACTCTGCAAGTAAAATAGAAGACTTTGTAATGGTTTTGTGACTCATGTTTAGGAACCACTTTTATGGTGAAAAGAGCAAGGAATTAGGAAATTCCTTGAGAGAATACTTTTACTGTTGCAGCCCCGTAGTCCAGCACTGTGATTGGCAGAGAGTGTGTTCACTACTTATTTGCTGAAATAATGAAGAACTGGTTAAGACCAGAGTCCCAGTCCTAGTCACTAGGCCTCGGGGTTTTGCACTGTTTGTATCCTTTCATTGACTGTGATTCCTTCTTCTCCCACAAGGTATACACACGCTCTTCCTCTCAGCTCTTTCAAGCCTCTGCTTAAATGCTACCGTATCAATGCAGTAACATGGCAGACCTAAGATTCTTAACTCCCCCTTTATCTTGCTCTTTTTATTTTTCGAGCATTTTACATTCTCTGGAAACCCTGGTGACATCCTGGTAAGTGCTACAGCCGCTAACCAAGAGGTATGCAGTTCAGGTGCTCCCTGGAAACTCCATGGGGTACTTCCACTCTGTCATGTAGGGTCACTATGAGTTGCAATCAACTTAGTGGCAGTGGGCTTCAGCAGTGTTTTATCACTGTCTCTCATTTTGTGACTTACTACGTAATTCTCCTTTGTGTTTCTCTTACTCTGCGTCTCTCAACCTTCTAGAATGTAAGCTGCATAAGTACAGAAATTGTGTGTGCTCTGCTCACCACTGCAAGAAAACAATTCCCCTCACACAACATGTTTTGGAAATGATAAAATCTCTGACAAATCATACTATCTTGGTATTTCTGATTCTCCATCTGCAAAAGAGAAAAGAAATGTCTCCTTCTAATATAAAGACAGTGGTTTGAGGATCCATGATTTGCCCATTAGTAAATGTGCTCTAATCCATTGTTCTGAAATGTGTGTAACTATACATCTATCTTCTGCACACAGAAGGTGTAGGTGAAAAGGTAAGAGGAGGAGGAAGGCTTTTGCCGTCTACCAAAGGCCCTCCTCTGCCATGTGAAGTTCATTTTATGAAGCTGATCTTACTGTTCCTTTCAGTGACACGGCTAACAGTCACGACCTTAGTTATTAAAGATGGCCTACATATTTTAATTACAAACAATAAGTGATCTTGCTTCAACTTGGAAAGCTTTCTTTCCCTAAAATGGCTTCAGTTTCCAAATGATCTCTGCAAGATTTCTCATGATCATAGAATTTTGATGTCACCAAAGTTTTGCAAATAAGCTACTTTGCTGACCTCTTAAAAAGCCAGAGAAAACAAAATAAATTAAAGAATGTAACAAACTATGTCTTAAGTAAACTACTTTTTATTAAGGTATAATTTGCATACTACAAAATATATAGATTTTTAAGAACAAAGTTTGATGAGTTTTGGCAAATATATTCAAAATATATGTATCTATCTACACAGCCACCAATTTGTCTATAACATTGACATCATCTTTGAAAGTGTCTTCTTATGTTTTTCTTCTGTTTCAATATTTCTATTACTTTAGAATCTGTTCTATTTTACCAGTCTTGTTACCATACTACTCATTCTGGAAATTCATATGAAAGGAATTATATGTGTAATACATACACACTTTTCTATCAATGACTTCTATTGCTCAGGGTAATGTTTTTCAGGTTCATCTTTATTGTCTGTATCCGTCGCTGTCTTTCTTTTTATTAGTGAGTAGTAGTACTCCATTATATCAATGTTCTATAATTTGTTTACCCAGGCATGTTTAGTTTTTTAAAAAAATCTAAAGAGTTGTACCATTTTTAACTCCCACAGGCAATATGTTAAAATGCTAACTGCTCCACACACAGTCACTACCATTTAGTATTGATAGTTTTTTTTTTTTTTTAACCTTAGCCATTCTAGTGGGTGAGACATGGTATCATCAGGGAAATGTGCATTTCTCTGATGGCTAATGATATTGACCACCTCTGCATTGTATTGGTTAACCACTGGTCTAGCTTACAGGTTGGACATTTAAGTTTGCAAACAACTTTTCTAAGTGTCACATACCTTATTGCTGAATATTACTATGGTCACCTTTGAAGTACTCCCCTTGCGAAGCTATGCACTGATGCCAGCACCTAGTCTACCCTGAGAGCAATTTGGCAACTTTCTGGAGTGGCCATTGTGCACAGTGACATGGTGGCAAGTACACAAATAGTTGTCTGTATAGTAGTCTGTGAGGGTGTTTGTAGCCAGTAAACAAATAACTGTATTCAAAACCTCTCACCATTCACCTAATCTGGCCCCCAATGACTTTTTTTCTTTTTTTACATGACGTTAAGAAAATGTTGAATGAAAATGAAGGATATTCTGATGACATTCAGGACATCAAGGGTAATATGATGATAGCTCTCATGCCCATTCCAGCAAAAGTGTTCCTAAATTGCTCTGAAGGGTGGACTAACTGCTGGCATTGGTGTATAGCTTCCCAAGGGCAGTACTTCGAAGGTGACAGTAGTGATATTCAGCAATGAGTCATGTAGCACTTTTTCTGGGATGAGTTAGCAAACATAATTGTCAGACCTCCTATTTACCAAGTGTCTGTTTCAGTATGGTGCCCCTTTTCATTGGGTTATTTGTATTTATTTGTAGGACACACACTCACTCACATGCTCACACAGTCTAGATACATGTACTTTGTTAGATGTATGCACTGTAAATATTTTCTATCAGTCTTTTTCTCTGTTTTTTAAATTTCTTTCCACCAAGATTTTTTAATGAGCAGTATTAGATTTTGATTTTGGACATTTTGATCTTTGTTTAGATGGTTGGTGGTTTGAGTCCTGTTTACAAAATATATACTTGTCTCAAGTTCATGAATACATTCTCTTAAGTTTTTTTCTAGATGTGTTATACTTTTTACTTTAGTGATTAGGTTTCTGACAATCTTGAATTTATTTAAGTAGATGGTAAAACATAGGTGTTGAATTTCAATGTTTTCTCACGTTTCCAATTGTTTTAGTACAATTTGGTGAAAACAGTTTTCTTTCCGTACTGAATCACTTCTACACATTTGTCAAAAATTAATTGACCATATATGTGTGTATGGATTTCTAGACTCTTGTTCAATTCCTATACTTCTCTGTCCTTATCTCAATTTTACACTGTCTAAATTCTATAGCCATGCAAATCTTTAAAGGAGTCGGTGTAAGTCAAGCAACTTTGTTATTCTTTTTAAAATAATTATATCAATTCTAGGTCTGTGCATTTCCATACAACTTGAAAACATGTTAGCCATTTTCAAAAATAAACATTTGTGGATATTTTTATTGAACTGCATTGAATTACAGCTCAGTTGATGGAGAATATTATCAAATCATGAGCATGGTGTGTATTTCCTCTTATTTAGGTATTATTTAATCTCTCATAGTAATGTCTTACAGTTTTAAGTGCAGAAATCTTGAACATTTTCCTAAATTTATATTCTTAAGTATTTTATGTTTACTCATGCTATTATAAGTGATGTTTATTTTTACTTCAATTTCCAATTTTTATTGCCCGAATATGAAAATAAAATTGTATTTTCTATATCTACCTTATATTAAAAGAAACATAACAATTTCCTGTTAAGATTTTTTCATGAAATACTTATTATTCTAAAAATGTAGAATTACTATTCTACTATAGCACATTGTTGAAAAAGTTGTTGCTTGATTCTTAAGAGAAGTTTGCTTCAATAAATAACTGTATATTTACAATTTGTGATAACACTAATGCTCTCAACCAAGGAGTGTCTGATATAGAGAACAGAGTAGAACTGTTCCACTGTTTCCAAAGAGCTCTCCACTGATATATTGCAGAGTCACTGATACATTAAACTAACAACTAACAAAAAAAAAAAAAAACCTTAAGATACTAATTCCACTATATTTTACATTACTGCTCATTTAAGCTTAGGGGTAAACTGAATGAACATTCAGGTACAAATATTATAAGTATAAAAAGGGTTAAATATAAGTCCTATTTAAAAATATGTATCTTCATAAAGCCTATGAAGCAGCACTGCTTTTGCAGAAACAGGACAAAAACACCTCAGGGCACGTTTCTCTATGTTTACCTAGTGTTATGAGTCGGCATCGACTCAGTGGCACCGGGTTTGGCTTAGGCATCTACTTGTTTGTGTAGAGAGCAAAATCAGTTAGCACTTCTCCTCACTTCAGCAGGACTCTTTCTCTTCACTCTTCAGGAATTCAGAACTCTCCAGACTGCTTCAGCATCAAGGCTTCTTCAGCTAAACAGCAGTGAATCTGATTTCACATACATTGTTGCTAATTGCAATTTCACTGCAATATACCTGTGGTAAATTTTTTTCTAGGATGAGGCATTTGAAGCTTTTATGTTGGAATTTAATATATTTATATCCACAAGAACACTCGTTAGCAAGTAGACAAGAGTCTAGTGTAAGTAGAAGGAGGTAAACCAAACCAGACACATTACTGACAAGTTGATTCCGACTCATAGTGACCCTGGAGGTGAGAGTAGAACTGCCCCATAGAGTTCCCAAGGAGCACCTGGCAGATGTGAACTGCCGACCTTTTGGTTAGCAGACATAGCACTTAACCACTATACCACCAGGGTTCCCAGAAGGAGGTACGGAGGCCCTTAATCACATTAGGATTCTCCTGCTAGCCTAGAATAAACTCAATTTAGGTCTCTTAGGTTGCCTATAAGCAAAAGGTAATGTGATCTAGCTGCTTGCTCTCCAAACACACCAGTATTGTTCTATAAAGACCAAAAGATACACACAGCCATATACATGGGACCTCCCTGTAGGCAGATAAAACAGTTCATTTTTATCTCAGGTTTCTCCTAGTAGATGGCATCTATCTTGTCCAAGTGGTAAAGACTTCTTTTTTCCAGCTCCACTTATGATTTCCACAAAGAAACTGTATACACATTCATATATATGAGGGGGTTTAGCATTTGACATGTTTGTTAGTACCTATTTTCCAAGTCTCAGGCTTCATTGTCCAGTGTCTATCCACATCTCTTTGCTTCTTTACATTTCCCTAAATTTGGTTAAGGAGCTTCTAGCAAAGTAGTATGTCATGGAGTTACAATCTCTCTCTACGTCTGTAACAGAAAAGAAAAAAATCTACGGAAAACTTTTATCTGAAAAAATCTAGGTGATGAGGAAAACTAATTTGAATTTATTTCAGTTATAATGTGGGCACTTTGTTGGGTTGTTTTTGAGATTAAGTTGTAAATTTAAGAAATAAATCTAGCTGCATGAGAATAAAGGATACTTTCAGTTAAAGATGAAGATCAAGAGTATCCAGCATGAAGAAGACATATTTTCCAAGGATGTTTGTTAGTAGAGAGGTGGTCTTTCTGAATCAGTGGGGTGACAAACTGCTATGGAGACTTGTACACTTTGGAAAAAACCCCATAGCATTCTCATAGGTGATATCATCACCATTATTACTCTGCCTCCATTTCAAATTATGGAGGTAATTTCTTTAAAGGTATGAAAAACACTGTTTACAATGCTCTTTATAAAACACAATTAGGAACCCAACCCAAAACAAAGTAAGCTACACAATAATCCCTGGAAGCAAGGATAATTAAGATAAGCAGATAATTAAGGTGAGCAGTATTAGGGAAACAGTACTATGGCTCCCTAGAACACTCTGGAATCCATCCCACCAAACCAACTCTGGCAGGCAAACAGAGCAAGTGGCTAAGAAATATCCTTTCTGAAATCAGCATTTCCACAGAGATTTAGCCTTTTTAATTGGGTGAACTTTTAAACTGACTGAAAAAATTCACTTTTCTGCAAGGAGAGTCTATCTCTTCCAATTCTACCTGCAATTGATCTAGGAAACAAACTCTGTGTGTCTCGACAATGCCACAGCCAGGGCCAGTCACAATGGCACTCAGGCATTCCCCCGACGAAGGGAGAAGGACCTTCGCCACCTACCTCCACAACCATTCTGAGCAACTTCAGTGAAGTGTTCAGCTCCACCCTAACCAGGAGATAAAGAGTCCGAGGAAGTGCACTGGGACTTGAACTGATTAAGTGACCTTACCATCAGCCTCCCATTACCAGACTCCCTTTCCTGTAGGGGAACCATTACAAAAAGCCTATTCCCTTGGATATAATTTTCTCAGGAAAACTCCTCAGGTTCTTCTCTCCAAGCCCCCTCCACTACCAAATCTTCACCCCTGTGCACCTATTCTTGGCATCTACTCTGGACACTGCATAGACTCTGCTTCACCTCCATTTTCCTGCTGTTTACTCATCTGTAGGAACTAATCATTTAGACTTTTTCATGGTTTCCAAGAACCCACGCCCCAGTGCCTATAGCTTCGCTCTGCTCCACAACCCCAAACCAAGGGAAGACCCTGCCAACACCCAAGCCCAGTCACACCTGATCTCTAGTAGATGAAGATGAGATGGGATCATAAAATAGTCTGGCAGTCAGATAGCTGAAAGAAAAATAATGATAATTTGTATCATATAATAAGATAGTGTTATGAATGAGAATCCCTGGCAATGCGGTGATTAAGATTTTGGTTGTTGACCAAAAGGCGAGCAGTTTGAATCCACCAGCCACTCCTCGGAAACCCTATAGGGCAGTTTTACCTTGTCTTATAAGGTTGCTATGAGAGGGAATCAACTCAACAGCACTGGGCTTGTTTTGGATTTTTGGTCCTGAGTGACCAAGAGAAAAAAAAATTAAAAGTTATTTACTTTCCAATAAGCTTTTTCCTTCATCTTATCCACTCCTTTTCCTTGACTTCTATATAAACAATAGTTAACACTTCATCTGAACTGAAGTTAAGATCAGGTTGGTTTTTAATAATGATCTTTGAAAATATGTCAAAGGACTAGGAAGCTTTTGTGGGTGGAAAGGGTACACAGCAAGGAACAGGTGCTGTGAATCAAAATGCTATAGAGGGGATACATAAAAATAATAATAATAAACTCTCATCTAAGAAACACATTGTTTAGGTATTGTGAGTCAGTTAATATTAAAATATAAGAAATTATTTTTCATGACTTTCAAAAACTATGAAGGGTCTGAGACTTCATCTTTCTTACAACCTGACAAGCTAGCCTGTCATAGTTTCATGGATGTCAGAAGAAGACACAAAGCTCCTGGGTCAAAAACAAAAAATTATATTACATACATCACAGTGTGCACCGTGAGCTTCACGTTCTCATTCTCACCCTCCAAATTTCATGAGGACAACAGTGATGCAGGCCTAGATGGTACTGCACACACAATGGGTTTGCACTATACCAGATGACCTTCAAGTATAGAGAACCTCAACCTTTCAAAAGGAAATCAGGATTATCCAACCTATGCCTTAGAAGGAGAAATTTCTCTATTATAGCAGACAGCAAATAAATCTATCCTCTTATTCAAAGGGAGATAGTGTTTCTTCCGAGCTGCTCACTATACAAATATTCACAAAACAACAGTCAGAAAGAGGCAGTTAATGCTCACGCCCATAAGAAGTGCACAAACATAAGCAAGTGTTGGAGAGGCATCTCCCAACGTGACCTATCAGTTCTATATCAAAACAAACCAATCCCATTGCCATCGAGTTTATTCCTACTCACAGCGACCCTACAGAACACAACGGAATTGCGCCATAGAGTTTCCACGGAGTGCCCAGCAGACGTGAACTGCAGACTTTTTGGTTAGCAGCTGTTGCATTTGACCACTAAGCCACCAGGGTTTCCAGTTCTATATAGCTGAATCCATTTTAATAACATTTATATGATTATCTCATTTGCTTTGATAATATTTTTGTGATTATATTCAGCTTAAGGCTGACTTGTATTTCCAGACTGTATTTCCACAACAGGAGCCTATTATTTGATAAGTGCTATTAAATGAGAAAGAATAAAAACTAGTTTGATTTTTAGAGCAAATTGGCACTTCAAAGTCCATTTAATGTAATATGGCTTTCATGTTGTTTAGCATGTGTGTGTATGTGTATGTCATATATACGCAAAATTTTTATTTTATTTAAGAAGTGCTCCAAAAGTTATAACTGAGAATGTCAACATCGTGGTGCATTTGAGAAATAAATCCAGCTCAGCTAGCTGTTAGCCTATAAAATGAAAAGTTACATAAACTTGTAGTCCTGGATTCCTCACCATTATACAATAGAGCTCCTAATACCTACTTTACGGAATTATCCTGAAGTTCAAAGAGAGCACAAACTAAAGTACTTGGTACATGGATGCTCAAAAAATGTCAGTCTCCTCCTTTCCACACTATGAATTGCATCAAATGCTTTTCAACGGAGTAGTCATGCACAGAAGAACAAAATAAGATACAGGAGTAGAAGTAGTATGTCTATGTAACATGTTGATAAAGTAATGCTGTAGATAATGAAGTATGTGCATTCATGGTAAATCCATGGGCTTTTTTCTAAATAATTTGGCTGACTGAACTTCTTAGATGAATTCAAAATTCTAAAAATTCAGTCACAGCCAAATCCCAAAGAGCTGTCTTCTGTGATTAAGTGAGAAAGTCTGTCTTCACGACATCAAACTTTTTGGTCACATAAAAGTAGCAATCACTCTGCTTCACTTCCCTCAATAGCAAAAACAGTAAAGTCACCTAGATTTACCCTTAAGAGTTGTGCTATTTCCACAGTAACGTGTTTTCTTATAACTTAATAATGTATTCAACTTTGATATGTAAAATAAGTCAACTTTGTTAAGTATTCAAATGTTAACACCATGTTTTAGTGAAACACAACAGGCATTTTGTTCATCTGGCAACATAGTTGGGAAAAAACTTACAAAAGGGTAAAAAGCTACTGAACTCTAGCTCAAACAGACTAAGGTAAATGTGATAAATGTGCCACACCTACATCATGAATAAACCATTGTGAATTTGAAGAAAGCCTGAGGGCACAGAAAGAAAAAATCTAGTTGTGAAACCAAATCACACACCTGGAAATAATAGAGGCCAGTGTTAGGGTGGGTGTAGGGACTAGGCATCAGAGACGTCGTGGTACAAGGCTTTCTACTGTGGAACATTGTGTACATTTTAATTTAAAAACCATGTGAATATACTTACCTCAAAACAAAAAAATTAATAAAAAAGGAAAACACATACCTGCACCCTTAGCATCAGCTCACATGAGAAAAAAAAAATGAAGTTATAATTCAGGAAAGACTTTCTCCCTCACTCCTTTAAACATTAAATTAAAAACATTCTACTTTCTATTGGAAAATTATCATTTTCCAATATATGTATAATTATAACCCAATATGCAGTAGTTCCTTTGATATGTGTAAAGGATATGTCTAAAGTCACTATGTAATCTTACCCTAAAATTCATAAAATTTACAGATAAAATACAAAAAAGAAATTTGAAATATGTACCTGATGCCCTAGTCTTATGATGTTAGAAATATAAACTAAAATCATTTTTATTATCATTAAAATAAAATTATTTTGAATCACCTTTCGATGCAGAATTGCATATTTCCTATACATACAATCAAATGAAAAATTAGCTTCTTTTCAAACTTAAAGATTTTCCCTCACTCGACAAAGTTATGTTTTCACTGGCTAGAGAGTTTACTATGGGAGATCCACTAAGAGTACATCTGGTCCCAGTATAACTTTAATTTTATTGATCCAAGTCACTAATAAATTTGACATTCCATTTTTTTCTGTAACACTTCAAGATCTGTGAAGTTCCAAAGGATAGCACAGCAACTTCTTTCTTTCTGTGGGCGTTATATTTTTGCTACCAAAAAATGAATTTCTACTATATCACACGAGTTCTCGTCCAAAGAGGAAAATGACTACATTTGCACACTCAATAAGCAACTCATTTCTCATCAACATAGCGATTCAAATTCAAGTGTCAGCATAACTACAAATTGTCAAGTATTTGGAAACATTACCTTACATTAGAAAATGGAAGTGTTAAATCTGGGCACCTCAAAAACTACAGAGTACATAAAAAAAAAAAAAATCAAGAACTGTGTAGGTAATAGCTAACAGTTTATAACAAGCATTCAGAAATATCACATAGATAATCAAAATTAAATATTTTCTGGAGCCAGCCAAGTGCCGTCGAGTCGGATCCGACTCATGGAAGACATCCACATTTCTAGAAATTCTAAAAATCTGAGTAGCTTTTTAGATGATTCCACATATAGAACTTGAATTAAAATGTAAGCTGTTGCCTAATTTAATATCAAGGCATCACAAATTAATCAAGTTACAGCTAAATTATGAAGCTTTAAAATCTACATTTAAAATGTTTTGGAATAATTTCAAAATCATAATTTTTTTTCTTTTCTCCAAACTATAAGTGATACAAACATTTAAATGCCTAGTCTTCAAAAGATTAATATATTGGCACATAATCAGTGCCCTTAAGCAACAATGCAAACTTAACATAGACAATGAATGTTCACATAGTAATGTGAGAAAGCATGCAGAAACCTGAAACAGAATCATCTCATTGTTTAATAGTTTACCACAGCAAGGTCGGTGCTAAGATTTTCCAAACAAAATGGTGCTTCTCATTCATTTCGGCTTTTGCTGTCTTCTAAACATTTTTTGTCTCAATATGTTTCAGCTTTGCACAACAATGCAGATAAAAACTTCAACACACACAAAAATACATTAAGAAAACAAGATAAAAGAATTAAAAATTTTATATTCTTTAAGTTTTTTAATGATTTTTTTCTCAGATTTGAACTTCAAGCTGTAAATTAAAGACATAAAATATCATGACTGAAAAGAGATCAAGGAAACACACACGACATTCGATATAAAGTTCTTGTTTTATAGAATGAGCCCAAACAAAATTAATTCTAATATCAAAGCATATGAAACTATTTTCTCTGCAAATAAAAATCCTAAAATTTTATCAGTGGAATCAAAATATAAATGGGCAAAAAAGTGGAGTATCTGGAACTTACTTTTAAAAAAAAATTACATGTTACTCTGTCATACTATTTCTGGTAAATCATTTTGATATGAATTATCATAATTATTAATATTTTAAATAGAGAATAGAGGTATTTAGATGCATGTAATAGCTTATCGTCTTTCTAATCAAACAGCTTAAAGAGGGAAATAAGACCCTCATGGAAGAACTTGGACATTAAAGGAATAAAAGACCCCAGGACTTTAAACAAACTGAATCAGCAACTACACCAAAAGCACTAGATGAACATGGTGGAAAACTATGCAAAATACTTTCTTTTTCCTTTATTTTAAATAATAGTGAAGAAATTTAAAATACAAACAAAATTGCCAAGTCCAGCCAAGTGCCAAAATAACAGAAATCTCCAAATGACAAGGACATTTCTGATTTTTAAAATTATATAAAAATGGTGAAAAATGAGCCTAATCTTACCATCTATTAAAATATATTTTAACACTGTGAGAACACACCTATCTACCACAGGAAAACTGCAAAATTCATAAATAAAAGTTCACATAGATAGAAATATTTTAGGGTATTCAACCTATGATAAAAAGTCCACACTGAATCAATGTAGGAACATCGGGTTATTTGCTAAGAGCTACTGGGACATTGCTAGCCATGTGAGGAAATAAGCAGACCTTTATATTGGATGAAAACACATGTAAAATGTGATGTATTGAATGGCTAGAACAAAATCATGGGATAATTATTTTAGAGTCTTGAAGAGAGAACACAAAACCAAACCCAATGCCAACAGGTCAATTCTAACTCATAGTGAACCTACAGAACAAAGTAGAACTGCCTCATAGTGTTTCCACGGAGTGGCTGTTGGATTTGAACTGCCAACCTTTTGATTAGCAGTAGAGATCTTAAGCAGCTGTCCAATGATGAGATGCATGCATACTCATGGGACTGCTGTACAACGAATAAGGAAGATGGAAGAAGAATTGATGTCTTCTATTACAGTGTTGGCAAGGAATATTGAATATATGATAGACTGCTGAAAGAATGAACAAATCTATCTTGGAAGAAATACAGCCAGAACGCTCCTTAGAAGTAAGGATGGTGATACTTAATCTCACATACTTTGGACATGTTAGCAGGAGGAATCAGTCCCTGAAGAACAACATCATGCTTGGTAAGTTAGAGGGTCAGTGACACAGCGGCTGCAACAATCGGCTCAAATCTAACAACAATTGTGAGGATGGTACAGCAGGCAGTGTTTTATGTGTACACAGGGTCTCTGTGAGTTGGTACACATTTGACGGCTTCTAACAACAATTAATGATGTGAAAAAATCTGAAGCCATAAAAACAAAGTTTAATATGTTTTAATATATAAATATTAAAATGCTTTACCATCATAACCACAATATAAAGAAAAATTAGAAAAAAAATTGAAACTATATGGAAGAAAAAAGACTAATGTATACTTTAATGTATATTGAGTTCCTACAAACTGTTAAAAGAACAATCAATGCTCTAATACAAAAAGATGAAGAAAGCCAACAAAAGTTCACAAAAAATGAAAAGCATATGACCATTAAATATATGAAAAACTGCTCAACTCTATACATTAGAATGCAAATTAAAGTCACACAGACACTCTTTTTTTCCTGTCACTTTGGCAAATAATTGACAGTTTGAAAGCACATTACCTTGGATATTGCAGGAGTGTAAATTAGTGCAATTTCTAGGAAGACACTCTGGCAAGAGCTACCAAAATGACAAATGCACATACCCTTTCACTAAGTAATTCCATCTCATTTATCTTTCAGCTGTATTTCAACAAATATGAAAAGATACATATAAAGGTTATGTATTGTAGCAATGTATATCAAAGAAAAATATTGAAAACTGTCAACATCTCCAATCCTGACTATTAAAACAAAATATTGTTCGATACACAAATACATGTGTGCTGTAATAAAAAAATGAAGAATATTTGAGGTACTAATACTAAATATATGCTTGTTATAATAAAAAACAACACTTTTACATACTAGTACTAAAAATCTAAAACATATTCTAAAGTTAAAAAAATACATATGATACAAAATATATACAGTATGTTGTAATTTACATTTTAAAAGACAGTAGAAATAGGATAATGATGCAATCACTTCACATATAATTAAATATACACATAAAACTGTATTTCAAAAATATATAAACCATTAATAATAGATGCCTGCAGCAGACATGTTCTTGTAAATGTCTGTATAGTATTTGTAGTTTTAACATGTGCATTACATACTCAAAAGCATAAACGAAAAAGTAAAGAACCTCATTAATAATCTTCAACGAAGAAAAATATAAATATCAACATGAAAATGATAGAATATATCTAAAAAAACTGGAAACAATGTGGTATCGTCACTCTTTTTAATGTTATTTTGGAAGCGACTGTCTATAAAGCAGAATACACAAAGTTCACTTTACTTTAGGGGAAAGGATAGTTACATAGCGGGCAACACGGCCACAGGTAGGACCAACATTATCGCCTGGGTGCGGGGACCGTGAGCCTGAGAACGCAGGAATGTAGACAGCCGACAGTGGCGGGAATGCTTGACGCCAAATCCTCAAAAGCGGATGGGTCTGACCTTGTGATTCCGACCCTTACACCCAACCCAAGGCCCACCTGCCTCTTCTGTGAGGAAAGGTGGTATGAGGACGTGGTCTTTATTATGCTGTATGGCTAGCTAGACACGAGATTGTTTTATAACCTGCCTCCCAAACTCTATTCAAGATCAAAGCTGTTTACCGCACATACGCATGCTCTAGTCGTTAAATAAACAGGACCTGCTTGATGCCAGAGGCAGAGCTGGGGTATCAGAGTAACCGCTCTTCTCCTCACCACCAGTGTTTCTGCGCATCACCCGTGAGCATGACAGTTATTGAAGGGTGTATACAAGAATGTTACCACTTTTCTGTAAGACAGCATGAACGGACACTCAAGAAAATTATAGAAAGAATAAAAATATGCTACATTCACAGATTATAATTACCAGAATTTATCTTAACAAAGTATTCAAAGATTTGACCACAGATGTATATATAAAAAGTTCACTGAAGCATTATTTTTTAATAGCAAAATTAGGAAACAATTTTCATATACAACAGTGAAGTGTCCTATCCACTAAATAAGTCATAACAATGTAGCTATTAAAAACAGTGATTCCAGTAATATTCAACACAGTGAGAAATTGCTTGTGATACACCTAAGTGAAAAAAACGGTCCTCATGATATTTTAGATCAATACAAAAAGTAACATAATGAACAGCCGTGTTCCCGGTACCCAAGATTAGAGATAAATCACAGCCCTTTACCGTCTGACAAGAGAAAACTACTATCCTAAACTTGACATTCATCATCGCCACCAAATTCTTCAAAAATTTACTACGTATGTCCCTTAACAATATAAAACATTGTTTTTTTAGATTCTCTATAAATGGCATCATAGTGTATATATTCTACCATACTTGCTTATGTATGCTTCTGCTGTCAATCTATGTTGATGATTGTCTCATTTTTCCTGCTGTGTTACACTGCATTGTATGAAATATATTCATGTGCACATAGTTTTATTTATATCTTAATTATTTCTAAATTTTCACTACTTCAAAATGTACCATTATGAATACTGCTGCACCAGCCTGCCTGTATATATATGTAAAAATTTCTCTAGGACACATAATTAAGAGGAAAGTTGCTAGGTTTTAGGGAATGCACATCTTTATTTAGTGAAGTCAAACTGTCTTTCAACGTTTTCTAGTACACACAACAGTCCGTGATTTTTCCTATTGTCACTACTTTTCCCCTAATATGATGGTTAGAAGTGTTATCTTAAAGTCATTTTATCCGGCATTTCCCTGATCAATAATGAGATTGAGCTTCTTTTCCTAAATTTATTGGCTATGCTCATTTCCTCACTTTTGAAATGTCTGTCCACATCTTTTGTCCATTTTTAATTTTTGTTTTCATATTTGTCAGGGTTTTAAATAGTCTGAAGTAGAATCCTTTGTCATTATACAGATAAAGACTTTCAATTTCCAAAAAACAAATCAAAATCAAAATTCTGATTGAAACATTCTTGAATTTATAGCTTTCAGAATTGATAAAAATACTGCAAGTTTTAATCCTATCACACATTTTGGAAACCTTGGTGGTGTAGTAGTTAAGTGCCATAGCTACTAACTAAATGTTCATCAGTTTGAATTCACCAGATGCTGCTTCAAAACTATACGGGGCATTTGGGGCAGTTCTACTCTGTCCTATAGGGTCTCAATTGATTACAACAGGTTTGGTTTTTCATTTACCACTTACTAAGGTCTTCTTTAATATCCTTCAGTATTTTTTTTCACATAAGGGTCACATATTTTCATCATTTATTGATGGATATCTTAACATTTTAGTTGGCAATATAATTTTCAAAGTTTCTAAGAATATATTTCTCTAATATTGAAGTAAAAATATTTATATTTTGATTCTATATGAAACACTTCTGAGCTCTTAAAAATTTGACTGTAGATTTTCTTATAGTCTATGTACATAATGACAGTATCTATAAGCATTGATAAGTTTATTTTCTAGTCTTTTTTATCATTTCTTTCATCTGACTGAGCTAGACAGGACATGCAATACAAACAGAAATGGTGATGTGACCATTCCTTTCTTGTTCTCTAATTTTAAAGGCAATGCTTTTTTAATATATATTGTTTCATGATTGCTTTACATTTTTGTTATATAGCCCTTTATCAAGTTAAAAACATTAATTCCCAATTTGTTAATAGTTTATCACGGCTAAGTATTTAATTTTATCACATGCTTTTGCTGTAACCCTTGAGATGACAGTCTTTAATTTTCTATAGCTATATTTTCAATAGCAAACCACATCTGAAGCCCTGTATAAATCAACTGGCAACTATGTTTATGAATAATATTGGCCTACAGTTCAGACTTCAACAGCACTTTTATTTTTAAATAAATCCAACCTATAATAACATATGATCTAATCACTGTTCCATTAATGTTTACACAGTATCAAGAATACAAAGGTGTAGCAGAAACAGAAATCATTAGGCAAGTACAGTACTTTAAGCAAGAAAAGGAAGGTGCTCAATTTTATGATACTCAGATAATATATGAAAATATTTTTTTCATTTTTGGATATTATATAGCAGTCAATCAACAAACAGTAAATGATGACCTAAGTATGTACACTGGTAAATTTGCAGCAAAAGATCTCTTTAAAGTGTTCAAAGCAATCACTTTGAGACTGAGGTGTGCCTGACCCAAGCTATGGTATTTTCTGTCTTCTCAGATACATGCAAAAGCTGCAATGAATAAGGAAGACCAAAGAAATGATACATTTGAATTATGGTAAAGGCAAAGAATATTGAACATATCATGGGCTGCCAGGAGAATGCACAAATCTGTCTTGTAAATAGTACAGCCAGAGAGAATGGTGAGCCTTAGTCTCACACACTTTGGACATGTTTTCAGGGGGCACCAGTCCCTGGAGAAGGACATCAAGCTTAGTAGAGAGTGAGTGAAAAGAAGGAAGACCCTCTGTGACATGCACTGACAAAATGATTGTAGCAAGAGGCTCAAATACACCAACAAATGTGAGGATGGTGCAAGACTGGGCAGTATTTTGTTGCATATAGGGTCACCACGAGTGAGAATTGACTCATCAGCAACCTAACACCACCACTATGTGCCAGCCATCACTTTAGATGCTAGAAATATAGTAATAAACTGGAGGGGAGGGGAGGACCAAAAAAAAAAAAAAAAAAACTGTCTTCTTAGGGTTTACATTCTAGTTGAGGGAGACAGGTAATAAAGTAAATAAGGAAAACACAGTGAGTCTGATTTTGTTCTCATGGAGAAAACTGTGAAGGGTGACGCGGACACTTGAGAGGAAGAACAGCAGGCCAATATATACTAAATACAAACCGAAACACATCTGGAAAGAAACCAGTATGATAAACAAAACAAAGCTAGACATTATGATAAACAATATAAACATGTAAGAACACTAAATATGTTTCTTTTTTCTGAGAAAAACAAAACATGTCATGCTGATAGAATAGTAGCTCTCAACCCATTTTCTTCCACTGGAACAAAAATGATGTAACCTATCGATTCCTTCCTCTGCCAGCGTTTGCCAGAATGAAGGTGAGACAAGTGGGATTACTATTGTGGTGATTTCTTTTGGTTGTCAAGTAAAGCAAATCTTTCCCAAACTTTTGAACTATTTTTTTTGCAAGATATAATTTTCAATGCATTTCACCACTTGTCAGAAATCATTGAGATTGGCAATGTTTCCAAAAGACTCTACTTGGTTGCACTGTAGTCCACTGAAATTCTTATATTCTATAAATCCATAGCTGATCAATAAACAAGTATTCAGCTTTCACTTTGTGTCGACATGAATGTTGCTAGCCACCTATGAAGGTGGAAAAATGCACCCTATAATAAGCAGATCAGGTAAACATCCACCACTGGGACTCTCCAACATCTCTTCTCTGTTGAGGAACATACACCAGTTTTCTTTTGGAAATACACTACATTTTTATTCTCAGTCCACGTAGCCTGGGTTAGACTAAATCTGTGAATGGACATATTAACCAGGTCTAGTTAACAGAATGAACATCCTACTGGGCCATAGGGACTGATTATCATAAAAAGAAGACATATTTTTTAAACAGACTTAACGAGAGTTAAAACCAGGACTCCAGAGAAAATACTGGGGTAGACATTCTCTTTTCACTGACTTTGCTGATAGGAGTATAAACCGGCAGCAGCTGGAATTGATACTTTTTAGAAAACAGTCTAAGAATAAAGACCCAAGAGAATGGGAAAAGGCAAGGAGAACAAGGGATGGGAACAAATAAGAGACAATGATATAATCAGAATTCGCCTTCTGGATCCATAATCTTGGACTTTTCAATTGCACTGTTAAACCAGTCTGTGTTGGTTGTTTCACATTAGCAGTTAAAAGCCCTGATTGGTAAACTAAGTGGTTCATCAATTAATTCACCTGGTTTAAAAATCTGTTCTGCTTTGATCTCAGGTAAATCTAGCTGAAAACACAACAGCTGCTAAATTATAGATTTTATTCAAGAGGCATAATTTTGAAATACATCAATATAAAGCTATGCAGCAATACACACATTTATTATGAGACCTAATAAATGACAGTGGCAACAATTTCTATATTTAAAAATTTAAAGATAACTAGTTAAAGGTTTAGAGACTAAATTGAACTCATATGTTTCTGTTATTTATGGAAGAACTAGTGCAATAGCAGTAAAGAGCTGAGCTGCTAACCAAAAAGTCAGTAGTTCAAATCCTTTAGGTACTCCTTTGGAAACCCTGTAGGGTAGCTTTACTCTCTGTCCTATAGGTTTGCTGCAAGTCAGCATCGGCTTGATGGCAAAGGGTTTTACATTATTTAACAAATTCTTGCAAGTTTGTGTTTAGTTTCTAGGTCATAAATTATCAGTCTACTTATCTAACATATAATTTTACTATTTGAAAACTTTGCCTACTCAGTGTTTTCCTTTGTAAAATGAATCTTCTGTATATTTGGTATTTGGGACAAAGATATTTATATGTTTCCCATCTAAAATAACACAAACATTAGAAAAATATATGATGTTTGATTTAGAGAAAAAGTGAAGTTGAATGAAAATAATATCCAAATACAACAATTAAAACTGAGAAGGCAAGAAGTTAGCAGACATTTAGCCATCATCTGTAAGATAACAATGGATAAACAGTACAAGCTAATTTAACCATTTCTGTGATTATAAGACTTTTTTTTTAGAAAAGAATCATAAGTTGGTGCTCGTTGGATTTTTGTCAATTATTTTTCCTTACTGTACATTTTACAATACCAAAAGGCCTAGAACAGATAGCTTTAAGCTATTTCATCTTAGCACATATGTTTTCTTATCAAGTAAAGTTCTAAATGTGTACTAACCTAAAAAGATGTGTAGCCTCAAATGCAATATATAAGGTTGCAGTAGGTAGAAATGCCGACAGCATCAGCCATGCTGGTGTGAGAAGCAAAAATTAATTTCCCACTCCCTATTTTCATGAATTCACCACAAGGGTCATGCTTGTTATTTCTTAGCTAGCCTCTGGGAAACACATACCTATAGAAATAATTAAACTCTTAATAACAAAAGCTGTGCATTTTTAAAACTCAATTAACCTAATGCATTTCCTTTGGTGAAACTTCACCCTGAGGGTAGGTACAAGGTCTGCACTCATCACTGGACTTCCTCAAGATGCCTTGCAAGGGCCTTGCATGTAGTTGAGAAAAAAAAGGAAAGAAACCTTAAAAAAGAAAAGAAAGACAGAAACACAGAAAGGCAGTAAGAATTCTCTTGTGATTTACTTGACTGGAAAGTGTATTTATGGAGAAAATTCATATTCTTTTGATGTTGCTAGCTTTTCTCAGTTTATGAAAAAAGAGGAACCATGATAAACGTTGTTGTTTGGTGCTGACGAGTTGGTTCTGACTTATAGTGACCCTATGTACAACAGAATAAAATCCTGCCCAGCCCAGCGCCATTCTCCCAGTCACTGCCATGCTTGACCCCGTTTTGGCAGCCAGCATCTCAGTCTATCTCATGGAAGATCTTTCTTTTTATTTTATTTTTTGCTGATCCTCTGCTATACCAGGCATTATGTCCTTTTGCAGGGACTGGTCCCTCCTGATAACATGTCCCAAGTATAAAAGACGAAGTTTCACTAGTCTTGCTTCTAAGAGTATTCTAGCTCATTTCTTCCAAGATAAGATTTGTTTATTCTTCAGGCAGTCCATGGTATATTCAATACGTTTCCCCAACACTGTAACTCAAAGGCATCAATTTTTCTTTAGTGTTCCTTCTTCGTTGCTCAGCTTTCATGTGTATATGGAAAAAAAAGAAAAATCACTGATGTTGAGTCAATTCTGACTCATTGTAACCCTATAGGGCAGAGCAGGACTGCGCCATTTGACTTCCAAGGAGCACCTGGTGGATTCTAGCTGTTGATCTTTCAGTTAGCCATTGTAGCTCTTAACCACTATGCCACCGAGTTTCCAAATGCATAGAAGACTGAAAACACCATGCCTTAGAGGGCAGACCTAGATACAAAATGACCACACACAATGGTCCCTCAGTCTGCAGGTTCCCCTGGAAATGTGGCCCCCCACACTCTCTGACTTCAAACTGCAACCAACCCTGAAACTAGCTCTCTACACAAAGACTGAACTACACTGCACACAAAAGGGAAACTGGCAACAAACAAACTTTTGGACTGAAATATGCACACTGGGCTGTCTGAAAAGCTCATCGCTGGAGGCCAGAGGATAGGGTAAAGGAGAACAGACCTTGGTCAAATGATCACAGCAAGTTCCAGATGAAAGTGGGGAGGTGTGCCGTCATGGTGCGGGAGCGGTTAGGGTAGATATCAATGAAAGTTCTGAGTTTATGTGGCAAACTGATAGGATTGTAAACTTGTACTGAAACCACAATAAAACTTATTTTTAAAAAAGAACATATCATGACTTGGGTCAGGGACATTTTAATCCTCAAAGTGACATATTTGACTTTTAACAATTTAAAGAGGTATTTTGTAGCAGATTTCCCCAATGCAATAATACATCATCTGGTTTCCTGCCAGCTGTTTCTACAGGCATTGATTGTGGCCGCCAAGTAAAATGAAATCATTGACAACCTCAGCACTCTTTCCATTTATCATGATGTTTAACAATGATATAGGAGACAATTTTAGAAAATATGAATAAAGCTTTTCAAAATAATATTAACCAAGTCACTAGTTGAAGACTATTACCTCTCCCTAAGTCAGATATATATAGTTGCTTCAACTAGTTATTTTTAGACTAAATGGAATGCCATCATTATTGAAATTAAAAATAAGCTTCAGAAAGATATGCTACTGATGGTTTTAATCTTTGCTTTATGATCACCTTATTTTGGAAAAATTATGTAATAGTTCTTGTAAAAAGTTAGATTTAGAGATCACACCTATTCGTCCTTCCATGGAACAGAACTGATAAATCAGTAACTAGATTTGTAGCAAGATCTTATTTACAGACACTTATTTTATGAGGATCAGAGAAACATAAGTGTGTGTTAATACTACACTTTCTTAAATTAAAAAGAAAGAAGACCACCCTCTCTGGGGAGTCTAAATCCTTTAATTGCATTAAAACATCTTAAATACAAAGTCAGAAATTTAATATAGGATAAAAGGATTAAGGCAATGGAGAATATGGTGCAATTAAATTTAAATCCTAGTATATTTAGCAAAACATTACTTCCACTTAAAATTCAAAACTAAGTAGATCAATTTAAAATATAATAAGATACTTAGTAGAGAAGAAGAGATGGACTGGTTTTTGCTAGAAAGAAACTAGAAATATCTAGTATAAGGTAGATACAATGTGAAAACACATATGTATGCATTCATATATAAAATAATAATTCTTCATGTACTTTGGTATTTGGTAATTGTGCCTTTTCACAACATACCATTATTAGAAAAAAAAATTTCTGTTACCTTACATCATTGTAACAGTGGAATATGAGGCTGGCTCAGACATGAAAACTGAATGTAAGGAAACATTAGAGAGTGGTACATAGATTCACTTAGTGCTCTCAGTGTTAACACATTTCACATTCAACCAATCTCCGCTTGCAAGTCTGTGGGGAAAGAAAGTTAAACTTTCCTTTTGAGTCTTAATTTGAGGACTTCTAATGAAAAGATTTTTCTGGGAAACAATAAAAACAAAGAATGCCAAAGAGTAAATGTTTATTTTCTTGTGTTCTTGATACCCTTCTGAAAGATGTGTACACATCAGAATTTATGAGGTGCAGTTATTAATTTTAATATTATTTGGCAAATTTTAGGCCATAAGTACACATGGAATCCATTTTAGAAGGTAAACAGAAAACATGAGAATTATAATATAAATATTTAGATAAACAACAGCAAAGCTCTTTGTTACTCTTTTGCATACTGTCCTTATTCTTTTCAATACAGCATTACACAGAGATGTAATAATTAGAAACATAAACAATGACAGAAGCATAATAAGAATCATGAATGGTCTTTTGTTAGACATCTGTTTTGCTGTCCATTAAATCCCAAGATTCTAAAAGGAGTCACTGTAGATGTTTGTTATTAAATCATTTCCTAATAGCATTAGTTTATAATTGCCATTCCACACCCACTAAGAGGGATTTTGTAATTAATTAAAATACATTTCTTTACTAGTTGTCAAAGGTGAGTAATGAGATGGACGGAAAATCAATATACTTCAGTGCTCTCTGTATACAAATCCGTATGCCAAACATTACTCCGAGGTCCTTGATTCTCAATGGAGAAAGTGTTTCCATTGTGATCATAAACAGGAATGCTGACAGGATTTTCATTAGAGATAATAAATACATTTTCTCATTTTACATTTTCTAATTTTATAGGGCTCCTTCTTACAAAGTACTCTCCTTTCTAAATGCTGATTGTTTGGAGTAGAAAATAAGGAATTTACGTATGACTAAATGTTACTAGATTATTAATCTCATAGCAGGATAATGGCCCACAGACAGTACCCGACTTTGCAAATCACCCTTGATCTAAATGACATTCGTTATCTAACAATCTATAGGCCCCAAGATCTTTCAAAGTATTCACACTTATTCATTCACTTACAACTTCAAATGTGAAAGTGATTATTTGGACTTCACATTTTTCGTATCTAGTTTCATTTGCCACCCACTTGTTCCTTCCAAGTCCTCCGGCATGCATACCATGGCCTCTCCTGATTCAGTTAAAAGTTCTCTGCACAGCTGTTTCTACAGTTTAGTTAATTAGTGCTCCATAAACAGAGAAAGATATCCCCTCCTTTGAATATTACTAAGGAAATTTTATGCATATAAAACTACTGCGAAAGTCCAACTTCAACCACTGTGTGTCCTTCCAACAGGGGCACCAGAGAGCTACAATCAGGCCTGGGGAATCGAACCAGGAGAGCAACAAGCTGTGCCTGAGCAACACCTCATAATGAGTCCTGCTACCAACTCCAGAAGCTTCCGTGGCAGGAACCATCTTGAAGTGTGCTTGCTCGCACAGCCAAGGGATAAGCAGTTGCCTGCCAAGAGAAAGGAAATTCTTCAGATCCCCATCACTGATTTCCTGTCCCCAGCTATACCCTGGACATAGGCTATAAAACACCAACCCTGAACTTGCTCAGTGCCATCGCCTGCTGGAGTGCTACACACTCTGCTGTTGCCTCACTTCAAAGTGCTTTCATTTTCCAATAAAGATTTCTCTGTTGGCCAAAAATCCCAAAAAAAAGACTGCTGCAAGTGCTACACTATGCAACAAATGTTAAACGGTCTGAAATACGACCATATACGTTAGAAAAATCTCAATTTTCCAGGGATTCATTTTTCAGTTTGCTCTTATATCCTATTTGTCATGCCTGTATTTTCATTATTTCATTACTCAGAATATCACAAAGTGGACAAAACCAAATTAAATCTTATTTTTAAATTTTCAATGACAGCAAGTTGTTTTTTTTAAATATTTTGTTGTGTTTTACGTGAAGTTTACAACCCAAGTCAGTCTGTCATATAAAACGATGCACACACACCACTTTGTAACTCTAGCTGTTCTCTCATGCTGTAACGGCACATTCTTAGTTTCCATGCTGTACTTCCCATCTCCTGTCCCCCTCTACTCTCTCATCTCACCTCTGGACCAGAGGTGCTCAGGCAGCCTCACACATACATTTAAGCCAAGAAGCATACTCTTTGTCGGCATCACTCTATGTCTTCTAGTCCAGTCCAATCTTTGTCTGAAGAGTAGGCTTCAATATTCATTTCAACTCTGGGCTAACAGAGACTCTGGGGGCCATGTCCTCTGGGCAATCTCCAGTCTGTCAAACCATCAAGGCTGGTCCTTCAACAGAGTTCCAGTTCTGTACATCCATTTTACTCCCACTGCTTCAGGACTCTATGTTGTATTCTCAGTCAGAGCTGTCATTGGTAGTGGCTGGGAACCATCTACTTCTTCTGGTCTCATGCTGATGAGATCTCTGGATCACATGGCCTCTTCTGTCTCCTGCATTCATATTTTCCTCGTGTCTTTGATGCCCTTGACTATCCTCTGCTCCAGGTGCACTGGGACCAACTGGTGCTACCTAGATGGCCACTTGCTAGCTTTTAAGACTCCAGAAGCCACTCACCAAAGTGTGATGGAGAACACTGTCTTAAAAAACTTAGTTATGCCAATTGACTTAGTTGTCTCCTTCCCCTCCCTCCCAACCCTTGTACCCATCAAAGATTATTTTCTTCTGTGCTTAAACCTACACTAGAGTCCTCTGACATTATGGTACTCATATTCCTCCCCTTGCTACTCCATCCTTCAAAATGTTGAGTTATATTTAGGAAACCTGGCTTAGCTTTTGGTATAGTCCAGCTGCGCTGGCCTCCCTTCTGCTTCACTCTGTCACGCCCTTCACCTAATCCAATTTTTATCTACTATAAAATCTATGAATACTTCTCCCTCTCCCTCCCAGCCCTTCTAACCATCAAAGATTATTTTCTTCTGTGCTTAAACCATTTCTTGAGTCCTTATAATAGCAGTCTCATCCTCTTGATGGCCTACAGTGTGCTTCAGGAAACTCTCTCCCAAACCTCTGAGATACATACTTGATTGCAAGGGGTCTCAAGTGTCTCAAACACAACACCACAATTTTATAACAATTAATTGTAATATTGGCTTTACTAACCTGAGTTAGAATAATACTTGACGGCACTTGGCTATATACATTTATTCCCCCACATTTATATATGTTCTAATTGTTATAGAAAACAAAAATAATGTCAAAATAATTCTTCATGCTATCACATGGTTTGGGATGGTGATGAAGTCTGACAAAAGTGAAACAATAAAATCAACAAAAATTTCCTATTATAACAGCCCATCCACATCAAGGCATACATTTAGTTTTTAGTAACACAGTGTACCTGGATATCACATCTTTCTATAGGGATTAGAAACAGAGGGTGACTTGGAAAAGAAACAATAATATAGAAAACCATTGATAAAGTGTGTGGCAACCTTCTGATCTAAAAACAGGATTAGAACGACATTTTAAAATGTTGTTGTTGTTAGGTGTCATCGAGTTGGTTCTGACTCACAGCGACCCTATGAACAACAGAATGAGACAGAGCCCAGTCTTGTGCCGTGTCCACAATTGTTTTCATGTTTAAGCCCATTGTTGCGGCCACTGTGTCAATCCATCTCGTCAGGGGTCTTCCTGTTTTTCACTGACCCTCCACTCTAACAAGCATGATGTCCTTCTCCAGGGACTGATCTTTCCCGACAACATGTCCAAAGTTTTAAAATATTGGCAACATTAAAATAATTACATGTAATCTGTGATTTGCAACATATATTTCTTATTATTGTGCTACTAGCTTAAATGTATTTTGATAAGGAAAAACATATTTTTTAAATAACTTATTTTTTATTATTGAGACAACTTAGTTTTGTGTGTACCTGTTAATTTAACAACATTTGGTACTAAATCTATTGAAGAAGTCTCAGTATATCTTATTCTATATTTATAACCATTTCTACTGCTTTTGCAGTGTTTGTACTTCTGCATTGAAATGTTATATAATGCATTGTTGTTAATATTAGAAACTGTTGAGTCACTGTGGAGTCATAACAACCCCATTTGACAGACCAGAACTGACCCATAGGGTCTTCTAGGCTATAACATTCATGGGGACAGACTGACAGATCTTTTTGCCTCGGAGCAGCTACATGGGTTTGAATTGCTAACCTTGAGTACTTTACCTTTGCACCCCCAGGGCTCTTTCATGTAATGTCTTACATAGACAAAATGTATGAAGACATAATTTCATAATTTTAAAAACATATTTAATTTTTTCTATCTATAATGATCTCTTAGTATCTGGTCTTTTCTCACAGCTTCTTGGAAAAAAAAATCTTCAGTACAGTATTGCTACAAAGTACTACAGATTTCCATAGAACCTTGCCACATGACACACAGAAGTTGCTGCATGCCATGGTAAGACTTGACAAACTTAACATCAGCACTTCTTCCTTTGAACTCTTACAGACACTGTCAGTACCCACCCTTTTTAAAGAAAACTATCTGCAGCTAATTCGTCTTTAAAACTTGATAGAAGAAAATAGAGAATAATATATTTCAACGCTGGTAATCTTGGTATGCCTTTGTTAATGCTGCTAGCTATCATCCAGTTGGCTCCAAACTGTGGCAACATTACATATAATAGAACACTGGCAGGTTCTGCACTGTCTCCATTAATATTCAACTTCTTTGAACCCACTGATGAGGCTATTGTGACACTTCATCTCACTGAGGGTTTCTTTCATTTTCACCACTGACCCTCTCTACTTTAACAAACACTATATCTTTTTCTAGAGACTCGTTTTTGCTGAAGATAGGTCTAATGCAAGCAAGACAAAGCCCCAGTGTCTTTGCTTTTAGGGAGCGTACTAGTTGTATTTCTTCTAAGATTGACCTGTTGTCTATCTTTTTAGAAGTCCACAGTATATTAATATTCTTCAACTATACTGTAATTCAAACGTCAGTTGTTCTTCTCTCTTCATTTTTATCATCTTGCA
This sequence comes from Heterohyrax brucei, assembly GCA_028571685.1. Lineage (NCBI taxonomy): Eukaryota > Metazoa > Chordata > Mammalia > Hyracoidea > Procaviidae > Heterohyrax > Heterohyrax brucei. The sequence goes on from CM053147.1 coordinate 81,142,210, forward strand.
TGCTTGTGAAGTGACTAAAAAGACCAAGGCTCGGGTCAGGCATACCTTACTCATCAAAGTAACATCTTTGCTTTTTTAGAACTTTAAAGAAGTCTGTTGCATCAAATCTGACCAATGCAGTATGTCATTGAATTTCTGGACTGCTGCTTCTATGGGCATTAACTGCTGATCTAACTAGAATTAAATTCTTGACAACTTCAATTTTTTCTCCATTTATCATAATGTTGTTTACTGGCCCAGTTGAACAGATTTTCATTTTCTTTACATTCACATATAATTAATACTATATATGTCTAATAATTTTAAATAAAGTGTATCATCCATTAGGCTATCTATTGCATGAGAACTGAATCCTTTACTGTGGTTTGTAGATTTTCCTTGGTACCCAACACAATGTGCACCACAGAATAGGCACTGACAGTCAGAAAATAATCTTGATGAATAAACTTAAAATAAGTAGAAAGATTTGAAAGCAATTTAGAATGCATGATTTTAAGTGGAATCATATAAAACTAAACACTGTAGAATGAGATACATCCTCTGAGAACATGTATGACAATGTGTAATTTAAACTTAAGATATTTTAAAATTTTATTATATTCCTTTATTTAAACTTGGCACCTAAAATGATGTGAACACGTTACAGTTGAGAAAACATAAAGTGGCTTAATAGTAACAAAGCAGTTACTAGACATCAAGAACTAAAAGCCATGACTGAACACACCCACTACAATAGGCTATCCACATTTTTTCATTCATACTCAATTTCCTTCCTTATTAAATATAAAATCTGAAAATAATAATGCAATTGTACTAACTTGCCTGATATGGAGATGACCTAAATTAAACTCTTTAAACACAATTGTAAAGATAATGTAAAAATCAGTTTCTTTTCTTTGGTTTTGTACCTCCCTGCTATACCCCTTTCTAGGTAGTATCACCTCTACTCACACGTCAAGAAAATAAAGATTTTATATGTGTATAAAATCTGTGTGTGTGTTGCACATTTAAACTTTTCTGGCCTAATTTAGGTTACAAATCCTTCAACTGAGGTAGGAGTGATTAGCAAGAAAATTAATACCCGAAAATTTTAGCACTTGTGATATTATTGTGGTAGAAAGCATCTAACATGGCTCCAAATAATTGTTAACTCCTGTGTTTTGAATATTCCCTTCCCTTAAGTGTTACAGGAAGGATCTAATGACTCGCTTCTAATGAGCAGAGGATGTCACTTGGTGATTACATTACAAAAAACTTCCTTTTTGCTGGCTGTCTCTCTCCTACCCACTTGCTTGTTTGCTCTTACCCTGTAAAATACTCTATAAAGAGACCCATGTGCTAAGGAACAAGACAGGCATCTGCTCAACAGCTCATGAAGAACTGAGGCCTCAGTGTAACAGCCTATGGGGAACTGAATCCTCCTCATAACCAGGAGACTGAGATAGAAAGGGGATCAGTTTGAGTGGAGCCTTGTGATGAAATGGAGGTTAGAGGATCCAGCTTAGTTACACCTGGTTTCATGACCTACAGACTACGAGATAATAAATATTGTTGCTTTGGGGTCATTTGTTGTGTAACAGTAGCTAACTAATGCATTTTTTTTTTAACAAAAGAATTAGTTCATTACAAATTTTCCATGGCAATGCTCCTTTAAGTTAGCATGGGCTTCTCCTCAACTTGCACATAAAGCTGCTTATTTTATTAAAAAAGGAAAGAAAGAAGAGGAAGAGGAGAAGCTGAGCAGTAGCAGAAATACATATTTAATATTCCATTTCATTGAAACAGGTCTAAGAATAATGAAGGTCCCTCAGTGGCAGAAGTCATTTGCTCTTGACAAATAAACTAAAAGTTGGCAGTTTCAATCCACTCAGCCGCACCACGGGAGAAAATCCTGGTGATTTGCTTTTGTAAACGTGATAGACAAAAAATCTAAGTTGTTCTACTCTGTAATATATGGGGTCATTATGAGCCAGAATTGATTTGATAGGTTTGATTTTCGTTTTTTGGAAGTATAACTAGGTCATTGCCATTTTCTAACGAATTGGCTAAGCAGATGAACCAAACATCACGAAAAATAATTTTGTTTTTCAAGCTTACATGACTTGAAAACAGTATTATCTTTTATGATCTTCATATTTTACCAAAGAATGAGTAAGCCTCAACAATAAAAACCAAAACAATATTGAAAGTGAGAAATATTTAGTCTCAAACATTTCCACATCTAAAAAGCCTGATTGCTATGAACAGGGTGTTACGAGTTCCTGTAAATACATTTCGTGTTACATGTTTGGTGTGCATGCCATATGAGTCAGTGCCATGGAAAGTACTGCATGTTTAGTAAACAATGCCCTGTTGCGTTCCAAATAATTGCTCATAGGAGGAAGCTAAGTCTAACCTCTCCCAGGATTACATAAAAAGAAAAAAAAAAATCTATGCTCTCCTTTTTGATAGCACACACCCAACTGTTTTCCAAATGATCACGCAAAATCAAGCAATGACTAACGTGTCTAGTGGGCACCAAGCAAATAAGGAGCATTGGAGACGGCAAGATTGGTGCCAGTTTTAGCCTACACATTCAGGTCTTTTAGCACAAAGGTATCCTAGAACAGTTGGACCTCTTCATATACTTTTAAAACCACATTATGAGTTTACTTGGAATAATTACAAGATTTATAGTCAAGAATGTTTACTGGATGTGCTTTAAAATATATGCAAAAATCCAAAATCCCAGCCAACAGTGAAAAAGGATTACATTGATCTCATCAATTAGAGAAACGTGGTTGTGTTTTGTGATGTAAGACCAATTTATACAGCTTTATCGAACATTAAGGCTATCGCAAAACAAAACAAAAAATGTCTTTTCATTCTATAATCTATTTTGTAGATCTAGAAAATGATTCTTATAAATCTTTTACAAGTAATTACTTAAAAATGATAACAATAAAAAATTACAAATCTATTTTTGCTATTTTTCTTCCTTCTTTATATGCCTTCCTGAGATGCAGTTGGAGAAACAGAAGAAAATGTGACATTCAAGAGCAAGAGAGGGTAATGATACATCATTATACCCTCTAAGGGTTGGCTTTTTCACTTCTGTTGACTATACAGTCCTTTCCAGTGGCTACAATTTGTTCAAATATTCACTAAGCCAAACTTTATGAGCCTTTGTGGTGCAGTGCATCACTTGGGCTAGTGTCACCCAGTATGGTATCTCATGGTATCAATCCCCCATGGACCTCCTTCCATACCAGACCATACAGAATTCTTAGTAACGTTTTCTTGCACTATTTACCAGTAAATCATAATTACTACATCATCTCAGAAAGCTTACTGAGATTCACAATACTAATGACCACAATATTTTTGCTAAAATACCAAAAGAGTTGACAAAATTTACAGCCATAAAAACACTAGCAGCAATTAAAACAACAGTGTGTGCTTATAGTATGTACAGATAACCAAAGTCAAACTCAAATCCAGTGCCACCAAGCTGATTCCTATTCATAGTGGCTGTACATAGCAGAGGAGAACTGCTCCATAGAGTTTCCAAGCAGTGCCTGGTGGATCTGATCTGCCAACCTTTTGATTAGCAGATGCAGCACTTAACCGCCGTGTACTAGTATGGTGTTCCCTCCTGCCTGGGCTATCACTGGTTCACTGCTACATCTGCCAACCAAAAAGTCAACAGCTGGAATCTGCCAGGCATTCCTTGTAAACTCTATGGGGTAGTTCTGCTATGTCTCACAAGGTTGGTATGAGTTGGAATCGACTCAACAGCACTGGGTATGTATGGATGGAACCATGTAATTCAAATCCTCATGGTAACTGGGTAATATGACAGCACAGACTGGAGTACATTAGATGGTTCAAAAAGAAAGTTACCATAGCGTTTTAGCCTTATAGGTAAATTGATAAATGTGAGCTGGGCTTACAAAAAAGTTTTTGTTGTTATAACTAACTACAGGAATATTTTTATAGACAGTCATTTTGGTGTCACCCCGACTCTCCGCCCCACACAAAAGTGTTACCACTATGGTCCACACACACACACTCCCCTCGTGGTGCCACTGATGTAGTGGTTACGCAGTAGACTGCTAGCCAAAAGGTAGCAGTTTGAACCCATCAGTCATTTTAGTAGTCTGCTGTCTCACAGGGTTCCCCTCAGTTCTGTGGAGTCACTATTAGCTGGAGCAGACTCACCAGCAATGGAATTAAGCCAAACTTTGCTCTCCAACTACATAGTTCCCACCATATCAAAGCCACTAGAAGAATGGCTCAGGGAAGAAGAAAGAAGAGGACAAGACAGTAGAATAAAAAAGGACACACTCCCTGTCATGTTGGCACCCATACCATTCTCCTTGATTTTATTCCGATAGCTCCTCATGCCCCCGTTGTTGGTTTCCACTAAGTTGTCTGGGAAAAGGACACACTCTCTGAACTATGTCTTCTTTTTTCCACTAAAATCAAGCAAGTGCAGACTAAATTTGCAGTCACACATGGAAAGGAAAGCACAGTTCTAAGAGTTCCTGTTTTTCACAGATTAAGGATTGCTTGATGGCATCAGCACGTGCACGGTGTTCCCTCCTGCCTGGGCTATAACAGAGAAGGGTTGAATTGCATACTTTACAGTAGAGAATGTAATGTCTAGGAAACCTTTTTTGTTTTGTAAACCTGTCCAACCTCATCCAGCTAGTTCTTCAATTCAGTGAGATTAGAATCTAATCAGAGGAAAAAGCAAATGTTTTAAATTTTATGGGAAATGCTTTACACTTCAACCTCTAAAACCTGGGGTATGTCAAATACAAGAAAAACTGCTGTAATAACTAAAGGCCACCTAAGGCCAAAAATAAATAAATAAATACATAAAAAGATCTTCCAGGCATCTGGATGAAGACACATCTTCAGGCCCTTCTACAGACTGTCAGACTTACACATCTTCAGATGTGTTCACAAAATATGAAAGAGTCTCTTCTTCCAACAGTGATCAATTTGAAGGGAACTGATACAGCATAAGTCAAACTACTTGCTTTTAGTATAAAAATGGTTTTGAATATTGAAGAAGATACCTGATTAGGTTTTATATTTTTTAAATGAAAGTAACATTCTCATTCCAGACTACATGTATACAGAAACATAAGAGTATATAAAAAACTTCACCAAAAATGTTGAATATTGTTCTCAATCATCTTCTGTTCACCAGTTTTGCTATTTCTGACCACTCCCCACTCTGGCTTTGCATCCTGGATGCCTTGCTATCTTCTGCTGTTCACCTCTAAATCTTCAAGGCTGCAAAACTATGTAACAACTTATTTCAAATATGTATGTGTCTGGATTTTAAAATATTTTAACTCTTCCCAGGGTTCTCTATAAAATGCTTAGGAAAGGTAAAAACCTACTCTGTAATAAATTTTACTAAGGAAATAGTTGAAGGGAACTCATTTGTGAAGACACAGTTAGAGATAAACAAAGAAAGGGCAATAAATTGAAAGTAGGAGAGTACCAGAAAGAATTACAAATGAATGTTATCTGTTAAACACTGTTTTCTATACTTTATAATTCTAATATCATAAGAGTTCACAAGTAATTTTTTATTTAAAAATGTATGCTTTCAAGCAATTACATTAAAAACAAGATTATCTTAAAATATTTTATATACCAAAAAAATTAAGAACAGATCCTGTGAATTACTGACTTGAACAATTCATCTTGGAAGTATTAAGTCTTCATAAGTACCCTGGTACATTGTTAGATAAAGATTTTCAGATAATTAGAAGGAGTGAAGCATATTTGTAAATTATATCTCTGTGATCTGAAAAAAATGCTTACATATAGAGCACAACTGGAGTTCAGCAAAGCACTTGACAAAGTCTGTTATGACATTGTTAAGGAAAATATGGAGAATCTAAACTGAAAGGTAATATAATTAGATGCATTTGTCACTGAATTATCAAAGAATAAGTAACCGATGACCAGCAATATTAGGGAGTATTTATTGATATTAGACAAGGAAATCAATTCTCAGTCATTATGGAATCAATTTTCTCCCAAGGTACATGCAAAATATGGCCAACATTTAATTTGTAATTATCTAATTCATATAAAACCAGAGATGAAGTTAACACTTTCATGCCACATTGTAGATCTAGATAGCAAAAACTGAAACTACAGAACAATTCACTGAGCACAACAGAAAGTTCTTCACATCTCTATAATAACTCAACATGAACAAAAGTAAGTTCTTGCAAATATTTTTTTTTTTTTTGTAAGCAGTTCCATTTTAACTATAACCTCATACAACTCAACACTGTGAAGGCATGGCTAAGAAAAATAAAAAAAGCATCTACCTTAATAAAATGTCATATTTAAGACAGATCTTCTTTAAGCCAGAAAGACTACATAGGAGGTCTCTGCACAGCTTCCCAAAGGGAGTACTTGGAAGGGACTGTAGTGGTACTTAGCAATGAAGTATGGTGCACTTTTTCTAGGATGAGTTCATGAACTTAAATGCAGACCTTGTATATAGCACATATAATGAACTAAGTTTAATATGTTCTTTTTTCCAAGGAGAAGGTGCTATAAAAGAACTGGAAATCCATCCAGAGAAGAAATACTTGATAGTACCCATCTGAAGAATGGTTAAAAATGAAAACTTCACTGATTACAGACTTAAAATGATACACAATAACAAAAATTCACTAGTGGCAATTATTATCAAAGAAGAAGTAAACTTAAGAACCAAAGTCCAATATACGAATGCTCCAAAAAGCCGTATCATGCAACACTATGAAAGGCACAAAACAAACTCTGTACCATGTGTCAGTCTTTCCCACTAAGCACCCCCTACATCTGATTTATCTTTAGTGCTGACAGAAAGCCTGGCTATTCAGGCCATCAATATTAGAGAAGGTGATTTAACTAAATGGAAAAATCACTCCTGAAGTTTAAAAGACTCCCTCCAGAGGGTAGTGATTTCTTCAGATAGGGTCTATTAGTGAGGTATGTTTCCCAAAGTGTCTACCAGTGAACATTACTCTCATGAGTTGTCCCATGTTTAAAGGGTTATGAGAACAAATAGGAAATGGCATACCCCTTGTTCCTAATTTAGAGATGGAAATATGTGAAGAGTTCGTGAGAAGCCCTTAATTGAAGACGTCTGCTGAGAAATGAAAGTCTGTTAAACTCTGATGTTCCCCAAAGTTTTTAACCATATCCCTTTTTGAAATGACATACCTAAGAAACATGCCAGAATCCTTTGGTAAATGCACTTCTAGATAGAATTAAGCATTGGACCAGAGTGTAAGCTAGTGAGCATCAACACACTATCTTTGAGGAGGAAAAGTAGGCCTTCTATGTCACACATTTTCACATATTTGAAATATTTTCATGAATACATTTTAAAATACACAAATTACACCTGTAAACCATCATTTGGTCACTAAAATGATGAGAGACATATCTTAAAGAACTTGCAGGCTCATCTCCTCACAGCTTTGGCTCAATATCAGACATCAGGCTGAACAAGTTAGAGTTAGCACAAAATAAAAATGTCTGGGTACCAGCCAGTGGGTTCTGAAGGCTCCTCCTTTTTATAAGGCCACTTTCCCAATCAGGGACTTTTCATAGACACAGAGATACCTGGAGTCTATCCTATAAATACAGAGAGCATTCTGGGACATATTTATAACAAAAAAATTATTGGTTGCTTACCTGAAATTCAAATTTTAACAGCACCCTGTATTTCACCTGGCAGCACTAATCTCCACAGAAACGTAAGCTACCGACCCAGAAACATACCCCCGACCCAGCCCGTCTGACTTGCTCTTGCCCTCCACCACCTGTGAGATTTCCTCAATAAGCTCTATTTTATATCTGTGCGGTGTGGTACCACTAGTGTGCATCTGTGACTGCACAGCACAAGAAAAACAGGTTTTGGTTTTGGTTTTGGTTTTGGTTTTGGTTTTGGTTTTGGTTTTTCCCCCACCATGACAGTCTGGAGTGCAAACAAAATGAGGAACTTACTGGAGGGGAATACGGTTTTGCAGTGAGATATCGGCCTGTGTTCTCATGATTACTCTGCCAGTTACTGGTCCTTAGGGACAGATATATGTCACTGTGAGCCTCGGTTGTGCTAAATTCAATAGCCTCTAATTACTAATATTTTATAATTTCATCATACTACATAAACTGAAATTTCTCTTGTTCTTGAAGACCAATGAAAGAAAACAACTTCCAAATTGAGAAAAACCAAGGGACTAGCAACAAGATGGTTCTCATATATAACTAAAAATCCACTGACTTCAAGTGAAAGACTGATATTCTCAGGCTAAATGTGTACCTTACTTATTTCATAAACAATACCTGTGATTCACCACCCATATATAGCTTTAAATACATGCTATTCTCTGAACAGTCAGCACCAAATCACTTTTATTCCAGATATCAAAAATGAGGTCGACTGTTCATCTTGCTTGTTTCCTGCGTGATACTACTATAAACCTACAGAGCAGCCTGCAAACCTTATGAAAATTATCTATGCTCAGAGGCACACTTGTCTCCTCTAGCATATCTTCCAAATGGTTTGTCTTAAAAAGCATTTCACTGTACAAAATTCTATAATGCTAATTCATTTTGCCTCCAGCTTAACTAATTTGCTGCTATCGAAGGCAGTGACTGTAATTGGTTTTTCCTCTAGTTAAGTACCATGCCCTCTGCTATCCAAATGCCAGGCATTGCTTCCAAATATTTAAATAATCTACTAGGGAGGCAGGAACAGGAACTTGACTACCAACATCTTCAGTATAACAAAAAGAAGTAGGCCACTTTAAATTATACAGCTGAGCAAGAGTTGTGACCATAGAATTGCCAGTTAAAATAAAACACCATCAGTTAAATTTAAATTTCAGATTAAAAATTTGAGACACATTAAAAAAAAAAAATCTTGTTTATACAATATCCAAATTGAATCTCAGCAGCTTATATTTTTCTTTATCTGGTGACTTTAAATGGGCTACAAAATGTACCTTGTATGAGGTACATGCCAATATTTGTCTTTTCCTAATTAAAATATTTGTTTTCTCTTTTTATATAGTTAAGAGATTCTATCCATTGCATGAATAAGTTTCCAGACAAAACTATCCATATCATTACTATCCCTTTTGTGTTGAAAGATTCAGGTTCCCATCATTAAGACTATATTCTACAGAACATATAATCTGAAAAGAAAATATTTACTTACCTGTGGGTAACATACGAGGAGGCCAGATAATAAAATATTTCTTTTCTTCACTTCCTTTGCAAATTCCCTCATCTTCTTTAGTTTTTCCATTTTCTCACCAAAAGATACTGAGTTATAATCAAGGAAATGCACCTGTGAAATAATGTAAGTGGCAAGAGTCACAATACCATTCTCATCAATTTTCCTTTCAAAAAATACATATTAAAGGAGCTCAGAACACACACAATTATAATATTGCAATTATTCTTTATCAGGTTGCATTAATTTTTAGTTAACATTTTGGGTCACAATTATTTAACACAAAAATGAGTCCTCTCTGATACATACAGAAATAGTGAACACAGAAAGTTGAAAAATGATACGTTGTTACATTCTTTTGGTAACTTGTGGGAACGAGGCCTTTGTTTCAGCTATCATGTTGCATTTTGCTTTTCAAGGGAAAAGTGCTCACTGGTAAAGAGAGTTATACAATGACATGGCAAACACGGGTGGCACAGTGGGTGACATGCTACATCTGCTAATCAAAAGGTCGGCAGTTCAAATCTGCCACACACTCCTTGGAAACTCTGTGGGGCAGTTCTACTCTGATCCATAGAATCACTATCAATTGGACAGACTCGACGGCAGTCGGTTTGTTTTTTGTTTCATTATGTGATGACATATACCGCATATAAATTTGGTAGATAGTCAATAACATATCTGGGAACTTTCCATTACCCAAATCACTGCTGCTGAGTTGATTCCAACTCAGTGACCCTGCAGGATACAGCAGAACTGTTCTACAGAGTTTCCAAGGAGCACCTGGTGGATTCAATCTGCCAACCTTTTGGTTAGCAGACATAGCACTTAACCAAGGTTTCCTGAACTTTCCACTATATATGGCTAATAAAACACACACACAATATACCTACTTTTGCCTGAAATCTCATTAACAATTAAAACAATTCTCCTTAATAAGCTCAAAAAAAAAAAACACACACAAGCCAAAATGGGATGACAAAAAGCAGAAAGAAAATGTTTTAGGTTTTTCCATCTGCTAAACAGCCAAAGAAAAGACTATGGAACTTGGTGACCTTGGCTTCCACTTCTCCTAGGTCTATTTCCCTGGAAACCTTACAAAGATGAAATTTCAGCTGTTGACCAGGCAACATTGCTTATAGTAAAAATAACTCTTGATTGGTGAACTACTTCCAGACTAGCAGAACTGTGAATGAACTATAAATCCTGGGACTTTCTTCAAAGCAGTTTAAGTCCTAACTTGATGCTCCCCTAGCTGGGACTGGGAGGCTAAATACTCATGAGTTGTTACAAGAGTAGGTTGTTTGTACAGCTTGAGCCTTTTTTAAAGGGTGGCTAGCACACTACATCATATGTTCTCCCTGCCTCAGCCCTAAGCTGTCAAGGGGCAGAGAGAAGGTACACACAAAAGACTCCGTAATTATGTGAACTCATCCACTAAAGTGAAAGCTCTGTCCTGCCTTGTTTCCTGCACAGTATCCCTTCACAAAGATGGATAAACTAGTGCTATGAATGCTCATTAGAGTTGTAAGTTTGAATAATCTAGCTGAACCTAAAACTGCTGGCAGTGGGTTTATAGATGCCAAGCAAAAGCAAGTACAGTAACCCTTCACAAAGACGGATAAGCTAGCGCTATGAATACTCATTAAAGTCATAACTTTAAAAAAAATATATCTGAACTTAAAACTGCTGGCAGGGAGCTTATATATGTCAATCAAAAGCAAGCTAATTCCTTAAAGAGAATTTCAGATATTGGTGTTGTGGTATGAGACTGAAACTAGAGGACTAACTGGAGACCCTCGCCTAAACCCCTGATAGAAGATGACTGCACTGGCTGGACTCAGAAACAGCACTGCCTCGTTCTTCTTTGTATAATCCGGTTTTTTGGATTATTGCTCAGCATACAGATTGAAAAGGTATGGTGAAAGTACACAGCTCCGATGCACATCTTTCCTGACTTTAAACCATGCAGTGTCCCTTTGCTGTGTTTGCATGACTGCCTCTTCACCCATGTACAGATTCCTCATGAGCACAATTAAGTCTTCTGGAATTCCTATTTTATGCAGTGTTAGCCATAATTTGTTATGATCCACACAGTTGAATGCCTTTGCATAGTTAATGAAACACAGGTGACCATCTTTCCGGTATTCCCTCTTTCAGCCAAGATCCACCTGACATCAGCAATGGTATCCCTGGTACCACATCCCCTTCTGAATCTGGCTTGAATTTCTGGCAGTTTCCCCCTGTTAAAAGACTGTTGCAGTCACTTTGAATGGTCTTTAGCAAAATTTAACTTGCATGTGATACTAATGACAGTGTTCAATAATTTTCACATTCGGTTGGATCATTTTTCTAGGGAATAGGCATACATTTGGACCTCTTCCAGCCAGTTGGCCAGGTAGCTGCCCTCCAAATTTCTCAGTATAGATGAAGTGAGCACTTGTAGCACTGCATTTGTTGGCTGAAACATCTCAATTGATAACCTATCAATTCCTGGCGCTTTGTCTTTCGACAACGCCTTCAGTGAAGATCGACTTCTTCCTTCAGTGCTGTCAGTTTGTGATCATATGCTACCTCCTGAAATGGTTGAATGTCAACCGGTTCTTCACAGTATAATGACTCTGTGTATTCCTGCCATCTACTTTTGATGCTTTCTGAGTCATTTAATATTTTCTCTGCTGAACCCTTCACTATTGCAACTCAAGGCTTGAATTTTTTCTTCAGTTCTTTCAGCTTAAGAAATGCAGAGCCTATTTTTTCCTTTTGGTTTTCTATTTCCAGTTATTTGACCATGTGTGTGCGTGTTGTGTGTGTAAGTTTACACAGGTAGATATGTATGTATATATTTGTATAGGAAGAAATATGTGCATATATCTGTGTGCATGTATAGATGTATTTGTAGGCATGTGTGTGTGTGCATATACATACATGTTCATGTGTGCAGCCTATATATTTACATATATAATACGGGCCATAGGGGAATCCTTCCTAAACATAACAAATTGTGAGAATTACTTACTGGTTTTGAAATCTTAGGACCATCATCTCATGGAACAATCCAGTCAACTGGCATAATATAGTTCATAGAATTCATTTCTACAACATAACTTGGTGAGTCTGGGGTCTTAAAAGCTTGTGAGTGGCTATCTAAGATACAAGTATTCGCCTCTAGTTAACTGGAGCAAAATTAGGAAATCAAAGATTCAAAGAAGAACAATCTTTAGGATTAACAGCCCACACACATCACAGCTTCATCTATTCTGAGATCAGAGGAACCGGACTGTACCAGCAGTGGTCTACTGACCAGTCTGACCTGAGGCACAATAGATTACCCTGGATGGGATGGAAGAAAAATGTAGAACAAAATTCAAATTCTTAGAAAAGACTAGACTTACTGGACTGGTAGCGGCTACAAGAACCTCTAAGTTATAGACAGTAAAAGCTATTTCCCATCTAGCATGCCACTTCTAATATAGGTAGTCCCCAGTTTATGGTGAGGTTCTGTTCTGTGACTCCATTGTAAGTTTTGACCTAAGTTGAATATATATATATTTTTTCATTTTCATTATTATTGTGTTTTATTATCAGTAACTTTACAAATTCAATCTTTATTCTCTTTGCAGTTTGGTGAGAATGACAATATCAACAAATCAGATTCTACAACACTGTATATAGTACACATTACTAAAGATGTGGGGGAAAAAAAAAAAGATGGTAGTAACTATCTCCAAACCACTGCCCTGAAATAACTTTCAAATCTGGAACTAAAATGACACCTGGAGGTCATCTTTCAGCTAAATAACAAACTGGCTCATAAAATAAACAATAGCACTAATGAGTGCTATATTTCTTTAAAAAATCATCTATACAACACCTAATGGTCATCATTTACCCAAATAGAAAAGAATGTAAGAGGGGATAGGGAAGCTAGATTAATGGAAAGAGAACAACCAGAATAGAAATAATGAGAATACTGATATATTGTGGGAAATGTAACTACAGACATTGAGCAATGTGTCAAGAAATTGTTAAATGGGAACCTAATTCACAATATAAACTTTCAGCAATAACACAGCAAAAAAAAAAAAAAAAAAGAAGAAGAAGAAGAAGAACAAATAATGTAAACTAAGACAGTTGGAAGTAGGGTTCTTCACTGTGAGGCTTCCTTAGAACTAGTCACAGAATAAAGTGCAACCTGCCAAGAGTTTGGCACCTCCCTGGGACATCAGTACCGGGTGCAGTTGCTCTTTTTCAGCATTCACTAAAGAATGCTGTAAAGGCTTTTGCTTATAGTGAAGCAGTCATACTGAGGAGTTTTTTCCTTTACTTCTGAAGAGGGTCAGTTCTACCCTGGCCCCTAGGGTCACCATGAGTCAGATCCTACTCAACGACACTTGGCTTTGGCTCTGAAGACTGCTACTTCTATGCCTGTTTTTCTAGCTGTTTTTACAGAAACAGTAGCAGATAAGCTGACACCACTTCCATATTTTATGGAGAAAATTCCCTACTTACCAATCACGTAGGAGCTAATATGTTTTACTGAAACACACACAGTAGCAAAACTGCCTCTACAGGACTGAACAACAAAGTCCATAGGACACAGTTTCTCTAGCATTCTCAAGTCACAGGATGTCTAAACAGAGATTTGGGGATGTTCACTACAGCTGTAGATTTACAAAATATAATACATCCCAGTTCCTTGGAAAAAGAAAATTACTGACATTGGAAATAAACAGTATGTCGGTACTGTTCATAATGCTGTATGTTAAGGAAATCATGCATAAAAGTGAGTTGTAGGCAAGCTATCTATTTATAATCTAAATACTGATTTATTTCTTCATAAGATACTAGCTAAAGACACAAAGACAGACTTAAATTACAGACAAACTTTAAGAAATGAAGTAGCTATCTCAAGAGCTAAGAGCTGGCCTAAGTACAACTCAACATTTTGAAGGTCAGAGTAGCAGGGGCAGGGGTCTGGGGACCATGATTTTGAGGAACATCTAGGTCAACTGGCACAATAAATTTTGTTTTTAAGAAAATGTTCTTCATTCCATTTGGGTGAGTGCTGTCTGGGTCTTAAAAACTAGCAAGATGCCATCTAAGGAGCAACAATTGGTCTCAATGCACCTGGAGCAGAGGAGAACAAAGGACATGAAAGACAGGAAGAAAATATGAGCCCAGAGAAAGAAGGGGACATATGACCTAGAGAGTATATCCACATGGGAGCAAGCCACCACCTGCGACTGCCCTGACAGGGAACACAATGTGGACTCTCTGATGTAGCAGAAGAAAAATGGGGGTGCAGATCTTGAATTCTATCATAAGACCAGATTTCAACATCTGACTTCCTGAGGGTCCTGGAGAACATGGTCCCTAGACTCACTGCTAGGCCACAGCTGAAACCAGTAATAAAGACAACCCTTCACACAAAAATTGGACTGGACTGTAAGACATTAGAATGTTGGACCAGCTTCTCTATATAAATGAGATGGGAGGGTGGAGAGGAAGGGACAGAGTTGGTTGTAAGAATACAGGAAGTACAATGTAGAAAAGAGGAGGGTGCTATCACAGGGCTGAGAGAGCAGCTAGAGTTGCGGAGGTGTGTAGATGGGGTTTCATATGGCAAATTGACTTGGATTGTAAATTTTCACTTAATTACAATAAAAGAAAGAAAAAAGAAATGAGCTGGCAGGGTAATAAATATTACACGATCTTTCCTAACGTATTTGCTATCTACTAGGTATTACAACATTGGGCATGTTGTCAGGAAAGCTCAGTCCCTGGAAAAGGACATCATGGTTGGTAGAGTGGAGGGTCAGCGAAAAAGAGGAAGACCCTCGGCAAGATGGCCTGACCCAGTGGCTGCAGCAGTGGGCTTAGGCATAAAAACGATTGCGGACATGGTGCAAGACTGGGCAGTGTTTCCTTCTGTTGTTCATAGGGTCGCTATGAGTTGGAACTGACTTGACGGCACCTAACAACAGCAACAGGCACTGCAAAAGGTGCTATAACTAACTCCTAGAGAAATATACATACATGGATCTTGCTTTATGAAACATACAATCAGGTTGAGAAAATTCAAGCTGAAGGAAGTAGGATGTATCTCAAAATTCTGTTTCCCAGATGTGAAGGCCTGATGACACCATGAAAAACAGAAGACAATCTCCAGCAGATGTTCCTTCTAATACCGTGAAACTTAAGCACATCCTTGACATACTGCTACTAAATTTGAACTTCTATAATACACCAATCATTCAAGCGTTCCGGGGGGGGGGGGACACAGTTGGTACAAGAACACATTCCATTTTAATTTTTTATTTTAATTTTTTTTTTTCAGCTCACGTCTTTTATGAACCCGTACTCAATTACTTGTCACCCGGCTTGTGGAAGCAGCAGGTCAGGCAGCGCTTGCCACAGTACCGCCCATCGGAGCGGCTGGCCGTGAACCCAAGCACCCCACGCGTCCGAGGGGCGCAGCCGGTGGAGGCGGCTCATCTGGCCGTTCCCATGCGCCTTGCAGTACTTGAGGACGGCCAGCTTGACCTTGCTCCCGTGCTTATTCTTCTCGGGAGTCGTGTACGACTTCTTCTTCCTCTTCTTAGCACCACCACGCAGTCTCAACACAAGATGAAGAGTCGACTCCTTTTGAATGATATAATCTGACAAGGTCCGTCCATCTTCCAGTTGCTGGCCAGCAAACAGCAGCCTCTGCTAATCAGGAGGAATCCCTTCCTTACCCTGGATCTTGGCCTTTACATTTTCTATGGTGTCCGAAGATTCAACCTTGAGGGCGACGGTCTTCCCTGTGAGGGTCTTCACGAAAATCTGCATCTCGGCAGCGGTTCCACCACAGACGGCAGATCGGAAAGGAAGCTCGATTTTAATTGAAAAAAAAGGGAGGGGGAGGGGCTAGGTTTGTAGAGCCAGAGCACAGAACTGCAAAATGACCGTGGTAAATCACGAAAGAAGTAAATGTGCTTGCCCTAATAAAACAAATTTACAGCCCGGACAGCCTTATTCTGATGGAAATGTAGCAAAACCTTGCATCAGAGTTCTACAGATGTGCTTATAGCTACACTAGTAATATCCTTTCATATTCATTTTGCACTATTCACTAATTTTCTACACGGAAATTACAGTAAAAGTTATTTCTCATTTAGCATGCCATTCCTAATACAGATAGTCTGACTTAGAATGGGGTTGTTCTTATGACTCCATTGTAGTTTTTTCTGAAAGTAAGTCAAATACATCCCTTTTTTCCAAGCCTTCATTATTATTGTCTTTTATGATCAGTATCTATAAATCCCAACTGTGTCTTTAGGACAATATTAACATCAGCAAATTATTGCTGCACGGCAACACTGTAGATGGTACATATTACCAGGGGTAAGACGATGAAGCTAAGTGTGGTCTGTTGTCACTCTCACGTATCACAAACTGGGCACAACCTGTGGTAATTCCTCCTGCATACATGCAAAAGATAAAGATTTCATCTTACCCACAGAAAATATGTATCTGATTTCATTTTAATAAAACGTAGCAGATTTACTTCTACAAGCTGCCCACACATTTCGCATGTGCGTAGCTTCCTGACTGTGGGTGGGCAAGGTTCCTGGCACTCACGGATTGGAAAAGCTTTCGTTGAGCTTTGTGTGGCTACATTCAGTTCTGCAGATGCTTCAAATTTGTCTAGTAGCTATTTAATATAGTCTCAATCCCAAACGAAGTCTCATTATTTTTTATTTTAAAAGGTGATTTTTACTTTTCTCTGAGGACAGGTACATTAAAAGACATTAAATATGGGCACAAAATGCTTTAGCACATCAAGAATATTCAGTAACCTCACACGTAACATTTCTGTTTTATCCCAGAGTCCATGTTCACAGGAAGGTCTGAGAGGGATTCAGGATTTGTGGCAGGAGGGAAAAAAAGACTTTCCGTTTAGAAGAAAGTATATTAATGAGGCTAAATTATCTACTCCAAAAATATATTGCTTATTATACACCAAACTAGAAAGAAAAATGGTCACAAGTAAAAGTGCTGGTAATTATCAAATAATTGAGTTAGAGTGAATTGGTAGATAGCCCAGACATTCTCTGTATCGAACATAATAAGTACTGTAAAACACTCACATATGTGTATACAAAATCTAGTTGTATGAATTTGCCCAATAGCTCCAAATATCATTTTCACAAGAAATATGAAGGAAATCTAATCACTGAAGAAACTGGCCAATACCAAGTTGATTGAAATAATAGTTTAAGGATCAAAAACTTTTAGAAAAACTTTCATTTCACTTAAACTAATAATTATATGGATTGGTTTATTAAGGAAAATTACTTTGAATTAATGAATAATACTTTTTAAAAAAATACTTCTGAAATTGAATCACTGTATTGTAAAATAAGTTTCTGTCAGTGTCATCATGAAAGTCAACACATAATCCTGATGAATAGAAACTAATCAAATTATAGGCTATCACGGAAACTCAAAACAAAAGCTAAAACCTCATATACAAAACTTCACAAAACAAAGTATCATCCAAAAAACTAGGTTGGAGAATGAGAACATACTGGAAATCCTGAACAAAAGTCAGAAATAAAATAAGTAGTATTTTGTATTAAAACATCAAACATTCAAAAGATTTCTGGAAACAATATTTCTAATAATTCAAATAATTAAAAAGTAAATGAGTTTCATAATATCAATACAAATGTCATGTTTGTATACTTGTATGCAGTTTATTTCAGGTTCTTTTATTTAAAAGATCAAACTCACCAAACCTCCACTGCTACTGAATGGATTCTAACTCCTAGCAACCTCAAAAACAGACAAACATACTTACTGCCTTCTGCCAATTCCAACTCATAGTGATCCTCCCTGCGGGATAAAGTAGAATTGCACCCAAGAGTTTCCAAGGAGTGCCTGGTAGATTCGAACTGCTGACCTTTTGGTTAGCAGCTATAGCACTTAACCACTATACCACCAGTAACCTATAGGACAGAGTCAACTGTTCCACAGAATTTTAAAGGCTACAATCCTTGCGAAAAAGTGTCATGTTTTTATCTGGTAGAGTGGCTGGTGGATTTGAACCACCAACATTTTAGTATGCCTTAAGCACTGTACCATAAGGGCTCCTATAAAAGACCAAATAAGTAACAAGGCCAGAACTTTGTATTTTCATCTTTCAACAGAAAAACCTAAGATTAAAAGAATGTAAATACAATATAAAAAGAACTTTTCTTTAGGTTATTTCATAAGGTACCCTCTCCTATAATTTTACCAGTGTTGTATTATAGTACAATTATCTTAATCATAATATACATCTACAATTAATTAGCATGTACTATCTGTAACAAATTTTATAATCAGAAGTTGAAAGCAACCTCAATGATTAATATACAGCAAAGGTTTGATTAGTTAATATTACTCAAAAAATACAACTCTACTTTCAGTTATTTTTTTCTCTTTAAAGAAACGGTCAGAGAACACAAATTACCAAAGTAATAAGTTACAGAAACACAGGTATGTCATTTTTCAGAACTTCACTGGCTTTACCATATCATCTATATATATTTTAGTGACTTGTCGAAAGTTCATTTTACATGATAAAATGTATTACCACTTAAGTAACTACCTATAATTAATATTCTGGTTGTTCCCAAAACATCTAGATCAGTAGCACATGATACTTTAATAAATAAGTAAATAATAAATATCGTTGGGCTACTTCACCAATACAGAGGCCTTAAGTGTTTAAAATAACCATACAAAATCTGTCATGAAAATAACCAATTCTGTTGACACATTTCTCTGTTTAAAGAGAATTTTTACATATTTTAATGAGTTTCAAAAAACAAAACAACTAAAAGAAAACTTTCCAGAAGATGAGTTATCTGGAACAATAGATAAAACA
This sequence comes from Heterohyrax brucei, assembly GCA_028571685.1. NCBI lineage: Eukaryota > Metazoa > Chordata > Mammalia > Hyracoidea > Procaviidae > Heterohyrax > Heterohyrax brucei. The sequence continues at coordinate 81,161,382 of CM053147.1, forward strand.
AGAAAAGATTCAAAGATATGGCCAAGATGACTCAAATTCAGGTACATACCGTATATAAGTCACTACAGAATAGCTTTTACAGATTAATCTTGTGCCTCCTAGGTATGGCAAAAAAGGTGAGTTTTGTAGTACCTAACAATAATCTCAGGAAGACAAAATATATGAAACAATGGTTTTAAAGACTTTAGACATCAGGCAATGAAGGGTAACAGTCCTTGCAAGATGCGGAAACAAATGAGGTGAGCCCTACATTTGCCCTATCTTACTGCTTTGGAACAAGTTCCAGGCTGCAGTGAGCTGGAAACGCACACTTCATCTCTCTGAGTTGAGAGAGGGAGTGGAGCGCTTGGGTAGATCAAGGCAGAGTACCAGAGAGGAACGAGCGGCTCAGAGCAAGAACTAGAGATCTTCATAATGTTGTTCAGTGCATGCCTGTGAGAAAACTACCTGAGGGTGGTAAAGAACCACCCAACGCTGTTAGAGGAAGGAGAATCTGATGTACACACAGTATGGAGAAGAGTGCCAGTAGACAGCTTCGTAATTTTCAGGGCATTAGACAAAGTATTAAGAAGAGTCTTGCTTCAGCTGTAGGAGTAACTAGCTTCTTTTTAAACATTATGCTAATTCTACCCAAAAATCATAAAGCATGCCCTAAAGGATCAAACTGCTTTAAATATGTCAAAAAGGGAGTGAAAAATCAAAACACAAAAATTGTTCAATTAATACAAAAGAAAGTAGAAAATAGAGAAAATGGAAAAAAGAATAGGTTGGACAAACAGACATTAAAGAGCAAAATGATAGCTTCAAACTGTCACATACAGTGTAAATGGTCTAAACACCCCAATTAAAAGTCAGAGATTGTGAGATTGACTAACAAGTCAAGGCCCATCTATAAACTAGGGGCTATATCTGTCTAAGAAACTCACTTTAAATAAAGACACAAATGAGTTAAAAGTAAAAGAATGAGAAAGATATATCCACGTTAACAGTAATCAAATTTAAGCTGAGATTCCTTCTCAAAGTACAAAGGATGTGATCCCTTATCACCCTTAATATTTCCCTTCTTTGCTTCACCTTTATCTGGTGTGTATGACATAACATTACTATTTTTTTGTTTTGTTTTGTTTTGTTTTCTACTCCTGTTTATAAAATAAGAGACAAATGGAATAAAATAAATTGAACTGGGCCATGAAGACCAAAACGGCAAAGTGAGTGAGTGCCATGCCAGTTATATGCTTAGGCCAACTCAGTCTGCCAGCTAGCCAGCCAGCTAGACTCAAGTCTAAATTCAACATGTGAAATGTGATTGAGAATACAGTCAGTGTACATTGTCAATGTATCTGTATGTTGACAATATATATGTATATAGTATTGAATACTGTATTGACACAGTGGTACAACAATGGACTCAGACATAACAACTGTGACGATGGCGCAAGACCAGGTAGTGTTTCATTCTGTTACACATAGGGTTGTTATCGGTCAAAACGAACTCAATGGCACTCAACATCAATATACAGCATAAAAATGTAGGTAGTTCAAAAGCTGAACAATTGAATTCGTATAACCCTAATGACAACTGAATTCCTGACAACCTAAATTTATAATTTTCAAGTGGTAGATTAGATGCCATAAAGAATTAGGCAAAATACTAAGAAAATATCTGTACCCTTTCTTTCCTATTCCTTCCTACCACCTTCACTGAGGTTCCTAAAATCTGAAGTCCCTCTACTTCCTTTCTTATTAAATTCTTCGTATCACAGAAGTCAGTTTGTCCCCCCAAAATTCCCTCTGCCCCAATTTAAAGCCTATTTTCAGAGTTTTGTGAACTACAAGAATTGACACGCTTATATAACTTTTGTAACTTTAGTTCCCAGTTTCACTGATAGAAAGATTCTACATACTCTCCAAAATACTCCAAATCCTTATTCACTCTCATATTAGAAATTACATTGAGTAAAATGGAAAGCATATTAGTACATGTAGAATTCTAATATACTGGAAACAACTAATTCATCAACCTTAACTTGCAGTGTGCAGACTCAGAATAAATTTTAACTTACTGTAAATGCATCATTAATTAGCTTTTATACTACCATTTTTAAATTCATGTGCATGCTTGTCTACATACTTAAAATGGTGTGTGCTGAGCTCAGTTAATGGTCAGCCAGATCTAAAGATCATCTGTTTGGCATATGCTTTCCTCCTGGCATAAGAGTAAGTTGAGCAACAACAAATGAATATGTAAAACATTACGTTCTGTTGCTATATCATAATCTTAGCATTTATTGTGTGTTTGAAGGTAATTTTTGTTTGATTTTATATTTATGACAAGATCATAGGCAGTTATCAGCTACTATTATTAATTATGTTTTGTAAGAAAATAACTCTCCACACTTTCAGACTTCTGGACTCATCTACTTGAAGACAACACAGTGTAAGAAAATGTTCTTCTTCAACTGTTAGTATTATAAATACCTAATAGGTCAGTTACTTTACTCCTCTAAAAAATGTTTGAACATCATCCCTAAATGCAATTTACAAGAGAAAATACAGCTTCCCTTAGAACTGAGGAACACTTCAAAGGCCAATGTTATATTTTAAGATAAATACAGAAAATAATTTTAACTAAGACATGAACAGTTTTTAACACAATAAGATATGCTTCCTAACATGAAGCATAAGTGCATACTTCATGATAAAGTAAAAAAAAAAGGCTTTCTGAATTAAATCATTATGACTGTGAAATAAAAGACAATTTTTTTCTAAAAAGAAAAATATTTAAAAGTTGAGGTACACTTAAAAGAGGATAGAACATAATCAACAATGAAATTCATGAAATTTGAATTTCTACACAGTAAAGAAAGACTACCTAAAAGGTATACCCAGCAGCACTACTTTCCTTGATACAACATATTAGTTGAGATGAAGTCTTTGTTTCCTTACAAACCACCTCATTCACTGCTGCCCGGCATAATAGACAGCATCCAGCAGTCATGAGCAGCACTGGAACAAGACAGACCAGGAGACAACATGACTAGGGAACTTGAAGGCAAATTCAAGTCAATAAATATTTCTAAATGCCTAGGCAGGGTAAGTTGGAAAAGGGAAACACAGTGTTAGCATAAAAGTACAAAGAAGGATCTCTAGAGGAAATGCTGCCACTCAGATTTCAAGAGTGGAAAGAGTTTGGCAAGAAAGGTAGAAAAATGCGTTTCAGGTAAAGAAACTCACCAGAGAAAACACAGAAACATTATGCAATATGGCGCATATGGAGAACTATGAGCAGTTCAATATTACTAAAGGACAGACCACCGGTGAGACAACAAAACAGGCGGGATGACAGGATCAAACAACAGCCAGATCACGGACTGGTTTTATAATCTTAGGGTATAAGAATTCTCTTAAAGGTTATAATAGAGAGAGTAGCCTGGTCAAAACTGAAAGAAAGGAGAGCAGTTGGGAAAGACAGTTCTTGGAGGAAAGCAGATCAGTCAAAATTTTAGCTGCATGAATTTGGATATTTCTTTTGAAACAGAGAGGAATGTTGATGACTAGAGATAGAAACAGAGGAATCTGCCCATCATTATACTTTAAATCAAAAGACTTGATTACCCAGTGAGTATTAGGTTTAACAAGGAAAATGCTAACAGATATTTTAGAAAACAATAGTAAGTAACTGTGACAAATAGATAATCCTTTAGGATTGAAAATCGAAACCAGGTGTCAGTAATCTACGGCCTATGGATCAAACCTAGCCTACTATTTATTTTTGTAAATACAGTTTTATGGGAACACAACTACATCCATTTTTTTACGTTCTGCCAGTGACTGTTTTTGCACTACATCAGCAGAGTTGCGTAGGTGCAACAAACACCAAATGACCTCAAGAGCCTACGATATTTACTATCTATCTGACATTTTACAGAAGTTTGCTAACTCCTGATCTTAACACATTACCTCAGGCAAAGAAAGTGGCCTGAGCTATCTCTTGTAAAATGAGAATTTCTTTATCAAATAAGTTTTAAGTTCCTCTAACAATCTAGATTTCTATAACTCAGAAAGAGCAAGTATTAACACTACTCATGAAGATTATGTGGTAAAGTCAGAGGAGCACTAGGCTTATTATTGAACTGGGAATAATAACATCTATAATCAACTCTCAAGATTGCTCTGTGGATTAAACGGGATTATTTATGAAAAAGGAAAAGAATGGTGACTCATTACTTCAAGCATGCAGTAAGTAGCTGTTATTACTAACATCAACAGAGTTATACTAATAATATGCATTAGCAGGCTACAGGGTTTGTTTTTTGTTTTTTCTTTTGTTTTTTAGAGGGGTGGTTTCAGAGAATCATAAACGTAGTGGGAGTTCTATCTCTGTCACATGGGAAGAGCAAGAAACACCAGCTAAGCTAACTGGTATGGAATTGCACCTAGGTTCGTCTCATTTGAGTAGAAAGCTCAGAACTAAGCCATTACCTTAAACACTTTAAATAAGTTACAAAAATAGAAATGCATAGTCCTCTCTTCATATATTCTAGAAGTGGACACGATACTCCGAGTTACAAGGGAAACAGAGAGGTGGCTTTAACCTGAGGCTTTCAGCTCTTCCCAAACATTAGTTTTCCAGTTCTAACAACATTGGGGCTATCCTGGCAGCACTTGCTGTCTTCTACCTTAGTAGGAATCAATGAATCAAGTATCCCAGGATTTAAGGATAAGATTCAAAATCCTATAAAAGAAAACCTCTGGTGCCTGGAAAACTGAATCATCCAATGCCTTTCAAAAGTACCACACAAACTTGTTGCGAACACAGCTCAAGTCAAATCATGTTTGGATCAAGAAGTTTTTTGTACTGATTCCATCATCTTTCTGTACTTTCAGTAAAGGAATAGGCCAGGCTTTCTAGACAACAGCAAAACTCATCTATGTTTAGATGGCTACAGATTCTTATCCTAAGGGAAAAACACATAGGCTTGGTGATATTTTTGCCGTCTTTCTGTCTGGTAATGACTCAATCCATGGAAAAGGTGTTATTCCCACCCCCCCCCCGCACCCCCCAAGTATATGAAGTGTGACTACAGAAAAGATTTCATAAAAGAACATGATCCATAAAACAGACTTAGCAAAATCATTGTAACACGAAAGATACAGTTTTGTTTTGTTTTTAAAGTTTGCCTGCACCTAGAATTCTATTAAAATTCAAATGCTAAATTGGCTTTGGAGGAGTGTAACTTGCATTTCCAAGCAGGTTTCAGTTTAAGGGTTTCTGTACACATAGACATACATGCAGCATGTATACAAATCAAGATAAAAGGTTTTGAATACAAGTGAAATCTTTCTAGTTATTCTCTGCCAGCAAATTTGGGGTAATCACCTACTTCCTGAACCTTTGAAAGAAGCAATCTAAAAAGTCCTCTTCTGATGTCCCTTCATTCACCACCACACAGGGTCACTATGACGCAGAATGGACACAATCACAGTCACTTCAGTTTTTTGGTTATAATTCTCTTTATCTCATTATCATTCACTTAGTTTCATGGGACATAAAAGCAGATACTGTATTTCCCATCATTCAAACACCAATTCTTAGGGCTAGAATCTCTTAACTGTGTCTTGGTTCTACCTATTTATTCTCATTTCCATTCCCACTAAAACTACATACTCCTAACCACCAATACCATTTCTTGGAATACTGCAATGGTCCCCTCATTAAAGTGAATATATACAGGAATCTAGCTACTCACTTCAATCTGTTTTCCAGGCTGAATCTAGAATGATATATAAAATACAAATCTGATCCTGCCTGTTTCTACCAGGTGGTGCTGCACTAGAGATTTCAAACTTAGAGGGCCTGCCTAGACCTCAGACCTATCTAGTCCCAGCTTCGAGCCTCCTCAAAGCATAGTTTGCTCTCTCTGTTTCAGACACACTGGCTTTTTCTAGTTCTGTCATTACATGTGACACTGTTCATACAGAAATGCTCTTCCTTCTACTCACATAGCTGGAACATGCTAAGTCTTTCAAATCTTAACTTCCTCTCATTTCTTTCAGAAGATATCTTCTGGTATTGCAATCTAGGCTAAACTGTCTCTTTCTCAAACAGACTCTGATAAAGCTCTTGCACAAAGGGTAGTGGATAAGGAAAGACACAGAAGAGAAACCAATCAGAGATTTCTGGAACTCCCAACCACTGACCCACTGTCCAGGCTAACCAAGGTTATTTAAATAGCTCATATTACTGTGAATACTCACTTTAGAAAAGAAAAATAGACAAATACAATTATTTCCCTGTTTAAATGATTATGATAAAATAATCTGGAAAATTATCTTAATATTGACAGAATAAGTGGAAAAAAAAGGACTGTATTCTTAAATAAATTACATGGTTGTCACCATACCTGTCACACAGATTTTGAGCAAATGTTATATGAATCTATATTAAGCTATCGATCAAGTAAGATAGAGAAGAGGATAGGACACTATAAAGCATTAGCTAAATAGTACTTAAAGTAAGTTTAAAACTAACTGGAAAGAAGCAGCAATGGTGAGAGCTTTAACTATTAAACAGAGATTTACAGAGAGCAGGGACTGGGCTGGAAATGGGTGACAGATTCCCTGAAAAACACACACACACAGAATCTGTCATTGTTGTTAAGCAGGGAGACATATAAAAGAAGAATGAAACACAAAATAAGAAGCTCTAAACTTAACTAACCTAATACAAATTGGACTATGGAAGAGAAAGGTAAAGGACAAATATAAGACAAAACATTTTTTAAAAAGTCTTGTAATAAGAATCAAAGTATAAAAGGTGCCCCAAAAAGTCTAAAATAAAAACACCATATATGATTGTTATAATCTGAATCAAACAAAAAGAATTCCCAGGAAGTCGATTCTGACTCACAGCAAACTTACAGGACTTTGTAGAACTGCCCCACACAGTTTCCAAGTAGCCCGAGGTAGATTCAAGCTACCAAACACCAGGCTAGTATATTTATATTAACTTAATTTGCATTCTATCAATTTTTTATTAATTATATAACATGACTAAATATACAATTTTAAAATAATATATGCCATTAAAAATTTGAAACAAGACTTCTATCCCACAATTTACACAAAAACTAACTTTAAATGGATTAAGAACCTAAATATCAAACCTAAAACAATAAAAATCATGCAAGAAAAAATAGGATCAATGACAGATGTTCTAATACACAGTTTAGATAGACTTCAAAATCTGACAAACAGAGCACAATTAACAGAAAATAGACAAATGGGAACTAGTAAGAATCAAACACTTGTTCATCCAAAGGCTTTATCAAAAGAGTTAAAAGACCACCTACAGAATGGGAAAAAATATTTGGCAACTACATGCTGGACCATCATCTGATCTCCATAATCTACAAGGTTTTGCAAAATACCAACAAGAAAAATGTAAATAACCCAATTAAGAGATGGGCAGACACTTCACCAGAGAGGACCTCTAGGCCGCCAAAAGACATAAGAGAACATGCCCATGATCATTAGCTATCAGAGAAATCCAAATCAAAACTACAATGAGATATCATCTCACCCCAACAAGGTTGGCCATGATTCAAAATACACAAAACATCAAATGCTGGAAAGGCTGTGGAGAAATCGGAACTCCCCTACACTGCTGGTGGGACTGCAAGTTGGTGCAACCTCCTTGGAAAGCTATCTGGTGCTTCCTTAAAAAGCTGGATATAGATATACCATTTGATCCTGTAATTCCACTGCTCAGAATTTATTCTTCAGAAGCAAAGGTTGTACACAAATGTTTGTTGCAGCACAGTCCACACTAGCTAAAAGATGGAATCAACCCAGATGCCCATCAACATATGAATGGATAAACAACCTATGGTACATATACTCAGTGGAATGCTATGCTATGATAAAAAACATTGACGATTTTAGAAAACAGCTCATAACATCTCAACTGGAAGACATCATGCTCAGTGAAGTCAGTCAGTGTCAAAAGGCCAAATATTGTATGACACTCCTGTTACAAGAACTTAAAAATAGAATTATCTACAGAAGAAAAAACTGTGTTGGATACAAGCATACGTAGGGGGGCTGAGAGATTATCACAGATGAGATCACTGACAGATGTTAGAAATTTTACTCTTTTACTGTAATAAATAAATAATAAAAATTCAAAAAATTCAAAAATTCAAAAAATTGGGTATATCTTCATAAGGAAATAGTATAACAAAATGAAAGGTCATTTCCATTTGAAATAAAATAATACAAAATAACCCACTGAAAAATTTACAGGCAGTTTTTGAAAAACTGAATGAATAAAATAATTTTTCAATTCCTTATCTAAGCCTAAGAACATTAACTTCATTTATTATGCCTCGTTTTGGCATTTCATAGTTAACTTTTATGATACTAGCACAATATTGTTATATGATGCTCATCTAACCCAGTTGAGTAAATGCCTTAAAATACTAAAATACATAGCAATGCTAAGATCTGTTTAAAATGAAGAAAATGTCACTCACAAAACTTTGAAAAAGTTCTTTGGAATTCATGTCAACCGCATATTTTATTAGAATACCATTCTATCTCGTAAAAAAACCTTTATCCATTAAATGTATGAATACTAGAAATGTGTGTCCTATGAGAATAAATTCTTTATGCACAATTAGTTACACATTCAGCACAATTAACTTTAGGGAGTTTATATATCCCACAATTATTTATAATCTTATTAACAATTTACCCACAAGCAAAGATTTCTTAAAACTTGTAACAGTCAATTCTTTCTATTCAGCATCTCCCGTAAGAATGATGTCACCAATCTTCTTCTTTGTGTTAGAAATGAATCCCTTTACGACCACAATTATGAAAAGTTTCTGAAGGTACTTTTAACCAGTATTTATTTGAGTTTTATTATTGACTTAGGCAGGAAATACCTGAGACTTATTATATTAGCAGAAAACAATTTAAAAAATGTTAGATACAAGAGGTAGCACTTCTATTTCTGAAGCAAGGTACTGCATGTGAAAGTACCTATTAAAAGGAAAACTTTAGTTACTCTTAAGTGAAAACATTATAAAAATTTAGTATTTAATAAAGTTATAACTTTCTAGAGGAAAAAACAAAAATATCCATGAGGCTATTGAGACTAGACTAGGAAAAGTATTTGGATCTACTCCCTGGGTCATTCATCAGCATTACACACACGTACACCCACACACTGTATCTGTTCAAAACTAAGTACCAATAAACTAGGCTGAAACATATAGATTATAAAAACTAAATCCTATATGGAGGCAATAAGACTTAAAACCGTCAGCTCTTTTTTTGTTTATTTTATAAGAATTTATGCCTTCAAAACACATTTTCTTAGTCTTAATACTAATAGGGTTAACAAGAGAAAATGAATAGAACAAGCAGTTAAGAAAAATATAACATGTCTGGAAAATAGTAAGAAATTTAACAGAACCATAGATTTTTATTACTTAAATTCAAGAAAGTCTCAATATTATGTGAAGCTTAAGTAAGAAGTCATAAGACTTAAAAAAAGAAACCACTATGGTTTTTCCAGTGGTCATTTGTTCTCTATTAGGATGGAATATTAAATACATATAGTATGTATACATATATTTTTAATCTTTTTCTTTCTTATTATTTAACACATTCATGAAAGGATAAAAATAACGAGTATATATGGTACATGGCACACTGGATTGATTCTGTTCCTTATTCTGTGGAACCTTCTGGAAGCAATTTACATCTCTGTGACAATTTCCCCAGATGTGAAAGTATCAAGTGTCAGTGGATGGTGGTTTTCTATTTTTCACTTGCTGACATGTTCAAATATTAAACATTTTGAAGTATTTTAAAGATCACATATTCTGATCTGTTATGTCAATAAACTACTTCCTACAACTAGAACTAAATTAGGCACTTTGAAGGTTTATTTATGGTTTTCAAAACATTAAAATTACATTTTGTAATTTATGTTTTTTGTTAAATAAATTCAATTCATATCTTTCTATCAGTCAAGCAGCAGGCTGGAGGCTTCTCCTGATTCTCAGAGGCTAATGAATCCAAAATCGGCAGGTCATGTGGATGGCTGCTGGCTCACAGTATTGCCCATAAACCTACTGCAGTTGGGTAGTTTTCAACTCATAGGAAGTGTACAGGACAGAGTAAAACTTCCAACTGAATGTGGTAATTACCAAACAATATGATTAATATTACATGCCAATAAAATTTTGCTCAAGATCTTTTCAATATGACTGCCACAGTTATGGTGACAAGGAACTGTCAGCAATTCATGCTGGATTCACAAGAGGACATGGAACCTGGGATATCATTGCTAGTGTCAGACGGATCTCAGCTGAAAACAAAGAATACCAGAAAGATGTTTACCTGTGTTTCATCAACTATGCAAAGGCATTCAACTGTGTGGATTATAACGAATTATGGCTAACATTGCAGAGAATGGGTATTCCAGAACGGTTAATTATGCTCTTAAGGAATCTGTAGATGGATCAAGAGGCAGTCATGAGAACAGAACAAGGGGACACTGCATGGTTTAAAATCAGGAAAGCTGTGCGTCAGGGTTATATCTCTGTACCATGTCTTTTCGATTTATATGCCAAGCAAATAATTCCAGTAGCTGGACTATATGAAGAAGAATGAGGCATCAGGACCGGAGGATGACTTAGTAACAACTTGTGTCACACAGATGGCACAACCTTACTTTCAGGAAGTCAAGATGATTTGAAACATTTATTGACGAAGATCCATGACCACAGCCTACAGTATGGATTATACCTTAACACCAAGGAAATAAAACTCCTCACAACTGGACCAATGAGCAACATAGTGATAAATGGAGAAAGGATCGAGGTTGTCAAGGGTTTCATTTTACTTGGTTCTACAACCAACACCCACAGAAGCAGCAGTCAAGAAATCAAAAGATACATTGCATTGGGAATACCTGATGCAAGGCGCCTCTTTAAAGTATTAAAAAGTAAAGATGTCACTTTGAAGACTAATGGTGCCTGACCCAAGCCATGGGATTTTCAGTTGCATCATATGCATGTGAAAGCTGGACAATAAACAAGGAAGACAGATGAAGAATTGATGACTTTGAATTGTGGTGCTGGAGAAGAATATTCAACGTACCATGGACTATCAAAAGAACAAACAGGTCTGTTATGGAAGAAGTACAGCCAGAGCTGTTCACTCAATGTCATCTAGCAACAATGTAATGGTACCAACACTGTAAATTTTTACAGAAACAGACTGCCATGTCTTTCTCCCTTGGAGCAGCCGGTGTACTTAAGCAGCCATGTGCTTAACCACTGCACCACCATGGCTCCTATATTTGCCCATAGAATCCCTCAGTATTGCTACATGTGACAAATTGTTTTCCTTTTTTTAGCTTCGGAAATACTGAGCATGTTCCTCTCTTTTGGTTTTTAGAGCTGGTGAAAGAATCTTCCATTTTTTCATCTTTGTCGGTAGTGTGTTGGGTGCATAATTTTGAATAATAGTTATATTAACCAGCCTTCCTTGTAAGCATATAGACATTTTCCTGTCACTAACAGCATTGTATCTCAGAACAGACCTTGAAATGCTCTTTTTGATGATTCACACAATTACAGCAAAATCATTTTGTTGTAGAAAAAGTGATAGGCTATTTTATGAAATAAATCTGCTTCCTTTCTAAATTTTGAAATTCTCCTACTTGTTGCTGATTCCTACCCACTGATCATGATTAACCACATATTTAACATCTATTGCATTCACTGTCTGTGCTCACTGAAAAATAAAATTGATGTATTGTTAGCCATCATCTGGTGTTAGTCTCAGAGAAAAGTGTTTTGTGGGAATCTTCTCAGATTCAAATGAATTAGACCCTCTATTAGACTTTTTGGGCCTGGAAGGGTGTTTCTTGAAGGCTTCACATAGTATTAAAAGAATTTCCAAATCTCTATTAATGTAAAGAATGTTTTAATGTTTATGCCCATTTTAAGTAACAGGAAAACTATACTGTAGAGATTGCTTCCCTATAAGCCAGTTGGTATAAGAATAAAAAGGTATAAAGCTTGATCAACCATGTTGCTTTTTGTATGACAGTTCAGAAATCCATATTATATTCACCTGTCTTTCCAGCCATGAAACCAGCATTCTTCACACATTCCTTCCAGCAATTTGCTCCACTCTAATGATACAAATTCTAATTAAATTGAGTGACATTCTCATATTAAGTTTAATATTAATTTTAATATCATGATATTGAATCTTCACATGCAATGAGAAAATATGAGTTGTGTTGGTGTTGTTATATGCCATCAAGTCAGTTCCAACTCAAAGTGATCCTATGCAGAACAGAATGAAACACTGCCTGGCCTTGCACCATGTCCAGAATTGTTTTTATGCTTAAGCCCATTGTTTCAGCCACTATGTCAATCCATCTCATCGAAGGTCTTCCTCTTTTTCACTGATCCTCCACTCTATCAAGCATGACATTCTTCCCCAGGGACTTATCCTTCTTGATATGTCTGAAGTATGTTAAGATGCGGTCTTGCCATCTTTGCTTCAAAGGAACACAATGGTTATACCTCTTCCGGAATATATCTGTTTGTCCTTTTGGTGGTCTGTGGTACATTCGACACTGTTCTCTAATACCACATTCCAGAGGTATCAGTTCTTCTTTTGTCTTCTTTGTTCATCGTCCAGCTTTCTCATGTGATTGAGAATACCTTGGCTTGGGTCAGGTGCACTTTAGTCTTCAAGGTGATATCTTTACTTTTCAATACTTTAAGAGACCTTTGCAGCAGATTTTCCCAATGCAATGCATCTTTTGATAGGAGTTGTACAAACATTCAATGCAGAGTGACAATCTTTTAATTCAAAATAAACATTTTAATGTATATGCACATACTTATAATACTGCTCTCCAACTAGCTTTGCATATTTTCACTCTAACTACAAGATTGCCCATCTTTTCCTTTAGTTTCATATAGAACACAGACAGTCAAAAGTTTCTGGTAATGTTACTGAGAAATACATTATAAGAGTAGCTGACAGAAAATTACATACAAACATTTATAGAAACAATACAAGGGCCTATGTTTAAGCTATAACTGTGGCCATGAAAAATAAAAACTATCAACTTAAAAACTAGTTGGATGTGTGTGTTTTGTGGGAACAGGCAGAGGGAGAAAGGAAAAGGGAAAAATCAAAGACAATACAGACTCCAGCCTATATGCCTGCCACAAATGTGTCAACACTAAGAAATGAAGTCAATTCACAGTGGATGTGCTATTATAAGTCTCGTAGGCTAAGTTTAAGAAGATGGTGAGATACATAAATAGAAGTTCCAAATACAAGGGTGATAAATGTCAGGTTAAAGTCTTAAATCATGTAAGGGCAATGGAAGCAAATTTCAATTCTACCCATAATGAAAAGCAAAGGAGCTAGACTAATAAAAATAATAGTACCTACAGGCCAAAGGCTCTCCAATGTGCTATACAATTTATATCCACTCATTTTAATCCTTACAACTTTTGAAAGCTTAGTTATATGGCTTGTTTCTAAAATGAGAAAACCAAGTTTCTGAGGAGTTAAGTAACTTGGATGATTAATTATAGAATTCTGATTTCAAAACCCTTATGCTTTTCACTACACTGTCCTGGCTCTGGGGACGAATATCTGGGATCAGGAAGTAAATGAGATGCCCACGCTAGCAATTCCAGAGAGATCTACAGGGCCAACCACTATTCTACAGAGCCTGTGAGCCTTCACAGCATTAGGTACATTCTAATATTCCTAAAAGTCTCAAAGCAAGTGTCTCCATCTCTGTGAAAATAAGTCACAGGTAGGCTTAGAGCTTCCCAAACTAGCACAGAATCTACCTTAGGGCACATAATCAAACATAATGGGCCGGTGAAATAATTAAACCACCCCCAATTGTTAATGTGCTCCGACTTGCATTGCTTGAGTTAGAGTTACTTATTTACTGTAGAAGTTATCTTTGTTCTGTATCAATTACCTTACCTAACAAGAATCAAATTCCCAAACTATGGGATAGGTCTGAGCTTTCGAAACTTGGCAATTGCTAAACACTTTTCAGAATCTGAACCTTTTCTCACAGCAAAATGCTACAGTCTACACAGTCTACTCCTCAGATAGTATGACTAGCATGGCCTCTGATACTGGTCCTTGTCTTTCCTTTCAGCTATTCCTCTCTGTTGTGGTGGCATAGCAGTTAAGTGCTATGTCTGCTAACCAAAAGGTCAGCAACTTGAATCCACCAGGAGCTCCTTGGAAACTCTGTGGAGCAGTTCTGCTCTGCCCTATAGGGTTGCTATGAGTTGAAATTGACTCGATGGCATTGGTCTTGATTTTGGTTTTATACAATTTGATGGGGTTGTCACGAGTTAGGACTGACTTGACAGCAATGGTATGAGTTTGTTTACAATCTGATAAAACTAGCAAGCAAATTTTTCACCAAACTTTTAATTGTTCACAGTAAGTATCTGTTCAAAAATGTCATGGATCATTCTACTAATTCTCTTTAATCTGTTGAGCGCTCTCCTTTGCTGTCCGTGGAACAGAGAAAGTAAAACAATCCAAAAATAAATTCCCTTCAATCAGATCACCAAGCCAGCCATTTCCATCAGATCCATATATATATGGATCCATATATTTGCATATTACAGGATGCCAATAAAGAAGAAATCCAAAGTTTAAAAAATATATATTTATAAATATACATATAAATATATATATTTTAAATATATAATATATATTTGTAAATATATATTATATATTTATATATATTATATATAATGTAATATATATAACTATAATATATATATTATATATTTATATATATTATATATGCTATATAAATATATATATTATATATCTATTTTAAACTTTGGATTTCTTCTTCACTGGTGTCCTGTAATATGCAGAATGGGGCCCTGGTGACTAAAACAGGGCAGTGAGAAAGAGCTTGGCTGCTAGCCAAAAGGACAACAGTTTGAATCCACCAGTCATTCCTTAGAAACCCTACCAGGCAAATATACTCTATCCTATAGGGCTGTTATAAGTCAAAATCGACTCTATGGCAATGGCCTTTTCTTGTTGTTGTTATTGACATGCTAAATAAAATTCTTTCACACTATATAAACTATAAAATCTATAATTTCAATGAAGGAAACGAAATAAATTTGGTTGTTTGGTTGAATTAAATTGATTTCCAACTCGATCACACTAGCCGAATGACTACAGCAATGAGAGGAGGCAGTCACAGCAAGAGAGCAAGGTCAAGTGTATGCAAAGAAAAGAAGGATTTCTCCCTTAGAGTTTGGGGGATGTTCTCAATTTGATAAAACATTCTTAAATAGAAACCATAAGTTCCAAGGAAGGAAGCATAAACTTAATGAGAAAAATATGCATTCATTCTCTTACCGAAACAACAACCACAGGGTATAAAATGGAAATGTGACTCTCCTCAAGCATGCCCAATAACTTTTGGGTTTCATGAAAACCAAAGTTCATAACCTGAAAAAAACAAAATAAATAAATAAAAGGAAATTAAAAGAAGTTTTTAATGGACTTAAAACTTAAGGAGAAGAGTGGGAAGATTTTATACTAAAGTAAAAATATTTATCAAAGCTTAATTTTGAATTACAACATTTTAGAGGGTAGTCATACAGTTATACATATTAAAATCTGAACTTTCAGTTACTTCAAACCTCTGTCATATTATCTGCTTTACACCATGTAAAAATGTAAAATTGCAATTACCTAAACTGAAATCCTGGTGGTGTAGTGGTTAAG
The DNA here is from genome assembly GCA_028571685.1 of Heterohyrax brucei. Taxonomy (NCBI): domain Eukaryota; kingdom Metazoa; phylum Chordata; class Mammalia; order Hyracoidea; family Procaviidae; genus Heterohyrax; species Heterohyrax brucei. The sequence goes on from CM053147.1 coordinate 81,177,231, forward strand.
TGCTACATCTGCAAACCAAAAGGCTGGCAGTTCAAATCTGCCAGGCATTCCTTGGAAAATCTATGCAGCAGTTCTATTCTGTCTATAGGATCTCTATGCATTGGAATTGACTTAATGGCAGTGGGTTTGGCTTTTTGGTTTTATTACCTAAAGAGACATCATTTTCTCATTATGAAGTCTAGCTTTTTAAAAAATCTTACTTCACTATTTCAAAACACAAAATTTCCAAATTTATACTGAATAACAAAACTGAGGTACCAAAATCATGATTTCAAACTTTTAAGAATCAAAAAAATTTAGTTCTCTTCCACCTTACATTTATATAGATCTTCAAGTGCTTTCAATCTTTTGTATGTACTACTTACATTCACACAAACAAAATTGTAGCACTGTTCTAAGAAGATTTGCTGAAGATCTCTGCCAGCCTGACACAGTGACCTAGATGTGACATCTACATGCTAGGGAGAAAAAAAGAAATAAGAAAGATGGTTACAAACTTGATAAACAAATATGAATATAGACAACTTCATTACAAAGGAGCATGTAATTGCTGCAAGAGAATAGAAAGCTAAGTGTCATATATAAAAATAAGTAGCACTATTCATAATAACAAAAAGACAGAAACAATCTATATGCTCATCAGCAGGTGAATGGATAACAAAATATGGTACACACAATGGACCACTACTCAGCCATTAGGAGAAATAATGTCTTTGTAATCTGTTGCTGTGGAGTTAATTCCAAAGCATAGTGACCCTACAGGACTGAGTAAAAGTACCCCATAAGGTTTCCAAGGAACAGCTGGTAGATTCTAACTGCCAACTTTTTGTCCAGCAGCCAAGCTATTAACAACTGTACCATCAGGGCTCCAAAGTCTTGATAATATGGATGGAGGTGGAAAATACTTTGCTCAGTGAAATAAATGAATCACAAAAGGACAAATATTGTATGATCTTGCTTACACACCAACAGTGAGATTGTTAAAGAAGAAATCACCAAACCAATTCCATTTACTATGGCCTCCAAGAAGATAAAATATCTAGGACTAAATCTAACTAGAGAAATAAGAAATCTTTAGAAACAGAATTACAAGACCTTACTACAAGAAACTAAGACTTTCATAAATGGAGTAATCTCCCCTGCTCATGGATAGGAAGATTTAACATTGTGAAACTACTTATTTTACCCAAAGCAATCTACTTATATAATGCAATCCCAATACAAATTCCAGCAATGTTTTTTAATGAGATGGAGAAACAAATCATCAACTTTGTTTGGAAAGGGAAGAAACCTTGGATAAGTAAAGCACTACTGAAGAAAAAGAACATACTGGGAGGCCTTTCACTACCTGACGTTAGAGCCTTTTACACTGCCACAGTAGTCAAAACAGTGTGGTACTTGTTCAAAAAGAGACATACAGACCAACGGAGCAGAGCTGTGGCCCCAGAGATGCCACCATCCTCCTACGAACAGTTTATATTGGACAAAGGCCCCAAGATTTTAAACTGGGATAAGAATGTTCTCTTTAACAAACAGTGCTGGCAAAATTGGATATCCATCTGCAAAAAAAAATGAAACAAGACCCATGTCTCACATCTTATACAAAAAACAACTCAAACTTGATAAAAGACCTAAATATCAAATCTAAAACGATAAAGCTCATCTACGATAAAACAGGATCAACAATGGAAGTTTTAATAAACAATGTAGACAGACTTCAAGATTTGACAAACAAAACATGATCAACAGAAAACAGATAATTGGGAACTAATAAGAATCAAACACCTTTATTCATCCAAAGATTTCATCAAAAGAATGAAAAGACCACCTACAGAATGGGAAAAACTATTTGGCAACTATATGTCAGACCAACATCTGATTTCCATAATCTATAAGGTATTACAAAATATCAACAAGAAAAGGATAAATAATCAATTTAAGTGATGGGCAAAGGAGATAGACATTTCTCAAAAGAGGATATACAGGCAGCCAAAAGACACATGCAGAATGGCTCATGAGCATTAGCTATTAAAGAAATTCAAATCAAAACTACAATGAGATACCATCTCACCCCAACACAGTTGAGCATGATCCAAAAAACACAAAACAGCAAATGTTGGAGAGGCTATGGAGAAATTGGAACTCTCCTACACTGCTGATGGGATTGCAAAATGGTACAATCCCTTTAAAAACCAATCTGTCACTTCCTTAAAAAGCTGGAAATAGATAAACCATTTGATCCTGTAATTCCACTGCTTGGAATTTATCTTTCAGAAACAAAGGTTGTCACATGAACAGACACATGTACACAAATGCTTGTAGTACAGTCCACAGTAGCAAAAAGTTGGAATCAACCCCGATGCCCATCAACAGATGAATGGATAAGCAAACTATGGTACATATACTCAATGGAACACTATGCCACGATTAAAAAAAAAAAAAAAAAAAAACAATGACAATTTTAGAAAACATCTCATAACATGGTCTCATTTGGAAGAGATCATGCTCAGTGAAATCAATCAATGTCAAAAGGACAAATTTTGTATGAGACCCCTGTTATAAGGACTTAACAAGAGAATTATCCACTGAAGAAAATGACAATGCTGGCTATGTGGGTGGGTGTGGGGATGACGGTTTATCATACATAATTGATAGACATTAGAAATTTTCTTTTACTGTAATTATTAAAAAATAAAATAAAAAATACAACAAGAATCAAGTGCAGGAAAAAAGGCAGATCGGTGCATTAGTGATGATAGAAATACTTCATTAATGGTAGAGTTGCACAGTTGATAATTGTAATTGCTGTCAGTGAGTTGTATACCTGTAAAAGGCTGAGCTGACTAAAGATATATTTACAACAATGACAACAACAACAAAAAGAATAGCTGTTAAGGCTGCTTATGCACAACCACTTGCTTTCTTGGTTTGGAGGTTTAAGATCATGGTTTCATGCGACATCCCAGTTAACTGGCCTAATAACATGTTTAGTGCTTCTGTTCTACATCCTAGTTCACTGCATAGTGTCAGGTGTTAAAAGCCTTCAAGCAGCCATCTGAGACACAGCAACTGATCCCTATTCACCTGGAACAACAGAGGAAGAAAAGCCTTCAGGATTAGGAGGATAAGAATATGTCGATAGTGCATCCTTTGCCATGAGACCAGAAAAAGTAGATGGTGCAATGATGCTGTTACTGAATATTTCAATCCAGACATTTGGCCAGAAGAATCTTGGTCAAAAAGGGGAAAATAAAGAACAGAATATAAAGTTATCATAGATTCCAGATGCTTGGACACATGAAGTCCGGATGAACTCCTGATACTACTGTCCTGAGATAATCTTTACATCCTAAGCCAAAAATATTCCCGAAGTCTTATTGAAACCAACCAATTGTTCAGCTTAACTGGCTGAGCATTATCCTCCTTTAAGAACTATCTATATGGTACCAAACTGACATTAGTAATTTGAGATGTTAGACAGGAATCTTAGCGGACAGTGAAAGCTAACAGAAGAGAAACAACTCAGCAAAGCACGGTGAGAATGGTTGCACAACCCAAAAGATGTAGTCAGGGTCACTACACTGTACATGTAAAAACTGTTGACAATAATATTAATTAATTTAAGTTGAAGTTTATTAGACTACTGAGAAAAATGTATTTTAAGTATACCATGAATAATGAGTGTTATTTTAACAAGCAAGAATACACAGAATTGCTTCCACTAGGACAAAAATGTAGAAAAGACTCAGGGTATACTCAGGAACAAGCAAGTAGTCTATTTTATCTATGCAAAGGATGCAAAAAGAACAAAAGCAGAAAAATATAGTTAGACAGGGATTGTTGGAATATTCTGGAAGCACTTAAAAAGAATAAATTTCATTAAACCTGGAATAACTAGAGCCAGCCAAGTGTCATCGAGTCAGATCCGACGAATAACTAGAAGCAGAGGAAATAATAATGAAAGATCATTATCATATTAGTGAGAGAGAAAAGAGACTTGAATCAGGCCAGTAAAACAAAAAAAGAGACCAAAGAAACACTGCCAAAGTAAATTATCGCTAAACAAGTAGATTTAGAAGAAAAACTACATACAATGCACAAACTTTCCTAACGAAGTTTCATTCCACATAGCTTAATATTGCAATTACCATCCATTTTAAAATCATAACAACATAAAAAAACTTAAGAATTGTGAGACAGAGTGACCAGTATAATGCTATCTCTGCTACAACAACTCTGCAGGAGTTCACATTTCAGTGGGTACTAGCAAATCTATGGCATTACGCATAGACTGCTTTACAAATTACAAACCTAGAATACAATTTTTGTTCCTAAGTAAAACATCAAACTCTGCAGGGGTATTATCTATTTGGTTCCTTAATTGTATTTAATTTCGATAAAATATTTAAGAGTAAGAGCAGGAAGTTACAGTTTTTATGTTTGAGATGTTCTATAGAAATTAGCTGACTCATGAGTTTTAAAAGTCGTATTTCGGTTTAAAATCATATCAAGCACAAAGCTCAAAGACAATATCATTTAAAAGAAACAGACACACAAAAAACTTCCACAGTCATCAGTCATACACTGATATTAAAAATGAGAAATTAGATCTCTGCTGTACAACATCCAGTTGGTTCAAGGGGTCACTTCTAGGCATTACAGGAAAACAATATTCCATGAGTCCTTCATATATCCATATATTTTCAAAGGCATTAATAGTTAATTTGTTCTAGACTGTCTTTTAAAGATGTTTGTATAGCAGGCAAATTTAGGAAAATATCTATGTCTTTTCCTAGAGTAGATTAGTTCATATTCCAAAAAGTTAAGATAGAAGAATACTGAACAGACATAGACAGCCAGAAGAACGAACAAATCAGTCTTAGAAGAAGTATAGTCAGAATTCTTCTTAGAAACAAGGATGGTGAGACTTTATCTCCCATACTTAAGACCTGTTACCAGGAGGGAACAGTTCCTGGTAAAGAACTTGGGTAAGTAAGAGGGTCATCAAAACGTGGAAGACTCTCAAGGAGATGGACTGACAAAGTGGCTGCAACAAATGGGCTCAGACATTTACAGTGACTGAGAACGGAGCAGGCCTAAGCAGTGTTTTGGTATGTTCTACTTACGGTTGTTAAGAGTAAGAACCTATTTGAAGGCACCTAACAATAACAAAAACAGTCAAGATAGAGGTATTGCTCTTCTTGGAGAAGATCTGCATGACATTCCTCAGTAATAAAAATAGTATCTCTCTCTTCAGGGGAGGATGGGCAGGTTTGCCAACAGCCCCTGTATAAAAACCTGAGCTTCTAGTAAGAATCCTCTTCTTTAATGATCCTGTCTGGCAACATCTTGTCTTCAATTCCATCTTCCAGTGGCTGTTGTAGTTTGGAAAACCAGTGTTATATTATTTCTCTGACTATTGCTATTGCCACCAGAAAGAAACTTTTTTTCTCTAACCTCAGTCTCATGTCTTCTGTAGATATCTATAAAACTGGGTCCAATTAACATGCTTGGTTACAAGTATGTTAAAATCTCAGACCCTATTTTCTGACTTGACAGATATAAAATAAGAGAAACTTATCATCAGATATCGGAAACTCTAGTCACCTAGTGGTTAAGTGCTACAGCTGTTAACCAAAAGATTGGCAGTTCAAATCCACCAGGCACTCCTTGGAAATTATGCGGGGCAGGCTTACCCTGTCCTATAGGGTTGCTATGACTCAGTATCTACTGGACAGTAGTTGGTTAGTTTTGCTTTTTTTTTTCCTTTGGATCGCCAGATATTAATTTCAACAAATGTATGTATGGATATACTTTGAATCCATGAAATAAGTTACTTTAAAATTCCTTCTTGCACGTATATAAAAATCTCGGATGAGAACATGGAGAATATTCTGATTTAGCATTTAAGTATTTAAAAAACATTAAATTTCTGAGGCAGAGTATGGATTTTGCAGGACAGGATGAGTAGTTTATGCAACTTTTTATCACTAGCAAGTGCTTAACAAAATTTGCCAACACAGTTCTTTTAAGACAAGTTTCTTGGTTCAAGAAAAGCATATATCTTCTTAAAATTAATGTGGGAAAGTAAAGAAAAAGTTTAACAAATCACACAAATATACAAGTATCTAAAAATAACTGCCCCAAACATTGGATAAGTATCATTTCTAGACAAGTCTCCAGGACAGGAGAAAAGACGAGTGTAGCATGATTTTTGCTATATTGTGTTTCTATTTCTAATGCATCAATTCTATAGTAGTTCTACCCGATTCTTAATTGTTCCCTTAGTTACTTATTTTACTAATGTCTTACAGTGTCATCATTTGAGTTTTCTTCTTCCTAAACTGAGATTTTTCCTAATTTCTTCTGTAGAACAAAAAGGTCAGAGGATATTTTTAAGGAGGTCAGGGGATTCTTCACACTTCTTGAAGAAATATTTAACCTGGCTTGTATATACTGTGATTATTCACTTTTAATATGAATTGTGCACTTCCTAACATCTTTTTGAGAGTCAGAAAATTTAAAAAGATAGGCATTTATAGTTTTTCTGCCTCTTTTGTAATGCCACAGAGAACTGTGGGATTTTCTATTCTTGGGAGACGTTCTCCCACTTTGCACTGGCCCTTATTTCAACCCCATTTAGCTTCTCCCTTGCACTGGGCTTTTTTCAACGCCATTCTGCTTCTCCCTAAGTTGAAAATATGAGAATTTTCTAAATGTAATCAAATTGCTTTTTGTACTATTACAGTCTCTGGGAGACCTATGGTGGGGTTTAAAAAATATGATGAGTCATTTCCTTTGTTTGGTTGCTTTTAGTAATTTTATTTACTTGATTTACTATTCTTTGTTCTTCTTTTTAATACTGGAAAAGGGAGATTTTACAGTCTTCACTATTTCATATATACTTGGTTGTCACTACTATCTTTAAGAATTTCAAGGAATTATTTTACCTATATATTCTACTTTTTTTAAAAAAAGTACACATTAACATTTTAATGCAATAGTCCTAAAACACAGCTTCAATTCATTTTCCTAGTACATGAAATTTTACACACACAGATACAACATGTGTGTTACACATGTTTCTATGTATGTAATTCTAAACTAAATCTAAATTATCCAGTTTGGCATTAAAGTTGTCCATATATATATATACTATTTACTCAAATTCTAACCCTCCAACTCTATTCCTCAGTGCAAATATTCTTAAACTCTAAGGCTATTTTTTATATTATCAAAAACACTGTGCTTCTTCTTGCTAGTGATGGTTTCAGACCATATTACTTTCAATAGGATTTAATACTCAACAGCAGTGGGTTTTAGTAAAACTTTAAATGCTTCTTAAAATTAAGTAATTAACAGTTAAAAAATAAATATAACAAGTTCTTAGAATATAAGATAGAGACACAGAGATATATGTAAAGCACAGTGTCTGGCTATATACTATTATTGTTGTTATTATTAAAACATATTTGTTCGGCTATTATTTGATACATTAAAAACTCTAATTAAAAGATAGTTATATACCAGATAATGCTCACAATCTAGCACAGCAATGCACACATGCCATTTTTGCAGAATTAGATATTAATTAGCATTTGTATCTTCTTTAAAAAAATACACACACAAAAATCAAACTACAATTATTTTTTCCTTGAAAATGAAACTCTCTTAATAACTGTTTCCAGTTAAGTGTAATTCTTTTATTTGGTCATACTGCTTTTCTACCAACCAGAACACAAACAGTATTTTCTATGCTTGAGTAAAGAAACTTAGATTTTACCTAAATATAGCAAATGATTCTCTGAAACCTTTCATAAACAAAGACCACATTAGACAACGCTATTAAGTTGTTTATGAAAAAGCTCCATGGCATCATTTTATGCTGTCATTCTTAATGTTTCCACACTCAAACACAACAAATGAAACAATCTGCTGGCTAAAAGAACTTTTTGTTCTGTAAAGACTTTGGTTCAAACAACATTTAAACAAAATTCAAAGCAACCTTCCACTGTCTTCAATAAAATTAAAGGAGCGTACAAAAATAAAGAGAATACTTTCCCTACATTAACAAATAAGAATTTAGAAAAGAGTTACCATTAACTAAATCCAACATCTACATATTTAAAATGCCATGTGAAACATGGACATTGAGAAAGGAGATGGGCTGTCAAAAAATATTTTACTTTTTTAAAAGAATTAAGGTTTTACTAAGGCTGAAAAGCTTTGGTTCAGGTTCCATGAGTCAGAGATTCAAAACGCACTTCTGAAAATTCAATCTTCTTTTAACAGAACATGTATGTTGGCTGGATCATCTCTACATCTCAACCAGCTGATTTCTTACTTCCTTCTCATGCAAGCGATGGCACTGATGTGGGTATAAACAAAGGAATCATAGAGAGATGCATTTTTTCCCCTCTATAAAGACATTAACAATTAAAAGTCTTTCTATTACTTCATATCCAGATTATTGATGTCTGTGACTGCTGCTTCCTGAAGGACCAGGCAAGGGTATTAGCTCATCAGTCACTGACTGCATCCATGGCATCACCTCTGGTCTGTAAGTGCTATGTCTAGACACCCTAATCTTCAGCTACAGGAGAAATGCCAGAGTCTCTTCATCTCCATTTTTTCAGAAATCTTCACCAGGCGAGGTCCTTTAAGTAAGGTTCCCTACTTCTAATTTTTCAGTTTCCATTTAACATTTATTTCATAATTAGTTTTAAATGTATAGAAGTTTTGCTAGCCTTGTATAAAGTATTTAATCTTTTTATTTTATTAGAAATTGATTTGAAGTTCATTTTAGCAGTTTAGAACATGAACTCTAGATTCAAGTTCCTGTGACCTTGGATATATTATGTAATCTCCATGATTAAGTTTATTCACCAACAAAACAACTGACTCAAATAAGGCAAGAAAAATAAAAGCCATCCAAACTGGTAAGGAAGAAGTAAAACAGTAACTCTTGTAGATGATATTAAACTCAAAAGACTCCACAAGAAAACTGCTGGAACTAATAGAAACATTCAGCAGAGGGCAAGATACAAGATAAATATGCACAGATCAATAGGATTCCTATACACCAATAAGGAGAATTATGAATTGGAAATCAGGAAAACAATACTATTTATAATATCTCCTAAAAAAAAAAACAAAAAACAAAAAACAAAAAAAACAATACTTGGGAATAAATCTAACCAGGGATGTAAAAGATCGACACAAAGAAAACTACAAAACACTACTCCATGAAACCAAAATCGGTAACTTTAATAAAGAGTAAGACAGCACACATACAGAGGAAGCCAGCACAACTTGTCCAAAGCAAGGTCATAGAAGCTCCATAGACATCTTCAAAGTCCCTGAGAGGCAAATTACTGGACCAGCGACTGTGGGGACCATGTTCTTGGGAAACATCTAGCTCAGCTGGCACAACATAAATACAAAGGAAGATGTCCTACATCCTACTCTGGTGAGTAGTGCCTGGGGTCTTAAAAGCTTCTAAGTGACTATCCAAGGTACTCTACAAGTCTCAATCTATCTGTAGCAAGGGGGAATAAATAAATCCAGACACAAGGGAAAGGTTAGTCTAAAGGACTTATGAAACACGGCTGCCACAGCCTCCGCCACCTCAACTTATTTACCATTTACTTAGTGCTTTTTCATTCTCACTCTGCCCTTCCCTTGTAACTATCAAAGATTGTTTCTTTTTGTTTGTAAACCTATTCACGAATTTTTATGGTAGTAGTCTCACTGAGTATCTGTCCTTGTGTGATTAATGTATCTCACTCAACATAATGCCCTCTAGATTGATCCAGTGTTGTGAGACACTCCTCAGATTTCACCACTGTACTTCATCATTACACATATCACAGTTTGTATATCCATTTCTCTGTTGATGGACACCTAGTTTGTTTCCATCTTTTTGCTACCGTGAAAAATAACGCAACAAATGTGGGTTAGTATACGTCTATTAATGTGATGGCTCTTATTTCTCTATGATACATTTCTAGGAATGGGATTGCTTGATTCTAGGGCATTACAATTTTTAGCTTTTTAAGAAAGCACCACTAGAAGTGGGTTACCCACAACTACTCAACCTTAAAACCAAATTTTCCTCTTAATATCAACCACCTCTTTGGAAGTACAGAGAAAAACGGTCTTGGATTGGGGAACCATGCTGTCAGGGTACATCCAGACTAATTGGCATACTTGAAGTTTTTCTCTCTCCCTCTGTCAAGATATCACTCCAAATATCACCTGGGTGAGTGGCAACCGGGGTCTTAAAAGCTAGCAAGCTGCCATCTAAGTAGCATTAAATGGTCTCAGTCTACCTAAATCTGAGGTAAATGGTGGTCACTGAGGACAGGACAAAAATATGAGCCCACCAGATGGAAGGGGCCATACGAGCCATAGCCTGCTTCAGCATGAGACCAGAAGAACTATATGGTGCCTGACCACCACCAATGACAGCCAGGATGGGGTACACAGAATGGCGTTCTGGATACAGTGGGTGATGGAGTGGAGGGCAGAGCTAGAACTCCATCAAAAGACCATATTTGATGGTCCTTCTGAATAGAGGGCCCCCTGGGAACATGGCCCATGGACTCTGTAACCCCCAAATGCATCCAGCACTGAGGCCAGCTTCCCAGACAAAGACTGACTTGGACTATACAAATCATTGAGCGATACTGGGGGCAAATAAACCTTTAAACAGGCACACAGCATTGTCTGACAAGCTTCTTGCTAGGTGAGGAGGGTCAAACCTTGATCAAAAAAGTCAAGGGAAGTGCCAAAAAAAGGGGAAGTCAGCTGTTATGTGGTGGGGGGGCAGGGGGAAAAGCTAGAATAGAATAGTGGTGAAAGTTCTGGGAGTTATATGGAAACACATAGACTGTAAAATTGTTCTTAATTGACAATAAATAATATTTTTAAAAAAGAAAGTGCCATATTATTCTCCAAAATGGTTTATTGTTGTGCATTCCACAAGTAATGCATAAAAGTTCCAATCTCCCACCAGCCTCTCTAACATTGGTTATTTTCTTTTTTTTTAATTTCTGCCCGTAATGTTGGGGAAGATAATACCCCATCGTGGTTTTGATTTGCACTTCTCCAATGGCTAGTGATCTCTAGCATCTTCTCATTTACCTGTTAGCTCCTTGAATGTCTTCTTTGGTGAAGTGTCTATTCATATACTTTGCCCAGTTTTTAACTGGGTTGTCTTTTTGTTGTAGAAGTAGTGAATTTTCTTGTGTATTTTAGAGATTAGACCTTTATCATATCTGTCATAGTAAAAAATTTTTTCCTAATCTATAAGCCCTTTTTTCACTCTTTTGGTGAAGTCTTTTGATGAGCATTAAATGTTTAACTTTTGTAAGATCCCAGTTATCTGGCGTGTCTTCTGGTGTTTGTGTATTGTTACTTACAGTATCATGGCTTGCTGTCTTTATGTATGATGTCCTTGATGTCATTCTACAACTTATCCAGTCTTCAACATCAGTGTTCAACATGTCAAATTTATTCTTAAGATGGTCTCTGAAATCTGGTGAGGTATACTCAAGGTCATACTTTAGCTCTTGTAGTGTTGATTTAATTCTCTTATGTTTCAGCTTGATCTTGATTATGAACAACTGAAGGTCTGTTTCACAGTCAACTCCTGGTCTTGTTCTGATTGAAATACTGAGCTTTGACACGCTTTCCACAGATGTAGTCAATTTGATTCTTGTATTTTCCATCTGGTGAAGTTCATGTGCATAGTCACTATTTACATTGGTGGAAAAAAATGTTTCTTCAGTGAAGAGGGCATACGTCTCATAAAATTGTACAACGTGATCTCTGGTATCACTTCCATCATCAACACCATATTTTTTCAGCCAGCAATTCTTCTTCATTTACAACTTTTGCATTCTATCCCCAGTACTTGTCAACACGTCATGATTACATGTTCAGTCAATTTCAGACTGCGGAAGCTTTGGCCCTAGTGGTTGGGGCATAAATTTAACTAATAATCGTATTATCTGATTTTCTTTGTAGGCATACAGATATTATCCCATCACTGACAGCACGTAACTTCATGACTGATCTTGAAATATGCTTTTTGATGATGACTGTAACGCCATTCCTCTTCAAGGTGCCATTCCCTGCATAACAGACCATATGACTGTTTAACTCAACACAGCCAATACAAGCCCATTTTAGCTCATTAATGCTGAGGCTACCAATATTTGTGCATTTAACTTTTAATGATTTCCAGGTCCCCGGGCCTGCTACTCTGTCCTTTGGAGTGTTTGGCTGTGTTTAGGAAATTTCTTAGCTTTTAGTTATTCCAGTTATGCTAATTTCTCCTCTACTGTGGGTTGTTTCTCCCCTCATCTGATTATTTTCTACTCTTCAATTAATGAGCACCCCTGTCCCTCCATCCCTATCTTTGTAACCAAGGGACAGGGGTGCTCACTAAAAAAAAAAGTGGTATCAGGGGACATCTAGGGAAATTGGCATAACAAAGTTTATTAAGAAAATGTTCTAAGATAAAATACCTAGGAATAAGTCTAACCAGAGAAATAACACACCTTTACAAAGAGAACTACAAAATTTTACTACAAGAAACTAACAGAGACTTACATAAAATGGAGATACCTACTTTGCTCAGGGATAGGAAGACTTAATATTGTGAAAATGTCTATTTTACCCAAAGCAACCTATATATAATGCAATCCCAAAACAAATTTCTGTGACATTTTTGAGGAGATGTAGAAACAAATCATCAGTTTTGTTTGGAAAGAGAGGAAACCCTGGATAAGTAAAGCACTACTGAAGAATAACACACTGGGAGGCTTCTCACTACCCAACTTTAGAAACTATTACACTGCCACAGTAGTCAAAACAGCCTGGTACTGCTACAGAAAGAGACATATAGACCAGTGGAGCAGAGTTGAGACCCCAGAGATGACACCATTCTCCTATGAACAGTTGATATTTGACAAATGCACTAAGACATTAAACTGGGGTAAAAACAATCTCTTCAACAAATGGTACTGGTAAAATTGGATATCCATCCGCAAAAAACTGAAACAAGACCCATATCTGACACCTTATACAAAAATCAACTCAAAATGGATAAAAGACTTAAATATCAAATCTAAAATGATAAAGCTCATCCAAAGGAAAAACAGATCAAGAATGGAAGCTTTAATACATAATGTAGACAAACTTCAAAATCCGACAAAGTACAGTCGACAGAAGAGAAAATAGACAAGTGGGAACTCCTAAGAATCAAACACTCTTGCTCATCCAAAGAATCCATCAAAAGAATTAAAAGACCACCTACAGATTGGGGAAAAAATATTTGGCAACTATACTCAGACCAACGTCTGATCTCCATAATCTATAAGGTACTACAAAATACTAATAAGAAAAAGATAAATCATCCAATTAAGCAATGGGTAAAGGAGATAGACACTTCTCTAAAGAGGAGACCCAGGCAGCCAAAAAATGCATGCAGATATGCTCATGATCATTGGCTATTAAAGAAATTCAAATCAAAACTACAATGAGATACCATCTCACCACAACAAGGTTGGTCATGATTGAGAAAACACAAAATGACAAATGCTGGAGAGGCTGTGGAGAAATTGGAACTCTCCTACACTGTTGGTAGGATTGCAAAATGGTACAACCTCTTTGGAAAGCAATTTGCAGCTTTCTTAAAAGCTAGAAATAGATATACCATTTGACCCAGTAATTCCACTGCTTGGAGTATATTGTACAGAATCAACGCCATTCACACCAACTGATACATGCACATGGATGTTTATCGCAGCACAGTCCACAACAGCAAAAAGATGGAATCAACACAGATGCCCAACAACAGCGGAATGGATATGTAAACTATGGTATATATACTCAATGGAAAACTATGCAATGATAAAGAACAATGATGATTTTAGGAAACATCTTATAACCTGGTTTCAATTGGACGACATTATGCTGAATGAAAGTAGTCAGCGACAAAAGGGCAAATATTGTATGAGATCCCTGCGATAAGAACTTAAAAACAGACTCTCTGATGGCTGCAAGGGTAGGAAGGGAGGGAGATGGTGAGGTATAGATTAGACAGTTGATAAAAATTTCTTTCGGTGAACTCAGTCACAGCACACATTAGAAAGATCAGTTTTAACTAGACTTCAACATAACATGATTACTCCTCCCATCTTGACCCAATATTCCAAGGACAGAATAGTGGGGGCGGGGAGCCTGAGACCAAGCTCCCAAAGGTAATCAAAGCCAATTGGCACAACCAGCATTTTCCTGAGAGAGTCTTCTGCACCCTACATTGGTGAGTGGCATCTGGGGTCTTAAAAGCTGCCAAGCTGCCATCTGAGATACAACAAGTGGTCCCAACTCAACAGGAACGATGATCACCAAGGACCATAATGACATGGGGAAAAAAGAACCCAGAAGACAGAGAAACCCTTGTGAATGAGGGACTACATTGACATGTGACTGGAAGAACGAGATAGTGCCCAACCACCACCAGCAATAGCCATGATGGGGCTCACAAAGTTGAGTCTCATTGGCAATACAAGAATAAAAAGGGGTACATCCTGAGATCTCCACTAAAAGACCACACTTGATGGTCCAGAGGCCTCTGGGCTCCCATGGGAGCATGGCCCCTGGCCCTGATGCTGCCCCTGTCCATAAATCATAATGGAGTTATACTCTTTGGATGGGAGTGGATTGGAATTGGAGACACAGAGTGACCATGTCATGCACGCACTTTATGGTTCTATGAATTTATAGAATGTCGTCCTGCTGACCTCTTCCTGGAGGCAGGGGAGAGGGTAGAGAGGAGGGGATAGGAGATTGTTAGGAGAATATGACAAGTGCCAGGAGAATATGACATCTACAGAATGGAGAAGAGGAGTGTGCTGTTACCAGGCAGGGAGAGTACTGGGAGATGCACACAGGTGGGCATGAAAATTTATATGGGAATGCACATTTTCACTCAATCATAATTAAAAAAAAAAAAAGAAAATGTTCTGCATGTCACTTTGGTGAGTGGCATCTAGGATCTTAAAACTAGCAAGCAGCCATCGAAGAAGTATCAGTTAGGCCCAACCTAACTGAAGCAGAGGAGAATGAAGGGCATCAAAGACAAGGAAAATAGGAGCCCACAGAGAAAGAAAGGGCCACATAATCCAGAGACCCAATAAGCATGAGATCAGAAGAAAAACATGGTGTCTGCTCACCAACAATGACTGCCCTGAAAGACAATACAACAAAGAGACCATGACAAATGGAAGAAAAATGGGGTGCAGAATTCAAGTCCTGATAAAAAGACCAGACATGATGGTCCAACAGACTGGACAGTCCCAGAAGACGCGGATTGCCATCTTACTGTTAGCCCAGAACTGAAACCATTCCTGAAGCCCACTTTTCAGACAAAGATTGAACTGGACTGTAAGACATAAAATGCTACTGGCAAACAGTGTGTTTCTTGGCTTAAATAGACACATGAAACTAACAAGGCAGTCCAGTCCAGAGGCAAGAAGACAGGGCTGAAGGGGACATGGGCTAGTTGAGTGGACACAAGAAATACAGGGTGGAAACAAAGAGTGTGCTGTCATAGTATGGGGAGAACAGCTATGGTTACACAGTAATGTGCGTCTAAGTTTTCATATGACAAATTGACTTGGATTGTGAACTTTCACTTCACACTATAGAGGAGAGAGAGAGAGACGAAGCAAGGGAGGGAGGGAGAGGAGAGAAAGAGAAAGAGAGAGAGAGAAAAGAGAAGAGAGAAAGAAAGACGGGTGGAGGGAAGGAAGGACGGACGGACGGACGGCCGAAGGAAGAGAATGGGAGGAGGTAGGGGAGGGAAGAGAAGGGAAAGAAGAGAGGAGCGGGAGGGGAGGGGCTGGTTTGGGTGGGGAGGGGAGGGAATCAGAGGCATATCTTCCAGCATCACAGTATCATGCAAGCTACCACATCAGGACAAACTAGTGGGGTGATTATATTTTATACTTTATATTTATTGCATCCTTAACAATTACCATAATCTGTGCTTAGCACTTGTGAAAGTTATTTTATTGAAATTACACAACATCAGTACGTACATGAAATATTATCACTGAAGTAAGCTGAGGCACAAAAGTAACTTGTCCAAGACCAAATGACCAGTAAGGGGCCAAAGCTAGTAATCAAACTCTGGTCTGTTGGACCCAGGTCTACACACTTAACCTCCAAAGCACACATGTTCCTCCAGTTGACTATGTACCTCATTGCAGATGTCACAGAGTACCCACTCAGAGGAGAATAATAGTACCAGTCCCAAAATCTACTCAAGAGAAACACTGAATCTGAAGTAATTTGGATATGAAAAATCATAATTACGGGAATGGGAATCCCCTAATTCTGATCACTTTCCTGAGTCCTGGACAGGAAACCAAGTATCTCAGAAGGATGCTCCAATTCAGGTCCCCAGATAGGATCCTGGAGAAGAGTCAAATGCTTCTTAACCACTGTCTTTAATAAATGCAGAGTAGGAATGGTGGTGATGGTAGAAGCATTGTGGCCACACTCCTTTAAGATCAGTCCTTTTGGTGCGTGCCTCCCTCTCCTGGTTAAAATTTTCTTTGAAACTATTGTTCTGATATAATATTATGATGAGTATGGAATAGAAAACACAGGCTTCAATTCTAACAAACTTTAGTATCTATTACAAAGAAGTAATGGATCTCATACATTACAAAACTGGTACAGCCAAATCTGCGTGGTCTCTCCCCAAACTGTAAAGCTACTGAATAGAAACCTGCTCAAGTTAATCATTCTGTGATTTTACTATAGAATATTATACTATGGTATAACTAATGGATAGTATTTTAGTAAATGAGAAATGACTGGCATTAGCCCACATAAACCATATCTGGCAAGAATAGTTTATAGATTTTTTTCAACTGAAATGACAAAAGATGACATGTTAAAAAGGAATAGCAATATGATCTCTTTATGTTTCTCAGCAATACATAAAATATTTGCAGACTGACAATTGGGCAAGTAGACATAAATAAATCCTGTCTAATTAAAATAAGTAAATAAAAGTGGTCACAAAATGTACCCTACCACTGATGGATTAACATAAGATTTTCGTCCTTCAAAGGAGTCCGCAGGTGGTGCAAAGGATTAAGTGGTCAGCTACTAGCCAAAAGGATGGTGGTTAAAATCCACCAAGAAGTGCCTTAGAATAAGTCCTCAAAATCTTCTTCCAAAAGATCACAGCCACTGAAAACACTATGGAGCAAAGTTCTACTCAGAAACACAAGTAATTGCATAAAATGGAATCAACCCTAGGACAACTGGTTTGTTCTGTTTATTGTTTCATTCATTTAATCAATAAACATAAGCCAAACGGAACACTGCAAGATCTGTCCTGAAATATAATGTTATCAGTGACAGAAAAATATGTATATGCATAATAGGGAAGACCAGTTAACACTATTATTCAAATTTACATACCAATCACAAAAGCCAAACATAAGGAAATGAAAAAAAATTTTAACAGCCTTTGCAGTCTCAAATTTAGCAAACATGCAATCAAGATGCATTGATAATACCTTCTTTCAACAACATAAACTGTGACTACACATGTGGACTTCACCAGACGGAATACACAAAAGTCAAATCAACTATATTTGTGGAAAGAGATGATGGGAAAGCTCAATTATCATCAATCAGAACAAGGCAATAGGCCAGCTGTAGATCAGACCATCAATTGCTTATATGCAAGTTCAAGTTGAGGTTGAAGACAAGTAAAACAAATCCATGAGAGACAAAGTACAACCTACGTATATCCCACCCAAATTCAGAGACAGTCTGAGAGTAGATTAGACACACTGAACACTAATGACCAAAGACCAGATGAGTTGTGGCATGATATCAAAAGATATCATAAATGATGGAAGCAAAAGGTCACTAAAAAGTCAGGAAAGGAAGAGAAGAGCAAAATGGATGTTAAAGAGGCTTTGAAACTTGCTCCTGAACATAGAGTAGCTGAAGCAAAAGAGAGAAGTGATGAAGGAAAATAGCTGAACAAACTTCAAAAGGCAGCTGGAGAAGACAAAGTATTATAATAAAATGTACAAAGACCTGGAGTTAGAAGATCTAAAGGAAGGACACACTCAACATTACTTAAGCAGAAAGAAGAAATGAAGATAAAAATTAAAACCTCCAGTTGTATGCTGAAGGATTTGATAGGTAGAATATTGAACAATGCAGGAAGCATCAAAAAAAGATGGGAGAAATGCACACAGTACTATGCCAAAAAAGAACTGGTTGATATTCAACAATTTCAGGAGGCAGCATATGATAAAAAAAACTGATGGTTCTGAAGGAATAACTCCAAGTTGTATTGAAGGCATTAGTGGGATAAAAAAGCTCTAGTCATTTAAACCTAGACTAAGACATTACTTTTTCCTGGTAATTAAGATGTTCAAACAGATACACCACTGCCAGTACTCACTCATCTACGCCAAGAAATTCGGAAGACAGCTACCTGACCAACTAACTGGAAGAGAACCACATTTGTGCCCACTACAAATAAAAGTAACCCATCAGAACAGATAAATTATCAAACAATATTTTTAACATCACACACCAGTAAAATTTTGTGAAGATAATTTAAAGCAGTTGCAACAGTACATCAACAGGAAATTACCAGAAAGTCGAGCTACAGTCACAAAAGAGCAAGGAATGAATGATGTCATCATTGCTGATGGTAGAAGGGTCTTGGGGAAAAGTAGAAAACATCAGAAAGATGCTTATCTGTGGTGTATTGACTACGTGAGGGCATTTAATCATGTGGATCATAATGAATTATGAATAATATTTGCAAAGCATGGGAATTTCAGAACACTTAACTCCACTTCTACAGAACCTATACATGGACTACACAAACATAAAGGACACAAAAATCCTCACAACTGGACCAATAAGTGACATGAAGAATGGAGAAAAGATTGTAGTTGCCAAGAATTCATTTTGCTTAGATCCACAACCAACACCTACAGAAGGAACAGTCATGAAATAAAAAAATGTATTGAATTGGTCAAATGTGCTGCAAAAGATTTCTTTAAAATGTTCAAAAGTGGAAGTGTTACCTTGGGGACTAAGGTGCACTTGACACAAGACATGGTATTTCAATGGCCCCATATAAACACAAAACCTAGAAAATGACTAATGAAGATCAAAGAACTAAAAGCTTTGAATTATGCTATTGACAAAGAATATTTAACATACCATGCACTGTCAGAAATGTGAACCAGTCTTTCGTGTAAGAAGAACTACCCGAGTCCTCCTTTGAAGACAGGATAGGAAGATTCTGTCTCACATACTTTGAACATGTTTTCAGAAGGGACCAGTCTCAGGATAAAGTCCTTATAGTTGGAAAGATACAAGATAAGTGGATAAGAGGAAGACCCTTGACAAACCTTGACAAGATGGATTGACACAGTGGCTGCTGCAGTAGACTCAAACATAGTAACAATTGTGAGGATGACACGTAACTGGGCAGTATTTTGTTCTAGTGTATACAAGGTCACTATTAGTGACAACTGACTTGAAGGTACCTAACAAAAACAATATAAGCCAGACACTACATTCTAGATTCAGAGACAATAGCAATAAGCTACATGAAAGTTCTGCCCTCAGAGAGCTTCTATCATACTGGGGGGGTGAAATGATATTTAGACCAGTGCTCCCCAAATTTTAGTGTGCTTAAGAATCCCTGGGAATCTTGTTAAAAACACAAATCCTGTGGGGGGCGGGGGGCAAGATGGCAGACTAGACACACACCTCCCCAACCCCCTCTGGGAACTCAAGCCTGAAATGATAATTGAATGGGACACTCTGGACACCCAGGGAGTCCTAGAATCCAGCACAGCATTGTCAGATTGGACTGTGAGCCACTAAATGTGAAAGTACCTCTCTCTAACACAAGGCAGTGCACGCTGAATCCTGCTTCAGCTGACTCACCATTTGGGAGGGTTGCAGGTACGGACATCTTTTTTGTAATCTGGGAGGCAGGGTCTGGGCATAAGACAGCAAATACACTGAGCTGCAGTGCTGAAGTAAACAGTGTATTCCACAGCAGAGCCAGTATGTGGGATAGCAACACTTTGACAGCCCAGCTGCTGATTGATGGCATCATTGCACCTCAACCCTCTCTGTTTTGAGCTGTGCCACAGATTCGGGAGTTTCACAGTGGGAAGGGCAGTTTTGGTAAAACACCATTTTGGTCATCTAGGAGGCAGAGTTTCCCAACCAGAGGTTTCAGCAAGGGCTGACTCCCAAGCTGAGAAGCAGTGCCAGTCAGGAAAGTACTTTTGCAGCAGAAAGACTATGTTTAGGACAGTATTACCTTATGTGTGGGGACTTACTGAAGATGGCAACAAGGCTGTAACACCTACATACTTTCAACCACATTATATCATCTGGGTAAAGCTGAAAAAGTGCCTCTGTTGTCAGCTGGAAGGTGAGGCTTGCCACACCTGAGGGCCAGGCTCATTTTGGCAGCTGCTGAACACCTTCCTGCTTAATAGTAAAGTACTTTTTTTACAATAAGACTGCTTGGAGAAGTAACTGCTGAACAGCCCAGTGGCATCTCCTCCAACCTTCATTGACTCACATCATAAGACCAGCTGATGGCCCCCTAGTGACTTCATAAGTAAGGTGCCGCTTTGCCAGCCAGGAGGTGGAGCCCGCCGCCCCATAGAGTCCACTGAGGACACTCATTAGAGTATACAAAGATGACTGGTGACCAACTCTCCTCTCAGAAATATGTCTCAGCTCCTGTTGAGGTAAGAACAGAGAAAATGAACAGTCTCTAGATGTTATGAGGCAATAAGTGATCACTAACCATTTAAAGAAACAGTCTACCACGGCTTTGGAAAACACCCAAAGTAAAGAATCAAAAAACTGCCGGGATGAAGAAGTCTTTCTAAAACTATCAGAGGTTGAGTACAGAAGAATTATATATAAAGCCCTTCTAGAGATTAAACAAAATGCAGCAAAGCAAAGTGACAAATTAAGCAAGCTATCTGAACTGATGAAACATCAACAATCTGAAATCCAGCCGATCAATAATAAAACTAAAGAATTTCACAATTCATTCCAAACCCAAAAGAGCAGAATTGAGGAGATGGAAGTCACACTTAGTGACCTTGAGGATGGAGCAACTGATATCAGCATTTTTGAGGAGAAACCAGAGAAAAGAAATAAGAAAAAATGAAGAAGGATTAAGAAACATGTGGGACTCTAATTAAGAGTAATAATTTACAAATAATTGGAGTTCCTGAACAAAGGAGGATAGATGAAAACACACAGAGTATTACTGTTGAGTTGCTGACACAAAACTTCTCTGAAATTATAATAGAAGAGAATATGGACTTACAGATGCATCTCAAACACCACAAAAAGCAGACTCCTATGGAAAGACACCAAGACACATTATAGTCAAGTTTAATAACATGAAGCATAAACAGATTCTCTTAAAAGAAGGAAGGCTCAAAGCAAAGCTAACATTTAGAAGGAAGCCCTGTAGGCTTTTGTCTGACTTCTCTACAGAAACAATGTTGGCAAGGAGGCAGCAGAATGACACATCCAAAGCCTTGAAGGAGGAAAAGTTTCAACTAAGAGTTATATATCCTGCAAAACTGTCTCTCAGACATGAACAAAAAATTAAGACATTCACAAATAAACATAAGCTTAGAGAAATATTGATAGAAGTTCTTTGCTTAGAAAAACAAAACCATTAAGCATCTATTTTGGAGGCAATGCAGGACACAGCATCCAGAATCCTACTCAGTTAGGGAACTCACAAAGCTCAATCAGAGCTACAGTATTAAAAGAAGGGAACTAGTGATCATACCAGGAAAACTATGATACCATCACATTAAAAAGAGGGATATACTACAGTAGTTATAATCTTTTTTGCAGATGGATAGGAACTTAAATAGATATGCACAAGTTAAAATTGGGTTTAAACTTTGAATAGTAAAAGGGATTTTAGGGGCAGCTGCAAAGCATAATAATTGCAATACATCAAAACAAGAAAAGTAGTACAGGAGTCTCAATGAACACAAAACCAACACTGGAAAAAGATGAAAAGTCAACCCATAAAGAAGAATAACCCAGAAGAGAATATTAAGAGCAACATAGAAAACAACAACAACAAAACAAATACATCGAAATGATAGCCTTACACACATACTCACCAATAGTCACACTGAATGTAAATGGACTGACTGCTTCAATAAAGAGACAGTGAGTGACATCTTCGATCAAAAGACACACTAGTCTATATGCTGCTTACAAGAAACACAGCTTAAACTCAAATATATGAACAAACTGAAAATTAAAGGATCAAATAATATATACCAAGCTAATAACATACAAAGAAGAGAAGTTGCAACAACACTAATGTCAGATAAATGGATTTCAATGCAAAAGCCACCATCATGGACAAGGATGGTCACCATGTATTGCTGAAAGGTGTAATACAAAAGCAGGACTTAACAGTATTAAATATTTATGCACCCAATACCACAGAATCTAAATACATTGAACAAACATTGACTACATTGAAAAATGAGATAGATCACTCCACAATAATAGTTGGAGACTTCAACACTCCACTTTCAGTAATGGACAGATTATCGAGAAAAAAGCTTAGTACAGACATAGAAGATTTTTATTGAGACAATTAACCAACTAGGCATCATAGCTATACACAGAACTTTTTATCTATCAACAAATATGTACACCTTCTCTAATGCACATGGAACATTTTCCAGAACAGATCATGTGTTAGCACATAAAGCAAATCTCAAAAAAAATCCAAACCACTGAATTACTGCAAAGCATCATCTCAGCCCATAAAGCCATATGAGTCAAAATCAATAGCAGAAAAAACATAGGTAGAAATCTGACTCATAGAAATTGTACAACACCTTGCTCAAAAAGCCATGGATTATAGAAGAAATCAAGGACAAAACCTGTGGGATACAGCAAAAGCAGTACTGAGAGGTCAATATAGCTCTATAAAGGCATACATCTGGAAGGAAGGACCCAAACCAAAGAATAAACTTTACAGCTTGAACAAGTAGAAAGAGCACAACAGAGGAACCCCTCAGGCACCAGAAGGAAACAGATCATAAAGACTAGAGGAAAACTAAATGAATTAGACAATAGAAGAAAAATTGAAAAAACTGATAAAACTAAAAACTGATTTTTTTAAAAGATCAATAAAATTGACACATCATTGACTAAACTTACTAAAGAAAAAAAAAGAAAGACAACAATTAATCCAAATAGGAAAAGAGATGGAGGACATTACCACAGACCCAACTGAAATAAAAAATATCATAACAGAATATTATGAAAGACTGTATTCTAACAGACTTGAAAACCTGAAGGAAATAGACAAATTTCTAAATTCATATCACAAGGTGAAGTAGAACAACTTAATAAATCTAACACAAGGAAGAGATTGAAAAAGTCACCCCAAAAAAAGTCCTGGACCAGATGGCTTCGCCATTAAATTCCACCAAACCTTTAGAGAACAGTTAACTGTAAGACTACTGAGACTATTTCACAGTATACAAAGGGATAGAATACTTCCAAATGCATTCTATGAAGCCAGCATAACCCTGATACCAAAACCAGGGAAAGATCCCACTAAAAAAGAAAATTACAGACCAATATCACTTGTGAACTCTTCAACAAAATCCTTGCCAATAGAATTCAGCAACATATCAAAAAAGTAATTCATCATGACCAAGTTGCATTCATACCAGGGATGTAAGGCTGATTCAGCATCAGAAAAACAATTAATGTGATCAACCACACAAATAACAAAAAAAATAAGAATCACTTGATTTTGTCAATTGATGCAGAAAAGGCATTTGACAAAGCCCAACACCCTTTCATGCTAAAAACTCTCAGCAAAATAGGAATAGAAGGCAAATACCTCAATGTAATAAGGGCATCTATGTCAAGCCAACTGCCTACGTCATCCTAAATGGAGACAGACTTAAAAGAATTCCCCTTGAGAATGAGAACCAGACAAGAATGCCCACTCTCAACACTTCTATTTAACATTGTACTACAGGTTCCTAGCCAAAGCAATTACACAGACCGAAAAAGAAAGGGCATCTGCATCAGAAAAGAAAAAGTAAAAATCTCCCTATTTGCAGATGATAGCATTGTATATGCAGAGAATCCAAAAGAATCCATGAGCAAACTACTGGAACTAATAGAAGAGTTCAGCAAAGTATCAGGATATAAGATAAACATAAGTAAATTAGTAGGATACTTTTATACCAACAAAGAAATCATCAAAGAAGAAATCACCAAATCAATACCATTTATTATAGCCCCTAAGAAGGATCCGACTTGACGGCACTTGGCATTTGGCAAGAAGATAAAATATCTAGGAATAAAAATAACTAGAGACATAAGAGACTTGTACAGAGAGAACTACAACACCTTACTGCAAGAAATCAAAAGAGAGTTACATAAATGGAGAAACCTACCCTGCTCATGGGTAGGAGCAATCTACATATACAATGCAATCCCAATACAAATTCCGGTGTCATTTTTCAATGAGATGGAGAAACAAATCATACTACCCAACCTTAGAATTTATTACACTGCCACAGTAGTCAAAAATGGTGGTACTAGCACTAAAAGAGACATATAGATCAAGGGAACAGAGGTGAGCCCCCAGAGATGCTACCATCCTCTCATGAACAGCTGATATTTGTCAAAAGCCCTAAGATTGTAAACTGGGTTAAAAACAGTCTCTTTCACAAATGGAGCTGGCAAAATTTGATATCTATCTGCAAAAAAATGAAACAAGACCCATATCTCTCACCTTACACAAAAACTTACTCAAACTGGATGAAAGACCTAAATATCAAACCTAAAATGATAAAGATCATGCAAGGGGAAAAAAAAAAATAGGCTAAACAATGGGAGTTTTAGTGCACAGCTTAGACAGACTTCAAAAACTGACAAAGCATGATCAACAGAAGAAAAAATAAATAAATGTGAACTACTAAGAATCAAACACTTCAGCTCATCCAAATCCTTTATCAAAAGTGTTAAAAGAACACCTACAGAAAGAGAAAAAAATATCTGTCAACTACATGTCAGAGCAATGTCTGATCTGCATAATTTACAAGGTGTTGCAAAGTATCAACAAGAAAAAGGTAAATAACTCAATTAAGTGATGAGCAAAGGAGATGGACAAATGCTTCACCACAGAAGACATTCAGGCAGTCAAAAGATATACAAAGAAATGCTCAAGATCACTAGCCACCAGAGAAATCCAAATCAAAACTACAATGAGATGCCTTCTCACCCCAACAAGGTTGGCCATGATCCAAACAACACAAAACAACAAATGCTGGAGAGGCTTTGAAGAGATTGGAACTCCCCTACACTGCTGGTGGAATTGCAAAATGGTACAACCTCTTTGGAAAGCAATCTGGCACTTCCTTAAAAACCTGGAAATAGATATACCATTTGATCCAGTAATCCCACAGCTTGGAATATATATTACAGAATCAAAAGCTGTCACACAAACAGATACACGTACATGAATGTTTATTGCAGCACAGTCCACAAATAGGTAAAAGATGGAATCAATCCAGATGCCCATCAACAAGTAAACGGATAAACAAACTATGGCACATATACTTAATGGAACACTATGCAAGTTAAAGAATAATGATGATTTTAGAAAGCATCTCATAACCTAGTTTCAACCGGAAGACATTCTGCTGAGTGAAATCAGCCAGCAGCAAAAGCAAAAATATTCTATGAGATCCCTACTATAAAGACTTAAAAATAGACTTATGTACAGACAAAAAAAAGTCCTTCACAGCTGCTTAGGGGGGTGGGGGGGGAGGAACGGAGAGGGCTGGTTACAGATTAGATAGGTAACAGAAATGTGGCTGGGTGAAAGCAGTGACAGCACACATTAGACAGAAGATCGACCTAACTGGACTTCAACATAAACTGAAAATTTAATCTCAAACCAATATTGCAAAAATAGAGTAGCCAGGGTGGGGATCTGGGGACCATGCTCTCAGAGCACATCGAGGTGAATTGGTGTAACTAGCCTACTGTTAAGTGAATCTTCTGCACCCCATAATGGTGAGTAGCATCTGGGGTCTTAAAAGCTATCAAGCTGCCATTTGGGACCACCCAATGGTCCCAACACATACAGAACAGATGATCACCAAGAACAGCAAAGACAAGAGGGAAATAGGAGACAGATGGACCCATGCGAATGGGTGACTGTAATCAACATGTGACCAGACGAACCAGATGGTGCCCAGCCACCACCAAAGACAGCTGTGATGGGGCACACAATGTTGAGTCCCTGTGGCAACATGAGAAAAAGATGGGGTACATCTCAAGAACTCCTCTAAAAGACCAGAAATGAGGTGATCTGGTGGCCTGGGGATTCCCCTGGGACCAGGGCCCCAAGACTTGATGCTACCCCTGACCAAAAAAACATTACTGAGGTTAACTCTTTGGTCAGAAATTGACTGGACTCAGGGAC
This sequence comes from Heterohyrax brucei, assembly GCA_028571685.1. Classification (NCBI taxonomy): domain Eukaryota; kingdom Metazoa; phylum Chordata; class Mammalia; order Hyracoidea; family Procaviidae; genus Heterohyrax; species Heterohyrax brucei. Next base: position 81,203,854 of record CM053147.1, read on the forward strand.
AGTGTGACGATATGGTGTGTGTACTTTATGGTTCTATGCATTTATACGATGCTGTCCTACTGGCCTCTTACTAGAAGGGAGAGGACAGGGTGTAGAGGAGGAGACAGGAAAATATTAAGACGATATGACATAAGCAGAACAAAAAGGAGTGTGCTGTCACTGGGCAAGGAGAGTAGAAGGAGCTGTAGATAGGTGGGCATGCAAATTTCATTCAGATTGTATGCTTTCACTTAATCACAATAAAAAAACGATACAGATTCTGACTCCATTGGGCCTAAGAATCTGCATCTCTAGAAAGCTTCCAGTATGATGCTGATAATCTAGTCTACAGAACACATCTGGAAGAATCAAGGGGTTAGATAATTTGAATCCACATAAATCATATTTTCAGGAAATTTATGGAGTAATGTGCCCCTATCTAACAATCAGAAAACAATCTTAACCTTGACTGCACTAAAACTATTGCCTTTATCATCTAAGGTAAATTATTCGTACTTTCACGCCAGGTATCACTATGGGTGCAAACCTAGATGATTCAAAGAATTCATTACTTCAACTATTTTTTCCCTTCAAATACTTGCCAAACTTCCAGCAAGTACAATCTAATTTGTTTTATATTTATAAAATTTCATTTTATTAATTAATATATATACTGCCTAGGTACATAGAGATTATAATTCAATCTTGTGGTCCATATAAATATGCACTAATAATGTATGTGTAACAAATTATATTTTAGTCAAAGTGAAAGTAATTTCAAATTACCAATTATAATGCACACCAATTAGCATTGTTTTAATCAATTTTATAAACTATTTAGCTTTAAAAGCCTAAAAATAGCTTAATAATTTAGCTACATAAAAGTATTAGAAATTATAAGTCTGACATACATAATTTTACCCTAAGCCGTTGAAAAACATCAACACACGTGAAACAAAACAGGTTAGATTTAGTTAGTAGTTCTTTACTAAGGACAACTTTGACCCCAGGGAAAATCCAGCAATGTCAAGAGACATTTCATTTGCCAAAAGTGGTATAGGTAGATGCTATCACCACCTAGAAGACTGAGGAAAGAGATGCCATTAAGTATCCTACAGTGCACAAGCCAAGAATTACCTATTGACAAATGTCAACTGTGAAATCCTGGATTAGATACAAAGTTCTAGTCTCCGGTCTTCTTCATCTTTTCTTCATAGATCAATGACTAACACCAAAAGCGGTAATAGTCTAGCAAACTTAAGGCTGTTATCCTTTTTTCAAGGGAAATACTGAAAGGTAAGATTGCATTTTGCTATACGGTTTGTTATCTTTCAATTTGCTTCAGTGAAACAAATGTCTCAACAGTTTAAATGACATGATTTTGAAACATTGTGATACAAAAGCGGCAAGGTGCTCTAAACAAAGTGACATAGATTGCAAACACAGATTCTCAACTAAAAAAGTTTTGTGTGTTTTCCTCTAGGTAGCTTTTATACCATCTCTAATTTTCAATTTGGTAGAAAAAGAAAACTAAAGTCAGCTCTAAACATGTACTAGCAGCTTAATGATGAGCTCTTTCATATGTAATCGCAAGAACAGTATACACCACGTAGACTCTTAAAGCAAATATAGCACCACTTCAATACTTGCACAGTCTGAATACAGCCCTTATAATTCTTCCGAGGACTTTAGGTACTAGGCTACCTATTTTTCATCTCAAATGAAAAAGACACAAGTTATAGTTCCATGCTAAACAAAATTTCTATCCCACATAATTTTCCACTACAGGCTACCTATTAGTAACATACTAAAAATACATTGTTCAGCATACAGGTCAAAAATGTTTTAAAGAATTTCAAGAATAAATTGTAGTTTGAATAAAAATAACAAAAATACACCATGTGATACTTTAGCAATGTGTAAAGACATGCATGCTTCAGGATATTCTCAAAGCAACCCATTTCTAGACAATACGAAAAGGTAGATTCTAACCTCAACAGCAACCCATTTCTAGACAATACGAAAAGGTAGATTCTAACCTCAACATATAGAATCCTATCACAGATTCTAAAGAATAAATTTTAAAATGTTGCTTATGGATTCACTTCTCACCCCCACTTCAATTCCCTCACTGCAGAGTCACTTTTTCCATTACTGTTTCTCTCTCCTTTCCTGACAGAAGGCTGCTGGTCACTCTTTCACTGTTGTTGACACCATGTCATCTAATCTCTGCAGCATCTGCTATCTGCCCTTCTTTCCCTGCACTTGTAAAAATGGGGCTTTCTTCTTGGTTGAGGAATCAATCAGAACCTCCTTAGCGAATTCTGTGCCTTAAGCTTTTCTTGGCCATTCACAAGACTGATGCATGCCCAACGGCTGATTCCTTATCTCCAGAAACATTTTTGACTGATGTTCAGATGACAAGTTATTCCAGAGGTTGCTTGTTCTTTGTTCTATCACCATTAACCACAACTATCTATTGAACTCCCACGATATACACAGCACTACACAAGGGATCAGTGATAAAAAAGATGACGGAAGATATGTGCATACTAATCAACACCAAGAAGAAGCAACATGTGTAGAACGATACTACTGTCAGCAGGTCGGTTGGGAGGCCCAAGAGCCAGGAAAATACAGATAACTTCATAGAAAGAGTAATATTCAACTAAGCCTTGTATGAAGCACAGAACTGACAAGTAGGAAAGGCAAGCAATCAAGCAGAACGCTACATACAAGACAGAGGCATAAAACTACATATTTTTTTAAGACACAAGCAAGGTAACAGAACAGAGACCACAAAAGAGGTAATATGCAAGAGAAATGTTTATTGTATGCTGTGCAAGATTTCGGATGTCTGGTTAAGCTGTACAGACAATGTTTGATTGACATGCACTGAGTAGCACATAGCATCAATGCAAGGGAGAAAGAGAGGAAATTTTAAACCTACGTAGGCATGTATTTAGTTACAGGCATTGTAAAACAAGTCTATGGGCAACAAAATGCTATGGATAATTTACTCTGACCACAAGCTCAAAGGAATATATTTTGTTCAGATTCCTAAAACAATAAAAACCCTAAAGCCAATATTTAGCTAAAATCTCAAAATAACAAAATAATCTCTTTATGGTGTTGCAGAGTAGAAAAATTCTGCAGGCAAATAGCTGAAATGCATCCCTGAACTCCACTGTTAGGGGAAACATATTAATCATTAAACATAAGATGGCATTTTAAAAATATTATATATTCTATAATCTAAACAAAAAATAATTTCAATTAAATGAGGTGAAATCACATTATACTTCAGTTGAAATACCATAAACAAGTTAGTATATACAAATGTATTGAACTCAGCTGATAAAGACTAACCAATACAATCTATATGCCTACATAACATTTTTGCCAAGTTGTTTTACAGATTTTCTTTCTAAGCATATTTACATATGTATAAAATCAATTAACATACTGAATTAGAAGATAAAACCTAATTTTTAAAAATGTATGTGCAATAGAAAATGTTGGTGCTCTATCTCCCTCTCTCTGTCTCTGTCTCTTTTAACTCCATGTCATAGTGGTCTAAAACTTGTGAGCAATCACTTCATTCCCAAGTGGACAAGAATGTATAATTAACCATCTGGTTTCTTTAGGAACAGTAATATTTCAACAGGTTTCTGTGTTTCAAGAATATACACAGTAATAAAACTTTGAAAATATGTTAAATACATGGAGAAAAAGTAAAGAAAGTGGCATTTAAAGAAAATTATGCTAGCTCCCTCATTAATAATCACACATTAAAACTATGACAATCAACTGTAATTATAAACTGTTAACATTGTTAAGTACAACATGAACATAATTAATAATGTTCTGAGCAACTAGGTGGTCCAATAATTGATATTCTCTTTTAAACTCTAGAAAACTGGCCAGGAAATCCAGCTAATATCCCAAATAAATTTAACGGAGTAGTCTTCAGGTACTTACACTGGATCTGTGCTTATTTACACACATGCACAGATGTACACTCTGATTACACGCTGTTGGCTGTTCACAGTCAGGAAACCTTGGTTAAGTGCTATAACTATTGTTAAGTTAACAATGGCTGTTAACCAAGAGACTGGCAGTCTGAATCCACCAGGTGCCTTTTGGAAACTCTATGAGGCAGTTCTATTCTGTTCCCTAGGGCAGTTGTGTTCTGTTCTATAGGGTCACTATGAGTTGGAATTAATGTAATTGTAATGGGTGGTTATAGTGGTGTACACAGTCTGAGGAGGAACAGTAGAAATAACTTTACAGTGTCATTTTACTTTGTCCCAATGTATTTCACAATGGTCACCTTTAAAAAAAATTCTATGTCTTTAAACTAATGTATTACATTATAAATATGCATCAAAATAAACATAAAATAAGCCAGTTGTGAGAGGATCTTATGAGCTGCTGTGGCTTAATCTGCTGTTTCTTGTATTTCTGCTTTTCCTCTTACTTCATTTGCTGTTTTTGAAGATTGTTTGACTAATATGTCATACAATGAATTTAGCTAGATCTGTAACAAAAGGCACAGATCCGTACACTGGACATAACCTTGAGGGCATTAAGGAAAAATAAACTAGGTGTCATAGAAGAGCCTCAACAAATCCAAAGCATGCCTTACACCCAGGAAAATAAATGGTTTTTCCATTATGTCCTGCATGGCATTTGTGATTAGACAAAACAATAATTAAATTATGTGCTTCAGGAAACAGGAAGGAGTGGATAAGCAAAACATATGAAAAGCTCCCACAGTCTGATTGTGCAGAGTATAGATCAGCATTCTTTAGGAGCTCCACTTCTTGTTATTATAGGAATGAAAACTGGATTGAACATACTTGTGATTTCTGGGGTAATATCACAGATGAAAACAGTAAATACTACACATCTTCTTGTATAGACTTTTACTTTTAAGAAGCAGCGGCCAGTATGATCTTTTTTATGGAGGTAAATGGAGGTACCCTACTTCTAGCTAGAAGTCTTCTATTCATTTTGCAATTAGGAAAAAATAGAAATATAATACTAATAACATCAACAACAATAAACTTTACCTAGCCTACAACAGCACATCTGAGACAGTCTTCCATCTCTGCACTCACCACACATCATTCCTTCACCATCTCAACTGATTTACTCCACCACGGAGGACTTATTTCAGCATTTCTCAACAAAGCTCTTTATGTGCCTTTGAGACACCATTCCTTTTAAATTGTTCATTAAGTAATTCCTGATTACCCTTTTAAACCAAAACACAGTGCCATCGAGTTAATTCCAATTCATAGCAACTCTATAGCTCAGAGTAGAACTGCCCCATAAAGAGTCTCCAAGGAGTGCCTAGTGGATTTGAACTGCCAATGTTTTGGTTAGCAGCCATAGCACTTAACCATTACATCACCAGGGTTTCTGATTACCTTTTTAGGACTAACTAAACGTCCTGTCTGCCAAGACATTTTCACTCACTGCTGTCACTTCCCAATAGAAATCATTTTCCATGGATCTCCTGTATAAGCCCAGCTTACTTTTCCTTTGAATACTTACCACAATTTGTAATTAGGCATCCTTTCATATTTGATGCTGTTTCATCCCCAACTGAAAAATATGTTCCTTGAGGACAGGAAACCATACTTGCTTAGCTCAACTCCCTGTATCCAGGAACTGTATCAGAGCAGACCTACCCGATAGCATTTCCAATAAGCAAGTAGCTTTGAACTGTCAATTTTTGGGTTAGCAACCAAACATTTAACCACTGTGTCATCAGGACTCGATTAAGTATTTAAGAAAATTTGATTACAAAAACTAGTGAATTAAGGAATTAATAAGTGGCTGATCTTTCTGTAACTGATTAATAAGTGACATCTTCCTATACCTAGATTTCTCCCAACCCTCAGAATAATACTATAGTATAAAGTATTTTTCAACATTTGTTGAGAGGCCTAAAGAAGTCAGAAAGGTTTCTTCCATCACTGTCACTGTACCTGGTATATTACTGAAGGTTATTCTTTTCACAGGAGGTAAAACCACCAGTTGTCATCAGTTGATTCTAACTCACGGAGACAACACGCATGCCAGAGGAGAACTCGGCTCCACATTGTTTTCCATGACTGATTTTTCATACTAGATCAGTAGGCCTTTCTTCTAGGGAGACTCAGGATGGGCTCAAACTCCCAACCAAAGTTAGTTAGCAGCCAAGTTTGTAAATCATTTCCAGTGCCCAGAATCTCCTCAAGTCAGTAATCCTTAAGACACAAAAAATAACAATCCTAATAACAAAGACTTGTCATCCTTTTGGTTAGCAGCCAAGTATGTCAACCATTTGTAACACCCAGGTGCTCTCCAGCAACAGCAGTCCTTAAAAACTCAGAAATTAAATGTAATAATTCTAACAACAAAGCCTTGTAATTTAAACATCAATGATATTTGGAAGGGGTAAGCCCTTCACCCAGTTAGTTCCCTCCCTATTTTACTTTCAGCAAACTCTTCTATGTATTTGGAGTCCTAGGCACAGTGATTAAGAACTCAGGCTGCTAAGCAATAAGTCAGCAGTTCAAATCCACAGTCACTTCTGGGAAACGTCGTTGAGTAGTTCTACTTTGTTCTGTGGTGTCACTATATGCATCAGAATACACTCAACAGCAATGGGTTTTGGTTTTTGTCTTCCATGTGTTCAGTATATAGCCTAACGTGAGGAAGAAATGTTCACTTCACCTTTAAGATACATCTCAAAATTCCAGTACAGATAATTATAATAAGCATACTCAATTTCTTCATTTAGTCTTAACAGGAAACTTTCTTTTTTCTTTTCACCTCAATAAAACAATTTTTCTATTGTGTGATGAGCAGCTCCACACCCACACAGATGTGCCCTAGAGGTCCCTGGATTTCAACAGTAGTGAATTCATCCTTTTTAATAGGTTCCTTTCAAAATGAAACAAAAGTTCTGAAAGCAAAATTGTTAGACTTTGTGGCATTTTGTGTTGTCTGTAAGCTATAGGCTGAAAATGCTACCAGAAAAACTTACATTATAAAGGGTGAGAAAAATTATTTAAACAAAAATAGATAAATCCTTTCTCAAGGGGACAACTCTAATATCTTCACTATAAGGTCTATGCAAAACATCGGGGGAAAAAAAACCTTCTAGGTATTTCTTTCCTAACATCATTTATTAGAAGAATATTAACAAGTAGAAACTATAACTGATTCAATTAGTGCCTACATTCACTAGTTATATAATCTTATACAAATAACTGACCAGAGTCTCTCTATTTCAATTTTTAAAATGAAGTAAATAATCATAGGGCTGTTTTAAAGTATTAAGTGCAGTCATGCAAGAAAAATTCATAATATTGTTACATAGGATGCACTGCTAATTCTTAATATTGTGGTTGTTAATAACAGGAATCATCCTGTGTGATCTAACAATTCAGACAAGCTCAGAAACCAAGGCCAATTGAGACTGTCTGAGCAGAAGAAAGGACATCCAAAGTTCAGTTTTAGAAGCTATATATTAATTGTCCCTTCCTTAAAAAAAAAAAACAAAAAATCTCCAATATATCTATTCAAAAGAGAATATTCCAATTAAGAGGTATTGAGAAGTAGCCATATTCTATTCTTTTGAAAACCTGTGCCATTTTTGGCTTTATTATTATTATTATTATTATCATAATGAATAAATATATGGATGAAATCCCTACCCTCTAGTCAAGTCCAATTTTTTTTTAAAATAAAACTTCAAACTAGTCTACCTTTATCTCTACTGGTAAATTAGATATTTAAAGTCAAGTTAAGACAGAAATTTACTTGCTTGAATATTAAAAACACCATGAGTATTAATAAACAATAAAGAAGAAAAGAATTCTGAAAAGACACATGTGTTGTACTTTTTGAATCTCTGTAGATCCTCTATAAAAACAGCGTAGAAGAATATCAAAAGCAAAAATCATACAGACATCAGTAACAGAATCTATATTGGTGGCAATGGATAAACGGCCAGCTAGTAGACCTATGTGTGAGACAAAAGTAAAGAGAAAAAGGAGCCATAAAATCACCATCAGATAGATAGACTTGCAGGGCATTCTGGGAACAGCAACCAAAACTAGGAGAGGCCTTGTAGGCTCCAATTCAAAGTCAAAAACAGAGAAGTCACATGAAAACTGTCATTGTACTGACAACATCTTGGAGTGTGGGCCAACAAAACACTCAAAACTGATAAACCAAAGCACCCTACTAAGTAAAAGTACCAGAATAAGGAAAAGTCTAAACTGAGAAACAGAGGAACACATGGATCAAAGAGAAGGTCTCAGCAACGGAGAAGGGCAAAAGAGGGAGAAGCTCTCAGAAAGACTATGGTCATATTTTCTACCATTTCACGAAAACAACTGAAGAAGGAACTTTATGAAATTAACTATAAAAAAAATTATTCTCCTGTAAGTATATCCTGGTGGTGTAGTGGTTGACAGTAATGGCTGCTAACCAAAATATCAGCAGTTTAACTCCACCAGGAACTCTTTGAGAACCCCACAAGGCAGTTCTACATTGCCCTGTATGGTTGCTATGAGTTGGAATAGACTCAGCAGCAATGGTTTGGCTTTGGTTTGGTATAAGTATGCAGAAAGTCCCCTGATTATGAGCAATTTCCACCCTTAACTATATCTTTAAGGCAAATTTGTAAGTAAGTGGGAACAGTTAGGTACCATTCAAATCTGACATCAGTCAACTGTTTTAGTATATAGTATAATTTTCTTTGCATAAGAAAAAAGAAAAATTTACAGATACACTAAAACATTTTTAACATAACAATAGTAATGTTTTGATGTACTTCACAGAGTAGTGCCCATTTGTTATCATGAACGTACCTCAAATTTTTACTATAATAGGCTTTACTTTGGTTTGTCAGGAACTATGGATTGTGTGTAAGTCAGACCTTCATAATCTAGGGACTGCCTCTATGAGACTTTCTTGTTCAAAAACGTACAATAGTAGAGGATGTGAAACAAATCTCATATAAATTAAATGTATGAAATAAATGACAGTAAAGGGCAAAATAATGTCTCAACAAGTAAAACTGCATATCAAGAAGACAATTTAATAAAACAGATGAAAATGGTTACTCAACATTTAAAAATATGCTGAAGACACAGGCCACAACAGCAAAAAGATGGAATCAACCCAGATGCCCAACAACATTGGAATGGATAGGTAAACTATGGTATATACACTCAATGGAACACTATGCAATGATAAAGAACAATGATGATTCCAGGAAACATCTCATAAACTGGTTTCAACTGGAGGACATTATGTCGAGTGAATGTAGTCAGCCACAAAAGGACAAATACTGTATGAGATCCGTACCATAAGAACTTAAAATCATATTCATGCATAGAAGAAAAGACTCTTTGATGGCTGCAAGGGAAGGGGGTAGGAGGGAGGGTTTCGATTAGATAGTTGATAGAAATTTGGGTGGGTGAAATCGGTGACAGCACACATTAGAAACAAGAACAATATTAGGTGGACTTCAACATAACTTGAGTACTCCTTCCATCTTAACCCAATACTGCAAGGACAGAGTAGCTGGGGCGGGGGACAGGGGACCATACTCTCAGGTGAAATGGAGGCCAGTTGGCACAACAAGCATTTTACTAAGAGTGCCCTCTGCACCCCACATTGGTGTGCGGTGTCTGGGGTCTTAAAGGTGCCATCTGAGGGTACAGCAAATGGCCCCTACTCAGCAGGAATGGACCATCACCGAGGACCAAAACAACATCGGGGAAGAGAACCCAGAGGACAGAGAGACCGACATGTGTGGGTGTCTACATCGACTTGTGACTGGAAGAACCAGATGGTGCCTGGCCACCACCAGTGATAGCCGCAATGGAGCTCACAAAGTTGAGTCTCACTGGCAATATAAGAATAAAAAGGTATCCTGAGACCTCCACTGAAAGACCACAACTGATGGTCCAGGGACTTCACAGTTGCCCTGGGAGCATGGCCCCTGGCCCTGATGCTGCCCCTGCCCATAAATCATAATGAAGTTCCACTCTTCAGACAGGAGTGGATTGGACTCCGTGACGAAGAGTGGCCATATCTTGAGTGCACTTTATGGTTCTATGCATCTACAGGATATCATCCTGTTGGAGGAAGGGGAGTGGGTAGAGAGGAGAGGAAAGGAGACTGTTGGGAGAATGGGACATGTATGGAGCAGAGAAGAATAGTGTGCTGTCACCTGGCAGGGAGAACAGTGGAAGAAGCATATAGGTGGACATGCCAATTTATATGGGAATGTACATTTTCACTCAATCATAATAAAAATTAATTAATTAATTAATTAAAAAATAAAAATATGTTGAAGAAATTAAGAAAATGATAGGCCTTTAAAAGTCAGAGTTGGAGAAACTCTTAAACAAGATGCTTAGAAAAGGAAAAATTGAACAGATAATTCATTTTGGAAATAAAGGTTAATTAGAAAGGAAACAAGAGTGAGTAAACATAACAAATAGTGTCTTAAAAGAAAAAGAAAATGGAAAGTAAGAAAATGGATAAATCAAAAATGAATTAAACCATTAAAAAATTCAAGGTATCAACAAAATGATAAATAACTGAATTAAAAAATAGGCAAAAGATATGGACAGACGCTTCAGTAGGTAAGCAGCAACAGGCACATGAAGAAATTCCTGTGATCATTAGCCATTAGAGAATTGCAAATCAAAATTACAATGAGATCTCATCCTAACATTACTGGCACCAATCCAAAAAAAAAGAGAGAGAGAGAGAGAGAGAAAATAACAAATATTAGAGAGGTTTCAGGGAAACTGGACTTCCTATTCACTACTTTGTACGTTTCATGTCCCGATTATTAACGGATGTTTGCAGGTGTTTTTTTCTTCTCATTTTGAGTCATGCCACATCAGCAAAGTAAGATTTTGAACGCCTTATTCCATCCATGTCATTAAGGTTGACTCTATTTTGAAGAGGCAGCTCTTCCCCAGTCGTCTTCCAAGTGCCTTCCAACCTGGAGGGCTCACTTTCCGTCACCATATCTGACAATGTTCAGCTGCTATTCACAAGGTTTTCCCTGGCTAATTTTTCTCAGACAAAGACTGCTGGGTCCTCCCTTCCAGCCTGTCTTAGCCTGGAAGTTCAGCTGAAACATGTCTACCATGCGTGACTCTGCTGGCACCGAAATACCAGTGGCATAGCTTCCAGTATCACAGCGACAAGCAAGCCTCCACTGACAGACAAGTGGGGACTGCCCACTTCATCTTTACCCCCTTTACCTGATGCAGTTACCCTCCTTGCCTGATGGTGTTACCCTCCTTACCTGATGCAGAGAATGTGAATTACGGAACACCTAGTTGTGCCCTTAAGTAATCTGTATATGAATCAAGAGGTAGTTGTACAAACAAAACAAGCGGACAGTGCATGGTTTCAAGTGAGGAAAGGCGTGCATCAGGGTAGTATCCTTTCACCATACCTTTTCCATCTGAATGCTGAGCAATAATCCTAGAAGCTGAATTATATGAAGAACAGGGCAACAGGATTGGAAGACAATTCCTTATCAATCTGCATCACTGATAGCACCACTTTAGTTGCTGAAGTGAAGAAGATTTGAAACACTTACTGACGAAGATCAAGGACCACAGCCTTCAGTATGGATTGGATCTCAATATCAAGAAAACAAAAATCCTCACATGTGGACCAGTAAGCAACATCATCATAAATGAAAAAGGATTAAGGTTGTCAAGGATTTCATTTTACTTGGCTTCACAATCGATGCCCATAGAAGCAGCAGTCAAGAAACAAAAAGATGCACTGTAATGGGAAAATCTGCTGCCAAGGATATCCTTCAAGTATTGAAAAGTAAAGATGTCCCCTTGAAGACTACGGTGTGCCTGACCCAAGCCACAATATTTTCAGTCACATCATGTGCATATGAAAGCTGGACAATGAACAAAGAAGACAGAAGCAGAATTGATGCCTTTGAATTGTGGTGTTGTGGATTGACACAGTGGCTGCAACCATAAGCTTAAGCATAAAAATGACTGTGGACATGGCTCAAGACCCAGCAGTGTTTCGTTCTGTTGTCCATAGGCTGCTACGAGTCAGAACCAACTCAACAGCACCCAACAACAACAACAACAACATGCACTACTAGTTGGAATGCAAAATGGTATAACTACTATGAAAGATGATACAGTGCTTTCTTTAAAAGCTAGAAATAGAAATACCATACAATCAAACAAGCCTACTCCAAGGAATAAATCCTAGAGAAATAAGAGCTGTCAAACAAATAGGCTTATGTTCACTGCAGAATTAGTCAGAATAGCAGAAAAATGGAAACAGCCTAGGTGTCCATCACTAGATGAATATAGTACACACATATTAGAGCATTATCCAACAATAAAGGATGACTATGAAACATCTCACAGCATGGATAAATCTAGAAAGCATTATCCTGAGTGAACTAAGTCAATCACAAAAGGACAAATATTGCATGAGACCACTATTATAAAAACCCAAGAGGAAATTTGTACACAGGGAAAAAAACAATGATGGTTATGAAGGAGTGGAGCACAGGGCAGGAGAAATCACTGAGCAGTAAATTAGGCGAAGTGAAAAACAAAACACAATATAGGAGAAGTCTGCACAGTTGGAACACAGCAAAGTCACAGAAGGTTCCTACATACATACAAACATCTTAATGGACTGTGTTACTGTGGCTGAGGGCTTGGGGCCACGGTCTCAGAAGACATGTAGGTAAATTGGCATAACATACCTCATAAAGAAAATGTTCTGCATCCTACTTTGGTGAGTAGCATCTGGGGTTTTAAAGCTTGTGAGCAGCCATCTAAGGTACATCTATTGGTCCCATCCCAACCAAGGAAAAGGAGAATAAAGAAAACCAAAGATACAAGGAAAATATTAGTCTAAAGGATTAATGGGCCACATGAACCACAGCCTCCACCAGCTTAGCCTAGAAGAACAAGATGATGCCCAACTACCACCCCCAACAGCTCTGATAGGGATCATAATGGTACCCTGCGGAAAAATGTAGACTAGAATTTAAATTCACAATAAAAGACCAGACTTACCAGTCTGACAGAGCCTGGAAGAACCCTTGAGATTATGGATTTCAGATACCATGCTAACTCAGAAGTGAAACCATTCCCAGAGTTGAACTTTCAGTCACAAACTAGGCCTATAAAACCGTAACACATATGAGCAATGTACTTCTTAGTTTGGTCAAGTATATGAGAACAAATGGGCAATACCTGTCCAAAAGCAAAGATGAGAAGGCAAGAAGAGGCAGGGAGACTGTGTGAATGGATATGAGAAACCCCGGGTCGGAAGACAAAGTGGGAGAGTGCTAATCAACGTCATAAAATGATTTGTGTATAAATTTTTGAAAGAGAAAATAATTTGCTCTGCAAACTTATCTAAACCACAATAACACATATATATATTTAATGTTCAAGAGGAAGTACTCACTATAGAAGAGAGGCAAATAATACACGCACACAAACACACACATAACTACACACAACCTCCAGGCAGTAATATTCTCTGAAGAAAACTGGAGCAAAAGAACACCAGAATATTTTAATCAATGATGTAAAAAATTTTTTCTTGAAACAAAATATTTAAAACTATATAATAAAAGGACATATGCGTACCTATGAAAACCAACCAAAAAATAAACAAGATTGAAAAATTATTCTAGTAAATCAATTGGGCTTTAATTCTTTGTGCATCCAGCCAATGAGACCAAGTCACACACAAGGCAAAGATCAGATCTTCACCACACTTATTAAAATACTTGATGATAGAAGACAGTGAAGTGGTATATTTAAAAAAATTCTCAAGGAAAAAAATACATGAAGAATTTTTTATCTAGTCAAAAACACCTTAAAGTACAGCACTGCACCCACAAGAAAACTTTATCCAAGAACTGGAAGCCCACAGTGTCTAAGAATCTTCCCCAAGGAATCTATAGGAAGCTAGATTCAAAGAAGCAGAATGACTTGAGAGACATCAACCTAAGGAGAGAGTGAGCTGCAGTAATACCCTTTCAGTGTTCCATCCAACTGGCTTTGGCATTAATTGAATAAAGCATGAATGAGATTATCCAAGGAAGGAAGGCTATTCTTTCTGAGGCAGAGAGGTGCTTCAGTGTGTCAGGCAGAAGGAAGTTCCCTATATATTTAGTATGCACGAGCAAAACTTAGGAGGAGATTCTTAACAGGTGGACCTAAGAATTAAAGTGGTAAAATTACCAAAGATGGAGGGAGAATACCCAGAAAGTCTATAGTAACAGCTACACAAAAAAGATTTAAGCTTAAGAGACTGCTAAAATGGCTACAATCTTTATTCCAGCTTTGGATTGCTACTCCTAACACTACTGCAGTGGCTAACAGCTTGTCTGCTAGCAAAAAGTTGGCAAAGAATACAGAACATACTATGAACTTCCAAAAGAACAACAACAACAAAAAATCTGTCTTGGAAGAGGTACAGCCAGAATGCTCCCCGGAAGCAAGAATGGTAAGATCACATCTCACATACTTGAGACATGTCATCAGCAGTGATCAGTTGCTGGAAGACATCCTGATTAGTAAATGAAAGGGTCAGCAAAATAGAGGAAGACCTTGAATGAGATGGACTGATACAGTGGCTGCATGGGCCACTGAGTAACAATGGCTTACAATGAGCTCAAGCATAACAGTTGTGAGGATGGTACAGGACCAGGCAGTGTGTCCTTCTGCTGCACATAGGGTCAGTGAGTCAGATCTGACTCAACAGTGTCTAACACTAACAGTAAAGTCAAGCTTAGAAAATTTTAGATTTTAGGACATATCCCAGGTAAGGGTTCACTAAATTTTTACAAATTCAAGGAATCTACAGGAATCTCATGAATCCAATTAATATCGAATTTTAGGAACTAATAGTCTCTACCACCTAACATTGTCACACCGCTATCTCAAGTTATGACGGAAAGTTTAATTATTGTTATAGTTCATATTGTGTACCTACTATATGCCAGAAACTTTTCTAAGCACTTTAAAACTATTATCTTATTTAAACATCCACGTAAGTCTGTAATTTAGATGTCATTAAAATTTTCAACTTACATATAAACAAATTTGCACTAAAACCTACATCTAAGCCCAGGTATCAGACATTACCGCTTGTTCTCTTTCTTACCACAGAATCATGATAAATTACACAGCTAAGACAATTTTTTTTACCTTTAGACTAGAATTATACATGTTTATTGTTAACAAATCACCACATGTTGATCATAAGCTATGACAGGTAGACATATCTTTTAAGGAGAACAGGAAAATTAACCGTAATTTAACAAAAAGAGTTTTGCTAACAAGATATTTAAAAACACAAGGTCACCACAAAAATGAATAAAAGGTTCTTTGCAATAAAATAAAAATTTTAAAAAAAATTGCTATTGAGTTAATTCTGACTCATAGCAATGCTACAGGACACAGTAGCACTGCCCCATGGGGTTTCCAAGGAGCCAGTAAGAGTCAAACTACCAAGTTTTCAGCTAGCAGCTGTAGCTTTTAACCACTGCACCATCAGGGCTCTATCAAAAGTATTGTAAACAACACCTCTGGAACTCTTCACACTTATTTATGCTTCTTCCATCTCTTTAGAACTAATACTAGACATGAGTTTAACTGGGAAGTTAAACTTGGCTATCAAGATGAGTCTTATCCTTAGAATGAGTCAGACAGGGCTTCCCAAAAGAAGGCACACTGGATGTGACAATGAATCTTAAATGTGAAATAAAACTCTGGGATTGAGATAACAATAGAAAGACAGAAAAGGAAATAGAGTATATTTAAGTCATAGGTACTGGCACACTTAGGGATTCTATCAAGCCAGAATGATAAGAAAATTAGGTTTGACAAATTTCTATGCTTCCTCAAGGTACATATCTTCATATTTCAATCTGTGGCAATCAAATAAAGTGTAGTACAGTCAGCATTCAAATACTTACCTTTAACTCAATTTTTAGCATTTCTTGAAGATGACCTACGTGTTCTTCATCTTCTTTTGTGCCCATAACTACACAAATCTGCTGTGAAATTTTTTCTGTGATTAAAAAAAAAAAAAAAAAAAGTTAAGAGCACAGAACCAAACTGCATTCACCTGCTGTTCATAACTGTTGAACAAGAATAGGGACATCTTGGCTTCAGACCAAGTGGAGTGACCTATACGATATACTGAGATGCACTTGACTCTTTCCAACACCCTAGTCAATAAATCTGTGTACTAAACACTTTGTGTGTGAGTGTCCAGGCCATTGTATATTCAACTGAAATAGGAGATCCTAGAATACACTGAAAGGGAGTAACTGGAGATGACAGCTAGTTGGCTCGCCAATTCAATCATTCCACATTTATAAAGAATCTCCCAGAATCTGATAGAATCCCACCTCCCAGGTAGATCCTTCCTTTAGGTTATGTCTCCTGTATGCAGACGTACTGTGCCACCTTGCGCCCTAGCTACGTACAGTATTCTCCTTGTCATTACTCCACATTCAATCAATTCAAAGCAATTACATTTCTGCTTATTTCACTATTGCCACATCAACTAAAGTAGTCAAATGAGTTTTATTCAAATCTGTAAGGTTTATTACTAATTTAAAAACATGAGCTGTGTGACATGATGCTACTCACTTCTGGAAACCCTAGACATGTACTCCAAACGATGTGTAATCTCTAATAGGGGAATCTGAGGTTGTAAGGCATATCCACATAACTAACAGTGAGGGAGGCATTTTCTGTGATGGTTAAGAAAACAAAGAATAATCTGAAATACCAATCCAAAATTAAAAGCTAGTTTGATGGAATTTGAGCACTGGCTCTTCTTACCTGATCAATTCTGTATCATATGCTCTATATAACTACTGATTTATCAGTAGTTAATGATTCTTTGAGCAAAGCTGAGGAAGACAGAACATCTAAAATATGAACCATGAGGCCAAGATGGCCAAGTGTTCAGATGCTTCCTCTGACCCCACCAACAAAGACCCGAATGAACAAACGAATCCACTACACGTGACATCCCAGGACCCCAGAACATCAAAGGGAAAGTTGATAAATCAGATTAAACAGAGAAGAAAGAATAGGATTCACCACATCTGGTCCACCAGGAAAAAGCTGCAGCCGACTTGGTGACCTGAGCGCTGTGATTGGAGGGCACATACCTTAGCAGGAGTAACTGACCAGAGAATCCATTCACACCTCCAGAACCAGTGAAAAGCCGCATGCGAGCATCCAAAACTAAGTCTTTGCATGTAACCTACCCTGTGTGAGGGTCTAAATCTTATCCATGAGATAAACCTTTTTCCTTTCTCCCAGGGCTTCCCCTTCCCTTCTTTGCACTGTGCCTGGCTCTGGAGTCTGATGCTATTAACTAAGCTGGAAGCAAGAATCCTTAAGCCTTTCCTAAGTCATTCTATGAGACTCAGAGAGTGAACAATTTAACAAACAGGAGAAAAGGAGAAAGAAAAAAAAAATCTGCTGACTCCTCTGATCCAGAAATTCAGGGCAAAAACTGTTTCTTTACCTAGATTCACACACAAGACAATGAGTCATCCCCACAAACACTCATGAAGAGCTGTTAGTTCCATTCCTTGCTCAGCAACTACAGCCAGATACCAGCGCCTATAGCGATCATCCATGCCCATCTACGACAGCAGGCAAGGGCCTGCACCATACAGGTGCTGACTGACTACAGGCACAGATGACCTAAATGCAAATAGGAAAAGTAAATGGAGTCTTGGGCTCACATATCTAGTAACACAGTTAACCACTTGGTGACAGGACATGACAGCTTCAAAGGCAATAACAACCAAACTATCACATACGAGCAGCCTATTTGGACATTCTAAAACAAAACAGAATCCAGGTGAGAAACATGAAATAAATACAATTTACTGACGGCTGACAGACAAGAGTCAATTTGAAATCATTTAAAGACGTAGACTTCAGAAAGTTCCCAAAACAAAGATTTAAATTTTCCAGAGGAAGAAAACTTCCTCACATTATGAGAGGTAGAATACAAAGGATTAGTATTTAGAGCTTTTCAAGAAATCAGGAAAGAGATGAGGCAAAATGCAGCAGAGCATAATAACAAATTGAACAAGTTTAAAAAAAGCACAGAACGGCAAGAATTAGTAATTCAGAATATTAATAGTAAAATTACAGAATTGTTGTTATTGTTAGGTGACATCGTCAGCTCTGACTCATAGAGACCCTACGCATAACAGAATGAAATACTGCCTAGTCTTGTGCCATGTCCACAATTGTTTTTATGCTTAAGCCCATTGTTGCAGCCACTGTATCAATCTATCTTGTTGAGGGTCTTTCTCTTTTTCGCTGACCTTCCATTCTACCAAGCATAATATCCTTCTCCAGGGATGGATACCTCCCAACAACATGTCCAAAGAACATAAGACAGTCTTGCCATCTTTGCTTCCAAGGAGCACTCTGGTTGTACTTCTTCCAGAACAGATCTATTTGCTCTTTTGGTGGTCCATGGTATATGGTATATTCAACATTCTTCTCCAACACCACAGTTCAAAGATACCAACTCTTCTTCTGTCTTCTTTGTTCACTATCCAGCTTTCACACACGTATCATGCAATTGAAAGCACCATAGCTTGGGTCAGGTGTACTTTAGTCTTCAAGGTGACATTTTTACTATTCAGTACTTTAAAGAGATCCTTGGCAGCAGATTTTCCTAATGCAACGTGTCTTTTGATTTCTTGACTGCTGTTTTCATGGGTGTTAATTGTAGAGCCAAGTAAAATGAAATCATTGACAACCTCAATCTTTTCTCCATTTATGAGAATGTTGCTTACTTATCCAGTTTTGTTTTCTTGATATTGAGGTGCAATCTATACTGAAGGCTGTGGGCCTTGAGCTTCATCACTAAGTGTTTCAAATCTTCTTCACTTCCAGGAGCCAAGGTGGTGTTGTCTGCATAACACAGGTTGTTAATGAATCGTCCTCCAATCCTGATGCTTCATTCTTCCTCATATAACCCAGATTCTACGATTATTTGCTCAGCATACAGATTAAAAAGGTATGGTGGAAGGCTACAACACTGACATGCACCTTTCCTGACTTTAAATCATGTAGTGTCCCCTTGTTCTGTTTGTGTGACTGCCTCTTGCTTCACATACAGATTCCTTAAGAGGACAATTAATTGTTCTGTAATTCCCATTTTACACAATGTTAGCCATAATTTGTCATGATCCACAGAACTGAATGCTTTTGTATAGCCAACGAAACACAGGTAAAGATCTTTCTGGTATTCTCTGATTTCAGCCAAGATCCATCTGACATCACCATGTCCTCTTTTGAATCCAACTTGAGTTTCTGGCAGTTCCATGTCAGTATACTACTGCAGTCACTTTTGAATGAACTTGAGCAAACTTTTACTTCAATGTGCTATTAATATATTGTTCAGTAATTCCCACATTGAATTGGATCCCTTTCTCTGGAATGGTCATAAATATGGATTTCTTCCAGTCCGTTGGCCCAGTAGCTGTCCTCTAAATTTCCTGGCATAGATGAGTGAGCACTTCCAGTGCTGCATCTGTTTGCTGAAACATCTTCAACTGATACTCCATCAATTTCTGGAGCCTTGTTTTTTATCAATGCCTTCAGTGTAGCTTCAATTTCTTCCTTCAGTACCATCAGTTCCTGATCAAATGGCTGAACATAGATCAGTTCTTTCTGTTATAATAACTCTGTATATGTCTTCCATTATCTTTTGATGTTCTCTGAGTCATTTACTATTCTCTATAAAATTCTTCACTATTGTAACTAAAGCCTTAAATGTTTTCTTCAGTTCTTTCAGCTTGAGAAATGCCTTCCCTTTCCAGATCTTTGCACATGTCATTATGATACTTTCTTTTGACTTCTCAAGCTGCCCTTTGAAATCTTCTGTTTAAGTCTTTTACTTCACCATTCCTTACTTTTGCTTTAGCTGCTTGACATTCAAGAGCAAGTTTCAGAGTCTCTTCTGACACCCAATTTGGTCTTTTCTTTCTTTCCTGTCTTTTTAATGACCTCTTGCTTCCATCATGGATGATGTGTTTGATGTCATTCCACAATTCAACTGGTCTTTGGTGATTAGTGGTCCTCACATCAAATCTTTTCTTGAGATGGTCTTTAAATTCAGGTAGGGTAAACTCAAGTTCAGATCTTGGCTCTTGTGGACTTGTTCTAATTTTCTTCAGTTTCAATTTGAATTTGCATATGAGCAATTGACAATGAGTCAGATCCCACTCGACGGCACTTGGCTGGCAATTAACGATGTGTGCCCCAGTCAGCACCTTGCTGTGCTCTGACTGCTGATATGGAGCTTTTCCATAATCTTTTTCCACAGACGTTGTCAGTTTGGTTCCTGTGTATTCCATCTGGTGAGTTCCATGTGTACAGTCACCATTTGTGTTGGTTAAAAAGGGTACTTGCAATGAAGAAGTATTAGGCTTGCAAAATTCTATCACGCAATCTCTAATATTATTTCTATCACCAAGGCTGTATTTTTTTAAATACCAATACTTCTTTGCTTTCAACTTTCGAATTGCAGTCACCAGTAATTTTCAATGCATCCTGATTGTATGTTCAATCAATTTCAGACTGAAGAAGCTGGTAAGAAACATTTAGTCTCTTCATCTTTGGCTTCAGTGGTTGCTGCGTAAATTTGAATAATATTTTTATTAACTGGCCTTCCTTGTAGGTGTATGGATATTATCCTATCACTGACAACACTATACTTCTGGACAGATCTTGAAATATTCTTTTTGATGATGAACGCAACAGCATTTCTCTTCAAGTTTTTCTTACCAGCATAGTAGACCACATGATTGTCGGATTGAAAATGGCCAATATCAGTCCATTTCAGCTCACTAATGCCTAGAACATTGATGTTTCTCTTTCATTTCATTTTTCATGATTTCCAATTTTCCTGGATTCATATTTCATACATTTCATGTTCCAATTTTTAATGGATGTTTGCAGCTGCTTCTTATTTTGAGTCATGCAGAATTAGGCAACTCAATAAAAAGCAAGAGGAGAACTGAAACAATGGCAAGCCAAATTGGTGAGACTAAAGATAAAGCACATGCCACCAAGCCAAGTGACATCAACATATTTGAGAAAAAATCAGACAAAAGAGTTTTAAAAAATCAAGAAACACTAAGAATTTTGTGGGGATCTATCAAGAGGAATAATCCATGGGTGACTGGAGTATTAGGAGGATAAGAAAAATACAGAAAGAACTGTCAAAGATTTGTCAACTGAAAAGTTCCCAGATATTATGAAAGATGAGGAGGTATCTAACCAAGATACTCATCAAACTCCACACAAGGTAGATGTCAAAAGAAAGACACCAAGACACATCATAACTATCCTAGCCAAAATGAAAGATAATGGGACAATTTAAAAGTGGTTAGGGATTAACAAAAAGTAAAACACAAATGAAAATCACTAAGACTAAGGTTGGACTAAAAAATAACCAAGTCCACTGCCATCAAGTCAATACCAACTCATAGTGACCCTACAGGGTAGAGTAGAACTTCCCCAAAGACTTTTCATGGAGTGCTTGGCAGATTTCAACTGCTGAACTTTTGCTATAGCACTCAACCATTATGCCAGCCTTCAATGTAGCCAGTGTTGCTGTGGTGTAGCAGTTAAGTGCTATAGCTGTTAAGCAAAAGGCCAGCAGTTGGAATCCACCAGGGGCTTTTTGGAAACTACAGAACAGTTCCACTTTGTCCTACTGGGTCACTGTGCATCATAATTGACTCAATGACAGTGGGTTAAGGCTGGATTACTCAGCAGAAACCTTGCTGGTAAGAAAGCAATGAGAGGACAGATAACAAAACTCCAAAGGTAAATAAGTGCCAGTCAGGAATTACATATCTAGCAAACATGTCCCACAAATGTGATGGTGAAATTAAAACATCACAGATAAACAGAGTTAGAGAATCTAAAATTACAAGAAACACTAAAAAGAGTCTTTTGGTAAGAAAGTCAATAACTTCAGGTAACAATCCAAGACTAGAGCACAGAACAGAGCAAATAAAAATCAAACCAAATAGGTAAATCACAAAAATAAACCAAAAGCAAAACACTGAAAAAAAGGGGAACAGAGATAGCAATATATAAACATTGTAACAAAAAAAGAGGGACTTAAAAGACTTAAAAGTCACAGATCTTTCACACGAAGAGAAAGTAAAAGAGGCAAAAAGAAATTAAAAACTGGTTTAAATTTGGAAAAATAGGAGTAAATATTAAGGAAATCACAAAGAAAACTATCAATCCTATTCATCAAAACCAGAAAAAACATGAAGCCCCAGCAAACATAAAGCCATGAACATTGAAAACAATGAAAAGGAAACAAATATTCAGCATAGAAAATAAAATGGAACAAAGGAATTCCTCATAACGCGCACGCACATGAGCACGCGCACACACACACACTCACAACATCAAAACGACAGCACTAAACCCATGCCTATCAGTAATCCAACTGAATGTAAATGGATTAAATGAACCAATAAAGTGACAGAGAATGTCAGATTGGGGAAAAAAAATATGACCTATCTATATTCTACCTACAGTATACAAAGACATGATCAAAAAAACATCAAATTAACAACAGTCAAGAAAGAGCAGGAGTGACAACATTAATTTCCCATAAAATAATTAAAGTAAATCCAACATATTGGATAAGAAAGGACATTATATAATGATCAAAGGATCAATACTCCAAGATGAAATAACCATATTAAATATCTCTGAACCCAATGACAGGGCTCTACAATACATGAAAGAAAACACCAACTACATTGAAAACAGAAATGCATAACTCCACGATAATAGTAATAGATTTTAACACAGTATTCTAGGGTCACCATGAGTTGGATCTGACTCGACAGCACTTGGCTTGGCATTCTCAGTGAATATCTAGAATAACATCTAATATCTAAATGTCAGAAAATCTAGAAAAAAGCTAAATGATACACACAAAAGATATAAATGCCACAATCAAACAACTTGACATTATTGACATATAAGAAACATCCCATCTAAGAGCAGCAAAGTATACATTTTTTCCCAATGCACATATAACCTTCTCTAAAAATGACCACATATTAGGTGACAAAGCAAAAGTCAAATTACTGCAATTTTACAAAGCATCTTTTCAAACTATAAAGCCATAAAAGTAGAAATCATCAAAAATAAGAAGGAAACACATGGAAATTGAACAACACTATGCTCAAAAAGTAATCAAAAATAGGATAAAGGAATTCATAGAATCAAATGAGAACGAAAACATATCCTACCAGAGTCTATGGGACATAGCAAAAGCAGTGCTCAAAAATAAATTTTATCTCAATAAATACACATATCCAAAAATAAGAAAGGGTCCAAATCAAAGAAAAACTCTACATCTCGCACAAGTAGAAAGAAAGTAGCAAACAACAACTTGGGTACACAAAGAAAGCAAGTAATAAAAATTAGAGAACTAAATGGATCAGAGAATAGAAGAAAGATTGAAAGAGTTAACAAGACAAAAGCTGTTTCTTTAAAAAGATAAAAAAAATTGATAACCCACTGGTCAAATTAACAAAACAAAAATAAGAAAGAAAGCAAGCAACTCAAATAAGAAATGAAATGGGCAATTTTACAACAGACCACACTGAAATTAAAAGAATCAGAATGCTACAAAAAAATAGTACTATAATAAATTTGAAAATTTAGAGGAAATAGACAAATTTCTAGAAACATATCATCTACCAAAACTAGCACAAACAGAAGTAGAACAATGAGATAAACCTATCACAAAAGAAGAAGAGTGAAAATGTAATTTTAAAATTCTCAACTAAAAAAAGCCCTGGCTCAGAAGGCCTCACTAGAGAACTCTATCAAACTTTTACAGAAGAGTTTACACTACTATTGCTAAAGTTATTTCAGAGAATTAAAAAAGGATGGAATGTTCCCAAATTCATTCTATGAAGCCAGCATAACACTGTTAACAAAACCAGGTAAAGAAGCATCAAAAAAGGAAAATTGCACAAAAATATCTCTCATGAATTTAGATGCAAAAATACTCAGCAAAATTCTAACCAATAGAATTCAACAACATATCAAAAACGTATTTCACCACGACCAAGCGAGATTCATATCAGAGACACCAGGATGGTTTAACATTAGCAAAACAATTAATGTAATCAGTCACATAAATAAACCAAAAGATAGGAACCACTCAATCATATCAATTGATGTACAAAAGGTATCTGACAAACTCCAACACCAATTTATGTCAAAAACTCAGAGCAAAATACAAATAGAAGGACAGTTTCTCAACATAATAAGGGCATCTACGCACAGCTAACAGCCAACATCATCCTAAATAAAGACAGACTGAAAGCATTCCACTTGAGAACAGGAACCAGACAAAGCTATCATTGTCACCACTTTTACTAAGCAATGTGCTGTAGGTTCTAGTCACAGCAATCACGCAAGACAAAGAAATAAAAGGCATCCAAACTGATAAGTGTCTCTATTTGTAGATGATGTGATCTTATACACAGAAAACTCCAAAAAGTCCACACACACACAATAAAAAAAGCTAGTGGGACTAGGAGAAGAGTTCAGCAAAGTATCAGGTTGGATTCCTTTACACTATCAAATAGACAATCAAACAATAAATCACCAAGTCAATACCATTTGCAATAGTCCCCAAGAAGATAAAACACCTAAGAATAAATCTAACCAGAGCCCCATACAAAGAAAATTACAAGGCCCTACTGTACGAAACTAAAACAGATATAAGTGTAGAAACCTACTTTGCTCACAGATAGGAAGCCTCAACATCGTGAAAATGTCTATTCTACTCAAAATGATATATAGATACAATGCATTCTCTATCCAAATTTCACTGGCATTTTTTAATGAGGTGGAGAAACAAATCATCAACTTCATATGGAAAGGGAAGAAGCTGCAGATAAAAAAGTGTTACTAGAGAAAAAGGGTAGTGGAAAGCCTGATACTACCTTACCTTAGAACCTATTACACTGCCACGGTAGTCATGCTGTACTGGTCACACATTTGTACTGATACAAAAACAGGTACATAGACCAATGGAACAGAATAAAGAATCTAGAAATAACAGCATCCACCTATGAGGAGCTGATATTTGACAGAGGCTCTAAGTCAACAAACTGGGAAAAAAGCAGTCTCTTCAACAAATAGTGTTGGTAAAACTGGATATCTTTCTGGAATAGAATGAAACAAGATCTGTAAGACACCATGGAAAAAGCTAACTCAAAATAGATCAAAGACCTAAATATCAAATCTAAAACAATAAAGATCATGGAAGAAAAAATAGGGAACTGCTGGGAACCCTAATACAAGGCATAAAGAGACTACAAAATATTACTAACGATGTACACACGCCAGAAGAGTAAATTATAACCAGGAACTCTTAAAAACCTTACGTTAATCCAAAGAATTCACCAAAAGAGTAAAAAGGCTACCTACAGAGTGGGGAAGAATTTTTATTGATCATGAACCCAATCAGCATCTGATCACCACAATCAACAAGGTACTACAAAACCTCAAGAATAAAATACAACCCAATTAAAATATGGGCAAAGGATATGAACAGCACTTTGCCAAAGAAGACATCCAGGATACTAACAGATACTGAGGAAATGCTCACAATTATTAGCTACTGCCAAAAGTCACTGCCACTAAGTCAGTTCCAACTCATAGCTACCTTTTGGTTAGCAAATGTAGCACTTAAACACTATGCCACCAAGGTTTACCACTAGCCATTAGAAAAATCCATAACAAAACTTCAATAAGATATCATCTCACCCTAACAATCCCAGCATTAGTTCAAAAATTACAAAATAATAAATGCTGGAAAGCTTGTGGATAGACCAGAACTCTTCTACACTGCTAGTGGGAATGCTCAATTTGGAAATCAATTTGGCACTCTCTTCAAAAGCTAGAAATAGAAATACTGCATGATATGGCAATACTACTTTTTCGAATATATCCTAGAGAAATAAGTCCTGGTAGCATAATGGTTAAGTACTACATCTGCTAACCATACAGGTCAGCAGTTCAAATCTACCAAGTACCCCTTAGAAACCCCACAGTGCAGTTCTATTCTGACCTACAGAGTTGCTATGAGTCTGAACCAACTTAATAGCAGTGGCTGGCTGGACACAAACAGAAACATACACACTAATGTTTATTGAGCACTGTCCACAACAGCAAAAAGATAGAGTCAAACTAAGTGCCCATCAACAGATGAACAGATAAACAAACTATGGTATATTTGCACAATGGAATACTATGCAATGATAAAGAATAAGGATCTTAAGAAGCATCTGATAACATGGAGTTCTCCGGAAGACATTATGGCGAGTAAAATAAGCCAGCTGCAAAACACAAATGTTGTATGAGACCATGATTATAAAGACTTAAGGTTTAAGCACCAAGAAAATAATCTTTCCAGGTTACGAGGGTGGGGATGCAAAGAAAAGGGTATTCATAGATGATCAGATCAATTGGGCTAGCTGAAGGGAGTAACAGCACTCAGTAGAACAAAGGTTACCACTGCTGGACTACACCAAAAGCTAAAAGGTTTTCTAAACACAACCCAACATTTTGAAGGAGAGGGGTCTGGGGACCATGGTGTCAGTGTATGTCTAGCCTAACTGGCATAACTAAGTTTGTTTTGTTTGTTTTTAAGTAGATGTTCTACATCTCACTTTGGTGAATTCTGTCTTGGGTTTGAAAAGCTAGCAAGTGGCTATCAAAGTAGCATCAATGGGTTCCAATCCATATGGAGCTGAGGACAATCAAGGACATGAAAGGCTGCCCCTGTTCATAAATCATAATGGACGTCAACTCTTCGGACAGGAATGGATTGGACTTGGTGACACAGTGTGACCATAACACATGTGCATTTTATAGTTTTATGCATCTATAGGATGTCATCCTGCTGACTTCTTACAGGAGGCAGGGGAGAGGGTGGAGAGGAAGGGCTAGGAGATTGTTAGACAGATATGACATATATAGACTGGAGAGGAAGAGTGTGCTGTCACCGGGCAGGGACAGCAATGGGAGCTGCACATAGGTGTGTATGAAAATTTATACAGGAATGTACATTTTAACTCAATCATAATAATAACAATCATAATAAAAGACATCAAAGACATGAGAAAAACATGAGCCCAGGAGACAGAAGGTTCCATGTGACTGAAAGATTTCATCAGAATGAGACCAGAAGAACTAGATGGCGTCCAGCCACTACCAATAGCCACTCTGACAGGAGACACAAGATAAAGTACCAGATGTAGTGGAAGAAAAATGGGTGCACAGAACTAGAACTCTATTAAAAGACTACAGTTAATGGTCTGTCAGACTGGAAGGTCCCCTGAGGACATGGCTTGTGGACTCTCTGTTAGCCTGGAGCTGAAACCAGTACCAAAGCCAACTCTTCAGACAAAAATTGGACTGGACTCTAAGGCAGAGTGATGCTAGCAAAAAGCGTGCTTCTTGGCTTAAACATATACATGAGGCTTTTTGAGAAGCTCCTATGCAGAGGCAAGATGATAGGACGGAGAGAGACAGGAGTTGGTTGAAATAATATGGGAAGTTCAGGGTGGAAAGCATGATGGTACTGTCACAGGGTAGGAAGAGTAGCTAGAGTTGCATAGAAGTGTGTATGCAGAGTTTTATATGGTAAATTGACTTGGATTATGAACTTCCACTTAAAGTACAATAAACTATTTTACAAAAAAATAAAATAAAAATATCATCAACTAATACTACTTTTACTAACTACCTCTTGCTAATCAAGAATATTATGCATTCCAGGAGCTATATGCTACAATAATTTCAATTCTCAAGACAATCATACAAGAACAATATTAGTTTTTCAATATAACATCTTCTGGGACATTATTTCAGGGACATAATTTGGCCAAGGTCTCAGGGTTGGTTGATAGTAAAAAAAAAAATTAAATCCAAGTATATTAGATCTATAAATAAACAACTATGCTACAGGACTAGAATGAATAAAGAGAGAAAAGGTAGGCAACATTTATAACGTCAAGTATTTCTATATGAAAGGTCCTGGTGCTTTCATGGCTATTATTCCATTTAATGTCTCAAAATACTAGTATTATTAACTATTCATTTTTACTTGCAAAGGTATTTAAAGCCCAGGTCACATAAACTCATTCCTTCTTTGTTGTGTCCTAAATCATAATAACTACTGTTAAACAAAAGTGACATAATCTTAATTTTCTTGCATGTTACAAATTCTTTAAGAAAGATAAATACATGTAAACAAAATAGTCCAGATGGATTGAGAAGATGTCTCTATTCTAGATATAGCTCTGCTAGAGTGGGCTGTATTATCTTAAAATCATTTAACCTCTTTAAGAGTCAATGCACAAATCTGAAAGTTTCTTACCAACTCCAAAATATTTGAAATTGTAAGTTGCATGATTATAATTAAACTCAATGTAATTAAGAACATAAATGAATGGTCCAGACAGCAGTGCTATGGAACATTATTGTGATAAAAGACATAAAAGTGGCTGATGATATCAGCTAAAACATTATGAAATAAATGAGCCAGGAGCTCACTCTCGAAAGATGAACACATTTTCCTTAGTAAAAGGCACTTGGGGAACTTTGAAAGTATTTAAGAGGGATAATATAAAGAAAAAAGTTTTAATGCTTTGAGTAACAGAAGTGTGGTCACGAATATAGCGTGACCAAGAAATAAGAATTTATTTGAAAATCATGGAATAATTGTGTGAACAATAAAGTGGGGCACCCATTGGGATCAGTTCACAGAATCCTCTTGCTGTCTTGGATACTAGAGTGTCTCAGAAAGTCTAGATCAGAGAATAACTCATACAAGCAGACCTTTGAAAAGGAAGTTAATTCAAATTTACACAGAGCGAAATGACATATTTGTAATAACCTAACAAAAATCTAAACAGTAAGATTTCCAAATGCTTTTCATATATACACACACAAAAAATTAATTATATCAATCAAAAAATGTAATGAATAAATATAAAGTAATTTACTAAATATGACCACTAATGTGATGACATTACAATCACTTTTGACGAATTTATACAGTGATGCATAAAGAAAAAAAATTAAACAAAACACAGCACGTGCAGTAGCTTTCCTCTTCCTTGTTTCATCAGAGATTCTACTTTACATAATTTCAGGCTCTATACAAGGAATCTACAATAGTAAGAGTTAATTTAAACCAATACATTACCATTACTCTCCAACACCAAAAAGAGAGCCAAAGCCAAGTGCCATCCAAAAAGAAAAGTGAATCAAAATAATTCAGATCTACTTGGCATTCATCCTAATCTTTCTTCACACTTCTAGAGACTTTTTTTTTTAAGAATCTTTGCATTGTCATAGACATTTTACAAGCAATTTTCACAAAAAACACTACCTGAGTTTTGGAGAAATTACATCTATAAACTATCAAGCCTTCCAATGCCTGGACATGATATATAACTCCACATATTTAGGTCTTCCTTGACATCTCAGTAATGTTTTACCATTTTCAGCGGTACCATTTTCAAACTTCTTGTTTTTTTTCGTTAGATTTATTCCTAAGTATTTTTTAATTCTATTGTTCATTGATATCTTTATTACTCTAATTTGCTATTTTTTCTTCTACTATATTTATGTTTAGCTTGTTGATCTCTCTAATTTCTTTAAAAAGATGCTTAAATTGTTGATTTCCAGCTGTCACCATTTTCTAATATTTATATTTGAGGCTCTAAATGTGTCCCTCTTAGCAGCTTTAACTTTGACCATACATTTTGATATTTTTAATTCAGCTTAAATGACTTCATTTTCCATTTAAATTATCTCATAGGTTTAAAAGATTTTATTCTCTTTTACCACACTAAGACATTTTCTGATTTCTGCTATGATTTATTATAGATTATCTAGAGTTACATTGATTTAATTAGATTCCGATTGCTACACAGTAAATTACCACAAGTGTAACAGCTTAAAACACCCATTGGTTAGTTTACAATTCTTCATGTCAGAAGCAACAGAGAGAACACACACGGAAATAGTAAAACCAATGGGACAAAATGTAAGCAACTAGTGAATCAATCTAGTTAAAAAAATACTATTCTTGAAGCTTTTCTTCGAGTTGAAAGTATATCCAAAGGACTCCCTTTAAAAAAAGGTGGAGGGGGGAGATGCAAAGATAAATAGATGAAAATACAATAATAGTAAGAAAATTTCAAATTCACTTCTCTCTTCACCAAAGATCAAGTGAGAAACATACAAATAAAGATCTAGTTTCAAGGCAATGTAATACAATTAGTAGTGAATAAAGTGGGTCTTTTATCATGCTGCTTTCTATACTCAATTACTGAATTACCTTCACCAATTCCAAGTTGTTTGTATTCCTCAATGGTTTGTGTCAGACTCACTATTTCCTTCTTAAAGTGTCTATGATTTCTCTGTATATCTATTATGACTAATCACGACCAATGCTCAACTTGTTTAAAGTTTGGACTAGGTATAACACTTTTATCTATTCACTAATTCACCAGTTCTCTCTCAACCCTGGGTTCATAGTAGAATCATGAGTATCCTTCTGTTTTGCTTTTATATTTTTCAAACACATATGCCCAGAACCAATTCATTAAAATTCTAGCTTCACCAGACCGGATAGGGCTTGGACATCTGTATTTCTATGACACTCCCCAAGTGACTCTGATGTACAGTGAGCCAGCTTGAAACCACTGCTTGGTTGTTGCACTGATTTTCTACAAAACGGGGATTACAAAAGGATTCTGTACTTAGAAAAATAAAATAGAGCAGTAGAGTCAAGATGGCAGACTAGACACACATCCCCTAAATTCATTCTGAAAACTAAAGCCTGGATTGATAATTCAGAAGAGCCTTGTGGACACCCAGTGAGCTCTAGGACATGGCAAAGGGCCATCAATTTGGATTACCTGCCACCGAATGGGAAATGTCTTCCAGTTCTCACTGACTCAAGGTAGCTAGTGTTTTTTTTATTTTTCTCCCTTTGACTTAACAGGCAGATGGGACTTGGGCTTCGCTGGCAGCAAAGCACAGCCACACTGCTGATGTGATCTGCGGGCAGACTAGCCACATTTTGAGAGCTCAGCTATGGACTCTGAGCACCTCGGCCCCTGCATCCTCACCTTCCGAATGTATGCCACAAATGTGGCTATCTCACAGCAGGCAGGAGAGTACGTGTGGGACACGATCTTGTTTGACTGGGAGGAAGAGTTACCCGAAAGGAGGCCTCAGCATGGGATAATTCCCAGGCTGGGAAGCAGTGCCAGACCAGAGAACACTTTCCCAGCAGAGAAGTTGTGTTTATCACAGTGTAGCCTTATGGATGGAGCCTGGCAGCAAGGGGATGAGGCCCGGCAGCGGGCAGTAGCCCGTCCGTAATTTGAACTAGATTACAGCATCTGGGGATAGATATAGGTTGTGCCCCTATTACCAGTGGGAAAGAGGGTCTTGCACACCTGACAGCTGACTGACTTGGGAAGCTGTCAGATAGCTTTTGCCTTTCAAAATAAGACTGTCTAGAGAAATAACTGTGGTGAAGCCTGATGGTATCTCTTCTAGCCTTTACTGACCCACAACATAGGGTCAGCTGAATGCCCCACAGTGACTCCATAAGTAGGGCTGTCTTTGCCAAGCAGGAGGTGGAGCCTGCTACCCCAGAGTACAATAGACCCAGTCAGTGGAGTACACAGAGGAGATTGGTGATCACCTTCTTTCTTAGACTGTGACTCAGATCCTGTTAAGGCAATATCAGAGAAACTAAACAACCTGTAGATGCCCAAAAAGCAACAAAACTTGGCCAGACACTTAAAGAAAATCCACCCATGGCTGCAGAAAGCTTCCATAAGAAAGAAAGAAAGAAATTCGCAGATGAAGAAGACTTTCTAAAACTATCAGGGTCCAGTGAAAAAGGATTATATCTAGGGCTGTCAAGTGTTGCATTGTATCCCCCCAAAAATATATGTATTAATTTGATTTGGCTATGAGTCCTAATATGGTGAAATTCCCTCCACATGTTGTGAATCCCGCCTCTCTGATATTGATGATAAAGAGTGAGCAGCAGTTGTGCTGGTGAGGCAGGACTGAAGTTATCAGTTGTGGGATATAAAGGAGAGAAGTGAGCATAGAGTTGGGAACCTCATACCACCAAGAAGAAGTACCAAGAGCAGAGGATGTCCTTTGGACCTGAGGTTCCTGTGCTGAGATGCTCTCCTTGAATTTGGACTCAGCCCATTGTACTGTGACAATTTCTCTTATTGAATGGAGCCATAACTTGTAAATGGATTTGCAGCTTACCAGACTATGACAAATAAGTCTCTCTTCATGAAACCATCCACTCATGGTATTTCTGCTTGGAGCAGTACCAGGTAACTAAAACAAGAGCCCTTCCAGATATTATACAAAATGCAGCACAGAAAAATGAAAAATTAAGCAAGCTGTTCAAACTGACAGAACATCAGCATTCTGAAATCTGATAATCAGTAACAAAATTAAAGAATTAGAAAATTCAATTAAAACCCAAAAAATATAGATTATTAAGGGGGGATTACAAGAGTGGGCACAAAACACAAAAAAGATGCAACATATCAAATTAAGAAATGTAATACAGGATTCTCAACAACCATAAAACCAACACCGAAAAGGGTGGAAAATCAACCAATAAAGAAGAATGTCCCATATCAGAATACTAAGAGCAATAGAGAAAACATCAACACAAAATTAATACATGAAAATGACAGCACTAAACACATACCTATCAATAATTACACTGACTATTAACGGACTGAATGTTTCACTAAAGAGACAACGAGTGACATCCTGGATTAAAAGACCTGTGCTGTCTACATGTTGCTTACAAGAAACTCACCTTACACTTAAAGATATGAACAAATTGAAAATTATAGGATGGAATAATATATACCAAGCTTACAATATGCAAACAAGAGCAGGTGTGGCAATACTAATCTCAGATAAAATAGATTTTAATGTGAAATCCACCATCATGGATAAGGATGCACACTTCACTGCTGAAAGCTTCAATACACAGCAGGACTTAACAATATTGAATATCTATGCACTCAACAGTAGAGCATCTAAATACACTGAAGAAACACTGACTACATTCAATAATGAGATCACTCTACAATAACAGTTGGAGACTTCAACACTCCACTTTCAGTATTGGACACATCTTCCAGAAGAAAACGCAGTAAAGACACAGCAGATCTTATTGCAGCAATTAACCAACTAAACCTCACTGACATACACAGAACTTTCTATCCATCACCAGATAATACATCTTCTTCTCCAGTGCACATAGACCATTTTCCAGAATAGACCATGCGTTAACACATAAAGCAATCTCAACAAAATCTATACCACTGAACTACTGCAAACCATCTTCTTAGACCATAAAGCCATGAAAGTTGAAATCAGTATCAGAAAAAACATAGACAGAACTTGGAGCTCATGAAAACTGAACAACACATCTTGCTCACAAAGCCATGGGTTATAGAAGAAATCAAGGATGAAATAACGAACTTTATGGATCGCAATGAGATGAAAACAGTTCCTACAAGAAACTATGGGATATAGCCAAAGCAGTGCTCAGAGGTCAGTTTATCTCTATAAATGCACACTTCTGGAAGGAAGGGAGGGAGGGAGGGAGGGAGGGAGGGAGGGAGGGAGGGAGGGAGGGAGGGAGGGAGGGAGGGAGGGAGGGAGGGAGGGAGGGAGGGAGGGAGGAAGGGAGGGAGGAAGGAAGGAAGGAAGGAAGGAAGGGAGGGAGGAAGGAAGGAAGGAAGGAAGGAAGGGAGGAAGGAAGGAAGGGAGGAAGGAAGGGAGGCAGGAAGGAAGGGAGGCAGGAAGGAAGGGAGGCAGGAAGGAAGGGAGGCAGGAAGGAAGGGAGGCAGGAAGGAAGGGAGGAAGGAAGGAAGGGAGGCAGGAAGGAAGGGAGGAAGGAAGGAAGGGAGGCAGGAAGGAAGGGAGGCAGGAAGGAAGGGAGGCAGGAAGGAAGGGAGGCAGGAAGGAAGGGAGGAAGGAAGGAAGGGAGGCAGGAAGGAAGGGAGGAAGGAAGGAAGGAAGGAAGGAAGGAAGGAAGGAAGGAAGGAAGGAAGGAAGGAAGGAAGGAAGGAAGGAAGGAAGGAAGGAAGGAAGGAAGGAAGGAAGGAAGGAAGGAAGGAAGGAAGGAAGGAAGGAAGGAAGGAAGGAAGGAAGGAAGGAAGGAAGGAAGGAAGGAAGGAAGGAAGGAAGGAAGGAAGGAAGGAAGGAAGGAAGGAAGGAAGGAAGGAAGGAAGGAAGGAAGGAAGGAAGGAAGGAAGGAAGGAAGGAAGGAAGGAAGGAAGGAAGGAAGGAAGGAAGGAAGGAAGGAAGGAAGGAAGGAAGGAAGGAAGGAAGGAAGGAAGGAAGGAAGGAAGGAAGGAAGGAAGGAAGGAAGGAAGGAAGGAAGGAAGGAAGGAAGGAAGGAAGGAAGGAAGGAAGGAAGGAAGGAAGGAAGGAAGGAAGGAAGGAAGGAAGGAAGGAAGGAAGGAAGGAAGGAAGGAAGGAAGGAAGGAAGGAAGGAAGGAAGGAAGGAAGGAAGGAAGGAAGGAAGGAAGGAAGGAAGGAAGGAAGGAAGGAAGGAAGGAAGGAAGGAAGGAAGGAAGGAAGGAAGGAAGGAAGGAAGGAAGGAAGGAAGGAAGGAAGGAAGGAAGGAAGGAAGGAAGGAAGGAAGGAAGGAAGGAAGGAAGGAAGGAAGGAAGGACCCAAACCACAGAATTAACTTTACAGCTTGAACAAGCAGAAAGTGAGCAATAGAGGAACGCCTCAGGCACCAGAACTAAAAGAATTAGAGAACAGAAGAACATTTGAAAAAACTGAAAAGACTAAAAGCTGGTTTTTTGAAACGATCAACAAAATTGACAAACCGTTGGCTAAACTTATCAAAGAAAAACAAGAAAAGAAATACATATCCCAAATAAGAAATAAGATGGTCACAACAGATCCAACAGAAATCAAAAATATCTTAACAGAATACAATGGAAGACTGTACTCTAACAGATATGAAAACCTAGAGGAAATGAACAAATTCCTAGATTCATGTAACATACCAAAATTATCACAAGGTGAAGCAGAGAAACTTAATAAACCCATCACAAAAGAATACATTGGAAAAGTCATCAAAGAACTACCAACCAAAAACAGCACTAGCCCAGATGGCTTCACCACAGAATTCTACCAAGCTTTTGGAGAAGAGTTAACTTCAATACTACTGAGACTATTTCACAGCATAGAAAGGGATGGAATATTCCCATATTCATTCTAGGAAGCCAGCATAACCCTGAAACCAAAGCCAGGGAAAGACCCAACAAAAAAGGAGAACTGCAGAACAATATCACTCATGAATCTAGATGCAAAAATCTTCAACAAAATCCTTACCAATAGAATTCAACAACATATCAAAAAAATAATTCATCACAACCAAGTTGGATTCATAATAGGGATACAAGACTGGTTCAACATCAGAAAAACAATTAATGTGATCAACCACATGAATAACACAAGGGACAAGAATCACCTAATTTTGTCAATTGATTCAGAAAAGGCATTTGATAAAGTCCAACACTGATTCATGCTAAAAACTCTCAGCAAAATATGAACAGACAGCAAATTCCTCAATGCAATAAGGGCCGTTTATACAAAGTTAACCACCTACATCATTCTGAATGGAGAGACTTAAACAATTCCCCTTGAGAACAGGAACTAGACAAAGATGCTCAGTCTCATGTCTCCTATTCAACGTTGTACTACAACTTCTAGCCAGAGCAATTAGACCAGACCAAGAAATAAAGGGCACCTGCATCGGCAAAGAAGTCAAAGTCTCCCTGTTTGCAGATGATATGATTGTATGTGCAGAGAGTCAAACTCATAGAAGAGTTCAGCAAAGTATCAAGATACAAGATAAATGTAAGTAAATCAGTAGGATTCCTTTATACCAACAATGAGATTATTAAAAAAGAAATCACCAAATCAATACCATTTACTATAGCCCCTAAGAAGATAAAATACTTAGAATAACCTAACTAGAGAAACAAGAGAATTTTACAAAAAGAACTACAAGACTTTACTACAACAAACTAAGAGAGACTTACATAAATGGAGAAACTTACCCTGCTAATGGATAGGAAGACTTAACATTGTGAAAATGTCTATTTTACCCAAAGCAATCTACTTACATAATGCAATCCCAATACAAATTCCACTGACATTTTTTAATGAGGTGGAAAAACAAATCATCAACTTTGTTTGGAAATGGAAGAAATTCCGGATAAGTAATGCACTCCTGAAGAACAGACTGGGAGGCCTTTCACTACCCAACTTCAGAACCTATACACTGCCACAGTTGCCAAAACAGCCTGGTACTAGTACAAAAGAGACATATAGACCACTGGAACAGAGTGGAGACCCTAGAGATGACACCATCCTCCTATGAACAGCTGATATTCGACAAAGGCCCTAAGATTTTAAACTGGGGTAAAAACCATATCTTTCACAAATGGTGCTGGCAAAATTGGATATCTATCTGCAAAAAATTGAAACAAGACCCATATCTCGCACCTTATACAAAAACCAACTCAAATTGGATAAAAGACTGCTCATCCAGGGTAAAACAGAAACAGCAATGGAAGTGTTACTACACAATGTAGACAAACTTCAAAATCTGACAGAGAAAGCACGGACAACAGAAGAGAAAATAGATAAATGGGAACTACTAAGAATCAAACACTTTTGTTCATCCAAAGACTTGATCAAAAGAATTAAAAGACCACCTACCGAATGGAAAAAAATATTTGGCAACTATATGTCAGATCAACATCTGATCTCCATAATCTTTAAGGTACTACAAAACATCAACAAGAAAAAGATAAATCATCCAATGAAGCGATGGGCAAAGGAGATGGACACATACTTCTCTAAAGGGGAGATTCAGGCAGTCAAGAAACACATTCAGACATGCTCATAATCATTAGCTATTAAAGAAATTCAAATCAAAACTATGATGAGACACCATCTCACCCCAACAAGGTTGACCTTGATCCAAAAAACACAAGACAGCAAATGCTGGAGCGGCTGTGGAGGAACTGAAGCTCTCCTATATTGTTGGTAGGATTGCAAAATGTTGCAACCTCTTTGGAAAGCAATCTGGCACTTCCTTAAAAAGCTGGATACAGACACATCATTTGACCCAGTGATTCCACCGCTCAGAATATATCTTACAGAATCAAGGCCATTCACACTAACTGATACATGTACATGAAAAGTTTATCGCCACACAGTCCGCAACAGCAAAAAGATGGAATCAACCCAGACGCCCAACAACAGAGGAATGCATAGGTAAATTGTGGTATATATACTCAATGGAACACTATGCAATTATAAAGAACAACGATCATTTTAAGAAACATCTCATAACCTGATTTCAATTGGCAGACATTGTGTTCAGTGAAAGTAGTCAGCAACAAAAGGACAAATATTGTATGAGACCCATGTCATAAGAACTTAAAAACAGACTCATGCATAGAAGAAAGAACTCTTTCACAGCTGCAAGCATAGGGAGGCAAGGAGGGCGAGGGGGGCAGAATCTAGATTAGATAGTTGACAGAAATTTGGTTGGGTGAAATCTGTGACAGCACACATCAGAAAGAAAATTAATATTAACTGGACTTCAATATAACATGAGAATTCCTCCCATCTTAATCCAATATTGCAAGGAAAGAATAGCTGGGGTGGGGGACCAGGGACTATGTTCTCAGGGGAAATTAAGGCCAACTGGCACAACTAGCATTTTGCTAAGTGAGCCCTCTGCACCCCACAGTGAGTGGCCTCTGGGGTCTTAAAAGCTGCCAAGCTGCCATCTGAGGGTACAGCAAATGCTCCCAACTTAGCAGCAATGGATGACCACCAAGGACCAAAATGACATGGGGGAAAGAGAACCCAGAAGACAGAGAGACCTACATGAGTGGGTGACTACATTGGCTTGTGACCGGAAGAGCTGGATGGTGCCTGGCCACCACCAGTGATAGCCCTGATGGAGCTCACAAAGTTGAGTCTCACTGGCAACACAAGAACAAAAAGGGGTACACCCTGAGATCTCCACTAAAAGACTGCAATTGATGGTCCAGGGGCTTCAGGGTTCCCCTGGGAGCATGGCCCCTCACCCTGGTGTTGCCCCTGTCCATAGATCATAATAGAGGTCAACTCTTTGGACAGGAATGGATTGGACTTGGTGACACAGAGTAATCATGTTGTGTGTTCACTTTATGGTTTTATGCACCTACAGGATGTTGTCCTGCTGACCTCTTACCGGAGTAAGGGGAGTGGGTGGAGAGGCAGGGATAGGAGATTGCTGGGAGGATAGGACATGTATGAAGCACAGAGGAAGGGTGTGCTGTCACTAGGCCGGGAGAGCAGTGGGAGCTGCATACAAGTGGGTGTGCAAATTCATATTGGAATGTACATTTTCATTCTATCATAAAAAAAAATTCAAAGGGAGAAAAGCTACAGATCAAACGAGCTGGGTTCTGATAACAAGATAAATTTTAAGAAAATAAAAGCATAGGGAACATGTCAACTAAATGAGATTTTAAAAACATCATTTTAAAAAGTTATCATGATCATGAACTACAGTGTTTCTGCCAGCATTTCCCTTCTGTCTGAAGAGATTTCCTTAGCAATTCTTTTAAAGCACATCTGTTACCTACACATTCTCTTAGTTTTCCTTCATTTGAGTGTCTTTATTTTACCTTCATCCCTCAAAGGATTGGATGGGCACAGAATACAGAGTTATTAGGGTGTTTTCTGTTTTTTAGAAGTATAAATTTCTTGTTCAACTTTTTTCTGCCCTCCATGGTTTCTGATGAGACCAGAGTCATTCAAATTAGCATTCCCCTATAAGTAAAACACATCATTTCTCCTAAAGAATTTCAAGATTTACACTTTGTCTTCCGTTTTTAGAAGTCTGATTATGATATGTCTGGATGTAGATTTCTCTTCATTGATCATGTTAGGGTTCACTGAGGTTCTTGAATCTGTATGTTTATGCCTTTTGTCAAATTTAGTAAGTACTCATCCATTATTCCTTCATATATTTCTTGTCTTCACTGTACTGTGTCGTCTCTCCTTGTAGGGCTCAGATAGCATAAATCAAATGGAAGAAATTACGATGTAAGAGATCTAAACAGAAGATTTTAAAGGGGCAGCTTAAGAAGACAAAGTATTATAATGAAATGTGCAAAAATCAGGAGTTAGAAAACCAAAAAGGAAGAATACATTCAGTATTTGTCAAGCTGAAAGAAAAAATATAAATTGTATTCCTGAGTTGAAATACTGAAGGATTAAACATTAAATGATGCAGGAAACATCAAAAGATGATGGAAAATACACAGGCACTAACCAAAAAAGAATTGGTTGATGTTCAACCATTTCTGGAGGTACCATATGATCAACAATTGATAGTATGGAAGGAAAAAGTCTAGCTTGCACTGAAAGCATTGGTGGAAAACAAGCTTCCAGGAATTTATGGAATACCACCTGAGACACTTCAACAAACAGATGCAACACTGGACACAGTTACTCATCTATGCTAAGAAATCTGGAGGACAGCTGGCCAACTGACTGGAAGAGATCTTTATTTGTGCCCACTCCAAAGGAAAAAAGGAGTCCAAAAGAATGTGGAAATACCTATATACTTAGCACAAAACAATTTTTTTAAGTTCAATGTTAGAGTTCATTTTCTACCTCCTATGGAAGATTTTAAAGCGAAACTCAACAGAATGACTTGAAGTACCTATCTCAGTAAGTCTACAGAATGATGCTTAAAGTTTCTCTGGACAGCTTGCAGAACAGGAAAGGGGAAAGCAGTTAACACAGGAAAAATAGCCAATGAGTGCTGACTTTAGAACAAGAGACTATAAATAAAGACTTGCAAGAAAAGCTGTGTGTTAGTAATTCATCCCCACCTAAAAAAACCCAAGTGGTATTCTGAGAAGCTAACATTGTTGCTAACTGTGCATGTTTCAACTA
Organism: Heterohyrax brucei; assembly: GCA_028571685.1. Classification (NCBI taxonomy): domain Eukaryota; kingdom Metazoa; phylum Chordata; class Mammalia; order Hyracoidea; family Procaviidae; genus Heterohyrax; species Heterohyrax brucei. The sequence continues at coordinate 81,244,095 of CM053147.1, forward strand.
GAGGGCAAAGGTACAAAGGCAGATTTTTTTTTTTTTCAATCTGTTTTATATTATCAGATCTTAACCACATTTTTAAATGAGTCACTGAATACAGGATGAAGTTTCTTACTTTACAACTAAAAGCAAGGAGCAGACATGTGACATCTTGTCTCTTATACATTTCTTTTTACATGTAAGCATATTACTGCTTTCCAAGTGAATGATGCTGTACCTTTTTTTTTTTTTTTTTAACTTTTCAAAGGATGTATTTATTCTAGGTTAACTGGGAAATCAATTTGAAGGAGATAGAATTTTCAAAGGCTAGTGACTCATCAAGACATTTACAAAATGTTTTTTTTCTTTAAACATAAACAGTCTGTTTTGTTATTTTGTTTTTCTCCTACTTATATCAGCGTAAAGTGTAACTGACTGGCTTTTGTCTGCTATCTAGTCTTTTTTAGCTAATTGCTTAATGCCTCACTGTGACCTTCGAACTTTTTGAACATCACAGATTTATTTGCCAAAGTTTGAGTTACTATTACACCAGCAAAAAATTAAGTAATTTAAAAATGTTGAAAAGCAAACACAACTTTCTCTTACCGTGATCCAAACATCTAGCTTTCCAATTTACTTCTTTTTTTAACAATAAGAATCTAAGGAAAACAAATGACTACTAAATCATATTACAGCATTCCTGCTCTTACTAATTAAAGCTTGACCCAAATGTTCTTACAGATTGGTATAAGATACAGTCACCTACCATTTTCAAGAGAAAGAAGAACTAACAGTATACTATACACAAAGAAGTTATGGTATTAATGTGAAATTTGGGAGAATTAATTATCATAGTCAAAGGCCAGAAACATCAACAAAAATAAATTTTCTTTTTAAAACTTAGCTGTCATTTTGTATTGCCTAAGAAGCAGAATTAGTAACAAACATGGCACCATCACTAGTTATTTACCAACAAAAGTATGATGAGGACATGCTACAGACACAGAATATTGTCCAGTTACAGGTAAAGATAAAAAATAAAAACTTACCACAGACCACAATATGTAAAGTTAATCAGTGTTTCAACTTGATTCAAAAAGATTTTGGACTTAAAAATGCCATGAATTTCAGGAGAAATATTAAAGGTTCATTAAGAAATGAAAGCATTTATTTTTTCATATGTATAAACATGGATATTAACACAAGGAGTCTTCCTAATTCTAAGTAAGACTGAGTCAATTTTATTCACATGTGATTTTATTTTCCTACTTTTTAGTCAGAACTGATCTAAAAGTATACTCAGCTACTCTCAAAGAATGAGCATAAAAGAATTCAACTGCTTTCCTACTGGGGTGTATACTTTAATAACAACAACCATCTATATGAAACCAAAAACGAAGGCATACGGGATTTATGGCAAGAATGGTCATAAAGGGGCCACAGTGGTGCAGTGATTAAAAAACCGGTATTTCAAAGTCACCATCCACTTCTGAGGTGAAAAATGTAGACGTCAACTCAGCCCTGGAAACCCTATGGGGCAGTTCTACTCTGTCTTACAGGGTCACTAGGAGTAAGAATTAACTTGATGGCAGAGAGTTGGTTGATAAATACTTCACATTAAAAGAAATCCACCTGTATCGCTGATGTTCAAGAAAAATGCATTTCTAAATAAAACCCAAATTTCCAAACCAGTAAGAGACACTGTATTTCAGAGATAACAAAGTCAACTAGTTTCCATTAAAATGAAGTAAATGTTTAAAAAATGGAAAGGAATACTCAGTGACTGGAGAAAACATGAGTTTTTACATAAGAATTAATACGTATTCCAAAGCTGGATAAAACTGGGTTCATTTTCAATGTTAACGACAGTATTTAATTTTTCCATTTTTATGTAACCACCATATGAAAAAAGGCACCACCAGTTTGTTTTATAGCATGAGCTCACTTGGATCTGTAGAATCCTAACCAGGAGAGTTAAAATAAAATGAGTTTTCAAAACACTCCTTAGCCACAAAATAAACTATAATGGAAAGTCTGACGAAGGACGATGTTAGAAAATAAATGTAATCATTTATTTAGAAATTCCATAGGGGTGTTTCTTCTTAGAGAATTTTAGAATATTGATCCTTTTGCCAGAATATAGTCAGCATATTACATCAAGTGTGGTTTAGGACTGTTTGTATCGCTTATGTAAATCTAGATCAAGTATGTTACCCCTGGCATCTGTAACCACTTTAATAGTTGTGTAGGTCTGAGCATGCACAGCAGGCTTGGGTGGGCTTGGCCAGCTTGTGTGACAGAAGAACAATTCCTCTTTGTTAGGGAGATGTTTACACACTTATCAGTCAGCCCAGTATCTTGCTGCCACCATTAATCACACTACTCTCTAGAAAAGCTTATGCTTTAAATTTCACTCACAAAGGGAGTCTAAATGAGTCAAACACTGAAGACCAGTGACCAAATACATTCTTATAAAAAGGATTATTAATAATGCTGTTTTGTGATGTTGTAACAAGAAATCTGTGATAAACTATACATTTTTTTATCCCATTTAGGTGCCTATGTAAAAGTTATTAGGAAAATACTACATTCTAAACATATTTCTTATTACCAAATATTTCACTATACATAGAAGTCCATGCAAACATAAATGACTACCATTGAGTCAGGTCCGACTCACAGCCACCCGAGAGGTCAGAGTAGAACTGTCTCATACAGTTTCCAAGCAGTGCCTGGTAGATTTGAACTGCCGACCTTTTGGTTAGCAGACATAGCCCTTAACCCACTACACCACTAGGGTTTTCACCATGTGAATATACTGATTCTAAAATACATTAACTTTAGAAATCAAAATTTAGCAACATAAAGTACTGGTCAAATTTTGAAATGTACTACAAACCACGATATAGAAATTGAAGTCAAATGCCTGCCTGAAGCTAGTAAACATACAGAAAATACAGTGACAGTGTTTTATCCCCTTACATCAAAATTCCAGTACTACACCGACAACACGCACTTAAATTCAGAAGACAGAAAATACATATGGTCTTCTAGTAACAATCTGATCATAGAAAATGCTTTTGCAAGAGTTGATGTTTACTTATAAAGTCTGAGAAACACTAAACACTAAAACAAGAAAATAATTACCTCAGAACATACCATGTGCCCAGCAACAACTGATAATCACATGAAAAAGAACCTAGAGAAAAACAACTTACAGAGCACTAAGCATTCCTATCACAATCACAGTATAAAAAGTTGTTCCATCCTAGAAGAGGAAAAACTGTTTTGGAGAGATAATAAACTAGTACAACTATCAAAAAAAGAAAAGAAAAATTAAACAGTATCCAACTAATCATTTCAAACCCTATGTGTGGATACTGAATATTAATATTTTGCTTCCCTTCTAGTCGGATCCGACTTGACGGCACTTGGCTTGGCTTCTAGTCATATCTAGAAATCTGTTATTTCAATATGATTTTGTTTCATATGCATATGATGCTATGAGTAGGAATAGACTCAACAGCAATGGGTTTTGGTTTTGGTTTATGATGCAAAGACATTCTCTGGAAGACAATACTATGCATGAGGGAAACTAGGGATGTGATTTCCTGTCTAATTTTATGATTATTCTACATTGGATCAGCTGAAGGTATTATTTTCAACTCCACAGAACCAGTGCTGGGCAGACTGAACTTAAGAAACCATTTAGCGTACCCACCAAAAGAGGCATGGTTTCCAAGGAGTGCTTGGCAGATTAGAACTCCTGACCTTTTAGTTAGCAGCCATAGCACATAACCACTATGCCACCAAGGTTTCTGAAACAATGCTGTATACTAAAATATACTGCAGACTGCTGGAAGAATCAACACTCAGTCTTAGAAGAAATAACCAGAACAACCCTTACAAGTAACAACGGTGTGACTTCAGCTCACTTAGTTTGGACATGTCATCAAGAAGGAGCAATCAGTAGAAAAGGATATCATGTTTGGTAAAGTGGAGGATCAGTGAAATGAAAGAAATTGTCAAAGAGATAGATTGACATAATAGTCACAACAATGGACTCAAACATACCCATAATCATGAAGATTGTGCTTGGCTTGGCGACCTTTAGATCTACTGTACATAAGGTCATTATAAGTCTGAGCAATCAGACAGCAACTAACAATAAGCAGTGCTTAGCCAAACACGATGAACATTAATTAAGAAAAGACAAGCAAGTGAATACATAACTCAGATATCTGATCTGTTAAGTCTGTCTACTTGTACCGTAATTTATTTTGGAATTTAAGAAGCAAAAAACCAAGGGTTTTCTTTTTCTTACATCCACAAATATTTCTACCATCAGACTGCAGAGATAGCAGTCTCGGGTGAGCAAATAAGCATCTAGAGCTGGTAGAGTATAGTAAGACTTCAAATTTTAATCCAATTAAGATATTCTTTAGAAAAAAAAATGACCAATAAAGGACTGTGATGGGCAGCAATGCTTCTTAAAATTTAATGTATAAACTGATCACCCAGGAGTTCTTGCTAAAATGCAGGTTCTGATTCAATGTGGCAGGGCCTGAGATTCTGCATTCAAGCTCTTCAGTGACCACAATAATGCTGGTCTAGAGTATGAAAATCCTGGTGGTGTAGTGGTTAAGTGCTATAGCTGCTAACCAAAGGGTTGGCAGTTCAAATCTATCAGGCACTCCTTGGAAAGCCTATAGGGCAGATCTACTCTGTCCTACAGGGTTGCTATGAGTCAGAGTAGACTCAGTGGCAATGAGTTTGGTTTTGGGTTTAGAGGCTCCACACAGAGTAAGAGGATGCCGCACAGGGCTGGTCCTCCAAGTACAGTCTCTTACCAGCAGCGTCAGAATCTCCTGGAGACTTTTTAGAAATGTAAATCCTAGAGGATAAGAATACTCTTGGAGATTGCTGATCTAAATCAACAATTTACATACAGCCAAACTTTCCTTTAGAACAAAAGTGCATGCTAGAATCTGTTAACTAAGGAAGGAAATCGATTTTTCTCTGCAATTTCCAAAACTATAGTCCCTACAGTTACACTTTCAATGTAGGTTTTTATACATTGTAAGAATGCAGGCAAAAATATCAAAATGTGTAGAATCCTCAGTTGAGCCACTTACCAGCTACGTAAAAAGTAGGGCACATCCACTTATCTAAGTAATATGGGTATGACTTTGTAAAGAAACAGAACCGAGTTCCACATCTTGTCATGTTGAGAATTTAACACATCTTGGTTTAGCTAACCTCTCCAGAGTATGTTTACACATTCCCTGGCTGATATGTAAATATCTGTCAGTGTTTTGATTTATAGCTATAGATGATCTGTTTATATGCTCAGATACACAGATGCACAACACAGCACATTAATGGTTTGAAACACAGTATGCTTGCAGGACAAACAGTTTCAAGGTAGACTGTAAATACAGAACATCATGATTAAAGATTTTGGTTTTCTGAATGTGAAGTCAAGTGATTTGTTAAATCAGTTTTCACAAGTTTTGTAATGAAGCAATACATTCAGAATTCAGGTTCAGAACTTTTTCCAACTTTAAAACCCAGTGCCGTCAAGTCAGATCCAACTCATGGTGACCCTAGAGGCCAAAGGAGAACTGCTCCATAGAGTATTCAAGGAGCGCCTGGTGGATTTGAACTGTTGACTTTTGGTTAGCAGTGGTAGCACTTAACTCCCTACACCACAGCCCACTACATCACCAGAGTTCCATTTCCAACTTTAAAGTTTGAATTTAGAAGTTCACCTTTCAGTCAAAACCTAAGCACACAGCTTTGTCCTTAATCTGTTTTTAAAGGAGTACGTTACTAACAACCTGCTCCAGGCTTGGGTGGGAACACTTCTGATCTTTGCTAGGAACATATACTTAAAATTATAATTTTTCAACCAGGAGCAATTTTATCCTATGGGGGACATTTAGCAAAGTCAGGAGATTCTTTTGGTTGTCACAACTCAGGAGGAAAGGGTGGGCTTCTGGCATCTATTAGAAGAACTGGTAAAGGCCAGGTATGCTCCTTATCATCTCATTATGGACAAAACAATCCCCAGCAGCAAAGAATTAGACAACCCAAAACATCTATAATCTGGAAGTTGAGGAACTCCAAAGGAGGTTATGCCAGAATGAGTGTCCTTTTATACACCTTCATTACATTCTTAGCACAGTGTTAAACACAATAATATATTCTTGTTTGACTATTAAACCACCTCTAGGTAAATGAGATCTTAGAGTCAGAAGGATTTAATAAAATAAAAAATGTATTATCACACATGCAATATCTAAAATTATAAAACAAAATAATATGAACCAAAAAATTAAAAAATCACCAAATGTAATGTATTTCATTTGAGTAAAAATGTTTCCCATATGAAAGATAACAAGCTATCTAGTCTAATGACACAACATTAAAGAGGGTGTGGGGTACCTCTCTTAATAGTAAAAGTGAAATAACACCTTTGCAAATAATACCAGTTTTCATTATGTTTCCCTTCTAATAGCTCCAATTTCCCACATTTTTCTCCACATAATAAACTATATGATTACTTCACAGTGTTTCCTTTCTAAAAATTAAAACTAATGTGGTATAAATCATAATAAATGATATTTCACAAGCAGGAAACACAAAATACAGTGTAATTATTTCCCCCAAAAAACAAATCACAGACCTTGGTGGCCTACAGGTGTTTATACTTCTAAGATTTCTGTAATTTAAAATGCCAAGGGAAATTCTGAACAGGCTTGCATTTTTGAAAGACAGGAACAGTCACCAGGAAAACGTACCCTTAATAACTGATTCAGCGGCATACAGATCTCGTTTGTAGGTCACCTAAAGGACAGATAAAGCTCATTAGAGGTAGTACAGTGGGAAGGAAAGCGAAAGCAAAAAAAATAATGCTCCCAAGAAAATTCTTCATTTTAGAGAAACTATAAACACATTTTACCGACAATGTCTAAATTATGACAACAGCAAATTCACATGAAAAAATTCTATTTCTACAAACGGTTGAAGAGTTAACCATTTTTAAATCTTTGAATTGAGATATTACATGACAATACTTAATGAAATCTTATTAATATAACAAGTATTATAAGAAAATGGGATAATCATTAAGTACAAGTATTAACATGACTGTTCAATAGCAAGGCTTTGTGGTAGGAAGGTAAGGAGAGAAGAAGGGACAGAGGCAGAAAAGGCAGGATGAACAGACAGAAAATGTCCCCATCAAAAAGGGGGGAAGGAAGAAAGGAAGAGAGAGGAAGCCTGTAAAACAAAAACCATCCAACTGCATTCTTAAATAATTCTCAAAGATCAATTCACATTAGAAAGGACTTCCTGATGAATTCAGTATACCTTATACACCTAGAAAACAAAAAACTTTACCTTGTAAAATTGTTATTAAAGCACGGTTCCAATGGAAAGACTCTGTAGGATGCTACCATGTACAAACAGTGATGATCTTTCCTTAGGAATACACAGCCTCCTACAATTATAGCCTGCTCCTTAAATACAACTTGCCACGGTACAAAAATTCCTGAGACCCATGCAATGAGCTCTAGTACTGAATATGTTAGATGCATTGCATTATAAAACTAGTTTTTGTGTATTACACAGCTGAATGATTTAGTAAGTCAAGAAACAAAATGAATAAATACTGAAAAGTCTTAGGACTTCCTCAACCAAAGACTAGCATGATTATGATACAAATGGTCCAAAAAAAACTTATTTTGAAAAATAACAATTGAGATGAGTACCTTTCTGTCCCTATAAATTGGACCTTTTTCTCTCTAAGATTAGGTCATACCTCAACTTACATAGACTTTTGTTCAAAGTGTACTTTAAAATCCAGACTTTAAGTAGCAGCTCACTTGTAAGACAGAAAGCTACTCAAAGCATTAAACAAGTTATCAAAACCAAATGTGACATCTCTACATTATCTCTGAAACAAGGACATACCAACCCAAACTCATGATTTCTCTTACTATAACAATGTTATTCCAGTATATGGAAAAAAGGGAAGAGAGAGAAAACATAGGACACGTAAAGGTTCGTACTATGTATTTTACCCAATTGGAGAACTGGGTCTCCTTCACTCGTTTAACAAATCTCAACTGAATAATTACTACATTCTAGGATCTTTTCTAAGTGCTAAACCCTAGTGATGTAACGGTTAAATGCTACAGCTGCTAATCAAAAGTTTGGCAGTTCAAATTCACCAAGTCCTCCTTGGAAATCCTATAGTGCAGTTCTCAGGTGTCCTATAGGGTTGCTACGAGTTGGAGTTGACTAGACGGCAGTGGTTTTAGATTCTTTTGCTTTGTCTTTGAAAGGTAAATGGCATTCTACACATGGAAATAGAATAATTATAAAAGTACTTTATCCTTGTCTTCAAAGAGATTTTAACGATGGATTTTTTTTTGCAGTCAGTATCAAATACTATAATGCTTTTAACTAGCATACTTACGAGACTGAAAAGTTTGAAGTTGGAGTCATTGGGAGTCATTCATATGGATACAATATGCATTTTTATTACATAAAGTTATTTTCTCCTCTAACATTAAACAATTTGTCTGTATAAACAAGAAAAATTCCTAAATTTCCTTTGTTCTACATTGTCCTGTCATACACACATTACTCACTGCATACAGATTAAAGCTTCTTTTATTTTTATCAATATCTTCTACATAGAGCCTTGTTGAATACCTCACTATACTTCTTGTTGAGTACTAATTTAATTTAATTTAATTTAATAAACTACTGAAAATGTTTCTAACTTTTAAAGTACCATGGTTAAAAAAAGCTAAAATAAAATAGCTAAAAATACTTCAAAGGAAATATAAACGGAAAATGTTGTAATTCTGAACTGTGTTCTTCATTTCTCTGTCCACTTTTACAGTAACATGGCTTGCCTTTTCATTGTTTTTAATTAGAAAATAAAACAAACTCCCCCAGTTTTGAAGCTGATTGACTTCTGCCGTCATCATTTGTAGTCTTCCTTTGACCCTGCACAATCCCTATTATGGAAAATAATTACTTTAAAACAACTGCACGTTGTAACGGTGAAAGACAGCCTCCATCCTCTGACACACTGGTTTATCAAAGGGGAAGCCGCTGCTCTAAGACTGGTGGAGGTGTTCTGCTGAGCTGAGACTGCTAGCCCCACACCTGCAGCTCACGCAGGTCACCTCAATTTGGCATATTTAGTTTGACAGTGCTTCTGGGCAATATTTCATCTAAGTGTATGTATCTCAAGATGTACTCTAAATGAGACTATCACACCTCCAATATGTCACTGTCTTAGTGTTGAGACAGTATAGAGAAAGACAGACTTTAAATAAGATAGCCATGTTCAGCCGGTCAGCTGGTCAGCAGCTTACACAAGACTGCACATTAGGTTCTCCCATCTTTCATTTCACAAGATAATAATATGGAGTATGATAATTAGAAGCCATAAAAATTTACATTTAAAGAGGTAGACCATCTATTAGACATAAATTTAGAGGTAATTTTCGAGACTTGCTATATTTATTTTTATTTTTTCAATTATGTACATAAAAAAAAGTTTTTTTCTAGATTAAATGGCCAGATGAAAACTTCTAAGAAGAAACGATGTTACCACATTGTATTTTTGAGGTTAACACTAAATAATGCTACTCTTTGTTTCGTTTTTGAATAGAGAGTCTAAAACTCTTGGATCTAAGTAAATGTTGTTCCCATCAAACAGATTCTCAAAAGTAGGTCCATTAACATTGTGATGACCCAAACACTTCAGAGAGTCTTCTAAGAGAACACTTTCAGGCAATGAGAAACAGTGACTGAATTATCACAATAATTGGTTATAAACCTTGTATACAACCTTATGTCTTGAAAATGGTTTCAACACTGAGAAACAGGAAATCTGAATGGTAAAGTAATTGACTAAACTATGTACTTAAAAAGAATACTGGCAAAAGACTAATGGATAAACAAAATGCAGCACATACATACAATAGATACTACTCAGCCAGGAGGAAAAATAAAGTCTTAATAATTACATGATACAATATGGATAGAGCAGGAAGATACAAAGTGATAGTATGTCAATCACAAAAGGACAAATACTGTATGGCCTCACTTACATAAAAAGACAAGAAAAGACAAATGTGTAGTGACCAGAGTTTACTAGTGGTTACCAGTGGTGGAAGAGGGAAAAAGTGGGGGTTAACAGTCACGAAAACATCACACTGATTAAAAGTAGAGTTGCAAAACTGATGATTGTAATTATGTCAACAAGTTGTACACCCACAAAATGTTGAGCTATCAAAAGTTGTGTGATAGATATATTTACAACAATGACTATAAATAAATAGCCACTGCAGCTGCTTGTGTACAAGCAAACATTTTACGGCATTTGGTATCTTGGTTTGAAGGCTTACGATTATGGTTTCATGGTACATTCAAGGTAACTGACCTAATAACACGTTCAGTGCTTCTGTTCTATCACCTGTTCCACTGCATACTGTCTGAGGTCCTAAAAGCTTACAGGAAGCCAGCCAAAGCACAACAATTGGTCTCTATTTGCCTGGTATAACAGAGAAAAGAGAGACTTAGGAACAGGAGGCTATGTATGGAACATAAAGCTAATTGCCTCCATGACACAATGCCATTTATCACAAGACCAAGAGAAGTGTATGTTGTCCAGCTACCATTAGTGAACGTTTTGATCAAGGATTTTATAGAAGAATCCTGACCAAAAAGGGGGAAATCACAGAGCAGAATTTGAAATCCTTACAGAATCCAGACATTATGCAGCCCATGAAGCTGGATGAACCCCAGAAACTATTTCCTTGAGATAATCTTTAAGCTTAAAACCAAAAGTATCCCGTGAAGTGATATTAAAACCAAACAACAGTTTAGCTTAACTATTAAAAAATGTCTGCCTTGAGCCTTATACTTTTCAGGACTATATGGGATCAAAGGGATAACTGCAACTGGAAGGTGTAGGTAGGAACTTTAGGGGTCAGAGAATTTATGTTAATGGGGGCCACAATTCAGAAAAGTAGGGTGAGAACTATCCCCATAATTTGAAGAATATAATCAAAGATATTAACTGGTACCTGTAGAAACTGTTGAGTTGGTGTATGTTTTACTGTGTATATCCTCAACATCAACAACAAAATAAATAAAATTACATTAAAAAGAATATTAGGTCAGAAAAAAGGTAAAACTATAGTTTAAAAGGGCTGAAGTTATTTTGTTTACTAGATGAAACCTCCCCAGTTTATACCAACGCCTACCCAGGGTTGACCACTCAAAGGAAACATGAGAGGCAAACCTGAATCCCCAGGAGGCAGTCTTGTGGCCTTTTTCGGGTTGGTCACCTACAGGGGTGGCTGTGGCCATTGCAACAGGAGATTCTCTACTCTGCTCAGTGACTTAAACCTCCCCCCACCTCCCAGCCTCCAAAAAAACCTAAAAAACAATGTTTCCTTCAGACCCCAGAGGAATTGGCATGCGAACGTTAGGATCTACTTTTTTGTATTTACTTTTACAAATAAAATATACATTAAAATTCAAAACAAAAGCCTTCCTGAAGTTTCTAGCATCAGTTGAAATAATAGTATGTGGTCATTAGAAATTTCTAATTATTGCTCACAAGGCTGTGACATAAGCCCTATGACTTCTGAGGGACTTGGGGAAAGGCTTCCTTTTCATTTTAGTTACTGTTTTGTGATAGTACAGAGCTTCCTGATAATGTCCAAATGTGTCTTTCACTGTGCCTAACTTCAAATCATGTTCTAGCTGCTTAGCTCCACCATCTGAACCCATTACCAGTGTTAGCATGATTGTACTAAATCTTTTCTTCTCATCAGAATGAAGAAAAATGGCAGTGTCTTTGTAATTAATACAGAATTAAGAACACTAATTCCATTACTCTGTTTTTAACTGAAATTGAAACTCATACTGAACGGTATGATTAAAATATTACTTAAAATCATATTATAAAGACAAATCTTAGAATGTCATTAGAGGGACTGAAAAAAACAGCTAAGAAAATAGAAAGAAGGAAATACAGAACCTGAAACTATCTGAAATACTTGCACTCAAAATAATTTCTATCTTAATCAACAGAAAAAATATGGTACCTAAAAAAAATAAACCAACAAAAAAAATCTCTCCTAACTGCTACTTGAAAGCACCCCACTGCCCACAGTGGGGTGTCATTGTTCAAATCTCATTCACAAGAGTAGGGCTCTCCCAGGCCCCGGCTTGGGAAGTGGCTCTCTGTCTGCAGTGTCAGTGCTTAGCATGTATGAAATGATTCTCAAAGAAGACCTCATGGAAACATTGCAGCAAGGCTAGTCACTGAGAGAGCATGCTGACACTGTTATAAACAAAAAGGAAGCAGAGAGTCAAAAGATGTGACTGAGGATTAACAACCTCATGCCAGAGGCATCAGTGAAATGACTGGACAAAAATAAAATGCATTTGTGGAAAGGGAGTGGAAAATCCAAAAACAATATGTTACTTTCAACTCTTTCAGCTGCACAGTACTTTGCAAGCTTGATGAAGTCTTAGAACACTCACAAAACAGTAGATAATCCACACACCCAACACCATCAAACAACGAAGCTAAATAGGGCTAACATGCCTCAGTTTCCACATTTTTACTTAGCTTTCAAATTAGGACTAGCAGGCAGGCAAAAGGGGTTCTAAAGAGATGTGGGTCTTTAACAAAACATCTAACTGGTAACTGACAAAACCATCACAAGTAATATATATATCACCATGTAAGCCATATATAAAATAAATGATAAACAAAATTTAACAAAATCCTTGCCTATTAGGTGAATGTCCTTAAAAGAACAATAATACTGGGTGAATTTTCTCCTCCAAGTCAGTATTTTAGAATCTTAGAATTTAACACCTTGAGAATGCCCAAGACTATCTTATCATGTAGCAAGGCCTATGATGTTACAGGGCAAAATATTTAATCAACTGATAGGCCTTCTGTATTTGTTCTAAATCAATTGAGAAATGTGCTTATGGATTCATAGAAACTTACAGTTAGAATTAATCTTGATGAATCAAATTGAGTTGCATGCTTTATATAGATTCAAAAGACAACAATCAATATTTCAGGATATGCAATACCTACTCCAAAATTATGAAATTCTAATTCCGAATATACTGTTCAGTTGAACACAATTCTATATAAGGAAACAAAGGAGAACCAGACCCTAGAACACCTGTACCACCTGAGGAAGCTGAAGTATTACAGTGCAACTACTTTGCTTTTAGCAACCACTCTTTTCCCTCCAAAAGAAATCTTTGCCTTGCTATAGAAAGAGTTCAATTCCTTACGGGGGTCAGGTGGAGGGGAGTAGGGTTACTTGTGTTAGCAGGTACGAACAGTGGCAGAAATTCTTTCAATCCCATTAAATTGGAGCTCCCAGTCAGGCTGCTGAAGGAAACATTTTTATGTGGGAAACAGAAATACAGTCTCAACTGACTTAAGCTCCAGCAACACAGTGAAAAGATATATAGCAAACCACACAGAAAAAGAACCTTATGGGCTAAAATTGAATTTGTTGTAATAAATTACCTTAAAATAAGTTTTCATGAAGCCAAGCAATACAAGTGACACAATACTTAGATGGCTCGGGAAACTTATTTTATACATCTAAATTTCTAGCATTTATAAAGGCATGCATACATTCATATGCATCCAAAAGCACACATGTATAAAGACATACATACACATTCTTCTTTCCTGGAAATAGCAACCATTTCAATATTAAGCCAATTGAATATCAAACTACTTCTCCATTTTCTGAAGTTTCTGGGAAGTCTCTGTGCCTGTAGAGTTCAGTCGCTAGGAATGGCAAACAAGCACAGACCACAGCCAGAGCAAAGTGTCACCTCCCTTACCTTCCAGAGGTCAGGGGATCCTTCTACCAGTTTGGCTTTGGTGTGACCATATTTTAGAGCCAGCTGTAAGCACTCAGTTCCAAAGTCCAAGTCATAGTCACTACACTGGTAAAGAAGGAGAAAAAAAAAAAAAAAAAAAAAAAACATGAGTTAGCACGCTAAAATACCATTTTAAATAAAAATAAAACTTTTGTTTCATAATCATAAGTAAGAAAACCCACTTTTGCTGAGTCAGGTCTGACTCATAGAGACCCTAGTAGTCACAGTAGAACAGCCCCATAGAGTTTCCCAGGAGCACCTAGCAGACTTCAACTGCCAATCTTTTGGTTAGCAGACATAGCACTTAACCCACTATACCACCAGAGTTTCCATAAGTAAGAAAAGATTGGCCTAAATAATCCACAAATGATTTAAGCAGATTATTATACAATAATCTGTCCTAGAATCAAAATAAATACATAAATAAGGGTGCTATTTTTAACAAAACTCTTCACAACAATTATACAAGAATTTTAGCTTTCTCAATAGTTTCAGATGTCTGATAAATATAACACTTTATTCACTTTGCAAATAAGTCAGTTTGCCAAAGGCCAAGTGCCGTCGAGTCGGATCCGACTATAAAATATAACGCTTTATTCCCTTTGCAAATAAGTCAGTTTATGTCTGATAAATATAACACTTTATTCCCTTTGCAAATAAGTTAGTTTATAAATTGCCTGAAGGCATGGCTGATTGTTGTTGTATCAGAACTCTTAACTAATTAAATAGATGTGACTATAAAGCACAAATTTCTTATCTATTTAATACCAAGATACACCAAGGTCATAATTATCTTACTCATTTAACATTTACAATATCAACATACCGTTATTGAAGGATTTATATTTTGACATTTTAATTCTACATATGGAAACTACCCAAACTTTCATTGTGAGAAAAATTTAAAAGTCACTCACAGTTTTAGTAGAATATAACATTTTAAAGCCTTGTAGGCAGAATCATCAAAATGACTAAACAAAAGAGGCAGGGCTAAGATGGCAGACTATCCACTAACAACTAACAACTAAGGCCTTGAAAAAGAACAGAACAAATAAATAGGACATTCTAGGTGCCCCGGGATCAGGCAGAAAGCTGAGAGATTGGGCTGAGAAACAGGAAGGGGAAGAACTGTCTTTGTCAGAAGCAGACTGGCAGCCACAGAGGGGTCCACTTCTGCTGGCATGAGAGCACAGCAGCAGCACAGGAGCAGAGCCCATCTTTCTCTGCTGAGAAGTGGAGCTTGGGACGGTTGCACCTGAGAGCACTGCTGGAGCCAGCAGCCACGCCAAGGCAGTGACACCCAAATGGAACATGTCTTTCTCAGTTGGGAAGCATGCTAAGGATGGTTATGCCTAAAACACATAGTAGCAGCTGACAGCCAAGTACAGAAGCATCCTTCCCCCTCCCTTGTCTGAGCTACGGCTGAGGCTAAATCCTTGTACACTATATGGGCCAGGAGTAGGATACCGTATGTGTGTGCCCTGAGTTCTTCTGGCAGACTCAGAGGGTGAAACAAAGGGAAGGTAGAAGACAAGTTCCACTGGCTTCCTTGAGCTACAGACTGATGCACTGTACCTAGAGCCATAGAAAACTTCCACGAGAGCATCACAAACCAAGAACTCATGAACCATCATGGCTCAGACTTTTCCTACACACTGATTTTTCTCCCTTTCCCCAGCCTTTATTCCACCCCTTCTCTGCTCTATATTGGACTCTAAATGCTGGTGCACTACCTGGGCCAGAAGTGGGACATTTTATGTGTGTGCCAAGAGCTTTTCTCCTGGACTTGGAGAAACAAAAAAGGAAGGTTGGAGGAAGATTTCTGCCAGCTCCCCTGAGCCAGTAATTCCAGTTACTTTTCCTAGTGCAATCACCACTCCACCATATGATGACAGGCCATCAGAATTATTGAAGATTCAGTAATCACTCCAGCACAAATGACTAGACAACTTGTAGAAACCAAATTAAAATATATGCATATAAATTAGATCGGATCCAACCCAACGGCACTTGGCTTGGCATATAAGTTAAATCACAATAACCTAACAAATCACAACAGCATTCTGATCACTCAGAGACAACAATCAGTTTCTAATCACTTCAAGAAGCAGACTACCATGGCTTCAGAAAACTCATCCCCAAAAAAGAATTTAAAAATCTCCCAGATTAAGAAATCTTTCTGCAATTATCAGAGCTAGAATACATAAGCCTTATGTACAAAGCCCTCCAAGAAATCAGGATAGGGATTAAGCAAAGTGATGCACAATGAAATGAAAAATTAAACAAGCTACAAGAACTGCTAGAGTAACAACAATCGGACATTTGGCATATTTACAATAAAGTCACAGTTACACGATTCATTAGACAGTCAAAGGAGAAGGATTAAGGCTTGGAATGCAGAGTTAACAAGACTGAAATTAAGCATCTGACACCAATATTTGTGAGGAAAAATCAGATAAAAGAATTTAAAAACTGAAGAATCACTAAAAGTTATGTGGGATCTATCAAGAGGAACAATTTACAATGACTGGAGTATCAAAACAGGGAGAGATAACAGAAAATACAGAGACATTTTTTGAATATTTGCTGACAGAAAATTTCCCTGTTATCATGAAAAAAGAGAAGATACCTAAGATGTTCACTGAACTCCACAAAAGGGACATCTCAAAAGAAAGATACCAAAACATATTATGATCAAACTTCACAAGACAAAAGATAAGGAGATGCTTTTAAAGGCAGCTGCTAGGCTCAAACCAAAACTAACTTACACAAGAGTACCATTAAGATTGAGCTCTGATTATTCAGTGGAAACCGTGTTGGCAGGAAGACAATGGGATAACATATACAAACCCTTGAAGGAAAAAACTTCCAACCAAGAATTACATATCCTGAAAAATTATATTTCAAATACTATGGTGAAATTAGGACATACCCAGATAAACAGAAGTTTAGACAATTTGCAAACATCAAACCAAAATTACAAGAAATACTTTGATTGGAAAATCACTGACATCAGGCAAATACTCAAGGATGCAATTTAGGACACAGCATCCAGAATCAAACTTGGATAGGGAATCCACAAAGCTCAATCAAAGTTAAAATATTAAAAATACAAAAACAGAGATCTCAGTGTGTTAATTATGACAACATTATACTAAACAGAGGGACAACTTCATGTATTCATAAAACTTCCAGAAGGAGAGGAAGTCAAGGGGTTATAAAGAAGCTACAGAGTGGTTTAAACTTAGAACATTCTGAGGGAATAGCTGCAAAGCAAACTAACAATACTACAAATACTACACACCAAAACAAGAAACACAGTCTAGAAGTCTCAACAGATATAAAACCAACATTGAAAAGGATGAAAAGAAAACCCATAAAGAAAAATGACTCAGAACAGAATATTAAGTGGAAGAAAGAAACTGTGAACAACACACACAGAAAGGCACCAAAGTAACAGAATTAAATTCATATCTATCAGTAGTTACACTGAATGTAAATACGTTAAACACATCGATAAAGAGACAAATAAAAAAACACAATCCGTCTATATAAATTGCTTACAAGAAACACACCTTAGACTCAAAGATATGAACAAATTGAAACTCAAATGATATAAAAATATATACCAAGCTAACAACATGCAAAATAGATCAGGAGTGGCAATATTAAAAAATAGCAGGTAAAATAGACTTTAAAGAAAAATCCACCATCATATACAAGGATGGTCACTATTGCTTAAAGGGTCAATACCTCGGGAAGACATAACAATATTAAATATTTATGTTCCCAAGAATAGAGGTTCTATATACACTGAATGAATGCTGACAGCATTGAAAAGTGAGATAGACAGCTTCACAATAATAGTAGAGGATTTCAACATATTACCTTCAATAATGGACACAACATCCAGACCGAAACTCAACAAAGATATGAATGACATTATTGTGACAATCAACCAATTCAACTTCATAGACATATACTGAGCTCTCCATCCAATCACAAACAAGCATAACTTTTTTTACAATGCTCATCAAATATTCTCCAGAATACACTATGTATTAGACCATAAAGCAAGTGTCAACAAAATCCAAAGCACTGAAATACTACAAAGCACTTTCTCACCCCATAAAACCACAAAAGTTGAAATCAATAGCAAAAAAGGCATGGATAGAAACTCAAACTCATGGAAACTGAACAATACCTTGCTCAAAAACTTCTGGGTTATAGAAGAAATCAAGGATGCAATAAAGAAATTCATTGAATTGAATGAGATTGAAAACACATCCTACCAGAACCTATGGCGTACAACAAAAGCAATGCTCGAAATCAATTTATCTCCATAAATGCAAACATCCAAAATCAGGAAAGGGCCCAAATCAAAGAATTAACCCTATCACTCAAACAAGTAGAAAGACAGCAACAAAAGAACCCCCTTGGGTACCAGGAGAAAACAGGTAATATTAATTAAAGCAGAACTAATTGAATTAGAAACAGAGAAACAATTGAAATAATTACCAAGGCTGGCATTAATCCAAAAAACACAAAATAGTAAATGTTATGGATGTTGTGGAGAGATTTGAAATCCTGTGACAGCTGGAGGGAATGTAAAATGGTATAACCACTTTAGAAACTGATTTGGTGCTTTCTTAAAAAGGTAGAAATACAAATAGCATGTGATCTAGCAATCCCATTTCTTGGAATATATATTCTACAAAACAAGGGCTGTCACTCAGTTGCCTGCATACCAGTGTTTGTTGTAGCAATAGCAAAAAGATGGAATCAACCTAGATGCCCACCAACAGATGAACGGATAAATAAACTATGGGATATTCACACAATAGGATACTATGCAATAATATAGAATAATGATGGTCTTACAAAACATCTCATAACATGAATTCATCTGGAATATATTAAGCTGAGTAAAACTAGTCAGTTGCTAAAGGACAAATATTGTATGAGACCACTATTATAAGGACTTAAGAGAAAGTTTAAGCACAGAAGAAAATAATCTTTGATGGTTACAAGAGTGGAAAGGGAAGGAGAGGAGTATTCATAGAATAGACAGGAATTGGGTTAGGTAAAATGAGTAACAGAACACAGTAGAAAGGAGATTAGCACAACTAGACCTACACTGAAAGCTATAAGGTTTTTTAAATGCAACTCAACAATCTGGAGGACAGAATAGCAAGGACAGGAGTCTTGGGACCACAGTTTCAGAGGACATCTAGGCTAATTACCATAACTTTTTTTAAGAAAATGTTCTGCATCCCACTTTGGTGAGTATCACCTGGAGTCTTAAAATCTAGCAAGTAGCCATCTAAGTAATATCAATTGGTCCCAATACACCTGGAGCAGTGATGAATGAGCCCAGCAGACAGAAGGTACCATATGGTCCAGAGACTACAGCAAGATGAGATCAGAAGAACTACACGTTGCCCAGCCACCACCAATGACTGCCCTGACAAAGAATACAAGGTGAAGTCCCTGATGTAGTGGGAAAAAACTGGGTATGCAGAATTAGAACACTATTAAAAGATCACAGTTGATGGTCCATCATACTGGAGAGTCCCCTGAAGGCATGGTCCCCAGATTCTCTCTTAGCCCAGAGCTGAAAGCAGTAACAAAGCTAACTCTTCAGACATAGCTTGGACTGGACTATAAGACATAAAGTAATGCTGGCGAAGAATGTGATTCTTAGCTTAGATGTATACATAAGGCTGTCTGAGTAGCTCTTGTCCAGAGGTGAGATGAGAGGGTGAAGGTAGACAGGAGTTGGCTGAATGGATACAGGAAGTATGGGGTGGAGAGGAGGTGTGTGATTGTCAGGTGAGTGGTGGTGAGGAGTAGTTACAGTTGCATCACGGTGTGGTGAGTAGTTTCATAT
Source organism: Heterohyrax brucei (assembly GCA_028571685.1). NCBI lineage: Eukaryota > Metazoa > Chordata > Mammalia > Hyracoidea > Procaviidae > Heterohyrax > Heterohyrax brucei. The sequence continues at coordinate 81,263,929 of CM053147.1, forward strand.
GGCAAATCGATTTAAGTTGTAAACTTTTACTTAAACTGCAATACAATATTTAAAACAGGAAAATTACCAGTGAAATTGGAAGAATAATGACAGAAAGGAATTTTTTTCAAATTACAAATACAACATACTTTTCTGAATTGTGACTATTAACAATAAATTACATATTTTGAAAAGTATTTTTAAAAGTGTACATATTTAAAATCTTTTTTAATATATGTGTATTGCTTTTCTCTTTCATCCACACTGTAACAAAGCTATGTGAACATTCATCGTCAAAGATAAGACACAACAGTTTATGATAAATTTCTCTACACTGTTTAGCCCTTCTCCATGGATCACCACTGGACAGGTAATCTCCTTCCCTGCACTTTTAACTATATCATCCACTGCATTATGCTGCAGTAGACTCACCCTGATTAATTCATCTGCTCCACACTTCTTAACTCTGAAGGAATACCAGTTGCCTTGCAACACTCTTGAGTGGTACCCAACCCTTTTCCCAACCACCACTTACTATGGGAATTGAAGGCAGGGCAAACATTTCAGATTCGCACTCCTCTCTTCCATACAAAAGTCACTATGCTTCTCAAATTCATGCCATCTGTCAAAAATTGTCCACCTTTCTTTCCTGAATGCTACTGTCTCTCTCAGAGGCTCTACAGTATTACCACTACCCATTGCTGTTGAGTTGATTCCAACTCATAGTGACCCTACAGAACAGAGTAGAACTGCCTCACAGTTTCCAAGGATGACTGTACTTTTGGCTAGCATCAAGCTCCTAACCACATGGAAAAGTCTTCCTATTTACCCCATCTAATGGCATTATACTGACTGAATTCAAGGTCCATGTAACAGGACAGAGCTCTTCAAATGCTCTAGCAGTTTCTTGAACTTTACCTTTACTTGAACAACTAATTGCCATAATCACACCTGAATGCTGACTTGACTTCTGTTGTGTGGCTTCTGCCAAGTGTTGTACTTAACAGCTCAGTCTCTGGCCAGCACCGCAGTCCATCACTACTCTGACTCTCATCTCACCTTATGCTTGTTCTTTGACCATTTTCTTAAACTGTCCTTATCAGCCAGAAGACTATGGTTAATACCATGAAGAGTTTTGTTACTTTTACCTAAGCATCTTGCAACACTGGCCATCCACTAGATCTCCTTTACAAACCCCAACCACAAATCAACCATAATTTGCTGTCCTATTTTCATTTTTAGTTCACATTCTTATCAGTTATACATGTACATGATTTAAATAACCAAATACCCCAGTAAGATTTATTTTAAAAAAAGTTCACCCTATCCCTTGTGCCCCATTTTGACTTATCCAGACACAGTCATTAACTATTCTAACTTACTAGGCTAGTGGTTATCTCTATGTGTATCAATCAACTTGCTAAATAAAGACCAAGCACAAAATACCAGCAACATCTAGCAATAAACTATTATTGGTCACTCACACAGCTGCAGAGTAGCTGAGATGACTGCTTCAAGCTGCAAGTTTGTGGACTGGCTATGGCAGCTTTGACTCACGTGTCACAGTCTGAGGTCCAGGGGTGGGAGCAGCAACAAACCAGGGTATCATTTTCTACAGCTGTGGTAGAAGCATTAGGGAGTCAGTCCAACAGGGCAAGCACATTTTAAGCTCCCACCTGTATCACATCTGTAAAATCCCATTGTTTAAAGCTTGTAAGGGGGCCAAATTCAGAGTCAAGGAGCAAGGAACTATACTCCACCCACTACGAGGCTATGCCAAGGCTGTGGAATGATATGACTGACACTTCAGAGGACTGAAGAATCAGGATCATTCAGTTCCCCTACTACGCTGTATTCTGACGAACATGTTTGGGATGCTGCTTCTTTTTTACTGGTTTAGGAATTTGTCCTAAACTGTGTGTTTTGTGCTAGGAGGATTGCTTCAGGATGTTCACTGAGGAATCGCTAGGGTTAATGTTTTTAGTCTTTCTCTTGAATTGAGCAGATTCCTCGAACAAAACTCTTCTGCTCTCCAACGAGGAGGGAAAGCCAACATTCCAGGTTTCTGGCTGCTGAGTGAAAGACGGTGCTGTGGGCTTCCCTATTGTTTTCAGCAAGTAGCTGTTTCTGGCAAAGTCTTCAGGTTCTCAACTACACCCAGTCTTCTCCCAGGCCCTGGGCAGTGCTTCACACCCACCCACTCCAGAGGGTAGATAGAAGATAGCCAGTACATAGCGTAGCAAATGCCCTTTAGAGACACGGCTGCTTTTTAAACATCTTTCAACAAACTCTATTTCCTACTCCCTTCAGTCATATTTCAGAGCTACCTGGTCCTACCAGATCCTGAACACTGTGAGACTTCTAGTATAGGCAATTTTAATCTTTTCTTTCCCTACTACTGAGGTACAACTTATCCCTCTCAGGTCAGCTAAGTCAGTTACTACTCATTCATCTCATTACTAGCCTCTCATTTTTATTTCTTTGCTTTTGCTGTTATCACTGCTATTTTCTTTCTTCTTTTGGATGTATCTTGTTTTTAATCCATTTCCAGTGGTTTTTAATAAGGTTTAGAGAGTGAGAAAAATTATGTAACTTCTCAGTTCTGTTATTTTTACCCAGAAACAAGAATCTGTGCATTTGATAAATATTCCAAAGTGTCTTCCACAAAGGTAGTTGTGATTCATATTTACAAGGATGTGGCAGAGCTGTTACAATAAGGTAAATGAACAGAATTCAAAGGGATGAGAAACCTCTGAAATTATTTTGTACATAATGTGGTTGTTTTTCTGGAAATGGATTCTACAATTTTTATAGGTTCTATAACAAAAAAAAACAGGAACAATTGTTTTATGGTAATCATGTAATATCATTCACAGTGTTATTTCTGCAAGGCAGCCTGGGAAGTTTGCCCAACAAAGAACAATATATACATTAGAGTAAAACTAAATCAAAGGCATGCATGCACAAGTTTCTCACTCTGCAGTTTCAGATCCCGAGTCAGAATGTTTCAAGTAGAAACAAAATAGGCTGTCTTACAATTGGGTAAACAATGAACACCTGCATTCAATTTATCTTCCAAAAATCAAACTTGAAGCATTTTGCATACATTTACATTGTTTCAATTATGCAATGCATTATAGAATCGCCTGGGAGACAGGTATCCAAGAAGCTTTGTTCTCATATCAGATCACTGGACGAGTAAACAGTCTCTAAGTCTACAGTAGGTAGATAATATAGATACAACCATCTCTTCAAAAAAACAAAGTACAAATGATCTAAGGACAAGATTTATTATTCAAGTTCAAGCCATTCCATAAATTTACATGGAATTTGATTCACAAGAGGCTTTTAAATTCCTGTCAACTAAAACTCAAAAAACATACTAGTTTATTCAAATTTTTACCAGCTCTACCCTACTAAAATCCATAGCGGACTCAGAGGCTAACACCATCTATTATCTCAGTTAAGCATTACCTAAGTGATGTTTATTTTTCTACAGCCAAATAATCTAGGGGAAGAAAAAACATGGGAGAAGAATTCACCAGTAACTCTTAAAACTGCATAAAATTTAGCGATTTCTGTTGACCTTTACAAACAAATACCATCAAGCACTATGAAAAACCAATAATTTCACTGGAAGGTTTTACCCTTCAGCCTGTTATATCTTCTTTTGAGAAAAGTAAACTGATAAAACAAAATTAGGCAATAAAAGTAAGGTGAAATCAAGAGATGGCACAGAAACAATCAATAAATAACTAAGCTCACATGGTAGTTGAGTAGAAGTATCACATGTGATATGTCCAACTTCAAAGCAAAGGATTAAAGGAAAAAACTGAAACTCTGTATCAATATTCAACTCCACAGAATAGAATAAAACACTTTAAATCCATTCAAGAGGAACTGTAACAAGTCTGCTGCCATAATTTCATCAAGAGCTGTTGAGGATCTGAACTGAGACCGGAAAATACAAATAAGTAAGGGCCCAGGTATAGAAATTGCTTCAGTACCAACAGGACCTGGTGTTATTACTAATCAAGTTGAAAGATGTAGAAAGAAGGCAGGTACATTGGTTAGACTAATAAATATGTTAAATTTAAGTCACCTGCAGGAGAATTAGAAAAATTTTAGTGGGCTCTTAAAAATAAAATGCAGATATTTATCAGAAACATACAAAAAAGAAGGATCAGAAAAATCAAAGAACACTTGCCAAAAGCCATGTGCTGTTGAACTTACCTATTTATTAAACAAATACTTATGGATAATTTTTCAGACAAGAAATGAGTACAGTAGAGGAAAATTATAAAAGCCAGTGTAACCCAGGGAGACCCTTCCATAACTGAGGTCTGTGCACAGAGGAGGGGAACTGAAGGAGAACACCAGTGACTTCATGACATCAGCTCCTCAGTGCCATGAGCACTGACATTCTTTTAAAAGAGAAACAAAACTTCTCAAGAAATTTTTAAAGGTAGATGATTCTATAGAAAATACTTGTAAAGTACCTCAAAATCTCCATAAAATGTTTCTGCTGACCATGCAAAGGACAGATGTGGCAAACTATGGCCCATGAGACAAATCTGTTCACTGCCTGTATGGGAAAGTACAGTTGTATTGGAAGACAGCCACACTCCTTCATTTATGCATTGTCCATGGCTGCTTTCATGACACCATGGCAGACATGAACAGCTGTAACCAAGACCTTACGGCTAACAAAACCAAAAACCAGATACTATCATCTCTTCAAAAAAACAAAATACAAATGATCTAAGTACAAGATTTATTCTTTGAGTCTAAGCCATTCACGCCATACTATCTGGCCTAAACTTTAGAGTAAAAGATTGCCAACTCCTGCTATAACAAGTTATGATAGTGACTAATTTTGATTTTTATCCAGTTAACCATGAAGTGGTAAATTGGAGAAGTCTTTGGACATCCAAGGTCCAGAGGTGTCACAACCTTAGATAAATAATGACAAATGGATCTGTGATTCACAACTTGGCAATTCAATGGCAGGAATATTAATATTGTTGTCATCATAAGCCCCATCCAAAAAGACACAAAAGTGGCATAATAGTTTAACCTTGGAAAAAGAAATTCCTAAAAAAAGAAAAAAAAACAACTATAAATGGATGTAACTAAGTCAACCAACAAAAGCAGAATATGAACCGCAGTTTTAACATCAACATTAAATTTCTGAATTTAGTTGTTCTAAAGTTACATACAAGGTCCAACAATTAAGTACGTGAACTCAATTGTTTAATGTGCTACACATACCTCATCACTGAATATCACAATGGTCACCTTCGAAGTGCTTCCTTGGAAAGCTGCACCCATGCCAGCACCTAGTCCACCCTTCAAGCAATTTTGGAACTCTTTCTGGAATAGCCATTGCGCACGGTGGCAAGGTGGCAAGTTCTCGAACTTAATTGTCTAGCTGTCTGTGAGGGAGTTGTTGGCCAGTAAACCAATAACTGTATTAGAACACCCACCCTACTCACTTGATCTAGTCCCCAGTGACTTTTTTCTTCACCTGAACATAAAGGAAATATTGAAAGAAAGACATTCTGATGACAGTCAGAACATCAAGAGTAATATACAACAGCTCTGGTGGCCTTTCCAGAAACAAGAGTGCCAAAAATGCTCTGAAGGGTGGACTAGACACTGGCATCGGTGCATAGTTTTCCAAGAGGAGTACTTCGAAGGTGACTACAGTGGTATTCAGCAACGAGGTACATAGGAATTTTTCCAGGATGATGTCGCGTGAACTTCATTGTCAGACTTCATTGTCATACATAGCATCCTGGTGATGTGGTGGTTAACAGCATGGCTGCTAACGAAATACAAATGCTGTGGAGTTCTACTCTATCCTACCAGGGTCTGAAAATTAAGTTCAGGAACTCATCCTAGAAAAAGTGCTACATACACCTCAAAAAGCTATGCACCTACACCAATGTCTAGTCCAGCCTTCAAAACAATTTTGGAATTCTGTTTCTGGAATGGCCATCATAGCTGTCATGCATTACCCTTGATGCCCTGAATGTCATCAAAATGTCTCTATTTCAACATTTCCTTTATCTTTGGGTAAATAAAAAAGTCATTGAAGGCTAGATCAGGTGAAGAGGGAGGGTGTTCCAATACTGTTATTTGGTTATTGGCTAAAAACTTCCTCAAAGTCAATCAGGTTCCCAAACTTACCATCATGCCACCATGCACAATGACCTTGCCAGAAGGAGTTCCAAAATTGCTTTCAAGGTTGGACTAGGCAACGGCACTGGTACATAGCTTCCCAAGGGGAGTATTTTGAAGGTGACCATAGTGACATTCAGCAATAAGGTATGTAGCACTTAGAACAATTAAGTTCATGGAGTTAATTATCAGACCTCATAAAAGGTGGCTATGAGTGGGGATCAACTTGATGGCAACAGGTTTTTTCTGGTTTTGTTTTTGTTTTTTAATAGTTATGTAAAATAATCTTGTCTTAGGGAAAGTACCTTGATCAACTAAGGAGTAATGGGACAGAATGTGGAAAACCTGCTGGCATAGTGGTTAAGAGCTATATCTACCAAGCAAAAGGCTGGCAGTTCAAATCCACCAGGCACTCCTTGGAAACAGTATGGGCAGTTCTACACCACCTATGCGGTCTCAACAAGTTGGAATTGACTTGATGGCAACAGGATTTGGGGGTAGGAGACATGATGCAATGCAATATACTCCCAGCTATCTCCAAAAACTAATATGTATATATAAGTGCATCTATGTACCATAACACCAAAATGGCAAAATAATCAACACTGGTAAAGGGCGAAGCTAGACACAGAGCAACTAGAAGTTTTCCATATTATCTTTGCAATTTTTCTCTATGCTTGAAATTACTTCAAAATAAAAGGTTACAAAAAGAAATTCCACAAGTGGATTATGTTCAACATATATCATAACAATTATAATGGAGATAACTTGAGAAATAAATTGTTGACTCAAGACTGCAATACATATTGTCATGTTGTATGTAATTCCATTCTGTCATTAACAATAGTGCTGAAACAACTGGTGGCCTCTCAGCCATCTAGAACTTTCTGGCCCATAAGAATCTAACAATGCAGTAGCCAAGGTCAAAATGATGGTTCATTTCATCGTAATATACTGACACAAAATCATTTGGCAACTAACTGAAAATCAACTCAAACTAGCTTAAGCAAATAGAGGAAACGACTAAAAGATGATTTGTGCAATGTTTTCACAACAAGAACAATGACGAAACAGAGCTTCCAGAACTGAACCATGGAGTAAACAAAAAGAAGCGAAATAATTATCTGCCTCTGTCTGTCATCCTGATCTGTCTGCATACCTTCATCCATCTTTGACTGCACACTGGCTCCCTCAGCTAATCAGGCCATATATTATCACACATGTTTATCAAGAGCACTGAAGACTTATGTGTTACCCCAAAAGAGAAGGTGCCCTTTTTCTCTTATGTCATTTTCAAAATTAAAGGAAAGGACCAATCAATCCTGGTGTTACAAGGTTAATCAGCCTGACCAATTACAATCAATTGTCAAGGTCAGCTGCACAGAATAGTTGCTTCTGTTTTAAATAAGTGGAGAGTAGAAAGCTAGGGAAGCAGAGAGAGGTGTGTGCGAGTGTAGAACTCTAGGAATTAAGAAGTCAAACAACAGCAATCTGAAATAGTACACATGAGAACAACATTGAACTGCCAAGCACTGCAACCATAGCCCTGAATAGTGCAATTATTAGGAGCTCAGCTGCTGACCAAAAGGACAGCAGTCTGAATCCCTCAGCTGTTCCTTGGAAACCCTAGAGGGCAGTTCTACTCTGTCCTATAGGGTACCTACAAGTCAGAATCAACTCTGCAGCAACAGGTTTGGTTTAGGGTTTCATTCCACAGTGACAGGAACAACTCTGTGAACCCACTGTTCTGTTGGAGAAAACAAAAACACTATTTCTGACAGTCTAAAGTGAGTACCTATTTGTTTGTTTGTTTTTTTTAATAAGTTACATAAAATTTAAATTAAGTTCAGTACAAGCAGTAAAAACTACAACAACATGCTTTACACCCCAGTCAGATGGTATGTTTGGTCAATGATTATGTTTGGTCAGGGTGGGCACCTTGTAACATTCAGACTGATTAGTTGTTCAAATTACTTTCTCCTCTTTTGCACTAAAAACAGCCTTGCTGACCTACTCTTTTTACTAATGTTTAGTATCTTTTGCTTTCTCCCCAGATTTCACATTATATTTTCAAATCTTACTGCACATCTTTCACTTGGCAATCTGGTTCACCTGGTATCAACTCTTGACTACAACTTTGTCTTTGAAATTCTGTTTCTACATATCTGTGAAATTCTACAGCTCCTTTGCTCAGCAAACACCATTTCCTTGTTATCTACAGTCTGTTTCCTTTGATCATGACATAAGTCATAACCAAGGGAGTGGGAATTAAACCAACACTATTGCAACCAAGGTAAACAGAAACCAAAATGAAGCTGGCATAACTGTACTAGTGTAGAGAAAATAGACTTTCAGGCAGAGCTTTACTAAAGACAAGGAGGGCCACTGAATATGACAAAAGATTGAGTTGATCTGGAAGCCAGAAAATTTTAAAACTTGTGCCTTAGTTCTCTGATGCTGCTGTAACAAAAATATTACAAGAGGATGGCTCCAATGAATAGAAAGTTATTCTCTCTGTCTATTCACTGGAGCCATCCTCTTGTGAGGACTGATGGACCACAAGTGCTACAGACTCCAGCAAAGCAAGGCCAGGACAACAAGACGGTGCCTGGCTACCGTCACTGAGTTCTGACACAGACCACAGTTAATAATGGAGGGTCCCTAAAGGACCCATGTAAACGGAAGACTGTATCAGCTTGTGACCAGGAGAACCAGATGGTGCCCAGCCACCACCAGTGACAGCCATGACGGGGCACACAGTGCTGAGCCCCTGTGCCAGCATAAGAACAACAGAGGTGCAGCTGAAGAACTCTGCTAAAAGACCACCACTGATGGTCTTACAGCCTGGCGGATGCCCTGGGAGCACGGCCCCTAGAACCGCTGCTGTCCCTGTCTAGAAAACACTACTGAGGTCAAATCTCTGGACAAAAATGGACTAGACTTGGGGACACAATGTGACCACATGGTGTGTGTACTTTATGATTCTATGCATTTATAGGAGGTTGTCCTACTAGTCTCTTTCTAGATGGGAGAAAAAGGGTAGAAAGGAGGGACCAGGAGATTGTTAAGAGGATATGACAAGTACAAAATGAAAAGGAGTACTGTGCTGTCACAGGAGAGCAGAAGAGCTGTAGAGAGGCGGGGATGCAAAATTTATTTGGATTGTATGCTTTTGTTTAATCACACACACACACACACACACAAAGAAGGATCCCAGACACAGTTGTAGGGAGGAAAAAAAAATCTAACTTAAAAGAAAAAAAAAAAAAGAAAGAAACTTACAGCCCTAACACTCTTAGTTCAGTAACGAAGTCACTCCTAAGGTTCACCCTTTAGCCAAAGATTAGAAGGCTCATAAAACAAAATAATACTAAAAGGACACACCAGCCCAGAGAAAAGTATGAGAATTCATGAGGGGAGAGGAAAGCTGGTAACAGGGAACTTAAGATTGAGAAGAAGAAGAGTGTTGACCTGCCATGGGGCTGGAAGCCAATGTCACCAAACCATATGTGCACTGTCTAAGAAGAAGCTAGCTTGTTCTGTAAACCATCTTAATTATAATTAAAACAAATGAGGAAAAAAATCACCAAACATTCAGAAATTTAAAAGTACATGTCTAAATGCAATAGGGGTCCAAAAAGAAACTGTAATGGAAACTTTTTTTTTTTTAAAAAAGGGGCAATGTTTAGAAGTAAATGATTAATGAAAACCTTCTTAATATTTGACACTGAGATAAAAGTTAAGCTTTTTTAGTAGAATAAGGCTGAAGAGGAAATAAAAATAACAAAGGCAAGAATAGACACTTATAAATTAGACAAAATTTTTAGTGAAAACATTAACAAAATTGGTTCTTTTAAAGGTCTGAAGAAATTGATAAGTATCTGTGCCCTAGTTAGAGATGTAAAAGAAATGTACAGCAATAAGAGCACAGTATAACATATCATCGAATTTGAAAGCTGGATAATATCCTATAGATGCATAGAACCATAAAGTGCATCCAATATTTGGTCACTCTGCATCACCAAATCCAATCCATTCATGTCCAAAGAGGGGATCTTCGTTATGATTTATGGGCAATGGCAGCATCAGGGCCGGAGCCATGCTCCCAGGGGACCCTCGAAGCTTCTGGACCATCAACTGTGGTCTTTCAGTGGAGACCTCAGGGTGTATCCTGTTGACCTCTGGCTGGAGAAAGGAGAGTGGGTGGAGAGGAGCAGAAAGGAGGCTGTTGGGAGGATGAGACATGTATGGAGCAGAGAGGAATAGTGTGCTGTCACCGGACAGGGAGAGCAGTGGAAGCTGCATATAGGTGGGCATGGAAATTTATATGGGAATGTACATTTTCACTCAGTCATAATTAAAAAAAAAAAAAAATTGAAAGCTGGTTAAAATCATAAAAATCCTAGAAAAACAAATTACCAAAACTTACACAGAAAGAGACAGAAAATACAGAGTTGTTAAAACCACTGCTATTATTGTTGTTCTTAGGTACCATGAGGTTGATTCTGACTCATAGTGACTCTACAAGTATGTATGTCAGAACAAAATACTGCCTGGGCCTGTTCCGTCTTCACAATTATTGTTAGGCTTAAGGACACGGTTTCAGTCAGTGTATCAATCTATTTTATTGAATGTCTCCCTTTTTTTCACTGATCCTCTACTAAGCATGATGTACTACTCCAGGGATTGATCTTTCCAGATAATATACCAACTTATGTGAGACTACCATCCTCACTGATAAGGAACATTCTGGTTGTACTTCTCCAAGATATATGTATATTGCTCTTTTGGCAGTTCACAGTATATTCAAATATCTTTCTCCAACACCATAATTCAAAAACATCAATTCTTTGGTCTTCCTTATTCATCATCCAACTTTCACATGCTTATGAGGCAACTGAAAACACAATGGCTTTTGTCATTAGACACAACTTAGTCTTTAAAGTGACATCTCTGCTTTTCAACACTTTAAAGAGATCTTTCACAGCAAACCTGATGGTGTAGTGATTAAGTGTTACATCTGCTAAACAAAAGGTCAGAAGTTCAAATCCATCATGAGCTCCTTGGAAACTCTATGGGGCAGTTCTACTCTGAACTATAGGGTCGCTATGAGTAGGAATCAACTCTATGGAGGTAGGATTGGGTTGGGGTTTGTTTGCTTTTTATCAGCAGATTTGCCCAGTATAATGAAACTTTTGATTTCTTGACTGCTCCTTGTACAAGTGTTGATTATGGATTCAACTAAAATGAAATCCTTGACAACCTCAATCTTTCCTCTGTTTATCATGAAGCTGGTTATCGGTCCAGTTGTAAAGATTGTTATTTTCTTTATATTGAGGCATAACTTTGTCTTTAGTGACAATGGGTTGAGATTTTGTTTTCCACAACTGTAAAACAAGTGAACAAACAGCCCAAGAGGTCAATGACTTTTATGCTGTCTTCTGTGCACAGGTGGATTCCAACATGGACCAGTAAAGCATGTCACTGGCAAACACCAGTTCCTCTGTGTCATTACACCTGACTTGGGACACTACTAGCCTTTGATCCACTTAGACCTCAATAACAAGACCCTTGTGTTCAAGACACTCTTCTGGACCTTGCCACCTTGAGGGCCAATACTATCTGGTACAGATGGAGGAAGGCAAATAACTTATACACCACTGTTAACAAGACCTAGAGAGTAAGTACATTCTTCTACACCTAATCACTTAGCCTAGTATCCTCAGGTTATCTTCCCATGATATAACAGATCAATTATTACAAAAAAAAAAGACTGAGAACAGCAACTGAAAATGGAACCTTGGGTGGCAGTGAATTTATGTTAATGAAGGTAGAATAACCCAGAAAAAGGTGACAGTGGTTTCATAACTCAAAGAACATAATTAAAAAAAAAAAAAAAAACAGAATGCTATCAATGTCACTAAATTGCCCATGTAGAAATTACTGACCTGGTGTATGTTTTGATGTGCTTATTTTCAACAACACAAAATACTAAAAAAAAAAAAAAAAACTGAAAATTCTGATTTCATCTTTCTCATTTTTTACCTCATGGTGAAAAGTATCTGACACTTCAGGTTTTCAATCTTTGCCAAACTTTATCAGTTTTGCACTCATGATTAGCCAATAATCAAATAAGATACTAAAAAAGTTTCAAAATATTTCAGATATTGGGTGCTTGCCCTGACCTCAAACTTACTTAAAGGAAATGCACAGCCCAAAACCCCTGCAAGGGGTGCCCCAAGTCAGGTATAATGACACAGAGGAACTGGTGTTTACCAATGGCATGCTTTGCTGGTCCATGTTGGAATCCACATGTGTACAATAGTGAGCATAAAAGTCATTGACCTCTTGGACTATTTGTTCACCTGTTTCACAGTTGTGGAAAACAAAAGCTCAACCCCTTGACACTGCAGACAAAGTTATACCTCAATATAAAGAAAATAAAAATCTTCACAACTGGACCAATAAGCAGTATCACGATAAACAGTCGAAAGATTGAGCTTGTCAAGGATTTCATTTAGTTGAATCCATAATCAACACTTGTGCAAGCTGCAGTCAAGAAATCAGAAGTTGCATCAGCCTTGTTTTTATTCTCTCATACCTCCCACCCTTACCCTACTGCTAAACCCATTACTATGAAGTCAATTCTGATTCATAGCTAGCCTGTAAGACAGAGTATAGCTATCCTACAAGTTTCCAAGGACTGGCTGGTGGATTCAAACTGCTACTTTTGGTTGGCAGCTGTCATGGATTCAATTGCATCCACCAAAATTTCTGTCAACTTGGCTAGGCCGTGACTTCTAGTATCACCCTCCATTTTGTCATATCCTATGATTTCCCTAAGTGTGGTAAATCCTTTTTCTATGATTGGTAATGAGGTGGAATTAGTGGAAGTTATGTTAGTTGGAACCGACAGCATGGCAGTGGGTTTGGTTTTTTAGTTTATGTTAATAAGACAAGGCTCAATCTACAAGATTAGATTATGTCTTAAACCAATCTCTTTTGAGATATAAAAGAGAGAAGTGAGCAGAGAGACATGGATACTTCCTTACCATGAAGAAAGCAGCACTAGGACTTCATTATCACCAAGCAAGCAGTGCTAGGAGCTAGACCAGGGGAAGACTGATGATGAAGACCACCCTCCAGAGGCAAGAAAAACAGAAAGCCTTCTCCTGTAGCTGATATCCTGAATTTGGACTTCAGCTTTCTAGACCGAGAGATTAAACCTCCCTTTGCTAAAGCCATTCACTTGTGCTACTTCTGTTACAGCACTACCTCATTACTAAGAAAGCAGCCAAGCTCTTAACCACTGTACCAGCAATGGTCCTAGACTTTGCTGGTTGCACTGTGCTGGGGAAACTAACCTCAAAGCAGTTGTACATCTGATGGTCAGTAGTTTATGACATGAGTAAACTGGCTGGAAAAGGAAGCAGAGTAACAGGTTTCATCTGCATGAATTTCAATGAGAATATTTGCCAGTTGGGAGGGGAAGATAAACCTTGAAGTCTGTGCAGTCCCTTTAAACTAGAGAGCTATGGCAACTAAAACTGAAGTTACAAGGGAACAAAAAGCACAGATTACATATACTGGTAGGGAAAGATAACAGATGAATCACAGAGAAAAGGAGCTAAACTCCTAGAATTAACTCAGATTTCAACAACTTGTCAGTTACCAAGCAAGCACATTTTGCCGACAACCTATGTGTCTTTCCTGAAAACTCTGAGAGTTTTTCTTGCAACCACACGTGCCATTAGGGAACTTCCGTAAATGTTTAACAGTTGTAGAAGCAGTAAGAGTTATCAACAGAGCCAATGATTTCAAAAGTTTCCAGAAAAACTGACGACTTCATGCTCAAAGTTCATGGTCGAACAATATTTTTTATAACAAAGATTAAATACGGTTTAATAAATTATAATATGTATTAAATTTCTTAAAAAACGGGAAGAAAAAAAAGACCTTCAGTGACAGCCCTAAGAATGAACCCGAGGGCTCCTCCCCAACCCCAGCTCTAAGTCCTCTGAAAGAGCTATGTTCCCTCTCAGATTAATCATTACTATTTCCCAGGTGTTGACATTTATTCCCTGCTATTCAATGTAAGCAAATGCACACTGTCTCTCCCAAAGGATTATCATAATATTAAACAGACATCTAACAGGCACAGGCCTAAACTAAGTATAAAAACAGAAAAAGAAACAACTTGCTGATGAGTTTTCATTATCAAAACATCAAGACTAGGTAGCATATGTAGATATTCAAGAAAGAAATCCTCGTTAAAATGTGGATGTCATGGGATCAGTATAGAGGATCTGTCTTCCATGGCTTGTCACTGAGTTACTGTTCCTGTGGGGAGTCCTTAATAGTCATCAAGTCCATTGTGAGCTAAAACTATTTTACTTTGTAGGCACTGGGACCACAAAGGAGCTGAGGCAATATTTCTGAGAAAAACAGTGATTAATCTATATTAATTACATATTAGTAAAGTCTCTGCATGTTCTGTTTTGTGGTTGAAAGAGGGGGATTGAGATGTCAGCACATACCTGACAGATCTTGTCAAATCATGTGACGTTTGCTAAGCTGTAGTGATCCCGACCCCTGCCCCAAAAGTATAACTGAAAAAGACCTCAGGGTGATCACCCCAGAGACTAAAAGCTATCTCTTGCCAATTCAGACGAAGAGCCAAAAGCAGAATAAACTTCCTCCCTCAGGTAATTCCAAATTGGTACCAATTTTGTCTTGTCCCTAAAAACACACATATTACAAAGCTGTTACAGCACTTGACATCAACCAGTGTCATTTGTGGCTATCTTGACGCATATATAAAAAATAAGATAAAAGTTTGAACTTTGAAGTCTTTCAAGGTTAGAGTAGAAATCAGTGTTTGGGTAAGGCATTCAGTTCATTTTTGCCACATTTAAAAATTTTTTTTCCATTTTTCTTAAAACAGTTAAAATATTTAATAGCATCTTTTCCATCATCTGCCTCAAAGTAATAATATTTCTTTCACTATCCAGGAATGAGGAGTTCTCCAACTTACTCCAGGTCAAACTCTGATTACCTTCATGTAGACCTCAACTCTGAGAACACAAGGGAAGGTGGCTGGGATATATTATTGGTAAAAAAGCAAACACTTTTAACACCTTTGTTCAAGGTGCATCCTGTGCCAACCAACAAATGCTAATTCCAAGAGCAAGGCTATGGAAGAAAACCATATGTACTCCCTAGGGTAAAATAGTCCTTAATTTATGCGTTTATTTAAATTAAAAAAAACAATGCCAAAAAAACTCCAAAACATTCCTAAGTCAAGCTGTGGTTTTCACCTTAAAATTTACTTACTAAAAAATCTACCTAAATTTCAATGTAGTCTCTGGGTGGGGACAGGGATGCTCACTTCAGCAATTAAGACACAACACATATTCACTTTACTCTGTATTCAAATGTGTCCCTTCTCATCCACTTATTACAAAACACTAGACCAATTTATCTTAGCCTTAGGCAAAGATAATGTATGGTGGTGAACACGGTCTCTCTTTGCCTAAGGCTAAGATAAATTTTGCATGAAATTTTGTTTTCAGTTATCCATGAAATTCAGATTAGAAGAGATTTCCTGTTTAACTTTTCTTATTATATATAACATTTTTAAAAGCCATACTTTTATTTTGCCTTAGAGGTAAGAAATGCTAATGAA
The DNA here is from genome assembly GCA_028571685.1 of Heterohyrax brucei. NCBI lineage: Eukaryota > Metazoa > Chordata > Mammalia > Hyracoidea > Procaviidae > Heterohyrax > Heterohyrax brucei. The sequence goes on from CM053147.1 coordinate 81,279,776, forward strand.
CCACATGTCCATTCTCTGTAGAATCTTTAGGGGGAAAACCTCTTTCAATTTGTCCAGGATACTTTTAGAGGTTTGGTTTTGTTTTGTTTTAAATAGTTTCTCTTGCTGTTGTTTGTTCTATTACATTATTATATTATTCAGTCTCTTGAAAGTTTAAAAAATTGTGCCCTACTTAATTTCATCCAAAGGATTTACATATTCTGGATGTTTCCTTGGGAAAATACAACACTTAAGCATAGAAAAATCGAAGAAGTTAGACTCCACGAGACCACCAGCCTTGCTTCAGATGTTTTGTAAATTAAAAACATTACATAGCACTAAAGTTAGATTAAATCACAGTACACTTGCAAATGAATTAATAAATTGTTGTACTGTTTACAAGAACCACAGATAAATAGCTGTCTATCCCTAGTTTTCATAATGGAGTATTTTACTACTGTGTTTCAAGAGAACATACAGTGATTTATGGTTGCTTCTAATATGGCAGCCTGAGAAATCAACAAAGAACACAGCACACACTTAGGCTATTGAAGGAATTGTAGACTCTTTAAATATAGCTGTCTAGAAAGCTGGCACACAGCACCTGAACTTAAACTATGAAAACAATTACAACACACTATAACTTCCGGTGGAAACCTTGATGGCATAGTGGTTAAAGTGCTATGTCAGCGAACCAAAACGTCAGCAGGTTGAATCTGCCAGGCACTCCTTGGAAACTCTATGGAGCAGTTCTACACTGTCGTATAGAGTTGTTATGAGTCAGAATCGACTTGACAGTACTGCGTTTGGCTTGGTATTTTTTGGGGGGCTATAAGTTCTACTAAGTCACCTATTGATAACTCTATGGAGAATGGTTCCACCGCAATATATCCAAGGTCGCTACGAGGTGGGGTCAACTCAATGGCCATTTTGTTTTTTTGGTTGTGTTTTTATTTTTTAGTAATACCACCTGTGGTAAATTATGTAAAACAAGAAATCTAGCCATAAATCTTGCTATCCAAAAATGTACATTATATACAACTTTAAAAATTAAAATAACTTTTGTTTTGCTTTTTACATAAACAGCTTTAATTACTGACCCCATGGAAGGGACAGGTCAAGCTCGCATAAGGCACCATGCTGAAACAGAGCACCTGCAAAACATCCAAAAAAAACCACCACCATTGAGACAGGTCCGAATCACAGAGACCCTGTAGGCCAGAATAGAACTGTCCCATAGAGTTTCCAAGGAGCACCTGGTAGATTCGAACTGCCGACCGTTTGGATAGCAGAGGTAGCACTTAACCACTACGCTACCAGGTTTTCCTGTGAAACATCAGGAACTTGTAAAATAATAAGTTCTTTCCCTCAGACGTTACTTCACTGACAGCACTTCTGTCTGTGCCTAAGAAAATGGAAAGCACAAATGAAAAGCATACACCTTAAAGAAGCAGCACATTCTACACTCAGCTAACATTTGACTACAAAAAACAATTAAATATATTTACTACAATTCAAAAAGATATTAAACTATATACATGAAAAATGGACTCCTTTAAAGGTGTACTTCAGCCCATAATCTATAATAACCCACTGCTGTCGAGCTGATTCTGACTTACAGCAACCCTAAAGGACAGAGTGGAACTGCCCCCATAGAGTTTCCCAGGAGCCCCTGTCAATTTGAACTGCTGATCTTCTGGTTGACAAACATAGCTCTTAATCATTATGCTGTCAGGGTTTCCATAATCTGTAATTAATCACAGACAAATATACAATCCTACACACATGCACACAAAATCAGAGATTCTACGGTCACATTAGACCATAAATTACGTATTTTTGTAAGGAACTTTAGTTAACAAGAACAAAATGCCTAAATAAACTGTAGGTCTCATTTTGTTATGACAAAAGATATAAAAAGGAAAAATATCCAGAAATCATGATGTCAACTACAAGTAATACTTCATTAAGCTCTGTGTAGTTTTCAGATTAGTTCAGCTTATAAAATGTTTCACTTGCTTAAAATTTACAATAGTATTTCCTGAATTTACCAGATTGACTAGAAACACTAACTCCAAGTCACTAAGGATCACAGGTAGAGAATCTGAATATTTCATATAATTTTGGCTTTTGTTTTTTATAAGCAGTGACGTCTATAAAACCATATGACCTTTAAAGTTGGCTACGGCATCAGGAAACCCTGGTGGAAGTTTCTATGGCTGCTAATCAAAACTTCAGCAGTTTAAATCCACCAGCCACTCCTAGAAAACTTGAGGGGGCAGTTCTACTCTGTCCTATGGGGTCAGTATGAGTTGGACTTGACAGCAGTAGAGTTTTCTAGGGTTATCAGTTAGAATCAACTCAGCAACAATTGGTTCAGTTTTCCATTCCACATACACACAAAAATTTCAAATTGCCACATGTTAGGATCTATGGAAAGCAACAGGAGTTACCTGTTTGCATTCTTGAAGTTATAAAGCAGATTTTTCCCCCGATTGGCCATCAAGCTGATTCGACCCCATGTGTGTCAGACCAGAACTGTGCTCCCTAGGGTTCCCAATCACTGTGTTGGAAGAAGATCATGAGACCTTTCATCTGAAGCACCTAAGGGTTGACTGGAACTTCTCATCTTGCAGTTAGCAGCAAAACATGTTAACTGTTTCTACCATCCAGGGACACAAGGCACATACTGCTTTTTTTAATTTTGCCAGTCTAAAAGGACCTCATCATCATCCATGCTATTTACATGACACAGCTTAGCAAAAATAAGGTTTTTATTTGTCAGAAGAATATTTAAAACAAGACTGCATTTATCTTGACCTACACTACCGCTCACCGATCTATGCCTTCCTTTCTCTTTCCACTGAATAGTTAAAATAAATAAATAAATAAATGATCTCCAAGTCTATTTCCTGGGCAGTGCAGCACCTGTTAACCAGTGTTGCTAACAGTGACCTACAGAAAACATTCCCTATGCAAGTAAGTTTGGGAAATGCTAGATCAAACAAAGTTTAGCACCTTTAGCATATTTATATGCTTTTCTGGTTTTGCTTCTCTAGAGAATCCAGCTTAATAGAGTCTAGTTGGACTCAGCAACACACACAAATACAGACACTTCATAAAAATCTGAAACACCAGTTTCATGATAGCCATAGTACCTACATAATAATTCTATATTAATTATCTTGATAACTATTTAATAATTAGCATATATTAACAAGTGAATCTTTGATTATATGTTCTAACAATTAGTTTTCAACTCAATCGATCAATGAAGGTGTGTGTTTTATTTTTGCTTTAGTTGAAGTACTACTGTGCCAGAAATAGCTCTTAAATAAAAGCTTAAGCACTCTCCCTATTTAGTCATACAGGAAATTAAACTACCAATGCCCATTAATGTGAAAATTACCATCTTTTCTTCTAAAATATTAATTTGTATAAGAAATGAAATGTGCAGAGGTTATTTCAATCAATCAATCATTTAACAAATATTTATTGAGTATGTGTCAAGTACTGTGCTTGGCACAGAGGGTAACACAGTGAACAAAAGTCCTGCTTTCAAGACTCTTATATTGCAGAGAAAATGAGGTAAGTAAATCAACTACACAATTTTAGATAGAAACCATTACTACTAAAGGTACAGCACATGGAATAGAGACGTGAGAGAAAACTAGCTTAAATAGCACAGATGGAAAGGCTCAACAAGGAGGTAACATTTGAGCTGAGACCTAGAAGGTAAAATTGACAGAATTAAAGGAAAAGAGCTTGGTGCATGTTATGGATTGACTGTGTCTCCCCCAAATCCTAACCCTTACATGTGTTTTTATAATCACATTTGGGAATGGGTATTCTTTTTTATGTTAATTAGAAAGTATTATTATCCATATTATCTGCTGCCAACCAGTCAATTCCAGCTCTAACAGTGATCCTACAGGACAAAGGAGAACTGCCCCCAAAGGATTTCCGAGGAACAGCTGTTTATCTTTTTGCTTAGCAGCCAAGCTCTTAGCCACTGTACAACCAGGGCTCTGAGACAGTGTACAGCATGTCTTAAATCAATTTCTTTTGAGATAAAAAAGAGATTAAACAAGTAAGTAAGCAAGCAGACATGAGGGAAGACTGACAACATGCTACATAAAGATCACCAACAAGAATGAAGGGCATCAAAGACATGAGGAAAGTATGAGCCCTGGAGACAGAAAGGGCCCTCTGCTGACTACCATTGGAATGGGATCAGAAGAAGTAGATGGAACCTGGCCACCAGCAATCACTGCCCCAAAAAAGATCATAACATAGAGTCCTTAACAGTGAGACAAAAACAAGGGTGCAGAACCAGAATTCTATTAAAAGACCACATGTGATGGTCCCACAGACTGGAGAGACCCCTAAAGACATGGCCCCTGAACTCTGTTAGCCCACAGCTGAAACCAATACTGAAGCCAACTTTGGAGACAAAGATTGGACCTAACTAGGAGATATAGAATGACATTGGCAAAGAGTGTGCTTCTTGGCTTAAATAAATACATAAGACTGTCTGAGCAGCTCCTGTCCAGAGGCGAGACGGGAGTTGGCGGAGGGGCAGGGACAAGAGTTGATTGACTAGTTTATTGAACGGATAGGGCAACTACAAGGTGACAGGGTAGGTGTGCTGCCACAGCGGTTTTGTATGCCAAATTGACTGGGATTGTAAACCTTCCCTTAAAGCACAATAAACTACTTTACAAAAAATGGGCAGGAGAAATGAAGAGACACTTCACCAAAGACAACATGCAGGTAGCTAACAGGCACATGAGGAAATGGTTATAATCATTAAACATTAGAGAACTGCAAATCAAAACGACAATGAGATATTACCTCATTGGACATTAGTGGAACTAATTAGAGAATAACAAATGTCGGAGAAGTTGTATGGAGACTGAAACTCTTATGTACTGTTGGTTAGAGTGTAAAATGTACAACCACTATGGAAAAAATATGGCCCCTCCTTAAAAAGCTAGAACAGAAGTATCATACAGTCAGTAATCCTGCTCCCAGAAATATATCCTGGAGAAATAAGAGTAGCCACAGGAATCAAGTTTCTACTGCAATCCCTCCAAGCTCATTAATCGTTTCTTACATAATATATAACTTGCTATTAACCCAACCACTATATTATTTACCCTAAAACATTAGTTTTCATCTCTGAAAGTCCTATTTGGTCTATTCCATATATAATCCAGACATTGTCATATTTGAACAGACATGCCAGTGCAATTCTCTACACAGAATTAACCAGACTCCCTTTGTTAATAAATTCTTCAAAGAAAAAAAAAAGACCACCAAGGAGCCAGAGAATAGACACTGAAGAGACAAAAATCATCTCCCTGATTCAAAAAAAGAAAAAAGTCTTCATTGGGTTGACACCATGAATTCACACATGTAGGTCTAGTCTAACAGTGAAAAAATAAAATTTGTTTGTTAAAGCCACTAATCAGTGGTGTTTCTGTCATAGCAGTGCTATATAACCATTATTGTGTGTCCATTCTGTCTCACAGTGATCTTACAGGACAGAGCAGAACTGCCCCATAGGTTTTCCAATGCTGTAATGTTTGCACAAGCAGACAGCCACCACTCTCTCTCATGGAGTAACCCCTAAGTCCAAACCACAGACCATTCAATCAGTAGATGAGTACTTAACCATTGTACCACCAGTTGATAACTGGTGACAGATAACTGAAACAGTACATTTAAGGAACAGAAATGGGGAGAGTTGGGGACAAAAGCAAAAGCAAATAAGCTTCCTGGACACATTCAAACACTTTGAAGGACAGAACAGAGTAGCTGGGGATGACTGACGAAAAGGACCTTCCCTAGAGCCTACACAGAAATAAAACCTTCCTCTGAAGCTAGTACGTTGAATTCATATTTCCAGCCTCTTGGACTGTGCAAAAACAAATTTGTGCTTGTTAAAGCTATCAACTTGTGGTATTTCTGTTAGAACAGCGCTATATGACAGACATCAAAAGTTATGGCTGACATTATGGCTGCTTGCATATAGGAGTTCAGAAGTGTCACCAGGAGCCAGTGTTCTCTCTCCTGTATGCATATTCCATTCTCAGGCTCCACAAGAAGTTGGAGATGGCTGCAGCAGGGCCAGCAGGTATGTCCTTTCAGGATTATTTCTCCCTTGCTCCTAATAATAGTTCAGTATAAAATCTAAGAATGCAATTACTTTTTTCACATTTCTTTGAAAACATATTATGTTGAGCTCTTCTACCTTTTTATGATGCTTTTTAGAAAACTGCCAATCAGTGAAGTCTAAAGCTATTTTTCTTTCCTCTCTCTCTGTCTGTAGGTAACTTTTTTCCCATAGGTTCCATACAGTGTCTTTAGAATGCGTCTAGATAGGAATTTTATTTTCCCTTTGCTTTTGATTTATTGCACTTCATGAATTTTATGATTCAAAACTTTTTTTTATTAATTCTACAAAATACTTCACCATTATCTTATTGAACAGGAGACCATAGGGCTACAAATGTTTAAGGGCTTGATTACTAAATAAAAGGTTGGCAGTTCGAACTCATCCAGAGTACTGCTGAAGAAAGGCCTGGCGACGTACTTCTAAAAGGTCACAGCCTCGAAAATCCTGTGAAGCTCTGATCTACTCTGAACACTTTGGATCCCCATGAGTTGAAATCTACTCAACTACAACAGTTTTGGTGTCTTATTGAATATTGACTCTACCCTAGTACCACCTCCTATTTTATTGTTCTTCTTTGTGTACAACAGACCTTCTTTTTCTTTCAAGTCTTTTTCACTTTCACAGTTTATTTTTATCTCTTTCAGTGTGCATTGTGGGTAGCTCCTTCAGTTTTCTCATTCATTAATTCTTTAACTCACTCTAATCTTATAAGGATATTTTTCTTTAATTTTAATATTGTATTTTTCCTTTTTATTTCTACTTGGTTTTTTCAAATATGATTGGACTCTCATCTGTGTTTCCCTTTTATCATTTTTAAAAATAGTCTATAATGCTCTAAGTGAAAGTTTACAATCCAGGTCAATCTGCCACACAAACCCTGCATAAACACCACTATACAACCCTAACTGTTCTCCACCCCCCAGCCTATGACAGCATACTCCTCCTTTTCATGATGTACTTCCCATAACCATTCTAACAACTCCTATCACCCTCCACCCTCTCATCAAACCTGGAGAATTTCTTCTCAGACACCCTAATGTATATATTTAAGCCAAGAAGCATATTCCTCTCGAGCATCCTCTATGCCTTATAGTTCAGTCCAATCTTTGTCTGAAAAGTTGGCTTCAGTGATGAATCTAGCTCTGGACTAACAGACAGTCTGGGCATCATGTCCTCAGGGGACCCTCCAGTTTGATGGACCATCAACTCTAGTCTTTATTAAATAGATTTCTAGTTCCACACATCCATTTTTCTCTCACTACATGAGGGATTTTACATTACATTCCCTGTCGGGGGAGTCACCGGTAGTGGCTGAGCATCATCTAGTTCTTCTGGACTCATGCTGATGTAGTCTTTGGATCATATATCACCTTCTGTCACCTGGGCTCATATTTTTCTCATGTCTTTAATGAACTTCATTCTTAGCTGTTCCTGGTGGACTGGGAGCAATTCGTGCTACTTAGATGGCTACCTGCCGGCTTTTAAGCACCCCAGATGCTAATCAAACTATGGTACATATACTCAATGGAACACTATGCAATGATAAAGAAAAATGATACTTTCAGAAAGCTTCTCATAACCTGGTTTCAGTTGGAAGACATGCTGAGTGAAATCAGTCAGCAGCACCAGGATAAATACTATGTGAGACCCGTGCTATAAGGACTTAAAAACAGACTCATGTACAGAAGATAAGACTCTCTGATGGCTAAAAGTGTGAAGAGGGATGAAAAGGGTTGGTCACAGATTAGATAGTTGATAGAAATTTGGTTAGGTGAAAGCAGTTACAGCACAGTAGAAAGTAGACCAACTTAACAGGACTTCACCATAAACTGGAAGCTCTTCTAATCTCAACCAATTACTGCAAAGATAGAGTAGCAGGGGTGGGGGTCTGAGGGCCATGCTCTCAGAGGAAATTGAGGTCAGTTGGCATAACTAGCCTATTGCTAAGAGAGGCTTCTGCACCCCATATTGGTGAGTGGCATCTGGGGTCTTAAAAGCTAGCAAGCTGCCATCTGATGTACACCAAATTGTCCTAATTCATCCAGAACAGATGACGACAGAGAACAATAAAGTTACAAGTTAAAAAGAGCTCAGAAGACAGAGGGACCCGGGTGAATGGGAGATTGCATCAACATATGACCAGGGGAACCAGAGAGTTCCCAGATACCACCAAAGACAGCTGTGATGGGGCACACAATGTTGAGTTCCTGTGGCAACATGACAAAAAAGAGGGGTGCACCTCAAGAACTCTCCTAAAAGACCACAACTGATGGTCTGACAGCCTGCAGGATCCCCTGGGAGCGTGGCTCCTAGACATGCTGCTGCCCCTGACCCAAAAATACTACTGAGGTGAAGTCTTTGGACAAAAATGAACTGGACCTGGGGACACAGTGTGACCATACGCTGTATGTACTTTACGGTTCCATGCATTTACAGAAGGCTGTCCTGCCGGTCTCTTTCTAGATGGGAGAGAAGAGGGTGGAGAGGAGGGGACAGGAACTTGCTAAGAGGATACAAGTATAGAATGAAAAGGAGGAGTGCGCTGTCACTGGGCAAGGAGAACAGAAGGAGCTGCAGGTAGGTGGGTATGCAAAATTGATTTTCATTGTACACTTTTACTTAATCACAATAATAATAATAAAGAACCCCAGATGCCACTCACTAAAGTGGTATACAGAATATTTTCTTTTAAAATAATTAGTTATGCCAACTAGTGTACATGTTCCCTGAAAGCATGGTCCTCAGATTCCAGTCCCTGTTACTCTGTCTTTCACAATGTTGAGCTGTATTGAGAACACCGTTTAGCTTTTGGTGTAGTCCAGTTGTGCTAACCTCCCTCTATTGCGTAGTATCACTTCATTCATCTAACCCAATCCAAACTACTATCTAATCTATGACCACTCCTTTCGCTTCCTCCCCACCTTTGTAGCCAGCAAAGATTATTTTGTTCTGTGTTTAAATATAGTAAGTACTAATAATGGTGGTCTCATACAATATTTATGCTTTTGCACTGATTTTACACAGCACAATATCTTCCAAATGACTCCATGATGTTTTCTAAGATCATCATTGTTCTTTATCATTGCATAGTATTCCATCATGTGCATATACATAGTTTATCCATTCACCCATTGATGGGCTTCTAAGTTGATTCCATCTTTTTGGACAGTGCTGCAATAAACATTGGTGCACATGTATCTCTTCACGTGGCAGCCCTTATTTTTCTAGGATACATTCAAAGAAGTAGGATGGCTAGATCATGTCATATTTCTATTTCCAGCTTTTTAATGAAGTGCCAAACCTATTTCCAAAGTGGTTGTATCACTTCACATTCCCACCAGCAGTGCAGAAGAGTTCTAATCTCTCCAAAACCACTTCAACATTTAATATTTTATGGATTTTTTTTTTTGGGATTAATGCTAGCCTTCTTGGAGTGAGATGGTATTTCATTTTAGTTTTGATTTGCATTTTTTTAACAGCCAATGATCACAAGCACTGCCTCATGTATCTGTTAGCATCCCAGATATCTTCTTTGGTGAACTGCCTATTCATACACTTTGCCCAATTTTTAACTTGGTTATTTGTCTTTTTCTTGTTGAGGTTTTGCAGTATTTTGTTGATTATGGAAACTAGACATGGATTAGATTCACGGTAGCCAAAAATTCTTCCCTGGTCTGTAGTCAGTCTTTTTATTCTTCTGGTGAGGTCTTTGGATAAGTGTAAGTGTTTGATTTTAGGACTTCCCAGTTACCTATTTTCTGTTCTGACGTCTGTGCATTTCTACTAATATTTTGTAGTCTGTCTATGCTGTATATTATGGCCCCCAGCATTGTCCCTACTTTTCTTCCATAGATCTTTATTGTTTTAGATTTGATAGGTATTTGATCCATTCTGAGTTAATTTTTATGCATGCTGTGAGATACAGTTCTTCTTTCATTTCTCTGCAGATGAGTATCCAGTTATGCCAACACCATTTTCTAGATACTGTCTGTTCTCCAGTTTATGGACTTTAGACCTTTGTAAAATATCAGCTGCTCACAGCTGGATATGCTATATCTGGATTCTCAATTGTTGCACTGATCTACGTATCTGCTCTTGTACCAGTACCAGACTGTTTTGATTACTGCAGCAATGTAATAAATTAGGTTCTGATATCAGGTAGTTCTTCACTAATACTTAACATACTTGGGGCTTCTCTTTCCATATGAAGTTGGTGATTTGTTTCTCCATCTCATTAAAATAAAAAATGACACTGGAATTTGCATTGGGATTTCTTTGTATCTGCAGAAGCTTTAGGTAGAACAGACATTTTTACAAAGTTAAGTATTCCTATCCACGAGCAAGGTAGGTTTCTCCACTTATGTAGATCTTTTTTGGCTTCTTGTAGTAGTCAAGTCTTATAATTTTCTTTGTATAGGTCTTTTACATCTCTGGTTAGATTTATTCCTAAGTATTTAATCTTCTTGGGGGGCTATGATAAATGGTATTAATTTGATAATTTCCTTTTTGATGGTCTCTTTGTTAGTGTAAAGGAATCCAACTGGTTTATGTATGTTTATCTTGTATTCTGATACTTCGCTGAACTATTCTATTAGTTCCAGTAATTTTCTTTTGGATTCCTTAGGGTTTTCTGAGTATATCATCATATCATCTACAAATGATGCACTGGCTTCTTCCTTACCGATTTGGATGCCTTTTTATTACTTTATCTTGCCTGATTTTTCTGGCTAGAACCACCTGGACAATGTTAAATAAAAGTGCTGACAATGGGCATACATGTCTGGTTCCTGTTCTCAAGTGGAATGCTTTTAGACTTGCTCCATTTAGGATAACAATGACTTTTGGCTTTTCATAGACGCCCATTATAATGTTGAGAAATTTCACTTTTATTCCTATTTTGCTGAGAGTTTTTAACATGAATGGGTGTTGGATTTTGTCAAATGTTCTACATCAACTGATAAAATCAAGTAGTTCTTGTCTTTTGTTTCATTTATATGGTTGATCACAGTAATTGTTTTTCTAATGCTGAACCATCCCTGCAACACTAGTATGAATTCCACTTGGTCATGGTGAATTATTATTTTTTTATATGTTATTGAGTTCTACTGGCTACAATTTTCTTGAGATTTTTGAGTCTAAGTTCAACAAAGAAACTGATCTATAATTAGCCTTTTCTGTGCAGTCTTCATCTGGCTTTGGTATCAGGGTTACCCTGACTTTGTAGAACAAATCTGGGGGAATTTCATCTCTTTCTATGTTCTGGGTCACCTTTAGTAATACTGGTGTCAACTCTTAAGTTTGGTAGACTCCTCCAATAAAGCCACTTTTAGAGGCTTTTTCAGTTGGGAGTTTTTTTAATTACCTTTTCAATCTCTTGTTTTGCGATGGCTATGTTTAGCTTGTTCTACTTCTATTTGTGCTGTGATACAGTAGGAGATGTGCTTCAAAAGATCTGTCTATTTCCTCTAGGTTTTTTAATTCACTAGAGTACAGTTTTTCATAGTATTCTATTAGGATTCTTTTAATTTCTGTTGGGTGTGTTTATCACCCATCTCATTTCTTCTTCAAGTTATTTGTTACTGCTCTTGCTTTGCTTTTGTCACTTTCGATCTTTTCAAAAAGCTAGCATTTTTCTTTTCCCTAATTCATTTAGTTCTACCCTAATTTTTATTATTTGCTTTCTTCTGGTGCCTGAGAGGCTCTTTTGCTGCTCTTTCCACTTGTTCAAGTTGTAGAATTAATTCTTTTATTTGGACCCTTTCTTCTTTTTCTTTTTGGATGTATGCATATCCTGAGATAAAATAACATTTGAGCAGTGCTTTTGTTGTGTCCCACAGATAGTGGTAGGATGTGTTTGCATTCTCACTTGATTCGATGAATTTCTTTATTCTATCTTTGATTTCTTCCATAACCCAGTCATTTCTGAGCAAAGTGTTGTTCAGTTTCCCTGTGTTTGATGTTTTTCTTTTTTTGTTTGTTTGTTTTTTACTGCTTTCCACTTCTATGGCTTTATTGTCGAAAAGATGCTTTGTAATATTTCAATACATTCAATTTTGGTAAGGATTGTTCTGTGGCCTAATATGTGGTTAATTCTGGGGAATGTTCCATAAGCACTGAAAAGAAAAGTATAGTTGGCTGCTGTTGGGTGGAGTGTTCTGTATATGTCAATGAGGTCAATTTCGTTGACTGTGGTCTTTAGATCTTCACTGTCTTTATTGTGCTTTTTCTAGATGTTCCATCCTTCACTGAGAGTAGTATGTTGAAGTCTCCTACTATTATTGTGGAGCTATTTCCGTTGTCAATGCAGCTACTGTTTGTTTTATATGTTTTTGAACCCAATTGTTGGTTGTGTAGATGGCTGTGCATTTCTGAAGCACTGATCAGTTAATCATTACATAATGTCTTTCCATGTTCAGTGTGGTAGATTTTACTTCAAACTCTGTTTTATCATAGGTTAATACTGCCACTCCTGCTCTGTTTTGACTGTTAGTTTGATACACTTTTTTCCATCCTTCAAATTGTAGTTTGTTCGTGTCTTTGAGTCTAACGTGTGTCTCCTGTAGGCAACATATAGATGGGCCATGTTTCATTATCCATTCTGCCACTCTCTGCTACTTTATTGGTGCATTTAGTTCATTTATGTTCAGGGTGATTATTGATAGATATGAGCTTAGTGCTGTCATTTTGATGTCTTTTTTTTTATGCACTGTAGGGAATTTCTTTTTCCCTTTAATTTTCTGTGCCAAGTCTTTTTCTTTACATTTTCATCTTTTTTCAATGCTGGTGGTTTTGTATGTGCTGAGACTTTATGTTTTTTTTTTGTTGTTGTTGTTGTTGTTTATTTTGATGCATAGGACTAACAGTTTCCTTTGTGTTTACCTTAGTATTTACCCTTATTTTTTCTAAATTTAAACTGAACTTTAATCTCTTTCTATTACCTTAACTTCCTTTCCATATGAAACATCTATGGCTACATTTACTTCTGAGTCCCTCTTTTTTGTTGTAATATTTACATTACATTTCTGTTTCTCTATTTTTGGTGTTTTTGCCTATGATTTACTTTTATGATTCCTCTATTCGGGTTGATGTCCAATTGCACTGTTCTGTATTCCAGTCTTGGGTTGTTACCTGGTATTACTGATTTTCTAACAGAAGTACTCCTTTTAGTATTTCTTATAATTTTAGTCTGGTTTCTGAAAATTTCCTAAATTTCTGTTTAACTGGAAGTGTCCTAATTTTGCCATCATATTTGCAAGACCATTTTGCTGGATAGTTAATTCTTGGCTGGCAATTATTGTCATTCAAAGCTTTGTATATGTCACCCTATTGTCTTCTTGCCTGCATAGTTTCTAGTGAGTAGTCTAAGCTTAGTCTTACAGATTCTCCTTTGTAGGATATTTTTTGTCTCTAGACACTTTTAAAAGTATCTCCTTATCTTTAGTTTTGGTAAATTTGGTTATAATATGCCTCGGTGTCTTTCTTGTGTGGAAAACCTGGTACCATAGTCAATTGCTACAGCTGCTAATCAAGATCAGCAGTTCAAATCCACTGAATGCTCCTTGGAACCCCAATGGGGTAGTTTTACTCTGTCCTTTAGGGTCACTATGAGTCTGAATTGACTGAACAGCACTACACTTGGGTTTTGTTTCTTTGCTTTGGTCGTTCTTTTGGGACCTACTTTGTATGGAGTTCAATGAGTGTCTTCGATAGGTATCCTCTCATCTTTCATGATATCAGTCAAGTTTTCTGTCAGCAAGCCTTTAACAATTCTCTGTATTTTCTATTATCTTCCCCTGCTATGGTACTCCAATCATTTGTAGACTATCCCTCTTCATAGTGTACTGCATAATTCTTAGTGTTTCTTGAATTTGTTAACTCTTTTATCCAATTTTTCTTCAAATATGTTGATATTATATGCTTTATATTCAATCTCACTTATTTTGGCTTCCATTGCCTCAATTGTGTTCCTTTGAGGTCCTACTGAGTTGAGTAATTCTGTAATTTTATTATTAATTTTCTAAATTTCTACTTCCTGTCTCTATGTGCTTTCTTGCAGCCTGTTCAGTTTTTCATTATGCTGTGCTACACTTTGCCTCATCTCCTTACTCCTTTCTTGAATAGTTCTAAATATGAATCTTTAGTATTCTATCTCTGATAGTTTAAGAAAGTTCTCTTCCTCTGGAAAATTTGTTTTTTTGTTTCAGGAGCTCTCTGAAGAAATCACGGTCTGCTTCTTTAAACGCTTTAATATCAACTGTTGTTTCTGAGCCATCACTAAGTTGCATTTATTTATTTTATGTTTGGCATAGCTGTTAAGTGCTGCACTAACCAAAAGGTTGGCAGATCAAATCCACCAAATGCTCCTTGGAAAGTCTCTGGAGCAATTCTACTTTGTTCTATAGGGTCACTATGAGTTCAACTTGACTAGATGACAATGGGTTTGGGTTTTGGACTATGTTCTAGCTTCTTGTTTCTAAATGTAGAGATAGATTGGCCATGTTTAATAGTCGGGTTACTTTTATCTTTGAAGCTCCAGTGTCCTTTCATCCAGTGGTTAGAGCTGTTACTAGACATAGAACCCTCAGAGTTCATTTACTTATATAGTTCAGCTTAGATTTCCAGATAGCTAGTCACCAAGTGTAGTGGAGACTGTCACCTACTGTCCTACATGGGCATGGGTAATTAGTGTAAGAACAGGTGACTGGCTGCAGCCAGTGAGTAAGGCAGGAGGCTGACAGCTATCCCTGAGTGTCTGTGAGGATGGCATATCCCCTTATGTTTGAATCTAGATGAAGGAACAGTTTCTGCCCTGATGTTCTGGGATTAGTGGAGTTGGCAAATTTTCACCTTTGCCAAGTCTGTTAAACTGTTCCCCTGCTGAATCTCGGAGAAGGGCTTGGGAAAGCTTATGGAGTCCTATTTCCAGTTCCATTAATGATAGCAGACTCCAGAGCCAGGTTCACTGCAGAGAAGAGACAGTGGAGTGCTGGGTGAAAGGAGATAGGCCTATCTTGAAGGTAAGATTCAGACTACATGCAAAGACTTAGTTTTTGATTTCTGGTGCTTTCCCTCACTGGATCTGTAGGCACAAGTGGATACTCCACTCACCCCTACTAAAGAGGATACCTATCAACCTCCATGGCTTGGCCCACTACATGGTGGCTGCAGCCATTTCCTGGAAGGTCTGGTCCATGGAATCCTATGTACATCTGGTACTACTAACCCTTCCCATTTGCTCAGTCCAATTTCTCAACTTTCCCCTTGATGCTCAGGCCTCCAAGCATGTCACATGTACTGGGTTCATTTGTTCTTTTGGGGTTGTTAGAGGTGTCACAGAAAGCATCCATCTACTCTGCCATGTTAGCCTCACCTCCCTTGCTTAAATTTTTGACTTTATCTTTAATATATTTGAATATTTGAATATATGTATCATATATTTTATAGCTAATAGTACTTCTTGGTTTCTTAACCCTCTAACCTTTCATTTTTGTTCACTCTTGCTCAAGATGCTTTATTTTCTACTTTGTTCTGTAGTTTGGACTGTGAACCCAAAATGGACAGGATTTTATTAGCAGGCGTCCTGTGAGTCTGGGTACAGGCATGTTTCTGAAACACATATTTGTGTTATTTTTGCCAAGGATCTCAACTGTCTTACCAGCTTGGCACCACTTCATATTAATTCACAGCTTGAGATTTGGTAGATCCTGTGGTTGATGTTAAATCAAACCTGAAAGCCTCTTGAAATCAAGCTGATAACTGTGATTTCCCCAGGTTGAGTTTCCTTCCCCCTCAGATCTAAAGCCAAGACAGGTAATTCTGGCTATTGTTTTCATTCACTGGTAGATACAGTATGTCCTATATATCCTTTAAATGTGGACATAATCTTTCATGGATCCTGGTTTTGTGTGAGGACCACCACTCCAATTCACAAAGTAGTACCAGCTCAAGGTCTTAATTCTTTGTTCCTTCTCATTTGCTAAAACTAAAGTGTCTTAGTAACTTAAAGTATCTCTACCATCTTTTTTTTGTTGCAGCTTCCCATTTCTTACTATGACTTTGTCAGTCAGTCCTACAAAATTTTCTTGAGATTTCCGGCACACTTTTAAACAGTTGTTTGTAAATTTATTTCCTGTATTTCTTGTATTTAGTCATGGCAAAAAGAAAAAAAATTTAAATGTCTAATCTGCCATACTGATGAATACAGAATTCCTTTCAAAAGTGTGAAATATTTATCTGTTTCTTCTTCTTTGTAGTTATAAGTCAAGAGATGACAAAGTGTCATCCAGCACTTTGTTATAAAGGAAATGCTAGAAACAGTGAAATGAATTCGAAAATGGAGCAACCAAAAAATGTGAATGAGAACCATTTTTGAAGTATTAATAAGCTACCCATTATGCATACTCTAAGAATTGCCAGTAATAGCATGAAGTGAAAACAAGACTACATTAGCAAAACAGCCTTCTAAAGATTTGCTTCTAGGGGTAGATTCTTGCTGAAGTATTTGTATTTATTTCTTTTCTCATCTTTACTCACATTGTCCTTGCCAAAAGCCAAAGTCAGTGCCATGTAGTCAATTCCAACTCATAGTGACATATTGTATGTAGGTGGTGCAAGTGGTTTACCTGAGTGGCTGTTAACCAAAAAGTAAGTGGTTCAAGTTAACTAAGAAGTGCATTGAAAATACTATGGAAAGGGATGTCCCCAGACACATAGAACTGAAACCATTCCTGAATCCCACTCTTTGAACAAAGATTAGCAGGACTATAAAACAAAAAATAATACACACAAGGAGTGTACTTTTTAGTTCAATCAGATACATAAGACCAAATGGCCAGCTCCTGTACAAAGTCAGGATGAGAAGGCAAGAAGAGTAAGAACTGGTTGAAGACATAGGGAACCAAAGGTAGAAACGGGGCATGTATTGTCACATTGTGGGGATTACAGCTAATGTTACAAAACAATATGTGTATAAGTTTTTGAATGAGAAATAAAACTGAGCTGTAAACTTTTACCAAAGAAAAATAGAAAAAAAGAAATGTGGCCAGTTGAGTTTGTGGTGCTGCTAAAACCAGAAGAATGCTGTAGGTTAAAGACCTATTCTGTATGTATCAGAAGTTCAAGGTAAAAGGAGGAAGAGGAAAAGAAAAAGAAAAAGGAAGGAAGTTAAAAGTAACTAATAAAAAGAACAGATGCAACAGATAATATTTGTTGGCTACTGTACTAGACTGAACTATTGGATACTTCTTTTTCCTTTTGCTGTAGAAGAATGAATCCACACCCTTTCCATAGTTTCATAGACATGAAATATACATACTTATTCCACTACTGTTGGGCTTCATCACGTGGCTTGCTTTGGCCAATAGAATATAAGTGAAGTAGCAGTGTGCCCGTCTCAAGCCTACTCTATATAAAAATTCCTATCTTTTCCTTTATTTTCTTTCATGTCTGTCATAGTTGGAAAACCTTCCCTGGCATATCTGTGCTCCCTTAGCTTAAGCTCCAGAAGAAACACAAGCAGAGTAGACCTGTGCATAACCCTCAGCAAGGAGCGAAGCACAGTTAGATCTGAAACCATAGGGACAGCTACCCAGCCATGTCCAGCTAGGTCAACCAACATCCAGCTAACCTACAAACAGGTGAGCAAGAATAAATGATTGTTTTATGTCACAAAGTTCAGGGAATATTTTCCCTTAATAGTTGATGTACACTTCCAATATCAGGAGCTATGCAAGGCACTTTATATGGATCAGCTCATACAAACTTCCCACTGACCCTATGAGACAGTACTACCTGAGACTTCATTTATCAGACAAGGAAACTAAGAATAGCAGGTTAAATAACCTGCTTAAAGTCACAGTTAGTTAAGATTAGCATCAAGAATCAAAACCAACCAACCTAATTCCAAAGTTCTTTGAATACTATATACTATGATAGTATACTTTCTCCTAATTTGATTAAGTCTTCAAACAACAGTATCAATAAGTACATCATTATCCTGTTTCTGCTGTTGTCGTTAGGTGTAGTAGAGTTGTTTCTGACTCATAGTGACCTCATGAACAACAGAATGAAGCAATGCCTGGTCTAGCACCATTCCACAGTGCTTAAGCCCATTGTTGCAGCCACTGTGCCAATCCATTTCATCAAGGGTCTTCCTCTTTTCTCACTGACCCTCCATTCTACCAAGCATGGCGCCCTTCTCCAGGGACTGATCTTTCCTGACAACATGTCCCAACTATGTAAGATACAGTCTAGCCACCTCTGCTTCCAAGGAGCACTCGGGTTGTACTTATTCCAGAACAGATCTATTTGTTCTTCTGGTGGTCCATGGTACATTCAGCATTCTTCTCCAACAGCACAATTCAAAGGCATCAGTGCTTCTTCTGTCTTCTTTGTTCATTGTCCAGCTTTCACATGCATGTGATGCAATTGAAAATGCCATGGCTTGGGTCAGGAACATTTTAGTCTTCAAGGTGACGTCCTTACTTTCTGATACTTTAAAGAGGTCCTTTCCAGCAGATTTTCCCAGTGCAGTGTGTCTTTTGATTGCTTGACTGTTGCTTGTGTGTTGACTGTGGACCCAAGTAAAATGAAATCCTTGACAACCTCAATCCTTTCTCCATTTATGACAATATTGCTTAGTGGTCCAGTTGTCAGGATCTTTGTTTTAGCATATATGGATATAAAGTTACAAAAAATAAACTACGGATCTGAAAATATTTCCACCTGCTTTTTGTTGGATGTTGTTTTCTTTTGCTTTAATTAAGGTCTACTTTACCTTGGCATAAACTAATAGGAACTTGGTACACTTTAAATAACACAGCTGATTTATCTTCCAGAAGCTATGACAGAAAATACTATAATTCTACTATTTATCATTTACACTAGATTATAAGAATTTTTAGTTAAATTTAATTTTTATTGAAACATCTTACTGAAAATAAGAGATTACTGTCAGATCACAATGCCAGCCATGTGCCATCGAGCTGGATCCAAAAACCCACTACTATCCAATAGATTTCAACTTATAGTGACCCATAGGACAGAGCACAACTACTTCATAGGCTTTCCAAGAAGCAGCTGTGGATTTGAACAGCTAACCTTTTGTTTAGTAGCCAAGTTCTTAACCACTGTACCACCCAGTCTCACAATCAAACACTTGATGCTGTCAAGTCAATTCTGACTGACTGATCCTATAGGACCGAACAGAACTGCACTTTCAATAAAAGCATGTAATTTGATAGTGGCAACACCCTCTTGGAAAAGAAAATGTAATAACAATGTTTTGGCTTTTTTTTTTTTAAGAAACAAATCTAAATTTAATAAATGCCTGTATCTGTTATTACAAAACCAAAAAACATGGTAAGAATAAAACTAAAATTTATTACATAGTACCCAGTGTATAATTCCCCTTCTTTTTCACATAATGTTACACTTGGTATACCACTGGGACATAATGTAAGATGATAATTTGTAATAGGGTTGAAAACAAAGGTCATTTGTACCTTCCACAATCCATCAGAATCAGGTATGCAGTGAATGGGCTAGCCGACTTCTAATGAAACAGAAAAGTCTGTTGACTTCCAGATACCCTAATTCCATATAAGATTTTGTGTTAGAGAACACACAAATAGTTCTAAATGATGTAACCAACCTATCTTTACCAGCCTAAGAAGGCTTCGGACAGCTTCTCTTTTTTAACTTCTTTAAATTTTAGAAAGAAACGTGAAGTCACCTTAAGAAAAAGAGAAAAATGGTAAGTCTAGTCAAAGCAATTTAGCATTTTTTAGCTATGCTTATAAATGACATAATTTTTTTTTGTATTTTTGCTATTATCCCAAAGATTGTTATGGCTAAGAAAAGGGTATATTTCCAAGAAAGAAATTTAGCATTATTGAATACACAAGTTTAATAAGATACTTCCTGAACTTCCTCACTGAATTAGATCCATCAGAAAATAATGAAGCTAGACATCCTATTTATTTCTTATCATTCAAATGCACATATTCTTCTCAGGCATATATATCATAAACATACTCAATATTATAACTATACCACAAAGCTTAAAAAGGAAGATGACATACTAATAAAAACCCAAAACTGAAATACTCTCAACTAACTGGCTAAGAAAATGTTGCCTGGTCTATTCATCCTGGTTTATCAGACATTATTGAAAAAAATACCTGTATGATGACTTATAAATTTTATACATAAGAATCATCAAAATATGTTTAGAATAAAGCAAGTCACGGTCAGGAAATACAACAGATATTCTAATCACATTTCAATTTTTATCTTTTGTTTGTTTAATAACATTGGCCTTGTGCCAGTACCTTGATTTATTATCCACAAAATGTAAGTATTACCTATCAGTTATTAGGAAGAATTAGTTTCCATTTTCTCCAGTATGAATTTAAAATTCTACGTCAATTTAGCAAAGAAAGCATAACCTGCGGGGGAGGCCAGAGAAGAGAACATTTAGATCACAGACTGTTAAGAAGATATGTACAGACCTCCCCCATTCAATCCCAACTCTCAAGTCACACAGCATTCAGAAACAAATGAGAAAGGTTTTGTTAAGGGCAATGAAAAAAATTGGAAACAGCCAGTGGTGACTGCTGAATAACAGGAAATTTCACTGAGTTGTAGGTATATAAATGGCTGAAATATTTGTTAAATATTTTCACCACAATAAACATCAAAAAGAGAAAGGCTATTCATAATAGAATTTTAAATACAAGAGACACCCAAATCAGAACTGCAATCAACACAAAGGACAGGTAGTTCCGAACCATGAAATGGAGATTTATTCCCTTTGTTCAATCAATAATAATTCTAAAATTTAATTGCTATTCATAAATTATTTTACAGGGCAAAAGCAATGTAATTGAATATAGATATGATGTGGTTAATACATTATTTTTTAAACTCAATAAGTTAAAGAATCAATTATTACTGGTGCTTTGGATGCAAGTCAGTATTTTGCCATTGAAATAAACCCCCAGATTTTGTTCTCACTAACATTAAGTCTGAAATCTAATCAAAGGCCATTATGTTTATTCGAGACAGTTTAAAATATCCTTGGCATTATCCATGTGTCAAGTGTCTTTAACACTGTAACTCCTCTCCTCATGTCTCAATCACACCATTCCATTAGTTCTGTATGTTTTGGCTGCATTAGTATCTCATACCTATTATTCTCATGTAACCAACCTATGACCAATGGGTGTCTTTTCAGTCTCTACTCAATACCTTTCAGATAATCACTGTCTTGTTGCTGCTGTTAGTTACCACCATGTCCACTCTAATTCATGGCAACCTTTTTATAACAGAATGAAAAGTTAGCCTGTTTCCACAGTTATCTTCACAATCATTGATATACATGAGCCGTTGTAAAGCTATTGTGTGAATCCATCTTACGGAATGTTAATCTTGTTTTTGCTGACCCTCTGTTTTACCAAACATGATGACATTTTCTAGCAATTGATCTTTCCTAAGGATGTATCTAAGAAGCAAGATGACATCTTGCCATCCTCGCCTTTCAGGAATATTCTGGTTCTAGTTCCCCCAAGACTGATTTGTTCAGTCTGTTGGCAGTCTTGCTATGTTTAATATTCTCCACCAGTACCACAACTGGAATACTATAGGCCCACATAAATTAAATGGTGTTCATGTTACTGGCCAAGGCCACTAAGCTAGAAATAAAACTAGGGCAATTGGGACTCTATATGTCTTTGTTGCTTATGACCTCTCCTATTATTAGGGGGACCCAAGTTTGATGAAAAGAGGTTTGAATGTTGGTTTAGCAGGTTGACTAACACAGGGAATACTCAACAGAAGATTGCCTCATTTTATAAGGCATCTGTCTGAGGCCCTAGTCCACTGAGAGCTACAGGTTAACAGTCTGTGTTTGCCATGATGCCCTCAAGCACCTAACCTCCATTACTGCTTTCTATGTAAACATTTTAAGTGATCAAATCATTTCATCATAATTATAGTATTATAATACCCTATAGTGTAACAACATAAATACTGTATCCATGCTAAATAACTGTATAATCAGAACCAAAGAGAAGCAAAATTTCACAGAAAATTCTAGTCTACATCCAAAACATAATGAATCTTAAAGAAAAAAAAAATAGGCTTATATCCACAAATACTTACATGTAAACACATTACTAGTCACTGAACAAGAACCAAAGGGCACTAAAATTACACATAATAATATATGACTTTCATTCATTTTATACTATATACTCAGTGCACACATTTCCCTCTCAACAACCCAGCAAGGAAGATATTATTATCCCCTTTCAATGTGCAGAAATACCATGATATTTTATATTTGATGAAAAATACTAAAAATTTATGGAAGTATAAGAAACTACTATGCCATTAATAACCAATAGACACTTATGCTCTTACAGCATGACTGTGGTGGATTAAGGATATTTATAAAATCTTTGAGGGGACAAGGTAAAGCCTTTTTCCCTCTCCTTAAATATGCCCTGGCCTCAAAGGGTTTGACCAGTACAAAAGATGTGCTTCTCTGCCAGTTCTAGGCTCACTCTTTAAGAAAACTGTCTGCCTCCACCTTGGTCTCCTATAACCCAGGCTATCTTCAAGTTCACTGATACATCCTTCAGTCTTCTGTTAATTGCAGTCAATATATCCAGTATATTTTTTACTGAAAATATTGTATTTTTCAATTCTGGAACTTCCATTTGATTATCTTTCTATTCTTTCTAATGTATGTTGAAGTGTCTCCTCTCCCATCCAATTATACTCATTGCCCTTGTACAAAGAAATGCATGTTGATAACTTTTATCCATCAGAAAATTGATGGATCAACTATTCTGTCATTGCCAGAAGCTGAAAAATCAAAAAACTAAACCTACTGCCGTCAAGTTGATTCCAACTCATAGTGACCCTATCAGACGGAGAACTGCTCCACAGTTTCCAAGGAGTACCTGGGGGATTCCAACTGTCAATCTCACGGTTAGTAGATATGGCATTTAACCACTACGCCACCAGGGTTTCTAGAAGCTGAAAGCCCTGGACAATTATTTGAAACAGGACTGTTTCAAAAGGAGTCCCTACGTGGCACACATGGTTAAGTACTTGGCTACTAGACAGATGACTGACTGCTCAAATCCATCAGGAAGTACTCTGGATGACAGGCCTGATTATCTGCCTCCAAAGGTCACAGTCTTGAAAACCCTATAGAGCAATTCTATTTGCTAACATTGCATTGCCTGAGTCAGAATCCAATCAGTGGCAACTAAAAACACGCTACTATTTCGTTTTCAGACTACAATAATGATGTTTTCCATTGAAATCACATTCACAGAAGTATGGTACACTTTTGTGGAAATTCAACTGACAGTAAGCACAGTTTATTTCTATTTCCTCATATTATGCACCCAATTCTCAGTATTGATTTTGACTTTTTAAGTTCTGTGCTATAATGAGAATAGGTTCTGTCTTATTGTTAAAATTTAACTACATATGCTTTAGAATTTTCTAATACAGTACTGAAAATGTGCATTTTAATTTAAGAACTGCTAACGAAATTATATTTTACAGACACACACACGCAGTTTGCATGTGACTACTAAGCTAAAGGTTGGCAGATTGAACTCATTCATCAGTGCTACAAAAGATAGCTCTGGAGATCTGTTTCCATTAAGATTACAGACAAGAAAACTCTATGGTGCTGTTTACTCTGTAACACATGGGGTCATCACGAATCAGAACCAACTCCATAGCAACTAAAAGCAACAACATAGTAAGATTTATAAAATGTCTGGCTACTATGGCATTCAATAATGCACATAAAACACACTAAAAATAAAACTTTGTCTAAATTATTCTCAGTGAAAAAACTCATTTCTACCAGTAACTAAAAAAAGTTAGAAGAAATCAAGTTTATTCAAAAGTAGATAAAAATGTTTCTACTAATTGTGCAAATAATGAAAAAAGGTGTATCTCTAGTTCATAATGCCATATCAATCTGTTTCTTAAGATTTTACTGTCTAAAAATAGTTTATAAAATAATGGCACAAACTTTGAAATAATATGAAAAGAAAAAAAGGTTTTAACTTGCCAGTAATCCACAAAATTTAAGTATAGACAGAAGAATACGTAATCTTAAACAGCATGGATCCCACAAACTATTTCAGATTTAACTAATCTCTATAACAAAAGTGTTTCCTAAATATGCCAGTTTAAGATTAGTAGATAGTTAATATCTTTTTATGTCATTATATGACTTTCCAGTGTTCTAGGCAGCAGACCAATGCCAAAATACTGTCAGAACCACTTAAAAGAAAGACTTTTCATCTAGTTCCTTTGGCAATGGATACTACTTTGCCACACCCAAGAAGGAAGTTATATTATAAATTCAAACAACTTTGGCACCAAACACCACTTATAAAAGATATGTAGCTTCTAAAAATGTATTCTTCTTTTTAAGCACATTAAGAAAATCTTTAGCAATGAATAAGAACAAAAACCAAATTAAGAATTGCTTACACAACATCTAAGTGGACACAATGTTCATTCATAATTTCACAGTTAAATTAAGTCTGGAGAGCAGAACTGCTCTGAGAGGTGATAACAGATTATAGGAACTCGACCTTACACAATTGTGGGATGGGTTGGGGGAGAAGAGGATTGAAAGTGTAGGCTGAAGGATCAGACATGTCATCATTGACTAGTCAATCTGAGAATTCATACACATCTAGCCCCCAAAGGCAACTGTTGCAGAGAGTTCTGTGGGAAACAAAAGTCTCTATGTAACTACCACCTTGTGATGTGTCTGCTGATGAGTCCAGAGCTACTGGCAGTAAGAACAATGAGCTAAAGCAGTGGGTGAGAGCAAAGACAGGTGGAACCCACCAGGTACCTCTGTGTCTGTTGGTAACCTCATATGACAGCATAAAGATCTTTGGAGAAAAACGTCTTCTGCTTCACTTTAGCCTTCCAAATTTCACTCATACTTCTATTTGGGCCAACCTAACTCAGAAACACAGTTCTCAGTTTAATCAAACTGATGCAGTAACACTCATCACAGAAAAACAGCATATAATTCAGATACACAAGAAAAATAATTTTAATTTTTCATCTCCTTAACAAATAGCAAGACAGCTATGAATAAAATATTCCTTCATGATAAAATGTCATCAAATTATCTGACCATATTTTTCCATTACACTGTAATTTCTCTAAAGATTCCCAAATACAGTAAGTTGAAGTTCTTAGCTTTGTCTAAGAAATGAGTTTTCTTTGGGACCAAAGTACTAACCTAGCACACAAAAGCTAACACACATGTTGTATAAACTGACTTAAAAGACCATGGAAAGTAAATATGGTCAAACTCTAATGAATATCATCACCTGGTTCTATATAAAACTATACACCAAAGGATTCAAGTGAATCAAAAGTTTCTAGGTTTGAAAATCTAGAGGATATGGACAAATTTCTAGATTCACATCACCTACCAAAATTATTACAAGCAGAATAAGTTAATAAACCCATCACAAAACAAGAGATTGAAAAAGTAATCAAAAAACTACCAACCAAAAAAACTCCTGGTGCAGACAGTGCCATGGTAGAATTCTACCAAGCTTTTAGAGAAAAGTTAATTCCAGTACTATTAGAACTATTTCACAACATTGAAAATGATGAAGTATTCCCAAATTTACTCTATGAAGCCAGCATAACTCTGAATTCAGAGCCAGAGAAAGAACCCACAAAAAAGAAAACTACAGACCAATATTATTCATGAACTTACATGCATTTTCAACAAAATTCTAGCCAATAGAATTCAACAACATATCAAATAATAACACATCAAGATCAAGTTGGATTTATACCAGGGAAGCAGGCTGGTTCAACATCAGAAAAACAATGAATGTGATCAACCACATAAATAACACAAAGGATAAGAATCACCTTATTCTGTCAATTGATGCAGAGAAGGCATTGGACAAAGTCCAACACCAATTTGTCTTAAAAACTCTCAGCAAAATAGGAATATATTCCAAAGTGTGATTCTAATTCAGTCCAATAAGGGACATCTACACAAAGCCAACTGCTAACATCACCCTGAAAGGACAAAGAATGAAAATCTCCCAATGAGAACAGACACTAGACAAGGATGCCCGTTGTCACCACTTCTATTCAACATTGTGCTAGAGGTTCTGGCCAGAGCAATCAGACAAGAGATAGAAATAAAAGACATTCACATTGGTAAAGAAGAAGCAAAAATGTTCCTATTTGCACATGATATGATTGTATACACAGAGAACCCTAAACAATCCATAAATAAACTACTGGAACTAATAGAAGAGTTCAACAAAATATCATGATATAAGAGAAACATAAAGCAGTAGAATTTCTTTACAACACCAAAGAGATCACCAAAGAGGAAATCACCAAATCAATACCATTTACTATAGCTCCTCAAGAAGATAATATACCTAGGAATCAATCTAACCACAGAAGAGACCTATACAGAGTAAATTACAAGACTCTTTTGTAAGAAACCAAAAGAGAGTTACAAGTGGAGAAATCTGTCTTGTTCATGTATAGGAAGACTTAACATTGTCAAATGTCTATTCCACCAAAGTGATCTACATACACAATGGAATCCCAATACAAATTGCAGTGTCTTTTTTTAATGAGATGCAGAAGCAAATCACCAACTTCATTTGAAAAGGGAAGAAACTCTGGATAAGGAAAACACTGCTTAAAAAGAGGAACACAGTAGGAGGCTTCACACTACCTGACTACACTGTCAGAGTAGGCAAAAAAGCCTGGTATGGGTGCAAAAGCAGACACACAGACACAATAGAACATAATAGAGAACCTAGAAATATCACCATCCTCCTACAAACAGTTGATATTTGACAAAAATCCAAAGGTAGTAAACTGGAGTAAAATTAGTCTCTTTAACAAATGGTGTTGGCAACATTGGATATCCATCTGCAAACATCTGAAACAAGACCCATATCTCACACCTTATGCAAAAAGTAACTCAAAATGGATCAAAGACCTAAATATCAAACCTGAAAAAAATTAAGATTATGAAAGAAACAACAGGGCCAACAAAGAAAGTTTTAACACACAGCTTAGACAGACTTCAAAATCTGACAAAGTATGATCAACAGAAGGGAAAACAGATAAATGGGAACTACTAAAAATCAAACACTTATGCTTATCCAAAGACTGCTATCAAACCACCTACAGAACGTGAAAAAATGTTTGTCTCATGTATGTTGGATCAACATCTGATTTCCATAACTTACAAGGCACTGCAAAATATCAGCAAGAAAAAGGTAAATAACCCAGTTAAGCAATGGGCAAAGGAGATGGACACGCATTTCACCAAAGAGGACATCCAGGCAGCCAAAAGACACATGAGGAAATGCTCATTATCATTAGCTATTAATCACAAATCAAAACTACAATGAGATACACTCTCACCCCCAATAAGATTGGCAATAATCCAAAAAACCAAAACAATAAATGCTGAAGAAGCTATGGAGAGATTAGGACTGTCCTACACTGCTGGTGAGAATGCGAAATGGTACAAGCTCTTTGGAAAGCAATTTGATGCTTTCTTAAAAAGCTAGCAATAAAAATACCATATCATACAGCAATCCCGCTGCTTGGAATATATCCTACAGAAGTAGGGCTGTCACACGAACAGATATAAACACACAAATGTTTATTGCAGCACTGTCCACAATAGCAAAAGATGGAATCAACCTAGGTGTCCATTAACAGATGAGTGGATAAACAAATTTTGGTGTGTACACATAATGGAACACTGCAATGATAGAGAACAATGATGATTTTAGGAGTATCTCACTACCTGGTTTCATAGAGGACATTATGCTGAGTGAAATCAGTCAGGGGCAAAAGGACAAGTATTGTATGAGCCCTCTGCTATAGGACATAAAAACAGACTTATGTATGTAAGAAAAGACTCTTGGATGACTACAAGGGTAGGAAAGAAAGAAGAGGGTCTGTCATAGATTAGACAGTCGATAGGAGTTTGGTTAGATGAAGGGAGTGACAGCACACAGTCAAGGACAGATCAGCGTAACTGGACTACACCATAAACTGAAAGGTTTCCTAAACTCCCCTAATATTTCAAAGGATAGAGTAGCAGGGATGGGAGTCTTGGAACCATGTTTCTGGGGGACATTAAGGTCAACTGGCATCATTAGTCTTTGCTAAGAGAGTCTTCTACATCCCATATTAGTGAGTGGCAGATCTTAAAAAGCTAGCAAGCTGTCATCTGAGGAACACCAAATGGTCCCCCATCTGGAACAGATAACAACCGAGAACATCAAAGACACAAGGGAAAAAGAGCCTAGGAGACAGAAGGACCCATATGAATGGGAGATTGCATCAGCATGTGACCATAAGAACCAGATGGTGCCTGGCCTCCACCAAAGGCAACCGTGATGGGGGACACAATGTAGAATGCCTGAGGTAACATGAGAAAAAGAGGTGTGCCGTTCAAGAACTCTACTAAAAGACCAGAATTGATGGTCCAACAGCCTGGAGGGGCTCCTGGGAACACAGCACCTAGACTTGCTGCTGACCCCGACCTGAAACCAGTGCCAAGGTCAACTCTTCAGACAAGAATGGACTGGACTTGGAAACACACTGTGAGCATGTGGCGTATGTACTTTATGGTTTTATACATTTATAGGAGGCTCTTCTACTGATTTCTTTCTAGATGGGAGAGGGAAAGTTAGAAAGGAGGGGACAGGTGTACACTGAGAGGATACTGGAGGTACACAGTGGAATGGAGGACTGTGCTGTCACAGGGTGAAGACAGCAGATGGAGTTGCAGATAAGAGGGCATGCAAAATTGATTTAGATTGACTCGACGGCACTTGGCTTGGCTGTATACTTCCATTTAATCATAATTTTTAAAAAAAAGTTCTTCATTTTGAACTTTTTTAGGCATCATTTAAAGACCACACTTGACAAGTTCACAGCTGCTGTAACAACTCCTGCCATTGTGGAACTGCTTACTAGCCTACAGCTTTGCCATCCTTGGATGAGGAGTAATGTCAGAAAGACTGCCTGGTACTGGGGTCTGTCAGCTCTTGTCACATATGAAGTTTGTGACATTCTCAGTTTGACTATTCTCCGTTATTTATAATCCTTCAGTATCTATCTGTGTGAATCCTTAAAGCTTCCTGTAACTCCTGCCCACTTCTGTCTGCTGTCTAGAAGTCAGCACCTAATTTGAAATGCACAGTACTGTGGTAAAGATCAAGAGAAGGAGAAACTATATCTCTCAGTTCATTTCTGTTTATTCAAAAGTCAGTTTCTCTTGCCAAATTCTGTAACTAAGAGATCAGGATTTTAGAAGATGAAACAAAAAACAGTCTTTGACAGCTCCAAGAGGCTCTACTGCCTAGTACTGATTACAGAATAAATGTTTCTATTGTATGCCTCTTCTCATGCATTCCATTCCCCACCTTCAGCTTCATTAACAGCAACAACCAAAAAAAAAAAAAAAAAAAAAAAACATAAAAGAGGTTTCCAGTAATCTCCCAGGCTGAAAAAAAATTTTTTTTCCCAGAATCTTGTTTTTCTGGTACAATACTGTAACCTCAGAACAAATCAAAGGAAGGAAGTAACAACTCTGTCTCTCTGTTCTGTGTTTGCCTTGTCTTTTGTTTGTCTTCTCTTCTTACAGACACTTGCAACTGGATTGCGTCCATACTACATTTTTAAAAAACTGTCTAGTATAGGTAAATACAGATTTTCATATCTTAAGACACAGTACATGAAGAACAAGTGTGAACTAAGCAAGAATATGAAAAAAAAAAAGATAGTATTGTTCTCTGAGGTTTCTACAATAATCCAGTTTTCTCTCACACAGCACATAAAGAAAATTAATTCACAGTTTTCTGAGTCTACCATATCTCCTATTATTAAACATCCTTATAGTTTTTAAGGCACTGTGCTAGCTAACGAAACCCTGGTGGTGTAGTGGTTATAGCTGCTAGCCAAAAGATAGGCAGTTCAAATCCGCCAGGCACTCCCTAGAAACTCTATGGGGCAGTTCTACTCTGTCTATAGTGTCACTGTGGTCAGAATCAATTTGACAGTGTTAGGGTGTTTTTTTTGTTTTTTCCTTTTCTTTTCTTTTCTTTTTTTTTTTTTTTTAATCTGCTAGATAATGAAAATAGGAAGAAGAGAAAGGAAAAAAATGATTCATGTCAATGAAATGAAAGAGTCCATCACCTTAACTGAAAAACCAAAAAAAAAAAAATGCAATACCCACTGCCATCAAGTCAATTCCAACTCAAACAGACTCCACAGGACACAGCGGAGCTGCCCCACAGAGTTTCCAAGGAGCGCCTGGTGGATCTGAACCTCTGATATTTTGGTTAGTAGCTGTAGCACTTAATCACTAGATATCAGGGTTTCCAAAGACTGAAAAAGACATGAAAATTTTTCATGTTCTAACACTGAGATATATTTTAAAATCATACCAATACCTTGACAGAACACTAACCTAGACACCTGAGATCTGAAAGAGGCAAGCAAGTTATTAAACAATTAGGGTTGTATGAAAGTGAAAGTACAACATATCAAAATTTATGATGCTAGAGAAATGTTAAGAGAAAAAGTTAAGGCTTAGAATACATCTACTAAAAACTAAGACTGCAAGCAAAGCTGTGCTTTCAAGAAGACATTCATTTTACACTTCTTCCTTTTTTATCTTACTTTGTCTTTCTTATTTATCCTGAAATTGCTCCAAACAAATTTTTTTAGTTGAATATTCAATAAGATTACTCCAGACCCCTAGGGTTGCCATGAGTCGGATCCGACGTGACGGCACTTGGCTGGCTTTAGACACATCTTTGTCTTCTTAGAGTCTGCATAATTTTTACTATTGAATTTTTGCTCTTTAGTAATCACTGTTACTCTTTTTTGGAGTTCTAGTGGGGCAATGGTTAAGAGCTTGACTGCTAACTAAAAGGTACCTGGTTCAAATCTGCCAGTTACTCCTTGGAAACCAAAAAGGACAGTTCTACTTTGAGTCAGAATCAACTCGGCAGCAACTGGTTTGGTATTTTGTTTGTCTTGGGTTTTTCTGTTTGTTTGTTTGGTTGGTTGGTTGGTTGGTTGGTTGGCTGGTTGGCTGGCTGGCTGGCTGGCTGGCTGGTTGGTCCTTCTTAGAAACAATTTCATTTGCCAACCTTTCTATGCCCTACTAAAAATTCCCAAGGAGTAAAACAGATCATGGTTGTTGGGTTCATTTTAGCAACAAAAAGAATCAATGAACAAATGCCTAATTGCACAGAAAAGTCCAAACTCAACTGAAAATAACAAATACTCCCTTTGTCAGCTGATGACTTGCTCTCTGTTTCACTGAGAAGACAGAAACAAGAAGACAAATTCCACATCCTTCCACCACATCTATTAGCCCGTTTGCATCTGCTGACACATATTCTGCTTTTCCTCCTGTCCTTATGGATGACCTATCCAGACTCCCAGACAAGATCAACTCCAATACTGCTAGTACACTGGATGCCATCTCCTGTCAGTGCGGCATCAGTCTTTCCCTCGCTACTGCATCGTTCTCATCAGTAGACCCATGTACTGTTATATCATTCATCATAAAAAACAGAACAAAATTTTTAAAAGCTCTTCATAATCTCCTTTTAATGCATCCCCCTAAATTCTATGCTCAGTGTACACAAACCTCATTCAAAGAATGGTTCTTCTGTAGCTCTTAAACCATTTTCATAACCACCACTCCCCTGAAACACAGATGATCACACATTGCTAACGCTTACAGCCTGTTCTCAAGTCTTAATGTTTTTTAATCAAGACGTAGCCTTTAATACAGTTGCTCACTCTTGAAATACTTTCTTCACTAAGATTCTGTGAAATTATCCTCTTACTCATATGGCAGTTCCTATCCCCTCAGGTAATTCTTCCCCACCTCCTGGAGTAGGCTGAATAATGGCCCCCCAAAATCCCTGTTCTAATCCCCAGAATCTGTGAATATATTACCTTACAAGGCCAGACAATTAAGTCTGAGAACGTAATTGTTCTAGGTGCTATATACCTCAATGCTGAATATCACTACAGTCACCTTTGAAGTACTCCCCTTGGGAAGCTATGCACAGATGTCGGCCCCTAGTCCACGCTTTAAAACAATTTCTCAACTCTTTCTGGAATGGCCACTGTTCACAGTGGCAAAGTGGAAAGTTGACAAACTTAATTGTATAGTTGTCTGTGAGGAGCTTTTTAACCAGTAAACAAAGAATGGTATTTGAACACACTCCCTACTCACCTGATCTGGCCCCCCATGACTTTTTTCTTTACCCGAAGATAAAGTAAATATTGAAAGGAAGACATTTAGATGACATTCAGGACATCAAGGGTAGTATGATGACAGTTCTGATGGCCATTCCAGAAAAAGAGTTCCAAAGCTGCTTTGAAGAGTGGACTAGGCACTGGCATCAGTGCATAGCTTCCCAAGGGGAGTACTTTGAAGACAACCATAGTGATATTCAGCAATGAGGTATGTAGCACTTTTTCTGGAATGAATTTGTGAACTTAATTGGCAGTCCTCGTATATAACAAAAAGGCCAACAGATACATTTTCCCAAGTTGAAATGTTCAATATGATACTTACTTTCAGGTTATTCAATTGTGATATACACATAATCATTGCAGGGTTTACATTCAGAAGGCATCCGGTTCTTAGGTTAAAATCAGTTCAATTTGGTCCACCAAATCAAAAAAGGAAATTTTATCGTTTTAACTTTCAAACATGATTCTTTTTTCTTTAGTTTACCTCAAAGAGCAGCTTAGCATTTGTCTTTTTGTAATTGGCTTACTAAAACATATGTATATATGTATACAAGTTATATGAAACAGAAAGAGAAATATTTCATACATTCCTATTCCTAGATGTGTCTTTTATGTTCAAAAAACAACTGAGGACATTCAAACAGCCACCAAACACATGAAAATACACTCAACATAATTAGCAATCAGATTCAAGTCAAAATCACAGTAAGGTATCATTTCATTCCTGCTGGGATGGCTAAGATAAAGAAATACAGAAAATAACACATATTGGCAAGAATACGAGAAAATTGGAACACTTATCCTTTGTTGATGGGAATGCAAAATGGTATAGCTTCTATGGAAAACAGTATGTGAGTTCCTAAAAAAAAAAACTACGAGTGGAACTACAATCTAAACCAAACCTAAATCCCTTGCCTGTGAGTCAATTCCGACTCATAGCGACCTTATAGGACAGAGCAGAAATATCCTATAGAGTTTCTAAGGACCACCTGGTAGATTTGATCTGCTGATCTTTTGGTTAGCAGCTGTACAGTTAATCACTACATTGCCAAGTTTTCAGAACTACTGTATGACCCAGCAATTGCTCTTCTAGGTATATATCCAGAAGATTTGAAAGCAGAGACTCAGAGACTTGTATATTGGTGTTCACTGTAACACCATTTGCCATAGCCAAAAGGTGGAAACAACCTAAATGCCCATCAACCAATGAATGAATAAACAAAATGTGGAACATACATACAACAGAATAATACTCAGCCAATCAAAGAAACAACATGTTGATGCATGCTAAAATAGGAACAGAGCTTGAAAACACTATGTTGAGTATAATAAGTCAGTCACAGGACAAATACTGTATACCTTACTTATATAAAAAGACAAGAAAAGGCAAGTGTGTAGACAGAGTTAATTAGTAGTTATGGGAGGGAGGTGACATGGAGGTATTAACGGTGACGTAAAAATCACATCGATTAAGGGTAGGGTTGTACAGCCCATTAATCTAATTGCAGTCAATAAGTTGTACACATATAAAAAGTTGAGCTGGCAAAAGTTGTGTGACGGATATAACATTCACAACAACGACTGAAAAGAAAAAAAACAACAGAGTAGCTACTGAGGCTTCAGGGGATGTGTTTCCTTACTTTGGAAGTTAATGGTTATGGTTTCATGGGACTTCCCAGTTAATTGGCCTAATACTATGTTTGGTGCTTTTGTTTTCCCTCTTAGTAATTCCATAGTGTCTGGATCTTGAAAACTTGCAGATGCCCATCTGTGTCAGAACAATTAGTTTGTGTTTGCCGGGAACAACAGAGGAAGAAAGAGGTTCAAGAATAGGAGGAGGATATAGAATGTGTGGCTAATTGCCTCCATAAACAAATGTCTCCTTTGCCATGAGCTAGAAAAACTGGATGGTATCTGGCTACCATTACTCAACCTTCTACAGACAGATGCTGCCCCAAAATAACAATCTTTAAACCTCAAAATAAAAACATCCCTTGAAGTCTGAAAACCAAATGATAGTTTAACCTAACTAGTAAAAAATATTTGCCTTTAGCATTATTCTCTTTCAGTAATTATCCATATGGAATCAATTGAATATGCCATGGACTTTCAGCAGAACAAACAAATCTATCTCAGAAGGACAGCTTAGAAAGCTCCTTAGAAGCAAGGACATGTTATCAGGAGGGATCAGTTCCTAAGGAGAACATCACACTTGGTACATCTGAGGTCTTGCAAAAAAAGAAAAAAAGGAAGCCCCTTAACGAGATGGATAAGCACTGTGTTTGTAACAATGAGATCAAGTTTAACAACAATTATTAAGGTGCTGCTAACCTGCCAGTGTTTTGCTCTGCTGTATGTACACAGGATTGCGATGAGTTGAAAGTGACTCAATGGCACCAAACACACAATAACACATGGCATCAAAGGTCAACAACTTGAAACATTTGATAGAAACCTAAGAGTACAGCAAGTTTACGTTAATGGGGGAAGAACAACTCAGAAAAGGAGGGTGAGGCTAGTTGTACAAGTCAAAAAATGTAATCAATGTCACTGAATTGTACAGAAAAATGGTTGAATTGGTGTATGTTTTGCTTTGTATACTCTCAACAACAAAATTAAATTCAAAAAAGAAAAAATATCTGCATAAGGACTTATATCAAAACCTCCAAAACAATGCTTTGAGAGTTTCTCATCTGAACCACAGAACATTCAAATTATTTTCGTGATTATTTTCTCAATTATCCCAAGAATGCATACAACAGAATTTAATTCACTGCATAAGCGGAATACCTTATGGCCGTGGGTTTTAAACCTCAGTATAAATCTGGTTACCTGAAGGGTTTGTTTGTTAAAACACAGAATGTGGGCTCCCCACTCAAGAGTTTCTATTAAATATCCGACTTGACTGCACTTGGCTAGTTAAGGCCCCAGAATTTGCATTTTTAACAAGTTCCCAAGCATGCTAATGCTGCTGGTCTGGGCCACACTTGGAAAACCAAAGTCTTTATGCATCAGGGCTTAATTCTCTAAGAAAAAGTTGTTGAAATAGGGTATTCTACTGTGAGAGTACAGGAGTCTTAGTGGTGCAGTTACTAAGCACTTATCCACTAACTGAAAGTTGGTAGTTTGAATTCACCAGCCACTCCAGGGAAAAAGAAATGACAGTTTGCTTTTGTAAAGATAGCAACTTTGGAAACCTAATGAATGACATGTATCTCCTCTGTTCTATACGGTCACTATGAGTCAGAATGGAGTTGATGACAATCAGTAATGTGAGAATCATGAGATTATATCTGAATTTTCTTCTAAAATGCAGTTATCATATACATTTATTATCCCTATTATAAATGTAGGGAATCCTGGTGGCTTACAGGTTAAGTACTACAGCTGCTAAGCAAAAACTCACAAGTCTGAATCCACCAAGTGCTCCCTGGAAACTCTGTAGCAGCTCTACTCTGTCCTATAAAGTCGCTACGAGTTGGAATAAACTTGATGGCAATAGGTTTGGTTTTGGTTTCTTGGTATGTGATTAACTAACCTCTATCCAAAATATGTGGAATTCTTCCAATGTAAATGTCCACATTCATATCACCAGTATCACATATTCCTAAAACTACCTATTTCAAACTATTTACTGAGTGTCTAACATTAGCTACACACTAAGGTTAATCAGTTTAACTTACTGAACCTCATTAAGACATTTCTGACAAGTTCAGTATCTGATATTCAATAAATGTTTACTGAATCAATATGCAAATGATGGCAGTAAAAGTTATGTAAGTGCAAAAAATGTTCCCAAGAAATGAAAAACAAAGGTAACCCCATAAAACCTAAAAATGAATTATTTAATATTTTTTAAGTCACTTACTTTTAACTAAAAATTTAATCACTGTTTTTCTGAGAAGCTGTGCATAGAAGTGACCACATCTGACTCGACGGCACTTGGCTTGGCTGGCAGGCCTGTGACTACTACTGTCAGAAAAGCCTGTTCCCAAGGTAGGCCTTGGGCCGGAGTCTGGGAACCCAGCTCTTGGTCAGTCCCTAGTCCACAGGTTACTGATAAGTGAGGTTCACTGTGTAAACCACATAC
Source organism: Heterohyrax brucei (assembly GCA_028571685.1). Lineage (NCBI taxonomy): Eukaryota > Metazoa > Chordata > Mammalia > Hyracoidea > Procaviidae > Heterohyrax > Heterohyrax brucei. Next base: position 81,316,393 of record CM053147.1, read on the forward strand.
CTTATGCTAAGCACCTGCTTTCCTTCTGGGATCTAGATTTTTTCTACACGCTGAGCAAAAAAAATGCCTCTGTGACCAAGCCCAATGCAAAACCTCAGGGACTGAGTCTTTGTCTTAGTCCGCTAGTGCTGCTATAAGAGAAATGCCACAAATGTATAGCTTTAACTAAGATAACTCTGTTTTCTCACAGAAAAGTAGGTTAACAGTGCAAATTCAGGGCATAAACTCCATAGAAAGTCTTTCTTGCCTCTTGAAGAAGGTCCTTGTTGTCAGTCTTCCCCTCCACTGGGAGCTTCGGAGGTGCAGGGACCCCGGGTCCAAAGGATACTCTGCTCCTAGCACTGTTTCTTCCTTGATGGTACGTGGCCCCCGCTCTCTGCTGACTTCCCTTCCCCTTATATCCCAAGAGACTGCCTCAGGGCCCAGTACAGTCTTAGAGACTGAGTCCTGCCTCACTAACATAACTGCCACACACTCATTAACATCACAGAGGCAAGATTACAATACACAGGAACATCACACAACACTGGGACACATGACCTAGACAAATGACTTCACACATTTTCTGAGGGACATAATTTAAGCCATGACAGTCTCTAATGGGCTTCCCTGGGCAGAAATATGGCGTGTATGTTGCTACATTTTCACTGCTGTAGGAGGGGTGTGTTCTATGTGATCCTTCATAGGTGGAAGAGAGCATAAAGAAGCCTGCAATGGATTTCTCCAGACTCCATCTTTATCCCTTCCCTTATGATGCAGATGTGTACCCTCACTACTGCATACTGTATACTCATTACTGTAATAAATCTTAGTTATCATTATAAAGATATCCAAATGCTGAGTCTCATGAATTCTTCTACCAAATATCTGAACATGGGGGTGCTCTTGGGGACATGAAATAGAGTAGCTTTTTCAACAAGTTCAGATTCTTACCTGCTGGTATGCTTCATAGATCACATCAAATAGAAATGCCTGTGGCATTTCACTTGCTTTGTATCTGGCACGTTCTAGTGTGTGGTCTAAGCAGCCATCAGCAGACGGACTGATGACAGTAGATACAAGAGGTCGAATTGCTCCTGCTGCCTAGAGAAAAAGCAAAACAGAAAGACTCATACTTATTTCACCTAGAGATAATTTTAAAGGCAATCTCTGTATCTCACTTTTCAAAACCAATCTTATCCATAACTTCAACAAGCTACCTCCAGGAAAGATTTTCAGATCTGTTTGTTGGGTTTACAAATCAAATCATTATTTCAGATCAAATTCAACCTCATAGCATTACAGTTACCTATACTAAAACCAAGAAGCCAAAACAAATCCACTGTCGTCGAGTGATTCTGATTCATAGTGACCCTATAGGTCAGAGCACATCTCTCACATAAAGTTCCATATACTAAAAGGTGGAAGTAATTCTTTTTTTTTTTTTCTTTTTTTTTTTTATGGTTCAAATCCCTTTTCATCTCAGGCCATTGAAGCCAAAGACTAAAGGAGAAGGATGCTAAGATACAATTGGGTGTTCCCTGAAGAGAATGGGAAAGAGAGAACTATTATGAAATAATCTAATGCACTGCACATTAATATTTACTAATTAGTGTGCTTTCAGAAGATTTAATTTACACATTAGAAAACTAAGGAAATAGACATATCCCCTAAGATCCCCCAAACAAGATTCAAAAACAACCCTAATAACAATAAATCTATGTCTTGGTCTAATTCCTGTGAAAAGCAGTTCTTTTCAATACTTTCTCAGGCAAAATACCCATTGATTTCAATTGTTCTAATGAAAGCTCTTTCTCCATAATGGATGCCTCTGAACTTTACAAAAGAAGACGCCTTCAAGTCTGGCAACTGTTTCCCTTTATCTTTAATGGGGGAAGTCCTGGTAGCACAGTGGTTAGATGCTCTGGCTGTTAATCCAAAGGTCAGCAGTTCAAATCCACCAGTTACTGTTTGAAAATCCTATGGGGGAGTTCCACTCTGACCTATAAGGTCACTACAAGTCAGAATCAACTTGGCTATATGATGGTTGTCACCTTCAAGGTCATTATGGGACATCTGTCTGGGTTAACTGACCTTACAGTATGGTTCTCATTGTATGAAGTTAAGCAAATCTTAACTTCAAAATGTCCTTTCTTCCACACAATTCTCACATAATTATTATAGCACATTATGCTAACAATATACAAATACAACAAATGTGGTCTTGAGGAGACCAGCATCTGAGCAAGACAGGCAGTTCACAAACTAGTTTACAAAAGCCAAGGACTTAACTGGAAATCAAAACTAACATATGAGCCAAGTAGACAGTTTACAAACTGTGTCACAATTTCCAATGGATCGAATTGAAATTTGGAGCCTAGGCATAAAAGCAAAGACAAAGAGTGAGCCAGAGGTGCCAGGGAGAAAGTGGTGTCCAAGTAGTTGAAAGGATAGGGATTGAGCAAGCCAAACCAGTAAAAGGCTAACAGATAAGATATGAAAAACGCACACAAGTATACACATGCTGCTTTTTAAGGAAGAAAAAATTCCCATGCTAACTACTTGTAGATGCTATTAATTTTCTATGACAGGTCACAAAGTGAATAAATATTTAGTAAAGAACAGAAAACTTCCAAAATAGTAGTAGGAGTTTCTCCACAGATTCTTTCCCCAGGGAAACAACCCTAACTGGTGATAGGCTCTTCTCTCCCCATTTCCCAGTTGGGAGCTACAGTATTTGGCTGGGAAAAAACAGGCCACCAGAATTTCTCCCTCTGCACAGTTCTGTGCTACAGAAGTTATATTCCAGGGCAGTGCAGCTAAGGTGTTGGAGACTTCTTGCCTCAAATAGTATCCACCTACAGAACAGAGGATCTATCCCAGTCACGGCAGGCCAAGAATAGTGCAGCCTCAATTGCCACTGCCCCAGCTTACTCACAGAACAAAGGTTTCATGCTAGGAAAGAGAAGCCACAAAGACCAAAGGTTAGTGCCCCCACTCAAAACCATGCTCATAAAGGAGAAGCGTCACTTCAAAAGAAAAAGGAAACTATCCACACCTATAATTTCAGAGCAGTGATAGAGAAAATTTACCCAGGGGGGTGGACAGGGAGAAGGAAGGATATAAAAACACAGAGCTACAAAGCTTACCCCAAGGGAATTCATTTTATTTGGAAAAGGGTACGGGAAAGTTTGAGACTAAAGGTATTCTCCAAAGAAACAAAGATTACCGTGAAAAGCAATTACACAGAAGTTACTAGTTCCAGGAGAGCAAAAGAGCTAAGTTGAAGGCCACCTAGCTTAACAGAGATGACCAGGGAAGAGAGACATCTAAGAAAAGCCCTTGTAAAATCAGAACAAAACTGGTAAGACTTGCCCCAAAACAAACCTGTGAAGGGACCAAAATCAACTCTGCAAAGGGGCCTGAAATTACCTCTACTGCAACTGGAGGAATTTACGTTCCAGAGCATTGTCAGGAAAAAAAAATTGAGCAATCATTGAGCAATTAATGTAGCTTAACAGCTGAGTATGCTACTAACAGAAGCAGGCAATATATATATATGGAAATATATGGAAAAGACACAGTCAAAAGGAGTTTTACTAAAACCACTGTTATCCTAGGGTGACTTTACACATATACACATACCTAGTGCTGCACCTTCTAAGAAGTAAAATCAGAGGTTTCAAAATATAGAGAAAAAAAAAAAAAAACCTCCACTAAAATATACCACCTGAATCACAAATAAATAAACAAGCAAACAACAGTAAGTCCTGAGCAGGCAGGAAAGGGAGGATCAGCAACCAGTGATGATGAAGTATATTATCTCAAATGTCTGGTTTTCAACCAAAAATTACGAACATTCAAACAAGCAGAAAAGTGTGACATATACACAGAAGGAAGAAAAAAATAGGCAGCAAAATTGCCTGTGAGAGAGCGCTGATGTCAAACTTAACATGTGTTCAAAGAACTAAAGAATATCAGGCTTAAGAAGCAAAGGAAGGAGGACCTCACATCATTGCAAAAGCAGCACTGGAAGCAGAATGCACCCTTTGGGACTGATATTCCTGTGTCAAGATGCTCTCAGATCACAGAAACACTGATGCAACACAAGGACCTACCCCAAGAGCCAACAAAGAGGGAGGCCTTACCCCAGAGTGGACACTGAATTTGGATTTGTAGCCTATTGGACTATGTACTGTGTAAGAATAACATTTCTCTTTTGGGAGCCATCCATTTGTGGTATCTCTGTTATAGAAACACGAGATGTCTAAAACAGAATTTGGTACCAAGAGAGTGGAGTACTGCTCTAACAGACACTTAAAATGTGGAAGCCATTTTGAATGTGTGAATGGATAGAAGACTCAGGGAACAAAGGAGAACAATCAACACCAAAGAAGGATCAGATGGTGAGAAATAGGCAGCAGAGGACCAACCACAGCAGCAGCAGTAGAACCAGATGTGCGCAAGACAGTGCTGGAACCAGCACTCGGAGTGAGAGCTGAGTGCCTGTGAGCAGGTTTCCTGGCAGAGTGAGGGTGCCTCTGGGTACTTCAATCAGTGGAGCAAAGGCTTGCAGACCCAGAGAGCAGAGTACTGGTGTTCACAAAGTTTCCTGGGCAGAGTGAAGTACCCCCAGGCACTTTAATCAGTGGAGCTACAGAGTTTCAGAACTCTTTCTCCAGCAAGGCAGATGTGGACTTGAGGTCTGGTCCATGAGTTCACAGAAAGAAGTTGAAGAGACAAGGAGCATGAGAAGCTGAGCTGCCTCAGTCTCAAAAGAGATAGCCATGACCTCAGCAGTTTTTAAGGGTGGAACCAGAGACCCTGGTATTTCAAAGTATGGAGCTGCCACTCAGATGGGCTTGGAAAATTGTGGTTCTGAAGCCAAGGGAGTAAGAGGTACTGCCCCATTGGGCCTGGAAGGCAGAGCTGTAGCACAGTGCAAAATAGCTTTCACTCAGAATCTGGGGAGTATGAGCAATACCTAAAGTCTGAAGAGCAGAGCCATGGTGTAAAATGTCTCAATAAATGGGAGATTATTTTCAAAGCTTTGGGAGTTAATATAATGTGTTCTGCTGACTTTCTTGTTGCCTGTTTTACCTTCTTTCTCCCATTTGTAATGGAAATGCCTAACTTGTACCTGCCTGTTCTGCCACTGTATTTTGGAAACAGATAACTTGCACTCTAGATTTCACAGCTTAAGAGGAATTTCTGTATTTGGGCTTGCACTTAAGATTTTTACTAGGATGACGTAAATAAGTTACAAGGATGTGATTTCTCAGGGAACAAAGGGTGGAATGTCATGGATTAAATGTCATGTTCCCCCAAGAATGTGTGTGGCAGTTCAGCTGGACCATGATTCCTGGTATTGTGCGATATCCCTCCATGTTTAAACTCTGCTTCTATGATTGTCTCAGTCAGCTAGAGCTGCTCTAACAGAAAATACCACGAGTGGAAAGTTTCATGGGGAGAAGCTTTTATTGTCACAGTCCAGTAAGCTACAAATCCATTCCTAAGCTACAAACCCATTCCTAAGCTACAAATCCATTCCTAAGCTACAAGGCCATTCAATATGAAAACTCATCACAGTCCAGTAGGCTGAGTCCACATCCAGTGAGAGCATCTCAGCACAGGAACCTCAGGTCCAAAGGACATGCTCTGCTCTCAGTGCTTCTCTCTCGGTGGTATGAGGTTCCCAACTTCCTCAGCTCACTTCTCTCCCTTATACTCCACAAGCTTGAATCCTGCCTTACTAACACAACTGCAAACCATTCTCCATCATCAATATCACAGAGGCAGGATTCACAACACATGAGAGGAAGGGCACCATACTGAAACTCCAAACCAAGTCAAATCAACACATACATGTTTTGGGGGGACACAATTCAACCCATGACAATGATGTTAATGAAGGTGGCTGGGGGGCAGTTTTGTTGACTCAATGTGGAAGATTGTTTTGTGCCTTGAGGCTGTCTCTCAGCATATAAAGCAAAAAGCTAGCAGAGAGACTTGGGGACATCATACCATCAAGTAAGCAGCACCGGGAGCACAGTGTATCCTTTAGACCTAAAGTTCCTGTGCCATTATGCTCTCAGACCAAAGAAAGATTGATGAAACACAAAGACCTTCCCCTAGGGCTGACAAAGATGGAAAGCCTTCCTCTGGAGTGGATACCCTGAAGCCAGACTTGTGGCCTACTAGACTGTGTAACAATCAAGACAGGGAGAGCAGTGGAAGCTGCATATAGGTGGGCATGTAAATTTATACGGGAATGTACATTTTCACTCAGTCATGTTAAATAAAAAATAAAAAAAAAAGTTTCTCTTTTTGAAGCCAAAAAAAAGGAAAGGAAGAAAAGATGACAATGTCTCATCAAAGGCAGAATGTCAATAGAGAAATGGAAATCATAAATAAAGAAGAAAACTAAACACAAATTCTGGAGTTGAAAAGTACAATAACAAATAAAAAATTCACTGGAACTGCTTAAAAAATAGATTTCAATGAGTAGAAGAAACAATCAGCAAATGTAACATAGATCAATAGAAAGCATGCAATCCAAATAACAGAGAGAAATACGAAAAAAAGAAGCGAGTCTCAAAGAAATGTATGACAACATTAAGTGTATCACTTTCCAAAAACCAAACCTGTTTCCTGATGAGACAATTCTATGAACAACCCAACAGGACAGAGTTGAAACTGTCCTACAGGGTTTTCAAGGCTGTAATCTTTACAGGGAAACTCTGTGACATAGTGATTAAAAGCTAGGGCTGCTAATTAAAACATCAGCAGTTTGAATTCACGAGGCATTCCTTGGAAATTCTATGGGCAGTTCTACTCTGTCCTGTAGGACTGCTATGAGGTGGAATGGACTTGATCACAACTAATTTGTTTTTTTGGAATCTTCACAAAGGCAGACTATCACATTTTTCACCCAAACAGTGGTTGGTGGATTCACACTATTCTTTTGGTTAGCAGCCCTAGCTCTTAACTGCTATATCACCAACTCCCTAAGCTACCTTTCATTGCCATCACGTTGATTCTGACTCGGTGTCCAATAAGACAAATTAGTGTCAATGGTGTTTCCATGGCTGTCATCTTCACAGAAACAACTACATCTTTCTTCCACAAAGTAGCTAGTGAGTTCAAATCACTGGCCTTTCAGATAGTAGCCAAGCATTTAACCACTGTGTCACCAGGGCTCCTTTCAAGCTACTATAAAACAATAACAAAGAGAAAAGAAAACTGAAGCTAATGCAGGCAGAAGAAGGAAATGAAAAAAAAAAAAAAACTAGAGTGGAGATAAATTAGGAAAAAAAAAATCAAATGAACCAAAATTAGATCTTTGAAAATAGTAATGGAATTGGCAAAGATTTAACTAGACTAATCAAGAAAAGAAAACCCAAACTACTAAAATCAGTAATTAATATGGGGACATTTAAACCAACCTTTCAGAAATAAAAATGAGCATAAGGGAACACTGTAAATATCTGTATAACAACAGATTAAATAATTCAGATAAAATAAAAAAAATCCACGAAACACACAAAATATCAAACTGACTCAAAAATAGAAAACCTGAAAATAGCTATAAGTAATAAAGAAATTGAGTTACTAATTTCAAAAGTTCCTACTAAGAAAAGTCCAGATCCAGGTTGCTACAGTGGTAAATTCCACCAAACATTTAAAGAATTATTAATACAAATTTCTCACAAACTCTTCCAAAACTCAGAAGCCAAGTCAAGCCAAGTGCTGTCCAAAGAGGAGGAATATTTCCCAGGTCATTCTCTGAAACCAGGTGTTTTAGTCAGCTAGTGCTGCTCCAACAGAAATACCACAAGGTGGATGGCTTTAAAAGAGAAATGTTAATTCTTACACAGCCCAGAAGTCTGCAAGTCCAAATTGAGGGTGTCCACTCCAGGGAAAGGCTCTTCCCCTTGTCTGCTCTGGAGGAAAGTCCTTGTGTTGCATCAGTCTTTGTTCAGGGAGCATCTAGGTGCAGGAACCTCAGGTCTGAAAGACATGCTCTTCTGGTTCTCCTTTCTTGATGGTATGAGGTTCCCAATTCTCTGCTTGCTTCCCTTTTATCTCTTGTAGGATGAACGAATTAAGAGTGATGCAAGCTATACTCCAGGGAAACTCCCTTTGCAGTGGAGCAAGGATGTGATCCTATGAAGGGATTTACAGTCCCACCCTAATCCTTTAGCATATAGCATAGGAAAATCACAAAACAGAGGACAACATAAAATACAGGGAATCCTGGCCCAGACAAATCGCCACAACTGTTTTTTGGGGGGACACAATTCAATCCATGACACCAGGATACCATAATACCCAAACCAAAGGCATCACAAGAAAACTACAGAACAACATCCCTTATCTCTCATGTTAGGGTCACTGGATAGTCACATGCAAAAGAATGTAGTTGAACCCATTTATTATTCTAGACACAAACATTAACTTAAAATGCATCATAGATCTAAATTTAATAACTAAAACTCTAAAAATTAGGAGAAAATATTTATGCCTTTAGCAAAGCTTTCTTAGCAATAACACTGAAAGTTAAAGCACAAAACAAATTACAGACAATTCGGACTTCACCAAAATTAAGAATCTATGCACTTCAAAGGACATCATCAAGAAAATTAAAAGACATTTCCAAAACACTTATCTGATAAGGAATTTGTTAGTACATTACATAAAGAAGTCTTATAACTTAAAGATTTAAGAAGAAACTAACCCAATTAAAAACGGGCAAAGGATCAGAATAGACAGTTCTCCAAACATGATACACAGATAATATTAAAAAATGTCCAATGTCATTAATGAGCAAGGAAACACACCAAAACTACAGTGAGATGCCACTTCATACCCAATAAACCCCAAAATAAATCCCACGATCATCAAGTCTATTCTAACTCACAGGGCCCCCACAAAATAGGACAGAACTACCCCCTATGGCTTCCAAGGCTGTAATCCTTACAATAACTGACTGTCATATCTTTCTTCCAAGAGCAGCTGGTGGGTTTGAACTGTCATGCTCTGTTACCAGCCTAGCACTTAACCACTGCATTGTCAGGTTTCTTTTCATTCCTACTAGGAGAGTTATAATCAACTCCTGATGGCAAGGATGTGGAAAATTTGGAACTCACACATGGCCAGTAGAATACAAAAAGATGCAGCCATTTTGGAAAACAGTTTGACAATTCCTCAAAATCTTAAGCAGTTATGATATGTCCCAGTAATTCTACATGCATTCACAAAAGAAGAACGTGTCTCCACATAAAAACTCCTACATAGCCACATTATTGGTATTAGCAAAAAAAAATAACACAATCCAAAGAGTCATCTTGTTCTGAGTCAAAATTTAAAACAACTATATTACAGGCAAATTCACAGGACCAAAAGTGGATTAGGGATTACCAGCGGCTGCAGCAAGAAGGAAAGACGGAGTTATTGTCTAACAGGCACAGAGTTTCTCTTAAGGATCTTACTGCCATCAAGTCGGGTCCGACTCATGGAGACCCTATAGGCCAGAGTAGAACTGCCCCATAGAGTTTCCAAGGATAATGAATAGTTTTAGAACTAGATAGGTGAAGGTTACACAGTATTGTGAATGTAATTAATGCCATTTAACTGCATATTCAAAGTAGTTAAAATGACAAATTTTATTATACACATGTAGACACGAAATAAAATTTTAATGTAGTATATTCAATGGAGTATTATATGGAAATTATTTGGCAATAAAGAGGAATGAAGTACTGGTATGCCAACGTGCCTTGAAAATGTGATAAGTGAAAGAAGCCAGTCAGAGGGTATCTTAGGGGGGGAAAAAAAAAGAAGGTAGGATGAAATTCAAATTACTAAAAAAAAAAAAAGGCCAGAATTAGTGACTCAGTAGAGTCTATAGGAATCCCTGAGACTACTGTCCTAAAATATTTTCTGAACTTGGAAACTGACCTTCTTCCAGGGGTCACCTTTCATCCAGATAATAGATGAACTTTTAAAATTAACAGTGAATATTGTGCTCTCTTAAATAAACTATATGAGACCAAACGGTCAACCTTCACCCTAAAACCAAGACACAAGCTAAAGCGGGCAGGGAAGCTAGACTAACGGGGAAAAAAAAAAAGAAGACTGAAACTAATGAGAATGTTTGACACATTGAGAGAAATGTAGCAAATGTCATATAACAGATTATAGAAAATTATTAAGTGGAAACTTAACATGCTATATAAACATTCACCTAAAACACAATAACAGAATAAAGAAAGAAAGAAAGAAGCAATAAAAACAAAGCTCAGATACCAGGTATGGAAATGCATTTCATTGTTATTCATTTTACTGAGATGTATTATACATATGCTCTGTATCTTTTCAATATCTATTTTTTTAGAAACTTATAAGAAGCATATTTACAGGTTCCCACATTAATTACCAAAAACTAGTTTTCAAAGAGCAGGAGATATCTGTATTTGAGGTGCCATTTTGGTAGGATTTATAAATTCAAGATTTCTTGTCTATGGAAGCCAAAAAAGTATTACGTTATAAAGACACTTGAAAACAAAAGGTGACAACCAGCTTAGAGATCTCACTAAACTAAAGGCCCATGGAAAAAGATCACAAATAAAAATAACTTCTTTGCTGACCCTTCTTTTTGCTGACTACTACTCAGCTGGCCATCTGTTACAAATATGGAAGATAATAATAGAAGATTCTATTGCTAATTTTCAATAAATCTGCAATGATATGTATATGATACTTGCTGAAATTCAAAGTAACAAAATTACGACATAAGTATAGAAAAAAACTGGTTTGTTGCCTCTAAAATACGCCTATCTGGAAAGCTTACCACATGAAGTGTCATTACTGAGTAGGTCTATTCCCTTGGGTATTAGCCTCGGAATCTCGAATGGAAGCTTAACAGAACCACAGTGATCACCTTACTCTCACACTAATCCATCAAAGTATTTCCACAAAGCAATGCATGGAAATCATCTCAGATGCTAACCACAAAATGTAGAACAAAGAATTCCACCTCTACTCATAAAATTTATAAAGCAGTGCGGTGGAAAAGTGTACTCTTATTGGTACACACATATTAAGTTTAACAGAATTTCTAAAGTGTTATTTAAAGTTGCTAAATAAAGTCAGGAACCTTTGGTGACACGGTGGTTAGTGTCTTGACTGCTATCCAAAAGTTTGGCAGTTCTAGGCCCCTAGGTATTCCCCGGAAATTCTACAGGGCAGTTCTATTCTGTCCTATAGGGTCACTATGAGTCAAAATCAACTCAGTGGCAGTAGGTTCAAATACATCCATACTTCAGAATCCGAGAGATTACATGTAGACACATACACTGTTATATTCACACACACTTAAATCAAAGGTTCCAGTATACTACATAAGTTTTACTGTTTCTGAAGAAAACACTGAAGGTGTTTTCTAAATAAAAATTATTGTAAAATATTTAATGAAATGTATATATGTTCATATAAATCTTTTAAATCTTCTGTAATATGGTCTACTAACACTGAAGTTCTTTTTTACCTGTTCAAGAAGCAAAACATACAGATCTACTTTTAAAGCGATTTGAATACTTACAGTAGTTTATTTACATCTAATTGCTCATTAAATTGCAGACAAGTATTTGTCTTCATATGAAAAGGGGTAAGGATAAATCCACACACAATGCGATATGATTAATTATGGCTTTTTTTGTTCCATAAAGTTTAGAATCACTGCAACATCAGTGATTCTAAACCAGGAGTTACCAGGAATGGTATTAAACATACTACAGTGCACAAGACTGCTCACAACAACAAAGAATTATCAAACCCAAAACATTAATTGTGCCAAGACTGACAAACTCTATGTCACCTCTATTTTCAATTATAAGAAACACTAAGGGATGGAGCTTGCTCTCTGACACAAATATCCCTTTGCTTTAAATGTCAGAAAAGCAACTCATTTTAAGAGATCAGTATAGGGGATCTTATTTTATGAAATAATAAGATATACAGTATTTCAAATATCCATGTAATCAGACTTTCTGGAGCCATTGAGACCAGATAAACTCCCAAAACTGTTTCCGCAAGATAACCTTTAAACTTCAAACCTTAAACCAAAAATATTCCCTGAAGTTTTCATAACACCAAAACAAAAGTTCAGCTTAATTATTAAAGAATGCCTGCCTTAAGTATTGTTTTTTCCTTACAATCTATTTTTGTTATTGTTGCTCAGGAATATAGTAGAATATATACCCATTTGACTATTTCTACATGCATGATTCAGTGACAATAATTAGGTTCTTTGGGTTGTGCGACCACTCTCACCTTCGTTTTCCTAATTTTTCCTCCCCATTAACATAAACTCACTGTACCCCAAAAATTTCCAATCTGATCTTTATTTGATCCCATATAGACAGATCTTAAAAGAGCACAATGCTCAAGGAAGGCATTTTTTTACTAGTTGAGTCAAACTGTTACTCAGTTTTAAGAAGACTTAGGGTATTTTTGATTTAAGGTTTAAAAATTGCTTCAGGGCAATAGTTTTAGGGTTCATCCAGCCTCCATGGATATCTGGATCCCAAGAGAATCTGACACCCTATTCTGCATTTCTACGCTTTTGACAGGACACTTGTATGCACTCTTTGACCAAACTTTTCAGTAATGGACAGACACTTCACTAAAGAGGACATACAGGCAACCAAAAGACACATGAGGAAATGTTCACAATCATTCACTATTAAAGAAATCCAAATCAAAACTACAGTGAGATACCATCTCATCCCAACAAGGTTGGCCATGATCCAAACAACACAAAACAACAAATGCTGGAGCAGCTGTGGAAAAACTATAACTCTCCTATACTGCTGGTGGGATTGCAAAATGGTGCAACCTCTTTGGAAAGCAATGTGGTGCTTCCTTAAAAAGCTGGAAATAGATATACCATCTGATCCAGTAATTCCACTGCTCAGAATGTATCCTACAGAATCAAGGGCAGTGACATGAACAGATACACGCACATGGATGCTTACTGCAGCACAGTCCACAACACCAAAAAGATGGAATCAATCCAGATGCCCAACAACAGATGAATGGATAAACAAACTATGGTATATGTACTCAATGGAACACTACATAATGATAAAGAACAATGATGAATTTAGGAAGCATCTCATAACCTGGTTTCAACTGGAAGACATTATGCTGAGTGAAGGCTGTCAGCGGCACAAGGACAAATACTGTATGAGACCTGCACTATAAGAACTTAAAAATGACTCATATACAGAAGAAAAGACTCCATCATCTGCAAGGGAGGGGAGGGAGGGTGAGAGAAGTCTGGTTATAGATTAGATAGTTGATAGAAATTTGGTTGGGTGAAAGCAGTGACAGCACACAGTAGAAAGATCAATTTAATTGGACTTCAACATAAACTGAAAACTCTTCTAATCTTAAGCCAATATTGCAAAGATAGAGTAGCAAGGGCAGGGGTACAGGGACCATGCTCTCAGGGGACATCGAGGCCAACTGGCATAATTAGGCTGTTGCCAAGAGAGTCTTCTGCACTCCATATTGGTGAGTGGCATCTGAGGTCTTAAAAGCTAGCAAACTGCCATCTGAGGTACACCAAATGTTGTCAACTCAGCTGGAACAGATAATTACCAAGGACAACAAAGGCATGAGGCAAAAAGAGACCAGAAGACAGAATGATCCACGTGAATGGGTGACTGTACCAACATGTGACCAGAAGAACCAGATGGTGCCCAGTCACCACCAATGACAGCCGTGATGGGGCACACAATGTTGAGTTCCAGTAGCAACATGAGAAAAAGAGGAGTGCACCTCAACAACTCCACTAAAAGACCAAAATTGATCACCTGAAGGACTGGGAGTTCCCCTTGAAGCATGGCTCCTAGACCTGCTGTTGTCCCTGATCACAAATCATTACTGAGGTCAACTGTTCAGACAGGACTGGATTGGACTCAGGGACACAAAGTGACCATACACCGCATGCACTTTATGGTTCTATGCATCTATAGGATGCTGTCCTACTGGCCTATTACTAGAAGGGAGAGGAGAGAGGGTAGAGGAGTGGACAGGAGATTGTTAAGAGGCTATGACATGTATGAACGGAAAGGTGGAGTGTGCTGTCACTGGGCAAGGAGAGCAGAAGGAGCTGCAGATAGGCGGACATGCAAATTTAACTTGGATTGTATACTGTCACGCAATCACAATAGACGGATGGATGGATGGATAATAGATAGCTAGATGCTAGATAGATGGATGATAGATACATAGATAGATGGATGATAGATTAGATAGATAGATGATAGATAGATGGTAGATTAGATAGATAAATGATAGAGATAGATAGATAGAAGATAGATAGACAACAGATGGACGGACGGACGGATGATTTTCAGTAATGGGAGCAAGGTAACACCCAGTTCTTCTGGTCTCAAGGCAAAGAAAGTAGTTGTTCATGAAGTAATTATCCATACATTACATATCTTCCTCCTATTTCTGATTCCTCTTCTTCCTCTATTGCTCTAGGTAAGGAGATACTAATTGTTGTACCTTGAATCAGCACTTGCAAGCTTTTAAGAACCCAGGTGTTATGTAATGAACTATCAGATAAAAGCAGAAGCAGAAAACATAGCATTACACCAATTAATTGGGATGTCCCATGAAACCATGACCCTAAGTCTTCCAAATCAAAGAAACAAATCCCACAAGGTATTTGCTTATACACAAGCAGCCTCTGCAGCTACTTTTTTTTTTTTTTTTTTTTTTTTGGTCTTTGGTGTAAATTTATCTATCACACAACATTTGTTACTTCAGCTTTTTACAGATATACAATTTATTGACAGCAAATACACTAACGAGCCATGGAACCCACTAATGTTTCAAAGAACTGTCTATATATGGTCGGATGGACAATAGTAAACCAAAAGATTAGACAGGAAGCTTAAGTTAGGAAGCTTAGAGACAGCAGGTTTATATTAATGGAGGAGGAACAATTCAAATAAAAAAGGGTGAGTATGCTTGCACAACTTGAAGACAGTACTTGGTATCACTGAACTGTACATGTACAGTACTGAATTGGTGTACATTCTGCAGTACACACTTTCAATGACAAAAAATGAAACTTTTCAAAACATACAAGCAAAAATGAAAATGATCTTTAAGAATAGAAGTACCATGAACCAGTACATTAGTACATTATACCACAGTACATTACTTAAAGGTCCCAGGCAGCCACAACTGTTCAATAAATACCGTTTCCATAAATAGGCATGCAGTGGTGGCAAGTTATTATCTAAGCAGTACTCTCACAAAGCTTTGGAGTAACTTGGTAGGGATGGCAGCTGCACTGGAATTTGGGGAGAAGAGATGATGAGATCAACTCTCAGGGAAAGAGAAGAATAATAACTTGAAAAGCACAAAAATTATTACTACATGGTACACACACTATCCTTTCAGTCAGATCCATCAGTCAGTCAATCCAGCTCGCCGAATGCTGTAGCAATCTCTTCCTCTCATTCGCAACCAGTTCTTCATATCTAGGTGCCTGCTATAGTTTCCAAACTGATCTCATTTCCCTGAAACTCTTCTAACCTACCTATCAATCCAGGGAGAGTCATCTTTCTAAAATTTAAGTCTGATCATGTTATTCTCTTTGAAAGTCCATTACCCGTAGGACAAAATCACAGGCAAGGGATAATGAAGGACTAATGAATTCAGACATATTTATTCCGCCACCCAAAGAGGCAAATTTAAATACCTGTTCCATGGGAGCAAATCAAAAGTTCAGGAGTTCAAATCCACCAGGTGGTCCTTGGAAACTCTATAGGGCAATTCTACACTGCCCTATACGGTCTCTATGACACAGAATTGACTCAACAGCCATAGGTAAATGGTTCCATTGGAAGTTGAACATAAAAGTCTAAAATTCAAGACAGAAGCCTGGGCATGAAACTGATATGGCAGATAACACTAGGTGGTCTGACAATGAAGTCTGTGAACTTAATCGTTCTAAGTGCTACAGACCTCATTGCTGAATATCACTGTGGTCACCTTGGAAACACTCCCCTTGGTAAGCTATGCACTGAGTTCACATTTGGTAAGCTATGCACCTAGTTCACCCTTCAAAGCAATTTTGGAACTCTGTCTGAAATGGCCATTGCATGCAGCGGCACAGTGGCAAGATCGCAAACTTCACTGTAAGGGTTATACGACAACAGCTCTGGTGGCTATTCCCAAAAAAGAGTTCCAAAATTGCTTTGAAGGGTGAACTAGACACTGGCATTGGTGCATAGCTTCCCAAGGGGAGTACTCCAAAAGTGACCATAGTGATACTCAGCAATGAGGTATGTAGCAATTTTTCCAGGATGAGTTCACAAACTTAACTGGAAGTCCTCCTATGAAGCACTTACTGGTGAAGGTAAAAAAACTACAGTCTTTAATATGGATGGCACCTCAGCACAAAGAAAACAAAAATCCTCACAACTGAGCCAATAAAGCCCATAATGAAAAACAGAAAAAAAAAAAAATTGAAGTTTCCAAGGATTTCATTTTATTTGAGTTAACAATCAACACCCATGGAAGCAGCTGTCCAAAAAAAAAAAAAAGAAGAAGAAAACAAACACAATATATTGCACTGGGTAAATCTGCTAAAAAAGACCTCATTAAAGTGATCAAAAGCAAAGATGTCACTTTGAGAATTAAGGGGTGCCCCACCCAAGCCATAGTATTGTCAGTCACCTCATAATGCATGCAAAAGCTAGACAATGAGTAAGGAAGACCAAAGACAAAGTGGATACATTTGAATTACAGTATTAGTAAAGAATATTGAATATACTGTGGACTACCAAAACTCTGGTAATGTAGTTGGTTAAGTGCTAAGTCTGCTAACCAAAAGGTTGACACTTCAAATCCACCAGGCACTGCTTGGAAACTCTATGGGGCAGTTCTACTCTGACCTATAGAGCTGCCATGAGTCGGACCTGACTTAATGGTTCTAGGTTTGGTTTCATACCAGAAAAATGAACAAATTTGTTTTGGAAAAAGTGCAGCCAGAACGCTCCTTAGAAGTAAGGATGGCAAGACTTCCTCTGGAGTACTCTGGACATGTTATTATAAGGGACCAGTCCCTTGCTGACCCACAAAGGGTCAGCAAAAAAGAAGAATACCTTAAAGAATAAGGACTGTCACGGTGGCTGCAAAAATGGGCTCAAGCATGACCATTGTGAGGATGGCACAGGACTCAACTGCGATTCGTTCTATTGGGGATATATTTCATTTGATAGGGTCTCTACAAGTTAGAACTGACTCTGCAATATCTACCAATGAAGTATGGCAGTGGAAGTTAAGCTGTGAGCATGCAAACACATAGGGCTAAGTGAAGGAGCAGTCACAAAAAGCTATCTGCTGCATGACTTCATTTATATACCATTTGGGAAAAGGCAAAAATATAAGAATGAAGAACCCATTGGTGGTTGCCAGGGATTAGGAATGGGAGGTAGGTCTGTATACAAATGCACAGCATGAGGTAATTTCTCGGAGTGTTAGAATCATTCCATATACTGTACATGGTGGAAGTTACAATAACCTACAGATGTTTAAAACCTCATTGACTATACGTCCCTAAAAATTTTACCATGTATAAATTTAAAAAAGTAAATAAATAACCTCAGTAAGATTTCCCAGAAACAGTTTCTACTGTGATAAGAGAAGCAAGTTAACAGAATCACAAACAAAATAAAGGATGGAAAAGGCATCTAAAAAGGTGTGGTCAGAACAATAAGAGAAAAACAAGAAGAGTGTCACAGGAGCCAAAGTACGGAAAGAGAGTGGAAGAGCAGGATAACCCTCTTAAATTTAACAATAACTGAAAAATCTGGGAATTAGTAAGTCATAAGTGATACATTACATTTGGAAAAACTACTTCAAAAGAACTCTAAAGTGTTCAAAAGCAAAGACGTCACCTTATGGACTAAGGTGCTCTAACCCAACCTCTACTGTTTTTAATCACCTTATATGCATGAAAACGCTGGACAATGAATAAGGAAAAGAGAAGAATTGATGTCTTTGAGTTATGGCAATAGCGAAGAACGGTGAATATATCTTCAACTTCCAAAAGAACAAAGAAGTCTCTATTAGAGGAAGTATACCAGAACGTTCTTTAGAAGTTACAAAGGTGAGATTTATTCTCAGGTGTCATAAATGTTATCAGAAGGGATCAGTTCCTAGAAAGAGACATCATGCTTAGTAAAGTAGACCAAAGAAACCTAAACCAAACCCAGTGCCACGGAGTCAATTCTGATTCATAGTGATCCTAAAGGGCAGAGTAGAACTGCTCAACAGAGTTTCCAAGGAGCACCTGGTGGATTCAAACTGCCAACCCTTCAGTTAGCAGACATAGCACTTAACCCCTACACCACCAGGGTTTCCGAGAAGAGGTTCAGTAAAAAAGAAGAAGACCCTCGACAAGACGGATAGACACCATGGCTACCATAATCACGAGGATGGCACAGGGCTAGACAGTGTTTCAGTCTGTTGTACCTACAATAACTATGCATCAGAACTGAATCCACAGTGCCTGACAACAACAACAGCAAGGTGATTTTGGAAGGAGTAGTCACAAAAGGAGGAGTCCTGATGGTTCAGTGGTTAAGTGCTGGGCTGCTTCCCAAAAGGTCTGTGGTTTAAACTTGCCAGTCACTCAGTGCTTGATACATGTAGCAGTCTGCTTCTGTAAAGATTTACAGTCTTGAGAATCCTACAGGGCAATTCCACTCTGTCCTATAGGGACACTATGAGTTGACTGAAAAGTAGTAGTTTTTTATTTGGTTTAATCACACAGGCAAGAGAGGCTATATTACCAGGTGTCAAGAAATAGATTAGAATTAAGGAAGCAGAAGAAATAAATGCGAACTACAGGGTTGCTAAGAGTTAGAATCAAATCAACGGCAATGGGTTTGGTTTTTGGTGTTTTTGCTGTAAGAAAGTGATTAGAGAGGGGAGAAAAATATATGATTAAACCAAAAGCCCTGTCAAATTGACTACCACTCATGGCATCCTCCATGTGTGTCAGAGTAAACCGTGCTCCAGAGCATCTTCCTTCTCTCTCTCTTTCTTTCTTTATTGTACTTTAGATGAAAATTTACAACTTAATTTCTCAAACAAAAATTATACATATATGGTTTTCTGACATTAGTTGCCACCACCACAATATGACAGCACAGTCCCCCTTTCCACTCTGGGTTCCTTGTGCTCAGGCAACCAGTCCCTCTCCCTTGTTGCCTTTTCATCCTGCCTCCAGACAGAGGCCACCCATTTGGTCTCATATTTCCTAGGTCTAACAAACAATGTAATAGCTAGAAATGAAAAAAAGTAAGATAGAAGAGATATTTGAAGTTACCAAGATGCGTAAGCCAGTCAGCCACTGCTGTTAAGTCAACTCTGACTCATAGTGATCTTATAGATCAGAGGTGAATTGCCCTATAAAGTTTCCAAGGAACACCTGGTGGATTTGAACTGCTGAAGTTTTGGTTAGCAGATATAGCACTTAACTGCTACATCACTGGGGTAGGAACAAAGAAGTAACACCTTCAGCTGGTACTACTTGGTGAACTGGAATGGTGGTCTTCACACAAAGCCAGGACCCATGAAAGATTATATGCTCATTTAAAGAATAGACAGGAAAAAGCACATCTACCAGTGAGGGAACATAGCAATGAAAGCTGCCTATCTTGGCTTTAGATCTGAGGGGAAGAGGTATCTTCAGTGGGGGTCACAACCAGCAGCTTGGCTTCAAACGAATATAGGATTTGATTTAATATTACCACAGGAATCTATTAAACCTCAAGCCATGAATAAATATACAGTGGATCCAAGCTGGTAAGACACTTGGGATCCCTGACAAAAAAATATATATTTGTCTGCTTCAAAAACATGCCTGCACCCAGACCCATGGGACTCCTGCTGATAAAATCCTGCTTATTATTGGCTCGTAATCCAAAGTATCAAACAAAGGAGGAAATAAACCGCCTAGAGCAAGAGTGAACAGAAATGAAAGGTTAGAAAACTAAACTACTAAGAAGTACTATTGGCTATAAAATATATAATATGTATGTTCAAATATTAAAAGATATAAAAGATAAAATCAAAAAACATAAGGAAAGGGAGACACAGACAAGAGCCTAATATATTTGAAAAAGAACCCAATGTCACTGCTAGAAATGAAAAATATAATCGTTAAAATTAAAGAAAAAAACTCCTAAACAAAAGATTAGACAGAGCTAAAGGATTAATGAATGAGAAAACTGAAGAAGCCACCCACAACGCACAAAGACATAAAAAGAAGAAACATGAAAGGTGAAAGACGAGAGAGTAAGAAGGTTGGTTTATTGTGGGTAAAGAGAGAGGAAGAAAAGGGGAGTGGGCACTAGGGCAGAGTCAGTACTCGACAAGGTAGCAAAACAAAACCAAATTGGTTACTGTGGAGTAATTCCAACTGATGCTGACCCTATGTCTGCAGAGTATAACTGAGATCCACAGGATTCTCAATGCTGTGACCTTTCAGAAGTAAAGCACCAAACCTTTCTTCAGCACCACCTCTGGGTGGGTTCACACAGCCAACCTTTTACTTAGTGATTGAGTGCTTAAACAGTTCTACCCCTAGTGTCTCCTATTCAAAAAGATAATGGTTAAGAATTTCCTAGAATTAATAAAAAAAAAGATTTGAATCATAAAATGCATGACATACAATAAATCAAAAGCAAAAGAAAGGAAATGCCTATCTAGACACATCAGGGAAACACTGCACAACACCTGTGACAAAAGAAATTATCCCATAGGAAGTTACAGAGAAAAGACACACAGCTTTCAGTTCTACGGATTAGCAATTTTCTCAAAAGTAACATAAAAGCTAGGAGGGTACAATATAATATATTTTCAAAATACTGTGAAAAAGCATCTGTATATTTAGAATTTTATCCTGGAACTATCATCAGGAGCAAAGGGCAAATAATCCTGAAAGGATACCTACCTACTGGTCCTACTGAAGCTACCTTGGCTTCTTGTGGAGCCCGAGAATGGAATATGCACCCAGAGGAGAAAACACTGGGTCCTGGTGACACTTCTGAACTGCCGTGTGCAGGCAGCTGTAATGCCAGCCCTAACTTTTCAGTCTGTTCTAGTCACCTAGGGCTGCTGTAACAGAAACGCCACAAGTGTATGTCTTCCACAAACATAAATTTATTGTCTAACAATCTAGGAGCCTAGATGTCAGAATTTTAGGTTATTAGCTCTAGGGAAGTCTTTCTCTCTGTGTGGTCTCTGGGGGAGGTCCTTCTCATCAATCTTCTCCAATCTAGGAGCTTCTCAGCACTCGGAATGCAAAGGAAGAGCCCTGCTCCCAACATTGTTCTCTTGGTGGTATGAGATCCCCTCTGTCTCTGATTGTTTCTCTCTTACATACCTCAAAGATTGACTTAAAACAGCCTAATTTTGCAGACTGAGTCCTGCCTCATTAATATAACTGTTTCTAATTCTGGTTCATTAAAGTCATGAAGGTAGCTTTACAACACATAAGAAAATCACAGTGGCTACAATAGTGGGCTCAAGCATAACAATGTTCATGAGTATTGCACAGGACCAGGCAGTGTTTCACCCTGCTGTACATAGGGACACTACAAGTGAGAACCAAACTGACAGCACCTAACAATAACAGGAACAGGAAAATTACATCAGATGACAAAATGGTGGACAACCATACCACATCACACTGGGAATCATAGTCTAAATCAAGGTGAGATACATCCTGGGGAGGCACATTTAGCCCATAACAATGTTTTAGTCTCTGGAGTCAATATACCTCCACCTGTTTATTTCTGGAGTTTTCTTTTCTATATTAAAATATAATATAAATTATCAAAGTTATCTTCAGCATGTAAAATCTCAAAACAAAATCCCCCAAAACAAACTCACAGTGGTCAAGTTGATTCTGACTTATAGTAACCCTATAAGGCACCCACAGTTATCTAATTTATTCAGCAACTAATTTTAGCTGAAAGGCGTTATTGGGGTAAGATGCTAAAATTAAGAGCTAAGAAATAAAGGGAAAACAATGTAGGAGAACAAACAAGAATGAGTTAAAATAAACCCATGGAAAACAATCCGTGAATTGGCTCTGACGAAGCAAAGTCATCTGAATGGGCATGCTTTCATTCTAACACTGTTCTACAGTTTATTGACTAGAAGTTAAAAAGATTCCTATAACTCCCATCAATTTAAGAAGCATCTTGATTAACTGCATTGATGTTTTGTTTTGTTTTGTTTTTAAAATAGTTCACACAATGTAAAAGAGTTGGCAGGAAGTACTGTCTGGATTTAGTGAGGCTATTGGGTCAGTATCCTAACCGTTATATTTAGAATAAACAAAACAGATTACCGCCTCTGGCAGAAAACTAAGAATTGTTTACAGCAGACTTCCAGGTTAGTTGAGTCTAATATTTCATTGGCTTTGGGCTTTCACAACTTTGTAAATTGTAATGGCCAACAGTAGAGCACATTAACACTCTTATAACATGCAAAGAAATTCTGTTCTATCAAGGTTCAGTTGATTCTCCTCTGGTCCCCACGGTAAAAGCACCATCTGTTTCTGCATTGACTTCAACATTCCTTTATTCCATATGTATTAGTGCTTTTTTGGTTTGGTTTTGAACCAGTTGTAATAACTGTCTAAGTTTCCTCATTAGTAAGTCAAATAAAATCTTTAATACATGTTAATTTTATATCTGAATGAAATCAGTGATTTTACCTATCTTTTTTAAGTATCCTTTGACATCATCACAAAAGCAATGTTTACGCAGTTTAGTTTCCAAAAACAAAGCTTTAAAATGTTTGGCTTTGAACCACGTTTTTAATATGATAAACTATAGATTTCATTAAAATATATTTGGTTAGCTTTATTTAATACACATAAGGCACCTGGCTTGGCGAATGTAATTGAATCTTATAGATAACATAACTGATCATATTCATTAAAGCTCCTTTCATATCAATACTCTCATGACATTATTACTATATTCTCCAACTAGCTCATATTACATTACAATATTAAACGTCTATGGCAAAAGACAAATTCCAGAAAGTCTTACAACCTACAATACCAGAATTTCCTCAAAGAAATTACCATAACATTCTTAGGTCACTGTGCCTCTTTTAAGCAATCTGTCATTTAAATATAAAAGTATGGCAAATGAGCCACACTATAATGCCTATTCTTTTTACCCAGTCTCAGAAGTATAAACACTTACCCCATGTTCTTTAGCAGCTGTGACAACTTTAAGGAGGACATCTTCCTCAACAAATGGTCTCACAGCATCATGGATAATCACCACCTCTGGCTGAGAGAGCCCAGAACTGGAATCACCTTTTGCCAGTGCTTTTAGTCCATTGAAAATTGACCTGTGGCGAGTCACTCCAGATTCAACTAGTGAAATGCGTTTATGTTGGTACTTCTGGATAATACCATCCATTGTTTCCATGTTCTCTCTAGTAACAGCCACGACAATGTCCTTTATCCAACATAATCTAAAAGGAAAGGGCATATACATTCAATATAAATTGATTCTTGAACAACAGCTAGTTGTTGAACAACAACTAGTGTAACAAAAAGTTGAATTACTACTTAGTATCTCTATATAGGGAACTAGAAATTGAAAAGTAATAACAATCAATTTTACACATTTTTACTATTTCTGCTAAAGAGAAAGATATAAAACAAGTAGTATGTCACACAACACATAGGCAACGACTGATAGATTCACAGATTACTCTCACATTATATCAGAAATTTCTTACTTAAAAGCTGAAGATCAACAATTAGAATACTAGCAAATTGAGAAAATAAAATGCAACAAGAATACTGCATTTCCTCCTCCATTTGTTTGCCAGCCCCATCCCACAAAGGATTTTCTCAATTTTTCTTTTTGCATGTTATTGTAAAAAAAATGGCATATTAGTATACTTACACAAATACCTACACAGAAGGGAGAGCAAGGTTGGCCAGAGAAAACAGAAGGCACATATTATTTGTATAAACATATGATATGCTTTTAAACTGTATTTTTTCTCCAAATAATTTTCCTCAATGGAATAGGTATAATTCAAAGTCATTTTGAATTGCAAAATTTGCCTATGTCTTTAAAGAAGTCGACTGAGTTGGCACCCAACTTATTTGAATACCAACAAAGCTAGGTAGCTAGTCTAATACAAAACCTACCTACATCAAAGTGAAATCTATAGTTTAAATGCGGTAAAAATGTAATAACTAATTTTTTATGAATATAAACCAGGATTAAATATGGTGAAAAACATCAACATTTAACAAAATGCTAAAATAAAATGTTCTGTTGAATCACATAAAACATAAAACAGTATGTTTTCTCTTGTAAAACATTTTCTTAAAGTAAGACCTACAGACCTACTAGACAGCAAACAGTTCACACTTCAGAGTGGCTACTACGTTAAAGCAGACCGGCAGATTTTTTCAAACTCAATGGAGGCTTATCTTTCACTGTAGAGTCAATGTTCCTCAGCCAATATGCGCAAACCAGGAAAATTCTCTCTGACCCATGATGGCAACTGAGACAAAAGATCATTCTATGAATAAAAGTCATTTTAAATTTTAAAGGAAATCTTAGCCTGTGAGAACCATGTTCATGCTGTAGTAGGTCTTGACAACACTGTTAAAAGACATGGAAGAGTGGCCTGAAAATTACTGAATAATGAAAATTACTATCTACATTTTTTTGTACTCAAAAATGTAAATATTCGATAATAAACAATCTCTCACCTTCTGTTGGCTTGGCTGGCCCACCTTCTGTTACTAAATGAAACTTTTCTCCTACTCAGCATCCCATTCTGCCTGTAACTACCCCAATATCACCCTGGTTAACAAAACTAAGAACTGCTTTCTAAGTTCAGTGTCTTTTTTAAGTGCATTTCTTTCAAAAATAGTTATCTTCTAGAATGTAGGCTCTACAATACACACGAACTATGTCTGTTTTGTACATTGGTTTATATCAAGTACTCAGCAGGTGCTAAATAAATACATGCTGAATGAATAAATGGCATTGTTATATCTTGTCTCCCAGGAGTAAAACCTAGTCTCACAACAAAGTATAGTTTTAAGGGGTATGAAACAAAGGAAGCTTTCCTCAAGGCTCAGTTACCTATTTTTCCATAACAAGTACCAAGAAGGGGAGAAAAATGTAAGAATGACGAAGACCTTCTCTATGCAGCGTGCAGATTGTTTTCCATGTTTCTAGCTATTTGCTTTTTTATTCTTGATTTATATATCCTAAGCCTTCTTGATGGCCAGGACTACTTTTATATTATATCGTATCCATGGTGGGATTTTAATCACAAATAAACAAAAGCAATATAATAATATCTACAGAATGTCCAAGAACAAAATGTGCAGTAACCTGTTAAAGCAATAAAAAGGATTATAGCATAAGACTGAAATGACTTGCTTATTGTTTTGATCTGTAGCCCACTTGCTACTTGTGTCACTGCAAATTTAACAACTGGTAAAACTTACAGTATTGTACTTAGTAATGCCCTTGGCAAGTGGCAGTTTCTCAGTACGCCTAGAGAGTTTCTTCCTAAATTCTGTCTACACTGCAATAGCCAGAATCCAGAAAGTCACCTCTCCCCTATACCACTGCACTAGTCACTTAATTGAAATTCTGTTTGTCATGTATGCTTTTTGTGACACTCTCCATCATAGATTGAATTGTGTTACCCAAAAATATATGTGTGGTAGTTTGGCTGGGCCATGATTCCCAGTACTATGTGATGTTAATCTATGTTATAAATCCTGCTCTATGATGTTAATGAGGGAAGATGGATGGCAGTTATGTTTATTGGGTAGTACTCAGTGTGGGGGATTACACTGTGCTTTGGGACAACTTTGGGAGATATAAAGCAAAGGGAAGCAAGCAGAGTTGGGGACATCACACTACCAAGAAAGCAATGCCAAGAGCTGAATGTGTCCTTTGAAAATGATTTGGGTTCCCTACATATCAGATGTTTCCAGTCCAAAGGAAGAATGATGACAAGGACCTCCAAAGTCAATCCAGCTAGCCAAGTGAGACAAAGCTTTATCCTGGAGCTGACACTTGAAACATAGAATTTGGTACAGAGAGAGTAGAGTACTGCTCTAAAAGGTACCTAAAACATAGAAGTGGTTTTGAAACTGTGAATGCATGGAAGCCTCAGAAGAACCAAGGAGAACTGCTAACACCAGAGAAGGCACAGATGGTGAAAAGCAGCAAAGGACCACTAGCAGCAGCAGTGGACAGACAATGGCTGAACCAGACCAGCATGAGACACTACTAGAACCTACAGAGCAAGAGAGCTGAATGACTGGGCATAGGAGTTTTTCTGATGACGAGGAGTGCCTCGGGGCACTTGAATCAGTGGGGCTAGGACTGCTGACCCACAGAGTGAGAGAGCTCAGTGCCTGTGTACAAGACACTTCCTGGTTGAAGCAGGTACCCCCAGACACTTACATTTGTGGAGCTACAGAGCTTTGGAACACTTATCCTAGGAAGGCTGGTACAAGCCTAAGTTCTGGACCAAGAGGCCACAGGAAACAGAAGTTGAAGAAACAAGGAGCATGAGAAGCTGAGCTGCCTCAGTTTCAAAAAGTTATAGCCACGACGTCAGGGATTTCTAAGGGTGGAGCCATGGTTCTTGGTGTTTCTAAGGGTAGAGTTGCCACTTAGATGGACTAGTAAAATGATGCACCTAAAGCCAGTGAAGCAGAGTTGCTGTCCCAGTAGGCCTGGGAGGCGGAGCTGAGGGCTGAGGGGCCTCCACTCAGAATTCAGAGTATGGCAAGTATCTAGAGGACAGGACTATTGTGTAAAATGCCTCAGAGAATGGAATATTATCTTCAGAGCTTCAAAGACTAATGTAATGTGTTCTGCTGACCTGCTTGCAGCCTGTTGGTGATAGAAATGTCTAACTTGTACCTGCGTGTTGTGCCAGTATATTTTGGAAGTAGGTAACGTGTGTTCTAGATTTCACAGCTGAAGAAGAATTTCTGGATTTGGGACTTAGACTTTAGACTTTTGATATGACAGGAATATGTTTTGTATGTTGCAAGGATATGCTAGTCTAGGAAACAAAGGGCAGAATGTTATGGATTGAATTGTGTTCCCAAAAAATATGTGTGGCAGACTGGCTGGACCATGATTCCTGATATTATGTGATGCTTGTTTATGTTGTAAATCCTACCCCTATGATTTTAATGAGGGAGGATGGGCAGCAGTTGTGTTAGTGGGGCAGGACTCAATGTGTGGGGCTGTTCTGTGCCTTGGGCAGTTCCTTGGGTTATAAAAGAAAAGGAAGCAGGAGAGTTGGAGACCTTACACTACCAAAAAACCAGTGCTGGGAGCTAGTACATCCTTTGCAAAGGACTTGGGTATAGTCTCTGTGCATCAGAGGCTTCCAGTCCAGGGGAAGATTGACAACAAAGACCCTCCTCCAGAGCCAACAGAGAAAGTCTTCCCCTACAGTTGGACACCCTGAATTTGGGCTTCTGGCCTATCAGACTACGACAAAACAAAATTTCTCTTCTAAAGCCATCCACTTGAGGCATTGCTGTTAAAGCAGCACTTGATGACTAATACATTTTCAATCACATATGCAAAAATCATTACTATGCATGCTTCTATAATGCTTTTAAAGCCATCCTGGTGGCATGGCATTTAAGAGCTTTGTTGCTAACCAAAAGATTGGCAGTTCAAGTCCACAGGTGGCTCTGCTTTCTGGAACAGTTCTTCTCTGTTCTACAGAGTCCCTGTAAGTGAGAAGCAACTCACCAACAATGGCTTTGGTTTTCTGGTTATGATGTTTTTATAATGATTTTAAACATTTGCACGTAAGTCTCTTATAACAAGAAGTTACAAATAGAGAATTTCTTTGAACTTGGAAACAGAAACATATATACACCCACTCCTCACTTAGCAACATGGTTAGTTTCCAAAGATCAGGTCATTATGCAGAAATCAGTGTTATGCAAAAATAAAGGATGACCACATCAGATCAGAAAATGGAAGACAACTATATGATCACATAGATGCCAAAACACATCACACATACTGCCTAATACATCATTACAAACCTCCAAACACACCATTATATAACTGCCAATGTATAACATGACATAACTGTCAAACTACTGAGAATCATGGTCATGTCAATTTGACACATAACCTTAATTATCACAGCCATTGTCACTTTCACCTCACATCTCAGCATTCAACTCACATCTGCCACATACACATTGTTAATGCACAAAATAGTCCAATGCTAGATTTTTTACTACTGTGGTAAATGCAGAATGTCAGATAACAAGATAGCTGATAAATGAGGAGTAGGTGTACATTCATGAGGCTCTCTAACCATTAATTGTAAGCCATTTGAAGCTATAAGTTATTAGAAAGTTGTTCTAACCTTGGAAATATATAATAGAAGTATGTAAAGTATGTAGTAAGCATGGACATGATATGTCATACAGCTATTCCCTTAATTGACTATAAGATATACTAATAATTCAGAGAAACCCTGGCAGTGTAGTAATTACGTGCTATAGCTGCTAACCAAAAGGTCAGCAGTTCAGATCCACCAGGCACGCCTGGAAAACTCTATGGGGTGGTTCTCTTCTGCACTGTAAGGTCACAATTAGTTGGAATCAACTCAATGGCAGGTGGTTTTTTCTTTAATAACTCAAATTCACTTTGAGACATAAATAGGTCACATAACTATCCCCTTAATTTACCATAAAATATATTAAACTCAGTTAAACATGATAGCACCTAACATTTACCTTGTTGTGAAGGTTAAAAAATAAAAACTCTTTTGAAAGTAAAAAAATTGTATATAAACCCTTATATTTTTTTATCACTTGCTGAAAAGACATCAACAAAAGGTCTCTCCACCTCTTGTTCTCTCTGAAAACTGAGAGCCTGCTGAGATACTGCCAGCTACAACCAACTTCAAACCCTAGCTACAGAGGACCTCCTTTGAATTCATGAAGTGGTCGAGTCTTCCTCCTCAGACTAGTCATTTAATGTAAAAGCCTGAAGTCTAATGATTCAGACTTTTATCACTAAATTAACATTGTAATTGTTACTTCTGAGTCTCCAGTTCTCATTGCATGCCTGCTATACTGCCTTGCAATAAACTCAATTTCTTTATTCATGACAAGAAAGTCCTGTTGTGACAATGGTTAAGCATTTAGCTACTAATCAAAAGGTTAGTGGTTCAAACCAACTCAGCTGCTCTACAGGAGAAAGATCCACTGATTTGCTCCTGTAAAAATAACAGCCTAGAAAACCCTATTGGAGCAGGTCTATTCTGCCACATGGGGTGACTATGAGTTGGAATTGAATCAACTATACCTGACAATACGCATGACAAACCTGAGTATTTCTCTAACCACCACCCAAAACCAAATCCACTGCTATCAAGTTGAGTCCAACTCACAGGGACCCTACAGAACAGAGTAGAACTGTCCCACAGGTTAGCAGCCATAGCTCACCATAGCTCTTAACCACTACATCTCCAGAGCTCCATTATTTCTTAACTTATTTCAAAACAAATAAAATCCTTCAGGACACCTATTCCTCATCTTACCCTTACAGAATCCATCCTCACCATTTATGGATGATTACTCAAGAGCTGCTTACTCTTGAGCAAGGTCCTTTAAAGTCTGACGCCACCCTACATCCAACTTGGTCTCTTCCACACCCCTCTTACTCTCCTCAGGGCACCACATTCTCTTTCACATCCAGCTTTTTACATGTACTACTTTCTTCACTTTTTAACACTAACTCCATCCCTATTTCTCCCCATCCCCACTCACTCCTGGTTGAGTTATCGAGGAGGTGGGGTATGGCATGAACTGATGAATACACAGAATTGCAGTACTAAAGTAAACAGCGTATAGCGCAGCAGTGAGACAATGCATGGGATAGCCACATTTTGAGATCCTGGCTCCTGACTGAGGGCACCACTGCCCTTTACCCTCTCTTTGCTGAGCTCCACCACAGATTCTGCTGTTTCATAGCAGGAAGGGGAACTCAGCCAGAATGCCACCTTGGTCAGCTGGGAGGTGGAATCACACAACTGGAGGCCTCCACAGGGGATAATTCCCAAGCTGAGAAGCAGCACCAGTCCAGAAAGCGCTTTTCCAACAGAAAGGCTGTGTTTTCCACAGTGTTACCTTATGGGTAGGGCCCAGCTGAGGACAGCAGCAACTCATAACCCTCCCTACTTTTAACCATGTCATGGCATTGTGGGACAGCCAAAGAGGTGCTTCTGCTGTCAGCCAGAAGGCGGGGCATGCCACATCTGATGGCCTGACTGATTTTTGCAGCTGTCAGATACCTACTAAATTTTTCATATAAGACTGCATGGAGAAATAACTGCTGAGCAGCCCAGCAGCATCTCTTCTAGCCTTTACTGACTCACATCATAGACTCAGTTGACAGCCACCCAGTGACTCCATAAGTAGGGAACTGTCTCTGCCAGATAGGATGCAGAGCCTGCCACCCCAAAGAGTCCACTGGGGTCAGTCACTAGAGTACACAGAGTCAGCTGATGACCAACTCCCCTCTCAGAACTATGCCTCAGCTTCCGCTGAGGTAACACTAGAGAAACTAAACAGCCTCTAGATGGTACAAAGGCAACAATCCATCTCTAACCACTCAAACAAACAGCCAAACATTGCTCTGGAAAACTCCCAAAATAATCAAAAAACTTCCCAGATGATGAAGGCTTTCTGAAACTATTCAAAGTCAAGTACAAAAGAATTATATAGAGAGCCCTCCTACACATTAAACAAAATGAAGTACAGCAAAGTGAAAAATTAAGCAAGCTATCTGAATGGATGGAACATCAACAATCAGAAATCCAGATCAATAACAAAACAACAGAATTAGACAATTCAATGCAAGGCCAAAAGAGCAGAGTTGAGGAGACGGAAGTCAGACTTCGTGATCTTGAAGAGAGAGCAACTGACACCAGCATTTATGAGGAGAAATCAGAGAAAAGACTTTTAAAAAAATGAAAAAACTTTAAAAAATGGGACTCTACTAAGAGGAATAATCTACTATTAACTGGGGTTCCTGAACAGGGAGTAATAGCTGAAAACACAGAGTACTGGTGCTAAGTTGCTGATAAAAAGTTCCCTGAAATTATGAAAGAGAACATAGATACCCAAGATGTGTACACATTTGTGAACACCACAAATGAAAGACACCAAGACATATTATAAGCAAGTTTAATAAAATGAAACATAAAAAGTTTCTCTTAAAGGCACCAAGGCTCAAAGCAAAGCTAATTTTCAGAGGGAAGCCCTGTAGGCACTCGTCTGACTTCTCGACAAAAATGTTGTCGGCAAGGAGGCAATGGGATGATACATTCAAAGCCTTGAAGGAGAAAAACTACCAACCAAGAATTACATATCCTGCAAAAGTCTCTCTAATTTGAAGATGAAATTAAGACATCTGCAGATGAACAGAAGCTTAGAAGCTTTATAAAAACCAAACCAAAACTACAAGAAATACTGAAACTCTTTGCTTAGAAAAAAATAAAACTAGTAAGTGTATATTCAAAGAGGCAATGCAGGACACAGCATCCAGAAATCTACTCAGTTAGGTAAGACACAAAACTCAATCAAAGCTACAGTACTAAAAGAAGGGAACCAGTGATCACATCATGAAAACTATGACACCATCACACTAAAAAGGTATACACACTAAAGAGGTATACTACAGTAGCTATAGTCCTTTCAAGTGGAGTGGAAGTTAAAAACATATGCAGAAGTTAAAATTGGGTTTAAACTTAGAATAGTAAGGGGGATCACAGGGGTAGCGACAAAGCACAATAACAATGAAACATATTGAAACAAGAAACGTAATACAAGAGTCTCAACAACCACACTATCAACACTGAAAAACAGGAAAAGTCAACCCATAAGGAAGAATGACCCAGAAGAGAATATTCACAACATAGAAAACACCAATATAAAAATAATTACATCAAAATGACAGCACTAAACACATACCTATCAGTAATTCCACTGAATGGAAATGGACTAAATGCTCCAAAAAAGAGACAATGAGTGACATCCTGAATCAAAAGATACGACCGGTCTATACGATGCTTACAAGAAACACACCTTAGACATAAAGTTATAAACAAACTGAAAATTAAAGGATGGAATAATATATACCAAGCTAACAATATACAAAGAAGAGCAGATATGGCAATGCTAATCTCAGGTAAAATAGATTTTAATGTAAGATCCACCACTATGGATAAGGATTGTCACTATTTATTGTTGAAAGTTTCAATACACAAGCAGGACTTAACAATATTAATTATATACGCACTTAATACCAGAGCATCTACATACATCAAACAAATACTAACTGCATTGAAAAATGAGACAGATCACTCCACAGTAACAAAGGGAGACTTCAACACCCCACTTTGAGTAATAGACAAATCATCCAGTAAAAAGCTTAATAAATACACAGAAGATCTTATTGCCACAATTAACCAACTACACCTCATCGACATATACAGAACTTTTTTTGCATCAACAGATAAGTACACCTTCTTCTCCAATGTACCCAGAACATTTTCAAGAATAGACTGTGTGCTACCACGTAAAGCAAATCTCAGCAAAATCCAAAGTACTGAATTATTGCAAAGCATCTTCTCAGATCACAAAGCCATAAAAGTCAAAATCAATAGCAGAAAAAACAAGAAATTTTAACTTGTATAAACTGGACAACATCTTGTTCAAAAAGCCATGGATTATAGAAGAAATCAAGGATAAAATAGAGAAATGTAGGGATTCAAATGAGAATGAAAACACATCCTATCAAAACTATAGGATACAACCAAAGTAGAGCTCAGAGGTCAATTTATCTCTATAAATGCACACATCTGGAAGGAAGAAAGGACCCAAACCAAAAAATTAACGCTACAGCTTGAACAAGGAGAAAGAGAGCAAAATAGGAAGCCCTCAGTCACTGGAACAGAACAGGTAATAAGGATCAGAGCAGAACTAAATAGAGAACAGAAGAAAAATTGAAAAAATTAACAAAACCAAAAGCTACTTTTTTTTAAACATCAACAAAATTAATAAACCATTGGCTGAACTTACAAAAGAAAAACAGGAGAGGAAACTAAAAACTTGAATAAGAAATGAAATGAGAGATGTCACAACAGACACAACTGAAATCAAAAGTATCACAACACAATACTATGAAAGACTGTAACAGATTTGAAAACCTATAGGAAATGGACAAATTTCTAGATTGGTATCACCTACCAAAATTATCACAAGGAGAAGTAGAACAGCTTCAAAAACCCATCACAAAGGAAGAGATTGAAAAAGTCATAAAAAAAAAAAGACCAACCAAAAATGTCCTGGCCCAGATGACTTCACCAGAGAATTCTGCCAAACTTTTAGAGAAGAGTTAACTCCAATATCACTGAAATCCAGTAATCCCATTGCTCAGAATTTACGCTACAGAACCAAGGGGAGTTACACAAACAGATACATGCACATGAATATTTACTGCAGCACAGTCCACAATAGCTAAAAGATGGAATCAACCTATATGTTGATCAACAGATGAATGGATAAACAAACTACAGTATATATACTCAAAGAAAAACTGTGCAAAGATAAAGAACAATGATGATTTGGGGAAGCATTTCATAACCTGGTTTCAATTGGGAGACATTATGCTGAGTGAAATTCGTCAGTGGAACAAGGACAAACATTGCATGAGACCCCTACTATAAGGACTTAAAAATAGACTCATGTACAGAAGAAAAGACTTTTTGATGTCTGCAACAGAGGGGTGGGAGAGGGCTGTTCATAGATTAGATAGTTGATAGAAACTTGGTTGGATGAAAGTAGTGACAGCACACAGTAGAAAGGATATCAACTTAACCGGACTTCAACATAAACTGAAAACTCTTCTCATCTTAACCCAATATTGCAAGGATAGAGTAGCGGGGGCAGGGGTCTGGGGACCATATTCTCAAGGACACTGAGGCCAACTGACGTAACTAGCCTATTGCTAAGAGAATCTTTTGCACCCCATATTGGTGAGTGGTGTCTGGGGTCTTAAATGCTAGCAAGCTGCCATCTGAGGTACACCAAGTGGTCCCAACTCACCTGGAACAATCACGAAGAACATCAAAGACATGAGGGAGACAGAAGGACCCATTTGGATGCATGACTGTATCAACACACGACCACAAGAACCAGATGGTGCTCAGCCACAGCCAAAGACAGCTGTGATGGGGCACACAATGGCGAGTCCCAGTGGAAACATGATAAAAAGAAGGGTATACCTCAAGAACTCCACTAAAAGACTGCAGTTGATGGTCCAATGGCCTGGAGGTTCCCCTGGGAGCACGACCCCTAAACTTGATGCTGCCCCTGACCGGAAAACATTACTGAGGTCAGCTCTGGGACAGGGATGGACTAGACTCAGGGACACAATGTGACCCTATGGTGTGTGTATTTTATGGTTCTATGCATGTATTGGATGCTGTCCTACTGGCCTCTTGAGAGGAGAGCGTGGAGAGGAAGGAACAGGAGATTGTTAATTGGATATCACATATACAGAATGAAAAGGAGGAGTGTGCTGTCACCGGGCAAGGAGAGCAGAATGAGCTGTAGATAGGCAGGCATGCAAACTTAATTTGGAATTGTATACTTTCA
This sequence comes from Heterohyrax brucei, assembly GCA_028571685.1. NCBI lineage: Eukaryota > Metazoa > Chordata > Mammalia > Hyracoidea > Procaviidae > Heterohyrax > Heterohyrax brucei. The sequence continues at coordinate 81,351,218 of CM053147.1, forward strand.
CTTAATCACAATTTAAAAAAAAGAGAGTAGTAGTTATAAATACATGTTTAATTTAATCAGTGACAGAATTTTTCTCTAAAGCAAGAGATCAACCTTTCCCCTAAGCTACTTATCTGTCGCTTTTAATATTTCTAAGTGACAATTTTTAAAGATATAAGATCATCGTTTTGATGAAGCACTACATTGAATTAAATCTTGTGCACAGAATTGAGGGAAAAAGATGATAGGATAGAAGATGGGATATTGCTTGAGCAGTCACTCAAATATGTATTTAACAAATTAATGAACTAATACATTAACTTTCAAAGGTAAATTTCCATTGTACTGAAATGCTTTAAAATAAGTAGAAAACATCTGTCTACATCCAATCAAACAGAAAGAAATCTATATAGATGTGAATAACTACAAATAGATATTTGTATTAAATGTGGTATCTGACTATCCCAAACAATAAACAGAATGTAATTTTTAAATCAATATTGTTGCTGCTTTGTTGCTTTTCAAACTGTCAACTTTCAGGAGCCATTACTGTGTCATCAAATCAGTTGAGTAAGTTTAGCCCAACAGTTTTGGGTAAATGAATCAGAATTTAATAAAACAGAAAAATTGGAATGCACGGCACATAGTAAGGATAGGTTGTTTTCAGAGAATTCTTTTTTAAATATTTGTGTATGTAAGTATGTGTTTACACACTGAGTCAGGATGCAAGATGTATTTATTATAGGCCACAAGAAAAAAACGTAGTAAATTCTGTTTTAGGCCAATCTTAAGAGATAATGGATTCATTGTGTTATTTTATTCAGCAAACCCGATTACACTCAGCACTTGGAAGCCTTTATAAACACTATTTGTATTCCAAAGGATTTATTCACATTCTTTTCTAGTTATAGAATTAAAAGCCTTTCACAGCATTAAAATTTAATAATGTATAATCATGGGACTGAAAAAGACCTTAAGTACCTCACACAGTGCCTACTGAACAAATATTTGCTGAGTAAATGCATCTGGTCTATCTCCTTAACTGGAAGCAGGTACACACATAACCCCCTGCAGCCCCACAAGAGTCTATCAAGTTTTCCTCCTGCAGCCACCTAAGAGTCTATCAAGTTTTCCTCCTGCAGCCCCACAAGAGTCTATCGAGTTTCCCTAAGTATTTCCTTCTTGGGACTTTCTTCTGGCAAATAAACCTCCACCCAAAAACCCCATTACAGCTACAGAGATTTTGTGGAAGAAATTTAATGTCTTAAATGCTATCTTTTCTCCTAAAATAGTGTATTACTAACAAGAGTACTCTGCTCAGACGGTTTAAGAAGATTGGTTGAAAATAGAATATTTAATCAAATACTTTAAAAATCAGTTAGAAAAGCAAGCCTTATTAACACTTTTAAAGTGTTCCCACCCAGGCTGCAATGGTGTAGCTCTAAAGAGACTGCAGTAGTTTCTGTTCACTGCCACAACAGCATTCACGGAAACTTGGTTCTGAATTGTCCTGTGTCTATAATTTACATGTTCCCATCTCTCCATACCCATCCTAATGCTTTAGCAGCAAAACATTAAATTGGTTTGAAGGGGCTGTCTCTTAACTGCCTTTCTGGCATCAATCCTCCCCACTTCCAACCAAAAAAGCTTCCTGTCACCAGGCCTCAACCTAAGCCTCTGGTCTGGGAAATGAACACAAATCTGATCATCTAACCTGAAAAATATATAGTAGGCCATTCCTTCCTTTGACTAAAAAATAACCCTTTTCTTAATAAAGCCTTAAGATTAAACTATTTTGAAGTCATTTTCAGTTAACTTCAAACAAACCTTGTTTTCAACCAAAAAACAAAACAAAACCCACTGTCAGTGAGTCAATTCTGACTAACAGCGACCATATAGGTCAGAGTAGAAGTCTCCATAGAGTTTCCACGGAGCATCTGGTGAATTCAAACTGCTGACCTTTTGGTTACCAGCTGTAGCTCTTAACTACTATACCACCAGTGTTTCCATTCTCAACACAACCTACAAATTCCTTATTTGATCCTCTCAGTGTATAATGCACAAACCTTAACTCTTAACTGAATAATTCTGAAAAGGATACATGACATAGCTTATAAACCACACCCATTGCCCTCAAGTCAATTCCAATTCATGGTGACACCCACAGGACAGAGTAGAAGCATCCCACAGGATTTCCTAGGAGCAGCTTGGGGATTCAAACTGTCAACCTTTTCACTTATAGCCATAGCACTTAACTACTCTGCTACCAGGGCTCCGGGCACATGTACATATACATCTATATATTCAAACAATGGCTAATTATAACAAATATGCAAATATAGCTACACACAACAAAATTTTAATATACTAACTTAAATTTTTGATGTCCTAGTGGCACAGTGGTTAAGAGATTGGCTGTTAACCATAAGGTTGACAATTCAAATCCAGTAGCTGCTCCATGGAAACCCTATGGGGTCATTCTACTCTGTCCTATAGGGTCCCTATGATTCAGATTTGTGAGAATGTGGAAATGCATTTGAACCTAATCTATTTTTTTTCTTTAAAAAAGAAAGAAAAACTTACTTGGAGTACAACCAGAGCGTGGCTGAAGCAGAAAAACTTGTATTTTTCCAATTTTACCAAAAGGAAAAAATTAGACAATCTAAAGTCCCAACCAATGAAACAAATGACTTTCCTTTCAGTTACCTTCAACAGTGATAGTAGAAGAACAGCTGCTTTAGTACGTGGCATGGTGTCTGAAGAATACAGATCTTCTTTGAGTCAACTGCCTTAAGGGCTCAGAATTCACCATTTCAAAAAAGTCTTTTTTTCTTAATCTTCCTATTGCCACACAACATCTCACCTAGCCATTAGCTGTGTCTAGTTTTGAGCCAGAGAATATTCCTCCAGCATCAGGTCAGGGATCTGAAGATCTAACTGTTCTTTATTTTCCATAAGTCACTTCCCTACCTTCTATCTTCCAGAGTTTTGTTAATATCTCTTATCTTTGTACCTCTTGTTTCATTCATTTTTTTCCACCTGTGTGGCTCATTTTTAGTCCTTCATTGTCACTTGAGAAGCCCTGGTGGCACAATGGTCAAGAGCTCAACCACTAACCAAAAGTTCAAGGATTTGAACCCAACAACTGCTCTGCAGCAGAAAAGACGCAGCCATGTATCTGCTCCTATAAAGATTACAGCCTAGGAAATCCTAAGGGCAGTTCCACTCTGTACTGCAGGGTCACTATGAGTTGGAAATGGCATGATGGCATACACTAATGACTGACTCTCACTTAAAGTGGGTAAACAAGGGAGGGAAATAAATGCATATTCAAAAGCAAAGGTTTAGCAAGAGAAGAAACAAATTATGACTCTTTACATTTCCCTATGCCACACTGGAGTCCAGGTAGTGTAGTGATTAAGTGGTTGGCTGCTAACCAAAAAGTCAGGAGTTTAAATCCAACAGTCCTTCCTTGGAAACTCTACAGAGCAGTTCAACTCTTTCCTATACGGTTGCCATGAGTCAGAACTGACTCAATGGCTCCTAACAACAACATTCCAACTTAGGAACTTGGGGCCAGTGTTCAGGGATGAGCATCTTTTCCTTCCTAGTCCCTGATTAGTTAGTTCATTTTATAAAGAATTGGAATAAAACATTCAAAATTCTAAAAGACAGAAACTAACACAAAAATCTAGCACTAAATGTAGGTGAAGTATGCACATCTTTACCAAATGATGTCACTAAGATAAACACAAGAAAAAAGGGTCTTTTGTGTAGATAATATATGTGTAAGTATAGATGTGTAAATAGATTTTAAAAAAAAAAACAGTGCCATCAAGTTGATTCCAACTCATAGCAGCCCTATAGCACAGAGTAGAACCACTCTATCACATTTCAAAAGAATGCCTGGTGGATTCGAACTGCCATTTGGTTAGCAGATGAAGCATTTAACCACTATGTCACCAGTGTAAACATACAGGTATATGTATATGCTTGTATATGTGTGCATGCACATATACTCATATGTATAGTAAATCACACAGAGGGCACAGTTAGGATACCTCACAGCCACAACCAAATATCTCACAGGATTGCTTTTCTGGGCTTGATGGCTTAGGACCACAGTCTTATGGGACAACTCAGGCAATGCGCCTGATGTAGTTCATCAAGTTTATGTTGTACAAATCAATCTGGCGAGTAGTCTGTGGGGTCTTAAAAGCTTGTGAGCAGCCACCCAACATTCAGCTATTGGTCTCTGCTCATCTGAAACAAAAGAGAAAGAAGGAAGCCCAAGACTCAAAGAAGAAATCACAGCAATAGTCATCTAACACAAACCATGGCCTCCTCTGCCTTGAGACTAGAACTAGGTGGTACCCAGCTACCACTAAGGATCTTCGTAGCAAGACTATAACAGATGGGTCCTGATAGAATTGGACAAAAATGTGAAAAAGAACTTCAAAATCTTAAAAAAATAATAATAATAATTCAGATTTACTGGAATTAGTTGAAATTAAAGGACTTCCAAGGAGTACTTGCCTGAGATACTCTTTCACAGTTGAATCACAACTCTCCCTCAACAACACATTTTCACTCAACACTAGAATGGCTTACAAAATAAAGAATATCACCAGTGACCACAATGATCCTTCAAAAAAACATCTATGTGGGATGAAAATTACTTTGCAACAAGATGAGACAGCAAGAGGGCATGGAGATAGATTACTGGAAACAGAACAACCAAAATGGAAATAATAAGGATGTTCATAGATTGTAAAGAATACAATGAAAGTTACTGAACAATTTGTGTAGAAACTAAGTGGGAACCTAATCTGCTATGTAAACTTTCACCAAAAAAGGACAAAATATTTTTAAAATATTAATCAAATGAAAAGAAGCAAAGATACTTTCTTTCAAGCTGTTCTTTATAACTGCCTATTGTTGATTAGATACTACCCTGTCCATTATAAAATGGAATACTATGATGAAATGTACCCTTATCTCTCGTCTGTTATAAAACAGAACAGTAAGATCTACCCATAGGGGGAATCTTACTTTATGACAACATGGAATTTCTTAATGAAGTACAAAAAAATATCAAAAAAAAAGCAACTTGTTGCTGTTGAATAAATTTCAACTCATAAGGGCGTTATACAGCAGAGCAGAACTATCCCAGAGGGTTTCCAAGGAGTGGCTAGGGGATTTGAACTGCTTACATTTTGGTTAGGAGCTATACCTTGCTGTAGCTCTTAACCACTCCACAACTACGGCTCCAAAAAAAACATACCAAACAAAACCCATTGCCATCAATTTTGATTCACTGTGACCCATAGGACAGAGCAGAACTGCCCTATACAGTTTCCAATGAGCACTGGGTAGACTTGAACTGCCAACCTTTTGGTTAGCAATGGTAGTACTTAACCACTGTGCAATCAGGGTTTCAGTACTTTAAAACAAACAACCAAAAAAAGAAAGAGAAATGGTATTTTTCAACAAATACCTTTAATTTCCTAGTCAAGTGAATAATAACGAAGAATTAAATTTTATCCTCGTCGCGTCCTCAAGCCTCTATTGGTGAGATGACAAAAGCTTAAACAAGGAAAATGCACTGACTTATGAGGAACAAACAAATTTCCTCTGAAATCAAATTCTGGACATCACACAGATTGCCAAGGCAAAAAGAGCTGACACTCTTCAGTATAACGTAGATGACTGACAGAGTGACATCCAATCATGTCTTTTATTTTTTCTTACACCACTGAGACTTGTAGTTCTTTCTTGAGTAGATGCATAATTTAAAAGCACGTAGAGAAAGCAAAGCATAAGACTTTTCCAAAACATTTTACGTTTACATTTCATTTTTTTAATTTGCATAATTTAGCATTAGACGGCACTTGGCTTAGCATTTAGAATGAAAGTACTTAGGCCTTTGGCACCATGTTCTAGGAAAATTATCAGCAGTCTATGGAGTTCATCTTTTACCAGGAGAGAAACAAAACAGATTTCATTTCATAAACTGCCAAAAAGCATCCACATGTACACTTATAACAGTTTCCAAATATTTCCTGGGACATGCCTGACTGACAATCATATTCCCTAAAGTTCTTCAGATATTTCAATAGTGACAAAACTGAACCATGAAGTGTTTCAGAAGATAGGTTTCAATTAATGACTACTGTCATTTGTTTTAGTCAGCTAGTACTGCTGTAACAGAGATACCACAAGGTGGATGGCCTTAAAAGAAAAGTTTATTCCTACACAGTCCAGTAGGCTACAAGTCTAAATTCAGGTTGTGCATTCCAGGGGAAGGCTTTCCCCCTTGTCAGCTCTGGAGGAAAGTCCTTGTGTTGCATCAGTCTTTGGTCAGGGAGCATCCTGGCACAGGAACCTCAGGTCTGAAGGAACTGCTCTTCTCCCAGTGCTGCTTTCTTGATGGTGTCAGGTTCCCAACTGTCTGCTTGCTTCCCTTTCCTTTTACCCCTTGTAGGAAAAAAAGGATAAAAGGTGGTGCAAGCTGCACTCCAGGGAAACTTCAATAGAGCAGGGAGATGACCTTAGGAAGGGATTTACAGTCCCACCCTAATCCTCTCTAACATAATCCACTCTGTTAACCACAGGCAGAGATTGGGATATACAGCGTAAGAAAATTACAAAATGCAGGCAATCAAAGAATACAGGGAATCCTGGCCTAATCAAATTACTATACATATTCTGTGGAGGACACAATTCAGTCCATGACTCCATGACCTTCCACACTATAGCCCCCCCAAAAATCACATCTTTGAAATGTTATAGCAAACATATGTTCATCCCATATGATAGCAAATTCTTAAATCAGTTCCAAGTCCAAAATTCAAAAATTCCTCTATATCTGTCAAATCTAGAATACAGGCTATGTGCTTCCAATGGTACAATGTCAGAACAGGCACAAGTTAGGCATTCCATTACAAATGGAGAAGGAAGGCAAAACAGGCTAACAAACAAATCAGCAAAATACATTAGCCCTCAAAGCTTTGAAAATAATTATGTTTTCTGAGACAATTTACACATTAGCTTTGCCTTCCAGACTCTAGCTATTGACCACACTCCCCAGATTCTGAATGGAGACCCAGAGCCCTATGCTACAACTCTGGCTTCTAGGCCCACCTGGACAGCAATGCTGCCCCATCAGCTTTAGGTGCACCCTAAGCCCAAAAGAGTGGTAATTCCACCCTTACAAACACAAGAAGCCATGGCTGTACCCTTTGAAATCCCTGAGGTCATGGCCATATCTTTTGAGACTGAGGCAGCTCGGCTTCTCATGCTCTTTTTCTCTTTAGCTACTGAATCCTATGGCCTCATTACCCAGACATCAGGTCCACATTTTCCCTGCTCGGGCATGTGTTCCAAGGCTCATAACTACACTGATTCAGGTGCCCAGAGGCACCCTAGTCTGCCATGGAGCCTCCTGCACAAGGGCACTCAGCTCTTCTGCTCCATGGGACAATCCTAACTCCACTGATTCCAGTACCAAGAGGCACCTGCTCCACCAGGAAATCTCTGTGCACAGGCACTCAGCTCTCTCACTCCTGGTCAGTTCCAGCACTGTCTTACACTGCTCCGGTTCTGCTGCTGCCCGTCTGTGGCTGCTGGTCCTCTGCTGTTTCTCACCATCAGTGCCTTCTTCAGTGTTAACAGTTCTCCTTGGTTCCTTCTTAGTCTTCTATCCACTCAGTTTTAAAACCACTTCCACATTTTAGGTATTTGTTAGATTCGACTCTCAGTAACAAACTCTGTTTTAGTCAGCTAGTACTGCTCTAACAGAGATACTGCAAGGTAGATGGCTTTAACAAAGGACAGGTTATTCTTACACAGTCCAGTAGTAGCTACAACTCCAAATTCAACATGTCCACTCCAGAGGAAGTCTTTCTCCCTTGTCAGCTCTGCAGGAAAGTCCTTGTGTTGCATCAGTCTTTGTTCAGGGAGCATCTGGGCACAGGAACCTCAGGTCTAAAAGATGCACTTTTCTCCCGGTGCTGCTTTCTTGATGGTGTGAGGTTCCCAACTCTCTGCTTGCTTCCCTTTCCTTTTATCCCTTGTAGGAAGTTGAAGCCACACTCCAGGGAAACTCCAGTGGAGCAGGGAGGTGACCTTAAGAAGGTATTTACAGTCCCACCCTAATATTCTCAAACATAATCCACTCTGTTAAATACAGGCAGAGATTAGGATTTACATCATATGAAAAACACAAAATGGAGGGCAATCACAGAACACAGGGAATCCTAGCCCAGCCAAATTACTGTACATATTTGGGGGGGAAACAATTCAACACATGACACCATTAATTTGGAATTGATGACTGTTGTTACAAAGTAAAAATGGAAAAAGCATTTTTTTGCCTTATTTTAAAAAGGCCCACTTTAGTCATCTGGTGCTACTATAACAGAAATACCACATGTGGATCATTTTAACAAAGAAAGGTTATTTTCTTTCAGTCTAGAAGGCTACAAGTCCAAATTCATGGTGCTGGCTCCAGGGGAGGGCTTTCTTGGCTCTGGAGGAGGGTCTTTGTCATCAGTCATCCATTGGTCTAGGAGTATCTCTGCACAGGAACCTCAAATCCAAAGGACAAGCTCTGCTCTGAGCACTGCTTTCTTGGTGGTATGAAGTCCCCATGTCTCTCCAATCCCTTTCCTCTTTTACATCTCAGTGGGGATTGGTTAAGACAGTATCCAATTTTGTACACTTCATCAATGTAACAGCGGCTAACCAATCTCATGAAATCACAGTGATAGAATTTACAACACGTAGGACAATCCCATCAAATGACAAAATGGTGGACAATCATATAATACTAGGAATCACAGCCCAGCCAAACTGATACACATTTTTGGAGGGGGCATAATTTAATTCACTACAAGGCCTTTCCAGAATGTTTCTTTTTACTTTTAAAATGCTTGTGGTATTTTTGTTTGTGTGTCTGTCTGCGTATCTACCTATCGCAGGCTGCCTCAGAACTTAAGGAGATGCAAAAATGCAAATAACACAGCAAATTTTCATGGAGAAACCTGCTGTCATAGAGTCGATTCCGACTCATAGCGACCCTATAGGACAAAGTAGACTGCCCAATAGAGTTTCCAAGGAATGCCTGGCAGATTCAAACTGCCAACCTTTTGGTTAGCAGCCATATAGCACTTAACCACTATGCCGGCAGGGTTTCCTTTCATGGAGAATGTAAGTTAAATGTAAAAGTGATACAATTCCCTACATTTAATTACTAAGCAAAAGAAAATCCTGCTGGCCAAGAACCATTGTGTCCCTATATACCTGAGCTGCACTTTCACAATATCTACCACACTGGAATGTTGCAGGTACAGGATTCACACAATAGTTTCAGGAATCCTCCGACTACATGGAGAAATGGAGGAAACACAAAAATGGGAGAAAGAGCAACTGAACTGTTTCAGTATTTGTATGAGTTTCAGATTTAATCACCTGCCTGATTACAAAAATCAAGAGTGATTACAGCAATTAACACTTCTACTTTCTAAATGCCAATATTCAGGAAGTAAAATAAGCACAGGAGAAGCAACTAGACTCTTCAACTTATAAGGAGAAGAGTTCCTTTCTGGATAATGACACCTTTCTCAGAGTAGAACCTCACCAAGTCCATCTTCATTAAAGCATTTTGCAAAGGCTATGCTAAAGGCTGCCATTTATCTTGAAATGAACATTGTTAAAGACTTTATTCCAAGTCTGAAAATGCTACCAAATATGAAGTCTGACCATTAAGTCCGAAAATTAATTGTTGGAAGTGCTGCATATCTCATCACTGAATATCACTACAGTCACCTCAAAGTATGCCTGTTAGGACGCTAAACATCTATGCCAACGCCTAGTACATCCTTCAAAGCAATTTTAAAACTCCTTATGGAATGGCCATTGTGCACGGTGACATGTCGGCAAGTTTGCAACCTTAATTGTATAATTGTCTATCGACTCGACGGCACTTGGCTTGGCTGGCTATGGGGGAGTTTTTAGCCAGTAAACAAACAACCGTACTGGAACATCCTCCCTGCTCACCTGATTTGGCCCCCAAGTGACTTTTTTCTTTAACTACAGATAAGCCAGGTGCCTATTGAAATGAAGACAATTCGAGACATTCAGGAATCAAGAGTAATAGGATGGCAGTTCTGATGGCCATTCTAGAAGAAGAATTCCAAAACTGCTTCGAAGGATGGACTAGGCACTGGTGTCAGGACACAGCTTCCCAAGGGAAGTACTTCAAAGCTGACTGTAGTGATATTCAGCAATGATGCAGTACTTTTTCTAGGATGAGTTCATGAACTGGAATGGCAGTCCTCGTATTTAAGGCAAAGTTTAAATACATTAGCTACACAGACCTTAGAAATACTTGCTGATGCCCTAGCGTCACTCCATTGCATTACCGGAAAAAAGAAATTCATTGCCTTCCACTGGATCCGGACTCATGGAGAACCCATGTGTTACAAAGCTGAACTTGCTCCTAAGGTTTTCTTGGCTGTACTCTTTACTAAAACAGAGCTCCATACTATTCCTCCATGGTGATGCTGGGTGGGTTCAAACTCCCAGCCTTTAGGTTCGTAGTTCAATGCAAACCCTTTCACCATCCAGGGGCCTTCTAATACATTATTGAGTCTTAAAAACAAAGGTAATAAAGTAACACATGTTCCCCCTTTCCATCCCCTTAGTTCCTCAGTACTGTCCCTCTAGAGCCCTTATCCCCGTCTCTCCTCCCCTATCCAGTAGTCCATTTTCTTACAAGATATAGCGTTTACAGACCTCAGTTTGAGACCTTAAGGTGTCCGTTTTTAACCTTTGAAAGATTTCCATTGTGCTCATTGCTCCACCTCCAGTACCTCATAATTTAGCTCAGCTGTCTCAACCCATGTTCAATAAGCATGAACATCCAAGAATGAAAGGAATGAATCAGCAAAACCCTCTAAAACTAGATTGTCTTGAGCAAGGGACTCAGTCGATGCATGGAGAGAAGGGCAGACAGTCCGACTCAGAGACTCCTAGAATAGCTGATCCTCTTTAACCCTTCCCCACCCCACCGCTCAAACACCACCTGCTGCCGGTGAGTCAATTCGGAACCATAGCGACCCTACGGGACAGGGTAGAGCTGCCCCATAGAGTTCCCAAGGAGTGCCTGGCAGATCAGTATTGCCGACCTTTTGGTTAGCAGCCATAGCACTTAACCACTAGCCATCCGAGTTTCCATTAAGCCTCATAAAACCACACCCACTCCATGAAGTCAATGAAGCTTCACAGCGACCCCACAGACAGAGGTGAATTGCTCCACAGAGTTTCCAGGGAGCAACCGGTGGATGTGAACTGCCGACGTTTTGGTTAGCAGAGGTAGCCCTTAACCACTACACCACCAGGGTTTCCACAGGAGCCATAGTCAGAACTCAATTTTCTTTAAGTCCAAACATGGACTCATAAATCCAGCTCCCCAAGGGGTCTTTCCTTACAACCCTGTGAGTCTGGGACGTACAGCTACGTTTCCGAGTCCATGTAGAAAGAGCCAGTGCTGCCTGTCTCTGAAAGGGCGCTGGGAACCGATCTCGCTGGCGAGCACAGCTGAGCCGGTGGAGCCGGGCCCCGCCTCCGCCTCGCTGACGGCGCCTGCGCGCAGGGCAATCCCGGCAGGTGCCGCCGGCGGGCCCGCGCGCCTGACCCGGCCCCGGAACGCGCAGGGGGAGGCGGCGCGCTTTTACCTCTCCAAGGCCTGCAGAGTGTAGCTGATGAGCGGCCTCTCCAAAATGGGGCAGAATTGCTTCGGGGTGGGGACGCCCATCCTCTCCCCGCAGCCCCCGGCCGGCAACACGGCCGCCACGCCGAACCCCGGCCCGGCCCCGGCAGGGCTCAGCGAGGAGGCCGCGGTCGCCCGGCAGGCGCCGCCCGGGCCACTCAGGCAAGGCCCAGGCTCAGCAGGCCGGGCGTCTCCGGACGGCCCGGGCTCCATGGCGGCGGGCAGTTCGGCGCGTTCCACTTGCCGCGGGCCAGAGCCCCTCACGGCTGCTTCGGCCCTCGGCCGGGAGCTGCCAGGTTCGGGCTTAGTCACAGAAACAGCCCGCCCGAAGCGCGCCCGCCCAGCCGCTGCGTGCCCCAAGGGGACAATCGCGACCACAGCTAAGGCTGCAGTCGTTCCTCGCAGTGCGACAGCTGCCTCTGCGAGCCGGGCCCAGCGCCCCCAGGAGGAGTGCTTTCTCGGCTCTTGGCTTCTCCCGGGGCAGGTCTCACAGTCGCCGCAGGTGAAGTGTCAGCACTCCCTGCACACTTAGGGTCTCCTAAACCTAACAATTGTACCTCTGCTGCTGAGGTCGGGATTCTTTGCCGCCCCTCCAGATACATTAAGAGACTTAGAAGAGACCTGCATTCAAATCACAGGATTCTGCGGAGTGGGGGATTCGTCTTGATTATCTGACTTTGTTTCAATTCCCCAGGTTTCCTGGTTCCCACCTAAAGTAAATGGTGGGTAGGCAAGCATTATTGTGAAACATCAATAAACCAAACTGCGGGGGTTCCCAAACTTGTCTGCACATTAGAAGCACCTGAGGAGCTTAAAACTGCTGACACTTCTGTTCTACTCTCGATGCCTGGGGTTTAATTGGTCTATTGTGTGGCCTGGGCTTTGGCATTTTTTTTTTTCTTTTTTTTAGTAAGATCCCCAAATGACTGTAATGAATAGACACATTTCAGAACCACTGAGCCAAAGCAACAATACTGTAAGAAAAATTTCCAGGAACTAAGCTGAACAATAAGGAGCCCTGATGGTGCTGTGGGATTTGGCTGATAAGAGAAAGATTCATAGTTCTGTCCTATAAGATGCCTATGAGTCTGGAAAGACTTCTAGGACACCGGGCTTGTTTTGGAGTGTTAAACAGTAGATACGTATATTTTCACTTAATCTCCATGAAAACGTAACTGTTACTTTGTCTTTTTCACAAGGGAGGAAACCGAGTATTTAAATAAATGGTTAAATTTCACAGCTAAAGGTCCTAAGACCTTGGCACAAGGGTACAGCCAGAGTTGAAGAATTCTAGACAAGAAGCATACCTTGTCCTTATTTAGTACTGTCCCCGCTGACAGTGTTTACCATGAAAACATAATGACGTGTTCAGAATGCCAGAACCCTCTTTAATGCCAGAATCCGTGGGCTGTAAGCACCATGAAAGCAAGGGCCTTGGTTTTTTGTTTTGGGTTGTATGCCCAGGTCCTTGGAATATAAGAGGCTTTACCAAGATTATTGAATGAATTACTAATTGAATAAATTATTGAAAATTGAAGCAGATATAATGAAATATTTGCACATTTCTAGTTGTCAACCCTCACCTATCAACATTAATATAAAATTTATTTCAAAAATTTCTTAAGCATTGAAAATATCTAGTTTAAATTCCAATTTTCAGTATTTTTAATTGTCCAAGTTGAGGTAAAAGCACACATCTGTTCAGTTTGTGTTACTTAAAGCAACCCTGATTCCCCTTTTGTTGCTTTTATTAAAACTGATGTTTAGCTTATAGCTAAAATTTATCAGGTCAGTGACTCTTAGCTGAAAACTAGGCTTCATTCTATCTGACTTTGTAGCACCATCTCATGTCTGTACCTGGCCTATTTGTACTATGTACTCAAACCTTGGTGGCATAGCTGCTAACCAAGACTCAGCAGTTCAAATCAGCCAGGCACTCCTTGGAAACTGTATTGGGCAGTTCTGCTCTGTGTGGGGCAGTTCTGCTCTGTATGGGGCAGTTCTGCTCTGTATGGGGCAGTTCTACTCTAGGGTCACTATGAGTCAGAACCGACTCAGCAGTACCTGACAACAACAACAACATCCAGTGACTATCTGTTGGCTAGCTGGAGGTGACTGTTTTAGTCATCTGGTACTGCTCTAACAGAGATACTACAAAGTGGATGGCCTTAGCAAAGAAAAGTTTGTTCTTACACAGTCCAATAGGCTACAAGTCCAAATTCAGGTTGTCTGCTTCACTCTAATGGAAGGCTTTCTTTCTATCAGCTCTGGAGGAAAGTCCTTGTGTAGTATCAGTCTTTCTTCATGGAGCATCTTGGCACAGGTACCTCAGGTCTGAAGGATGTGCTGCTTTCTTGATGGCATGAGGTTCCTAATGCTACTTGCTTCCCTTTCCTTTTATCCCTTGTAGGACAAAAGGTGGTGCAAGCAACACTCCAAGGAAACTCCACTGGAACAGGGAGGTGTCCTTAGGATAGGATTTAGAATCCAACACTAATCCTCTCTAACATAATACACTCTTAACTACAGGCAGAGATTAAGGTTTACAACATAAGAAAATCACAAAATGAAGGGCAATCACAAAATACAGGGAATCCTGGCCCAGCCAAATTACTGCACATATTTTGGGAGGGATACAACTCAATCCATGACACCAACTAACTGGATGGATGGTTTATCTATGAGGGCAGAAAGGACAAATCTAATTATTGTTTCAGGTTTGATTCTTAATCATCCATTATTTACCAAAAGATGACACCAAGTATACTTCCCTTAATCTTTGTTTTCTTAGTCTTAGAACATAATACTAAAGGCCTTGTTATATTTATTGCTGTATAATCATTTCATATAACTAAGCCATGACAAATTTTAGGCAGAATATAATTTATTTTACTTTATTGACTTAGTTTTGTTCTTAGAATAAATAATTTTGTTGTTTACTATGAATCTTTAATGAAACAAGTTTTCACTGAAAAACAAAATGTCAGACTACACTGTTCATTTATATGTACCGTATGGGAAGTAACATTTTTCTCTGTGTTTTTTATATAGATAAAAATTACCTTTTCTGTGTTATGCATACCTTTGGGTAAAATACGTGATTTCTATGTTATTTTGTGCCAAGTTATAATTGGTGTTGTTAGGTGTTGTTGAGTCATTTTCAACTTACAGTGACCCTATGTACAATAGAATGAAACGCTGGCCAGTTCTAAAGCATCCTCACAGTCGTTGTTGTGTTTGCGCCCGTTATTTCAACCATTGTGTAGATCCATCTTGAGTGTCTGCCTGTTTTTCACTGACTCTCTGTCAAGCATGATATCCTTCTCCAAAGATTGATCCCTCCTCATAACATGTCCAAGGTATGTGAGACAAAGTATTGCCATCCCATCTAAGAAGGATTCTGGCTGTACTTCTTCCAAGGTAGGTTGATTCTTTCGGCAGGCTGTTGTATATGCAATATTTTGCCTAATCTTTTACAACTTGAGGCTGAACTTTTTTTTTCTTCAAGTTGTAGCAGCCAGAGGTGGGGCCAAGACAGCAGAGTAGTCAGACGCTTCCTGTGGTCCCTCTGACAACAAAGACCTGAAAAAGCAAGTGGATCAATTCTATATGACAGTCTAGGAGCACTGAACATCAAAGGCAAAGTTGAAGAATTGGACTAAGCAGAAAGAAGACAAAGAGAGAGTTCAGAAGCAGCTAGGAATTGCTAGACCTGACTCTGCATAAACTGGCACTTGTATGTTGGATCAGCTGGCAGAGTGAAACAAACAGTGGCGTTCGGGACAAGTTTTCAGTATCGAGACAGACCATGCAGTTGAGAGTCTACTCACCCCGCCAGAATCAGTGAAAAGCAACATACAATTGCCAAAAGATACATACTTGCATATAACCTGCAGTGCAGATCAAAAAACATCCCTTTGGAAAAAACTTCTGTCGCGTTTATTTCTCTGCCCACTCTACAATGGGTCTGAGCCAGCTTCAGAAACTGCCACATACCGTGGGCCAGAACACAGCCTGAGCCATTCTCGTGGCCTTGGAAAGAACAAATTAAGAGGAAGGATAATTTGCTAGCTCCTCTAAGCTGAGATCTCAAGACAGAAATATCTCCTTTGCCTAAGCAGAGGCATACGGGGCCCACAGACTTTGAATGTCTTTCACCCCTGCAGAGCCCATGTGGGCCTGTTACAGTACTATGGCCCCTCGCTAGCACAGCACACCAAGGTATGTGCATGAAGTCTACCCTCAGTTACATCAGCTGTACAGTGGACAGGCAGGTTCAGGAAATTCAACACCACTCTGCCTATTAAGCAGAATACTCTCCAATCTATGTCAGGGGCCTGAGGACTGGTGGCTACACCCATGCCACCTAACTACCCAAGATGGGTCCATGAGTAAGTGGTGCCTCGCAGTCCTTACAGCCAACAGCATTAGCTGCCCATACTCCAACTGCAAGACCACCCACCTTTGTGCTATAGGGAAAAGGGACACACTTTCCTCACAGACACTCAGGGGTGGCAGTCCTTGCACCTTACTCAGTACATGACCCCTACAGCTGCCAGATACCTGTGTCTATACCAATCACCCCTGCCCATCTAGGACTACAGGGTAGAGCCTGCACCACATACTTGGTGATTGACTATCTGAATACCTGAGCTGAACCCATACAAAAAATAAACAGATTCATGGACTAGTATACCTAGTAACAGCTCTAACCATTGGGTGACAGGAAGTTAGAGTGTCAAAAGCACCAACAATCAAATTAGCTTACGTAAGCAGCCTGTTTGGACATATCAAAATAAATCAAGAAGCTAAGACACAGTAAGCAAACATAAGATAAATGTAATAACTTGTTAATGGTTTAGAGACAATAAAAAAACACCAAACAAACCTGTTGCCATTCAGTTGACTTTGACTTATTGCAAACCTACATAGTCAATATCAAATAGTATCAGACAATGATGGCTTCAGCAAGCTCCCAAAACAAAGAATCAAGAAATTTTGCAGAAGAAGAGAACTTCCTGGAATTACCAGTGGCAGCATACCAAAGATTAATATAAAAAACTTTTCAAAAGATCAGGCAAAATTCAGAACAAGCATCACTGAGATATAGCAACTGAGGAAATTAAGAAAATTAGAGAACAGCATAGTGACAAATTTAACAGGCTGCAAGAATCCATAGAGAGACAACAAATAGAAATCCAGAGGATTAACTATAAAATTTCAGAATTAATAGAAAGTCATGGGAGCAGAATTCAGACAAATAAAGTCAGAATTAATGAGACTGAAGGTAGTTGCCACCACCATATTTGAGGAAAAGTCAGATAAAAGACTGTAAAAAAATGAGGAAATTAAGACTTAAATGGGACTGTGTAAAGAGGAATAAACTACGCCACACAAGGTACATCCCAAAAGAAAGCCACCAAGACGTAATCAAGCTTGCGAAAACCAAAGATAAAGAAAGAATTTTAATTAGGGTTAGGGACAAATGAAAAGTGATCTACAAAGGAGAGCCATTCTGCCTATACTCATACTATTCAGCAGAAACCATGCAGGCAAGAAGCCAATGGGATGACTTATGAGATCTGACAATTAAGTCGATTAAGTCCATGAGCTTAGTTGTCCTAAGTGCTACAGACCTCATTGCTGAATATTACTACAGTCACCTTCAAAGTACACCCCTTGAGAAGCAATGCTCCAACACCAGCCCCTGGTTCACCCTTCAAAGCAGTTTTGGAACTCTTCAGGAATGAGTCATTGCACATGGTGGCACAGTGGCAAGTTTGTGAACTTAATTGTATAGGTGTCCGTGAGGGAGTTTTTAGCCAGTAAACAACTGTATTGGAACACCCTCCCTACTTACCTAATCTGGCCCCTAGTGACTGTTTTTTTTTTTTTTTTTCTTTTAACCCAAAAATAAATGGAATATTGAAAGGAAGACATTTGGATGACATTCGAGCCATGAAGGTAACAGGAAGACAACTCTGAGGGCCACTCCATAAAAAGAGTTCTCAAATAGCTTTGAAGGGTGGACAAGGCACTGGTGTCAATGCATAGCCTTCCCAAGGGGAGTACTTCAGAGATGACTGTAGTGACATTCAGCAATGAAGTATGCAGCATTTTTTCTAGGATGAGTTTGCAAACCTAACTGGCAGTCTCCATATATAAAGCCTTGAAGGGAAAAATAATTGCCAGCCAAGAACTGGATATCCAGCAAAATTGCCTCTCAAATATAATGGTGAAATTAGAACATTTCCAGATAAACAGAAATTTAGGGAATTTGCAAATTCAAACCAAAATTACAAGAAATACTAAAGGGAATCCACCAGTTAGAAAAGCAGTAACATCAAATAACTATCCAAGACTAGAACCCAAGACAGAGTAACCAGATATCACCCTAGAGAGAGAAGCAACTAATCGAAACTAAAATGCTCACAATAGTGAAGCAGATGTCATTATGTAAAAGATGACAACATAAAACAAAAAAGAGATACACAAAAGTGTAGTCATGGATCTTTCACATGGAGAGGAAGTCAAGGCAATACAAAGAAATAAAAGATTGGTTTGAACTTAGAAAAATAGGGGTAAATAGTAAGGTAACCACAAAGGAAACTAACAGTCCTACATATCAAAATAAAAAGAAAATGTGAAGACTCAAAAAACACAGAAACAGTACAATGAAAATACATGAAGTTATAGCAGCCGTATAATGAGAATATCTCTGCAGCAGGCACTGAAAAGTGCTTACCCGGGAAAGTGAAGAGCTACTGTTGGTAACAGCTATTCTATCAGTTGAAAAGCCTGGAAAAAATTAACCCTGACTAAATTTACATTAAGAAGTCCTTATGTACAATGGTAAAGAGCTTGGCTGCTGACCAAAAGATCAGCAGTTTGAATCTCTCAGTTGCTCCTTGGAAACACTAGGAGACAATTCTAATCTATCCTACAGGGTTACTATGAGTCAGAATTGAATTGACAACAAAGGATTTTGGTTCGGTGTTAAGATGTCATACAAGTCTGGGTGAGAAAGACTTTGTGGTAGCCACTGATACAGGTTTTTGTTGTAGGCAAAATCATGGCCCACCCAAAATGTCAAAAACCTAATCCTCAAACCTTTGAACATGTCACCTTACGTGACAAAATGGACTTTGTGCATGTGATCAAATTAAAAATAAAATTAAAGAATGAATAATAAAGTGGAGACATTACCCTGGATTACCCAGGTAGACTCAATGTAATCACAAAAGCCCTTGTAAGAGGGAAGAAAGAAAGTCAGTCTTAGAAAGAAATATCAAGGCAAAGGAATTGTTGGATGATTCAAGGCTATGAGCCATAAATGTGGGCAGCCAAGACATAGGTTTCCCTTAGAGCCTCCAGAAAGAGTGAAGCCCTGTCAACAATTTGATTTTAACTCAGTGTAACTGCTTTTGAACTTCCAACCTCCAGAACTGTAATATAATAAATTTGTGTTTTATTAAGCCACTATGTATGATGATTTGTTATAGTAGCAGCAGAAAACTAATACAGCCTCACAGTCAGAAAGAGCCTCCAATTTACATTCTGGCTGTTAACTCCACAGGAGATTACATAAACAGGAAGATATACAATGATGCAGCTGAAAAAAGAAAACACTTAATTCAGTTTTACTCAAGTCCTATTACAAGATTATGCGACCACCAGTAGTACACTGTTAACTTTTTAATAAACCCTTGCATTATCTTGTGAGTAACAATCTATTGCACTGTATTGTGAATGTTTAGAACATAGCTTTGTTAAATGTATAGTATAATTTTATAGCCCCACTTTGGGATGTCTTTACTTTTAATGTTCATGAAATTATACATAAAATGCAAATGGCTCTCATCTTTACGTCCAAGAGCCCTGGAATCTTTCTTTTTTTTTTTTTTTTTTTTTCTTTTTTAGTTTTTTGCCATTTTTTTATTGTAATAGACACTTTTAGAATTAATGAAAAAATATTTCCAGTATTAATTCAGATGTGATTAACAATCTTTCCTTCTCAACCATGCTTATTGTTTTAGTAACAGTCCTAAAGGGTAGTTAAAGTCTTGCTCCCAGAAGCTAATGAACAACTAAATGGCTTACCTTTTAACTCTATTCAAATCAGAGCCTAATAAAATTATTGTTGTACCATGGGCAGTCACAAAATTTCTTTCTGCCTGTGAGTTCTAATTCTTGTTTTGCCATTGTGATTTTATATAAATGGTGCAGTCTATTAACCTCTGATCTTTAGTTCATTTTCATTTATAAGAAAGGTGATGACTCATAACTGGGGTTTTTCTAGTGATAATTTAAACTAAACACCACATCACACAAGCTTGTTGCCTTTTATTGTCTCGAAATTTCTTGCAAAGTTAATTATCAGCTGTCTCACCTGTCCACTTTGTTTTTCATGTACAGCTGAAAAGGAAAACAATGGGGAATATTTTGCTTTGGGGATGAATGACAAATTTGACATAATGGTAGTAAAGTATAGCATTCCATAAGAATCAAAACGGAGTGGGGTGTGTGTGTGTGTGTGTGTGTGTGTGTGTGTAAACCCTGGTGGCGTAGAGGTTAGGAGTTCAGCTGTTAACCCAAAATTCTAAACCAGTTAGAATCTCTACCAGACACTCCTTGGAAACTCCTCTAGGGTAGTTCTACTGTCCTATGTGGTCCCTAGGAGTCAGAATTGACTTGATGGCAACTGATTTGGTTTTGAGTTTTATATATATATAATAATGATATATTATGGTACACCGCATTGTATTCCTGGCATCTATTTGCAGCAGATTAGATTGAGTAGATCTGGATTAGCCACAGAAATGTACATTTTTAATAGGCCTCTTCTGATGATTCCAGTGTAGGTATGGATGAGGCTTTAACAAAAACATAAAAAAAATATATATCTATTCCCCTGTCTTCCCTATCAACTATCTCATTATCTGACATTTTGCATTTACAACAATAGTAAAACATTTACCATCCTACCATTTTGTATGTTAATGACATATGTCTGGCAATAATGAATGCCAAGATACAGAAAGAAAGTAACATTGGCTGTGATAGTTATGTGTCACCTGAGCTAGGGCATGATTCACAGTGGTTTAACAGTTGTGTAATGATGTAATTTAATTTGGCAGTTATGTAACAATATAATTTGGCAGTTAGGTAATGATGTATTCATCCTCCATTTAGTGATCTGATGTAATCAGCCTTAATTTTTATATAGTGTTAATTTTCACACAATGGCCTGGTCTTTGGAACCTAACCATGCCAGTAAGTGAAAAATGGTATATAGCAATTTACTGTGTACTCAGTGTATTTCATTTCATGAACTAAAGCAAAATTAATATATTAAACAGACCATACAAAAATTGCATAAACAATTCATTAAAACAGTGTATTGTATTTCTTTGTTCTTTTATAAGGAAAGAAACACAGGGAAGAGTTCTTAAGGTCAGTAAGGAAAAATAAAAAGGAAAGATAAAAAACTAGATTATTCTTCTGGTATTTCCACACACCTGTCACTTAAAAACATAACATCCTCTCTGAAACAGCATCCTTACCTATAGCTTAAGCAGAATTGAAACTATTGCCTGATACTCTGCAACTCTGAAACCAGTGGGTGCAATTCAGTTGTCAGATGTCAAATAACTACGAACTGAAAGAGGGGAGTGATCCCTATGTGTAAGGGGTGACATAGGAAAGGTGATATCGTTGAAAGATGTGTCTAGGAAATAAGTTGGTGGTAGGCACGTGACAAAACTTGTAAAAGTAAGTAATGTATGGAATTACAAAGCAGAGCAACAGGTGGGAAAGGAAGGTCTACCATTTCTGCAAGGAAACTTATTGGCCAAAGCCATTCCTGTGCAATTTAACCTTAATCAGTTCATTACTAAAACAAAATTTAAACAAAAGAAGCTAAGCTTTAAGGGTAAAAAGTTCCCAGAGAAGTCAACATCAAGTCTGTTGTCTGCCAAAGAAAGAAGAATGTGAACATTGGTGCCTCAGGATACGGCTCCACCTCAAGAACAGAGTAAGTACAGGAGGTGAGCTGTCCAAGAGATTCTAGTTTGTAACATCATTGTCTTACAATACTTTATCTATGAGGGTACCAAATCCTGCTCTTCAGCAGATTACAAGGAAGTATGTCAGTGTGGTATGTAGAGAAGGGAAGAGGTAATGGAATGGAAGAAAAGAGAGAGGAGAATGAGACAGTGATTATACTATCACTGAAACCCTGGTGGCACAGTGATTAAGTGCTGCATCTGCTAACCAAAAAGATTGGCAGTTCAAATCCTATTGGTGCACTTAGGAAACTCTGTGGGGCAAGTTCTACTCTGAGCTAAAGGATCACTATGACTATAAACTGGAATTGACTAAACAGCAGTTGGTTTGCTTTGGGGTTTAGAAACATGCAAAGGATGTGAACAAGCTTTCAATTTTTCTATAATATTTCACTGTTCTTTAGTATGGAACACTCACTAGGCTAACCAACAACAAAACAAATACACAGAGTTTGGGCAAAGAATGAATAATTTAGTTAGATTAGCAATAAATTCAATTGGTTTGGACAAGACATGGTTAAAAACAAAATCCAAACCCATGGCTGCTGAGTTCATTCTGATTCGTAGTGACCCAAAAAAACAGAGTAGAACCATCCTATAGAATTTCTATGGAGCACCTGGTAGATTTCCACTACTGACCCTTTAGGTAGCAGCCACAGCTCTTAATTACTCCTCCACCAGAGTCTGATGAAAATACAGTGTTCTCTGTAGAAGTATATTGTGGCAAATTGTGAAGAGGCAAGTGTGAAGCCACTGTGTTGGTTATGCTGTATGTGAATAAACATAAATTGAATAGAAATTAAGTGCTTCCATTTGTGATCATAACTGCCACTAAATGAGAGAATGGATAAATGTTAAACTTAACAGTGAATGTGAACCTAAATACATGGAGACTGGTACACACACAGTCTTCAGAAACACCAGCAGTCTTGCAGCTATTTCCAAAAGAAAAAGTTACTTTGATTTTAATTTTTTAAAGTTTCTAACAATCTTCTTCAATGAACAGTGAGTAATATCTCATAGAACAAACTTTCCTGGTTGAAATGAGGGGAGATCTTAGAAAACCATATTCTCATAGCCATCAAATCAATTCTGACTCTTAACAACACTACAGGGCAGAGCAGAACTGCCTTGTAGGGTTTCCAAGGAATGCCTCATGGATTGGAACTGCTGACATTTTGGTTAGCAGCCATAACTCTTAACCGCTATGCTGCCAGGGTTTCCAGAAAACTGTGTTATGATTTAGATAATAAGATTTCTGTTAATCTTGGAAGATAGCTCTTAGATCATCATCGTAGAGTTTAAATTAATTTTTCTCCAAATATTTCTATTTCTTTATTTTATTCCTTAATGTGAATGCTTTCTAGCTACACTAATATTATTTCAAGCATTTTCTGACATAAGCCATTACAATTCTTTTTGAATAGAAGTTAATTGAAATAAATGGAAATTAAAGTCTCTATTCATAATTAGATATTCCCCCAAATCACATGATGACTCAGTTGTTCATGATGGTTGTTCTTGAACTTTGAAACAGCTTTCAAAAGTTCTGGAACATGCTCAATTAGTTTTTCAAAGATCTTTGTTTACACTGAGGCATCATTACTCCTTACAAAAAGCATATTGTTATTTCCCCAATAGTTCATCCTGACTTAATATTCAAGGACCAAGGCTATCATGTTGCAAAGTTCTGGGAGGCACCATTCCTAGAGAATACACTCTGAATTTTGCCTTGTGAAGTTGTATCTTGTCTTAGCTATAAAACGCTATGGTGGCATTGTTGCTACACCAGAAGTACAACAAGTGGGTGGCTTTAACAAACACAAACTTATTTTCTTACAGTTTAGGAAGCTGTAAGTCTAAATTCAGAGAGACAGCTCTAGGTGATGTCTTCTTTGCTCTGTCAGCTCTAGGGGAAGGTCTTGTCTTTTCAGCTTCTGTTTCCTGGTTCTGTGGAATTCTCCCTGTGCCTGGGCAATGATTTTACCCCATCTCTGCTCAGTTGCTTGCTTGATTAATCTTTTGTATCCCAAAAGAGATTGACTCAAGATGTATCCTACACTAATCCTGCCTTATTAATATAACAAAGACAGGCTATTACCAAATGAGTTTGTAACTGCAGGTATAGAGGTTAGGATTTACAACACATATTGGGGGTGGGGGGTCAAGTCAACCCATAGCAGACAGTATAATGACACTGAGGAAAGTAGCTATTAGAAAATGAAATAAGATGCTACCTTTGAAACTTTTGTTAAATTTCAACAAAACCTCCAAACCCGTTGCTGTCTAATAGATTCTGACTCATAGTAACCTTACAACACAAAGTAGAACTGTCCCATAAAGTTTCCTAGGAGTAACTGGTAGATTTGAACTGCCAAGGTTTTGGTTAGCAGCCAAGCTCTTAACCACTATTCCTCCAGGGTTCCTAACTAAATCACAAAGATTCTCCCATTTAATTGAGTTTTGTATTATTGTCATGTGAATTAAATAAAAGTCTAAGTATTTCTCCTTTTTGTGAATGCAGAGCAGACATTCACTTATTCGGAATGTTTTTGCTTACAATTACTGGCATTCGAGTTTTTTGATTGGCAGATTGTGAAAAACCTGAAATGTGTACCCCAGAAGCAAACGAGCATGCTTGAGTATGAAAAACTTGCATTTCTCTGATGTTTGAGGGAGACATTTCATGACTGGAGTAGTAACAGTAGACTTTTCTAGGTAGCTGATTTTTTCACTGGTATCTTAAAAACACCCCAAACTCGATGCAAGTATCATCTATACTGTACTTGTCACCCACATTGACTATCTACCTCTTAATATTTGGTCTAGAATTTTTGCCTGTTACAGCAGTCATCTTCAAAGAGGGATATGTGTACCCTACAGGTCTACAAGACAAACCCACTATGATATAGGAAGTAAGTATTAGAATTTCTGTTTGTACCTAGAAAACCTATAGCTGCTAACCAAAATGTTGGCAATTCTAATCCACCAGGCACTTCTTGGAAAGAAACTCTATGAGGCAGTTCTGTTCTGTCCTTGAGAGTTGTTGTGAGTCAGAATCAACCCAATGACAGCAGGTTTGTTTTGGTTTGGTTTATTTGTATTTACTTTTTATATAACCTTTTCAAATTTAAAAACTTTGTGATTCATGTAATTTGTTTAACATATTAGCATAGTAGCATATGGATGCTACTAAATTTTTTTTTAAGTATATTGCTACTGTATGCTCACAATTCTTTTGGTGTTAGACACATGTCCAACAAAGGTTACAGTCAATTTTCCACATTTCTGTACTCACTTTAGCATCTTTATAATCTTAGGTGAATTATTAGATTTCTCTATGTCTCTATTTCTTCATTTACAAAATAGAACTAATAATGATAGATTGCATAAGTAATAATGATGATTCCGTCACTTCGGTGAGAAGAATTTTACAAAGATATAAGATGCTATTCAAATGTTGTCAGAACACTTGAGAGCAGACAATAGCTCTTCTAAATGAAAAAAAAAAAAAACATAGTGCTTTTTATGCTGGCTGGCAAACAGATCTTCAATAAGTGTGTGAATGAATGAGAGTCTGTATATCATTAGCAGTCTTACTGGAAAAAGCAAAATGTAGTGAAAGCACAAGTGATCGTTGTGAGAAGAACTATTCTAAGTCTTGATCCATCCAGGCTCTGATTTCTGGAAAAGTCATCATTTTTGCTGAGTTCAGTTTCTTCTATAAGT
The DNA here is from genome assembly GCA_028571685.1 of Heterohyrax brucei. Classification (NCBI taxonomy): domain Eukaryota; kingdom Metazoa; phylum Chordata; class Mammalia; order Hyracoidea; family Procaviidae; genus Heterohyrax; species Heterohyrax brucei. The sequence continues at coordinate 81,376,763 of CM053147.1, forward strand.
CAGACATAATAAAGTCATCTCCCTGTCCCACCTCACAGAGTTATTTTCAGAATAAAATTTATGTGGAAAATATATATGCAAGTTTGTCATGAACTCTATGGAAAATTCTAACATTGGTTGTTATTTCTTGTAGCTATGTCATCTTTTCCTGCTAATTTTTTTGTTTGTTTTTGTTTTGTTTTTTACTGGAAAGGGAGATCCCGGCTTATGCTTTTGTGGGATTCCCTAAACTGTCTAATGCAATACATTTCCAATTATAAGTACAAATAAAAGCTTACTAAGGAATGGTGGCCTTCTGGTTCCAAGCCTGCCCTTGTTTTTTAGTAAAAAGATGGTTGTGTTTAAGGGGCTCCGACCAGTACCAACTTGTGTCCCCCCAAGCACTTTTTATCAGTAAAAAAGTAAAGCATGTGTTGGAGAGAATGTCTGATTTATACCTGTCTAGGCAATCAACCTGCCACCCACAGAAGTGTTGGATGCTTGGCAGTTAGTCAGCCAGGAAATTGTTGTGTTCAACTGATTGTTCGAGTTTGTCCTGCAGCGATACTTTTCTGTCGGTTTGTTTCGTAATAAAAGCACTATGTGGACTGGACAGGACCTTTGTCTGTCCCTCCAAGTGTCTGGTATATCCCAAATGTTCAACAAATACTTGTTGGATGGTGGAGTTGAGCAATCCATGAATGTGAAGAATACGTGGACTCATTAATAAATCTGAGATGTTAACCAATAATGAAATTAATTCTGCAAAAATGTCCCTGAATTTCCTTCTTTATAGAAAAGATTGAAAACATTAGTTTGTGCTATATACTTTCCCAGTGCTTTAAGCCCTTCATAGTCAAATTATACTACAGTTCTCCCATGTTTACATGTATGCATATTCATATTTTCAGTATATTTATGTAATGGGCATACATTTGATTAAAATCAGTCCCTATATAAGCACCTGTTTTTCTGAAGACCGTAATTTCAAGTTTAATGAAAGAAAGTATTCTGTGTATTTGAGCACAAACACACCCATTAACAAGGCTGTGTCTTCCTTTGGACTGTAACATTTTTCCAAAATATATACCCCAGTGGAACATTTCACACAAACTGGAGAGGTTATAAGAATCCAACAATTCAAGATCCCATTTTTTTAGAAATTATATCATGAATTTAAAGATTAGAAAATAAACATTTTCTATACAATTTAAATTTGTTCTACTGAAGCTCAAAATTTAGTGCATTTTTTCTTACTCTCTTAAGCAGGACTTTTCTGAAGCAATTGGTGAAAACTATTTCTATGAGGCTTATAGAGTACAAATGCAGCAGGTCTTGTATCAAGACTTGTATCCAGTTGCTCAAATGGCTTATTAAGTTCTTTTTTCTTACTGCCCATCTACTGGCTGGTGATTCAATTAATAGGGACTGAATTAGCCAAAAGGCAAGGAATGAGGGATATGAAAAGGCAAAGCCCTGGATAATGAGAACTAGATAATTACACCCTGGAGAGTTAAAAGTTGATTTAAAATAGTTATTCTTAAAGAGATTCCAAGTGGTTCACTCCTTACAGGAACTGGAGAATTCGATTTGTCAAGGTTAGTTGATTCTTAGGCAGATGGCATAACATGACAGTAATGTGCGGTGGTCTGGTGGCCAAGACAAGAATTTTGGTAGTACTGTGTGAGTGAAGAAGAATCTTTTGCTGACTAATCAAAATTATATCTTGGAGGTCACTTAGCCTTCTGCACATTAACAGTATGTTTTAAACACATTTTATGTTTATTATTATTCTTTGTAATTGTAAAAAATGAAAATTTCTGCTGTCAAATTGATTATGAAAACAAATGATGAAAGCTTAGTTGCTGGCCACCTACATATTTTAGAATGCCAGGGATATTTCAGATGCAAAGTGCATAGTTCAGCCTCCTTTTGGACCAATGACTAAATTGGGCTCAAGTAGAACTTAAATTTCAGACCACAAATATTCATTCACTATAGAAATGCTGTAGAGTTTTTCTTTCCTTTTTCTGGTAGATTCTGCTCTCATTATTAAAAAGCATTTAAAAATTTTCCAGATTCCCGGGAGTATATCTCCCCAAAAATGCTTCTGAAATTTGGAAAAAAGACTTATGCAATATCTGAATCTCAGCTACCAAAAGTTAAGTAATGGGTCCAAATCATATCTGTCCATAATGACGTCAAACTTCCAGTTTCCCAGATGTTTTTAATGCCATTTGTCTCCATTATAAGTCCTCTAGTGCCAACAGGTTTTTTTTCTTTGGGGGCAGAAGAAATGAAGAATACAGATGCTAGCAGAATAGTGTGGTGCAACTAAAGGCATGATAGGCAAAATAACTACAGTTCTTAATGCAAAAGTATTTAATAAGTATCACATAATTGTTCATTACTGAAAGATTATGATGATCAACTGACCAGCTGACATCATCCTTCACTAAAGATAAGACACCAGCTTTTGGACGAGCACCTTCAGTAGTGGAAGGCAAATGCCAGTTTTGAGTAACGAAAGGTTTTGGATTTGTTAACTGTGATTGCCAAACACGGAAACATTTTTTCTGGTGATAGTCCCCATTGCAAACGTGTGACTAATATTTGTTACACTCTCCTCACTCTGTTTATTGCGTTTGTTGATCTTTGTTTATTTGTCTACACCTCAAGGCTATAATTCACGTGTGATCATTTTTCTTAGAAGGAAAGGTGATTTTTTAATTTAATCATAATATTCATACCAAGACACACATTAGTGTTTACTATCATTGTTAGACACCGTTAAGTATGTTCTGACTCATAGAGACCTCATGAAGAGCAGGATGCAATGTTGCCCCATCTTGCACCATCTTTTCAATCATCACTCTGTACAGATCCTTTGTTTTGTGTCATTCCATCTCACTAAGCAAACCCTTATTCTCACTGACCCTCTATTTTACAACCATGATTTTATGCTCTCCAACTGCCATGAGATACACTAGTTAGCCCACTGGTTCCAGGAGACAGCTGAGAAATCTGTGGAGCAAAGCCTGACTGCCTCAGTTGATGGTTCTCTGCATTAGTTGACTTTCAGTTGCCTTCTAGATGCATGAAACTGCCCAGCTGAGATGAACACAGCCTAGCCAATTCCAGCCTAGGTCAACTGACTCTCAGAAGATGCTCAGATGTGCAACCTAAAGAAGTGCTTACTGTTGTAAAATAAATGTTCATTATTGTAAAATAAATGCTTAATGTTTTAAAATAAATGCTTATTGCTGCATGCCCTTGGAAACCATGGTAGCATAGTAGTTATGTGCTATGTCCAATAACCAAAAAGTTAACAGTGTGAATCTGCCAGGTACTCCTTGGAAACTCTATGATGGCAGTTCTACTCTGACCTATAGGGTCACTATAACTTGGAGTCAGCTATATGGTAGCAGGTTGGTTTCCTAGTTTTGGTTGCATGCCATTGAAATTTTGTGGCTTTTTGTTATTCAGCATTATTGCAAACAGTTAATTTGGACATAATATCACTAGGTAAGTATAGGTTGATAACAGTTATGGTTACCAGAGGACTAAACAAGAGGTACCACAGCAAGGGCAGTTTGTCAGTGGACAAGTTGTAGGAATCCAATACTAATCCAGGGTATGCTGTTGCTGGGTGTCATCCGATCAATTTTGACTCATATGGAGTCCACGACACAGAGGAGTAGATCTGACACACAGGATTTTCTAGGCTGTAATCTTTGTGGCAGCAGATCACTGGATTTTTCTCTCACAGAGCTGCTGAGTGGGTTCCAATTGCCAACCCTTTGGTCAGCCACTGGGCTTTTAACTTTTGCTGCACCAGGGCTCCTATTTCCATTAGAGACAATCTTAAAAACAGGGCTAACTGGAAAGTCTACAGTCCCAGCGATAGAGCAACAAACACAATATTGTGCTGTCAATTAGTGACTTATTTGATGTCTGCTCAGCTGTATCTAACCAGCCTTTCATTAAGCCAGTGGGTCTCATGACTGTAGGCTTTATTAAAACATAGACTGTTTTCTAACTGAGTTTCTGATTAGGCACCAATGCTTAAGTGTTTGATTGCTAATCAAAACACTAGCAGTTCAAATCCACAAATTGCTCTTTGAAAACCGTATGTGGCAGTTGTACCCTGCCATACAGAGTTCAGCCGCGCAGCACTGGGTTTGGTTTTTAGGGAGGTGTGACGTCCTGCATTTGTAACAAGTTCTCACTTGAGGTTAATGCTGCTCTTTGGCGACCACACTTTGAGAATCACTGCTCTAAGGAGTAGAAAATGTGTTCTTCTCAGTTCCAGAGCCCTTGTCTCTGGCCAATATACTACACTGGAGGAGGCTCAGAGTTTTGGAGAATTTTCAGGCCTTCTATAAGCAAAGTATCTGTTTGTTTTATACACGTGTGTAGGCTGTTTTTTCATGGTCTATTGAGGTTTTCCTCCTACACTGTGCCTTCCTCTTCTTTAGGACCAGGTTCAAAAATTGTAGCCTTGAAAATAAAATAAATACAATGGAATTAAACTAGAATCTAGATCATATCAGAATCAGCTCAATGACACACAACAACACAGCTCACAACTACCCAGAATTTGTTAGATCACGAGTGATATGAAGGCCCTGGAAAATAATCACTACATAGCAGAATCTAATATAATAACTTGCATACATAATATACATTATTCTCCATCACAAATACTGCTTTTTTTTTTTTTAAGATGAAAAACATTGAGGCAAACCATTGAAATAACTTATATGGAGTCTACTAATAAGGAGGTGGGATTGGAACAGACCTTTAGAATCCTTTCCATTTGCCTGATCTACTTATTAACATATTTTATGTGTCATATTTTGTCTTTTCAAAAATAGATTAGATTTTACTCAAGAGTCATCTTTGGCTATTTCCAAGACCCATTACATCTCAGGTTTCATCTGTAGGGGAAAAAGACAACTTATTCAAGAAAGAACAAATTATAGTATATAAGGGCTATAGTGACAGCCCTGTCTAAACTCCCTTGAGAACTATTAAGTTAGCAGAACACAGCAATACCGACACCTTTTTAGATATGAGTTTAAAGGCATTTTTCTAGATCAAATAAAGCGAACAGCAACTCTTTTAATTCATTTATAGTGTTACAAAATTCAGATCTTTTAAAATATTTATCATACTGAGGTGCAATTCAAAATTAAATAAACAAGAGAATTATCACATTTATTTTTCTCAGAAGTTTAAAATTTTTCTTTAAAATGTTTTACATTACAAAAAAGTACCTCTTTTATCTTAGATGAAGATTTAGAGAAAAAAACTAACTTAGCGTCAGTTAGTACACAGGTTGTTTCATTAAAATAGTTATCAACCACCCAACATGTCAACAACACTCTGCCTTCATGTCTTTGGGTCCCGTTAACAACTTTCCTGTCACCTCCTGCCTTCTAATTTCTATTCCTAGGCTGGTGTGTCCCTTTACTTTTGTTTGGTTTCATGGGCTCAACTAGTTTTTGGCTGAATCATGAACCTTAGGAGTGGCTTCATTGGCTTTAAAGATTTTATTGTGAGAGTCCTTAAGAGGAGCTTAAATCAAGAAAAAATGAATAAAAATAATAATATTTATATAACTCTGCCTGATTCAAGTAACCATAAATCCTTATTTTGATGTATGAAAACCATACCAAAGACAACATGCATCAGTTAGACTTGCAAAAACCTTTTTTCGTTTCATCCATACCATCAAAATTTTCCTGGTTTATTAAACAGGGGTTCTTTGTGTAATGGGCAATATGCATACACTGCAAAAGATCGGCTCTCTGAGCTTCATGAACCTACCTGAGGTGATGATTTAACCTCTTTATAGGAGTTAAGGGAGCCCTAGGGGTACAGAAATTAATCATTTGGCTGCTAACCAGGTCAACACTGGAATCTACCAGTCATTCTTTGGAAACCTTATGAGGCAGTTCTACCCCATTACGTGGGGTAACTATGAGTTGGAATTGACTCAGTGGCATTGGTTTTTCTTTTTTATGCAGAAGAAGGAATGAAGTAAATGAATATCTGCTCTTATTTCCTTGAAGATGTGAACTGGTGATGGAGAGGCCTGAAGTGATTCAGTCATTAAAAAAAAAAAATGCAATAATAGAGGTAACAGCGGTGGCTTGAAGAGGACAATGGTGTAAAAATGTTTTCTAGATCCATTTTTGTATCATACAAATTTATGCGGAATCGATGGGAAACGGCAATGGCAACATAGCTGAGAAAGGCAAACTCAGTGTGACTTGAGACCGGCTAAGGCATTAGCATAAGGAAAGAGTAGATCCCTCTTTTAGAACCATCGAAATGCCAAGGCTTTCTATTTTTGTTCAGAATTAAATAAGATCAGTCCAGAATATCTCCCAAAGGTGTTTCTGCCCTCCCACCTTGCATTTCCCTTCACTGTCAGCTCTGCCTTCTTCTCTTTACTTCTCTCCAGCTCACTCCTGGGTTATTCGTAGGACCCAGGAATTGCAGCAGATGAAATCCCTACTGAGATCTACATTCCTCCTCCTTCAGCTAATTGCTCTCAACTTAAGACATATAATAATAGCACTAATATTAATGGTGACAACCAACACTACTAGCACTTACATAGGGGAGCTCTTGTAAGGTAGAAATAATTGCTCCATTTTACAGGTATTCTGGCCTTAGTACCCATAGTCTTAACAACTGTTATGGATTGAATGGTGTTCCCCCAAAAGCACGTGTAGCAGTTTGGCTGGGCTGTGATTCCCTGTCTTGTGTGGTTGTCCTCCCTTTTGTGATTTTCTTATGTTGTAAATCCTAAGGTCTGCCTGTGGTTAACAGCGCAAGATTGGATTGCGTTAAAAAGAATTAGGGTGGGACTATAATACACTTGCTAAGGCCACATTTCTGATACAGTATAAAGGGAGTTTTCTTAGGGTACGGCTTGCACCACCTTTTATGCTACAAGAGATAAAAGGAAAGGGAAGCACATGGAGAGTTGGGGACCTCATACCACCAAGAAAACAGCAGTGCCAGGAGCAGAGTATGTCCTTTGGGCCTGAGATTTCTGCACGGAGATGCTCCCAGACCAACTAAGTATCTCAGTCATCTAGTACTGCTGTGACAGAAATAGCGCAAGTAGATGGCTTTAAAGAGAGAAATTTTCTTCCTCACACAAGACAGGCAGAAGTCCAAATTCAGGGTATTAGCTCTGGGGGAAGTCTTTCTCTGTTGGCTCTGGAGGAAAGTCCCTGTAGTCAGTCTTCTGCTGGACTGCCAGCATTGAGGTGCAGCAACCCCAGGCCCGAAGGATGTGCTCTGCTCCGAGCACCGCTTCTTTCCTAACGCTATGAGGTCCCTTGCTCTCTGCTTGTTTCCCTTTCCTTTATATCACAAGAGACTGCCTCAAGGTACAATACAGTCTTGTAGAAACTCTGGTAGTGTAGTAGTTAAGTACTACAACTGTTAACCAAAAGTCGGCAGTTCAAATCCAGGTACTCCTTGATAATTCTATAGGACAGTTCTTCTATATCCTACAGGGTTGCTATGAGTCAGAATTGACTCAGTGGCAACAGGTTTTTTGGTTTTCACTAACATAACCAACACACATCTTCCCTCAATGACATCACAGAGGCAGAATTTACAACATATAGGAATATCACAGGATACCAGGAATCACGGCCTAGCCAAACTGGTACATGCATTTTTGCCAGGACACAGTTCAATCCATGGCATGAAGGGAAGACACATGCTAGGGCTCTTTCTCCAGAGTCAGCAGAGGAAGGCTTCACCTGGAGCTCATACTCTGATTTTGGACTTGTAGCCTACTAGACTGGGAAAGAATAAGCTCCTCTGTGTTAAAAACCATCCACTTGTGATGTTGATGTTGGAGCAGTGCTAGACAACTAAGATAATCACTGTGCGCTACTATTTAACAACATGCCAAATAAAATTTACGTGAAATTTGAGTAAGATTTCCCACTTGGTATTTTATTTATGTTCAGATTCCTAAGATCCCAACTTTCCAGAATCTCTGTTTAGATCAAGCGATATTACCATCAATGGAATTAACCCAGCACATGGGCTTCCAAGTTGTAAGGAAATGGAATGAGAGGAAAAAATAAACTATTCCAGTTACAGATGTTGTTATTTCTATGCATTCAGATGTAGGTGAAGAAGAAATTGCATACTTAGCAGTGTTTTTTATCCTTTGTACTTCTGAAGACTGTGCTTGGCAGTGTAACTACGAAGTAAAGCCTGCCTGGCACAGCTGTTCATTCTGTCTCCTCGTCTTTTATCTACGTAGTGCTTTCCCCTTAAAGTGAGTCTTTGAAATTCTGAAAGCCACGTGTTTCGTTTTCCATCATTCCACACCTATGCCAAGTTTCAAGATTGGCTTTGATGTGTATTTAAAGTGGCTTGGCACCCTGCTGTCACCATTCCATGGATCCGCCTCACTCTGTGAAACTGTGATATGATCCTCATTCTTCCAACTGAGGAAGCCAGCTGCACATGGAATGAGAATGATATACTTCCACAATTTTGTGGGGTTCGTGGGTTCTGCCAGTGGCACCAACATCACTGCGGGAGGTGTGGGGGTGTGCCAACCACACTAGGTGACACTAATGGGGGGGACATCAAAATGACTGCTTATAAAAGATCCCTGTAGTTGGTCATAACAAAACAATTTTTTAGTTAAGTCCAGCTTATATGTATCAATATACCTACGAGGTTAAAACTTTTTGCTAGCTTACTTCTGAACCTCTATTGCACTCTGGTTAGAGCTCCCACTATCACTCAGTTACAATGACTCTTTGAATCATGTGATTTGATCTGCGTGTTCCACTGTTTGTCTTCACAGTTACTGGTTTTGTCAAATTTTCTGGCGTCTTAGCTACATTATTGTAGTAATCGGTACTTGCAAGTCTATGTCAATACCCTTTATCGCAAATGAAGTAGAATTAAAGGAAAAGAAGGAATGATGTATGGGAATTATGATTTACAAGTAGCATTATTACAAAAAAGATTATTAAAGATTCTGTATGGTCTGATGCAGAAGGAGGTCCATGGGGACGGCAGTGCCACCATGAGTTGTCACACTGGGTGACACCAACACTAGTAGCTGCACTGAGATATGCTGATAATTGTTGCCATGGTAAGATATGATGTGGTAAGAGTCACACACTTTTAAATCCCGTAAAGTTGGGCTGCTACCCTACCTCTAATCCTCAGTTTCAGTTCTCAAGTTTCATTCTCACCATAGATTACAATGACAGCCATGTTTAGCTGTCAGATTCATATGTTTTCTAAGGTTGAAAAGTAAGCTTTAAAAAATAAAACAAAAAACAGAGTTGGCTCTGACACACAATGACCCATGTATATTAGAATAGAACTGTGGCCCATAGCATTTTTGGTAACTGATTTCTTGGAAGTAGATCATCACGGTTGTCTTTTGAGGCTCCTGCAAGTGGATTCAACTTGACGGCACTGAGTGGGATGAGTGGATTCAAACCGTCACCTTTCAGTTAGCCATCTAACTCCTTGTGCTACACAGAGACAGGGAATAAGCTTACCACAGTGTCTCTGTGTATTCTAAGTAATGCCCTTCAGTGGGCAGGAGTGAGAGGTCATTTTGCTCAGTTAATTTTCAATGTATTTAAAGACATTATTGTTTCTTCTTCTGAGTAATACTCTATTTCAAAGCTTGAATAAGTTTAATGAAACAAACCTGTAAATGGAAAATAAACTTACACAGGTGACTACATGTTCAAATGACAAGTTTCTTATCAAACCAAATAACAACAATAATAACAAAAACAAGCAAGTGTCCCCGTCCTGTGTATATGTGATCATCTCTCAGAGACTATAGAAGTCTGTAGTCGACGTTCCCCTAGTTGTGATGTTCTATAGGACGATATTGCTAAAAAAAAAATCCTCAGGTTTCATGGTTTTTTTGGCTTAAATTTAAGTTGATCTGTTTCATGAGGAACATACATTAAACCTTAGTGTAAGACATCCAAAGTTCTCAGAATTTCTCCTAAATGTCTCTTTTAGATTCTAACCTCAAATATAAATTACTAAAATTTTATGATTAATGTTGGAAGGGGTTTTGAAAAATGGCCTATTATCTACAATTAAATATTTTAAAAAGGGAGGAGTGCTATAGTAATTCATTGTCAACTGGATGCAATGCAGTCTCACAAAGGAGGCTAAACTCCAGGTGACTGTGCTGGCTAGTTGGTGTTCAGCTCCTCTCTTGTCCCCCCTGCCCTCCCTCCCAAGGCCGGCCTGTGCGGATTACATTCACCAGCTCCTGTATACACAGTTTCCAGATGGGATCAGCCAGCAGGCAGCCCTGACAAAATACACAAGACGAGTGGCCAGGGTTTTAACCCTTTCATTCCATCACTTTGTGGGTTCCTCTGACTGATTTCTCTGACGGACCACAGGATTTGTCCCTCTCAGTGTGACTTTGATAACCTCATCTTTCCCTTATCTCTCAGGGCCTGGAGTGGTGACAGCTCTGTGGCTGCTGGCCTTAGATTCCTGCACTCTGCCTTATGGTTCCCTGTATCCCTGCCCATAATTTTTGTAATTAGTCCTTTTATAAATAAATCCTCCTCTGATTATTCTGACTGTGTCTTCTATTTTCTTTTGGGATGCTAACTCACACAACTAATACAGAGATGTCAACTCAGATCTCAAGAATTTAACAGTTACACTGAATTGTCCAAGGCCGTTCAGGAGCAGGACAATTGAAAACGGAATTTAGGTCTCCTAACTTCTGAGAAGAAACCCTGATTGCCAGTGGTTAAACACTACAGCTGTTAACCAAAATGTTGGTAGTTTGAATCCAGCAGGTGCTCCTTGGAAACCCTGCAGAGTGGTTCTACTCTGTCCTTTAGGGTCAACATGAATCAGAATCAACTTGATACCAATGGGCTTGGTTTGGTTTTAATTTATGAATGAAAACTCTGGGTAGTATATTGGTTAAGCATTACAGCTGCTAACAGAAAGTCGGCAGTTCGGATGCACTAAGAGATCTTTAGAATTTCTTTTGGGCAATTCTACTCTGTCTTGTTGGGTAACTATGAGTAGGAATCAACTTGATGGCAATTGGTGTGGTTTTTTTTTGGTTTTGAACTGAATGGAGTCCTTGGGTATTATAGTTAACAAACTATGATGCTAATGAATTGTCTACCCAGACATATCTAGAAAGAAAAGTCCAGTGACTTAGTTCCAAAAAATCAGCTATTGAAAACCCTGTGGAATACAGTTGTACCCTGATACACATGATGTCACCATGACTCAGAGTCAATTCAATAGTAACTGTTAACTCCTAAGTGACAGATCACTTAAGCACCCCACATGACCCATAAGACCAAATAAAACTAACCTACCAAATGGAAAGATATGCTTAGTTTGCATAAATTTTAAATAAAAACTTATGGCTAAACCTTTAGAATTAGGAAAGTCCATGTAAAATACTTGAAGTTTTGATGGAACTTGGCTACAGCGTATAGAAGCAAATTAGAACTTAACGTTTTTTCTGTGAGTCTTTTTTTCCACACTGCCCATCATTTTCTCTTGCCTTACTCTAGTATGCATCGGGTTTTCAAACCTTAACTTAAACGTGTTTTCCCTTCCAGAGATGCTTGCATCTGATAGGAATAAAAAATGTTGAATAATAGAAATGATCTTCTAATAGCAGAACATTAGGTATCTTCTAATAACATAGTATTAGGAATGCAAATAGTTATGGGCTCAACTACTAGCCAAAAGGCTAGTCCAAGCGCACGCGTAAACAGTGTAGGACATAGACCTGACAATTTGCTTCTAAAAGGTCACAGCCTCAAAAATGCTATGGAGCAGTTCTACTATGCACGCATGGGGTTGCCATGAGTTGGAACTGACTCCACAGCAACAAACAATAACAACAGTTACAAGAGAGCTAGAGAAAGCTTTCTTTATTCTTTTTTTAACTATGAAATGAGAGCAACAGGACCTCTGATAGCCTAGAAATCACATGGCATGTGAAGGTTCTTATTCTGGGCAGAGTTAAACGCTACAGCTGCTAACCAAAAGGTCAACAGTTTGAATCCATCAGGCATTCTTTGGAAGCTCTATCAGGTAGTTCTGTGAGTTGGAATTGATGTCAGGGGGTTTGGTTTGGGGGGTTTGGGGTAGCAGTGGCCTTTCACATTCAATTCCAAAGCTAATCCACAGTTGTGATTATGTCCTGACAGAAATTTTTGCCTACCATCACTTTCCAGCTTTTCATATCAGCTCAGCATACAGTTGCTCTGGTATTGTAGTCATCTTCTCATTGTACATGGTTGTCATTCACTAAATCAAAAAACAAATTCACTGCTGTGGAGCAGACTTCAGCTCATGACAACCAATAGGACAGAGTAAAACTTCTGACTAGGGTTTCGAGGCTGTAATCTTTATGGAGGAGTCCCTGGTGGCATAGTGGTTAAGTACTATGTCTGCTAACCAAATGGTCAGCAGTTCAAATTCACCAGATGCTCCTTGGAAGCTCTATGGGACAGCTCTAATCTGGCCTCTAGGGTCGCTATGAGTCAGGCACAACTCGATGGCAGTTGATTTGGTGTGGGTTTTTTCTTAATCTTTAGGGAAGCAGACTACCATATCTTTCTCTCACAGAGTGACTAGAAGGATCGAACTGCAGACCTCCAGGTTAGCATCCCAGTGTGTAACCACTGTGCAACCAGAGCTTCTCCTATCATTAACCTCTAGTAATAAAACAGATAATAAAATACCACAGGAAATTCTTAACCCAAAATGTCCTGCAACCACATCTGTTTTAGTTTAGTAATATTGCCAAGCCAAGTGCCGTCGAGTCGGATTATAAATGTCTTAACTCTGAAAGAACACAATGATCAAAAAAAAAAAGCCTGTTCAAGCTCCAACATATGCTGGAGGCATTCTCTTGGATATTTTTTTTTTCCCATTGTGTGGATTAAGGAACAGGAGTATAATATACACTTACACGGCTGCAATGCAAGTCTTCAAAAAAAAATTTTTGCCCTCCAATATATTTTAATGACTGACAACCAATTTAACTCATGCAATACCAGTGTGGATTGCACACTACTATTGCAATCACCCTATGAAGCCCACATAGTTCTCCATATTCTTGGATTGCTTTGCTCAGAACTTAACATGTAGCCAAGCAAGTCAGCCCTGTCATCACAGACCCTTCTCCAGAGCAAATAGATTACAATGGCACCATTTCAAATGTTCAAAAGTATTCTAAATTATCACTTTAAATACTATTTTTTTGAAATACTATTTCTTACTGCTGTTGAGTCACTTCTATCTACAGCAATCTATGGAACAAAACAGAACTGCCCTATAGGGTTTCCAAGAAACAGCTGGTAGATTAGATCCTCTGACCTTTTGGTTGGCAAACAAGCTCTTAACTACTGTGCCACCAGGACCACCTTTAAATACTAGTCACAAGCAGCATTTACAGTTTCGGATAAACAATTCTAGGCATATTTTATTGAAATAGTTTGTCTACAACTACTCCATTTACCGGAGTAGATGATGTAGTGGTTAAGATCTTGGCTGTTAACCAAAAGCTGGCAATTCAAACCTCCCAGTCACACCTTGGAAACCCTATATGCTAGTTCTTCTCTATATTGTAGGGTTCCTATGAGGCGGAACGGACTCAACAGCACTTAACAATGCAACAACTTTCCCTTTGTTCTTGAGATCATCAGCAATCAAATGGCTTCAACTAATACCCGGAAAGTATCATAAGCAGAATTTTTGTTTAACACAAACACTTAGAAGAAGATGGATTACAAAAACAATTCATTAGTACAAGATCATTAATACAATTAAACATAAAAATCTCTATATAATTTTATACAAGAAGGCCCTTTCCAGGACATTCACACAAAGGTATGTCTGTTCAGAAATACACCCACTCCTCACTTACCAACTGTCTCATTATCCAGCATTTCCCATTTATGACGATAGCAAAAAAAAAAACTACTTCCCTACTATTTTGTGCATTAATGATTTATGTCCGACAGTAACAAACGCTGAGTGTAACAATGACTGTGGTGGTTAGCATTATGTATCAGAACCAGGATTCTCAATGATTGTGTAGTTATGTGATGATGTAATTCAGCAGCAATGTAATGGGATATTCCTCCACTTTTATGATCTGATGTGATTGTCCTCCATTTTTTCCTGACAGTGATTTTCACATAGCAACCTGATCTTTGGAATCTAATCATGTTGATAAGCTAGGAATGGGGGTAAGGCCTTCAGTTCTATTCAATAGACTTTACAATCATGCAAAGGAGCCCTGGTGGTACAGTGGTTAAATGCTCAACTACTAACCAAAAGGTTCACCACCAGCTACTCTATGAGAGAAAGTTGTAGCATTCTGCCTCCATAAAGATGACAACCTTGGGAACCCTATGAGGCAGTTCTACTCTGTCCTACAGTGTTGGCTTGAGTCAAAATTAACTCAACAGCAGATTGTGTGTATGTGTGTTTCTGTGTGTGGAGACCTGTGTTTGACAATCATACAAGAAGATAATTTTTTGTGTATAATTTTATTACTTCCTATAGTTTACCTTGGAAACCTAGTGGCGTAGTGGTTAACTGCTACTTCTCCTAACTGAAAGGTCAGCAGTTCAAGTCTGCCAGGAGCTCCTTGGAAACTCTATGGAGCTACTCTACTCTGTCTATAGAGTTGCTATAAGTCCGAATTGACTCAACGACACTGAGTTTGTTTTTTTTATAGTTTACCTCAAATTTTTATGATGGCATTAACATTCCTTTCTGGAATATAGTCTTCCTATTTTAAGTCAGACAGTAAAATCAGGTAATGGATTACAGCAATGATGACTGATAAGTCTCTCTTAAGGATGGGATTATATATCTCTACTTTTGCATCTTGCATTAAGGCATTGTTTTATTTTCTTAATTGGACTGACTTAAAAATGATGTTCGCTCATCAATTTTTTTTCTTAGAATCTTACAGACCCAGACTAAGTTTTCAGCAAACTAATAAATTAATACATTGATGATTGGATGAATTTGAAATATCATAAAATGCATTGATTAGAAATATCATGCTACTCATGTCAGATGGAAGCCCTGATGGCATAGTTGTTGAGTGCTATGGCTGCTGACCGAAAGACTAGCAGTTCAGATCCACCAGGTGCTCCTTGGAAACTCTATGGGGCAGTTCAACTCAGTCCTATAAGGTCACTATACATCAGAATTGACTCAACAGCATTGCATTTGGTTTGGTTTTTGCTTTACATCAAATACATACAGTCATAATTTTTCAAACAACAACCTCCAACAAAAACATAGCATCATTATTCTACAGTAAAACTCAGTTCTCATTTGTTTATGGATTATGTTACAGTAGGTTTTTGTTACTACTTTCTCAAGGAACAAGGAGGAAGTAAAATAGTAATAAAGCTATTTTTGTGTGGAAAAACCCTACTTTGTTCTGTGTAAAGTTCTCTCTACTTTTCCCTGGTCACTAACATTTTCCTGGTGTTTGCAGAAGTTTGGACAAAGAAATGCTTAATAACAAGTTGTAGTCTCAGCCCTCCTAGAACAAAGCCTTCACTTTCATATTGCATTGCTGATGTTACAGAGGTATTGACTATGATAGAATACATGAAATTTCATAACAAATTTCACCACAATCTATCCTAAATTTTCACAATTGGGTGAACTATAGACAGAATAATTAGAGAGCAGTCTAAATCAAATTTGCCTTTGTGAATGTTTGGAAATAGGATCATATGTCTGGGGATAGCAGAACTGAACCTTTTAGAAGTAGAAGATACGTTTAAGATTATTTTGTTCAAGACTCTTATAGATAAAGTAACTGAACCTTAGGAAGCTTGAGAAGCAAGTGTAAGTTCATCCCACAAATTAATAGCAGAACAGCCTCAACCAGATCCTCTGTTTCCAAGCACACATATTCTTGCAAGTCACTTATACAAAATTGCTACACAAAAATTACAGTGAACCTAACCTCAGAAACTACTATATAGTTATGGTAGTCAAAACACTCTGGTACTGGTAAAATGGTTCATACATTGGCCACTGGAACAGAATTGAGAACCCAGCTGCAAATCCATCCACCTTTGGTCACTTGGTTGATCTTTGACAAGGGCCAAAAGCCCATCAAATGGGAAAAAGACAGTCTTCCTAACACGTGGTACTATCAAAACTGGATGTCCATCTGCGAAAATATACAACAGGACTTATAGCTCACACCACATACAAAAACTAATTCAAACTGGATTAAAGACCTAAATATAAAGCCCATAACTATAAAATTCGCAGAAGAAAAAATATGATCAATGCTAGAAGGCTTAATACGCAACATTAACAAGATAGAAACCATAATCAACAACATACAAATTCCAGAAGATAAGTGAGATAATTGGGATCATCTAAAAATTAAACAGTTATACTCATCAAAAAAGCTTTACACAAGAGCAGAAAGAGAATGTACAATAGGTTAGAACGGTCCCAGTTTCTAGGCAGTAATTGGAAGCATATCCCACCAAGAGGTCTTTTCCTTCATGGAGCCACCCGGTAGGTTGTAACCATCAACCTGTCTGTTAACAGCTGAGCACTTAACTGTTGTGCCACCAGTGCTACTACTGAAAGCTTAAATGAATAAAAATCACCAGCTATTTAATTGTAAGTACAACTGGTATCTAGTTGCCATGAAGTCCGTTTCAGTTATGGTGGCCCCACGCTTTGCAGAGTAAAAAAGAACTGTACTCCACAAGATTCTCAAGGTTGTGATGCTTCAGAAGCAGATCACCAGCCCTTTCTTTCAAGGCAGCACTTGCACCACAAGTATACTGAAGCACTGACTAAAGGTTGTAAAGAATTATTTAACAGTCTTAATTACTGGACTACTGGATTCAGTGCTGAAGGCAGTGTTTGGACGATGAATTTAGGTTAAATCCAAAGCTAAACCCGTTATCATGGAGTCAGTTATAGTGATCCTGTAAGACAGAGTAGAACGGTCTCATAGGTTTGCAAGGCTGTAAATCATTTTATTTGTGTACATGTGTGCTTTAGGTAAAGGTTTACAGAGGAAATTAGTTTCTCATTAAAGAATTAACGCAAATATTGTTTTGCGATGCTCTTTGCCCACCCCACAGCGTGTCATCATTCTCCCCTTCTTGACCTTGGGTTTCCCCTTTCCATTTATCCAGTGTGCTCTTTCCTTCTGCCTTCTTGTTCATGCCCCAGAGCTGGTATGCCCATTTAGTTCATATACATGGTTGAGCTTGATGTATTTTTGTTCCATGGGCTTGTCTAATCTTTGGATAAAGGGTGATCCCCAGGAGTGACTTCAGTCACTTCAGTGTTGAGTTAAAGGGATGTCTGAGGCCACACTCTTGAGATTTTTCCAGTTCTCATCAGGCCAATAAGTCTTATCTTTTTTTGTGAGTTTGAATTTTTTTTCTATATTTTTGCCCAGCCCTATCCAGGACCGTCTATTGTGATCCCTGTCAGAACAGTCAGTGTTGTTAACCAAGCACCATCTGGCTTTGCTGGATGCAGTTGAATAGAGGCTGTAGTAATTGTGTTCCATTAGTCCTTTGGAGAAATCCTTTCCTTGTGTCTTTGATTTTCTTCATTCTCCCTAGTTCCAAACAAAGTGTGACCAGTACGTGTATCTTAGATCGCTGCTCATAGGCTTTTAAGGCACCAGATGCTACTCTCCATAACAAAACATTTTCTTTATAAATTATGTTATGCTGTTTGAGCTAGATGTCCTCCAAGTCCATGATCCCTAGCTGTCAGCCTGGTAACTTGAACTCTACGGGAGTTTTGATGTGTATGTGAAGTTTCCACGACTTTACCTTGGTCAAGTTGTACTGACATTCTCCTTATTGTCTTACCCTTCAGCCAAGCTTTCACTGATCTACTGTTTACTTAGTGTTTTTCCATCCCCATCCCTCCCTTCCCTCAGGTCCATCAAATATTCTTTATTTTTGTGTGTAAACATTTCCATGAGTTTTTGTAATAGTGGCCTCGTGCAATATTTATCCTCTGGTGATTGATTTAATTTCTCTCATCATAATGCTCTCCAGACTCACCCATGTTGTGAGATGCTTCACAGACTCATCATTGTTCTTTATTTTGGGTAGTATTCCGCTGTGTATTTGGACCGTAGTTTACTTATTCATTTATCTGTTGACAGGCACTTAAGTTATTTCCATCTATTAGCCCTTGTAAACAATAGTGCCATGAACATGGGTGTGCGTATGTCTACTCTTGTGATCTCTGTTATTTCTCTAGGACATATTCCTAGGAATGAAGTTACTGCATTGTACGGGATTTCTATTTCAAGTTTTTTACAACAAAATGGTTGTACCATTTTGCATTCCCATCAGGAGTGCAGAAGAGTTCCAATCTCCCCAAAAGCCTCTCTAACACTTGCTATTTTCTGATTTTTTGGTTCTTTCCAGTGATGTCAAGGTGAGATGGCACCTCATTGTAGTTTTGATTTGTATTTCTATGTTCTCAAGTATTTTCTGGTGTGTCTGTTAGTTAGCTGAATGTCTTCTTTGGCGAAGTGTCTGTTCACATCCTTTGCCCATTTTTAATGAGGTTATTTGTCTTTTTCTTGCAATGGTGTTGAATTTTCCCATAAATTTTAGAGATCAGATCTCTGTCTGATATGTCATAGCCATATGGGTTCTCTTATAATACTTTTGGTGAAGCCTTCTGATGACCATTAAGGTTTAATTGTTTTAGAAGATGTAGCTTATCTTCTGGTGTTTGTCTATTATAATTATGTATGTATCCCATTTATGGTGTGTGTTAGGGCTTCTAACAATGACCCTATTTTGTTTCTATCATCTTCACAGGTCTTTGATCCACTTTGAATTAGTTTTGTGTATAGTATACCATACCAAGTCTGTATATCTTTCTGGAAACACATTACCGCATCTTTCTCTTTCTGAGCAACTGGTGGGTTCAAACTGTGGACCTTTTGGTGAGCAGCTGAACATTTTAACAACTGCCCTCCCAAAACCAAAAGAGCAAACCCACTGCCTTCCAGTTGATTCTAACTCATGTGTCCCCAGGATTTCTTAAATTTAGGTTAAAACAAACCAAATCCATTGCTACTGAGTCAATTCTGACTCATAGCTACCCTATAGGGTGGAGTATTACTGCCCTACACTGTTTCCAAGCAGGAGATAGGGGATTCAAACTGCAGAACTCTTGGTTACCAGTTGAGTTTCTAACCACTGTGCCATCGGGGATCCAAATACAGGCTACATGTCAATAAATAAAAGGATCCAAATAAACATTTTGTGGCAGATTTGCCAATATTATAAGATAAAATATTTTTTAAATTGTGTGAATTTACTGGTACAAATTTCTAATCAAAGAATTTATTTCTACTGAAAACATGTTTATATCGTAACAGTAAGTTATCTGTAAGTCATATCAAACTCCTGATCAGTTTCGATAACATTAAACTTTGGATAAATACATTTGTGTCACTGAAGATGTCATTCTGTTTATGAAAGATGACAGATCATTGAAATTATTTAATTAGCCATTTTTGTCTCATATCAAGGCATCTGAAAAATGCTAAGACATGAAATCAAAAAATTCAATGTAAGATTTAGTTTGCTAAAATTCAAAGCGAAGTATTTATGTTTCTTTGAAAAAAATGCTTGAACTGTTTTACTCCTGATTTGTAACAGAAAATAAATCCTTTGGTTTATATGCCAATGTAGTTGGTAAGCTATCACTCAGTCTGGACTGCCCTGTAAACAACTATGCACTTGGCTTGGTGTAGCTGAAATTAATTCATTTTAAATTAATTCTCAAACCTAGAAGTTGAAACATCTTCCCAGAGACACTCCTGCAGTAGTTGTTACTTTGTAGCTTCTCAAGGTAATTTCCAAAATATGCAGACACAGGAACCAAATGTGATGTTAGCTACCTTTCACTTCACAGAACAAAATCGTGAAAAAAAAGGACACTGACAAGTAGAACATTTTTCGGGACATCATTCAGCACGTTGCCCTTTGCGGATATGACAAAGATTTTAGGGTGCACACATGTCACCTTAGTCACAAGCCTCGACTTATTTCAATTCAATATTGAACTGTATTTTAGTAGGTGCCAAGGAAACCAAACAGGAAGCCATCTTCTCTTTAGAAAACAAGGTGTATTCTAACAAAAGAATACTAGTCTTGAGCACTAAGACTCCTAAATCATTTCCAAGTAACTACTTCCGAATTTCTGAAAGAATTCCACCAAAGATTTGTCATACATTTGATTTTTCAGTAGTGCTCTATTGCTATAGGAAGTATATAAAAGCTGTAAAACACGTAGTTGCATTGCTATCCTGGTGCTAAAAATATTTTCAAGAGTCAAGTCTAACCCCCAAAGTGGTTGAATTCCAAATAAGATGATACTTATAATTTTGTTGTGATGGGGGAATGGAGAAAAAAAGAAAGAAACATACGCGTGCGTAAGAATACATATGACGTTCTTACTAATCCCTAGTGGTGTAGTGGTGAAGTACTAGCCTGCTAACCAAAAGATCAGCAGTTTGAATTAATCAGGCACTCCTTGGAAACTTTATATGGCAGTTCTGCTCTGTCCTACAGGGTTGCTATGAGTCAAAATTGACTTGATGACAATCGGATTGGTTTTTATTATAACTCACTACTAAGTTGACACTCAACTTTTTCGATCATCCTGACAACAGAATGGATGGTCATTCTTTCACTTTATCTTCTCTTACTACAGAAGTTTTTTTTGCCAAAACGTGAATGACACCTACTGAGACAATTAGTCTTGTAAATTCATTCTGCAATTTGTGTAAACTACATATACCTTTTTATGCATATCAGAGGTAAAGAAAATAACTTTTAGCAGTGTTTATTTTCTTAAGAAATTGAAGGTCAAGTCACCTTCTGATTGCACAGATTAAACAAGAAAGCATTACATATTTCAGCTTTACAAAGCATCACATTGATTAAAAAAGATCCATTTACAAAGTTCATGGTGAACTATGTACGATAAAGAGACTAAAGTATTTATTTTACATATCTACACAAGGTATTCTCCTATTTCTAGAACAACCACAAATCATACAGAAAAATATTAAGGTACAGGAGAAAGCTTAAAAACACAAAAATTAACATTTTGAAAAAAAAATCACATGTGAAAGCTCATTAAATAATAACATTGACAAATAAATAGTTAATCAGCTATACTTATGAGCTGCTGCCATGCATTGGTAGCATGCCATTACAAGTGAAGTTCAGCATGCAGGGGATAAGTTCATACTATGGAACTGCAAAAAGCTACAGGGCTTGCTTTTGAAGTGAAATGTCACAAGGTCTTTAACTTTCTTTCAAAGGAAGGTCATTCACCGCTGCTAAACCATTCTCATGAAAATTACACACATGCATACACACATAAAAAACAGCTTTCTGAAACATTATTGTGAACATTCACGGCAACTTTTTTTTTTTTAACATTTCAGTTTTGAAGGGATTGTACTTTGTGTGCTTCTGTGGGAGATTTTGGAGAAAGAGGGCAACCGTCAGGCCCCTTTCTGCTTTAAAGTGTAATGAGTCAATAATATATATATAGTATCACTAGTCTTTTAAAAACCACTGGGGATTAAGACAACAGAACGAGTGGAATTTCAATGCAAATTGCATATGCATGGATACAGCTACATTTTGCAAAACTTGAAAAGGAAAAACTAGTCCGAAAGGAGGTCCTGATACTTAGGACAGCTTGCTGGGTTTGATCAAAGCAGAAAGCATATATTTTCAAGTGAGAAAATAGCAATGGCAGGCTTGAGTCGTCCAAGTCATCGAATCTGTAAAGCAGATGGTTCCTAGTCAGTCCAGTTGGGAGAGGCTGAGTCCTAACTCATGCTGTGCTTGCTGGATTTGCTGGCTCTTTTCCGCTCTCTGTGATGCTGGGCCGGCTTGGCAGGAGGCACACTCTTGAAGTTGTGACTGGACTCGTTGTGCTGCCGGGTGTATCTCTTGCACTTACAGGCGGTGACCACCGTGATTTTGTAGGTGCGCG
Organism: Heterohyrax brucei; assembly: GCA_028571685.1. Taxonomy (NCBI): domain Eukaryota; kingdom Metazoa; phylum Chordata; class Mammalia; order Hyracoidea; family Procaviidae; genus Heterohyrax; species Heterohyrax brucei. Next base: position 81,398,867 of record CM053147.1, read on the forward strand.
TGCTGCCATCTTGGCACTGCAGCTGGATCCGCTGGGTGCGCGTTTTGTCGTTAACGCACCTCCACTCTTGGGAGCTCCTCCGGCTCCAGTACTTCGTTCCATAGCCACCCCCGATCCAGTTGGGGAGCACCGGCAGGGGTAAGCACTCGCCAGCGCACACCAGCTCCTTCAGAGGGCTAATGCTGGTACACTGGCCGTCGGAGATGTACTTCGTAGAACGAAGTTCTCGGCAACCCACCTGAACCCGAGCTGCAGCACAGGCAAAAAGCAACAGGAAATATTTGATATGGTGATAGTCTGCACTGATAAGGTATATTAAATAACAGCAAAAAGCAAAGTGAACACCTATTTTATTTTCACACTGCCAATCTCCTGGATAGTTGTAGATACATTTTCAGGAAAATCCTCAGTTTACCTGGTTGCAACATTCCTTGGGGAAAAAAAGTGTAGCCCTGATTTTTTCAGTCAAAACATTAGTGAATTGCTTATTGAAATGTTTGAAAATCTCCTTTTTTTATTCTCACTCAATAAGAAAAGTTAACCATCTCTTTATCTATATGTAGACATTCATCCTTCAAGGAACTAAAAGAGTACACTTTAATGTTCCCTTTTTCACAGGTCAGATTGTTAATATCTGCAAGTGCTTTTAATAACGCTTTTTAAAAAAATCTGGTGAGAAAATGTGGAAAATATTTAAATGCTGTGCATAATCCACATGTATGCTGTGATATTTTCTTGCAATTATAGAATTCAGCTGCACAGAGTAATACATACATATATGTAGAAAGTCTGACATTTTTCATCTCAAATTTAATAACTACACTTTAAACAAATTCCCAAGCTATCTTAAAAAAAAAAAAAAAAACTTTTTTTAAAAAAGAGTGTTTGGGATATAAAATGCCACTACAACTCAAAATTTAAGGAATATAAAAAGCTCCTAAATCAGAAACGTATGGTTGCCATAACAACTTGGCTACATTTCCATAAATTTTACAGCAGAGAAATGTCTAACATGTCTGATTTACAACTGCAAAAGGAAGCACAATATTCATTTCCTAAATATTGTTCATGGCAACCTTTTTGTTTAGTTATTTGAATTCGATAAGTATGTGTTCTAATTGGTTGTAGCTTGTGCCATGCCTTATGTAATCCAAGCAAAAATTAATCTTGAAATATTTGAAATTGTCCTTACCACTGCTTTGTTATCTGAACTTGAGAGTTGCTAGTTACAGCTTCAAAAGAAATCAAGGCTTGTTAAACATAAAGAAGGGGGAAAAAAATCAAGAGTCTAGGCTGTTGAAATAAATAAAGGGAAATCATAAAGGACACTGAGGAAGTTCTACATAGAGTACTGAAAGTAGACATTGAATTAAGAGTTTTATTCTCTCTCTCTGTTCCATTTCTGAGGCCTAACGGAATTGTGATAGTTTTTAAAAAGTAATATGTATATTTGCATACATTCATATAGAGTTGTTAGATTAAATGTTGGTCTAGTTGGCTAGCCAGTGTGCACTCCCTACCTAATTCTGATTCTGGGTTACGTTCCTGCAGCTGCCTGCGGAATGCACCTGGAAGCAGCCAGAGATGATTTTGATTTGTCTAGCTTTTTGTTCCTGTGTATGCAGAGATTCAGCATTTTTGCAGTGACAGTTCATTGACAATGAATACCCACCACAATTCTCAGTAACCTAATGATAGTCAGATACTTCCTGTGTTACCTTTAAAAGCAATCATCTTCATGAAGGTTAAAACATCATGGTTTTCTTAGAAAGACATTACCAGTCATATTTGCTTTGATTTCTCAAAGATCAAAACTATTTTTACTAGGTGAATGAAGTTGAGAAGGAGGGGCAAAGAGATGTGTGTAAGATTTCCTATACACTTGTTTCTCCAGGTCTCTCTTAAATCCTGGTTACTATCATGTGAATTCTTCTAAAGGCAAGGCCTGAAGAAAAAGTTGAGTGGAAATCTGTAACCCACTAACTAGTGGCCAATTTATCAATTAGGCAAACAAGAAAGAAAAAAAAAAAAAGCTTCTTACACAAAACATTATTGTGCTGTTACATTTTTTAATCTCGAATGTTATAAATTTTCCCCTAGTCTCCTCAGAAGTAGACAGTAACCTAAACTTTGAACTGGTTCATAAGAAGTTATCTGAGAAAGATAGGATTCTCCAGCATTTTTTAAGGTTAACTCTCTTTTGCATTGATCGTTAAAACTCTCAACTCTTCTACTAGCCTTATGTTAGAAAGCTATGTGAGCAATTTCTCTTCTCTCTGAAATCTTCCTTTTGACCTTGTACTTTCCTATACATCCTTTGAGTTATCTTTACCCTTTTTTTTTTTTTTTGCCAGAACTGCACATGTCCCGAAACCAAACTGCACAGGCAAACTGAACTTACTCTATGCAGGACCACACATTTTAAAATTCTGATCCTGCATGATTGTAAAGAAGCACCAGTTTTAGCTCCTGGAAACGTTTGCTTTGGATGTTAGATAAAACTTAAGTCTATTCCTGCATTCTCCTGCGCTTGCATTCTCAAATCACTTTTGTAGTTGTTAACTTTAAAATCACTACACAGGGAAGTATGCCAGTCTCCACTTGCAGCAGATTGCTCCCAGACTGTTGAGCAAAAATATATATGGTTCAGGTTAGTTAGCAATGAAACAGTTCTGTAGGACTGTGAGTACTGCTACCAAAAAAAAGAAAAAGAAAAAAATGTACAAGTAAAACATACTTACTGTTCCGATCCAGTGCAGTACTACTGAAATGTCTGCCTCCGTTTCTGGCTTGATTCAGCGTGCTGTTGCTGCTGGGGTTTGCTGGAACAGGTTTAACCACATGTGAATAAAGGATTTCTGTGGCATCATTTTTAAAAGCCAAACAGCTTTTCATTAGGATGCATGCAAGGGGAATGAGACAGAAGTGAATGGCAGGGGGAAGCATGCTGAGGAGAGGATTTGCTTGGCTCTAAGAGCTGGTTAATTCCTTCCCTTCTGCTCCAGCACTAGTAACTGTGAAATTCCTCCTCAAGGTTCCCTTTATATATCCACAGAGGTTTGGCATTCATTCAGGTGTAAAGTTGTGTAGAGCTTCAGAGTGAAAACACAGAAAAGGGGTGGGGTCCCTCCCTGACCCTGCAAAAGAATTTTACCAATGGAAGAGAAGATTGCAGGAAAAGGAGGGGCTTGACACACAAACGGCCTGACATTTCAGAGTTGGACTTCATCACTTGTCTGTGAGCTGAAGCAGCCAGGCGCATTCTATAGCAACTACAACTGTCTCTCCTCTGCCATTTCCTTTCCGGAATTGAGCTTACATTCGGGATTAATTTAAATGAAAATATGCTGCTGTTTGTTTGAAGAGGTTGGCTTTCCCACAGTTGTTTTATACTTCCTTCAGTCATCAAGAGTTCTGGGGAATGGAAGGGGATTCTTCCCAGATACAGCAGGAATTCCTGTGTATTTAAATATTGTAGAGCTTGTATAAAGTTAAACACTTTTAGTCGCTTAAAGAGCACACCCCTCCCCCTCCCTTTTTTTTCTTCTTCAGTGTAAGACACAGAGCTAAAACCTGCCCCCTGGACACACTTAAATAGCACAGCTTTGATCTGCAGGAACCACTGTGCTGCTAGGTAAATTATTGCCAGAGTTTTTCTGAGAATAACGAGAATAGTTCTTCTGCATTAAAGTAACTGTATCCATTTTCATCCTGAAAATGTGACAGAAGCATCAACATTCATAGCACCACTTTACATGAAGGAAAACCAATCTGATAGATTATTGTTTAGCAAATACAAAATATTTTTTATAAATGTTTTATTTGCTACAGGACACATGTATTCTACCTGTATTTATTAAACATTTTATTACTTAGTTCAACTTCCATGTCCACCTAAGAAGTATTGCATTTTCTTGAATTACCTTACTTATATCTGGACTAGATGTTCCATTAATTAATATTAGGCCACTGGTTACCATAAACAACACGGAAATCCATCTGATTATTAGCACTTCAGTTGGAATAACTATTCTGAATCACCTTTTCAATTACAAATCCATTTTTGTTATTTGGGGGCCACCAAAATGACCTTACATATGAGTATTTTATACCTCTCTTCTTTATAATCCTTCAACACATTCTAACAGCTATAAATATATCTCTATTCCTATATCTATCTCATCATCAAAGTTTCACTTTGCATATGTTTGAACCAAACCAATTTTTTCAACCACCTCATAAGCATGTGAAAGTCGAATAATGAGAAAGATAGAAGAACTGATGAGTTCAAACTGTGGTACTGGCAGAAAAAAAAAATTGAAAATATGAAGAACTGTTCAAAGAATGAACAAGTCAGTCATAGAAGAAATACAACCAGAATGTTCCTTAGAAGTAAGGGTGGACAGACTTCCATTTATTTACTTTGGACATATCAGGAAAGTCTAATAATCTAAAAACTGGTGGTTTTCATGTCAAGTCTGACTCAGAGACTCTATAGGACAGAGTAGAATTGCCCCATAGGGTTTCAAAGGAGTGACCGGTAGAGTCGAGCTATCCACCTTTTGGTTAACAGCCAAGTTCTTAACCCCTGCGTATTGTGTTTGTTAAACTGGAGTGTCACTGAAAACAGAGACGGAATCTTTCCCTTTCCGAAAGACTCTGTTTGGAATTCCACTAAAAGAACTAGCCTTTACCTAGTGTTCCTAGGCAGTGTCTGCATCTCTCACCCTTCTTAGTTGTCTGTTATTGTTGTTTGTTTTATTTGTAGAATGTGATGCTTCATTACGACTCAACACAAACCAAACCCATTGCCGTTGAGTCAATTCAGACTCGTAGCAACCCTATGCATTAATTTAAGATAACTTTGCGTACAGTGCCCTGTGTAACCTGATACATACCAAAGTGAAAAATCCCAATTCAGTGCATATATGTTATGATAGAGATTCGCAGACTTGGAGCCATTTACATTCTAGGTTGAATATTTCTTTGTTGTGGGACTGTCTTGTATGTTCTAGGATGTTTACCAGAATTCCTAATCTCTACCCACTAATTCCAAACAGCAACCTCCCACCCCTCTCCCCACCTAGCTTTAACAAACAGCAATGTCTCCAGACACTGCCAAAGATCCTCTAGTGGGTAAACTTGCTCTTGGTTGAGAGCTACCTACCTGTCTGAAAGTTCTCCAGTAATCTTCCTAAAAATGTCGGTGAACCGTTGTTGAGCAAAACCTCACAAGCAAGCTGCTGAAGCAGTTAAGGACAACAGGGACAGGGCTTCCATCTGATTATACAAAGTAGGGACAGTAGTAAGTTGTCAGTTTTACTGCCATTCATTATCCTGTGCTGTAGGAACTGATGCTCTCACTCTGTGCATTCAGCCTAAACTGAAAATCTCACTAAGACTGACAGTGTATTAATTTTCCTGCCCCATTGGTGGTTGGGGCCCGGACTTAGTTTTGGTTCATTTGCTTGGTAAAAATAAAACCCACTGCCATGGAATCAGTTCCCGCTCATAACGACCCTATAACACAGAGCAGAACTGCCCCACATGGTTTACAAGGAGCACCTGTTAGATTCAAACTGCCAACCTTTGGTTAACATGCATAGCTCTTTAACTGCCATGTTGATAAGATTACCATTTGCCTGACAGTTGTTCTAAAACGATGTTTCACATGGGAGCTTTTTAGATATGCTAATTATGAGCCCGACCTCAGACCTCCTGAGTCAGAATTCCTTGGGGTAGAGCCCAAGAATCACTGTGTTTATGTTCTCCAGCTGACTTCTATGCACGCTAAAGTATTAGGTGCACTGATCTAGAACATACACACTCCCTCATAACTAGGGCCTCTTTGTGTAATCTCAATTAAAGTTGTGTGTGCTCTCAATTCTTCCATTTTGTACAATCAGGTGAAAGACTTGCCCTGAAACAGCCCATTTGGCCAAAACCTGAATTTTCTTTGGCTGTGTTTACTTCTCCCTAGGAAGTATATAACTTCAATGTCCCCCAAGACTACTTTGTTGTACAGAGATAGCCACCTAGAACCATAATTAATACCTAAAGTGGTATTTCACTCACTAGAAATTTTAGCAGTCATATTTGACCTCCTACATAATTGTTGGCCCAAATTTAGGCAAAATACATTCATCAGTGTGGTTTTGATTGCTGCCCAGCCTTCTCCCAGCCTAATCAGAAGGCTAGTACTGGTCTCATGCAGTCTTTCACCCCTTCTTCCTGAAGAGTCTTCTATGCACGTCCCAACAGGTTTCACAATTAAACTTGAGTAGGCACATCACCACTAGATACATGGACTGAGAGACCTAGCAGCTTGAAGTTCTTGGTATGTTGGAGAACTAGGCAACAAAAACAATTCAAGTGATAGATTCAACTTACTAACACTATATTCTTTAAGTTCACTACCAAGAAACAAGTCATCTCTGATATTTTTTAATTTAACAGTTTTCTTCCAAGGTGGTGGCATCTGTAGTATAAGAGGTTCCTAGCAGGAGTGTTCCTGACCTGAAAGGGATATGACAGAGACTATGGGAAACAAGTTGGACTACAACGGTTAGAAAGGAAGACTGGATTAGTTCACTGACTTCAGTCCTGCTTTTCTATGTTCAGAGGTTGGGATGTTATTACAGAGAAGAACTAATGAAGCAGGTAAGTGTATATTAATTTTTATTTTCATAAAATAACTGTAACACTGTACTCATGTAACACTCATATAAATTCACCAAAGCCATGTAGAGGCAGTCCCCATATTATGAACAAGATCTTTTCCTGAGGGCATCTTTGAGAATTTGTAGGAAAATTTGAACAGGTGCGTGTGGTTCTTATTTAGCCTTACTTTAGTGCAAAAGGAGCCCTAGTGGTTAAGTATTTTTCTGCTAATCAAAAGGTCAGCAGTTCAAATACATCAGGCACTCCTTGGAAACTCTAGGGGGCAGTTCTACTCTGTCCAGTAGGACCTCTATGATTGGACTCAACTTGAGGCAATTTTTTTTTTTTTTAATGCAAGGAAAGACACAAAGCCTTTTCAGTGATTTAAGAGCAAGGGAAAGTGATCGTGATGAAGAATTTGTTACTAGTAGAGATTTGATTGTTTCCAAGTGAAGGCAAATTTATATAACATTAAAGGGCAAGTATGAGTTGTCCATAAGTCAGACATTCATAATCCGACACTGCCTATAATAAACAATTACCAACATTCAGAAGGGCCCTTCTGCTGCCTCATAGTAACTACTTCCTTCCTTCTCCTAAAAAAAAAGAGGCATCCTGATTGCTGTCAAGTTAGTCATTTTGCCTCTTTTAGAACTTGATATAAAATAACAGATTTTTCTCAGTATTATACGGTATTTTAATGCATGACCATATTGCAATTTATTTATCTAGTCTACTAGCTTATGTTGACTCCAAGTTTTGACTATTACAAATAACACTATTTCAAATATTCTTGTACCTATCTTTTGATGCACAGTGGTATGCATTTTTGTTGGGTGTATATCTAGTTATGAAATAGATGAGATATACAATATGCATATGTTCAACTTTAGTAGATAATACCAACTAATTTTCCAAGATGATTTTATTAATTTAAATTCTCACTAGCACTAACAGATTTTAAACTCAAGAATGACAAGATCAGCACTGTATAAAAGATGAATTAGGTGGAGTTATACCAGAACATAGACCATATTATTGTGATGGTCCAAGTGAAAAAATAATAAGATCCTTCACTTGAAAGAGTGGGGAAAGACTGGGTGAAAAATCAGAGACACTGTGGCCCACAGTACCTCTTACTGGAATGGATTACCCAATCAACAAGTTACCACAGGCTTAACTATGCTTACTTACTAATCTGCAGTGCACAACTTCACATGACTTTGTGGTGAAAGTCGATGCATATCATACTTACACTAGTTAATTCACTCCATCCTTCACTCTAGGTCTGTGGAGGTAGGCTGTCAGGAGAGAAAGACAAAGGTGAAAATGAGGTTTTATCCTGAGTAAGTTGAGGTACAATGGTATCAGGCAAAGCGAGGCAAACAGGTACAATGATGAGTTCAAACTGAGTTAGGATGAGATTAGAGAGCTGATGGAAATCATAAAGCAAGTGCTCAAGAGACAGTTGGAATTGGAGCTCAATAAATGTGCCTACTATAGACAGAGATTCAACTAGGCTACATTTCTATATCATTATTATGATAGATACTTGGTTGAGAAACATTGTCAACTAACATTGGTCTGAAACTTTCATTTATGTATCTATAGTCATCTGATAATGCCAATGGCATTTCAACGTAACACTTTACTTTCAGTAATTCTTGATGAAATGTTGTATAGATACATCTGTACAAGCTTGCAAAATGTATGCTCTTGGTTTTATGTGAAGCCATAAATAATAAACATCTTTGCAATCTCATTCTTCTTTTTTTTAACCTACATATTCACCGGCTTAATTCAAGTTTTCAATATTATTTGCCTGAACTGCTGTAATAACAGCTTAACTGGCCTCTCAACTTCTATCCTCATCACCCTAAAATGCACTCTCCATAAAGTGATCTAGAATGATCTTTTAAAAGTACACATCTGACCATCTCATTCAAATATTACCCCTTTACTTGAACAATAAAGAAACCTCTTCATGAATCAGCTACCCTAATTTCTTGCCATTCCTTTAATTATATTTTAGGCCTCAGTGGCCCACAAATGCTACCAGCTTTCAATGTTCACCATTATGTTTAATTATTTCATGCCATTGGATACACTGTTCCTCCTACCTACAATACCCTTCCTTTCTGTACCGCCCCTAACATAACTAAAAATTCCACCTTTTGTAGCCTTTCTTGAATATATATGTATTTGCACACACATGTATTTTTAATATGCATGTTGTTTAACATATCCTTCTGTGTTCATTTCCATCATATCCTTCTGTGTTCATTTCCATCATCAAATCAATTTTGACTCATAGTGGTCGTGTGTGACAGAGCAGAACTTCCCACTAGATACCTACAGGCTATACACTTTACGAGAGCAGATTGCCAGGTCTCTTCTCCAGCAGAGTCACTGTGGGAGTTTAGACTATCACCTTGTCAGTTAGCAGCCACGTCCTTTAAACCATTGCTCCACCAGGAGTCCTTTCCATAGCATAAGCCTTAGAATTTTTACCAAGTACCCAGCAAAGTCTAACCACTTTGAAAGCAAGAATTTATCTCAACTCTACATAACAACAACACTTGTCATCAGAAGATGGGGGTCTGTCTTCTTTGCGTGCCATTAACATTTTGGCATCTGTGGCAGAAATGTTACTTCTTTTTGATATACAACTGTTGTTTTTTTCCTTGTCCAGCAGCCCAAGAATCTTGCAAGATTTTGTAGATGTAGTTTCAGACAAATGTGATATTGTTTTGTCTTCTTTAAACAGAATTTGCTGGAATATAATCCCACCTGTAATCTCACATGATCATTGTTCTCAAAGCAAAATATTATCACAATCACAGTTCCAAAAATCAATGAAATTTAAAGGGATGTAAGTTAAGACATGACAAATAACTATCAGTGTTAAGCAGGGTCCAAAACAGGCTCATTTAAGGACCCATTACTGAGGAGCCACTGAGATGACTTATGTGAATCTGATGAGTTAGTCCACAAGCAATTCCACTGGTCCCCTTTGCAGAATCCATGTCCCTTACATTATTGCCTAGTGGTAATTTTCCATTAGGGCTTAAATTCAATGTGAAAAATTCCTGAATCCATGGTGCCCTGGGACTTCAAGCTGGTCACAATGATTTCAGAAATTTACAATCAGTTGGCATTCATTTTGATGTCTTTATCTGAGGAGATTAAGAGGATACCGAGTGTGCCAGGCTCCTCTGTTTCCTCCAGTTCTCCCTAGAAAGCCCTGCCTACTACTTATTTTCTGTCACTGCTGTGTCCTGCATGCTCTATGCATTACTTTGTTGTATAGAAAAATAATCCAAACTTAGAGAAGGCAATATTTACAGAAGAAGTGGTTGACAACTGCCAGTCATTTTAGATTTGAATTTGTGTTATCATCAACATGCACATTATGCAGGTGTTTTACAATGGAAGCCATAGTTAAAACTGAAAGGGCCTCATGTCATAGCAAATAGATACCACACATTGTTAGGATATTATAGGTCTTTGGAAAGACTTGGGTTCCAGTCTATGTGAGATGGGAAATGCTTGGGAGAGTACTACAATGATCTGTATTTTACAATGATCACTCTGGCTACTATGTGGAAAACAGACTTTAAGGGGGTAAAGCATGGAAAAAAAAAAGCCAAGTGCCATCGAGTCAGATCTGACTCATGGCGACCCTAAGGGCCAGGGTGCTATTGAAATAACCCAGGCTTGCAACAGCTGTGTTGCACCATGATCATAGACAAGTAGATAGGGAGAAGGGGATGAATTATGGAGGCTGTGATGTATTCCTTCCCTTGTTCTACACTCAACATCCCAGGGCATATTCTGCCTTAAGCCCAGCCCAAACTCCAGACCCAATTATACATCCTACACTCCCTAGTCCATGTTCAGTCTAGAGAAGATTGGGTCTATTTTGTCATTATACTTTGTAGGTATTATGAAAGGATTCTAAAGTTGTTTAGAGTCTAAAACAAGTGTAATACAGCCTTATATACCCTGATCCCCTTAGCACAATGCCATGTGAATAGCAGGCAAAACAATATCAATAGACAACTAGTCAGACAAATAGAAGGAAGGATAGGGATAACTGGAATTAACAGAAAGCTTTTCAGAACCTGTGAAGGTGAACTTTTACTGCAATTCAAAGTAATGTAAGGACATTTATTTTAGTCACAGTAAAATTGCACAACTAAATTTTCAAGCCCTAGCATTTAAGATCTGTAAAGTAATTTAAAATATAATAAAATGAATCATTCAAATAATAAAATGAGGAATTAATAAACACATATTTTGAGCATAGAAAGGCTACTTTATTTACGTGACCTGAAAGGAAATACTGCTTTAAACTTTTTAATTCTTAATATAAAAATTATGGTAGTTAGATGGAAGTTAGAATCAGTGACCTAGAAGACAAAGTAACTAACGCCAACATTTATGAGGTAAAATCAGAGAAAAGAAATAAGAAAAATGATGAAACATTAAGAAACATATGGGACTCCATGAAGAGGGATAATTTACATTTCACCGGAGGTCCTGAACAAGGGAGGATTAATGACAACATAGAGTATTGCTGTAGAAATGCTGACAGAAAACTTTCCTGAGATTATGAACAAAGAGAACATAGGTATCCAAGATGTTTATCAAACACTGCAAAACTTAGATCCAAAAAAGAAGAACACCAAGGCATATTATAATTAAGCTTAATAAGCTAAAACACAAAGAGATGCTTCTAAAGACAGCAAGGCTCAAATCAAAACTAACATTCCGAGGGAAACCCTGTGGACTTTCATCTGACTTTTCTGCCGAAACAGTGCTGGCTAGAAAACAATGGGCAGACACGTTCAAAGCCCTGAATGAGAAAAACTTCCATCCTAGAATTATTTATCCTGCAAAACTGTCTATCAAATATAATGGTGAAATTAAAACTTTTAAAAATAAAGAGAAATTTAAAGACTTCATAAAAATTAAACAAAAATTACATGAAATATTGAAAGAAGCTCTTCCCTAAATGTATGCTTTAGGTGATAATTTAAGGCACTTCATCCAAGTTTCTAATCAGTTAAGAAAGGTACAAAACTTCACCAAACCAAGCCAGAAGCTACAGTATTATAATAAGGGAATCCATAATCAAATCATGACAACTACAACACCATCACATTAAAAGAGGGGTACACTACAATAGTTACAGTTGTTTTTGATGCAGCAAAAGTTTCTGACTTATAAAATAGTTAAAATTGATTTCAATAATCATATGTTAAGGGGGATTAGGTATGCACCCATAGAACAGATTAACAATATATCATTTGAAATTAAAAATCGCAAGGCAGGAGTCTCAACAAATATAAAATCAAAATTCATATCATCCATAAAGAAGACTGTCCCAGAACAGATTAATAAGAACAACAGAGAAATCATCAACATGAAAATAAACATATTGCAATGACACCACTAAACACATACCTATCAATAATCACATTGAATGTAAATGGACTGAACGCTCCAGTAAAGAGACAGCGAGTGATATTGTGGATCAAAAGACATGACCCATCTATATGTTGCTTACAAGAAACACATCTTAGACTTAAAGATAAGAACAGGTTGAGACTTAAAGGTTGGAATAATATATATCAAGCTAATAATACATGAAAAAGAGCAGATGTGGCAATATTAATCTTAGATAAAATAGATTTTGATGTAAAAGCCACTGTTGTGGACAAGGATTGTCACTATTTATTGCTGAAAGGTTCGATTTTCAAGCAAAACTTAACAATATTAAATATTTATGCACCTAATACCAAAGCACCTAAATACATTGAACAAATACTGACAACACTGAAAAATGAGATTGACCATTCCACAATAATAGTTGGGGACTTTAACACTCCCTTTTCAGTTAAGGATAGTTCATCCAGAAAAAAGCTTAGTAAAGATACAGAAGATCTTATTACAACAATCAACCAACTTGACCTTATCGACATATACAAATCCTTTCATCTATCAACAGATAAATACACCTTCTTCTCCAAAGCACATGGAACATTCTCCAGAATAGACCATATGTTAGGTCATAAAACAATTCTCCATAAAATCCAAACCATTGATTTATTGCAAAGTACCTTCTCAGACCACAGAGCTATAAAAGTTGAAATCAATAACAGAAAATTCACAGGTAAAAATTCAAACTTGTGGAAACTGAACAACACTTTATTCATAAAGCCTTGGGTTATAAAAGAAATTAAAGACACTTTAAAGAAATTTATGGATTCAAATGAGAATGAAAACACATCCTACCAGAATTTATGGAAGACAGCAAAAGCAGTGCTCAGAGGTCAGTTTATAAATGCACACTTCCAGAAAGAAGAAAGAGCACAAATTAAAGAATTAACCTCACAACTCGAACAAGTAGAAAGAGAACAACAAAGAAACCTGTCAGGCACCAGAAGGAAACAGATTATAAAGATTAGAGCAGAACTAAATGAATTAGAGAATAGAAAAACAATTGAAAAAATCAACAAAACTAAAAGCTGGTTCTTCGAAAAGATCAGCAAAATTGATAAACCATTGGCTAGACTTACAAAAGGAAAACAACAGACGATACAAATAACCTGATTAAGAAATGAGTGGGAGATGTTACAACAAACCCAACTGAAATAAAATATAACAGAATACTATGAAAAGCTATACTCTAACAGGTTTGAAAACCTGGGGGAAATGGACAAATTTCTAGATTCACATGACTCACCAAGACTATCACAAGGAGAAACAGATCAACTTAATAAATCTATCACAAAGGAATAGATTGAGGAAGTCATCAAAAATCTACCAACCAAGGCCCAGACGGCTTTGTTGGAGAATTCTACCAAACTTTTAAAGAAGAATTAACTCCAATACTAATGAGGCTATTTCACACCATAGAAAGGGGTGAAATACTTCCAAATTCATTCTATGCAGACAGCATACCCCTGATACCAAACCAGGGAAAAATCCCACAAAAAAAGAAAATTACAGACCAATATCACTCATGAATCTAGATGCAAAAATCTTCAACAAAATTCTAGCCAATAGAATTCAACAGCATATAAAGAAAATAATTCATCATGATCAAGTTGGTTTCATTCCAGAGGTGCAGGCTGGTTCAACATCAGAGAAAACAATTAATGTAATCAACCATATTAATACCACAAAAGATAAAAATCACCTGATTTTGTCAAATGATGCAGAAAAGGCATTTGACAAAGTTCAACATCCATTCATGCTTCAAACTCTCAGAAAAATAAGAAAAAGGGGAAATTCCTCAATATAATCAGTAGCATCTATGCAAAGCCAACTGCTTTCATCATCCTGAATGGTGAAAGACTGAAAGAATTCCCTTTGAGAATGGAAACTAGACAAGGATGCCCACTCTCACCACTTGTATTCCACATTGTGCTAGAAGTTCTAGCCAGAGCAACTAGACAGCTCAAAGAAATAAAGGGCATCCATATTGGCAATGAAGCAGTAAAGATTTCCCTCTTTGCAGATGATATGATTGTTCATACAGAGAATCCAAAGTAATCAGTAAGTAAACCATTAGAGCTAATAGAAGAATTCAGCAAAGTATAGGGATACAAGGTAAATATAACTAAATCAATAGGATTCCTTTATACCAAGAGTGAAATTATTAAAGAAGAAATCACCAAATCTATTCCATTTACTATAGCCCCCAAGAAGATAAAATACTTAGAATAACCTAACTAGAGAAGAGATCTTTACAGAGAAAACTACAAGACCTTACTACAAGAAACTAGGAGAGACTTACACAAGTGGAGTAATCTGCCCTGCTCATGGATACAATATTGTGAAAATGTCTATTTTGCCCAAAGCAATCTACTTATATAATGCAATCCCAATACAAATTCCAGCAACATTTTTTAATGAGATGGAGAAACAAATTATCAGCTTTATTTGGAAAGGGAAGAAAGCCTGGATAAGTAAAGCACTACTGAAAAAGAAGAACATACTGGGAGGCCTCTCACTACCTGACTTTAAAACCTATTACACTGCCACAGTAGTCAAAACAGCCTGGTATTGGCACAAAAGGAGACATATAAACCAATGGAACAAAGTAGAGACCCCAGTGATGCCACCACCCTCTTATGAACAGCTGATATTTGACAAAGGTCCTAAGATTTTGAACTGAGGTAATAACAGTCTCTTTAACAAATGGTGTTGGCATAATTGGATATCCATCTGCAAAAAATTGAAACAAGACCCATATCTCACATTTTATACAAAAATCAACTCAAATTGGATAAAACACCTAAATATAAAACCTAAAACGATAAAGCTCATCCAAGATAAAATAAGGCCAACAATAGACTTTTTAATATGCAATATAGACAGACTTCAAAATCTGGGAAACAAAACACATTCATCAGAATAGAAAATAGATAAACGGGAATTACTAAGAATCAAACACTTCTGCTCATCCAATGACTTCATCAAAAGAATTAAAAGACCACTTACAGAATGGGAAAAAATACTTGGCAACTCTATGTCAGATCGATATCTGATCTCCATAATCTATAAGGTTCTACAAAATATCAATAAGAAAAAGACAAATCATCCAATTAAGTGATGGGCAAAGGAGATGGACAGACACTTGTCTAAAGAGGAGATCCAGGCAGCCAAAAAAACACATGCGGACATGTTCATGATCATTAGTTATTAAAGAAATTCAAATCAAAATGACAATGAAATACCATCTCACCCCAACAAGATTGGCCATGATCCAAAAAATGCAAAACGATAAATGTTCGAGAGGCTGTGAAGAGATTGGAACTCTCCTACACTGTTGGTGGGATTGCAGAATGGTGCAACCTCTTTGGAAAGCAATTTGGCATTATCTTAAAATAATGGATCTAGATACACGATTTGACCCAGTAATTCCTCTGCTTGGAATGTATCCTACAGAATCAAGACCATTCACACCAACTGATACATGCACACCAATGTTCATTGCAGCACAGTCCACAATAGCAAAAAGTTGGAATCAACCCAGATGCCCAACAGAAGAATGGATGGGTAAACTTTGGTATATGTACTTAATGGACTACTTAATGGAGTACTATATATTGATAAAGAACAACGATGATAGCAGGAAACATCTCTCAATTTGGTCTCAACTGGAGGATATTATGTTGAGTGAAACTAGTAAGTGACAGAAGGACAATTATTATATGAGACCCTTAAGATAAAAACTTAAACGCATATTCATACATAATAGAAAAGACTCTTTGATGGCTACAAGAGTGGGGAAGGTGGGAGGGTGGGAGGGCAAGGGGCGAGGGTTTAGATTAGATAGTTGTTAGAAATTTGGTTGGGTGAAATTGGTGACAATACACATTAGTAAGAAGATCAATATTAATGGGACTTTGACACAACTTGTGTACTCCTCCTATCTTAACCCAATATTGTAAGCACGGAGTATGTACACTTTCATTTTTAAATTACCAAAAAAAAAAAACAAAAAAGCAAAAAAAACAGACTCAATGGCACCTAACAACATCAACAACATCTGTGACATCAGCTGAACAAATTTTATTAAACTTTCAGTATCCATGATACCTATAGCAAAAAAAAAAATGGCGGTATTGTAGAAAAAATTTACAAAGTCAGATTTCTACCTTTTGAAAACTGAGGTTTTAAACATTTTATAGATTACATAGGTATATTTAAATATATATATATAAATAGTTCAGTAAGTAGAAGGATAAAACCACCTCTTCCCATTTCTTCTCCCCACCCCACCCCCAATTCTCCAGAGATAGAATTTTTTGTGAGTCTGAATTTATGGTGTTAAAAAAATTACATTGATTAAGGGTAGAGTTGCATAGCCTATAGAGGTAATTGCTGTCAATAAGTTGTAGGCCTACAAAAAGTTGAATTGGCAAAACTCAGTGTAATACGTAAGCTTGCAACAACAGAGAGAATAGCTGCTGAGGCTGCTTATGTACCACCAAGCACTTTATGGATGGAAGGTTTTGAGTCATGGTTTCTGGACACAACCCAGTTAATTGGAGTAATTGTTTAGTGCTCTTATTCTACCTCCTAGTTTGTTACATGGTGCCTGAAGTCTAAAAAGCTTGCAAGTGGTGATCCAAGCTACAACAACTTGTCTCTATTTTCACAGAGCAACAGAGAAAGAAGATTCAGGAATGCAAGAGGAAATAGAAGGGTAGACAATTGCCTCCCTGAACAATTGCATGCATGAACAATTGCCTCCTTTTTCATGAGTCCAGAAGAACTTGATGGTGCCCATTAGTAAACATTTTGATCAAAAAGCCTGTAGAAGAATCCTGATCAAAGACAGGGAAATGCAGAACAGAATTTCAAATTCTTATTGAATTCAGACATTCTAGAATCTTGGAGGCTGGATGAACTCCCAAAATTAACACTCTGAGATAATGTTTAAATCTTAAACTAGACAATATCTCTTGAAGTCTTTAAACCAATCAATAGTTGAGCTTAGCTAGTAAAGAATGCCTGCTATTAGCATTGTACTCTTTGAAGAATTGTACAACCAGGGTCAAATTGACAATAGCAACTTGAAGATTAGATGGGAACTTCAGGGATCAGTGACTTTATGTTGCTGGGAGAGAAACAATTTGGAAAAGGAGAGTGAGAATAGTTGCACAACTTGAAGAATGTAATCACCGGCAATGAACTGAACACGGAGAAATAGTTGAACTGGTGTATGTTCTCAACAATAACAAAAAATTATTGAAAAAACATTTTGTAATATTTGTCAAGGTTCTCTACGCCTACAAGCATATGTATGCATATGTGTATGTGTGTACACAAAGACATATAAATTTATAATTCTTGTCACAGAGATGGGATTGTGCTGTATATATTATTTCTGAAATTACATTTTACATGTTATTTCTTGGGCATTTTTGGATGTCAGGACATACAGATTTACCCCATTCTTTTCAATGTTTGCACTGGATCCTGTTGCAGGGTATGCTATAATTTATTTATCCATTTCCATATTAACGAATATTTGGATTGTCATCAGATTTTCTCCTTTGTAAGTGTGTCTGGATATTTGTTTTGAAATATTGATTATGTTTTTAAGCTCCTGTTTTCCCTCATCCAGTTAGTTGGTTTAGGAGGAAAAAGGTCTGGGAATAGAGGAATGGAATTGCCCAAGAGTGGCTCCTCTCAGGCACCACAGCACTTCAGGCGAAAACTCAAGAGGCGCTGCTCAGGAACCCTGGCGTTTCACACGATATGAGAGACCCCTCTCAGGCACCACGGTGTTTCATGCCATAACTCAAGAGGCACGTCTCAGGCAACTGAGCAGTGACAACCAACCAGGATGATCTTAACAAATAGAAGTACCAAGCGAAATAAAAAAAAGCAAAATTCCTAAAAAAATTCACAGTAGCATATCAAAAAGGTAACACTTGACTTCTAGTGCAGAAAGATAAAAGGACCATAACTTGCTTGACCACTTGGCATAACACAGGAATGACTACCGTAAAAAGGATTTTAGGATGTGGTGTGGAAGTCAATGTTGAGAAACCTAATATTATAATAAATTGCATAAAATACTTGGGTGGCATTGATCGAGCAGATCAATACGCCTCGACACACTGTTTTCTGTGGAAAATCTTTAAGATCCTTTGTGCAGGAAGCTTTCTCACAAGAATGAATCTCTGGAGCTTTGGAACACTTGCCCTGGCAGGCCAGACGTAGGCCTGAGGCCCAGGCCAGGAGGCCACAGGAAGCAGAAGCTGAAGAGACAAAGAGCCTGAGAAGCTGAACTGCCTCAGTCTCAAAGGGTGTGGCCATGACCTGAGGGGTCTGAAAGGGTGGAGCCAGGGCTTTCTGTGTTTGTAAAGGTGGAATTGCCACTCAGTTGGGCATAGTGTGCACCTGAAACTGAGGGGGCAGACTTACTGTCCAAGTGAGCCTTTCTAGGCAGAGTTGTAGCACAGGCCAGGGGTCCCCACTCAGAATCCAAAGACTGTGGCCAGTACCTAGAGTGTGGAGGGCAGGGCCATTATGTAGAATGTCTCGAAAATGTAAGAGTATTTTCAAAGCTTTGAGGTTTTTTATTGTGTTACCTGCCCTGACAAATCAACGATGCACCCTGGGGATTATTTCATAAAATACCATACACAAAAACAATCACAGAGCATAATGTTTCAAAGATTTTGTTTTGTAAGTTGTAGAAATACATAAAACATTAAAATATATTATTTGTGTACATTTGTTTTGAGTATAAAATCATTTTAAAGTAGCTGTAAGAAACTTGCATAATATATGCAAGATCCTATCCAATTACTAATTTGCCCAAGGACAAAAGACCTCACATGGAAGGGGGTAGAGACTGGACTGTAAGTTCTATCCTGTGTTATTTTTCCAGACAAGTGGCTGAAGTTCAAGAAGGCATGGGAACCATGTTCATCAAAGATTTCTAGGAACCAGAAGGATGTGTAATTCCAGAGCTTCCAGACCTGAAGAGAAGAAGGAGATTGGGCCTGGGCACCTCTCTGAGGTAAGCAGTGATTGCTACGACCAGTGACTGGAAAGACATGCCCAATGCCTTGGTCCTTCTTGACAGAACTCTCCAAAATTGTTAGACATTGGGGAAAGAATAAAGGAAAACTAAGGACTAGGATTCTAAATTGCATTCATTTAAAAGGTTACAAAATGCTTTTTTTTCTTCTTCTTCACCTTCTAAGCCTCTAGGCTAAAATTCATACTATCTTTTCTTTTCCTTGTGCTCTACATTGAACATTTACACAACACACTAGCTTCTCTTTAAACAGTTAGTATATATATTGGTTTATGACATTGGTAAACAACCCCGTAATACCTCACTTTACTCCTTCCTCGACAATTGGATTCCCATGTCCAGCTTTCCTGTCACCTCTTATCTTCTGGTTTTTGCCCCTGGTCTAGTGAGCCCTGTTAGTCTTATTTGTTTTGAGTCTGTCTGATCTTATGCTAAAAGGTAGGCGCCCAGAGTGGCTTCATTACCAAAATAAAAAGATGTCCGGGGCTTGATGGTCTGACATCCTGGAGGGTCCCCTGAGAACATGGCCTTCTGGACTCGCTGCTAGCTCAGAGCTGAATCCAGTGCTGAAGAGAACTCTCCAGACAAAAATTGGACTAGATTGTCAGTATTGGAAGGTCTACCTGGAAGGCATGTGTGTAAAGTGGCTCCACAGATACCTGGAGAACACGGAGGAGACACTACATGCACAGACCCCCCGAAAACACACGTGACTCATCATCTCATCTAGAAAGGAAAGGTTAATTAACAGAGGTGTTGGGCCCTGAGCTTCTGCCCGATAGAGATCACCCTGCCCTGGTGTCTGGACAACAAGGTCCAGACCCAGGACCTGGAATTTGTGGAGACCAGGCCTGTGGGGGATGGCACCTTCCAGAAGTGGCTTGCTGTGCTGGTACCCTCTGAAGAGGAACAGAGATACATGTGTCATGTGTGGCAAGAGGGGCTACCCGAGCCTCTCACCCTGAGATGGGGCGGAAGAGGAGGGCACTATGGTCAGGCTAACAGCATCAGGTAGGGGGGATGACAGCATCAAGTAAGGGGGATAACAGCATCAGGAAAAGGAGGATGACAGCATCAGGAAAAGGAGGATGACAGCATCAGGTAAGGGGGATGACAGCATCAGGTAAGGGGGATGACAGCATCAGGTAATGAAGGCAACAACATCAGGTAAGAAGGGTAAAGATAGAGTGAGCAGGCCCCACTTGTCTGTCAGTGGAGCCTTGCTTGTTGCTATGATGCTGGAAGCTGTGTCACTGTTATTAGGTACCAGCAAGGTCACCCATGGTAGGAGGATTTCAGCTGAGCTTCCAGACTAAGACAGACTAGGAAGAAGAACCTATCAGTCTACTTATGAAAAGAGTTATCAAGGGAAAACCTTACGAATAGCAGTGGAACACTGTCAGATACAGTGCCAGAAAATGAGACCCCTCCCCCCCAGATTGGAAGGCACTCTGAAGACAATTGGGGAAGAGAGTCGACCTTAGTGATGAGGATGGAGTAATGCCTTCAGCGTTGTCATTCACTGATGTGGCGTGACTCAAAATGAGAAGAAATAGCTACAAACATCCAGTAATAATGGGAACATGGAATGTACAAAGTATGAATCTAGGAAAATTGGAAATCGTCAAAAATGAAACAGAATGCATAAACATTGATATCCTAGGCATTAATGAGATGAAATGGACTGGTAGTGGTCTACTGTGCTGGGAACAAAAACTTGAAGAGGAACGGTGTTGCATTCAAAAAGAACATTTCAAGATGTATCCTGAAGTACAGTGCTGTCGGTGATAGGATAATATATATCCATATGGTTATAAGCAAGGCCAGTTAATACGACTATTATTCAAATTTATACACCAACCACTAAGGCCAAAGATGAAGAGATTGAAGATTTTTATCAGCTTCTGCAGTCTGAAATTGATTGAACATGCAAATCAAGATGTATTGACAACTGGAAACAAGGAAGAAGGATCAGTAGCTGGAAAACCAGAAGGGAAGTACACATTCTGCATTTCTCAAGCTGAAAGAACTGAAGAAAAAGATTCAAGCTTTGAGTTGCAACAGCGAAGGATTCTACGGGGAAGTTATTAAATTACCCAGGGAGCATCAAAAGGAGATAGAAGGAATACGCAGAGTCATTATACCAGGAAGAACTGGTCAATGTTCCGGCATTTGAAGAGATAGCATATGATCAGGTCCTGGTGGTACCGAGGAAAGAAGTGGACACTGCATTGAAATCACTGACAAAAGGAAAGTCTCCAGAAACTGATGGAGTATCAGTTGAGATATTTCAACAAACAGCTACAGTGTTAGAAATGCTCACTCATCATGCCAAGAAATCTGGAGGCCACATTTAGCCAACTGGCTAGAAGAAATCCATACTTATATCCATTCCAAAGAAAGGTTATCCAACTAAATGTTGAAATTACAGAACAATATCATTAATATCACACACAAGTAAAATTCTAAGATCATTCATAAACAACTGCAACCATATTTTGACAAGGAATTGCCAGAAATTCAAGCTGGATTCAGAAGAGGTTGTGGAACCAGCAATATTACTGCTGATGTCCAACGGATCTTGGCTGAAAGCAGAGAATACCAGAAAGATGTTTACCTGTGTTTCATGGACTATGCAAAGGCATTCCACTGTGTGGACCATAATAAATTACAGCTAACATTGCAAAGAATAGGGATTACAGAACCTTTCATTGTGCTCTTAAGGAATCTGTATATGGATCAAGAGGCAATCATGCAAACAGAACAAGAGGACGCTGCATGGTTTAAAGTCAGGAAAAGCGTGAGCCAGGGTTGTATCCTTTTACCATATTTTTTAAATCTATATGCTAAGCAAATAATCCAAGAAGCTGGATTATACGAAGAAGAACGAGGCATCAGGATCAGAAGATGATTCATTAACAACTTGCGTTACGCAGAGGACACCACCTTAGCTGCTGGAAGTGAAGAAGACTTGAAACTCTTAATAATGAAAATCAAGGACCAGTGTGGAATGCACCTCAACATCAAGAAAACAAAAATTCTCACAACTGGACCAGTAAGCAACATCCTAATAAATGGAGAAAGGACTGAAGTTGTCAAGGATTTCATTTTACTTGGGTCCACAATCAATGCCCACGGAAGCAGCAGTCAAGAAATCAAAAGATGCATTGCACTGGGAAAATCTGCTGCCAAGGATCTCTTTAAAGTATTCAAAAGTAAAGATGTCACCTTGAAGACTAAAGTGACTAACTCAAGTCATGATATTGTCAATTACATCATAGGCACGAAAAAGCTGGACTATGAACAAAGAAGGCAGAAGAATTGATGCCTTTGAATTGTGGTGTTGGAGAAGAATGTTGAATGTACGATGGACTACCAAAAGAACAAACAGATCTATTCTGGAAGAAGTAAAACCAGAGTATTCCTTGGAAGCAAAGATGGCAAGACTATGTCTTACATACTTTGAACATGTTGTTAGGAAGGCTCACTCCCCAGAAAAAGACAACATACTTGGTAGAGTGGAAAGTCAGCAAATAGGAGGAGACCCTCGAGGAGGTGGACTGACACAGTGGCTGCAACAATGGGCTTAAGCATAAAAACGATTGCGGCCATGGTGTAAGACTGGGCAGTATTTTATTCTGTTGTGCATAGGGTTGCTAAGAGTCAGAACTGACTCGACAGTGCCTAACAACAACAACATAAGATGTAAAACATACAGCAGTGCTGGTAAAGTGTGTGCCTCTTGGCTTAAATATACACATGAGGCTGTTGGAGCAGCTTCTCTCTAGAGGCATGATGGGTGACAGAACAGAAGGAAATAGTAGTTGGTTGAATTAATACAGATAGCACAGGGTGGAATGGAGGAGCGTGCTGTCGCAGGGCTGGGAGAGCAGTCAGAGTTGCATAGAGGTGTATGTGCAGGAGTTTTATATGGCAAATTGACTTGGGTTACAAACTGTCGCTTAAAGCACGATAAAATATATATATAGTTTTTTCTCTTTTGTAAATAAAAGGATGTCTGGGGGCTGTATTCTTAGGGTTTTTCTAGTCTCCATCTAGCCAGTAAGTCTGGTCCCATTTGTTTGTTTTTGATATAGAATTTTGTTGTCTGTTTTTCTCCAGCTCTGTCCAGGACCATCTGTCGTGATCCCTAAAATTCATACTATCTTTATAAAAGAAAAAAACTGTTGCCATCAAGTCGAGTCCAACTCATGGCTCCTCCATATGTGTTAGAATATAATGGTGCTCCATCAGATTTTCAGTAGCTGAATTTTCTGAAACAAATAGTCAAGCTTTTCTTTTAAGCTGAGCCTGGGTAGACTCAGAACTCTAACTTTTCTGTTGGAAGCCAAAGCACATAAACCACTTATACAGATCAGTGACTGACTCTATTCATAAAACCAAACCCAGTGCTGTCGAGCTGATTCCAACTCATAGTGACCATATGGGGCAGAGTAAAACCACCCCATAGAGTTTCCAAGGAGTGCCTGATGGATTCAAACTGATAACCTTTTGATTGGCAGCCATAGCGCTTAACCACTATACCACCAGCCAAGTGCCGTCGAGTCGGATCCAACTCCCAGGGTTTCATAAATACCATTGTATTTATGAAATACCACTATTCTTAGATACAGTTGTATACAGTTTTCAAGACCCCAAGATATTTTATGTATCTTGATATATTTAAAGCCAATCTTTAATTTTGGAGATGTTTTGTCATCCTTAAGAGAATAAGTCATTTTCAATGATTCATGCAAAAATGCATATTTTAAACACTGGCCTTTTATTGTGACAGCTCTATGTAGACGTTTGGGGTATACAGTCTTTTGTTTCAAAAATATTTCAACAAAAGTAAAGCATGCCTTCCCTACAGTTACAAATTGTAATGGGTTTATTGAATAACTTTAACTTCAGATAGACATCAAACATGGTTTCCAAAACATTAAAAAAAAAAAGAATCCAATGCCATCAAGTCAATTCCAACTTATAGTGACCCTATAGGACAGAGTAGAACTGCCCCCACAGAGTTTCCAAGGAGCATCTGATGGATTTGAACCACTGGCCTTTCAGTTAGCCGCCACAGCACTTACCCAGCATACTACCAGAGTTTCCCAAATAAGAGACACAATTAAATGGTTTATTTTGAAAAGAAAAGATAATTTCTTCATGAAAAAGCAATGCCTGCATTATGTTACTTTATTGTTTGCCATTATTTTTACCTTTAATAGGTATTTTGGTAGTCATTATTGAAGGCTTTAGCCTTGTTTAAGATTGGTAAAAGTTTAAGTTAATTAAAAATCTCATGGAAACACGTCAGCCGTTATTCGCTGATTAAAAAGCATCAATTAAAATTGCTTTCAGCAAGGAAGGACAGAGTAGATCCTTAAAATGTCTCATGTCTTGGAATTTTGTTATGTCAACTAACAGTTTATGTTGTCTTCAGGCCTCATTCTCTAGCCTGTTTATATAGCTACTGGGGGACGTCAGCCAGGGTTTTGGGAGGCAAGGCTTCTCTGACAACAAGCCAAAGAAGAACTTGAAACAGAATGGAGACAGTCCATTCCTGCCAGGACATTGCAAGCTGTTTAGAGACCATCTCAATGTTCTCCTGCTAGCTTTGTTGCCATACTTGGTAGTCCTGGGAATCTGGCTAGCTTCAGAAGTTGAGCAAAACAAAACACAACTGTACAGCCACGCCCTAGAGTGACTGTCTACAAATACCAAAAAAGTCCAAGGCTGAAGCACTTGAAAGGCTTGTATCCCTGCAGATCAAATCTTTCTAAGATTGAGCTTTTAAAGACAATCCTTAAGCACATAAACGTTGTCATTTACAGCATTGTTTCAGTATTGTTTTACCTTTCCAATTATAAAGGTGGCTAATGCACATGATAATCATAGTTCCTTAAAACTGATTCGCTCTGGAGCAGATCAGCTTAGAAACGTTGGCATCAATTCGGGTTCCTTAACAACTGCTTGCCAAACCACTCTTTGATCCAATGAAATCATCCTATGATGCAAAACAAGGCCTACAGCCTTTCAATAATTCTCATCTTAAATCCTCATCTTCTTCACTGTCTACTCTCCCCCATGTTCAACATGAAAACTGATTTTTTTTTTCCTTATCAGTGCCCAAACCTGTTTTTGTTGAGTTGATTCCAACTCATAGAGACCCTATAGGACAAAGTAAAATTGCCTGATGGATTCAAATTGCTGAGCCTTTAGTTAGCAGCTGCACCACTTAGTAACTATGCTGTCACAGGCTCCTGTCAAAAGCAAAGAATTGAGATTTCCCTGTGGGACTGGTAATATTCTTTCTTTGTTTTATTTACTTATCAATTTAGCTAACATATATTGAGCAATCATTATGTATTTAGGACTGTGGATTGCTCTGCAAGTACAGAATTGAGCCACTGTTGTGTGTAGTTGAGTTGATTCCAACTGATAGCAATGCTACTGGGCAGAACAGAAATGCCCCCAGAAGGCTTCCCATGCTGTAATTTTAGCAAGAGGAGATTCTCAGGTCTTTTCTCCCATGAAGCCACTTGTGGGTTTGAACCACCATCCTTATGCTAGCAGTTGAGCACTTTGTCACTGAGTCACCAGGGCCATTGTCCTTAAATTCACTACATTAAGTTGGGGACAGTCAAATAAACAATTATACAGTAAAACTCACAAAAGCCATCAACTTGTCAAAGAAGGAAAACTTAAATATTTTCCACTAAAATGAGCAACAGAAAAGTGGTAAGACTACACCCAGCCAAAGGTGGACAACTTTCAAGCAATGGAAACACAAGTTAGTCCTACCAAGTTCCAGCTCTCACAAACTTTGTTGTGTTATAGGGATGATAAAGGCGGGATAGAGTACAAGAACAGCAGTAAAGTCCAGAGGCCGTGGGGGAGGTTCGGAGGAGTTCCAGTGGAGAAGTGTTCTGGGCAGAACCTTGACATTAAGTACTAGTAGGCGCATGATAAAAACAAATAAATTGGGCTATTCTAGACAGAAGTAATGCTATGTGTACCAAGGTCACTAAGAGAAAGCATAGTATGTTCTGAAAATTAAAGATGTTTTACTTTGTTGAAGTATATTAAAAAAAAAAAAAAAAAAACTTCCCACAAAGTAGCTAGAAAAGACGTGGACAAGATAAGCAAGATTTTTTGAGAGACCATTTTTGCTCTCCTAGGAAGTTTGAATTTTATTCTAAAGTCAGTGTTGACCCTAGGTGAAATTTGAACAAATAAATAACCAGTTTGGGATTTTGGATAAGTAACTACAAGAGACTGTGGAAGAAAGATGAATTTAGAAATCTTTAGCATAGAACAATGGTATCTAAAATCAAATTACATCATAATAAAGAGGAGCTAGGCCTGCAAGAGTGCCAGTCAAAAAGCCAGCAGTTGTGCTGTATTTCTGTGGATCAGGATCACCATAAAAAAAGCAGAAAGACAGAGAAGGGTAAAAAAGAGAGCAATCCCTGGATAATGCAAACGTTTACATGTTTGGCTGAGAGCCATAGATTGGAGGTTCAAAGACACTCAGAGGGCCCCAGAAGAAGGGCATGGCTAATAACTTTTTAAAAATTACCCCCAAAACCAAACCCATTTCCGTCAAGTTGGGTTCAACTCATAGCAACCCTAGAAGTCAGAGTATAACTGCCCCATAGTTTCCAAGGAGCAACTGATGGATTCGCACTGCCAGCCGTTTAGTTAGCAGACAGCACTTAACACGCTATTCCACCAGGGTTTCCTTCAAAACCTTAACCACTGAAATTTCTGTGGAGTGCAGTTCTACTTGGACTCACAAGGGGTCACCAAGTGTCAACTTGGTGGCAACTAGTATGCATAAAGAAGAGACAAAGAAAGAAAAATAAGGGAAATTGAAGGTGAGAAGGAGAAGAAAAAAAGAAGAAAGAAGTGATGAAGGTAATTGGAAGCCAGACTGTTGTGTAAAGTCATAGAGGTGAAAACAAAGCAGGAAGAGTAGAGTCTAGGATATTTCAATAACGTTCTATTTTTTCAAATAAAGAGAAATTATGTTCTTATTAATCCTGATGTCCTAACAGTGTTGCATTAGTTACTCATGCCAATCAGGCCTCAAAATAGAATAAGAAGTTAGTGAGACTTCTGGAAACTTTCTATTTTTATAAACTGAAAATAATACCCAGTGCTTAGATATAATCGAGCCATTGATTAGATTGAAAATCCCTTGGCACTTTTTTTTTTTTGGTTTACTGAACAATGTGGTTAGTAGCTAGGCTGCTAACCAAAAGGGCAGCACTTGAAATCCACCAGGTACTCCTTGCAAACTAGGAGTCAGTTCTACTCTGTTCTAGATGGTTGCTGTGAGTCAGAATCCCCTTGAAGGCAGTGAGGTTTTTTTGTTTTTGTTTTTAACAATCTAGCCTTTAGCCATTGATTTTGTCTCTTATATTTTCAGAGCTTCTGGAGATTATAGATTATAGATTAATAAGAAGAGACCAGTTTCATACTCCCAGTCACCCTCACATACACTGTAATTATGAATGACTTAGACAAATACACAGAAGCTTAAAAGATCGACAGAGCAGGAGCAGATACGTTCTATCCTGATGCTTTCTCGTGGTTTCTCAACTGGACTGACAGCTGCTAGTGACACTCATGAAGAGACTTGTCAAACAGAGTCATCAGATAAATTCTTGCTTTACCATAATCTCAAATATTTGGGATTTACATCCCCCATTCCAGAAAAACTCACATCAATAGCCGAATTGCTTCCACTTACGGATATTTTTATGAACATGGAGATATTCACATGTGTTTTAAACAAAATAATTATCAGCAAGGCCACGTGCAGGTGGAATTCAGTAAACAGACAATACCTTTGTGTCCATGAATGATAAAACCTGAAAACCAACCAGTTGCCACCGAGCTGATTCTAACTTATCATGACCCCACATGTGTCATAGTGTGTTCCAAGGGTTTTCAATGGCTGTAATCTTTTGGAAGCAGATCACCTGGCCCCTCCTCTAGTGCCAGTGAGTGGATTTGGACTAGCAGTGTGTTGGTTAGTCTCCAAGCTCTTAACATTTTTACCACTACGTGGACTCCATCCATAAATGATACCACTACCTTAATCCGTCCAGTATTTATTTCAGCAAACTGCTTCTCTGAATCACACATGAAATACTTAAGCATGTTCAAAATTGTTTCTGGCTTCCATGTCTCTCTTCCTGTGCTTTTGGGCTATTACTTTGACAATACAACCAGGGATTATGGAGGCTTTCTAATATATTTTAATATGCAACAGAATAAATCCTTCATCATTTTTAAAAAATATGTTGGCTATTCTTGTTTGCTCATTCTGCCAGATAAACTTTAAAATCACTTTGTTAAGTTATCTTCCAAGTGTAGTGAACATAGAAGTGTACCACCTAGATGAGCCTTCAAGGAAGGGCTTGCTGCTGCCTGGCTGTGAGCAGGGCATAGACAGTCTCCAGTTCCTTTTGGGCCATGCCCTTCTTGGGGTTGCTTTCACTGGGCAGCTGAGAGAGGTGGTAAAAGACTCATTCATTTCAGCTAACATGGGATGACTCTAATGGGCAGGACTTGCTCCAGAACAGCCTGCTGGGCTGGCTCTGTTGGCCTGCGGCACAGTTCCAATTTTCTTTCCACTCAGTCTGGTTATGTTCTCCTTTCTTCCTCTGATGTCAGTTCCTTTCTTATACTCTAACTTCTCTCTTTACGTGTCTTTCCAGAAAACCCAGCATGTGAGAAATTTTAACTGGAACAGTGTAAAACCTATTACATAATTCAGAAAAAAAGATACTACTATTTCATTTAGGAACATAGGTTTTCTCTTAACTTGTTCAAGAGTTTATTTTTCTTAGCAAAGAGCTGTCCACATAGGTTTAGTGCTTTTTAAAAAGTTTTTTCTAGAGTATCTTGTATATGTTGTGATAATTGATTTCTTTAATTTTAACGGGAATTCTCCCATTGTATCTTCTACCTGTCTTTAATATTATTGAAAAATACTCTTTTTAGTAGTAGTTTTATTGAATTCACTTACAAAATATCCTTATTTAAAATATTGTCTAGCATATTTCTTGTCAAATTTCCTCTTTTATTCTAGCATAGGTTTCACATTTGTATTACAAAGTTATAACTATGACATGTTAAAAAGGCATTTTTCCATCTTTCCACATTTCAAGATGAGTCTCAATAGTTAGAGCAGCCACTTACTGAGTGGCTCCAGTGTTTAGGGAAGAATTCCGAATGTTCAGAGATTACCTGTGATTCTCACAGTCACAATGCAAGGTCACATTACACCCTACATTTTCAGAAAATGCATGTCACTTATCCATTATCAACAACTAGCAAACTATAGAATCAGGACTCAAACCTAGGATCATTTAGCTCTAAAGCATTGAAAAAAAAAAGTCAAGTGTTTTTCTCCCAGGCAACATGGGCAAACTTAGTCCTCCTAAGTTTCCTTTTACTTTGTGTTTAATATATATATATATGTATGTAAACTTTGTGTTATGTGTATATACACACACCGTATATCTAACTGACTCTTGAATTAGAGCAACAAGCAAACACTAAATTTCTTGTTAAATTTGTCAAGAATGAAGGTGAAATCAGGGACATGATAGTCCAGGTTTATTGGAGTAATATCATGAAGAAAACAGCAGTGTACAAACGGATTAAATCTTTGTCTGAAAGCAGAGAAAGCAACACTGATGAAGAGGGGCCAGAGTGACCAGTAATGAGCAGCACAGGCGAAAACATAGCAAAAATTCATCAAACTGAACATCAAAATTGTCAGCTGACTATAAGAAGCATAGCAGACCAGGACGTCTCGTCATGAAAAAGTTGTGTACAGAAATGATCCTGAAGGAGTGAATGATGAACAAAAGGAAAGGAGAGTTGAAGTTTGCCAAGACCTTTTGGAGAGGAAAGGTGATGTTTTGAGCCATATTATCATTGGTGATGAAACATGGGTATATCAATATGACCCTGAAACAGAGTGTCAAAGTGTACAGTGGAAGTCAGCTGGTTCTCCACAACCAAAAATGTTTGGTCAGACCAAATGAAGAGTCACAACGATGTTGCTAACCTTTTTTGATATCAGTGGGCTTGTTTATTATGACTTTGTACAGACTGGACAAATAGTTAACGGAGTTTACTATTTGGAAATCCTGGAAAGGCTGCATGAAAAAAACTAGATGAAAATGACCTGAACTTGTTGAGAACAACTCATGGCTTCTTGTATGATGACAATGCATCAGCTCACACGGCACTGTCTGCGAGAGCATTCTCAGCCAGTAAACAAATAACTGCATTGGAACCTACTACCCTCTTACCTGATCTAGCCCACAGAGACTTTTTTCTTTACCCAAAGATAAAGAAAATGTTGGAAAGAAGACATTTTGATGACATTCAGGACATCAAGGGTAATACAACAACAGTTCTGATAGCCACTCCAGAAAAAGAGTTCCAAAATTGCTTTGAAGGGTAACCTAGGAATTGGCATTGGTGCATAGCTTCCCAAGGAGAGTACTTCACAGGTGACTGTGGTGATATTCGGCAAGAGGTATGTAGCACTTTTTCTATAATGAGCTTGTGAACTTAATTTTCAGACCACTTGTTTTCTTTCTGAAGAAAAATGGAATGTTATTCTTATATCTGATAAACGAACAGACAGAATGGATTATTTAATGAATGTTGCTAGCTGTTTAATTTTTTATTTACATTGTTTCATAAACTTTTCAACCTCTCTTTAACCTTCTGTATAATTACTAGTATTGAAAATTCAACATGACTCTAATTATATTTGATTTTAATTAACCTCAAAGTTTTGTCACAAACTCCATTGAAACATGTTTCTTCTTTTTAGAGACTGTGTTATAATCTCAAACATATTCTTGAACAATTAGTTGGTCTGCTGAACATTTCAGTATTTTGAGAATGCTTTCTAAGAGCCAGTAAATAAGGTGATATTATTTTATGTCAGAATTGTTCCAATCCTAGTCACTCCTATTTAATTAATTTCAGTGCAAATGAAAGAGAACCACAAGTCACTTTCCATGACTCACAATTCCCACCTCTGGGTATTCACAGAACTGTCTTGTCCAGCTGTATATGCTGTACACTGGGTAAGCTTGGTGGTACCATTTACACTGCAAACATGTAGATCTGTATATTAATGTCATCTTTTCAGAAGACAGCAATGAAATGCCTGGCTCTAATTAAAACAGGTTATTATGATACTTTCCACATATGCAAAAGTATTTTAAGCAAAGGGCACCTTTTTCTAATTTGCACATTAAGAGATTGGCTGAGTCAGTTGTATTGAGTGGACTGTATAACAATGGAGAAAGAATAGTTTGGCTTCATGACCAGAAGGTCGAGAAAGAATGATTCTACATGTCACACTTTATTTCTTCATATTCTACCCCATTTTGCAGAGGATGCTGACTATACAAGATTTGGGATTGTAGCCACTTCAAATTTGGACATTTGATATTTCCTTTCAGGGGAACTGAGTGCCAACTAGGTAGTCCTGAAGGCCAGGGCTGGACTGGGCAAGGGCTGACACTTGAAGAAAACTGGAGTTCCAGAATGCCATAGAGAGAACTGAGGCACATTATTTGATGGCATAAATCTTTAAAAAGTGTAACTAACATGTACATACATGTATATTTGGATATGTAGACATATGTCATTTTTAAAGTCAAATATTTCTATCTTGCACTGATTTCGTTCACTGAAGCATTAATGGGTTCTTATCATCTTTTTGTCCCTGAAAGGCCTTCTATCATGGGCATCGCGCTGTTGAGGTAAGCATTTGGTTGTGTTTAAGGTAAATCCAAAATCACAGTGACTGGCATAAGATTGATTTTTATTTTTCTCTTTTGAGCCACACAATCCGAATTGCTCACATTACTTCAGCTCACATGTCACTGGTTTTGAATTTTAGTCCCATAGCCTTGTCTATCTGTAGGTGAGAAATGTGTTCCTTAGCTTTGGCCCAGATGAATTTTTTATTACTAAGCATAAAGGGAAGAGTCTGTCACAGTCTTGTTTTCAATAACCTCACAGTTCAGCTGAGGAAACAAAGAGCAAGACAACCACTTTTCCAATGGAAGCTTCTTATTTATTTACTTATTCATTCCCTGGAAGTATTTTATCATGATCCTTTATAAAACTTGTTCAAATTGAGCTGGAAATGCCAATAGCTTGAGAAGGAGTCTTGGCGATACGGTGGTTCAGCATTTGGCTGCAAACCAAAAGGCTGGCGACTGGAACATTCCCAGAGGCTCTGCAGGATAAAGAGTTGGCAGTCTGCTCCGGTAAGAACACAACATAAAATACCCTAGAGGCAGTTTTACTTTTTCACATGGGGTCTCTATGAGTTGAAATTGACTTGACAGCACCTAACAACAACAATAACTCTAACTGGGAAATCAAGTTTTGTGAAGCTTCTTTACCTACATTTATTAGACATTTATGAGCCAGGCCAAAATCTTTATTAAAGTCGTTCATTATTTATTGAGCAACACATTGCTTACTTCAGTTCTGAAAAACATACAACAAAGCATACTCCTAGTTTTTCTTTTATCTGTATCACACAATTTTATTGAAAACATCAGGATTTATAAGTATCAGGAGGAAAAACATCCAATTTGCCATTAGTTATTTATCCTATTAAAAATAGTGTATTTTTGGCAATTTAATTTTCTCACAGAAGTCTTCATATAAGGCCTTTACTTTCACAATAATTAAATAAAACGAAATTGTAGGTTGACTTCCAACAACCTTAGTCAGAAATTTTTTTATGTAAAAAATCTGAGTACTACATTTTATGAAGTAAAATACGTTACACACCAAAATGAACCTATCTTAAAAGTTAAAAAAGAAAATTCGCCTTGAAGAATAAGAGTTTCAAATAGAACAAAAAAGTGAATTTGACATGGAATTTCGAGAACACAGAACACACTGTCTTAATGAATACATACAATCAGTGCCAATTCCTTGACAAGACTCACCTTCTTGATATCGTTTTGTCTGATCAGCTGATACTCAGTGTGAATATTAGTGATAGCTGAGCAAGCAAAGTCCTTGGGGACTCAGTGACAAGGTACACCCCTTTATTAAATTGTCTCGTGCAGCCGGTGTGTGTCTTCGAGCAAA
The DNA here is from genome assembly GCA_028571685.1 of Heterohyrax brucei. Classification (NCBI taxonomy): domain Eukaryota; kingdom Metazoa; phylum Chordata; class Mammalia; order Hyracoidea; family Procaviidae; genus Heterohyrax; species Heterohyrax brucei. The sequence goes on from CM053147.1 coordinate 81,432,273, forward strand.
ATCAATACATATGTGCATTGTATGACACTAGCTTTTACTTTCTTAGAAAACAGTATTCAGACCATAAAGAATATGTAACCTTTAGGGGTTACAAATAAAATCTTCCAAGGTGCACTGCAATCCGGTTATGCAGAATGTAATAATTTGCGCCACGTGTGTCTGCCCCAGTTCTTCCCCCACCTTCTTTGCATACAGCATTTGCTGACCTGTGAACCCAACAACATTTGGGTGCACACAAATGTGTGGGAGTTGAGGGAGACTGAGAGTAAATAAAAAATTAAACTTGCTAAACATACGACTGAGAAAACAGGGTGAGGATTATGACGCTGAGAGCACCGCTCACCCGCTCCCTTGCCACCATTTTCCGGTGATGTTTGAACCAGAACTTGCTTCCAACACTTGAGGCAAGGCCGTTCCACGAAGCATGATGAGCAGTGAGACCTCTTTCAATATTTTCTTTATCTTTGGGCAAAGAAAAACATCACTGAGGGCTAGATCAGGAGAGTAGGGAGGGTGTTCCAATACAATGATTTGTTTACTGGCTAAAAACTCCTTCTCGGACGACTATACAGTAAGTTTGCAAACTTGTCATCTTGCCACTGTATACAATGGCCATGTAAACGGCAAAGCCAAAGTTCATCACAGGGACTCTGCTCTGAAAAGTGTGGCTGTGAGTCTTAGGGCTTCAACCAAACACAGCCTCAAAGGAACCACCCAGCCGCCCGGCAGACTTACCCCAGTCCCAGGTAGTGGCATGGCCAAAGCTCACAGCAGAGGCACTGCTCCGAAAAGTAGGGCTGCCAACCCCACAGTCCAGCCCACGTGGCCTCAAAAGAATTGCCTGGCAACATGGCAAAGCAGGCTTAGACCAGGCACACTCAACGGCAAGGCCGAGAGTCACAGCAGAGGCTCTGCTCTGAAAAGCAAGGCTGTTAACTTAGCCTTTCCAAACACAGCACTGAAAGAAGGCCCAAACCTGTGGTGGCCAAGAACCTCCCAGGTAGTGTAATGGAGAGGCCCAAAGTCACAGCAGGGGCTGTGCTCGGAAAAGCAAGGCTGAAGCAAGTCCGTGCCACTGTTTTTTTATCCCTTTGGTGATCTCTCCCTTATCTTAATGAGGACAGATGTTGTTTTTCTCATAGGCAGGCTGAGAGGGCTGTCTTCTTCTGACTTTTTATGCCTTCTTCTGGGTTCGTAGTTAACAAGATAGACTCCATTCTTAACACATTCTCATTACACTGCAGTACTTAACCACTATGCCATCAGGGTTTCTGAATTTTATTCCTTGCAGCTAAGCACATAGACTTATAATAATAAGAAAATAATGGCTAAAATTTATGGATTCTAACTTATGTCTAGCACATATTCTCATAATGATGATAGGATTGTTATCTATATTTTACAGATGAGATAAGTGACGGTTAAAAATCAAGTAAGCTGTCTGAGGTTACTGTCTAATACATTGAACTCAAGTAGTTTGACAGCAGGCCGCATTAGAGTTGCTTTTATATATAAACTTTTGTCCTTTAAAAAGTTGTTGAGCCCTATGGTAAGACGTTGACTGAGTTCTAAAGAGGCACTGTGCCCCCTAAACAAATAGGCAGTATTAGAGTCCAAGAAAGTAAATCTTTGAATCAAGTTCTGTTGCTGAAACTTAATTCTTTGCTGAAATGAAATGTATTTGTTGAGAACCACATTGGTGGTGAGCAAGTACATTCTATAGCTTTTATGTCTCTGAGATCTTTTGTTTCTCAATTTTCTTTCCCTGTTAAGTTTCTGAATCTCATGTGTCTTACCCATATATGTTTACATTGATTTTAAAAAAGTAAACAAAGTGAGAAATATAGATAGGTTTAAAAATAATTTTCTCTTCTTTGAAGGTGTTGAAGTAGTTTTCCCAGCAAGTATTTTTCATGTTGCTTTGGGCATTATTCCTCTTATTGAAGTTCGCACAGGTAGCCTGGGAGGATGCAGAGTCTTGCCATAGCAACTGATTCTTGACAGATTCACACATATATGAGCAAAGGCTGATTTGAGTAGTAAAATCTGAGATGGATGGAATTTGGGGGCTTGGGCAATCCCTACATATACCGAGTTTAGGCATCCTTCTAAGAGACCCTCCACTTGTGAATATTAAATCATTCTAATTTAGGGATGGGCTATTGGTGGTTTAATGAAAAATTTCACTTTCTATGTTGGAAACTTGGATTCATTTCCTGCCAATGCACCTCGTGTCTAGCCATCGCGAGTCTGTCAGTGGAGGCTTGTGTGTTGTGATGATGCTGACCAGGTCTGGGTGGAGCTTCCAGACATAGACTAGGAAGAAAGGTCTAATGATCTACTTTTAAAAATCAGTGAGTGGATCACATTGGTCCAGTCTGCCATGCAACACATGGCTTGTACAGGACTGGACAACATTTGCCTCTGTTTGGCATGGGGTTATCACAAGCCATAAGCTGATGCAGCTGACAACAACATTAACAGAAATTTAGGGACATATATCATTTTACTTTTCAGATGCTTATAAAAGGTAATAGAGACTAGGTGCTTCAAAAAAAATGCAAGTTACAGTGGAAGAAAAAAAAGTAATATGGGCTTAATCTGGTTAGTTGAAACACTACAAACCATAAAAGTGAGGATTATAGGACAATTTTTTTTTTAATGGGTGGGATTGTGTCTTTATGATTTATTCTAAAATAACAAAAGAATTTGAAACAATGAAGTGTTTCTCTGTGCCTCATGAATATAGATTAATTCAGTTCATGACAGAACAAGTCATTGGCTGTTTCTGCCAAAGAGCCAAAGGGAATGATGGATTGTTTTATGCAGAATATCACACTCTCTAAAGGTACTTGAAATCTGTGGTTGATGAAATGCAAATCACTGCCAAAAATGAATGTAACTCTTGAATATTATCACAATATTTATACTAGTGACAAAAAGTGATTGAGAGTAATCACTAATCACAAACTTCCCAAATCCATTACAGATATCCTCATGTAAACTATTATTTTATTACTCATTTAAACAAAACTGTCATTACCTTTAATAATAATATATGCATGAAGCAAGCAACTCAAGCTAATCATATCCCTTTTCACTAACAAATAGATATGAACAGCTTTAGTTACTCATTTTATGCATACTAGTGGGCTATTGTCTCATGAGAAAGCATTTCTTCACACAAGTTAATATGAGCAACTGAATTATTTTGTTTACAGTCAAATAAGTAATACATTCTTACTGAATTGTAAATTGCCTGATTTTTATTTATTTAAAATCTAAAACTGTATCTTGATTTAATCAGGCAGTGATTTATTACTATGAAGTATTTTTCAAATTTCTAGCCACTTAAAATTACTTTGAAGGAAAAAGAATCACGTTTCCTGCTATCTATAAATACGTTGGAGCTCTGGTGGCTTAGTAGTTAACAGTTTGGCTGCCAAGCAAAAGATCCTCAGTTCTAATTCAACAGGAACTCCTTGGTAGTTTCTACTCGCCCCATAGGATCACTATGAGTCAAAATTGACTCCACAACAATGAGTTTGTTTTTTGTTTGTTTGCTTTGGGTTATAAATACGTGATCTTAATTTGAATTCTTCTAAAAGCAGATTCCAAGATATGGACTTCAATTTATATGGAGGACAATCCCAGGAAACAGCAGTGAAGAAGCAGTCAGAGTGAAAAGGGAAGAAGAAACCGGTATTGGCATGCAAAATTCAGACTGCTCTTTCTGGTGCAAACAGTAAGCTCTACAGGCTGTTATAACTGAAAGACTGGTGGTTCTAGTCCAGCCCAGAGGGGCCTCAGAAGGAACACCGGGTGACCAAATTCTGAAAATTAGCCAGTGAAAACTCTGTAGATCACAGTTCTACTCTGGCACCTATGAAATTGCCATTTAGTTGGAGTTGGCTCAAGAGCAGCTAGTTATTAGTAGCAAGAGAAATATTTATCAGAAAAATGAAGATGTTTAAGGACACTGCATGTGATGCTCTGTCTCGCAATGTTAGATAGATATGAACAGGTAGCAGATGCTTTTGATGGCCTTACGCTTGTTCTGTCAGCCCATATCTGATTGTAGCTGCAGCAGAGGTTGACAGCTCTGGGAGAGCTCAGACTTCTAGTGACAACATCCTACCTCAAGCATATGCCAGGAGTAGGGTTGCCAGATTCAGAAAAGCAAAAAATTACAAGATGCCTCATTAAATCTCAATTGAGAAAAGTAATGAATTATCTTTAACGTAAGTATGTCCCTTAAAATATTTATACTAAAAAAAAAAATTGATTGTTTATCTGAAATTCGAACATATGACTGGATCCAGGAGATCAAGGTGAAAGCTGCAATGAATTTTACGACCTAATGTCAAGTCACACAACACTTCCATCGTATGTTATTGGTCACACAAGGCTGACCATAATTTATTATGGAATGGGACTCCATTAGGATGGAACCACTAGGATGCAAGGACCATTGGGACACATTCTGGAGATTGCAAACATACCAACCAGCAAATAAGTATTTTTCACATTTCTTGTAGAATATATATGTGTAGAAACAGTTATAATAACAATATTAACAGTCTTAGATAAGAGAGAAAAACAATCTTTTGCCAGAGCTATAGTAATCTTGTATTTTCACAGCCAGCTGCAGTGCTATTACTGTGCTGTACACTTTTGGGAAAGGTGTAAAGTGAAGATGCGAGCAGAATACAGCTCAAAGTTGTGTTTGGCTTCACCTGATCAGCGTGGTTAATGAATATACAATTAAATGCTTTTGAGTAGCTTTAGTTCTCCATTTTGCCATTACTTTCTAGAGCCTTAAATCTTGCAGGTTATATGCTATCTGTGTAAACCCTAAAGCCTTTTGCAATCCCTGCCATAAAAGAAACTGCAGGTATGGGAAAAAGAAAGCTAGAGTGAAGAAAAAAGCAATGCGAAAAGGCTCTGGAAGCAAGCATGCTCAACTGTTCTCCTTCCCTGTGGAGTGTGATACAAGAAGAAATAAAAGTCTCGGCGGTATTACGCAGGATTTAGCACAGGCAGGAGAACAGTGTTCTTGAGAGTGAAAACTTCTAAATACCAGAGTAAGGAAGTGGAAACTCCTTCTCTGGAGGTCTTTAGAAATAGGAAAGATTCTAATCTGTCTGGAAGAACTTAGGTGTGGTTTTTCTTGGGGGTAAATGTGTCAGTTTACATAACTTCACAAAGTCTCTTCTATGATTTTTTTGACCCTCTTCTATGCTTTTTTTTTTCAAATTATCTTCTACCCCTCCTCCCACTCCCGCATGCCAAAAGGCCCCTTAGGTGCAGAGGGTATTGTAACTCCAACACAAAACTCAGAAATCCCTTTTTATGGGAAAGGGGAGACCACCCACACTGAGCCATGATAGGTTACCACCTAAAATCTGCATACTGAGTTTTCTATAAATTATCTGTCCTTTCATTCTTCCATTGGTATAATTATTTTCAGTTTGTTCATTAGTATTACTGAAAATATTTTCTATTTTTTATCTTTTCCACCCATGCAAAAGATGTTCTGATTAACTTATAGTATATCCAATAATGTGTGTATATTTCTTAAGCCCAACACTTTTATGGAAAGAAAAATGTAGTCTGTAATTTGTGCTTCATCCAAGCTTCATCGTTTTCAATGTGTGTGTTCTCATGTGAAGAAATCCATGCTTCCAACATCTTCTTTGAATGTTAAATTTTCTTTTCTAAACAAACAATGTGATGATCAATTTCAATCTTGTGCCCAGGCTTCTATACAAGTGTGTTTCCCATTAAAGTTCATCATAACTTTTCCAAATGTGTTTCTCAAACAAGTCAAGGTTCTTTTATCCCCACATAGCTAAAGAGTCTTGATTTAATTTGAGAAACATTTCACGTATCAGAGGTCAACAGAAATTGAATATGTCTGAATGCCACCGTTAAAAACTTTGTGGCACTAATGGAAAGACATAATATACATCACCTTTTAATATGCAAAGTCTAGAAATTCTTTTCTTTGATGTGTAGTATACTGTAATGTTCAATGTTTGGCTCAGTGAATATGAACTTTTGCAACCCAGGAATTTTTGTTTGTTTGCTTGCTTGCTTGCTTTTCAGTAGTAGTTGTTTCAGTATTTTATTGTGAAAAATATCGAACTTACAGCAAAGTTGAAAACATTTTACAGTGAGCATCAGTATATCCACAGCCTTTTAACTTTTTACAGTATCAAAACTTATTTTTAATAAACAAAACTAGTGCATTCTGCTCCCATAGTCTGACACAGAAGTCACCTTGAGAAACTCGGATACATAAGAGATAGCCTGTATATCCCTACTAGACAAGAAAACTTGGATAAGCTTTATAATCTACAGTTCAAAGTATAATGCACATTTCACCAAAGCTACTGTCTTTTCAGTTGCCTCATATACATTTGAAAGCTGAACAATGAAAAAGGAAGACAAGAGAAGAATTGATGTCGTCAGATTATGGTGTTGGTGAAGAATACCGAATACACTGAAGCACCAGAAAAACAAACAAATCCATCTTAGAAGAAATAAAACCAGAATGTTCCTTAAAACATTGGCTTGCTTACTTTGGACATGTCATCAAAAAAGACCCCTCAGTAGAAAAGGACATCATGTCTGGTAGAGGAAAACAAAATGAAGAAAACTCTCAGTGAGACTGACTGACACATAGCCTCAACAATGAACTCCAATGTACCAGATAAACATCATGAAGATGAAACAGGACAGGCAACATTTTGTTCTGTAATAAACAGGGTTACTGTAAGTTAGCGTTGGCTCAATGGCAACTGATAAAACAATAACAAATAGTTGTCCAAAGAAAGTCCCTTAAAGAATAATAACAGCCAATAAATACAAAGAGAATGAAAGGTCATAATTTTACAACCTCTAATAAAATAAATGAGCCAGGAGAACATAATAATAAGTACACAATGTCATCTATAAAGTATCTTGCAAAAAAAAAAAAGAAAGAAACGCACTAGAATCTAAATCAAACCTGTGAGCAGATTGAGCTCCCAGTCTGTGGGATAATATGGGGGATGCAAGCACAAGACAATAGTACCACGAGGAAGCAAGCAACAAATCCATAAGGAGGGACATCCCACAGGACCGGTGACCTGGTATCTTCAACAACTAAAAGGTATCAAAAGGGAGGGTAGAGTGAGAAGAGAAAGCAGATTAAAAGAAACTTACGAGACACATCAACAAAATACTAAGTGTAGACATTATTTGAATTTTGATTTCAACAAACCAGCTATAAAAAGACACTGCTGGAAAAATTTAAACATAGACTGGGTATTAACTATTAAGCAATTATTAAATGTATTTAATATTTAGTTGTTACAAATGGCATTATGGTTATATTTAAATAGAAAAACATATTATTACATGTTAGAGTTACACGTCAAACTAATTTACAGGTGAAATGATACATTTGACATTTACTTTAAAACACTCTGGGGAAGCTTTGTAGACTATACATTGAAAACATTTTATATTACATAAACGTATGCTTCAATGTTGGTGTTTTAATCTTTTATTATATTAGTAGTCTGGACTAGAGAGGTTTATTAATTCCAGCCAGTTTAAATACACTCCATAATAAACACTGCTATAATAAAAATGATTGCAAATGGGGGGGGAACCCTACGAGGGAGATGATAGATGGTCAAGAGACAGATAAATAAAATTGGCAAGATTTTATTTACTCTCACGTGTATGTTTGAAAATTTTCAAAAAAATGTCAAAAGAAACAAGATAATTTTATCAGAAATGCTAAAAAGTCACATTAGAGAAATAATAGAGTACACTAGTGTTTATTAGTTTTCAAATATATGATATGCTAAAGAAATAACATTGGTGCATAGAAATACACTGAAAACTTAGGCTGAAGATATATTGTGTATGAGGTCCACGGTAGTGTAAACAGTGCTTTAACGCATGTGATCAGAATCAATTTGGTTGCAACAGGCTTGTTTTTTTAAAAACACATATTGTGTGTGGGATGGGGGGGCTGTCCTTCAGTACCGCATTAAGGATCTGAGATTTTATTTTATAATGAATATCAACCCAATAAGGCATCTACACTGAATAGTGACATCCTTATCCCTGTTGCGTGAACAGTAAGTAAGTCACCTTCAAAAATGTTATAATTAACAAGTATGAAGTCATTGGAGCATAACTAAAAATCGAAGAAAATAGCAATTTTCTTTAATATTTAAAAGAAAATTATAATAATGAGAAGGCATTTTTCAAACTATTTCCACCTCCAGAGATTCTGAGATGTTCTTCCCTCTTCCACTCCTGTCACTCTCCACCCAACAAGTGACATTAAGTTTGGAATCCTGGTTTAGTGGAGGAATCATAAAAATAAACAGTAGACAAAAAGGCAGAGAAATACCAAAGCGAGAAAACGAAAGCAGGATGAGCGTTGACACCACCACGAATGTCCACTACGCAGACCCATGCCATGGTCCCCACTGATAAGATACAGGACGACAAGCATGAAGATACTGACCCTTGACAGATTCCTGGCAAGGGCTGTCTTCAGCTCAGACAGGCAACTGGTCTCAAGAACACAAAGCAAGAAGATGAAGGAGAGCAAATAATGACACTCTCAGCAGAGGACTGTGAAGCACCACATTCGGCAGCACACTGCCACTCTGTCAGCCTCTCTAGGCAAGCACACAAGCTTTTCCCAAACATGGAAGGCTCCAGTGACTCATTTCTCGGGAACGCAAAACAAAGCTCCACGGGCTAAGTCACTTCCAGGAGTCCTTGGGAGATTTGGCAGCAGCTTCAGGCTTCGCAGGGAGTCTTGCAGAGGCAGCAGAGGGATGAGGTCACACCATTCAGGAAAAGCCTCCCGAGAGAGACAAGGATTTGAGATTAGAGGACAGACACAAGTGACAAGAAGGCATGGTATTGATGAAAGGAAAACACCTGACCAGGGACTAATGGAGAACTACCCAACGTGCCAGACGGACAGTGAGAGCGACAAACAAGAAATAAAATGAGGAAAACACGGAACGTACGAAGTAATAAAAAATGTTAAGGATAGCAAAGAAAGGAAAGAAAATGTCCAAATGGTTCTTGAACTACCCTAAAGAATACTTTTATGTATCTTCAGCATATAGCACATCTACACTAACACAAACCACAAAAGAATAATTTCTAGGTATAAGGTCCATGATCTCAGAGTTACGGTCTCTAAGGATATGTCGTTTTAGTGGGACATTCAACTATTTGGAATTTTTTTCTCTGAAATGAAAAATAATCTGCCTGAACAAATTCCTACATAACCCAGTTCTATGTCCACTCAAGAAGAATAAATACAAAAGCAATTTGGCTAGACTTTGGTTTAAAAGTATGACACGTGTTATCTCTTGTCTCTCCCCTGCTCAGGGTCATTACACAGTGTGAAGGCAGCTGTCCCAAGAAAGGAACTAGACCCTCCGGCCTATTCACACGAATTGTGCGTGCCTGTACACACTGTTGTGCATGCTCGTGTGTATGTGTGTGCATGTATGTGATTCCTTTATTATCTTTCACCTTTGCTCTTGTTCCCAACTCCATTCCAGCATCTTCCCCATCTTTGATACTTTGAGTTTTCTTTCTCTTTTAAGACTACTCCTGGGAGCTGACAATGTGATTACTATTCATCTGACTTTGACGTTTAGTATTCACTAACACAGGAGCAACTCCGAATGCTCTGGCTAGCACTGAAAAAACAGGGAGAAAATGGTACAAACTGCAGGGGTCCAGAGAACTCCAAGAAGGTCCAAGCTCAACTACAATGCACATCAATAATAAGATTTATAGCAAGTTACTTCTTGGTAGGGGACATCATAAAATTCTTTCTCTCAAGCCTGATCTTCCTCTGCCTGGCCCTGCTATTTGCTGCTTTGGTTACCTACCTTCACCTGACTTCGAGAACAGAGTGAGTCTCAACTTCTGACGCAGAGTATAGTCAACATGGGGACATTAACCAATATTAATGCTGAGGTGCTGGCTGCCTTGATTTCATTGTAATTATCCTGGCATGCTACTTGGGCATATTCCCTAAATGATTTTATTGTACAGGGAAGGTTAGAAACCACTACCTTGGAAACATATCCCAGAGCTCTAGTTGCTTAGGGGTACCCCCATTAAAAATTCATTGCTGTCAAGTCAACACCAGCACACAACACCCCTTTAAGATAGGGTACAATTGCCCCACACAGTGTCCAAAGAGCACTTGGTGGATTTGAACTGCCCACCATCTGATTAGCAACCATGTCTCTTAACTATAACACCACCAGGGTTTCCAGGGTACCTCAGTATGACACGTTTCTGTGCATTTAGATAGGGGAGAAAAAGGGACTGACTGAATCTATGACAACTGGAATATCACTTACTAATAAAATCATCAAAGATAAGTAAACTGTCTTCAGCTGTCTGCCCAACCAGCTCAGCTCCAGCAAGTGGATCTTGATTGCCTACCAGTCATAGCAGTACCACTCCCTTTGCAGGTGATCGATTTTGCATGGGAATGTAATCCAGTTCTTGTTAAGAATACGCAGAGGAAAATATTTAGGGAAGGGTTCCAGGACAGGTTTGCTTCCTTCTCAGAAACTGACCTCTTTTCCTTTCAATATTGACACGTTAGTATGAGACACTTGGAAGTGTTACAGTTGTCTTGAGATGACAGAAGGTAGTCTGGAATAAAAAATCCCCATAGAGCAATAGAGAATTTAAAACCAACACAGACCTTGTATTATTTTCCTACAGCTGTTTTCTTAGTCATCTAGGGCTGCTTTAACACAAATATTGCAAGTGGATGGCTTTTAAAAGAAAAATTTTGTCATAGTCCAGGAGACTAAAAGTCCAGATTCAGAGTGTCAGCTCCAAGGGAAGGCTTTGTCTGCTGGCGGTGGAGGGAGGTTCTTGTTATCTGTCTGCCCCTGGACTGAAGCTTCTGAAGCGCAGGGACCCTGGACCTTTCTAGAAGACATGTTCAGCTCCCAGCACTGCTTTCTTTCTTGATAGTATGAGGTCCAAAAATCTCTCTGCTAGATTCTTTCTTTTATATTTTAAGAGACTCCCTCAATGGACAATATACAATCACACTCACTGAGTGATGTCCCACCAACACAACTGCTGCCTACCCTCCCTGATTAACACCACAGAGGCAGGGCTTACAACATGGAAGAACATCACACAACACCAGGAATCACAGCCTGGCCAAACTGCCAGACACATTTTGAGGGGAACACAACTCAATCTATGACACCTGACGTAACAAATTACTATAAACAATAGAAATTTATTCTCATGGTTTTGGAGGCTAGAAATGTGAAATCAAGCCTTTTTCGCCTCTTCCCAGTTCATCGTGGCTCTGGGCAATTTTGGCATTACTTGACTTAACTCCAATTTCCGCCTCCATTTTCTCATGGCCTTTTTCTCTGTGCCTCTGGGTGTCCCCTCCTTTTCTCATAAGGTCAGCAATGGTTGGATATAGGGTCCCCTCTAATCCAGATGAAATGATCTCACCTTAACTAATTACATCCCAAAGGCTCTATTTCCAAATAAGGTTACATCCTGAGGTTCTGGGTGGACATAAGTTTTGGAGAAACTCTATTCAACCACTAGAGCCCTGGCCTTGATTGTATGGTGCCTCGAATTACTCTGCCTTTGACTACTTGTTACATGATGCAAGTTGTTTATTTACTTATATTTAAACAAGTGGAGTTCAGTTCCTAATATTAAATTGAAAAACATGGTGATAAAATACCCATACTCGAAAGTTAAGTCATATCATTGCCTGCAGGTGGCCCTTCACATGATGAATTAGAACTTTTTATTCTCTGGGTTATTGGAAGCAACAAGCAGGATTCACTTAATGACAAACAATGTAAGATTCAAGGCTTAGAAACTGGCCCTTGACTGGGAAAAAGCCACAGCCACATGTGATTTTCTAATGGGTTTTTCTCATGTGGAACTTCAGACAATAGCCTTAGGGTCATTCCACAAGTTAAATGAAGCTTCTAAAATGTTCTTAAATTAATACAAATGTGAACTTGTTATGTTACCATAGCTATTCAGTTTAGGCATGACCCACATCTAAGTAACAAAATAAAATTTATTTAAAATAGTTTATTTCAATAAGAATATTATATTAAAAAGATGAGATGGGAGAAAAAAATAGCTGGAGAGAAAGAATTTTAGCTATGGAAGCTACAATTCATTAGTAAAGAAACTGTCAAGTTTCTTGGTAAATTGCCTTGTCACAGGGCTTACGACAGGCAATTCCTGAACTTCTAGAGAAAACAGAAAAAAATGCCAAGAGATCATCTTAAACAACAGAAATAATAAGGGTAGCTGAAATCATTTTCAACATGGGCCACACCAAAACAAACAATTATGGAAGTGCACATGTAATTCCTTGAGTCATTAATTTGCAAATGACAAAGATCGGAAATAAGGGATTTTCTTCACCTAAAAGACATCCTAGTTACTAAAGCTATGATACAAAATATAAGAAAAGTCAACAAAAGAAAATTGAAAGGAATGTATGTAATTATTCCAAAGACAGGATGCATGACATTTTTCACCAACTAATATTACAATAGGTCAATGGATTAGCTAACTATACAATCTGATTTAGAAAATACAGAAAGGATTATTTAAAATAATGTCACGCAAAGAGCTTAGCTAACTTTCTTTTGTCAAACAGCATTCACACTTTAGGGACAGTATTGTAAGAGTTTATGAGTAAAAGAAGGAACGTAGAAATAGTTTTTAGACCACCTACATGTAGCGTACATTAAATTACACAATACATTCCTTTTAGTGAATCCTTTTTTCATAGCATTCATTCCAGTTATTGATAGAAATTGTACACATTTTGTGATATTTAATTAATTCACAAGATGCAGCTGTATGTCAGATTCTTGGCAGGTGTCCAATAATTCTAATGCAAATAAAATAAGAGAGGAAAAACTTCTCAGAACTAATGTCAAATTCTCATACTATTTAATTTGGGGGGTCAATTGATACACACTGTAGGCAGATGTTACAGTAAAAATTAGGGTCAAATAGGTAAGACATAGACCCAAGAAGTGATATATGTATGTGAAAATGCCATATTACAAGGTGTACCCACAAGATAATATTGCTATGTCACCTGAATTGATCACATTCTTGATCGCAAGGGACAGAACTGAGCAAAACTCAGGTTAGACCAAACTGGAACTTGCTTGACTTGCCCAATTCAACTGCAGTAAAAGCAGAGAGCTAGCTTGAACCAAACACTCCAATACCATTTGGTTTGATCTGTTCTTTCTCTGTATGTTACATTTATTTTCTTCTCCTGCTAATCCACTACTAACATGTAGAAACAGGGCTGCTGACAGCTTCTAGGCTTGTACACTTGCAGCTTAGGAATAGGCAGGGAAGGATTATGATGGGCCTGGCTTTTGTGTTTGACTAATAGGTCAGAGGTATGAAGTCCACTTAATGTTAAGTACTCACCAGTAGACAAAAAACTGGCCAAGGGAGGTGGCTTGCCCAGACTCTATTCTCATCAGTGGCACTCTAGTAAACCTCTCATGATGTAGATAAGGTAGAAAGATATGATATGATAATAATATACACATGATAAATTCTAGGAAGTAGTAATTGGAATAGAGGTAGAAATAGTCGGTACAGGATCGTCAGTTTACGAACATGAAACCCATTGCTGTTGAGTTAATTCTGACTCATGGTGAACTTTAAGACTCTCTTATTATCTGGGCTTAAAAACTACAGGCCCACAAGAATTTTAATAATATTTTTAAGTATATATATGTATATATATATAGTCTTTATGAGCTAATATTCTAATTTCTTAATACTTGTCTTTCTACATAAAAATAACTTTTAAGAAGGAATATCTTCCTGATCCCATGACTTGTCTATCTTGTTAATTTTTTTCTTATTCATGATATTAGACTGTCAACAATTTTCTATATATTATGCCATTCTAAAAAGAATATTCAATTTACATAGTTGTATGCTTACTAAACACAATGCTTTAAAATTGAATTCAAATTAAGGCAACCAAAAATCACCGATTTCAATGAATATAGAAAGGCGGCTGTTGGTGGCCCTCTACTGTAACTCATCATGTACAACTTTTTTTTATTTCTTTCCTTTCCCCTCTTACTTATCTGCCTGAATCCATCAGAACACTTGGGTGTTAGGTAAAGAAACCCTAATCAAACTAACTCATTACCCATTGCCTTCGAGTCAATTCTGACTCACAGTGACCCTAGAGGATAGAATAGAGCTGCCCGACAGGATTTCCAAGGAGCACCTGGTAGATTGGAACTGTTGATATTCTGGTCAGCAGCCATAGGACTTACCCACCAGGCCAAACTAAAAAAGGTAAAAAGAGGTGTTTTGGAGGGGAAACTGTGCGAAAGACAGAGTCTCAAGGGTGACTGGAGTGAGGAACCCTAAGTTACCAGGTTTACCTCTACCTCCAAGTTCTGCTTTTCTTTGTATATTGGCTTTGAACTTTCAGTCCAGCTTCTTCCCATGGCTGAAAAATATGGCCTATAGCATCTCCTAGGTTAAATCACAGATTCTCTACCAAGAATGGAGTATTCCTTTTCTTAGTTTCACTCTAAAAACATTTAGGGAAAATTATTCTGCTTAGTCTAAGTTGGATTGCATGCTATCTTAGTCATCTGATACTGCTCTCACAGAAATACAAGTCACAGCTTTAAAAAGAGAAATTTTATTTGTCTCAGTCCAGTAAGTTAAAAGTACAAATTCAGGGTGTCAGCTCCAGGGGAAGGCTTTCGCCGCTGGCTCTACAGGAAGACCTTTGTCATTACTCTTCTCCTTCACTGGAAGCTTCTGAGATTCAGTGATCCCAGTCCTTGCCAAAGTATTCGCTCATCTCCCAGCATTGCTTTCGTGGTTGGTGTGAGGTCCCTATATCTCTCTTCTAGCTTCTTCCCTTCATATCTCAAGACACTGCCTCAAGGCACAAAACAATCTTACACGCTGAGTCCCATCCCACCAACACAACTTCTGCCTGTCCTTACAGGGGCAGGATTTACAACTTGCAGGAACATCACACAATATGGGGAATCATAGCCCAGCCGAAGCACTACACACATTTCTATATACACTTTGGGGGGTATACAAATTCAGCCCATGACACATGCTTATCTTTAATGCCAAGAGGGTAAACACCCATTGACTGTCAGTCAGACGAGTCCAGAGGACTGGAGATGAAGCAGTGCCCCCCAAACATTCTCTTCCCCTTTCCCTACTTCTCCCCTTCCCCTCCCATCTTCCATGTAATATATTACCTGCCTTTCACTTTCATCTCTCCTCTCCACAATTCTTCTCTCTTCATCTTAATCATTATCCTTTTCTTTTCTTTTTCTCCTCCTTCCTTTCACTTTTCTTCTCCTACTCCGTACCAAAGACACCTACAGTGACCACCTATATACCAGAAAAAATCCACTGCTATCAAGTTGATTCCAGAAGAAATTTGTAACTTTCAGTTTGCTTTCTGCTTTTTACTGAAGTACCCACTTCACTAGTCAAAGAGTAAACAATTAGGCGAAGCTTAAATGAGCTGCTAGTCTACCTTCATTGTACAAATTTGTGGAAAATGACCAAGCTCCTTAGAAACTGTGAAAACTGATTTCCTTTTTTGTTACAGTCACAAATACATGAAATTGAAAATATATATATTCTCTAAAGCCATGGAAAGACTGAAATCACAATGCAAAAAACCTCTCAAGTCCTTTGTGTCTTTCATGAAAAGGATTTATTGAACTACTTTCAGACATGTAATGCTTCTAATTTAAGTAGTTATTAAATTTTACTCTGTTGTTTGCTTTGTTGGGAAATATGGTAACAAATGCATCATTAACAAGATACAAGCAGCTGAATACAGTTAGTAAGAAAACCCTGGTAGCATGGTTGTTAAGTGGTATATCTGCTAACCAAAAGGTTGTCAGTTCAAATCCACCTTGGAAACTCTATGGGATGGTTCTGTTCTCTCTCAAAGGTTGTCATGAGTTGCAATTGACTCAGTGGCCACGGGCTTGTTATTTTTTTGCTGTTAAAATTCATAAAAAGTGCACAGTTGATCTAGTCAGTAAGATAGTTTGGAATGACTTTTGAGGGTAATTTAAGCACTCCAGACTCTACTCAAATAACGGTAGCATTTTTGACAACGCATTTGATTGTCAGTCAATGTCCATCAGAACCAAATGAAGTAATAGTATGTTTCGGTACTCACTCCTTGGGGAGTGTCTTATTCGTATCCCACAGCGCCTGGGAGAGCATATGGCTTATATATGGCAAGGACTCAGTCCATTACACTGACTGACTGATGGAATGAGTGAATGAGCACTGCCATGTCATCTCAAAGAGCTCCTTCACACAGTAAGAGAAGAACTTTAAATGACTTGATGGCCCAAGTCTGGCCAAATATGACAACTCAGGCTTCCTTGAGATGATTTTGGGGTCCTATTCCTGATGCTGTAGTTTGTAGATGATAGTACATAAGAATCCATATATCTGAGCAGGCTTGCTTCAGGACATTGATGACAAAACGCAGCATGGTATTGGAGAGAGACCAATGCTGCTTCTATTAGCTCAGAACCCACCACCAGCCACCACTGTGATAATTCAAAAAATAGTAACGGTGAGAGGATCAGGAGACAGTGTCCTGAGCACGAACTCTGGAGCCCAGAGAAGGAGTACTTTAAGGACATAGAAATGAAGTTTATTTAAATAGTCTTTGGGGCAATAGTCATTAGTCAGAAAGACTAGAACAATAGAACTTCTCAGGATGCTCCAAAAAACTCATTGGTGACTTAAAGATGCAACTGGAAAAACGTTCCCAGATCTAGTTGATGGGCCATGGAGTTTCAGTCACTGTGATTTGAATCTTAATGGTAAAGCAATACATATGAAAGGACAGGGCATAGAAAAATGCAAATGACCAATAAGTATTTGAATAGATCCTCAATTTCACTAAACAAAGAAATACAAATTAAAGTAAGACAATTTTTCTCCAACTAGATTGGCCAAATTTATTAAGATTAACACCATCTTATAGAGAAAGGGATAGTCACATATATGATTCAATAATCTCATCAAGGAATTTTACCTATTGGAACCTAAGTTAAGTGCACAAAGGCATTCATTATAGCACTGCTTATCACAGCAAAAATTAGACAGCATTAATGTCAAATCAGTAGAATAGCAGGGAAATAAATTGTAAGATAAATTACAATGAAACATAATCAACAATTAAATTCAGTAACTATACACTGATTTGGAAGGATGGAGATTCATGAGATGGCAAAGAGAAATATGAAACCTGCAGGACAAATTTTATGGTATGATTCATTAAAAAAAACACAAGCAGAAACAGAAGTTACCCTGCAACAGTTTTACTAATGCTGGCAGAAGACATGAAACTCTGATTCGGAGTCAAAGGACAGTTTACTAGTCACAGTGAAGACATAGCCAGAACATCAGTATTTTCCCAAGTTCTCCTAGCCATAGTTACTAGAAGTCAGTGAGAATTGAGCCACATGATACAGGCATGTACACTGGGTGATGCAGGAGAGGAGCGTCGAGCTCAGGAAACCTAAATCTTTTATACTGGGAAGTAAGCCTACCTGATCTTATCTTTATTCCAGAACCAACCCACTGCCATCCAGTCACTTCTGACTGAGAGGGACCTTATAGGACAGAGCAGAACTGCCCCATCAGGTTTCCAAGGCTGCAAATCTTTATGGAAGCAGACTGCTGTATTTTTCTCCTCAGGAGCCTCTAGTGGGTTCAAACCACTGAATTTCTAGTTCACAACCAAGCACTTTAACCACTGCAACACCAGAGGTCCATCTATTTTATCATTATCTTCATTATACTGCACAGTTAAAAAAAATTAAAAACCATGACGTTTGCTCTCAAGGTATCACTGTATCATTCAGTGCTATTCACTATGCAGACGTTCTTGGAAAGATTTTCGTGAACAAAGACAAACAGTGCCTCTACTCACAAGATGTGCAGTAACAGCAGAAACCCAAGGAGAGTCACCTCCCAACATTCCACTGTCGTTTGCATTTTGTGTAAACAAAAAAATACGTACTTATCAGTTAAAACAACTTTTTTATAGCCTAGACTTACAATAGTTAAAATATCGACCCCAATGTATTGTGCCACTCTGCTAATCTTGATTTGCAAGGGCAATAGTGCTTCTGCTTTTCTAAAGTTCTCTAGCAAAACAAATGGTGCCCATATTACAGCATCTCCCACGGTCTCTAAGGCATATTTGTGCTTTGTGTGTCTGTGTTTGTGTGTGTGTGTGCATGTGTGCATGCGTGCAAAAACAAGACCAGTCCTATTGGGTCCAAGAAACCCCTGTTCTCTATTATCAGGTTTGTATCTGCAACCACTAGGCTGATTTAGACCTTCAACTTTCTTTCCAGGCATCAGAGTAGTCTACTTCTGAAAAAATTGGCCAATGAATATCTTGTGAATAGCAGCAGAACATTGTCTGGCATAGTGCCAGAAGGTGAACCCCTTGGTGGGAAGGCATTCAAAAGGAAATGGAGGAAGAGCTGCCTCTTCAAAGCAGAAGCCACCTTAATGATGTAGATGAAGTCAAGCTTACAAGACCTACCTTTGCCATTGTGCCATGATTCAAAATGAGAGGAAACAGCTGCAAACATCCATTAATAATCAGAATTTGGAATGTATAAAGCATGAATCTAGGAAGATTGGGAGTTATCAAAAATGAAATAAACAGCTTAAGAACAGTATTTTAGGCATTAGTGATCTGAAATGGATTGATAGTACCAGCCATTTTAAATTAGGCAATTATGTGGTCTATTATTCTGCAAATGACAGCCTGAAAAGGAATGACATAGTAGTCATCATCAAAAACAACATTTAAACATCTATCTCGTAGTAAACTCTGTCAATTATAGGATATACACATAAGGAAGACCAGTTAATATGAACTGTTGTTCAAATTTATACAGCAACCAAAAGGCCAAAGATGAAGTAATTGAAGATTCTTACCAACTTCTGCAGTATGAAACTGATCAAAATAAAGAGTAACTTGTATGCAAAAAGCTGGAAACAAAGAAGTATTGGTAGTTGAAAAACTGACCTTTGTGAGAAAAATGCCACCAGAGATGGCAATGAAGAGTTTTGCAAAACCTACAACTTCTTCACTGCAAATAGCTTTTTTTCAACAATATAAATAGTGACTCCATACACATGAACCTCACTGGATGGCAAACATTGGAATCAGATCAACTACATATGTGGAAAGAGATGATAGAAAAG
Organism: Heterohyrax brucei; assembly: GCA_028571685.1. NCBI lineage: Eukaryota > Metazoa > Chordata > Mammalia > Hyracoidea > Procaviidae > Heterohyrax > Heterohyrax brucei. Next base: position 81,451,647 of record CM053147.1, read on the forward strand.
CTAAATATGATCAGTCAGAACAAGGCCAGGGGCCTGCTATGGAAGAAACCATCAATTGCTCACACACTAGCTCAAACTGAATTAAAGAAAATTAGAGCAAGTCCAAGAGAGCCAAAATGCTATCTCGGGTATATTCCACTGGAATTTAGAGGTCTTTTCAAGAATAGGTTGATGCACTGAGCACTAATCACCATGGACTAGAAAAGTTGTGCAACGACACGATATGTGAAGAAAACAAAATATCATTAAGAACATAGGAGGGAAAGACAAGACCAAAGGGAATGTCAGAAAAAACTCTGAAACTTGCTCTTGAAGGTCAAATAGCTAAAGCAAAAGGAGGAAATGATGAAGCAAAAGAAATGAAAAGAAGATTTTAAAGGGCAGTTCTAGAAGACTAAGTAAAACATAAGGAAATGTGCAAAGACCTGGAGTTAAAAGCCAAAAGGGAAGAACATGCTTGGCAATTTTCAAGCTGAAAGAATTGCAGAAAAAAATCAAGCCCTCAGTTGCAATATTGAAAAATTCTACAAAGAAAATATTGAATGACACAGGAAGCATCAAAAAGAGATGAAAGTAATACACAGAGTCATTGTAACTAAAAGAATTTGTCACTTATGATACTAAAGGAAGAAGTTGAAGTTGCACTGAAAGCATTGGTGAAAAACAGGCTGCGGGAACTGACAGGGTATCAGTTGAAATGTCTCAGCAAGTGGACGCAGCACTGAAGATGCTCACTTGTCTGTATCAAGAAATTGGGAAGATAGTTTCCTGGCCAGTCAACTGGGAGACATTCATATTTGTGCCCATTCCAAAGAAAGATGATCCAACAGAATGTGGAAATTATTGAACAATATTATCAGTGTCACATACAAGTAAAATTTTACTGAAGATCGTTCAAAAGCAGTTGCAGCAGTACATAGACTGGGAACCATCAAAAATTTAAGGTGGGTTCAGAAGAGGGCCTAGAATGACAAATATCATTACTGATGTCAGATGAGTCTTGGCTGTATATTACTGACTACGCAAGGGCATTTGTGTGTTTACTTGTGTATTATTGATTATACAAAGGCATTTGACTGCGTAGATCAACACGAATTATGAATAATATTGTGAAGAATGGGAATTCCAGAACACTTTTTTTGTGCTCATGAGGAAATTGTTTACCAATCAAGAGGCAGTCATTTGAACAGAACAAGTGATTACTGATTTGTTTAAAGTCAGGAACAGTGTGTGTCAGGGATGTATCCATTCCCTGTACACATTCAACCTTCATACTGAGTAAGTAATCCAAAAACTTCAACTGTGTGAACAACATGGAATCAGGATTTCAGGAAGACTCATTAAATGCCCACAATACATACATGATGTAACCTTGCTTACAGAGATAAAAGACTACAGCCTGTAGTATGGAGTACACCTCAACATAAAGAAAACAAAAATCCTCACAAGTGGACCACATAAACAACATCATGATATACGCAGAATACGATGATGTTGTGAAACATTTAATTTTATTTGGATCCACAATCAATGTCCATGGAAGCAATACTCAAGAAACCAAATGATGCATTGCATTGGGCCAATAAGCTACAAAAGACCTCTTTCAGGTATTCAGAAGCACAGACATCACTTTGAGGACTAAGGTGCACCTGACCAAAACCATAGTATTTTTAATTGGCTCATATGCATGCAAAAGATGGACAATGAATAAGGAAAACTGAAGAAGAACTGATGCATTTGAATTACGATTTTGGCAAAGATTACTGAATATACTAAGGACTGCCAGAGGAAAAAACAAACCTTTCTTGGAAGAAGTACAACCAGAATCCTTCTTAGAAGCAAGGATGCTGAGACTTCATCTCACAGGCTCTGGACATGCTTTCAGGAAGGACTGGTCGCTATAGAAGGACATCGTGCTTGGTAAAACAAAGAGTTACAGAAAAAGAGAAAGACCTTCAATGAGATGGATTGATGCAGAGGCTGCAACAGTGGGCTTAAGCTCACAGAAGTTGTAATGATAGTGCAGGGCCAGGCAGTGTTTTGTTCTGTTACATAGCATCACTATGAGTTGGAACAAACCGGATGGCAGCTAAGAACAACAACATCATAGCCTGGAAAATTTCACTGCAACGATTTTCCCTTTCAAAAATAATCTTTAACTCTGTGACCAATATATACCAAGAGTCTTGGAAAGCATAACTTAATAATTCCAGAGCCAAGTTCTTAATAATAGACAGTTTTTAAATTGAACTTGCAATTTCATTGAGGCCTAGAAACATTAAATAATTTGAAGGTGGTCAATAACTAGTTAATATCAAAGCAGAGACTAAACTTCGCATGCCCTGACTTGGAGCACAAGGCATTTTCTTCTTATCCAAACCCACATACATGGTATGATAGAGCTTTCAAACTGGGGTATGTATAGCCCTGCAGGCAATGGCAGTTTGCCAGGGAGCTAAAGCCACAGAATAAACACAGGGTGTCTTGCTTCAATGTAAATATTACTCAAAGATACGATGGGAGTGAGGGGTCCTCTTTATTTTTATATCTTTACAAGATTGATTATAGAGGAGAATGAACTTATTACATGAATTGTTTAAATTTCAAACTGGATTCCTCAGGCTATGATAGCAACTTACAAAGGTAGATGATCTTGCTGTTCATTCTTCTAGGGGTATTTCTGTAGTAAAAATGTTAAACAACCAGTGGGAGGATGCCTGGGAAGGACATCTTATCCAAAAAAATGCTTTCACAAGCTTGATCTAATTAGAATTGTATTAGCTTAGCCTTTATTGCTGTTGTTAGCTGCTGTCTAGCCAAAACCAACTCGTGGTGACTTTATGTACAAAAGAACAAAGCATTGCCTGGCTCACAACTGCAACATGTTTGAGTCTATCATTGCAGCTATTATGCTATTCTATCTCATCAAGTGTCTGCCACGCCCTTGTTGGCCCTTTAGATGTCACCAAACATGATGTCCTCCTCTACGAAGTGATCCTGTCTGATGGCATGCCCAAAGCAAACATGGCAGACAATGTTCTGCTGTGATACATAAGGTTTTTATTGGCTGATTTTTGGAAATTGAACTCCAGGCCTTTCTTCCTTCCCATAAAACTCCACTGAAAGCTGTCCACCCTGAGTAACCCTGCTGGCATTTGAAAGAACAGTGGCACAGCTGCCAGCATCACAGCAGTATGCAAGCCACAACAAACCGACCAAAGGGTGGTGGATTTTAACCTTAGTGATCAGTGATACGGTAAATTTTTCTTGAAGAGGAAACATATCAAGATTTTATAATGGATGAGACTCTCCCTTCCATTCTTAAGATGAGAACTGTTTTTTCTTGATCAGTGCAAGGTAAAAAAGGATATAAACACAAAATGCAAAAACATAAAAGATAAAATGTGAGTTTAGTTGACATTAACTGGTTAGTACCTTACGTCTGTAAGATGTTCTCTAAAAACTGTGTGATTCTAAATATATTCGTGTAATGTACAAAACTGAACTAGTGTATATTTTCTTTTTCCCATGTTAGATAGTTGTGAATAATAAGAAATGCTATTACACATTTTAAGAGCAAAGTGAGAAACAAGAGATGAGTAAATTATTTTATACTCTTTCTCAGTGGATATTCCTCTCATCTGATTTTTTTAGGATAAAAACATTTAAATAAACAATAGTTCTCAGTTGATTACTGTCTCTGTGATAACTTGAGGAGCTTGAACCTCCCCATCTCAGTAGTTTCTAAGATGCAGAAATCATGTGTACTTGATTTCTCCACTGAGTCATTTAATACTCTATTTCAACACCAAAAAAAAAAAAAAAAAACACTGCCATCGAGTTGGATCTGACTCATAGTGACCCTAGAGATCACAGTAGAACTGACCCATAGAGTTTCCAAGGAGCACCTGGTGAATTTGGACTGCCGACCTTTAGGTTAGCAGACGTAGCACTGAACCCACTAAGCCATCAGGGTTTCCTGATTTCAACATACTCCGTTTAATTCCTAGACTTCAAGCTGAAATTTGGGGCCCAGAAACCAACTCATTCAAGTCACTGGATATTTTCTGAGTGCAGAGAATTAGGTCCTGGCAGAAGTTAGAGGTGACCAACACAGAATCCTGTCTCTGAAGTTTCCCAAGCTAGCAAGGGGCCGTATTTAAATAATCATGAGCTATAGTCTTTGCCGGAGATTCAAACAGAGCTGGTGTCAGCAATTCAAAATAAAAGAGAGAGAGAGAGAGAGAGAAAGAATCTTCAGTGTTGAAAGAGAATGGCCAAATGGTGGCTCAGTTTAGCTATCATATACCTGAGAAATAATTTCTAGGTATCCAGTTCAGCAGCTGAGCCAATACTGCCCTTGCTCTTGGCCAGTAAAGTCAGTAAAGAGTTCTATTTTTCTATACCTGGAGTCTTGGAGTGCCTTAGTACCAGTACCTCCACCTCCACCACAGGCAAGGTACAGGATAAGGAAAATGAGGCACTTGCTCCGTGCAAAATGTACAATCCAGCCGAGTGCCGTCGAATCGGATCCGACTCATGGCGACCCTGGGGGCCAGGGTAGAACTGATGAAGATAAATGTCTTCACGAAATAAAAAAAAAAAAATAGTAACACCAAATCCATGACAAAGAGTCAAAGTTTAAATTACGATAGGATCGATCGTGCTGTTTTTTTTTTATTTTTTGTTCTGTACTCCAACCTAGGTCTGCATTGCGCTGCTCCACCCCCATTCTCTACATGTGGCTTGTGTTTACCAAGGATAGATCTAATTTCAGATCGGAAATTCTGAATTTCAGATCAAAGTTATACTCAGAGCTGAAATCCATAAAATAACCGTTACCAGCTGGCTGCAGTTTGGGCCCTCTGACCCACTGTGGGTCGCTGGCGTAGCCGACCTCTGTCTGTCTGTCTGTCTCTGTCTCTCTGCCTCTCTCTCTGTTTCAGTGTTTCTTTGGCACCCACACCACAGCGACACATCATACCGTTCAGGAAAAAGACGAATGTGTCGCAAGTATGGCTATGGGTGTTGCCGGAGCACTCGCGCATACGTCACAGAAGTCAGAGTTTGGCTTCAAATCCTCTCTAATTTGGATTGACTTTTAGTCAAGGGAGAAGCTACAGCTGTTAGTCACGGTGACAAGGATGAACTCTTGGCCGGGCCTTGAGCATCGTTCCTTACCTGCAGCCCCTCGAAGAACAGCAGTGACGTGTGACTCCAACGCGCAGACTCGAGTTTCTCAGCAGCAGAAGGCGCCTTTGTCGGCCTCGGAGAGGAGCCTGCGGGTAAGCGAGGCCCGCTCTCTCCAGGCTGCTAGCCCGTCCTTCTTCCTGTCCTAACTCCAGGCCAGCGACTGCCTCCGTAATGCCCAGGAAGAGGGAACGGGCAACGGCAGACCGCAGCCGAACACTCCACCTGGGCCAGAGAGGTCACCACGTCGGGAATCACCTGGGTAATATTTGGGGTTGCCACTGCGGCTCAGCAGTTAAGTGTTTAGCTGCAACCAAAAAGTCAGCAGTTTGAATCCATCAACTCCTTGCAAACCACCTGCAGCAGTTCCGCTCTGTCCTACAAGGTCTCTAGGAGGCGGGATGGACTTGAAGGGTATATTTTTTTTAGTTTTGTTTTTGTCTGTTCCACGCTAATAGACGTCTATCGACTGTTGCCAACTTAACATCTTCTGAGAACACAATTGTGGTGGTTTAGAGATCACATTACATTACCTACTGCTGTCGATTTGATGTCAGCTCGCAGCGACCAGATAAGACAGACTAGAACTGCCCCGTAGAGTTTCCAAGGATTGGAAATTCCGGTCTTTTGGTTAGCAGCTGTAGCACTTAACCACTACACCACCAGAGTTTCCATTTAGAGATTAAAACCGGAAACCAAGTTCACAGCCATCGAGTTGATTCCCGCTCATGGAGACCCTACAGGTCTGCCCCACAGAGTTTCCAAGGAGAGTCTGTCAAATTCAAACAGCGACCTCCCGGTTAGCAAATGTAGCTCTTAACCACTACGCCACCAGAGTTCAGAGTTTAGGTACCCCAAAACCCACTGCTGTGCAACTGACTCCGATTCACAGTGACCCTGTAGACAGGGTAGAATTGCCCTATTGCGTTTCCAAAGAGTGCCTGGCGGATTTGAACTGCTGACATTCTGATTAAGAGCCATAGCACTTAACCACTGTGCTACCGGAGATTAGGCCATAAATTTGGAGTTCTAAATTAGGAATTTCCAAAGGGTTTAACAGCTTCTCCAGCAGACACAGCTAACGCTGAAAGCTGCTCCCCTAATGTGGAAATTGACACCTTGAAAAGCAACTGTTCTTTGATGAAGAATACCAACAATGAGTTAAAGGCAGTTAAGAGAAAGGCTAAGGAATGACTGGGAGGGGGAAAAAAGTCTCACAGGAGCTAGCAAAGTGTTCTAGAGGTCTTAGAATTTGTCTAGAACGATTTGGATGATTATGATTAAACAAGGCAGAGAGTTCTATGGAGTTAAAGCTGTACACATTATGTGCTAACGTGTGACAGGAAGTACAGGAATTTATTTCTCATTACCGTATCTAAATCATTAGAAAAGATATCTTTGTCTACAGGTTTTTTATACAGATTTTATTTTTCTAGAATTTAGTGATCCCACTATTTTCAAATGTCTGTTTTGTCTAGAGCCTAAAACACTGGGAATGGGAATGGGAAGTGGGGGGGTTATTTCTACCCTTCTCTGTATACCAACTGTCCACACTGAATTCTGCAGTGTATTGTTTCTTATTTCCATGTTAAGGTAACCAATTAACTTACATCATAATATAATGATTTGAAAGCTGATTTTCTTCATCATCAGGCTACTGAGATTGCACTCAAAATTTAATACCTTTTCTGAATAACACTCTTTCCTACCCTATGCAATGCTTTACTCAGTGGACTCACATTCTACCTTCTTGAAATTCCTGCCCTTGGTTCTTCCAGCCCTACTTTTTTTCTCTCCTGATTTTATAACCATCCCTCCTCTGTATTCTTATCCAACTTGTATCCCTTTTCCTCTCTCTCAATGTAGACACGTCGTAACGCCCTCACCTTGGTCCACTTTCTCTTCTGTGCTGAGGTGACTCACCAGGTCTCCATGTCCGCCCACACGTCTCTGGTGAGCTTTGCTTTCACACTTAGTGCTTTCCGGTGGGCCTTTTGGCCTGTGAACTCCATCAGAGACTCCAGTTCAGCATTTCTCACCTGAATTCTCCTTCCTTCCCAGTCACCCTTCCTGTCGACACATCATCACATCATCACCACTTCTGACTTCCTTTGCCTTTGCAGCTGTGCCTTCAGTTATTTGCCAGTTTCCATCAGTTCTTTCTGCACACCCTGTCATATCTGTTCACTGCATGTTCCCACTTGCCATTGTCCTGGGCCAGGCTCGTTAGCTCTTGCCTTGATATTCTAGAGATGGTCCTACTCTACAGTTTCTCTCTGCGTGCAAAACCTGGAGCCATTGAGTCAATTCCAGCTCATAGTGATCCTGTAGGGTAGAGTGAAAACCCATGGGGTTTCCAAGACTGCAACCCTTTTAGAAAACTAACTGCCACATCCTTCTCTCCTTCTCTGCATCACAGTTCGTTTAAATTATGTTCTTCAGACCTTGTTTTGTTACCTCTTTTCTCCAATTCAAAACTCTGCAATATCTCCCTATTGTTGCTAGGTGCTGCCGAGTCAGTTCTGATCCCTCACAACCCCATGTGACGCAGTAAAACTGTCCCACAGGGTTTTCCAAGCTGTAATCTTTATGGGAGCAAATTGCCAGAAATTTCTCTAGTGGAGCTGCTAAATGGATTCGAACCTTAAACCTTTCAATTAACAGACTAGTGCTGGACTATTGCTCCACCAGAGTTCCTTATTGCTCAGGAGTTCAGTCCAATAGTTAATTAAACCCATACTTTTAGGATACCTACAAAGCAGAGGCACGACCCCCCTCAAAATAAAAAGTAGGAAAACTACTTTTCAAATAACCTGATATTATATATACATTAAAAAGCATTGATGTGGTTGCCCTTGGAAAAATTAGAACTTTTTCACAGTAAGTTTAGTGTGTACTTAGTACATATATTCCATACATATGTTTCTATATATTACCCAGTGCCATCAAGTCAGATCTGACATGGTGACCCTAGAGGCCAGAGTTCTGTGTATTACGTATAAGATTAAATAAATTTTTTAAAAAACAATATATAAACTACGTAATTTTAAACTATAGTTCTCAGGGAACTAATTAAATGTATACCTCTGAACTTAGATTTCACAGCTAAATAATATGCTCATAATCCACCTTTCCTAGTTCATTTCTCACTGTGCCTTTCACTGCAGTCAAAAGCGGTAAAGCCCTGCATGCCTCACACTTCCTTCCCCCTCTTCTCTTTTAGATACTTGCTTCTCTGTACCTCTAATATCCTTCCTCCAACAAACATGCTGTTTCTATTTCTCCTTACCCTTCAGCTGCCAGTCTTGCCCTGAAATCTCCTCCGATTGCGCAGATTGATGGCAACTGAATTCAGCAGAGAAGGTTTTTCCTTTGCTGGTAGCCCTTAACACTTGAACTTCCTTACAGCATTATATGGCCCCACTTTCCTCTAACCAAAAGGTCAGCATTTGAAATCCACCAAGCATTCCTTGGAAACTCTGTAGGGCATTTCCACTCTGTCCTATAGGAGGGCTGTGAGTTGGAATCGACTCAGAGACACTGTGTTTGGTTTGGTTTGGGTCTGCTATTGAAAGGTTTGCTGACAGAGCGCAATCCTTACCTAATTCATTCCTGCGTTGACCAAAATATATCAGACCCTTGTCTGGACCTGGCATAATGTAGTTTGTGATCCAACAAATGACTGAATGAATCTGCTTGGACCTACTGTCTGAAAAGTGTTCATCTTAAAGAATGCTTGTTGTGCTTCTTTATATGAAAGGGGTATGCTGTTGGTGCAGCCGTATATTGATGGGGAAGTAGAATGGCGCCCCAACGGATCCACTGAAACTTGAAACTTCTGTGGCCCTTATCATGTTTCTTGGCACTTTGACATCATTACTTGTTACTGGATTCATATGATATTTGGGATAGAAAATAAACATACCATGGAGAAAAAGCTGTGCAAATAAATAAAATAATTAAGGAGACCAGTAATTTGCATAGCATGCTGGTACTCCCCCTTCCTCTTTTATCTCTTAGTTTTCAAAATATGATTTAAGTCCTTAAATATTTATTCCATGGCTACAAATTTTCAGACATGTCTTGATTTCTGAGTACCAATTTAATATATGCTTATGAAATATTCAAACACTATAAAAATCAAATTGCTTAAAAGTGAACATCTGCTATCTCAGGTGATGACTGTTGTTAACAGGAGCATATGCATTTTGTATGTGTGCATCAATAATGAATGTTATTTTAGCAAAAAAATTAACAAGATAAAATATTTGTAAGTATGTTAGCAAAAATATTTTTGCCGTTCCGTGCATTAGACTGCCAAATGCTTTTTTATTTAAAAATATTTCCCTATTTTGTATGTCTAGATATCTACCTCTCTATACATTTTAAGTACCAAGAAGTACTCCATTGTGAGCTTATACCTTATTTTAACTATAATTGATGGGGGGATATTTTACAAAAATGGGAAATAGTTCACAACTATAGACAAGATGTAATTAGATTAGCAATGGTACTCAGTTTCTGTGTGTGGTTTTAGTTACGTACTTCTGCCATAACAACTCTACCACAAAGTAGGTGGCTTTAAAGAACAAATTTATTTTCTCACAGTTCTGAAGGCTAACATTTAGAATTCAGGGCATTGATGCCCTATTTCCCCCCCAAAAATGTTGCATTCACAGGTACAATGCTTTAGGACTTCAGTGCGTGTTTTGGGAGGACAGAACTCAGTCCATAACCTGTGTATTTCTGAGTCCTCTAGTGCAGTGGCTTGATCATATTAAAAGTATATTTGAAATTTTAATTGATGGTTGCAAAAGCTGAATTCTGTTTCTGCTGACCTTAGTATCTGGAACAGTTTGCAGTTTTGATTTTCTGTGGAAAGTAGGTGCTGTCATTTAGATAATTTTTTTTTTACTCTTAGCAAACCTTTATTATTTTATTTGTATCATTGAGAATATCCACAGCAGAATGTACACAGATTCAGCAGTTTCTACTTGTACAATTCAGTGATGTTAATTATGTCCTTCAAGATGTGCAACAATTCTTACCCTTTTTCTAAATTGTTCCTCTTCTATTAACAAAAACTTGTTGTCACCTAAGGTTCCTATCAGTTTGATTCCATATAGATGGATCTTCAAAGAGCACAATTTTCAAGGTGGACATTCTTCACTAGTTGGTTTTAAGAAGATCTCAAGGGATGTTTTTAGTTTAAAGTTTAAAGATTATCTCAGAACAGTAGTTTCAGAGGTTGATTCCATCTCCATGGCTTCAAAAATTCCACATTCTGTGAGAATCTGAAATTCTATTCTCTATTACCCTCTTCTGATCAGAATTCTTCTATAGTGTCTTTGATGAAAATGTCCAGTAGTTGTAGCCTGGCACCATCCAGTTCTTCTTGTGTCGTGAAAACGGAGGCTAGTTTTCATGGAAACAATTAGCCAGACATTCTGTTTCCTCCTCTTATTACTGATTAGTCTTTTTCTCCTGTTGCTGCAGACTAATAGAGACCAATTGTAGTGCCTGCGATGGCTGCTTGTAAGCTTTTAAGATCCCAGGAACTACATAACAAACTAGGAGACAGAACAGAAACACTAAAAAAGGTATTAGGCATATTAACCGGGATAGTCCATGAAGCCATGACCCTAAAACCTCAAATCAAGAACCAAATCCCATGAAATATTTGGTTGTATATATGCAACAATACCCTTAATTTGAATTTGTCCATCATGATAAATAAAAATCCAGTGTTCCATAAGCCATAATCACCTCTTCCTCCTTCTCTCTTGCCCTTGGTGCCACTAATAAACTTTGATCTCTATGCATTTTCCTCTTATTTTTTTTTTTACATAACTGAGGTCATATAACATTTGTCTTTTTGTGGTTGACTTATTTCACTCAGTATGTCTTTAAGCTCCATCTACACTGTAGCATATATCAAGAAGTCATTTCTCACTATGGTTTAGATGTTTAAGTTGAAACACTCAAACACAAATGCCCAAGTTTGATGCAACAGTTTTGCTGAGCCCCAGACTTAGTGTCCTTCTCAAGGTAACAAAATACCCTAGTGGGAATACTTAAGCCTGGTTCTATGAGATCCCCAAGTCTTGGGATTCTGTTTGCTTAACAGGGTAACAGAGGAAGTTTGGGATTGTGAGTTAGCTGCAGCTGCTCTCCAGCCTTGGGATAGCTATCATCCTTACTTCTTTAGACATTTGTTTATCTCTCTAAACTTCATCTCCTCTTAAAGTCCCCTTTGCTGCACTTGAACATGCTGGCAATTGTGCTGATGATGCAGGACCAGACAAGATATTGTTCTATTGTACGTAAGGTTGCCATGAGTCAGAATCAACTCACTGGCAGCTGGCAGCAACAAAGCCCTCTTCTAAATAACAAACACATCATTGAAATTTCACAAATTACTTACATTACAACTTCACCACCCACGATATCCTTTCTGAAATCTGATGATTGTTTTGACTCTGATCATTATAATGTTCATCAAATCCAAAGTGTAACAGTTACACTTTTCACTATTGTTGTGTTTCATTAAGTCTAATCTTCATGGCAATTTATAGATGGATTTTAATTTTTCCATATCATCTTAGGCTATGTGACGTGTAAATGTTATTTTGTAATTTAGCAAAGGATCTGAAGAAAAAGCAGAGCACTGAAAAAGCTATTAGTGAATCTTTATTTTCAAAACAAAACCTATAGGAATAAATATTGCCTCTTTTTCACCAAAACTTTTCACTATGCAAGCGTGCTAATAACTCATGAATAATGAAAATGTTGTTCCTTGTCAAGCTGGGGGAAAACACATATATTCATTTATTTGGAGAAAAAATGGCATTTATTCACTGATTCATTGATTTGTCTGATAGTCACTGAGAACTTACTGGACACCAGACACACTGTGCCAGGCACATAAAATAATCTTCTGTGATAGCATTCATTGTATTCTGCCGCCCCTGATACCCGCTGTCTTCTGTAAATGTAGGAAACCTACCAAATACTGATTCTTTGTGTTTGAATTAACGTTTAAGAATAATTATGTAAGCCAAGCCAAGTACCGTCGAATAATTATGTAAAGGTGAGATTATCTTGCCTCACAGAGAATCAAAAGCTCATTTTTGTCACAGACACAAGCACATCTTTTTTTCTCTCTAATTAAAAATTATTTACACATCTATGTCCAGGATTAAAGATAATGAAATTCAACCACAAAAATGAGTAAATAATATATAATTGCAGGGTTAGAATTTATCAGTTTAGAGTGGTTGTCTTCATAGTCACCTGTCTTTTGATCTTCTTATAGACATTATTGTTATCGACTGCAAATGCCTCAGTATTTTTGCTCACTGGAATGTCATTTGACAGATTAATTATATGTTATCAGGCAATTGAAGACCAGCTCAAGATACGTGGACACAAGAGGGATGCTGATGTCTTGGAGCTGTTCCTTTGTCAAATGTAAGTTTACCTGATCAATGAAGCATTTTATGTTTCACAGATCCAAGTATTCTTTTCCATGTTTTTCCCCTGAAGAACAGGCTAGGCAAACGTCACATTCTAACTCCTTACACTCCACTGGGGTCAACAATCTCTCTTGGAGAAGCAAAATATTGAAGTGGATAAATATAAAGATAAAGAGCTAGGCTGAGTTTGAATCCCGATTCTATCTCTTCTAACTCAGTGGCAGCGGATATGTCATGTAACCTGTTAAGAGTTGCCAGATTTAGCAAATTAAAATATATCACTCAAGTTATATTTGGATTTTAGAGAGACAAGGAAATATTTTTTAACTGAAATATATCTCGCTAAATATTTGAGGCGTTGGTTGTTTCTCTGAAATTCAGATATAATTGGGTGACCAATATTTTATCCTGCCACCAAGCTCTCTGTGTATAACAACACTACCTACTTCACAGGATTGTTGTGAAGATTAGGTGACTTACCAAATATTAGGGGAGGATCTGATACACAATAAGAACATAACAAAAGTTACTATGGTTATTTTTACTAATATTATTAGAGAATAATGACTCATTAAGCCCTGTACTAGCTTTATTGGTAAATAAGAAAAGTTCTTCCTTACATTAATAACTCCCTCTGGTATTGTTCTAACATTCCAAAGTGGCAGGTGGAAGAGTTCTCTTCTGCAGAGCTGTGGCTTTTTCCCTACATTCTAGAATGTAAACCAGATGCAAGAGGAATAGGTAGCATTATGAGTAGGTTTGGACTCTAACTTCACAGTTGTCACTGACCAACAAATGACACTATCAGGAGCCACAGTTTGCATTTTAATAATAATTACCTTATTCCAGGGTTTTAATGAGTTTTGAACCAGTTCATTTATGGCTTGATAAAGAGAAATGTTTGCAAACCCACATTTTTAAAATCTGAGTGATCCAGAAACATAGCCAGAATATGAAAAATTATGGATGGGAGCCTTGGAATGGGATACTTGTAAGTGACACAGTGAGTCCTTTCAGCAGCCTGATACGAGATTGTGTTATTGACAGGATTGAGGAAAGCAACACACATTCAAAGCAGTGTCATGTGTCACCACATTTGAGTGGGTCATCCCTGTTTCCAACTCTGTGCAAAATCAGATTAGCAAGAGATTTGGCTGCTATGCAAGGTGTAGGAATTTTTTAAGAAGGAGGTTAAATTTTTAGCAGAGTTTGAATCTGTAATTTTCCCATTCACTCAAATCTTAAAAACTTGGATGGATCTGTTCTGATATTATTTCTTCTGCCATGACTGAGAAGAACCAGTTAGAAGCTCTACCTTATTCCTATTCTCCCCTCTCCTCAAGTTTTTTGATCCCTATGAATTGTCTCAATTCTTTTAAAATAGGTTTGACATAATTTTTAATTGTATGCAATCTTAGGGCAATAGCTACTTTCTAAAAAATGCTGTTTTATTAATTAAACTACTTTATCAATTAAATGCATCATTTGTATCTCCAGTTCTTTTGGAGGCCTCAGCTGGACGTAATTCCTGGGCTGCGAGGCAATGCCTGCCAGGAAGAAAGTGCTTTTCCAGCAGAAAAGCAGTATTCTACACATGTCGCCTACAGCCAGGGCCCAACAGCAGAGGCCAGCAGGGCAGTAGCCTTTCTGTATTTTGAGCTAGTTTATAACATCTGGGGTTGGATATAAAAGTGCTTACTTTGCCAGCTTGGAAGAGGGACCTGCAAACCTGAAAACCAGACTGACTTTGGAAATTGTCAGATACCTTTTATCTTTCATGATAAGACAGCCTAGAGAAACAACTGAGATCCATCCTCACAGCATCTCTCCCAGCCTCTATTGACTCACATGATGCCAAAAAAGCAATAAATTCTGGATAAAACTATAACCAAGAAGTCACCCACTGCTTTAGAAGACCCCCAAGAGAAAGCACTACAGAACTTCCCACACGAAGAAAACTTTCTGAAACCATCAGAAGGTGAATACATATATAGAGCCCTCCTAGACGTTATACAAAATGCAGCAGAACAAAAGGAAAAATTAAGCAAGCTGTTCAATCTGATGGAACATCAGTACTCTGAAATCCAACAGATAAAGAACAAAGTCAAAGACATAGAAACTTCAATTCAGAGCCAAGAAAACAGAATGGAACAAATGGAAAAGAAACTCTCTGACTTGGAAGACAGAGCTGGTGACTCCAGCATCTATGAGCAAAAATCAGAAAAAAGAAACAGAAAAAAATGAAGAAACATTAAGATATATGTGGGACTCTATTAAGAGGAACAATCTAAGATGAATTGGATTTCGTGAACAGAGTGAGACATTTGAGAACACAGAGAGTATTGTTGCTGAGCTGCTGACAGAAAACTTCCCAGAAATTATGAAAGAGGATATAGATACAAAAGATGCGTATTGAATGCCACACAATACAGATCTCAAAAGAAAGACTCTAAGACATATTATAATCAAGCTTAACAAAATGAAACACAAGCAGAAACTCTTAAAGGCAGCAAGACTCAAAGCAAAGCTAACTTTCAGAGGGAAACCCTGTAGGCTTTTGTCAGATTTCTCAGCAGAAACAATACTGGCACAGAGACAGTGGCATGTCACATTCAAAGCCTTGAAGGAGAAGAACTTTCAACCAAGAATTATATATCCTACCAAACTATCTTTCAAATACAAAAATGAAATTAAGACATTCGCAGATCAGCAGAAACTCAGAGGCTTTGTCAAAACCAAACCAAAGCTGCAAGAAATACTGAAAGAATCTCTTAGGTTAGAAGAACAAAATCACTAACTTTTAGAAGCAAATACAGGACACATCACTCAGAATCCTACTCAGTAAGGGAAGGCTCCAAACTCAATCAAAGCTATAATAGTGAAAGAAATAATCCAGTGATCATATCATGAAAACTATGAGGTCATCATATTAAAAAGAAGGATGTACTACAGTTGTTATAGTCCTTCCAGATGGAGAGGAAGTTGCTAAGAATGGTAGTAATTAAAATTGGGTTTATATATAGTTTATTAAGGGGGATCATAGAGGCAACCATAAAGCACAATAAAGATGCAACATATCAAATCAAGAAATGTAATACAGGAGTCCCAACAACCACAAAACCAACCCTGAAAAAGGTAAAAATCAACTCACAAAGAAGAAAGTCCCAGAACAGATTAATAAGAACAACAGAGAAAAAATCAACACAAAAGTAAACATATCACAACGGCAGCACTGAACACACACCTATCAATAATTACACTGAATGTGAATGGACTGAATGCTCCAGTAAAGAGACATCGAGTGACATCTTGGATCAAAAGACATGACCCATCCATATGTTGCCTACAAGAAACTCACCTTAGACTTAAAGATAGGAACAAACTGAAAATTAAAGAATGGAAGAATATATATCAAGCTAGGAATACACAAAGAAGAGCAGGTGTGGCAATTCTAATCTCAAATAAAATAGATTTTAATGTAAAAATTTCCTTACCATCATTAATGGGAGAATCATTTTTCATTGTCTTTGATTAACCTCGTCCTAAAATACAACAGCTCATTATTGTTTTGGGGTGAATTTTTATACCAAATGAACCATGTAACTGGAAAGAATTAAATTACTGTTTAACAGTGAATCACTTTATTAATTACCAAATAGCTAAAATTTCAGCATCAATATTACTAACACAAGAAAGTTAATGACAGTGATTTGACATAGTTAATATTTTAAAGTATTAGTGTATTTGTATTCATTTCCTGATGGTCCATAACAAGTTTGGTGGCTTAAAACAACAGAAATATGTTCTCTCAGTCTTCTGCACCCCATATTGGTGAGTGGCATCTGGGGTCTTAAAAGCTAGCAAGCTGTCGTCTCAGGTATGCCAAATGGTCACAACACATCCGAAAAAGACGATCACCACCAACAACAAAGACACGAGGAAATAAACTTGCCCGGGAGACAGAAGGACCCATGTGCGTGGGATATTGTATCAACATGTGACCGTAAGAACCAGATGGTGCCCAGCCACCACCAAAGACAGCCATGATGGGGCACACAATGCTGAGTCAGTGTGGCAACACTAGGAAAAGAGGGGTGCAGCTCATGAACTCTACTAAAAGACCAAAACTGATGGTTCAGCGACCCAGGGGATCGCCTTGGAGCATGGCCACTAGATCCGCTGCTGCCTCTGTCTGGAAAACACTACTGAGGTCAGCTCTTTGGACAAAAATGGACTAAACTCAGGGACACAGTATGACCATATCATGTGTGTAGTTTATGAGTCTATGCATTAATAGGATGCTGTCCTACTGGTCTCTTTCTTGATAGAAGTGAAGAGGGTGGAGAGGAGGGGCAGGAGTTTGTTAACAGAATACAACAAGCATAGAATGAAAAGGAGGAGTGTGCTGTCGTGAGGCAAAGGAAGGAGAAGGAGCTGCAGATAGGCAGGCATGCAAAATTGATGTGGATTGTATACTTCCACTTAATCACAATAAAAGAAAGAAATATGTTCTCTCAGAATTCTGGAGAATTTGAAATTCAGGAGTTTGAAACAAAATTGTTGGCAGTGTTGTTTCGTTTTGGAGGCTCAGAGACAGAATGCATTCCAGGTGTCTTCCCTTGGGGAGGTAGCTCCTGGCAATCCTTGATATTCCTTGGATTACAGGTGTGTCACTCCAATATCTGCCTCAGACATCACATGACCTTCGCTTCTGGGTCTGTGCATCTCAAATCTCCCTCTTCTCTCTCGTAAGGATATCAGTCATTGGGTTTAGGAATTAGCTTAAATCTGGAATAATTTCATCTCAGGATCCTGTGGTACAGCGAATTGCTTTTTATGGTCTTTCTAATCAGTCTTCGAACTCTCCCAGAATGATTGGCTGGGACATGATCTTGTAAGAGATTTGTCAGTTTACTATGCAAATTGAGTGACTTACTGTCCACCAGTGAGATCGGTCAGTCTACTATGCAGATGGAGTGATTTGTTGTCTATTGAGGGAATTGGTCAGTTCAGGGTTCTGCTGACACTACCATGCCTTGAAACAGATAAGGAGAAGGGCCAGTCTCACAGCAGTTCAAAGAGAATTCTCTACTATTAAGAACAGCTTGAAGCAGAGTATGATCCTTAGAGCTCCAGTGAAGCACGCTCTTTGGAAGTGAGAACCTGCCAGAATCAGAAGAGAAATTGTGACACTGAACACAGCTTGAGATGGTGACAGGCAGCAGCAGTGGGCTTGCCGGCCCATGCAGCAGAGTGGGGGCAGTGGGCTTCCTGGCCCATGGAGCAAGAACAGAATGACTTCAGGCAGGGGGCTTGTCAGTGGAGCTAAAAAAACTATAACATTTACCAGTACAGGACGGAGACCTGAGTTTCCCCTGTGCAGGAGTCTTCCTACAGCAGAGTGGGGCTGAATGCCTCATGGCACACTTGATTGTACACGCCAAGAGAAACCCGAGTGTGTCCCATGCAGAGGCTGCACATCCTTCTCCCCGTGTAGCCCATGTGACAAGGCAAGAGAGCCTCACATGCTGAGTAACATAGCAGAAACTAGCAGCAGAGACCTCATGGCAAAGCAGAAGCCTCAAGAGCTGTACAGGCCACCTAAGCACTGTCGCATGAACACAGCATATGACCTAAACCACAGCAAGCCTGCCCAGCGATGTAGAATGAACATGAATAATTTGAGGAAGGGTATTTTCCTTTTGAACCTATTATTATTGTTTATTGTTTGCTTTCTATAAATAGTGATGACTTTTACTTTGCCAACACTGTGAAAGTGTTGCATTTGTCTAGCTCAGTTGCAGACAAATATAGCACCCATAGAATGGCTGATGCCAGTAGGTGTACTTGTTTCATTCCTATCAACCTAATGATTGCCTGGAAGTTTGAGGCACAGCCTGCCTGCATGTACAGTGTAGATAGACAGATGTGTATAAAGTGATCAAAGCTGGAACATGACATTTTGAAAGCAAAAGGGCAATACCCCCTTTAAGAACCATTCTAGGAGTTAATGAGTCATTAGTTGGCCCTAAGAGAGTAGCGGGATCATCTTATCTACAGTAGGGGGAGATTATGTCACCTCCTAGCTTGCAACTAGAGTGGAAGGGGACTGTGCAACCCCTTAGCTTGCAGTTAGAGTGGGGAGCAGGTGGTACAGACTCCCTAGCTTGTGGCCAATACCTGCTGCCCTAGCCCAAGGTGAGACAAAGGGCTGTATGTAGCAGCTAAGACCTGAAAAAGTAGGATCCAATGCAACAATTCCTGGGAAGCATGGGATTTTAGAGGATACAGGGTGAATGGGCAAGGAATTCTTAATGTTTAATAATAACAGCTTTTGCTTTGCCAGCATTATGTAAATGTCTCGTGTGTCCAGCTCAGTCACAAAGGAACGTAGTATTTACGGCATGGTTGATGTCAGTGTGTGTGTTCCCCATTCCTAGCAGTCTTATGTCTGGCTGTAAGTTTGAGCCAATGCAGATAGACAGAGCATACAATCGCTAAATTACATCTGCAAAGACCATATTTCCAAGTAAGGTCACATTCAGAGCTACTGTGGAGTTAGGACTTGGACATATCTTTTAGAGGAGATACAGTTACACTCACTACCACATTAAAATAAGTTTTGTAGGCAATCATTGGGGAAACCTCCTAAATGGGGCTTGAAGTCCTCTGATACTACCAAGAAATGACAATCTTTTATCAAGGGAATAGCTGAAGCTAACAGTCCTTTCTGCCCACAGTGAGTTAAAATGTACCAAAGGTCCAAGTGCTCCTTCCCAGAAGAAGCTATACATCTACAGGGAGAAAGGAGAAGGAATTCTATGTACAAATCTCCTGTTAAGTGTTGCTTTGAGGGAGTCTGGAACATTTTGTTGTGCCAGAAGACAGGGAAATGCTGGAAGATGAATAGGGCATGTCAAGAGGATGCAGGAGTCTGTTTGAGAGATTCCTTCCATTTGAGATAACTTAAGAATAAAAAATAATAAAAGATTAATAAAAATGTGGGGACAGAGGGAGAGAGACAAACAGATGGAGAGAAACAGGGGAGAATGCCCACTATTCATTATAGAATGAATGAAAACATTGGAAAATCACTGTTTTATAATTTCAAATCAATCACTGAATTTTACACAAACAACGCACTTCTACCTTTGTTTGCCAGTCCCAAACCCTCCCCAAAAGATACCCTCACAAATACAGCCATGACAATTCTTACACGTGTTACCGTAAAAAAAAAAAATTAGTATACTACGTCTAAACAAAAATACTTGGCAAGAGGAGGTCACAGCCAGCAAATGCAGAAAACGCAATTTTGCATTAAAAATAAGGTAACTGATTTGTGTAAGGATCATCAATCAAAGCTAAAGCCCTTGCATAAATAGTTGTTCGGGAACATGAAACACATGTGGTTTCAATCTCATGCAGCTCAAGATGTGTGGGTAATATTTTGACCCTATAATTAATAATTTTACTTGTGTTCACAATCAATGCCTATGGAAGCAGCAGTCAAGAAACCAAGAGACACATTGCGGTGGGAAAATCTGCTGCCAAGGATCTCTTTAAAGTATTGAAAAGTAAAGATGTCACCTTGAAGACTAAAATGCGCCTGAGCCAAACTATGGTATTCTCAATCACATCATATGCGTGTCAAAGCTGGACCATGAACAAAGAAGACAGAAGAAGTGATGCTTTTGAATGGTGGTGTTAGAGATGAATGTTGAACCTCCATGGACCACGAAAAGAACAAACAAGCAGGTCTGTTCAGGGAGGGAGAAGTACAGACACAGCACTCCTTGAAAGCAAAGATAGTGAGACTGTGTCTTACTTACTTTGGACATGTCAGGAAGGATCAGTCCCGCAGAAGCACATCATGCTTGGTAGAGTGGAGGGTCGATGAAAAAGAGGAAAACTCTCGATGAGATAGATTGGCACAGTGGCCACAACCATGGGCTTAAGCATAAAAACGATTGTGAACATAGCACAAGAGTGGGCAGTGTTTCATTCTGTTGTTCGTAGAGTTACTCTGAGTCTGAACTGACTCGACGTCACCTAACAACATAATTAATACACAATCAAGAAAGAATAAAACTCTTTACTTAGACTCTGACACTTGGTGCCCTGCAATTTATATCCAGTGTGACCAGGATGTGGATCAAACTTGAAATAAGACCCCTGAAGAAAATGCTGCAACAGGTGCTAATTGTGTTTTGCACATTTGTTTTCAAAGTCTAGTATCTTCCGTGCTTATTTTTCCTCTTCCAATAAACTCGTAATGAGGTATAAATTTCTGCTAATGTTGATAAAATTGTTCTCCTTTAACTAGTTATTTTAATTTGTTAACAAAATATGGATGCAAATGAATTAAAGTAATGATGGCTTCTCAGAAATTAGCAGGGAAGTGGGTCAAAAACTTTTGATGGACAGGGAGATCATACCACCAGTCTGATTAGTATGACCTAGGGGTGAGTTAATAGTCACTAACGTTCATATTTTTCTTTACTTACCAGGGAACTCACTGAAGTAATTGATCTTTCTAGGTTTAAGAAACTAAAGTACCTATGGCTTCATCATAACAAGGTAACTAATTTTACCTTTAAGTGACCCTTTAATTAAATTCATGGCCATTGACTCAATTCTGACTCATAACAATTCTAAGGGACAAGGTTGATCTGATCTGTTGACCTTCCAAGTTTTTGTAGAAGCATATTGCAATACTTTTCCTGCATAGAGCAGCTGGTAGGCTCCAACTGCTGACCTTTCAGTTAACAACAAAGTCCTTAACCATCACTAGAGTTCCTTGTGAATTAAATTGCTACTCTTAATTTCAGGTTTGTAATAGACCTAGTCTTTTAAAGCTGTATTTTTCTATACTGATAACTTAAATTTTGATAAGAAACTAATACTGCATCTGTAAGTGGTGTATTGAATAAACAACATTACAAGCTTTAATCAAGCTTCAAGTTTTACTTTGTTCTCTAATGTTTTCTTCAAACTTCTTAGTAGGAGCTATTTCTTCCCAAGCTCCTGGGAAGTCTTACGGTTTTCCTCATTTCATCTAAGTAATACAAAATCTTATGGCTTACTTAAGTCATAATTTTGTCTCAGTTCAAAAATCAGAACACTCAAAACATAGCACCAAATGTGGGTTTAAGGAACACAGTTCAGCCAAAGCAAACAATGTCAGTATGAAGCGTAAAAGAGAAAAAGACATTTGTGCTAAATAATATGACATTTATGATTTTGCAACAATAACCAACAAACTAGTGTATGTTCACATATGTATGTGTATAGGCCTATGTGTGTATGGATAGGCACAGATACACACATATGTGTACACAGACTGTTGTTTTTATGTGCCATTAAGTCAACTGTGGCTCATATTGACCTTAAGTACAACGGAATGAAACATCGCCTGGTCCTGCACCATCCTCACAATCATTGCTGTGTCTGAGCCCTTTGTTGTAGCCACTGTGTGAGTTCATCTGATGGAAGGGCTTCTTCTGTCTCACTGACTCTCTACCAAATATGATAGCTTCCTCCAGGGACAAATTCCTTCTGATTACATGTCCAAAGTACTTGAGACAAAGTTTCAGTTCTATGAGCATCTGTCTGTTCTTCTTCCAAGACAGATTTATTCATTCTTGTGAAAGTATTCGTGTATCTATGTAAGTAGAGGTATGTATGTATACCCATATATATTCACAGACTATAGTTACGGATACACAGATGTGACCAAACACCTTTCAAGATTGGTTTTCTGGTTTTGAAGTTTTAGAACTTAGCCTCAGGGGACAACTCAGTCGACCGACATAGTTCACAAAATTTGTGTTCTGCAGCCTAGTGAGGTGCATTGTGTCTGAGGTCTTAAAAGCTTGCAAAAAGCCATCTGAGATACAACAACTGGTCTCTAGAGTAAGAAAGAAACCAATGTTTTAGAAAAGAAACTAGTCCACAAGGCTGATAGCCAATACAAGCCATGGTCTCATCTACCACAAGACCACAAGAACTGGATACTTCCCAGCTGCTGCTATCAACCGTTCTATTAGAGTCACAATAAATGGACCCTGATAGAATAGGAGAAAAACTCAGAACTCAAACTCTTAAAATAATCAGACTTGCTGGACCAGTTGAGGATTCCCTGTGACTATCCCTCAGATAAACTTTTTAAACCTTGAACTGAAACTAGCCGTTGAGGTCACCTTTTAGTGAAATAACAGACTGGCACGTAACCATGTAATATAAAGGATATTACCCATTAGTATGGTGCTCCATTAAAAAACCCTCTATGTGAGACCAACAGATCAGCAATCATTGTAAAGCAAAGACGAGAAGATAAGAAGTTGAGAGACCTAGGGGAGATAGAACAACCTTAGAATACAATTAAGAGAATGTTGACACCTTGTAAAACATGTAACTGATGTCACTGAACAATTTGCATACCAGAATAAAGAAAACCAAACCCACTGCTGCTGAGTTGATTCTGACTCGTAGCAACAATATGGGACAAAGTGGAGCAGCCTCATACAGTTTCCAAGGAGCACCCGGCAGATTTAAACTGCTGACCTTTTGGTTAGGAGCCATAGCACTTAACCATGGGGACCTAGTTTGTTGTATGAACTTTCACAGAAAACACAATAAAATATGAAAACAAAACAAAAGGACAACAACAACAAAAGGGGAGAAAAAACAAGAATGCCCAGGAGAGTACAGTAATCACCCTCAATATTCACAGAAAAATATATAAGTATTCCCCATTACTGAGCTAGGGCTGGCTGCAAATGGCTCCATTTAGGTAAGGAAGGTGTGGTTTGCTATTTGCCATCTCTCTCACCTCCACTTCAGCCTTCTCAAGATTTGACCTGCAGTTAGAGCGGTGTGGGGAGTAGAGCAGAGGCCATGAAGAAGCAAAAATTCTTACCTGCTTCAGCCACAGGTATGAAAATGTTGACTATTTCATTGTATTTTCAGTCCTTTTTTTTTTTAACTGAGTAGAAAATGGAAAATGAAAGTTCTCCTAGTATAAACTGTAAGCATAAATCCTGTAAACTTGAAATAATTTCTGGCAGAGCAAACAGAAATGCCTTCAAGGCCCAGGCAGCTAACAACTAAAATGGAAAGTTAATGCAGCACTTAAGGGCATTCAAGTTCAAAGCATCTTTTAAACACCTTGCCAAAAATATCCTCAGTCACAATTTGTAATTAGAAAAGATGAGAATCACAGGGCATGGGGAAAGTGACCAATCTTTGTTTTCAGGGCTTACTCCTTGGACTTATCTGGCATTCCACTGTGAAACAAAGAACATGCACAAATGTAGGAAAAAAAACATTTAAAAGGAGAGGAGTAAAGAGGACTTGGGCATTCTGGCAACAGACACTGTCCCAGCTCCAACACTCGTTTATTTTTCACACAGTTGACTTGCAGATTGTTACCTGCACTGGAAGGGACTGTGTGGCCCTTAGCTATTTTCCTCTTACTTTTGGAAGGGTTGGAAGGACAAGAAGCTGACATTTTGTGTTTGGTTATTTATGTTCAGTAAGCTAATTATAAGTATTTCCAAATCTCCATCAATTACTTTGTTCTTTCAGAAACCGACGTGTGGCTCTTACAACATTTGAGAGGGGTTAGTCATACAAAAAACAGATTTTAAGCAGTCATGGGAAAAGTGAATGGGCTAGCTAACATGAGTTTTCCTTAAAAAAAAAAAAAAAAACACTACTGCTGTCAGGTTGATTTCAACTCATAGCAACCGTAGAGGACAGAATAGAACTGCTCCACAGAGTTACCAAGGAGCACCTGGCGGATTCTAACTGCTGACTTTTCTGTTAGCAGACATAGCACGTAACCCCTATGTCACCAGGGTTTCCAGTTGAGGACTGACTGCACACTAAATTGCCTGAGAATTCACACTCCATCAAACATTAAATTCCTATTCAGGATCCAAAGCTCTAGTAAGCATAACAGCTATAATAGTACCATAGGAAAATCCAGATGTAAATTTTTTATTATGAGTTTAGATTACATTAGATTACATTGTTACCGTGCCAGTAACAAAATAGTATGAATTATAGTGAAAAACTTTAAAATTGAAATATGAATAGAAATATTTAAAATGCAATGTTTTATTAAGAATGGTCTGAATTTGTGCTAATTAGAATTGCAATGTTAAGAATGAGGTGAATCTGGGACTGGGATTTTTCTTACATTAATGAATGTCATAGACTACCTCCTTTTTAGAAAGAATAAGTCACAGTAGTAAAAAAAAAAAGATGCATTCTTTTGTGTTTATTCATTTATTCAGTCAACAAACTTTATTGTGGCCTAGGTACTTAGCATGACCGGTTGTTCACTCATTATCCAATGTCTCCTTTTGACTGTCCAGTAGAATCTGGGCTTGGACTTTGGTACATTAAAAACAAACAAAAACATTCGTTGCCTCTGATTCATGACAACCCTATAGGACAGAGTAAACCTGCCCGTAGAGATTCCAAGGGATGCCTGGTGGATCTGAATTGCTGACATTTCGGTTAGAAGCCGTAGCTTTTAACCATCGTGCCCCCAGAATTGCCATCTTCAGTTGTACTCAGACGGCTCCATCTCTCGGGTTCCAGGGGTGGATCCTGAGCCACCTAAACCAGTCAGGGTAATTTCACTTTCTTGTGAATGGTCATGAAAGAGGCATGTAATCCAGCTTTGGTCATGGAGGCAGAAGAGGATATCTGTTGGGAGCTGTCTGAGAGAGATTCCCTTATTCCTAAAGAAAGAGCACCATGAGACAGGTCCCTTGTTTCCTCTGGATATTGTCTTGCCTAAACGTAAAGCTACTAACTTGAGAATAAAACATATTGCGGAGCACAAATAGAGATGTGAAGACTGAGACTCGCTACTGGAAAATTGTCTGGTACGGATTTTTAATGATGACTTCTGCATTCACATCAGTGTTGCTACAATCTTGTGGACTTCTGTTATGGGAGATGATAATGTTCTCATGTTATGTGCTGGTTTAAGTTGAGTTTAGAAACTACTTGGAGCCAAAAAGATCCTATTGACCTGGCCTATTATGTACTTACGTTAGATTACTGACATAATACGGACCTTGTATACTAATAAATGATGGTCCCTGCTCTAGTAATAAAATTAGGAGGGGGAGAGAGAGTGGCGGTGACCATGATGAAGGTACTGCATTTGCAGACTTCTGGGAATGAGAGAAAGCAATGGTCTTTTGGAGGTAATAAATACAATTTAGTGTCTTTGTAGCCTAGAACTCAAGAGTGGGCATCCTTCCAATAATTATCTACTGGATGATAAAGCTTTTTGAGTTCTGGTCTGACCCTGGACAAGCTAATGATGCAGGTATCAGTTTGTTTCTAAGGATTTCCAGTGCTTATTTTTCCTAAATTTACTTGTGCAACTCTAATTCTTTCTTTATACTGACCAGGAGGCTTGTGTCCTCCGCATTCTGCAGAAATACTCACTAATTTTGTATCTCTTCCCTTTCCTGGTCATCTTTCCTTAATTTTCCCCAATAGAGGCAACTGCCCCTATATGCATAAAACTCCTTTCCCTGACTCATCAAGGACTTCAAACTATTCTTTCCAGTTCAAACTACCCCTGAGAACTTGCATTTCTCACAATTCCCTGTTGAGAATTTCCATCTCCATCTTAAATTTCCTGGATCAGCATCTATAATTTAACAAGATCTCCAGGTTGTCATTTAGAAAAATTTCCTACAAATTTGTGAAAAAGACAAATTCTCAGCAGGATTTGAACTGAAGCAGATTTGAGACATTAGTTCAATCTCAGACAAGTCTGCCCAGGGATGTTTAAGGTTCATAATTTCATCCTTGGACGTTTGCTGAGAAGTTGAGCCTGACTCACATTAGTTCAGTGATTTTCCCTTTATACTGCAAACTAGTATGGCACATACATGTGATCTTTTTGTCTTTTGGCTCATTACCTGAAAATTTTTCTTGTGTGGATTTTTTTCACATATTTTCTCTTTTTTTTTTCATTATGATTGAATGAAAATGTACATTCCCATATAAATTTGCATGCCCTCCTATAAGCAGCTCCCGCAGCTCTCCCTGCCTGGTGACAGCACACTCTTCCTCTCTGCTCCATACATGTCTTATTCTCGCTACAATCTCCTATCCCCCCTCCTCCCACACCCCTGCCTCCAGTGAGAGGTCAGCAGGACAACATCCTATGGATTCACAGAACCATAAAGTGCAAACATGATATGGTCACTCTCTGTCACCAAGTCGAATCCACCTGTCTGAAGAGCTGACCTCCATTATGATTTATGCACAAGGGCACCATCAGGGCCAGGGACCATGCTCCCAGGGGAACTCCGAGGCCTCTGGACCATCAATTTCAGTCTTTTAGTGGAGATCTCAGGGTGTACCCCTTTTTATCCTTGTGTTGCCAGTGAGACTCAACTTTGTGAGGTCCATTGTGGCTATCACTAGTGGTGGCCAGGCACCATCTGGTTCTTCCAGTCACAGGTCGATGTAGTCGCCCACTCACATGGGTCTCTCTGTTCTCCGGGTTCTCCTTCCCCCATGTCATTTTGATCCTTGGTGATCATCCATTCCTGCTGAGTTGGGACCACTTGCTGTACCCTCAGATGGCAGCTTGGCAGCTTTTAAGACCCCAGACGCCACTCACCAATGTGGGGTGCTGAGAGCCCTCTTAGCAAAAAGTTAGTTGTGCCAACTTGGCCTCAATTTCATCTGAGAGCATGGTCCCTGGCCCCCCACCCCAGCTACTCTGTCCTTTCAATATTGAGTTAAGATGGGAGGAGTAATCATGTTATGTTGAAGTCCAGTTAATATTGATCTTCTTTCTAATATGTGTTGTCACAGATTTCACCCGACCAAATTTCTATCAACTATCTAATGTAAACCTTTTCCCCCTCACCCTCCTTCCCTTCCCACCCTTGCAGCTATCGGAGAGTCTGTTTTTAAGTTCTTATTGTAGGGGTCTCGTGCAATATTTGTCCTTTTGTCACTGACTACTTTCACTCAACATAATGTCCTCCAATTGAAACCAGGTTATAAGATGTTTCCTAAAATCATCATTGTTCTTTATCATTACATAGTGTTCCATTGAGTATATATACCATAGTTTCCTTATCCATTTTTCTGTTGCTGGGCATATGCATTGATTCCATCTTTTTGGACTGTGCTGCGATAAACATTTGTGTGCATGTATCAGTTGGTGTGAATGGCCTTGATTCTGTCAGATATAACCTGAGCAGTGACATTACCAGGTCAAATGGCATGTCTGGATCCAGCTTTTTAAGGAAGCGCCAGATTGTTTCCCAAAGAGATCGCACCATTTTGCAATCCCACCAACAGTGTAGGAGAGTTCCATTTTCTCCACAGCCTCTCCAGCATTTGTTATTTTGGGATTTTTGGATCATGGCCAACCTTGATGGGGTAAGATGGTATCTCATTGTAGTTTTTATTTGAATTTCTTTCATAGCTAATGATCATGAGCGTGTCCACATGTCTTTTTTGGCTGCCTGGATATCCTCTTTAGGAAAGTGTCTGTCCGTCTCCTTTGCCTAGCACTTAATTGGATGATTTATCTTTTTCTTAGTGATATCTTGTAGCACTTTATAGATTGTGGAGATCAGGCATCGGTCTGACATAGAGTTGCCAAATATTTTTTCCTGTTCTATAGGTGCACTTTAATTCTTCTAATAAAGCCTTTGGATAAGCAAAAGTTTTTCATACTTCATAGTTCCCATTTATCTGTTTTCTCTTCTGTTGTTTGTGGTTTGTTTGACATATTTTGAAGTCTGTCTATGTTGCATAATAAAGTTTGCATTGTTGTTCCTACTTCTTCTTGGATGAGCTTTGTTGTTTTAGATTTGATATTTAGGTCTTTTATTCAGTTTAAGTTGTTTTTTGTATAAGGTGTAAGATATGGGTCTTGTTTCGATTTATTGCAGATGGATATCCAATTATGCTAGCACCATTTGTTGAAGAGATTGCTTTTACCCTAGCTTAATGTCTTAGTGCCTTTGGCAAATATCAACTGTTTGTAGGAATGTAGTGTCACCTTTGGAGTCTCAGTTCTGTTTTATTTATCTATTTGTTTCTTTTTGTACCAGTACCAGACTGTTTTGACTACTCTGGCAGTGTAATAGGTTCTAAATTTGGGTAGTGAGAGGCCTCTCAATGTCTTCTTCCTTTTCAGTAGTGCTTTGCTTATCTGGGGCTTCTTCCCTTTCCAAACAAAGTTGGTGATTTGTTTCTCCAGCTCGTTAAAAAATGTCACTGGAATTTGTATTGGAATTGCATTATATAAGTACATTGCTTTTCGTAAAATAGACATTTTGACAATGTTGTCTTCCTATCCATGAGCAAGGTAGGTTTCTCCATTTATGTGAGTCTCTCTTAGTCTTGTAGTAAGGTCTTGTTCTTTTGTAAAGGTCTGTTATTTCTCTGGTTAGATTTATTCCTAGGTATTTTATCTTCTTAGGGGCTATAGTAAATGGTATCAATTTGGTGATCTCTTAATTAACAGTCTCGTTGGTATAAAAGAATCCTACCAATTTACTTATGTTTATCTTGTATCCTGAGACTTTGATGAACTCTTCTATCAATTTGAGTAGTTTACACATGGATTCTTTAGAATTCTCTGCATATACAATCATATCATTTGCAAATAGGAAAATTTTGACTTCTTCTTTGCTGATGCAGATGCCTTTTATTTCCTGGTCCTGTCTAATTGCTTTGTCTAGAACTTCTAGGACAATGCCGAATAGGAGAGATGAGAGTGGGCATCCTCATTTAGTTCCCGTTCTCAAGGGAAATAGTTTCAGTCTCTCTCTATTCAGGATGACAGAGTCAGTTGGCTTTGTATACATGACCTCTATTGCATTTAGGAATTTGCTGTCTATTTCTATTTTGCTTAGAGCTTTCAGCATGAATGGGTGTTAGACCTTATCAACTGCCTTTTCTGCATCAATAGACAAAACCAGGTGATTCTTGTCTTTCATGTTATTTATGTGGTTGATGACATATGTTGTTTTTCTGATGTTGAACCAGCCTTGTATTCCTGGTGTGAATCCAATTTGGTCATGACGGACTGTTTTTTGGATGTGTTGTATTCTCTTGGCAAGAATTTTGTTGAAGATGTTTGCATCTAGATTCATGAGTAATAATGGTCTGCGGTTCTCCTTGGCTGGCAGTTCTCCTTTTTGGTTGGGTCTTTCCCTGGCTTTGGTATCAGGGTTATGGTGGCTTCATAGAATGAATTTGGGAATATTCCATCCCTTTCTATACTGTGAAGTAGTCTCAGTAGTATTGGAGATAACTGTACTCTATAAGTGTGGTAGAACTCTGTGGCAAATCCATCTGGGCCTGGGCTTTTTTCGTTGGTAGTTTTTTCATGATTTTTTTCAATCTCTTTCTTTGTGATAGGTTTATCAAGTTGTTCTGCTTTACCTTGTGATAATTTTGGTAGGTGACATGAATCAAGGAATTTGTCCATTTCCTCTAAGTTTTGAAATTTGTTAGAGTATACACTTTCATAGTAATCTGTTATGATATTTTTCATTTCTGTTGGCTCTGTTATGACAACTCCCCTCTCATTTCTTATTTGGGTTATCTGTTTCCTTTCCTGGTTTTCTTTAGTTAGTTTTGTTAATGGTTTGTCAGTTTTGTTTATCTTTTCAAAAAACCAGCTTTCGGTCTTTTCAATTTTTTCAATTGTTGTTCTATTCTCTAAATCTTAGAGAATAGCTCTATTCTTTGTGATCTGTTTTCTTTTGATGTGTGATGGATTTCTCTGTTGTTCTCTCTCTACTTGTTCAAGCTGTAGGATTAGTACTTTGATTTGGTTTATTCCTTTCTGATGTGTGCATTTACGGAGATACACTGACCTCTGAGCACTGCTTTAGCTGTACCTCATAGGTTCTGGTAGGAAATGTTTTCATTCTCGTTGGAATCCATAAATTTCTTTATTTCATCCTTGATTTCTTATGTAACTCATGGCTTTTTGAGCAAGATGTTGTTCAGTTTTGATGCATTCAACTTTCTATCTTTTTTCTAATTGCTGATTTCAACTTTTGTGGCTTTATGATCTGAGAAGACGTTTTCCATTAATTCAGTGGTATAGATTTTGTTGAGGATTGCTTTATGTCCTAAAACATGGTCTATTCTGGAGAGTGTTCCATGTGCACTGGAGAAGAAGATGTAGTTGGCCACTGATGGATAGAAAGTTCTGTACATGGGGGGGACGGAGTCAAGATGGCGGACTAAGCACACGTCTCCGTATATCCCTCTGGAAACCAAGACCTGAATTGACAATCAAAAAGAGCCTTCTGATCACCTAATCAGCCTCAGGTCACGGCACAGAGCTGTTAATTGGGACTTCATACCACTCAGTGAGAAACCTCCTCTCTTTCGCTGACTCCCACTCCTGGCTAGCCCCGGCTCTCACGGACGGAAGGTAAACACACCATTTTGACTTTTTTTTTCCTCTGTCTCGGCTGGCAGGCAGAGCTGGGTCTTGCCTGGCGGCTGGACTCAGATGCGCTGCTGGGGGGGATAGGCAGGCGAAATTCCCATATTCTGAGAGCTAGGCTCGGGACTCTGTTAATCTAGCCACTTTGAGCCTTTCATTTTGTAGCTGCCTCAGTGGGGTTTGTGCAGAGCTTCGCAGTCAGTATGCGGGATGCCATGTTGGTACCGAGATTTTAGTGGGACCTCGTTCTTAGCCTGGGAGCCAGCGCCTGCAAACAGGACAGCACTTCTCCAACAGAAAAGTAGTGATTTTGCACAGTGCTGCCTACATTGGGGGCCCTGCAACAGAAGCAGAGTAATCACTACCTCTCAGCACCTTTAGCCCCTCTGTCTGCTGCCTGTGTGGAGGATGCCATCTTGGATACGGTAGCCGCAGCTGGACCTAATTCTTAGCTTGGGAGCCAGAGCCTGCTCACAGGAGAGCACTTTTCTATCACCAAACCAGTACTTGACGCAGTGTTGGCTAAGGTTAGGCCCTGTCAGCAGATGCCAATAGGGTAGTAGCATTGCTGTATTCTGAACTAGTTTGTGATCATCTGGGGTTGGATATAGTGGTGCTTACTTTGTCAGATGAGGAGAGGGACCTCTACACCTGAAAACCTAACTGACTTGTGAACTGGTCAGATACTTTTTGCTTTACGTTTGAAGACAGCCTAGAGAAACATTTGCAATCCATCCTCACAGTACCTCTTCCAGCCTCTATATACTCACATGGGACCCAAAAAGCAACAGATAATTGTGGCATACAAGCAATCACTGACTCCAGAAGGCTCCCAAACAAAGCAACCAAGGAGTTTTCCAGATGAAGAAACTTTTATGAAAGCATCAGGAAGTGAATACAAATTGATTATATACAGAGCACTTCTAGACCTTATACAAAATGCAGCAGAACAAAATGAAAAATTAAGCAAGTTGTTCGATCTGATGGAACACCAGTACTCTGAAATCCAACAGATCAAGAAGAAAATCAAAGACACAGAAACTTCCATGCAAAGCCAAGAAAACAGAATGGAACAAATGGAAAAAAGAATTTCTGACTTGGAAGACAGAGCTACTGATGCCAGCGTCTATGAGCAGAAATCAGAAAAAAGAAACAAGAAAAATGAAGAAACATTAAGAAGCATGTGGGACTCTTTTAAGAGGAACAACCTTCGATTAATTGGAGTTTGTGACCAGCGTGAGACATCTGAGAACACAGAGAGTATTGTTGCTGAGCTGCTGAAAGAAAACTTCCCAGAAATCATGAAGGAAGAGAATATAGACATCTCAGATGCATATTGTACGCCACCCACTATAGATCTCAAAAGACATATTATAGATCTCCAAGACATATTATAATCAAGCTTAACAAAATGAAACATAAACAGCAACTCTTAAAGGCAGCAAGACTCAAAGCAAAGCTAACATTCAGAGGGAAACTCTGTAGGCTCTCGTCAGATTTCTCAGCAGAAACCATGCTGGCACGGAGACAGTGGCATGACACATTCAAAGTATTGAAGGAGAAGAACTTCCAACCAAGAATTATATATCCTGCAAAACTATCTTTCAAATACGAAAATGAAATTAAGACATTCCCAGATAAACAGAAACTCAGAGACTTTGTAAAAATCAAGCTTGGCTTAGAAGAACGAAACCACTAACTTTATATTTTAGAATGACACACTACTCAATACTCTACTCATTTAGGGAAGGCTCCAGAGTAAATCATAGCTGTGATATGGAAAGAAGCAATCCAGTGATCATCATGAAAACTACGGTGTCATCATAATAAAAAGAGAGATGTACTACAGTCTTTATAGTCCTTCCAGATGGAGAGGAGGATGACAAAACTGGTAGTAATTAAAATTGGGTTTATAAATAGTTTATTAAGGGGGTTCATAGGGGCAGCTGTAAAGCACAACAAAGATGTACCATACCATTTCAAGAAATCTAACACACGAGTCTCAACAACTATAAAACCAGCTCTGAAAAAGGAGAAAAATCAACTCACAAAAAAAGCTGTCCCAGAACAGACTAATAAGAACAACAGAGAAAACATCAACATAAAAATAAACGTATCACAATGGCAGCAGTGAACACATACCAATCAATAATTACATTGAATGTGAATGCTCCAGTAAAGAGACATTGAGTGACATCTTGGATCAAAAGACACGACCCATCCATATGTTGTCTACAAGAAACTCACTGGAGACCTAAAGACAGGAACAAACTGAAAACTAAAGGATGGAAGAATATATCTCAAGCTAACAATGAACAAAGAAGAGCAGGGTGGCAATTCTAATCTCAGACAAAATCAATTTTAATGTCAAATCCACCATCGTGGACAAAGATGGACACTACTTATTGTGGAAAGGTTCAGTACACAAGCAAGACTTAACTATATTAAATATTTATGCACCTAATGTCAGAGCATCTAAATATGTCGAAGAAACACTGGCTATCAAAAGAGAGTTAGATGACTCCACAAAAATAGTGGGAGACTTTAACACTCCACTCTCATTACTAGACAGATCATTTAGAAAAAAGCTCAGTAAAGATACAGAAGACCTCATTGACACAATTAACCAACTAAACCTCATGGATATATACAGAACTTTCCACCCATCAGCAGACAACTACACCTTCTTCTCCAGTGCACATGGAACATTCTCCAGAATTGACCACGTGATAGGCCATAATGCAATGCTCAACAAAATCCATACCATTGAATTACTGCAAAGCATCTTCTCAGATCATAAAGCCATAAAAGTTGAAATCAATAGCAGAAAAAACAGAGATAGAAAGTGGAACTCTTGGAAACTGAACAACATGTTGCTCAAAAAAAACATGGGTTATAGAGGAAATCAAGGATGAATTAAAGAAATTCATGAATTCCAATGAGAATGAAAACACTTCCTACCAGAACCTATGGGATACAGCCAAAGCAGTGCTCTGAGGTCTGTTTATCTCCATAAGTGCACACATCTGGAAGGAAGAAAGAAACCAAATCAAGGAACTAACTCTACAGCTTCAACAAGTAGAAAGAGAACAACAGAGGAACCCCTCGGGCACCAGAAGAAATAAGATCATAAAGATTAGAGCAGAGCTAAATGAATTAGAGAATAGAAAAATAACTGAAAAAATTGAAAAGACCAAAAGCTGGTTTTTTGAAAAGATCAACAAAATTGATAAACCACTGGCTAAACTTACTAAAGAAAAGCAGGAAAGGAAACAAATAACCCAAATTAGAAATGAGAGGGGAGCTGTCACCACAGATGCAACAGAAATCAAAAATATCATAACAGCATACTATGAAAGACTGTACTCTAACAAATTTGAAAACCTAGGGGAAATGGACCAATTCCTTGACTCATACAACCTACCCAAATTATCACAACGTGAAGCAGAACAACTTAATAAACCCATCACAAAGGAAGAGATTAAAAAGGTCATCAAACCACTGCCAACCAAAAAAAAGTCCAGGCCCAGATGGCTTCACGGCAGAATTCTACCAAGCATTTAGAGAAGAGTTATCCCCAATACTACTGAGATTATTTCACAGTATAGAAAGAAATGGAGTAATCCCAAACTCATTCTATGAAGCCAGCATAACCTTGATACCTAAGCCCGGGAAAGATCCAACAAAGACAGAGAACTACAGACCGATATCACTCATGAACCTAGATGCAAAAATCTTCAACAAAATTCTTGCCAACAGAATACAACAACATATCAAGAAAATAATCCATCATGACCAAGTGGGATTGGAAGGGATGGAAGGCTGGCTCAACATCAGGAAGACAATTAATGT
Organism: Heterohyrax brucei; assembly: GCA_028571685.1. Taxonomy (NCBI): domain Eukaryota; kingdom Metazoa; phylum Chordata; class Mammalia; order Hyracoidea; family Procaviidae; genus Heterohyrax; species Heterohyrax brucei. The sequence continues at coordinate 81,486,642 of CM053147.1, forward strand.
GATTAACCACATAAATAACAGAAAAGAGAAGGATCACCTGATTTTGTCCATTGATGCCGAAAAGGCATTTGATAAAGTCCAACACCCATTCATCCTAAAAACTCTTAGCAAAATGGGCATAGACGGCAAATTCCTCAACACAATAAGGGCCATTTATACAAAGCCAATTGCCCACGTCATCCTGAATGGAGAGAGACTGAAAGACTTTCCCTTGAGATCAGGAACTAGACAAGGGTGCCCACTCTCACCTCTCCTATTCAACATTGTGCTAGAAGTTCTAGCCAGAGCAATTAGACAAGACGAAAAAATAAAGGGCATCTGCATCGGCAAAGAGGAAGTTAACATCTCCCTGTTCGCAGATGATATGATTGTGTATGCAGAGAACCCCAAGGAATCTATAAGTAAGCTACTCAAACTGATAGAAGAGTTCAGCAAAGTCTCAGCATACAAGATAAACATAAGTAAATCAGTAAGATTCCTTTATATCAACAACGAGACTGTTAAGGAGGAAATTATCAAATCAATACCATTTACGATAGCCCCTAAGAAGATAAAGTACCTAGGAATTAATCTAACCAGAGAAACAACAGACCTTTACAAAGAGAACTACAAGCCCTTACTACAAGAATCTAAGAGAGACTTAGATAAATGGAAAAACCTACCCTGCTCATGGATAGGAAGACTTAACATTGTGAAAATGTCTATTTTACCCAAAGCAATTTATTTATATAATGCAATCCCAATACAAGTTCCAGCATCATTTTTTAATGAGATGGAAAAACAAATCACCAATTTTTTTTGGAAAGGGAAGAAGTCCCGGATAAGTAAACTACTACTAAAGAAGAAGAACACACTGGGATGCCTCTCATTACCCGACTTTAGAACATACTACACTGCCACAGTGGTCAAAACAGCCTGGTACTGGTGCAAGAACAGACAGATTGATCAATGGAACAGAATTGAGACCCCAGAGATGACACCATCTGCCTACGAACAGTTGATATTCGACAAAGGCCCTAAGACATTAAACTGAGGTAAAAACAGCATCTTCAACAAATGGTGCTGGCAAAATTGGTTATCCATCTGCAATAAACTGAATCAAGATCCATATCTTACACCTTGTACAAAAACCAACTCCAACTGGATAAAAGACCTAAATATCAAACCTAAAACGATAAAGCTCATCCAAGAAAAGGTAGGAACAACAATGGAAGTTTTAATACACAATGAGGACAGACTCCAAAATCTGTCAAACAAACCTCAATCAACAGAAGAGAAAATAGATAAATGGGAACTATTAAGAATCAAACACTTTTGCTCATCCAAAGACTTTATTAATAGAATTAAAAGAACACCAACAGAATGGGAAAAAATATTTGGCAACTCTATGTCAGACCGACGCCTGATCTCCATAATCTATAAGATACTACAAAATATCAATAAGAAGAAGATAAACCATCCAATTAAGTTATGGGCAAAGGAGATGGACAGACACTTCACTAAAGAGGAGATCCAGGCAGCCAAAAAACACATGCGGACATGTTCACGATCTTTAGTTATTAAAGAAATTCAAATCAAGACAACAATGAGATACCATCTTACCCCAACAAGATTGGCCATGATCCAGAAAACACAAAACAACAAATGCTGGAGAGGCTGTGGAGAAAGTGGAACCCTCCTACACTGTTGGTGGGGTTGCAAAATGGTCCAGCCTCTTTGGAAGGCACTCTGGTGCTTCCTTAAAAAAATGGATATTGATATACCATTTGACCCAGTAATTCCACTACTTGGAATATATCCTACAGAATCAAGGCCTTTCACACCAATGGACACATGCACCAGAATGTTTACCGCAGCACAGTCCATGATAGCAAAAAGGTGGAATAAACCCAGATGCCCAACAATAGAAGAATGGATATGGTACATATACTCAGTGGAGCACTACCCAGTGATAAAGAATAACGATGATTCCAGGAAACATCTCCTAACCTGGTTTCAACTGGAAGACATTATATTGAGTGAAAGTAGTCAGTGACAAAGGGACAAATACTGTATGAGACCTCTACGATAAGATCTCAAAAACAGACTTGTGTATAGAAGAAAAGACTCTTTGACAGCTGTGAGGGAGGGGAGGGAGGGATGGAGGGGGAGTAGGGGGAGGGTTTAGTTTAGATAGTTACTAGAAATCTAGTTGGGAGAAAACGGTGATAGCACACATTAGAAACAAGAACAACATTAAGTGGACTTCAGCATAACTAGAGTACTCCTTCCATCTTGACTCAATACTGCAAGGATAGAGTAGCTGGGGTGGGGGGTGGGGGGCCAAGCTCTTAGGCAAATTCCAGGCCAATTGGCACAACTAGCATTTTGCTAAGAGAGCTCTCTGCACCCCACATTGTTGAGTGTCGTCTGGGGTCTTAAAAGCTGCCAAGCTGCCATCCGAGGACACAGCAAATGCGCCCAACTCAGCAGGAATGGATGCTCACTGAGGACCAAAATGACATGCGGTAAAGACAACCGAGAAGACAGAGAGACCCACAAGAGTGGGTGCCTACATTGACTTGTGACTGGAAGAACCAGATGGTGCCTGGCCACCGCCAGTGATAGCCACGATGGAGCTCACAGAGAGGAGTCTCACTGACAACACAAGAATAAAAAGGAGTGCATCCTGAGATCTCCACTAAAAGACCTCAGTTGATGGTCCAGCGGTTTTGGGGTTCATCTGAGAGCAAGGCCCCGGCCCCGATGCTGCCCTTTCCCATAAATTATAACAAATGTCCACTCTTTGGACAGGAATGGACTGGACTTGGCAATGCAGCGTGACCATATATGGTTCTATACATCTATAGGATATCATCTTGCTGACCTCTGGCTGGAGGAAGGGGAGTGGATGGAGAGGAGGGGAAAGGAGGCTCTTGGGAGGATGAGACATGTATGGAGCAGAGAGGAATAGTGTGCAGTTACCAGATAGGAAGAGCAGTGGAAGCTGCATATAGGTGGGCATGTAAATTTATACGTGAATGTACATTTTCATTCAGTCATGTTAAATAAAAGTAATAAAAAAAAAAGTTCTGTATATGTTGATGAAGTCTAATTGGTTAATTGTGACAGTAAGGTCTTCTATGTCTTTATTGAGATTTTTCTAAACGATCCGTCCAATACTGACAGTGGAGTGTTGAAGTCTCCCACTATTATTGTGGAGTGATCTATTTCATTTTTTAGTGTAGTCAGCGTTTCTTCAATCTATTTAGGTGGTCTAATATTAGGTATGTAAATAATTAATATTGTTAAGTCCTGCTTGTGTATTGAACCTTTCAGCAATAGTGTCTATCCTTGTCCACAACGGTAGATTTTACAGTAAAGTCAATTTTATCTGAGATTAGAATTGCCACACCTGCTCTTCTTTGTTCATTGTTAGCTTGATATATGTTCTTCCATCCTTTAGTTTTCAGTTTGTTCCTGGCTTTAGGTCTAAGGAGTGTTTCTTGTAGGCAACATACAGATGGATCATGTCTTTTGATCCAAGAAGTCACTCAATGTCTATTTACTGGAGCATTCAGTCCATTCACATTCATGTGTGATATGTCTGTTTTTGTGTTGATGTTTTCTTTGTTGTCCTTATTGTTAATGTGTTCTGCAACCTTCTTCATTGCAAGTTGAGTTTTCGCTTTTTTCAGGGTTGGTTTTGTGATTGTTGAGACTTCTGTGTTATCTTTATTGATATGATATGTTGCTTTTTTATTGTGCTTAATAAACTATGTATAAACTCAATTTTAATTACAGCAGTCTTATTAAGTTCCTCTCCATCTGGAAGGGCTATAATGACAGTAGTGCATCCCTCTTTTTAATATGATGACCCATAGTTTTCGTGTTATGGTCACTGGATCATTTCTTTCGCTATTATAGCTTTAATTGAGTTTGGAGCCTTCCTTAACTGAGAAGGTTTCTGGGTGATATGTCCTGAATTTGCTTCCAAAATTAAAGTTAGTGGTTTTGTTCTTCTAAGCCAAGAGATTCTTTCACTATTTCTCGTAGCTTTGGTTTTGTTTTGACAAAACCTCTGAGTTTCCGTTGATCTGCGAATGTCTTAATTTCATTTTTGTGTTTGAAAGATAGTTTGACAGGATATATAATTCTTGGATGGAAGTTCTTCTCCTTCAAGGCTTTTAATGTTATATGCCACTGTCTCCATGCCAGCATTGTTTCTGCTGAAAAATCTGACAAAAGCCTACAGGGTTTCCCTCTGAAAGCTAGCTTTGCTTTGAGTCTTGCTGCCTTTAAGAGTTTCTGATTGTGTTTCATTTTGTTAAGCTTGATTATAATATGTCTTGGAGTCTTTCTTTTGAGATCAGTATTGAGTGGTGTTTGATATGCATCTTGGATATCTATTCTCTTCTTTCATGATTTCTGGGAAGTTTTCTTTCAGCAGCTCAGCAACAATACTCTCTGTGTTCTCAGATGTCTCACCCTGTTCACAAACTCCAATTAATGTTAGATTGTTCCTCTTAATAGAGTCTCATATATATCTTAATGTTTCTTCATTTTTCCTGTTTCTTTTTTCTGATTTCTCCTCATAGATGCTGGAATCAGTAGCTCTGTCTTCCAGTTCAGAGAATCTCTTTTCCATTTGTTCCATTCTGTTTTCTTGGCTCTGAATTGAAGTTTCTATGTCTTTGATTTTGTTCTTGATCTTTTGGATATCAGAGTACTGGTATTCCATCAGATCAAATAGCTTGCTTAATTTTTCCTTTTGCTGTGCTGGATTTTGTATAAGTTCTAGGAGGACTCTATGTATAATCCTTTTTTATTCACCTTCCAGTGGTTTCAGAAAGGTTTCTTTGTGTGGGAAGTTCTGTAGTGCTTTCTTTTTGGGGGTCTTCTGAAGCAGTGAGTGATTTCTTGGTTACGCTTTTATCCAGAGTTTGTTGCTTTTTTGGCCATCATATGGGTCAGTAGAGGCTGGGAGAGATGCTGTCAGGGTGGACCGCAGTTGTTTCTCTAGGCTGTCTTAAAATGAAAGGTAAAAGGTATCTGACAACTTCCAAAGTCAGTCAGGTTTTCTGGTGTACAGTTACCTCTTCCCAGCTGGGAAAGTAAGCACCTCTATATCCAACTCCAGATGTTATAAACTAGTTCAAAATATGGAAAGGCTACTGCCTTGCTGGCCTCTGCTGCCGGGCCCCAACCATAGGTGACACCATGTAAAATACTGCTTGTCTGCCAGAAAAGCGCTCTCCTCCAGGCAGGTGCTATCTCCCAGCCTAAGAATTAGGTCCAACTGAGGCCTCCGTATGGGTATATCTGCCTCCCAGTGGAGCAAGATGATGTCCTGAGCAAGCTCCCTGTCTGCCTCAGTACAGGCTACTCAATGGTGGAGGTGTAAAGAGAGGCCAAAAGTTCTGAGATGCACAGAGTATAAAGTTAGCTCTCAAAACATGGCAATTTTGCCCACCAATCTTACCAGCTGTGCATCTGGGATTAGCTGCTAGTCAAGTCTCAGCTCCACCCACTGGCTAAGACAGAAAAAAAAAGTTAAAATGGTGAGTTACCTTTGGTCTGTGAAACCCAGCCCTCACCAAGAGTGGGGATGGCCAAAGAGAGGAGGTTTCCCGTTCAGTGGTATGAAGTCCAAATTTACAGCCCTATGCCATGTCTTAGGGCTTACTGAGTGTCCAGAAGTCTCCATTTAATTATCAGTTCAGGTCTCAGTTTCCAGAGGGATTTAGGGAGATGTGTGTTTACTCAATCATCTTGACTTTGCCTCCTCTATGGATTTTTGATAAGAATTTCTGCATTCATATTACTACTACAGTATTACTATACTCCAGCTTCTGGTAACACTAGCAATACTTCGGGATGTCTTATTTTATCTCAGATTAAGATAAGCATTTGATGGAGATCCTGTAGACTGCTTTACTAAGCACCTATCTTGAATGCAATCTGGGTTTCTGCTGTGCAGTAATAGCTAAACAATTAACAAATGTTACCAACCCAATTTTATTGAAAAGACCTATTTTGGCTATACATTATTTTAAAAAATAGTTAAAAGACTTCTTTATGATAATACTGCACACAGTAACTGACTATGTTTTCTAATTTTCTGGGGGTTAATTTGGAAGACCCCACTAAATACTATTTAATGAAATGAGTCATCAATTACTCTTTTGTGTTTTAAAAAGTCTTGTTTAAAACTAAATATTTTGTCTTTTGTCATGCCATTGCAAAGGAGAATTTTATTGTGAAGTATTGATGAAATGCACACTTTCCTCATTTTTTACGAGGCAAAGAATGTCATAGTCCATATTTAAAAAATAGAACTACTTAGTGCAGTCAAATTCACAGTGTTTTATTTGCTTGGATTCTATTGTATTCTAAATAATGTTTTCCAAAGAATGCTCAGATTAGAATAAGTAAACCTGCTTTAAGAAACACCTTAAGCTCACTCTTCTATGCCTTTAAGATTTTCTTGTTTCCTGTCTCCTGTCCATGCTTCACGTAATAAGAATTTGCCAAATAGCTCAAATTTAAGTATTTTAAGAAGGAATATTGATGTATAAAATTAGGAATGCAGTTAGAAAATTGAAATTATTATTTTTAATTCGTTGATACATATTTGCTAAGAAATTCTTTAAATGACAGTAGTCTTAATCAGGTAGTTTTACAACCTGCTTTTTGTCATGGATTTCTTTCTTGACTTCTTTAATCAGATTTATTTGTGTTTTAAGTTTGGATATATGTCCATTTTTAATACCTTACCTTAATTCCAAAAAACTATTTACAGCACTACAGCCTGTGGTAGAGTGTAAGAGTTATTAAGGAAAGGACCTAACTGGCATGCATTCCATATCATTCGGGTTCTTCTTTGCTTCTGTTGCCTTGGAAACATGAATTACGTCCCTTATGTCAACTTCACTGAAAGATTCATAGTCTGCCAAATATTGAAGACTCCTTATAAAAGTAAACCAACATAAATAACCTAAACAAGGCTTCACTGTATGTTTGTGAAACTCATAGATATGCATAATATATATCCAGTTATGATTTAAAGATTTTTTTAGCCAAGAAATTTAATCTATTTCTGGAAAAAGCATATACAAACTTTCAATAACATGGAATAAACTTGGTAATGAAGGAAGGTCTGTTTCTATTGGACTACTCTTATTTCTGAATACTTTTAAAGTGCACATTTTGTTTTCAAGTACTGTACATATTTTAAACTAAGATACAAATGAATGCATTGTTTTCATTTATTGGCTAGGAACACCATAAAAATTAATTTGGGAATCCTGGAAGTATACTAAATCTGTTTTTATTTATCTTATATAATTCAGTGTATGTCATTAAAATTCTCCCCAGCTAATGCTTATAGTTCTATGTAAGTTTGTGAAATGCTATGATTTCAATGTTCAAACATGCAACAATATAGCCTTTTAAGTATTAACACATAATCAGAGTTTTTTAGAATCTCATCATGTTGTTTAACCACTGGTATATGGAAACCGTGGTGGCATAGTGGGTAAGTGATATATCTGCTAGCCGAAAGATCAGCAGTTCAAATCCTCCAGGTACCCCTTAGAAACTCTATGGAGCAGTTCTACTCTGTCCTATAGAGCCCCTATGAGATGGAATCGACTCAACAGTGGGTTTGGTTTGGGTTTCGATATATGTATCTTTGCCCCCAGGGTTTTCTTAGTCTTGGCATTACTGATGTTCTCAGCCACCAGGTAATTCTTGGTTGAGAGGGCCTGTTCTGAGCAAGGTGTTTTGCAGCACCTCTGACCTTTCCTCACTAGATGCCAGGAGATCTCCCCTCAAAAGTGACCATCAAAAATACTTCCAGGATTGTCAAATGTCTCCTGTTGTGCAATGTCAACCCTGGTTAAGAACCATCCAGTGCAACAACGTGATCTGCAAAACCTAAGTCAAAACATGTCACATCCTCAGCTTAAAACCACCAATGGGACTCGTTGCTTTCAGCCAAAATCCTTACAGTAATCTACACAAGTGGCCCCTGGTGACCTCTCTGACCTCATTGCCTACCATCTCTGGCCCACTCACTCTGATCCTGTCGTACCGGACACCATATTGTCTCAGAACTTTCATCACCAAGAGTTCGTCTTACAGATGTTCCAGTGGCTCACTCTCTCCACTTCATCAGGAGTTTAATCAAATACTACCTCCTCCATGAGGCCTTACCTGGCAACCCATTTAAACTGTAATACCACTTCCCCACTGGCAGTACTCCCCCTGCCCACCAGTGCGGCCCTTATTAACTTATACCATAATGTATAATCTACTTGCATATTATATGTATTGATTTTTTCTCTTCCTACTTGAAGAAAGGAAGGGATTTTTTTCTTTGTTCACTACTATACTTTCTATGGAGGGCTGGTGGCTCAGCAGTTAAAAACTCAGTTGCTAACCAAAAAGTAGTAGTTGAAATCCACCAGCTACTCCTCAGAAATTCTATGAGGCAATTCTACTTTGCCTTATATGATCACTATGAGTCAGAATTGACTTGATGGCAACACATTTTATACTGTCTATAACTTAGAACAGTATCTGGCACATAGTAGCTGCTCAACAAATATTTGACAAACGGAACCCTACTATTTTCCCACAAATAAAATATTTCTGTTTTGTTGTGTGAATCACAGATGGCATGTAATGGATCATCAGTTTTAAATTTGAAGAGAGTAAAATGATTATTTTGCTGATTTTTTTCCTTGATGTTTCTTAAAAAATGTCAGTTTCTACTCACCTGACATCTTAGCTAAGTCTGCCAAGTGAAACTTTTGAAAGCATCAGCAGTGAAGCTATTTTGAGTACCTATCCCCTTTGTATACTGTGTGTGGGGTGTGTGTGTGTATTCCCTATTTTGAAGACTGTAGGCTCTTATTTGTCCTAGATGTTGAGACATTACACACTTACATGCCTTAGTGTAAATCTATTTTCATCTGTTTGCTGATCTTGGGGCAATTTTAGGAATTTTCTTGAAGTTATTTTCTTAATTTTCTCCCTTTCATGTCTACTGTGCTCTCCTCTTGGAACTTCAAATGAGTGAATGTTGAACTACTAAACCAGTTTTACAACTGTGCTACATTTTCTGTCTTATTTTCCATTTCTCTGCCATTTTGTTTTACTTTATGAGAGATTTCCTCTTCTTCTCCTCCAAACTTCCTATTAAATTTTTAATGTCTGGTTTAATGATTTTCACTTCCAAGGCTTTTTATTTCTACTCTAAATGTTTATGTTACCTTTTCTGTTTGTTTGTCTGAGTGCCAAAACGTCTCATCTTTCTAACCATCGCAGTGATAGTGGTGGCGGTGCTTTGTTGTCGCCGCTGCTGCAGCATCATGCGTCACGTGTCTTTTCTCTGAGTTGATCTTGTTTCTGTTTTTTTTCTTCTAATCTCTATTTTTCGTGTCATAGCTTCTTATATTTAAGATGGGAGTCTACAATGTTTACCTAAAGTCCTGTGGGTGTACTTGTCTTTTTTGAGCTTCACTGTGGGATTACCTGGAAAGGCAATTTTGGGAGAAGTTCTAACTGCAATATTTTTTATTTTCTCTTCTGGACTATTCAGATTCCTCAGAAACATCTTTTCTAATCCCTTCCCCACTGGATAAAGACCTAGCTACCCACACTCTGAGTGCCAAGCTAGGGAAAGAGGTCTGGGCATTCTCAACACTTCACGTTATTGCTTTCCCTTAATCTTCTTATTTTCAGTGTGCACTCCCAAGCTGCAATTCTCTCCAGTGTCTAACCATTTAGGAACCTCTCTCTGTTATTCTCTATGGAGAACAAAACTTCAGCCTTTTGATGTGGTAAAAGAGGCTCAGTTGCCTAGCAGGTAGAAAGGGTGATGAGGACATTATCTAGGAATGGAGTTGCTTCTTAAATAGCTTTCAAGAATCCCGTTTTAATCCTCTCCCTTTATCTTCATTTCCAGTTACTGAGTCTTTTAAAAAATATGGTATGTGTCAGGTTGGTTTCTGGTTTTAAAATTTGACTTTCTCATATCTGTTCATTCTATTATACTTGACCATATGTTTTCCAGCTTTCAGATTTGTGTTACTGTTGTTTCATTTCCTGTTCTCTTTGTCTTGTAGACAGCCAAAGCCAAGTGCCATCAAGTGGGATCCATGTAGATAAGCATCTTTTAAAATAATTCTATTACTGTCATTTTAGATGACTTTTTGGATGGAACAAAAGTAGGTGTGTGTGTATAGTCTAAATCTTTAACCAGAAGTTACTTTTCTCTTTTACACAAGCTCATGTATATAATTTTTAAATTCTCTTCTAAGTCTAGGCAGTTTGGGGAGAAATCCTAATAGTAGTATTTTCCAATAATAGAATCTTTCTAATAACAGCAACTTTTCAAAGTTTCCAATATAGAAATTTTCCAAAGATAACTTTTATATTGATGACATCAATTGGGTTTAATGAACATAATCCCCAAACTTGATTCAACAAGCTGATATACTAGGGAATTGTTATAGAGCATAATTCAGGGACACTCGGAAATATTCCATATCACAAATATCAATCTAAATGGGACTGAGAGTCAACAATATGAGTCATTGACCAGAATCCTCTGATTTAAAAGAAATATCCCCAGAATGGCTGCTTTCTTTAAGCCTAATAAGCAGCAGCAGCATCAACAATACAGTAATGTGCCTTTAGGAATCTGTAGAAAGGGGACTCTAGGACATGTTGAAAGAGGATGAGATGGGAAGAGAAAGGAAATAATGGGGGTGCTAGGGGCAAGAGGGTGACAGAAAGAGAGAAAGCAGTGTTGAAGGAACCAAGAGCCAAGGGCACTAGTTTGCAGATGATGCAGTTTAGCATTAGCATTAGATTAATTATGATTTATGGTGTAGCATTAGTGCGAGGTAGTTCTTCAGTGTTTGGATTGATTGGTAACCATATACATTTGTCTAGGTTCTGCTACTAGGTCTTGTGAAACACATCAGAATATCTCCTATGGGAGAGAGGCAGGATAGCACAGCACCTTGGAACCAAAGCCACCGTGAGACAGGGAGCTACACTTGAGAAAAACCAAGATCACCAAAGAAGTCAAGATTAGATCGGATGGATGGAGCAAGACAAGTCAGTGGCTCAGGTTGAGTCAGATGGCTCTGCTTTCTGCTCTTGTTGTCAGAAATATGTAGTGACATTCAGCAGGGATGTTAAAGACTGAGTCAAACCTCTATTCCACTGTATATTCACTGAGTGATCTTGGCAAGTTATTTAACTTCCCTGTGCTCTGATTTCCTCATAATATTATCCTACCATGTTACTTACTTGAAGATTGAATATATTTCCAGGCATGTAGTAAAACTACATTCTGTTTATTGTTATTATTTGTACATGTCAACAGTTTATTTGGAAATCCTGGTGTTACGGTGGTTTGGTGCAATGGCAGCTAACCAAAAGGTCGGCAGTTCAAATCTGCCAGGTGCTCCTTAGAAACTCCGTAGGGCAGTTTTTCTCTGTCCTGTCAGAATTTACTTGATGGCAGTGGGTTAGTTTAGAGTTTATTATATTTCTTTCCTTTTTTTTTTTTCCTATTTCAGGCCAAATGTTTTGGGTTCATTTTACACGTTTGTGGGATCTTTGGGTTATTGCTTAAATTCTAGGGAAAAAAACTTATAGAATATTTTCCATTATTTTATCTAATAAAATAATTTATTTGAAGATATTTGCAAGATATGTGTTTGGGATAGTTTATCTGGAAGTCTCCCAAAATTGAAGAGATTAATTATGATCAGCTATATGCTAGTCATTGGCTTGAGAGTCAAACAAACTTGGATTTAAATTTTGCTCTGCTACTTATTATCTCTGGATCTTAATGAAGTTACTCTGCACTCATACATAAATGTTATACGCAAAACTGCTATGAATTCAAAACAACTTGATGGCAAAAACAGTGTAAGAAATTGGGATAAAATAAATGATACGGGCTGTTGTAAAGATCACATTAGACAATGTCTGTGAAAACATCTAGCTGTGTGCCTGGCTCAGGGGAAATAAAAGCTTAATAAATGTGGCATAGTGGCTAAGTGCTGTTAACTGCTAACCATAAAGTTGGAAACTCTACAGGGAAGTTCTGCTCTGCCCTATAGGGTCACTATGAGTTGGAATTGACTTGATGGCAGTGGGTTTGTTTCATCTCTTTCCTTGTCTCAGCAAGGGACATTTTGCAGCCAGGGGGTGACTAGAGACATTTTTGGTTGTCACAACAAGGGAGTAGGAGTTTTCTATGAACATCTAGTGGATAGAGGCCAGGAATGGTGCAAAATATCTCACAGTGCGCACAATAGATCCCTCCCCACCCCCCAAAAGAATTATCTGGTCCAAAATGTCAATAGCACACTGAGATTGGCACAAGCTGATGCTAAGGCAATTCCAACTCATGGTGATCTCAAGTGTATCAGAGTAGAACCATGTTTCATCAGGTTTTTCAACTGGTAATTTTTTCTGAAATAGATGGCCAGACCTTCTCTGAGGCATCTCTTGCTGTACTCAAACCTCCAACCTTTTGGCCAGCTGTCAAGCATGCCAACCTTTTATATACCTAGATTTTAATCTTGTGCTGGCACACATTTCCCTCAGTAGTACCTCAGTGGTTACTTGTGAGTGCTTTATATGAAATAAAGTGTTCCAGCATTATAAAACTAATAACGATCATAATGACAAACAATGACAGCTGTAATTTGGAAGGTCTTGATGCGGCACTTGGCTTGGCTTGGTGGTGCAGTGGGTTAAGCGCTATGTCTGCTAACCAAAAGACGAGCATTTCAAATCCACCAGGTGCTCCTTGGAAACCGAATGGGGCAGTTCTACTCTGACCTATAGAGCTTGTATGTTGGAACTGACTCAACAATAGTGGGCTTATCATTTGTTGAGCACTTGCTAAGTGCTAAGCCTTGAGCTAAGATATATGGTTTAGTAAAAATCCAAACCAAACCTGCTGCCATCAAGTTGATTTTGATTCACAGCAACCCTATAGGACAGAGTAGAGCTATACCGTAGGGTTTCCAAGGAGTGCCCGGTGGGTTTGTACTGCTAATCTCTTAGTTAGCAGCAGTAACTCTTAACCACAATGCCACCAAGGTTTCCATGATCTGTAAAAGGTACACTAAATATCAATTCTAGGGCAAACTTTATAATCAATAGTGTAGATTTTTCTAAACAGTTAAATATGATAAAATTTTATTTTAATAATGGGTTGAATATCAGCCACTAAGTATTGCTCTGTTGCAATATGTCTGTTGAAGTCTATAAATTCTACCTTAAAACCATCTCTCTGTTCTCTCTACTTCATTTTCCTCCCACTGCCATTACTCTGTTCTGGGCCAGCATCATATTCTCCTGAAACAGGCTAACACCCACTTGATTCTTTTCCTACTATTACACTTGCTGTCTCCTCTAATCCATTCTCTACCTTTCATTTTCTTTGTAAAATAAAATTGGATATTAGCATTCTTCTGCATGACATCTCTCAATAGCTCACCAAAGTTCCCATTGTGTGACTTCGTTTCTTGCTACCCTGTCTTCCCAACCCAACAAATAACACAAATCTTACATTCGCAGTCATTATGGTCCAAGGATAATTACTGTTCTTAGGAAAACAATGATTTTAAAATCAAGATGAAACTACTGAATTTGTTAGAATTTTCTTCTTGTGTTCCTAAGTAATGCCAAGGAAATTAAAGCCTCTGTTGATTAGTAATGTTCACTTGATGTATGATCATCAGGCAACTGGGAAAAAAGAGAAGAAAAGGACGTGGTTTGCACTGTTATCCTTTTCCTATGCTGATGTCACATGTGCCTTTATGGGAGCAGGGAGTGGTGAGAAGAAGAACGGAAGGCAGTGAGCTGAAGCCCAAAGGCACCTGGGGAAAGTGCAAGGGGATGGCAAGCCAACTGTGACCCAGCTTCCGGTCGTGAATGGTTTCTCCTATTTGTGGGGAACATGGCTCCTTTCCTGACTTAACAAGAGCTGTGACTAAATTGCTGGTGGTCCTCTGCTTTGAGTGTCAGTGTAATTTGGTGGAGACTAAAGGAATGAGAGAAGCAGCACGGGTATTTTTTATAGCTTCATAATTTGTGAGTGTTGCAAGATTTAAAAAAAAAACTTTATAAAGAAAAGTTTTTAAACTTTTGATACAAGTCTAAAAATAGCTTTTCTGAGATGCTGGAGGAGTGTTCGTTCACTCAGTCAGATAGATTGCCTAAAATCCACTGATGAAAGGCCAGAACAGCTCTATTGAACTGGTAACAAGAGTTCTTGTGATAAGCTTTAATAAACATATAAGCCTAAATTACAAAGAAGATTATTTTTTTGTATACATAACATACTGAACACTTGATCAATAACTATTTCATGAGGATATCCTGCCTGCTGTATCCTGTATTCAGTAGAAAGGTATCATTTTTATAATTAGCTGTTGTTATTAGGTGCCTTCAAGTCAGTTATGATTCATAGTGACCCAGTTATAGTGACGCAAGTCATTCTGACTCAGAACAACACACTTCCCTGTCCTCTGCTATGCCCACAATCATTATTATGCTCGAGCCAATTGTTGTGGCCACCAGTCAATCCATTCCATTGAAGACCTTCCTCTTTTCCACTGACCTTCAACTTTAGTAAGCATGATGTCCTTCTCCACAGAATGATCCCTCTTTACAACATGCCTAAAGTATGTAAGATGTAGTCTCACCATCCTTGCTTCTAAGATAAGCACTCTTATCACACTTCATACAAACCAGATTAGTTCATTCCTCTGACAGTCCATAATATGTATATTCAATATTCTTCTCCAACACCGTAATTCAAAGGCATCAATTCTTCTTCTGTCTTTCTTAATTCATTGTCCAGCTTTCACATGCATATGATTTGATTGAAAATGTCATGGCTTGGGGCAGGTGCACCTTCATATATGAGGTGACATCTTTGCTTTTTGATACTTTAAAGAGGTCCTTTGCAGCAAATTTGTCCAGTGCAATGCATCTTTTGATTTTCTGACTGCTGCTTCTGGCAACATTGATTGATTTGACAACCCCAATCTTTCCTCCATTTACCATGATGTTTCTTATTGGTTCAGTTGTGCAGTCTTGTTTTCTTGATGTTTAGGTGTAATCCATACTGAAGTCTTTGGTCTTTGATCTTCATTGGTAAATGTTTCAAGTCCTCTTCATGTCCAGCAAGCAAGGTTGTGTCATCTGTATAATGCCAGTTGTTAATGAGTCTTCCTCTAATTCTGATGTTCATATAGTACAGCTTCTCAGATTATTTCCTCAGGATACAGACCAAATATGTTCAGTGAAAGGACACAGCCCCGATGTCCCCCTCTCCTGACTTTAAACCACGCGATGTCCTTGTGTTCTGTTTACATGACTGCCTCTTGATCCATATACAGATTCCTCGTGAACACAATTAACCATTCTATAATTTCCATTCTCAGCAATGATATCTTTGCTTCCACATCCTCTTCAGAATCTGGCTCAAATTTCTGTCATCCTCTGTCGATATACTGCTACAGAAGTTTTTGAATCATCCTCAGTGAAATTTTACTTGTGTATGATATTGTTCGATAATTTCCCCATTTGTTTGGATCACCTTTCTGGGGAATAGGCATAAGCATAGATCTCTTCCAGTTGGTTGACCAGTAACTCTCTTTTGAATTTCTGGTCACAGACAAGTGCGTGCTTCCAGGGCTGCAGCTGTTGTTGACGTGTCTCAGGTTGATATTCTGTCAATTCCTGGAACCTTGTTCAGCACAGCTTGGACCTTTTCCTTCAGCATCCTGAGTCCCTGATCATGTGCTACCTCTTGAAATGGTTGGATGTCCACCAGTTCTTTTTGCTATAATGACTCTGTATATTCCTTCCATCTTCTTCTGAAGATGGGCCATTGAATATTTTCCCTGTAGAATCTTTCACTGTCGCAACTCAATGCTTGAAATTTTTCTTCAGTTCTTCTGGCTTTTTTTTTTTTTTAATACAATTAATGACCACTCCCAAAACCTTGTAGGCCTGATGGTGCAGTGATTAAGCATTTGGCTGCTAGCAAAAGGTCAGCAATTGAAATCCACCAGCCACTCTTTGGAAACTCTGAGGGGAAATTCTACTCTGTTCTATAGGGTTGCTATGAGTCAGAATTGACTTACCAGCAATGGATTGGATTTTGTTTCTTATAATCTGTCCTTCCCTCATCTACATCTCTCCATGTTTCATTTTCACAGGTCAAGCAAACCTCTAAACCTAGATTAATGTTGTAAAGTGAATTTTTTTTAAATAGATGTCGCTTTGCAGGGTAACAGAAACGTTTTGAATTACTGTCTATACTTGAATACTTCATATCATGTATGCAATATTTAAAGCTTCATCTGAAGAACTTTTAAGTTTACTTTTAACTATTTCCAGTTTTTATATGCATTGAATTTAAACTCTAACCTTAATGGTAAGATGCAACTTCACTATACTGTCAGGAAAGTGAGTAGGTGGTGGCTGGGAAAGGCAAGATACAAGAAATACCATTTCTTTCCTCAAGAAGACATGAAATTCTAGTAACTGAGTGATTAATGTACAAGTTAAGCTAAGTGTTGTAGGCTCATGAGCATGGGGCTTATCAGGAAGGACCACATTAAAAAAGATGAGCAGGTAAAGTAATGATATTGTGTTGTGCCTTGCCCTCTAGTTGGGTGGGGTGATGGCTGATAATGAGCTGTTAGCACTGGGACTGACCTGGCAGAGTTTTGCCTCCTAAATCCATTCAGATTACAGAGTCCTCGGATAACCTGAGATCTGTTTACCAGAAGAGATTTGAGCCAGTGAAAAAGAGATTGCTTTTAACATGGGGCATAAACTACAATTGTACAAAATTAAGCTATTATTCATGAGATCTAACTCAAAGAGATAGAGCAAGTGTAAGTTTAAAAAAAGAAAAATAGGTTAAAATGGAGCAAGAAGACAGCAGTGTGACCCAAGGAGATCAAAGGGTAGTTTCAACACATCTTTGGAATGAAGGAAACCAACCATAATGGTACGATCATACATGCCTTGGTATGCCTTGTTGCTTGGGACAGGTCCTTAAAAATGGTCAAGAACATACAAGGAAAACAGGACACAAAGGTAAAGGGCTATCATGACTCATGCACAGATGCAGAAATAGTCTTGGCATTATGATTTGAGGAGAGAGCCTTTAACTCATAATAAACCAGAAAACCAAACCTGTTGCTATTGGGTCAGTGCTTTAAGGAAGCAGACTGCCACATCTTTCACCTGTAGTGTGGCTGATGGGTTTGAACTGCCAAACTTTGAGTAAGCAGCTATGCCACTAAGTTTCCTTTGGCACACAACAGACAGTAATATTTTATAATCTACTGATAATATCTGGAGCCAGATCCCTAGAGAACATATACAGCAGAATGGAGAGAAATATAGTTAGAACAAAAGGGCCAGGCTCAATAAGAGAAGCTTTGAATAGTACACAAGGGAGTTTGGCCTAGGTGTGGTAAGAGTTTATTTTAAGGTAGCCAAAAACATCTTTTTCATCACATTGTCTTTAAGGGCAATACTGTTGTAAATTTTTAACCCAGACCAAAAGATCAAAAATAATGAGTTACAGCAGCAAACATCAATTTCAGTGGTTTTATTACAAAAATGTATTTATATATGAGGTCTTATAATTAAGTCTGTGAACTTGATTGTTCTAAGTGATACATACCTCATTGTTGGATATCACTATGGTCACCTACAAATTGCTCTGCTTCGGAAGCTATGCACTGATGGCAGTGCCTTGTCCACCCTTCAGGGCAATTTTGGAACTCTTTCTGGAATGGCCATTGTACATGGTGGCAAGTTCAAGAAATTCATTGTATAGTCTGTGAGGGAATTATTAGCCCATGAGTAAGTAACTGTGTTGGAAAACCCTCCCTACTTACCTGATCTGGCCCCCAGTGACTTCTTTCTTTACCTGAAGATAAAGGAAATACTGAAAGAAAGATACTTTAATAACATTCAGGACATCAAGGGTAATATGACCACAGCTCTGATAGCCATTCCAGTAAAGGAGTTCCAAAATTTCTTTGAAGGGTGCCCTAGGCACTGGCATCGGTGCAGAGCTTCCCAAGGAGAGTACTTTGAAGTTCACTGTAGTGATACACAGCAGTGAGGTACATAGTGCTTTTTCTAAGATGAGTTCGTGAACTTAATTGGCAGTCCTCATGTATGTAATACACTGTTTTATAAAGCATATCTTTACTCTTTCATTTCAGCTCCATGGGATAGGATTTCTAACTAAAAACTATTGTTTGACAGAACTATACCTGAACAACAATGCAATATTTGAGATAGCAGGTTTGTCTGAAATTTTCTTTCAGTTAAATACATTTTCAAGAAAGTAACAACCTTCAACTATGATATTGCTAATACTGTGCAAAAATCTGTTTAAACATTTCTCCTGGAAATATGAGATGGAATCTTTACTTTGTAATGATATTATTTGTTTTTCATTTTATGATGTGCTGTGAAATTACAGTTCTAGTTCCACATTTTCATGTGTCTTACTCAAAATACAACAAAAAAAAAATTAGCATAGGACTTTTGCTATTCTGTTGCATAGCTGGAGACAAACTAGGTGTTTTGGAATCAAAGCTTAAAAATAATTGGGATCATTAATAAATAAAACAGCTTAATAAGTGATTTTTCTAGTTTTTTCTGGTTGTAATTTTTTATCAGTCAAATTTCTGTTTCCACTCTGAGTGAACTTTCTATGAACAACAATCTCTTAACTGACAATTTCAAGCCAGGTATAAAATCAAATAACATACCATGATCATGACACACACACAAAAGGTTATATAAAAGCTTTCTTTAACAATATATAGCATAGAATCAAAATATAATTTTTAAGGTTCTCCATGAATTTATGGACCACTAAGAAAGAAAAATATTGCTTCAGTTATGACACAACTATCACACAAACATATCCCACTTTTGTTTATGTTAAAAACATTGGAAATGTGCACTTTAGAGTCAACAAACATGGTATGACCATTTGAATTCCTGCTGTGTGAAGGAGACACTTCCTTGAGCAATTTGATAGAAGGCATTTAATTAGATGAGTAATTATTGTCTCTAGTCATGTTATAAATCTAAGTAATATTGACTAAAAAAAAAAAAAAAAAAATGGAAGAAAGAAAACAGCCTCCCAAAGCCAACCAAACAGAATCACTCTTTCAGGAAAACAAACACAAAACAATAACAGTGGAAAGAACTGTCCTCTGTATTCCCAAAATGCAATAGATTACTTGAGTTCTTATGCTTTATTGTGTTCTCAAAGATAGTTTAAAATATAGTAAAGAATCATTCCTCCTTTAACCAGCTGTAATATGTTCTTTGGCAACCTTGGTGGCGTAATGGTTAAGAGCTACAGCTGCTAACCCAAAGATTGGCAGTTCACATCCACCAGACGTTCTTTGGAAACTCTATGGGGCAGTTGTACTCTGTCCTATACAGTTGTTGTGAGTTGGAATTGACGTGATGGCAGTGGATTTTAATTGTGTTAGTCTGTTAATTGTTTAGTTAACATTAAAAGTATTTAAAATCTTATGAGTATGTCTGTGTTGTGTTTTGTAGGCCTGCACAATTTGCGTTCTTTGTATAGCCTCATGCTACATCACAATGAACTAACCAACATTGATGCGACAGTTAAGGAATTAAGAGGAATGCTGAATCTGAAGCTCCTGAGTATGGATTTCACCTTTTAAATGCTTATAAATTAAAAATACAGTAATGCAAGGAGTTTTTCATCTATTAAGCTTGAAATTAGGAATGAAATCTTTGTATCTAAAATATTTAGATATTCCTGAAAATGAGACTAGATCTTATTCTTTTTTATAATATATGCTGCTGAAAGAACAATGAGTAGAAAAAAGTTTTGAACAACAATGTGGCATGTCAAACAAAAAATGACAAAAGTGACAAAATATGATTTGTAAATCATGTTTAGATCTTTATTCTTGGTTTTACCTCTAAAGTAAGTTTTAAACTCCTATTAGATGAGCCTGTCAGTGTCCAGAATAGGCATTTCCATGCAATAACTGTTAATCCTGTCTTTAAACAGATTATTAGTGTTTGTTTATGGCTGGCGGTGACAGCTAGTGGGTATGGGAGACATAGTTTCTTTATGGGGGAGATAAAGATGTTCTAAAATTGTGGTGATAGTCGCACAACTCTGTGGATATATTAAGAATTGTACTGAGCCCATCAAATGGTTCACTTTAAGTAGATGAATTGTGTGATGTATGAATTATATCAATTTCCTAGTCACCGGGTACTGCTCTAACAGAAAATACCATGAGTGGAAGGTTTCATGAAGAGAAGCTTTTATTGTCACAGTCCAGTAAACCACAAATCCATTAACAAGATACAAGTCCATTCAGAATAAGAAATCACCACAGTCCGGTAGGCTGAGTCCACATCCAGTGAGAGCCTCTCAGCACAGGAACCTCGGGCCCAAAGGACGTGCTCTGCTCTCGGTGCTTCTCTCTCGGTGGTATGAGGTTCCCAACTTCCTCAGCTCACTTCTCTCCCTTATATCCCACAAGCTTGAATCCTGCCTCACTAACACAACTGCAAACCATTCTCTATCATCAATATCACAAAGGCAGGATTCACAACACATGGGAAGAAGGGCACCATATTGGAACTGCTAACACATACATTTTGGGGGGGACACAGTTCAATCCATGACAATCGATAAAGCTGATACCACTACAACAATGACTAAATTAAGTCTGAAGCAGTCTGAACAACCAGACCATTGTTTGTGGTTTTTTAGCAGAGTTCTTGGGCTGCACCCCTCTTTTTCTCATATCACACAGGGACTCAACAGTGTATATCCCATCACAGCTGTCTTTGGTAGTGGCCAGGTTCTGCTGGTAGTGGTCTGGTTCTGCTGGTCATATATTGATATAGTCTCCCATTTGCACAGGTCCTTCTGTCTCTTGAGCTCTTTTTCCCCTCATGTTTTGGTTGTTCTTAGTGACCATCTGTTCCGGATGAGTTGGGACCATTTAGGTGGCAACTTGCTACCTTTTAAGACCCCAGACACCACTCACCAATATGGGGTGCAAGAAACTATCCTAGTAATAGGCTAGTTATGCCAGTTGGCCTTGATAGCCCCCGAGAGCATGATCCTGAGACCCTGCCCCTGCTACTCTATCCTTGCAATATTAGGTTGAGATTAGAAGAGCTTTTAGTTTATGTTGAAGTCCAGTTAAGTTGCTCTGTTTTCTACTGTGTGCTGTCACTGCTTTTACCTTATCAAATTTCTATCAACTATCTAATCTATGACCAACTCTCTCTCTCTCCCAACCCCTGTAGCCATCTAAGAGTCTTTTCTTCTGTTCATAAGTCTACTTTTAAGTCCTTATACAAAGGGTCTCATATATTTGTCCTTTTGCTGCTGACTGATTTCACTCAACATAATGTCTTCTAACCGAAACCAGGTTATGAGATGCTTCCTAAAATCATCATTATTCTTTACCATTGCGCAGTGTTCCATTGAGTATACGTACCATAGTTTGTTTATCCATTTGTCTGCTGATGATAGACTGATTTCATATTTTTGATATTGTTGATTGTGCTGCAGTGAACATTCGTGTGTGTGTGTCTGTTCGTGTGACAGCCTGTGTTTCTGTAGGATATATTCCAAGCAGTGGGAATCCAAGATCAAATAATTTATCTATTTCCAGATTTTTATGGAAGTGCCAGATTGCTTTCCAAAGAGGTCGTACCCTTTTGCAATTTCACCAGCAGTGTAGGAGAGTAGAGCATAGGAGAGTTCTGATGTCTCCACAGACACTCCACAATTTTTAAGACCAACTTTCTAGCAGAACCTGGAAGTAGTGAGTCTCCCTTTCAAAATATGGTCTTGATGATTCTAAAGGTATAGCTCTGAACCTTGTTCTACCTTTCCTCATTGGGCCTCAGTCCAGTGTTAATGGTAAGCACAGCCAGTGGGTTAAGGGGAATACTGGGATACTGCAATACTTAAGGGTAGCTTCATTTGAGTCACTTTACTTGTAACATCATTGAAGGTGAGACATCTCTCTCAAACACAACATAATCCACCAAACAAACAAACAAAAAACCAGCTGGGTCTTTCACTGTTCTCTGCCCTGAATAAGAGAATGTCCTGACTGCTCCACGCTCCTCATCTCCTGCTTTATCTCATTTTACCTCTGGAAAAGCAGAATTCCTTTCCTATTCCACAAAAGCATGTGGTGTGTGACAGCCCACAGTTTTTAACTAGTTAAAATAGGACGGTGATAGCAATGGAGATCCTGACCTTGCTAGTAACCTTGACCAGATCCTTAAAATCTCAGTGTCTGATCATGGTGGGTTGTTCTCTGTAGGCACAGAATGTAACTGCTCTCCCCCTCTGTATCATTTCCCCCATCTACTAAGAAGGATATGTTAGTATCTTATTAATTACATTGACTTTTTTCAAAAGTGGCCTTAAAATCAGTTGAGTTCATTTAAATGATGCCTTTTACTTCTGCTTTAAAATTTTAAAAAAGTTAACTGAAGCCAATAATTCAAATGACTGTATTTTTATTTTTCCTTTCTGTCTCAATAATAAGTAGCTTCATACGTGTTAGTCATGTAACTCAAGCTTGGGCAATAAGGTAGTATAGACGTTTTGATATATTATTGGGCAAATGTAAATTGCTTAGACTAAGAATCCTAAATTAAGATAAGCAAGACAGTGCTGGCGCCACTGAGGTGTACTCAATAAGTAGCCTAGAGGGAAGGTGGATTAAATAGCATTAACCTATTGAAAGTGAAAGTGTAAGCAATTTTACTTCATCGTTTCTAAAGGAATGTACCCATACATCATAGGAAGCTTTTAGAACTTTCAGACACAGGAAACTGATTTCATATCTTAGAAATTTAATTTACAGCAATTTTAGTAGCATCAATCCAAAACTCATAAATCCAAAATGTTAAATGTTTAATAGGATGGGGGAGAGGGGAGAATTGAAAATTAAGATTACTTCTTACAAAAATCTAAGAGCTAGGAAAAAAGTGAAGAATAATCAAAATGAAATGCTTTTTGAATTATTTAATTCTATTTTATTAAGTTAATTTTGACAGAGGCTGGGCTAACAGCCCAGTTATCTGACTTGCTGTCACTAAGATTTGACTTTATGATGCACTGAATGGTGAATTGCCACAAGCACATCAAGCTTTTAGTATTGATACACCTTGGTAATAAGTAACGAAAGAGCAGTGAATCTAAGTACTGTGTTCTGTTTAACTGAAACAAGAGTTTTAAATTAAAATATCAAAAAAGTTACTTAACTAAGGATGGGGGTGAGGGAGGGGACAAGAAATAAATCATATATATACTTACAGATTCAAAGAGAAAAGAGAATGTGAATGTTATAACCAAAAAACCTCAAACTCATTTCTGTGGAGTCAATTGTGACTGATCGCAATACCATAAGACAGGTTATAATGACCCCATAGTATTTCCAAGGCTATATTCTTTATAGCTTCCATTAGTCAGTCTGTTTTTCCTACTGTGGTGGCCTTGTTTGTTGCTGTGATGCTGAAGCCGTGCGTGCCACCAGTATTTGAAATATCAGCAGGGTCTCTATGGTGGGTGTGATTTATCAGAGCTTCTGGATTACGACATGAGAAAGGATGACCTGTTGATCTACTTTTGAAAAACTTGGCCAGCAAAAATCTTAGGCTACTAGCAGAAAACTGATATAGCAACCAGAAGGTAATCCCCGTAGGTTGGAAGGTACTTAACAGACGACTGGGAAAAAGCTGCCTCTTCAAAGTAGAGATGTTAATGACATGGATGGAGTCAAGATTTGGGAATCTCCATTTGCTGATGTGACACAGCTCAAAATGAGAAGAAACAACTCAAAACATCCATTAATAATCAGAAGGTAGAATGTATGAAGTATAAATCTAGGAAAATTGGAAGTCATCAAAACTGAAATGGTATGCTTGAAGATCAAAATACTAGACATTAGTGAGCTGAAATGCGCTGATTTGGGCCATCTGAAATCTGATAAACTACTACAGCACAATCTACTCTGTCAGGAATGACAAATTAAAGAGCAACCATGTCACATTTACCATTAAGAAAAGAGAGAACATTTCAAGATCTATGCTGCAGAATGACTCTGTCAGTGATAGGATAATATCCATACACCTACAAGAAAGAACAGTTAATACCACTAGCATTAAAATTTACAAGCCAAAAACTAATGCCAAAGATGAAGAAATTGATGATTTTTAGCAATTTCTTCAGTCTGAAGTTGATCAAGCATGCTATCAAGATGCATTGATAATCATTGGTGACTGGAATGCAGAATTTATAAAGGAAGAATGGTTAATAGCTGGAAAATATGGCATTAGTGATAGAAATGTCAGAGATAGCATGATAGAATCTTGTAAGTCCAACATCTTTTTCATTGCATAAACCTTTTTTAAACAACATAAATGGCAACTATACACACAAACATGGCTGAATGGAACACACAGGAATCAAACTGACTACATCTCGGGAAAGAGACTATGGGAAACTCAGTATCATCAGTCAGAACAAGGCCAGGGGCCAAATGACGAATAGACAATCAATTGCTCATGCAAGTTACAGATGAAACTAAAGAAAATTAGTGCAAGTCCGTGAGAGTCAAAATACTACCTTGAGTACGTTCTACCTGAATTTAGAGACCATTTCAAGAATAGATTCTATGCACTAATGATAATGACTGAAGACCGTACCAGTTGTTGAAATGACATCAAGGACATCATACATGGGGGGAAAAAGAGAGAGAGAGAGTGATCATTAAAAAGACAGGAAAGAAAGAAAAGACCAAAATGATTATTAAAAGAGACTCTGAAATTTTCCCTTAAACATAAAAATAATAAAGTAAAAGAACTGAAGATTTGTAAGAGTGGCTCAGGAAAACAAAGAAAAGTCTTACAATGGCGTGTACAAAGACCTGGAGTTAGAAAACCAAAAGGGAGGTACATATCTGGCATGTCACAAGCTGAAAGAACTGGGGAAAAAAAAAATGCAAGTCTCAACCTGCACTGCTGAAGGATTCTGTGAGCAAAATATTGAATGACACAGGAAGCATCAAAAGAAAATGGAAGGAACACACAGAGTTACTGTATCAAAACTAATCAATCAATAATTAAATTTCAGTGTTCTGGGGGATAGCATATGATCTAGAACTAACGATACTGAAAGAAAAAGTCCAAGCTGCACTGAAGACATGGTTGAAAAACAAGGTTCCAGGAATCGACAAAACATCAATTGGGACATTTCAACAAATAGATGAAACACTGAAAATGCTCTACACCAAGACAAGTGGAAGAGAGCACATGGTCAGTTGACTGGAAAAGATCCATGTTTGTGCCCATTCCGAAGAAAGGTGATTCAATGGAATGCAGAAATTATCAAATGATAATATTAATTCAAATGAAAATGTATCAAATGATAATAATTAATTATGCAAGTAAAATTTTGGTGAATATCATTTGAAAATAGTTCAAGCAGACCACTGATGGGTAACTGACAGAAATTCAAGTGGGATACAGGGAAGAATGAGGAATATCATTGCTAATGTCTTATGGGTATTGGCAGCAAGTACAGAATATTGTAAGGACATTTACTTGTATGTTATTGACTATGTGAAGGCATTCAACAATGTGGATTATGACAAATTATTGTTAACATTATGCAGAGTGGGAATACCAGGACACTTAATTGTGCATATGTGGAACATGTTCATAAACCAAGCGGCTGTGGTTCAAACAGAACAAGGGGATTCTGCATGGTTTAGAATCTGAAAATGTGTGCATTGCATCAGGGTTGTATCCTTTCACAGTATTTGTTTAAGCTGTTTGCTAAGCAAATAATCCAAGAAACTGGATTGACCATATGAAGAAAAATGTGGCATCAGGTTTGGAGGAAGACTAATTAACAACCAGCAACATATAGGTGGCACAACCTTTCTTTATACAAAGTGAAGAGGACTTGAGCACTTACTGAGGAAGACCAATGCCTACAGCCTTCAGTATGCATTACACTTCAATATAACAATAAAAAAATTCTCACAATGGACCAATAAACATCAAGATAGTAGAAAATATTAAGTTGTCAGGGATTTCATTTTACTTGGATTCAAGCAGTCAATGCCCTTGCAAAAAGCAGTCAAAAAATCAAAATGATGTATTATGTTGGGCAAATCTGCTGCAAAACACCTCTTTGAAAGTACTGAAAAGCAAAGATGTTGCTCTGAGTACTAATGAGTGATTGACTTAAGCCCCAGTATTTTCAGTCACCTCATATGCATGTGAAAGCTGGACAATGAATGTGAAAGCGTAAGAATTGATGGCAATTGAATTATAGTGTTGAGGAAGAATATTGAATTTACCAGAAGAATGGATAAATCCCTCTTGTAAATAGTACAGCCAGAATGTTCCTTGAATGTGAGGACGGAGAGACTTTGATTCGAGTACTTTGGACATGTTATCAAGAGGGACCAGTCACTGGAGGAGGACATCATGCTTAGTAAAGTAGAGGGTAAGCGAAAAAGAAGACCCTCGCCAAGACAGCGGCTACCTGAGAGTCACACCATGGCTACAACAATGGGCTCATACATAGCAACAATTTTGAGGATGGCTCAAGAGTGGGCAACATTTTGTCGTGTTGAACATGGCAATGACTGGACAGCACCTCACAATAGCAACAATCTTTAAGGAAGTAGACTGCTGCATCTTTTTCACAAGGAGTGGCTGATAGCTTCCAACCACCAGGCTTTCTGTTAGCAGCCTCACATTATACCAGGGATTCTTTGAGGGATAATACCATCAGGAAATGTCACTGAGAAATGTTTGTACATTTTCTATTAACATCATATGCACAGGCAGACACTACTCCCAGCTGCTATGATGTATTTCAGGGTTATGAGGTGTCAGATGTGATTCTCAAGACAGTAACAACAGATGAGTCTCATGCACTAAAGCCTTTGTGACTTTTTCTTCTTCCTAAACTCTCATTAAAAACAACTGTTGTTTGACTTCATGTACTTGAAGAGTATTATTTTTTCTACTCTCTCTAACTCAGACTGTAATACAGGATCCCTGAGGATTTTTTTTTTTTTTTTTTTAAGTCTGACCTTATTATTGGTTTAGTAAACATTAGTTTGGAAACCCTGCTGGTGTAGTGGTTAAGAGCTTGGCTGCTAACCAAAAGGTCAGCAGTGCAAATCCACCAGACACTCCTTGGAAACCCTAGAGTACCGTTCCACCCTGTCCCATAGGGTCTCTGTGAGTGGGAAGCGAGTCAACGGTAATGGCTTATTCATTAGTTCTACCCCATCCTCTAGTTATAATTATTTGTGACCACTTTAAATTCCTGCTGTTTCAAGATTAACATTTAAACCATTTTTTGTCACTTAAGAAATCCTGAAAAATTCTGATTTTATTGTGTCTCTCAGATCCCCTGTACATACATAGTTCCTTTTTAGTGTCCTTGTTGATCCTAGCTCTGCATTTTCTTTTATGCCTTTCCTTCTTTTTACAGTTTCAGTTTTTATGCACCAGGTGTCTTCCATAGCCTGCTTTAAGTGCCTCTAAAGCTCATGCTTTCCACAGGAAATAGCTATATATGACAATTTTATTAGCCAGAGAAGTTTGTGTTTATATGAAAAATATCAGAAGGTTTTAGGACCTACAAAGAAAGCATCCAGATGATTAACTTTTTCAGTATTTATCTAAAAAGTTTATCTTCTGAGCATTCTCCGTCCCCCCTCCTCCCTCCTAGTTTTCTTTAAGTTGTAAAGTGTTGTTTATAAATATTATTCAGCTATTTGTCTTGGTTTCTAATGATTAATATTTTAATGCCTTTATCTAAGCTCATTATATTTTATAAATAGCCAACTGCTACAGCAGTAGTCTTAAATTTAACCTGTAGACTATGTGAGCGTCATTTTGGTGATAGTTGAATAATAGCTGGAGCTCTTTCTGCTACTGCCATCTAGTGGTTCTTCTCAATATAATCATTTTCCAGAAATTATAAACTGACTCTAAACAGCTAAGGATGTCCCACTACAGGATTAGAACTTCCACACAGCGTTTCCAAGATATGTTTTCCACTAATAAGTTTTGTTGCAGTCAATATTGAAATAACACTCATTAATACTACCTAAGGATAAAGAGGGAAAATGTTTTTTTGTTAGAAAAAAAATCACAACAATTGAAAAAAATTTAAAAATGTTAACATACTGATTCTCTAAAGCGATGCCACCTCAGAAATGCCAGGAGTTTCTCTCCTATGTCTCCATGCCTCTCACCTCCAGCCACTGCACTGGAGTGTGGGGTCATTACTTATCCCAGCACCTGAGCCCACGGACCTTGAAGCGTCTGGCAAGTGTAGTCAAAATGGGAGGCCCACAGCTGCCGAACTCGGCTCTCACTGAGATCTGAAGTTGCTATTGATGTTAAAAATTCTGAACTCTCTGCACTACTGTGCAGAGCGAGTAAGAAATTCATATGGGAACAGAGTATGCTGTACCTCTGCGCCTGTCTCCGTGAAGGGTAATTTTGTGACTTTTGAAAGTGGAGAAAGAGAACCAAACGCACAAGTATTTTAACAAAGAACAGTATCAGTCCTCTAGTGAGACAACCCCAGTTAATTGACTCATTAACTGTTTAGTGCTTCTGTTCCCTGGAGACTTGAAAGCTTGCGAGTGGCCCTCCAACACAAGACAATTTGTGTCTAGCTGCCTGGAACAGCAGAGGAAGGAAAGTTAAGAATGGGAGGAGGATACTAAATGTGGGGATAACTGCACGAACAGTTGCCTCCTTTGCCAGGAGACCGCGGGAAGTGGATGGTGCCCAGCTACCATTACTGAACACCTGGATCGGAGTCTCCACAGAAGAATCCCAATCAAAAGGGTGGAGGTGCAGAAGAGAATTTAGATATTCATGGCTTGAGACATTCTAAACTCTAGGGGGTTCTGGAGCTCCTGAATCCACTGCCCTGAAGCCTTCTTAAAATGAAACAGTAGTTTAACTTAACTAGTAAAGAATGTTTGCCTTGAGCACGAATGATGCTCTTTTAAGAACTATCAGGATACTCTGGTGCCACAGTGGTTCAAATACTACGTCTGCTAACCAAAGGGTCAGCAGTTCAAATCTAACAGGCGCTTCTTGGAAACTCTATGGGGCAGTTTACTCTGTTCTATAGGGTTACTATGAGTCGGAATCGCCTCTATGGCAGTGGCTTTTTGGCATAGGAGATCACAGTGACAATAACATCTCAAAAGATTAGATAGGAACCTTCAGGGGCAGTGATCTTATGTTAATACGGAGGAACCACTCAGAAAAGGTGAGTGAGGATGATTGCACGACTGTAGGAATCTAATCAACGTCACTGAGTTACACGTGTAGATATACTGATTTGGTGTATATTTTCCCGTGAATGTTCTTAACGACAGCAACCAAATAGGACTTCCGTGGAGCTGAGGACTAGTTCTTTCTTTACCAATTTACTTATAGGCACATTAATATTTTCCACATTGTGACAGGCTTAGATCAGCAATATATCCTCAGCACTTAGCAGAGTGCTTATAAGAACTCAGTACCTATTTGTAGAATCAATAACTTTAACAGATAGGAAAATTAAAGGCTGTTATGAATAAGCAAGAATTTAGTGAGGTCATTGGTTTGGTCTATGAAGCAGAGATTTGCATGTCCTTATGTTTTATATTAATCCTGTAACTTCCATATTTTGTTGAGTGATAAATGTAACCGATCTATAAATCTGCTGTCTTAATTTGGATTCTTCCTTTCCAGGTCTCTACCAAAACCCTTTGTGCCAGTATA
This sequence comes from Heterohyrax brucei, assembly GCA_028571685.1. NCBI lineage: Eukaryota > Metazoa > Chordata > Mammalia > Hyracoidea > Procaviidae > Heterohyrax > Heterohyrax brucei. The sequence goes on from CM053147.1 coordinate 81,516,582, forward strand.
ACTTCTACCGTCTATACATAATCTACCATCTTCCCGGAGTGGAAGTGCTTGACAGAAATCGTAAGAACATGCCTTGCAAAGAAATAGTTTAGAGGCAACCTTATAATTCAGTGGACTAGAAAGTTAGAATATGTTTAACAAGAGTTGCCTTGTAAATGGAAAATTATCAATTATTTGTATTGGAAATTTTTGCCATCTGAAATTTGTCCCAATTAAGAATTCGTGTCTTTTGATCACTTTATTGGAAAGAACATCTATCAGAGTGAGAAAAAGTCTGCTTCTCTGTTTTTTTTGGTCCTGGTTTTGACATTAACATGTGGGATATCTATCATTTACCCCTGGCACTTTAGTGTATTATCTCTAAAATGAGAGAATTAGACTAAATCTCTTAAGGCTTATTTCAGTTCTAAAGTCATCTTCTTTAAAAGTTCTATAAATACCTACAAAACTGCTATCAATAACACTTGTATTATGAATAACTCTTTAGATGTACTGTATACATTGGTATATCTGATTTACACAAACCTTACAAAAATCTGCCTCAGTGTATCATATTTTACACTTTTAGAGAACTATTTTACTTTCTAAATGCCTTATTGACCCTCTACCTACATTTCAATCTCACACGTTGGAACCTTTTCAATAATTCCTTACTGGGTACTGACTGTATGAGAACATCAAGAGCTTGTATACCTCTTCTTCCTCAGATCCTGGAGGAAATGATGTGTTTTACCTACTATTTCAATCATTTTGGTTGTGTTACAAAGTGTCTGGGATGCATTAGGCTGCAGGGTTGACCTGAGCCCTGCCACATGAGCATTGGTAAGATTATGAAAATACTGTGATAGCTCTTTTACAAATTAATTTTGACAGGATGATCACATATAACTTAGCTCAGAGAAATAAATTTTTGAAAGTGGCCAGTACTTTGATTCTCTGCGTATTTATCTGAGTACTATGCAGTAACATTACTTTTTTAATTTATCAGAAGTTACAGAGAAGGAAAGAAGATCATTGATTACTATCTTTAACCACGAAAAAGCACGTGTTCTTCAATCAGTTGCATTTGGAGGAAGAGTAGATGCCTCATGGAATCCTACATCACCATTTAAACAAAAAACAACCAAAAGAGTACCCTCAGGTATATTAAAAAAAAGAAAAAAAGAAAGAAATGAAAACTTCTCAGACTTCTCAGTAACCTGATCATCACAATAATAATTGGAATGACAATAAGCTAAGTATATAGTGAAATGCATAAACTCTAATTTAATAATTTTGTTAAATTAAGTTTAATCTTAAATTTAATCTAAAAATTAAATTAAATTTAATCTTTATTCAAGTATGTTAAATTAACTGAGGCACTACTCTGACCTCTAGGGTCACTATGAGTTGGACATGACTCAATGGCAGTGGGTTTGGTTTTGGTTATGGTAATAATGAGATTACACTGTGAAGCCTTTACCCAGCATAGTGTAACCAAACAAAAAGAAAAAACAAACCCAAAGCCATCAAGTTGATTCCAACTCATAACTACCCTGTAGGACACAATAGAACTGCCCCATAGAGTTTCCAAGGAGTGCCTGGCAGATTCAGGCTGCCAATCTTTTGGCTAACAGACATAGCACTTAACAACTATACCACCAGAGTTTCCACATAGTGTAAAACCCCACGGCTCAGTAAATCAGCTAGTTTTTATTATTAGGATCACAAGACAATTGCATCAATTAAGAATAAATGTTTTGGAAAATGTAGAGAAATATTAAGAAGAAAGAAAGATCTGCTGCAATTCTTCCACCCCCAAAAAGCACTGTTAACATTTGGATTGTACTCATATACATAGTCTTGATAAAACCAAAAAACCCACTGCCCTCTAGTAAATTCCAACTCATAGCAACCCTACAGGACAGAGTAGAATTGCCCCATGGTGTTTCCAAGGAGCACTTGGTAGATTCAAACTGCCAACCTCTTGATTAGCAGTGGTAGCACTTAACCACTATGCCGTCAGGGTTTCCACACAGTCTTGATAGGCAATCTTCAACGATATTTCATCAGTTAGGACTGCATTCCTTCTATGTAACAGGAATCTTACTAAAGTGGCTTAAATGAAAATTAATTTATTTTTCTTGCATAACGAAGAGTGCAAAGACAGAGTGACCAGGGTTAGTGTACAAACTCCACGGATATATTTGTCTGTTTGATCTGCCACTTTTAATGTGAGTTATGGTTACAAAGTGGATTCCGTACCTCCCAGGCATCACATCGTCATTAGAGGCAGGAAGAAGAATGGATGGAAATGGTGCAAAGACAAATGCCTTTCCCTCATGACGTTCTGCCAAGGAGATGACATATGTTTGAGAAAGGAGGCAAATGGCTTTTCTACACATTAAGGGAAAATTATTAAATGGGAAAGTAGTTTTGAGGAAATAACCCAGAATGCAAGGTAAAGAAGTTAAAAAAAAAAAGATATGAATTAGATGTTGAGACAAGAGATAGTAGAAACAGAATGTCTAAAGTAAGTTTAATGTAACCATTCCTTAAGGTGAAAAGAACAGAGAGAGAAATTGGGGAGAAGGTAATGTCTGAAGTGATAATGGCTGGAAAGTTTCCAAACTTGATAAATGATATATGTACCTTTGGATTCACCAGGAAAAAAGATTCCAAAGAAACATGTGAAAAAAATTCACATCAAAGTCAAAGAAGATAATCTTAAAGCATTCAAAAAGAAAATGCAGACTACCTACAAAAGAATAAAAAGATGAACAACAAAGTTCTCAACTGTAATCATGGAAAGTCACAGTAATCTAATGCCTTAAAAATGTTGAAGGAAATTAACAGTCAGTCAAACAAGAATTCTATCACCGAATAACTTATTATTCAAAATGAAGATGAAGAAAGAAAAAGAAGAGGGAAAAATACTCTTCCCTTGACTTTTTATTGTGAAAATGTTCTTGGATAGAAGTTGAAAGAATAATACTGTCGTTGCCTGTATCTTCACGTACGCTGTTAATACTCTACCACATTTGTCCTCTCTGTATATGAGTCTTTGCCTCTTTAGTTGGAAGAACAGTCTTCCCCAGAAACTTTTTCTTACATCTCATTGGTTGTCCTTCACTACAAAGCAGCTAGAAATTTAAAAACATTGCTCAACCATTTAAATGTTTTAGTAGCCCTTATCATGACATTTCACTCCCAAATAAGTTAGCCTGAAAGTTTAAAGAGAAGGGCTTTTGTCTCTATAACCACAATGCTGGTACCACAGCTAAGAAAAACAACAAATTCATATATATTATCTAATGTGTAATCCACATTCAAATTTCTCAGTTGTCTACAAATGTCTTCTATAGCTGTTTTGTTCAAGGTGGGATAAAGAGGAGGGAGACCAAACAGTACAACTCACATATTATTGGTGCTAGTAGAAACTAGCCAGCATTCTTGGAAGTCCACATGATAGTATTTATTAACATACAAAACATGCAGACAATTCAACAGTAGCAATTCAATTTGAAGTATCTCTCCTACAGAAGTACTTGCATACATGCATGAATGTGTGTAAGGCATCTCATCACATTTTTTTCTTAACAAAAATAATTTAAGTAGTCATATGTGCAATGTTCCAACTTGACGGCACTTGGCTATGTGGAATGTTAAATAACTTATGGCACACTTATACCACATGAACTATTCCATTATACAATTATCTCACCATAAATTTTGAATATAAAAAACATATAACAGAATAACGTAATTGCAGAGTAAGTAATGGCAAAACTGGAATTTTGTGAGCATATCTACACATATGTATGTGTGTATGCGTGTGTACACACAAAGGTGGCTGGAAGCATGCACACAAAACTTCACATTGGCACTTCTAAGAGGAAGTAAAAAGATAAAAGGGAGATTTCACTTGTTACTCTTTTTTTTTATTGTTTATATTCACTGTAAGGAAATGGTATGCTTTCTGTAATTAAAAATGTAGGACAGGAGACAGTCTGGGGAGATCAAAGAGGACATGGAAGACTGGAGTCAGTCCATTTATGACGGAAACAATGCCATGAACCGCCCTTCAGCAAAGGCTGTGTGTGCTTTCCATCCTGGCCTGGTGATACCGGCTGCTGGTGGATTGGCACAGGCCCTAGTGTGGGCTTCGGTGGCCCAACAGGTGCTGGTAATTTCCATCTCTAGTCTGGCAGGAGGCCTTCTCCAGAGGAATAAACAAAGCAATGACAGTCTCTGGAAGATACCACAAGAAATCTAGGCTTTGAGGACTAGCCTTTGAGCTCCAACGTTGTGAAACAGATAGATTCTTGTGATCTAGGATTTATTTATTCCATTTCTTTGAAGTTAATGCCAAGAATCCAAACGGTTTAAAGAGTCCTAAATATTTCTCTTTTGGTCTATTTAGTCCATTTATAGAGGAATATGCCTATCTGAAAAAAGAAAAAAGAAAATCAGTTTCTGCATATAGACCTTCAAAAATTCCCATTCGGATTCCATCGGTAACTAAACAGATGAAGCATACTTGTCTCATGGTTTTGAGATTTGTATTGTGGTAAAGAACTTGCCCCAACACCTAAAGCAAAAACAGTCATATCTCAGAGAAAATTTCATTTTTGGACTTGGTGTCAAGGTATGTTTGTGGTAGATGTAGATGTAGAATGGTCTATCTAAATGACTGATCAAAAATAAAAAAAAACGTAGTCTTCCTTTATGGCATTGTTACAGTGTGTTTAATTACTGAATCAGCATTGGAAAACTACTAACTTAGCAATGTTGTTTTTTCCCTCAGATTTTGCATTTGCAAATAATGTAGACAAGTAAGTGATATTTTTATTATTGTAATGTTTCATAATTGTATTGACCCCCTTAATTATCATCATTTCTCAAAATAGATTGTAATGAATTAAACAATTATCTCTTCTGTAGATGAGGAAAATTACTGTCTTTCTATGATAAATGGATTCAAGGTCTGTATTTATATGTGACATTTAGGTATTAATATTATAACCAAAATAAATGAAAGTGTGATTTGAATACATTAAATAAAACTTGTTTAGTGAGAGAAATTATACAGAATAATATTTTGCTATCACTGGAATTTGTGTTTTCAAAAGTACCTCATTAATACTACAAAAGATTTCAAATTCATGAGTAACAGTGAACTTGAAATCATTCCTTTTTGTTTTTGTGCTTAGGAATTTTTTCTCTGGATTCATTATTGCCATGCATGGAAATCCTGGTAGCGTAGTGTTTAAATGCTACAGCTGCTAGCCAAAAGGTCAGCAGTTCAAACCCACTAAGTGCTCTTTGGAAATCCTATAGAGTCGTTCTGCTCTGTACTATAAGGTCACTATGAGTCAGAATTGACTTGATGGCAATAGGTTTGGATATATCCCTGTGTCCATTTACTGCTGTATTTCTATGCAGTTAACACAAGCATTCTATGCTTTTATGCCAGCCATGCCCTCTTCTTGCAAGATGTTTCGGAAACACCACTATGCCAGTTTTTTCTAACATGCTGCTGTGAAAAAAATCAGCATTGTACAATTATGAAAATACGTCAAAGGAAGAAGGTGTGGTTGGCAAACAAAATGTAGAAGTGTTACTTGCATAAAATTCAGTATAAAATATATTCCAATGTAGGCAAATGATAACTTTATAACATCATTACTTCAGATATTAATGTGTATGGAATCCATGGTGGTGTATGGTTTACGTGCTATGCCTGGGTTTGGCAGTTCAAATTTGCCAGACACTCCTTGGAAACTCTATGGGGCAGTTCTACTCTGACCTAAAGGGTCTCTATGAGTCAGACCTGACTCAACGGTCATTTTTTTTTTTTATTAATGTGTATATGATATTTAAAAATACTTAAATTATCTGGCTTTAAAACATTAATGCTTTGATGTATGGGGCTTAAACTATAACTGCAGGTCTCTGAATATGTCCAAATTCTCTTTTTAAAATAATATATACAATAAATATAACTTAGCCTGAAAATCTTTTACACTCCCAAAATTATTTGTTAATGGTACTTAACTAATATTAAGACAGAAAAGTATGCCATTTATTTATTTAAATAAAAAATTCACTTTAGGTGGTCTAACTTTTTTTTTTACTGACATACTGATTTTCTTGCAGGACTTTGTTTAATAATTTGGAAGATGCTATTTTCGTAAGATCCATGAAGAGATCAGTGATGGCTATTACCTGTATGAACTGGAACACAGTTCCAACACGAGATGAAAAATACCTTGAAGAAAAAGGCACAGAACCTGCTCAAATGCTCACAATTACACTGAGATAACATGTGGTGTTTCTAGAAATCATAATGGTTCTCAATTGCATACTAAACTTCCCTGTGATTTAGTATATTATGTATTTGTTACATTAAATGAATGTAATTTCATTTGTAAATTGTAATTTCAAATGTAAATTCATGAATGTAATTACAAGAGACGAAAGCCCTACATTAAATGGAAGCATTAATAATGGCAATTCCTACATTTCATACTTTTTCAGTAGTCTCTATTGAAGCAAAACACATATCAGAAATGTATACAAAGCATAAATACTCAGCTCAAGAAATTTTAAAAAACTGAACATGTTCATGTAACCAGCATCCCAGATCAAGAAATCGAGGACTAATTAGCATTCTATAAGGCCCTCATTCTTGTCACTAGTCATTATCCACTCTTCAAACGTAATCACCATCCTGATTTCTAGGCCATAAATTGTGTTTGTTTCTGAAAGGTATTTAAATGGAATCATAGAAGCCTTTGAGTCTGATTTCTTTTAAATGACTTTGTAAGATCCATTGTGTTGCTGCCACTAGCAATAATGCTGTCATTCTCATTGTTACATATTATTCCATTGTATGAAAATACCTTTTTTTTAATCCAGTCTACCGTGTTTTTCTTCTTGCCTCCAGAGGCATTTGCCAATTCTGAGTGTGGGCTAATGATCTGGGCTTGGCCCAGCCAGATGCCTGCTGTTAAGGGAAAGAGAAACCAAAAAAAGCTTTTAGCAGTTGCCTGGTGCTGAGTGACAAAATTGGTCATTTAAGGTAACTCAAAGGCCTGGCTGGTTTTCCCAGAAGACATTTGCTGAATTCTGATGCTGGGTAGGAGGCTAATGAGCCAGATCAAAAGCTTAGGAAGGAAGAGTGACTTTTTTCCAAGTATGGTGGTGCTTAAGGAAACACAGCCACACTGTACAAGTGGGACTGAAAACAGGCAAGAGATGAAAGCCCTACAGGGAGTAGTGAATTGACACTGAGAACCTGGAGGTACTTAGAGACCTCAGGAATAGCCATTACAGCCAATAAAGCAATGGCTTTTTTTGGAGGTCTGCTACTTTATAGCTGTAGAGATATCATGTAATTATTAACATATCAAGTGTTAATATTAACATATTAAGAGGTTGTTGAGTACAAGTTAAAACTGCAGGCTTTACTGAGTCCCAGCTCTGCAGTTCGGTCAAGTTAGGAGACCTCTTTAGATTTCAACTTCATCCTCATCTACGCTGTTACTAGGTTGTAAACTGGTGTCCAGTGGACTCCTGCTCAAGGCGCTCCTACCTATGCACAGAACTGCTTCAAAAGTTCTGTGTTGTTGCCTTTGGGAAGCAGACTCCCAGGCCTGTTTTCCAAGGCACAGCTGGGTGGATCTGAATCACCAACCTTTTGGGTAATAGTCAAGTGCTTGTTAACTATTGTCCCACCCAGGCACTTCTCAAATGGGTTATGGGGATAAAAACAAAGACTGATTCATGACGCTGTCATGACTATGAAGCTAGATAGTGTCGAGGATGTAGTAACTTCCAGTGTTAGCTATGATTACCTAATGAATCCAGAAGGAGCTTTGGAGGCACAATGGTTAGTCACTCAGCTGCTAACTGCAGTAGTGCTTTGATCCCACGCAGGATTCTGAGACAGACTTGGTGATCTGCTCCCCAAAAGGTTACAGCCAAGATAACCTATAAGGCAGTTCTACTCTGACTCACCATGAGTCAGAACTGACCCAATGGCACCTAACAACAATGAAGCAAAAAGGAAGCCCAACTGAATTAAAAAAAAAAAAAAAAAAAAAATGAAACGAAAAAGTCCATTGGCCAATTGAATATTTACTATCAGCTCTCTCTGTACAGAATTTCTATAATTTTAAGAATATTCTAATCCTTTGGGTCCTATTTTATATTTGCTGTTGTTGTAGAGAATTACACAGCACAATACACACCAAATGACCTATTTCGGCATGTACGGTCAGTGACAATGTTGATTAAATTCTTCAAATCATGCAACCCTTTTCATTCACCTTTTCCCAATTATTCTTCTACCACAAAGCTAAGCTTACTCACCTCTCCTCAAGTTTCCTATCTAATCCTCTGAGTTAACTGTTGTCAATTTAAACACACAGGTAGTTCTTAAAAGAATACAATGTTCAAGGCAGACATTCCTTGCTAATTAAGCTAAACTTGGTTGCAAGACTTCAGGGGCTATTTCTAGTTTAGGGTTTAAAGATAATCTCAGCAAAGTAGTCCAGGTGGCAGGGGGATGGTGGCATCATCCAGCTTCCATAGCTCCAAAGGCCTGAATTCCATGTTAAATTTTGTTGTACAATTTCTACCTTTTGATCAGGATTCTTCTATGAAATGTTTGATTAAAATGCTGAGTAACAGTAACCAGGCACCATCAGGTTTTTCTGGTTTCATGTTAAAAGAGAGAGTTGTTTATTGAAGTCATCAGCCCACATTCCAGGTCCTCTTATTCCTGAATCTCCTCTTTTCTCTGTTGCTCCAGGTTAACAGTCTAATTGCTGCACCTTGGATGGCTGCTTGCAGCAACTGGTTTTTAATACTATTAAGTTTCCTGCTGAAATTCTTTTTTAATTAAAAGTGTGGCTTAATTTGAAGAAAAAGTACTAATGATGAAGGCAGTAACAGAGTATGTCGAAAATTGTGTTTCCATTGAGGTTTGGTAAACACACATAGTTTAAGTTGCTTCATTTTGTAGGAATGGATGGAAAACAAGCTTAATTCAGGAAGGAATTTATCCATGGGACATGGTCTCAAGTTTAGGTTCTTTGGTTGCAAACAATGGAAACCAACGCTGATAATTTTATCCAAAAAGAGAAGTTACAAGGGGACTGCAGAATAGAGGGTCCCACTGACCAGTCAGGCCCTGGATGGGTAGTTTCAGCTTCCAGAGTAGGTGGTGGTCTCTCTAGTTTCTATTTTTTGATTGAGACATTTGACTGCATATTGGAAATATGTGAACGTAGTGAAAAAAAAAGTTGCATGACCACCTGTTTCGATGGTATTCTAGTAGAAAGAATCCTTCTAGACTACCTATGATGGAACAAGGATTATAATCACAACCCATCTTCCCTTAATCCCCACTTCCTGAGTCTCCATGACACACACCTGAGGGCAATTTTGATACTGACCTGTCTTCTCGCTCCAGTCTTTCTTTTCCAATTTGAGAGTTACCAGCTCTCACTGTGTTAGGAAACCTAGTGGCACAGTGGTTAAGCACTTGGCTTCTAACTGAAAAGCTGGCAGTTGGAACCTACCCCATATCTCCACGGGACAAAAGACCAGGCAATCTGCTCCAAAAAGATTAGAGCCCAGGAAACCTAGGAGGCAGTTCTATTCTGTCACTTTGGGTCCCTATGAGCTGCAATCAACTTGAAGGCACACATCACTTTTGTTAATTAGCAAGTCATCTCAATAAAGGAAAGAAGTCACCTCTACACTGCCACACCTCTTCATTTTTCCTATTTCCTTATGCTTTTCACTGTCATCTGTGGTATTCAAAACAGGAGTCATGAGCTTAAAGCACTGTCTAACAGAGAGTGGGGTGAGGAAAAAGGAGCAGAACGATAACATCACACACCCACAGAAACAGGAAAGTGACAAATAACATGTTTGTGGAAAAGGAAAACCTAGGACTGTTTTACTACTTGAAGATGAATGTTTATCCATGCAGAGATGAGTTATCTTGATAAACAACACTATTTCCAAGGAAGACACGTCATGACCAACAAATTCACACAAAATTTGTCTGCCTGATTCTTATCCAATTAATCCTTACCACCTATCCCACTCACTGGAACAGCATGGCTGGTCTAGAATGTATCAAAAGGTTATGTGTTAGGGCAAGAAAAACTTGGAAGAAAAATAATTGAGTGCAAGCTAAGAGAGTTAGCAAGATCAAATAATTTAATCAGGGAAGTAAGATGTGAATTCTAGATTTTGACCTATAAATACACATACTAATTATTAAAATGACTAGGGAATTGGCTAAATTCTCTAATATTTCTTTAAAACAACAACTGCAGTCAAGTTGAGTCCAACTCATTGCAACCCTATAGGATACAGTAGAAGTGCTGCACAGTTTCCAGGGAGCATCTGGTAGATTCAAACTGCCTACCTTTTGGTCAGTAGATGTAGCACTTAACCACTACAACACAATTATTTCCAAAGCCACCGCCATTAATCTGATTCCAAGCCATAGTGACCTTATACGTCAGAGTAGAATTTCTCTATAGAATTTCCAGGGAGCACCTGGAGTATCTTAACTGCCAACCTAAAGGGTAGCAACATAACACTTAACCACTATGCCATCAAGGTTTCCATTTGTTACGGTGTCTAATATTTTCTACCTCCCACAAACAGTAACAAACCATGAAACAAAATGTGAGTTATTTATAATAGTAGGCACAATTTATTTTACAATCAATACAAGAAAATTTAAACACAGCACTATCTTCAGATAACACACAGTCATAGCTCTGTTTAAATATTACATACACTAAACACTAATGTTAGCACTTTCCATAAACGATAGGGGTAAATCACAGCTTCTGGAGAGGAAAAGCCATATGAAAAGCTCACAGGAAGGTAACAGCCTTCCGGGTGAGAGTACGACGCAAAAACTAGTTTGATGATAACTGTATGTTCAACAATTATTTAAACAAAAATGCAGCAAATCATCTTTTTAGCAATTATTTAATAAAAAATGCAACAACCCCCTTTTTAATGCTTGCATTGAGACTGTCTAGCTGTGCCTTTGTTCTTTCCAAAGGATTTGACATTTCTGAAGGTACAAGTTCCACGGATACAAGTCACTGAAAGAACTAAGTTCAGAAAATTTCTATAAAAATACTACCATCAGCTGAACTATGGCAAGAATCTTTTAACACAAAGTTTTTCTTTAGCATACTGCACCTTAATAAGTAAAAGTTTGCTACTGAAAATGCCATTAGTATGCACTGCATTCACATGGAAGTAACGATTCTTTATACTACCCTTGTCTGTGACTGTTCAATATTTTTCTTTCCTGCAAATCACGTCTCTCTCCCACCTGTTCCGCTTGCTCCTTGGCTCCCTGGAGCCTGTATTTCTTCTTTAAGGGAGTTTATTTTACATTGAGAACAACTGCTGCAAAGCAGCCCTCAAAAAGGTAATAGAAATGGTTTATGTTATATTTCCAGAACTTTCTTTCTCCATAGGAATATGTGTCTACTTACAGAACAGAAATTAATAGAAAAGTAGGCTTTGACAGCACTTGGCTTGGCGTGGCAGGGTAGAGTAGACAGAGCTTGGATTGGAAGCATCTATTCTGGGAAATCGGGGACTCTGCCATAGTGCCATGCAGGTGTCACGCAACAATGAGGATGTGGTCATGTGAGTTTTCCAGCCACCTGCCAGAGTAAGGCACACCAGGCTGGCACAGGCTGCCTTTTACTCCTCGGATGCCTGTGGACCTGCTGGATCATCCTGTATGCCTTCCACCCTAGCAGCACTAGGGAGAGCTTCTTTGTCCACTTCCACAGAATCATTAGGATTGGAATCTTCTTGACTGGTACCCTCTTGGGAGGTACTCATTTCAGCCTCTGGCTGCTCTTCATCAACACAATTAGAATTGACATCCAGTTTGCCATCTGATAAAAGGCAAAAACCAAACACAGTTATTCTGTCCCTAACACATGCCAGGCACTCCTTAAGTGCTTTACACACACTGGCTCATTTAATCCTCATCGTTATCTGAAGATGTAAACACATCACTATTTATATTTTACAAATGGGGAAACTAAGAACAGAGGCTGCTTGTAAGCAGAAAAGTGAGGATTGGAACTCAGGCCTCTGGGGGGGCAGAGTCAAGATGGTGGACTAAGCATAAGTCTCCCTAAATCCCTCTGGAAACTGAGACCTGAACTGATAATAAAACGGAGCCTTCTGGTCACCTAGTGAGCCCCAGGATACTGCACAGGGCTATTAACTTGGACTTCATACCACTGAATGAAAAACCTCCTCTCTTTCACTGACTCCCGCTCCTGGCTAGTCCTGGCTCTCATGGACTGACGGTAGCTCACCATTTTGGTTTTTTTTCTGTCTTGGCCAGTGGACAGAGCTGGGTCTTGCCTAGTGGTTAGTCTCAGATGCACTGCTGGTGGGATAGGCAGGTAAAATTGCCATATTTTAAGAGCCAGGCTTAGAACTCTGTGCAACTCGCCACTTTTGGCCTGTCTTTCTGCCTCTGCCACAGTGCAGTCTGTGTGGAAGTGGCAGTGCCCTTGTGCAGGACGCCATCTTGAATATGGAAATTTTTAGCTGGACCTAATTCTTAGCCTGGCAGCCAGCACCTACCCACAGGACAGTGCTTTTCCAACTGAAAAGCAGTAGTTCACACAGTGTCACCTACAGCTGGGGCCCAGCAACAGAGGCTGAGGACTCACTGCTTCTCGTCAGCTTTGGACCCTCTTTACACCTCTGCCACAGGGTAGTGTGTACGGAAGTGGCATTGACCTTGTGCAGGGCGCCATCTTAGATACGGTGGCTGCAGCTGGACCAAATTCTTAGCCTGGGAGCCAGTGCCTTCCCACAGGAGAGCACTTTTCTGCCAGAAAAGCAGTAGTTTACACAGTGTCGCCTATGGCTGGAGCCTGTCAGCAGAGACCAATAGAGCAGTACCATTACTGTATTTTGAACTAGTTTGTACCATATGGGGTTGGATATTGAGGTGCTTACTTTGCCAGTTGGGAAAAGGGACCTCTACACCTGAAAACCTGACTGAATTGGGAAGTGGTCAGATACCTTTTATTTTTCATTTTAAGAAGGCCTAGAGAAACATCTGTGGTCCCTCCTCACAGTATCTCCTCCAGCCTTTATCGACTCACATGAAGCTCAAAAAGGAACAGACCCTTGAGAAAGTGGTAAACAAGAAATCACCCATGGTTTCAGAAGGCCCCCAAATGAAACAACCAAGGAGGTTTCTGGACAAAAAAACTTTTCTGAAATGATCGGATGGTGAATGTATACAGAGCCCTTCTAGACCTTATACAAAATGCAGCAGATCAAAAGGGAAAACAAGCTGTTTGATCTGATGGAACACCAGTACTATGAAATCCAACAGATCAAGAACAAAATCAAAGACATAGAAACTTCATAGAAACTTCAATTCAAAGCCAAGAAAACAGAATGGAACAAATGGAAAAGAGACTTTCTGACTTGGAAGACAGAGCTACTGATTCCAGCATCTATAATGAGAAATTAGAAAAAAGAAACAAGAAAAATGAAGAAGCATTCAGAAGCATGTGGGACACTATTAAGAGGAACAACCTATGATTAATTGGAGTCCCTGAACAGGGTGAGATACCTGAGAACACAGAGAGTATTGTTGCTGAGCTGCTGAAAGAAAACTTCCCAGAAATCATGAAGGAAGAGAACATAGATATCCAAGATGCATATCGAATGCCATTCAATATAGATCTCAAAAGAAAGACTCCAAGACATATCATAATCAAGCTTAACAAAATGAAACATAAGCAGAACCACTTAAAGGCAGCAAGACTCAAAGCAAAGCTAACATTCAGAGGGAAACCCTGTAGGCTTTCATCAGATTTCTCAGCAGAAACCATGCTGGCAGGGAGACAGTGGCATGACACATTCAAAGGCTTGAAGGAGAAGAACTTCTAAGCAAGAATTATATATCCTGCTAAACTATCTTTCAAATATGAAAATGAAATTAAGACATTTGCAGATAAACAGAAACTCAGCCACTTTATAAATACCAAACCCAAACTACAAGAAATATTGAACGAAGTTCTTGGCTTTGGCTTAGAAGCACAAAACTACTAACTTTGTATTTTAGAAGGACATACCATTAAGAATCCTACTTGGTTAGAGAAGGCTCCAAACTCAATCAAAGCCTTAATACTGAAAGAAAGAATCCAGTGATTAGCATGAAAACTACGGTGCCGTCATATTAAAAAGAGGGATGTACTACAGTCGTTATAGTCCTTCCAGATGGAGAGGAAGTTAATAAGACTGGTAGTAATTAAAACTGGGATTATACATAGTTTATTAAGTGAAATCCCAGGGGCAGCTGGAAAGCACAACAATGATGCAACATATACCATATCAAGAAACGTAACACAGGAATCTCAATAACCACAAAAGCAACTCTGAAAAAGGTGAAAAATCAACTCACAAAAAAGAATGTCCCAGAACAGATTAATAAGAACAGAGAAAACATCAACACAAAAATAAACATCATAATGGCAGCAATGAACAAATACCTATCAATAATTACATTGAATGTGAATGGACTGAATGCTCCAGTAGAGAGACATTGAGTAACATCTTGGATCAAAAGACATGACCCATCCATATGTTGCTGACAAGAAACTCATCTTAGACTTACAGATAGGAGCAAACTGAAAATTAAAGGATGGAAGAATATATATCAAGCTAACAACAAACAAAGAAGAGCAGGTGTGGAAATTCTAATCTCAGATAAAATTTATTTCAATGTAAAATCCACCATCATGGACAAGGATGGACACTATTGCTGAAAGGTACAGTACACAAGCAAGACTTAACTATGTCAAATGTTTAGGCACCTAATATTAGAGCACCTAAGTACATCAAAGAAACACTGACTACATTCACAAAGGAGATAGATCACTCCACAATAATAGTGGGAGACTTCAACACCCCACTCTCAGTATTGGAACTCAGGCCTCTGGCTCTAAAGCCAGCTCTCTTAATCATGACAGTTGTTCAGGACCTGACAAAAATCTGCGTTCAGAGGAATCATTGTCATTAATTAGACTGAGGTTTGGGGTTAGGCAATTGCCTCTATGAGGTTGTTCCCTTATCTATAAAGTAAGGATAGTAAAGCCCTGTATTCTTAACATTCACTAAGAATAAAAGTAGTTATAACACTTGGAATGTGTGGGACACATGACCGATGCTTAATGACTGGAAGTTCCCATTCTGACAGTTAGGTTATGAAGAGCATTATTCTCTGTCCACAACACACTGGGTAAAAAGTCTGGTTTAGGAAACGGAAGTCACAGTAATCAGAAAGCCTGACTTATTCTGTTACTACTATCAAATGCTCTAATTCTGTACAAATCATTCAGTCCCACTAATCCAGTCTTTTTCAGCTAAGTGGTAAGGGGAGCTTGGGCCCTTGAAGGAGGAAGGTGGAAATGCCTACTGTTAGAATCACCTGAGCAATTTTTTAAAAAATTACACATATTCCCCCAGAACACGTGCTATATTCTCTGGGATGGTGGTGTGGATCAGGCAGGCTCCTCCTCCTCCTCAATATGAGTCACTGCTAATGCAACTCGATGCTTCCAAAGAATATGAATCACATACCTCGAATACATACACTAGATCTGTAATGTAATCTGTAATTCATAAATTTACTCTATCTGTAATTGTTAAATTTAAAAAGTTTAGAGGCTTTATCTAAAGGCCTTAAAACCCTTCACGAGCAGAATATACATAAACGGGCGGAGGACTCCCTGCTCCAGGGCAATCTCATGTACCAGAAAGCAGAATGCGGAACCAACGACATTCCTCAGTTTGTCTCTTTGCTTTCTGGTGGGATCCAGGTTGACCACATTCTGTGCATTACCCTAGAGTCTCAAAATAGGGATACATTTTGTTTCCAGAGTGACCTTTATGTTGGTCATGTCTGAGCTTCCTTGGGCCCCAGAGAAGAGTCAGTCCCCGTGTACTCTCCGTTACTGTCATTTCCCACTCTTGTCCCCCAGTGGGGAGCAGCATGACCTCAGCTTCTGGGTACGTACCCTTCTCCTCTTGCCTCTTCTCTTTGGTAGCTTTCAGTTGTTGCTTCTCATAAACATCCCTCAGATTCTTACAGACTTTTTTATGTGCAAACCAGTGTGTTTTCTGGCAGGTTTGATCACAATATATTACCTGAAAGCAATTATAGATTTATTTCATTTCAAGAACTGTGACTGAATGGCTTTCCAACTGTGTCATTAAACCAAACATACGTTGTAAAAATGCTGTTTTTCATACTTTATTTTAAAATAGACATGTGAATATATCTTGGTTTAGATTTATAATTTTTAGCTTACATTCTTAAAAAGTCATAGATATATACCAAAAAACCAAACTCACTGCTGTGAAGTCGATTCTGACTTGCAGACCTATGGGACAGAGTAGAACTGCTCCACAGAGTTTCCAAGAAGCGCCTGATGGATTTTTAACCAATCTTTTGGTTAGCAGACATGGCACTTAACCACCACGCCACCAGGATTTAATATCTACAGAATAGTCTACTCAAGAACAGTCTACTAACAAACAGCTTCTTAAGAATCTATTATTTGTAAAAA
Source organism: Heterohyrax brucei (assembly GCA_028571685.1). NCBI lineage: Eukaryota > Metazoa > Chordata > Mammalia > Hyracoidea > Procaviidae > Heterohyrax > Heterohyrax brucei. The sequence continues at coordinate 81,533,240 of CM053147.1, forward strand.
CACAATGATGAAGAAAATGCTGTCGTTGTCCCAGAGAAATCTAGGCTTGTTGAGAAACTGTACGGCAGGGCAAGGTGGAGGGAGGGTGACACCACACGATTATAATACTGGACAGGAAGTAAAAGAAGGGCAAAAAGGAAGAAGTGACTCACTCTGGCTGCAGGAGGTCAGCCTACACAGACAAACAGGAAAGAAGCATTCCCAGTGAAGGGAACATCTTGAACAAAAATGCAGCAACGGGCAGGTGAATTACATGTTAGAGGACAGCAAGAAATGTTATGTCAGCAGAATTTAGATTTTTGCAAGTGGGGCAGTAAAGACATGGGAATCAACCTCACTGAACATTTATGTGCCAAGCACTATGCTAGGCCCTAACATATAAATGGTATTGTAAATTACAATATTGGTCTCAATTATTCAATGTTCCTTGCATTTTAGGAAGCCTTATGTGACTTTTGTGAGTTTTAAGTTCCTTTTATTATAAAAGAGATTTGACTAGAGATATTTGTCTTGTGACTTGTTTTGGCCAATAGAACAAGACAATATTGCAATTTGGAGGTTAGGCCTCAAGACGCCTTGTGTGCTCCACCTGTGTCTCTGCCATTGACAGAGAACATGCCTGCTGGTCCAAAGAGGATGACAGACATGTGGAGGTTAGCTACGGCAGTTAAGCCAGCAAATCACAAATAGGAGAGAAACAGCCAACGATTGTTGTTTTAAGCATTGAGTTTTTCAGGTTTTTTTTTTTTTTTTAACTCGAAATGCAATAATAGTTAACCAATAAAAAGAGTCATTTAATTCAGGATTCCAGTCCCACTTCATACATAGGGAAACAGAAGTGTGCAGAAGTAGGTGATGGCAGATTGTGATGGGTTTTACAATATGCTAAAGAATATTGATGTTCAAATCAATAGGAAATTAACACTACCTATGGGACCAAGGGGAGCCCTGGTGGCCCAGGGAGTAAGCACTTGAGAAGACTGGTAATTTGAATCCACCAGCTGCTCCTTGAAAGCCCTATAAGGTAGTTTTGCTCTGTCCTATAGAGCCACTGAGTCTGAATCAACTCAACAGCAACAGGTTTGGTTTGGTTTTATGGGATTAAGTACATATACAGATACAGGCATGTATGTAATGTATCTGCAAAGAACATGATCAGAGATGCCACTTGTAAAGACAGCTCTGGAAGACAGCAGTAGAGCTCAGAGCGGGTAGAGGCTGATGACTGTCAAAAGGAGTTCCAGTTTTACAAGAAAGAGTTAATGAATAATAATGAAATTAATATCACGGGGTTAAGAATTATCTTCTGGGTTCCCATATCTGTACCAGACCCCGTAACATTGCTTCACAGGTAATCTTTTTATGTTAGATTCTCTCAATGACTCATAGCTTTTATCTCTCTTTGGGGCAGTCAGTTTAGAAGCTAAGGCAGCCTGAAAGTTTGACAGAAGACAGATAGGGTATAGAACTCCATCTAATATAGGTCTCTTCCAAAAATAATTTCTTGAGTGGTATTAAATACAATACCTTATAGCCTTAAAGCAAAGATGTGAGTTATGGGAGAAAGGGAACTAGAGTACTGGAAATGGTATCACAAGAACAGAATGAAGGAGAATGATGACACACTGTCAAAATTATAAACAATATCAATGAATAGTTCGTATAGAAACGGTTAAATGAGAACTTAATTTGCTGTGTAAACTATCACCTTACACACAAAAAATATTAAAAAAATAACTTAGAGCTATATAGGAAACTAATGTACCAGACAAGTCAACTCTTACATTTATAAAACATAAAAAAAATATAATATCATCTTGGAAGAAAATTCAAACCAGTTATCAGTGAACTTAAGTGAACGTCATTCTTACCATTTTGCATACTGAACATCTCTTATTTGCTCCTTTTTCTCCACAGGTTGTGCAAAATTCAACATCTATAAAGCCCACCTGACCAGTGATTGCTTGGTTAAGTACAGAGAATGCAGTGGGATCAGAACCCTAGAACAGATATAAAGAGGAAAAAAAGAATTCTGAAACAACCATGGAGGGACTAGAGATATCACTCATGAATAATGTTGTCTAGAAACACAGACACAAAGAAGAAATCATTCAGGTTACAGAGTACCCAAAAGGAAACCCGTGGTGCAGTGGCTAAGCACTCACTGCTAACCGAAAGGTCAGGTGTTGGAACTCACCAGCCGTTCCACAAAACAAAGATATGGCAGTCTGCAAAGAATTTATAACCAAAAAACACATATCCTACTCTTTAACATATAACTTGTTCTACACAAAGTATAGAGTTGGAAGGTAGGTCATGGATCTCAAAAATTAAAGAGAAAAAAATGGCTCTCCTCTAGCAGAAAAACATTTTTCAGTTAGGATTACTCAATAATCTACTAATTTCAGATACAGGCAGTAAACTAGTAGATTTTCTTCTGAAAATTGACATCATGACAATTTACATATCTTGTGGGATGGACTCATGAGTCACGTTACAAATGTTCAACTATTTTAGTTCTTAAAAAGATGGTGCAATTTAAAGACTTGACATATTAAAAACCTACTTGATGTGGGTTTCAATGTAAGTGGTTAAACTATCATCTCTGTCTTCAGAATTTTCCAAGCTCTTCAGTTACATGCAATTTCATCAGGGTATCAAAAACAAAAGAATATGAAGTTTGAAAATTGTACTATAGGGTTATTGAAAAAAGAGGACGTGTTGCTAAAGATTTGTGAAGCTTTTTTATGTGGAAAACTTTAAGGGTACATATTTATCTGGAATGATGCTTGCTATTAAGACCTAACTATAACAAGAAAAATAAAGACTCCAGCTGTTATGGATTGAACTGTGGCCTCCCCAAATATCTGTCAGTTTGGCTAGATCACGATTACCATCTTGTCACCCGATGTGATCCCCCTGGATGTTGTACACCCTGCTACTATGGTGTAATGAGATGGATTAGCAGTAGTTATACTAATGAGATCTACAAAGCCAGATAGTGTCTTAAGCAAAATCTTTTGGAGACATAGAAGAGAGAATCCAGCAGAGATACATGGGAAACTCATCCCACCAAGAAAGAAGCATTGGGAACAGAGTGCATCCTTTGGAGCTGGGGTTCCTGCACAAAGCAGCTCCTACTCCAGGGTAAGACTGATAACAAGGACCCTCCTCTAGAGCTGACAGGAAAAGCATTCCTCTGGAGCTGACACTCTGACTTTAGACTTCTAGCCTACTAGACTATGACAGAATAAACTTCTTTTTGTTAAAGTCATTCACTTATGGTATCTCAGTTATAGCAGCACTAGATGACTAAGACACCAAACCGAAAAAAACAAAACAAAACAAAAAAAAACTCATTGTTGTTGAGTAGACACTGACCCATAGAGACACTACAGACATGGCAGAACTGCCCTATACAGTTTCTAAGGACAGCCTTGTGGATCTGAACTGCCAAAGTTTTGGTTAGCAGCTGTAGCACTTAGCCACTATGCCACCAGAGTTTCTAACACACTAGCTCCTTGCAATTGATAACAGTAAAAATCAAACTCACTGCTGTAAAATCAATTCTGACTCACAGCTACCATACACGGCAGAGTAGAACTGCTCTATAGGGTTTCTAAGGCTATAAATTTTTACAGAAGCAGACTGCCACATCTTTCTCCTCTAAGCATCTGGTGGGTTCTAACCTCTAGCATCTGCTAACCTCTCAGTTAGCAGCCAAGCACTTAACTACTGCCCTACCAGCACTACTTTGCAGTTCACAGTTCTGAGTTTTTCCAGTTTTCTCCCTTATCCCTACCTAAATTCTGCCACTTTGCATAATTTTAATTCCATTTATGTATTGGCTGGCTACTCTTGAGAATATCTGACTTTACGTCATTTTGCCAACTTCACATAATAGAAATTCAAGATATAATACTTAAGACATTCATACACTCTAAGCAGAATTTTCAATGCAGCACCCATTCTGAAGCCATCCTCCTCTGAATACAAATAATAACGACGGGGATTGTTCCTTGTTCAAAGCTAACAATCAGCTTTTGGAGTGAAGACAGCACAATGGTGGGCACAAATGACAGAAATGGAATCTCAGACATCAGATCCTTAAGTTTATGATGTCCCCAGGAAAGAAAGTCTATGGCAGTGTGCTCAAACATCGGTGTGCTTGAGATAGCTTGTTAAAAATTCAGATACCCAACACCATCCTATACCTTCTAAATTAGACAAAGGGAGTGGTCTAGACTATTACCAACATCCCCAGGTAGTTCTGAGAAATACTACTACTTAATATCATGTTGAACACTTACAAAAATGTATCATTATTTTGTCTCAGGAGTATTACACTAGATAGCAATCTGGCCCACAAATAAGCAGCATGTGATATATCAACAAACTTCAAAATTACATTTTCATGTTCATTTTTTTTCTGACATCATCAGAATCTCCCCCAATATGGACTTGTGTGTCAGATCACACACTTACATTGTCACAGATTCAACTAAAGGTAAAACTAAAGGAGATTTTACTGGAAGCCCAGTTGGTAACATGAACCACTGCTTCAGAAAAATCAGTGATGTTACTACAGCTGAACGCTCTCTTCTAACTGTTGGGAAACATGAACTCTTTCTCATCATACAGAATCTTGTCATCTACTTTGTTAAACAAGAGTAGCTTTAGGCATCAGAACTGCTCCTATGGAAAGATACTCAGTCTGATACAAATTGGATACCTCGTTCAATGTATGCAATAAAAGTAGAGCTATTAGCTATCTTTCTAGAAGTTAAAACACACACACTGTGGATTGATAAAACAAAACACCTTCTATAGTATCGTTCCTGTTATAATGCTGCAGCAGCATGTCTTAAACACAGACAGGCCTCACACTTCCTGCTGAGCTATTTAAGATGCAGAAACCAGAGTGCCATACTGAATCAAAGCCGCGGAGTGGATCAAAACAGCTGCAGGGGGGCCCAGGCATCAGCACTGTTATTCAACGCCATAGGTTATTCTCGTGGCAGCCAGGGCAGAGGACCACTGTGTTACAGGATAAGGTTAGCATTGCTTCAGAGGCCTGTCAGCTTGCAGTGTAAGCACCACCACTAGGCAGTAAACAGTGCCGAGCTGAAACACACACCCTGAAGCATTCCAGAATATTAAGCATTTCATGAGGGAGAAATATACAGCTCCTTAAAACAGAAACTTTAGAAGAGAGAAGTCCTCCTTAAACACATTAACAGATTTACTATCTTTATTAATAAACTTTTCTTGATGACTCGGATCACCAGCATAAACAGTAATCATTATCAGTGCTGTGGAGTCAATCTGGCTACAAAGAAACCCCACGTGCCCCGTGCAGTTTTCTAGACTGTAATCTTTACAGGAGCTGGTAATCAGGTAGTCGTTGTGCATCTCTGAGTGAGTTCAGACTTCCAACCTCTTGGTAAGGAGCCAAGTGCTTAACCATTGAGCTACTGGGGCTCCTTATTCCATAATTACATTATACTTTTTCTAAAACATGGAGCTAAAATGAATTGCTGATCCCTACATTGACCTGCTGTGATTCTTTTTAAAGTACTCTGAGCTACTATTTTTGTTTTTTCTGTTTTCCCCATTGAAAGCATAATGTCTGTTACCACTTGTTAGTGCTGTAGATAACCCCGTGGCCAGCTAGCACAGCCAGTTGCCACTCTGATATGGCTCTCTCCAACATTTGTACTAAGAGAAGTATAATTCCATTCAGAGCAACAGTTTAAACCAGTTCCAATCCTCATTTCCCTAAACTCTTGTGCAGCTAAGAGCAGCCATCTAACATGAGAAAGCCTTTCTGGAAGAGCTGGGATACTGGCAACTTTAGTCTTTCTTTCTGGCTGAGTCAGGAACATGAGCCTGGATGGAGGAGGGTCACACATCTTGCAACCACAAAGTCATCAGCAAGAGAATGACACCTTACATGCCTAAGGAATATAGGATGCAAAGATGGAAAGTGTTGGGTCCCAAACCCATTTCTGAGCCTCAGTGCCAAGCCTGGAAACTCTGATTGGGTAGTGGTTAAGTGCTGTGGCCGCTAACCAAAAGGTCAGCAGTCTGAATCCACCAAGTACTCTTTGGAGAATCTCCATAAAGGGGAGTTCTACTCTGCTCTATAGGGTTCACTGTGAGTAGGAAATTGACTCAACAATGAGTTTGGTTTGGTTTTTGGGTGTCAAACCTAGTCTGCCTACCTCTGAACTTCTGAGTATATATATATATATATATATATATATACATATATATTAAAAAAAAAAAACCTTATCTATTTAATTCACAACTGGTTGGAGTTTGTTACATGCAGACAAACATCGTAACTGCTGAACCACCCTCATAATATGCTAACTTTGATTTTAAACTTTAAAGCTTAAATACCAAATAACCAGTTATATCTAAGAGAAAAGAAATGTGTGAAAATTGGAGAGTCCTCATGAATAAATGCATGCATGAGCTGTCTGAGATTATTCAGGTCTTTCTTATTTATTTCAAGGTTCTGAATAAGTGAGGTTTTAATGTACAAAGGAACAACTGGACTCTTGTTTCTAGTCTTGATTTTTCTACCCTGAGAATGATTTAACTGCCTGGAGAACACACACAGAAAGGAGATACAACTGTCAGAGGGAAGGAGGAAGGCACAGGTGGGATTAGTCTCAGGATCAGTTTCTAGACTGACAGATAAAGGCTGATGAGGATTTGACTGAAATGTATAAATGCATAAATGGTGCAGACACAGTGAGCAGAAACCTATGCAAGATAAAGAAGTCAGTATCTTTTAAAATACTACTATAAAAAAAGGAAGTCAGCAACTTACAGATTAGATAATAGTGAACAAAACTCAGTTCCCATGGCTAGTAAGTATGGAAAATTGATAATCAGAGGCATTAAGCAGAATATAAGAAATTGGGATATACTTTGAGACTGTAATCACAGAGAATAAATACATGGCTCACCCTTCTACATCCCACTACCCTGAGACCATCACACTAGAAATTAATTCCTGTGTTCATCTAGTGTGGATCTTTGTACTGATATTTCACATAGCTACACATGTACACAGGTTGTATACCTGTATAACACAACAGACGTTCACCTACTTTTACAGGTTTCATTGACGCATATAAAATGCAACCACTATAAACAGCTATAAATAGAAGGAGGTACTGTTTATTAAAATACTACCAGTTATAAAACACATAAGCAAGAAGATGATCACAAGAGGGAGAGATGGATAAAGAAAAACAGGTTTGATAGGCAAACTTACCTCTACCTTTGTTTCTGGAAATTTTCTAAAATAATAAAAGTAAATACTAAAGTGAACTTGCCCTTAATTGTTGAGAGTGATCAGGGTTTAGTGACACAGCTAACTGAGCTAAAGAGCAGCCTTACAATTTCCACAGGAGCAATGCTTCGCACCAGCTGCTGCAGGAGAGTAGCTTCACAGTAAGGGAATTTTCTGATACTTTCTCTAATGATCTTTTCCTGGTATATCGGAAAGCCATCAGTAGCTCGGCCTTTTAACAAGCTGAAAGGTAATTTTTAAAAAGTCAATGGAGTTCCGTCCCAACTAAACACATAAACTTTTCATAGTTTCTTTTTTGCTACCTGAGATTTTCATTCTCTCTTCAAATCATGACCACAGAGATAACTCAAAGTAATGGCTAGTTTGCCTACACTTTAGGCTAGGACTTAACAGCCTTAGGGGCCATGGGATATATACACAAAGTTGACCCTGCCATAAAACACATTCCCCACTGTTATCCCATTAACTAGTTACCTATTACAATGTCAACTATCTGTACAGAGAACTAAAACTCCCACTGAATCACAACCTCCTAACTTAGTTCCCTTTTCTCAAAAAAATTATAGGACTATTTGATCCCTGAAGGCCAGAGAACAAGAATAACATACAATCTTTCCAAGACACTGTAACAGGGATACACTGTTTACCACTGTGAATTTAAGGCAGCAAACTGCCACCTAACAGACTCACTTCTCAAGTGTGGACTCGGGCTGCTTTTTAGCTACACGATCTCACATATATTATCTAACCTCTCCAAACCTCGCCTGTCATTTAAAGATTACCATCCTTGTAAGTCACAGTACTATCACAGAGAGTTTAGGACTGAATAAACCACCCAGCCTAAGTATAAAAATCTGAGTATAAGATCCAATTACAATTTCTCACAGCCTAAATATGATTCCCAATGATAATAAAAATGACAACATAATAAAACAAACAATTGCTATTCAAATGCTTAATTTTAAAACCCATAAAGAGGCTTCACATCAAACATCATTCAGTTGAGTGTACCTTGTATATGATATAGTAAAAACACTACCTTTTGATCAGAGTGTCTAGTTTATTCTCTCCAACTTTTAAGAAGTTTAGGCATTTCTGAAAGATGCAGCTAATGTAGTGCATTTTCATAGCCAATACTTCATTCATGTCTCTCTGCTTCATACATTTCTCACAAATCAAATCCATCACCTTGTAGCATTTATTCAAGGCTGCTTCTTCAGCCAGCAGAGGATTCTCATTTACAAGCATCACAATCTAGAAGAAATTCCAGTTAGCTTTGCAAGGCCATGAGAGACTGTCCATGCACAGATTATGTCATCAACTTTTGGTTGATTCTATGGCATCTATATCTACATAAGTGGTCATCTACCTACTATGTTATATTAGAAGCAGAATGCAAACTGCTACTGTTCAAAGCTATAAAACTAATACAGAGGGCCCTGACATCTTGAAATTTCCTGAACTGGCTCTCTCAGTGTTATAATGTGACCCATCCTATAGCTGAGCCTGGGTATTAGGACGTTACTGTCAGTACACGGGTTTACTACCTGTTAAAAGCACTTTCCCTAAAGATAAACAAGGCATAGGTGTGTATATATCTTCATATCTAGAATCAAATCACGTTACCACTTCCTTAGTTAATATTACTTAGCTCTAGGAGAACTATAATTCTCATTAATTCTTATTTTTAGAGAACTCGGACTTTTCCAGAAAGAATCCACAACATGAAATAAGTTTTACTTTTTAATTAGCTACAGTTCTCTGTGGAAATTTCCCTAAGGATGCTTCCAGCCATCTATGGTACTAAGAATAGGTCAAAGGAAAAACTATAAATAGCTTTGAAGAGAGAAGTTTTAGAGCTATCAAATCTTATGTTAGGAGTCCCACAATTTCACACATATCACAGATAAAGCTCAAATATAGAGCAATGAGTATTTTTAACTGATTTTGTTCCACTGTGTTATCACTTGAAGTCATCCACATGGGACAGCCATAAAAACTCTTAGTGGTATACAGGATATATAGATATCTGTGTAACATGTTTCTGACAGCATACCTAGACCAAAAAGCCAGTCAGTTCTTAACATATAACAGCTAAACATGAGTAGATTTCATGAATGAGATTCTTTTTATTGGGCACTAAGAAAAATCTTTCATCATTTTATATAAAACCCCACATCTAGGCTCTTACTTGGATATTAAACACAAATTTAACATCTTTGTGAAATTAAAAAGTTTTCATTTATTTGTCACACTACTATACTTGTATATAATCTAGCATTCTACTTAAAACATAGCACTTAATGATAAGATTTAATGAAGTAAGTACAAACAAAATCTTTAGTGACACATTTACTTCTAACTTCCCATGTATACTCCTGCTGTGAACTCCAATCATTTGAAGCTGATGATGTGATCAAGTTTTTTATATATGGTTTTATAAGCAAATCATATAATTCCTAAACCTAGAAAGCTGGATTTAAAGAAAAAAAAAACAAATAAATCAAAGAAAACTCAAATAGAAACCAGTTTAACGGTATCTTCCTGTTTATAGGCATTAAATGTTATTTTGCAAAAATACAATAGTATATAAAGAGAAAAATGATAAATAAGCCCAGTTCTACCATGAACTTGCTGCATCATTTACTTAGCTGTACACAAAAGAATACTTAAGCTAGTTTTCCTTTCTTTCATCGCTGCTGTACTATAAACAGATTATAAAGGAAATCCTTATTATGAATTAATGAGGAGGAGTAAATAAATCCCTGTTGGCATAAAATCCAGATGTATCTTACCTCTTGACTTAGAAAGAGTTTATCTTTCTAAGAGTTTATCTACTCTTGACTTAGAAAGAGTTTACAGAATGGTATTTGAGTGCTTTTTATTTTCTAGATCCATTTTCCGTTTATTTTTAAATTGCCATATCAGACAATCTGGGCCTGGACATCATGTTAATAGTCAAAGACAACATCACTTTGTGCACACCGTCTCCTGTCCACTTACATACTTTGCTCATCTCTGTTACCAGTTTCCTCTGATTCTGTTATTCTCCCTCATAACCTTTGTACTGAGCACAATTCCCCAAGTTCCTTTTGCAAACAAACACATCCTTATTGCCATAGCAGCCACTTAACCTACATGCAGAAGTAGCTGTATTACGTATACTGTAATGAAAATGCAAGATGTGTATCTGGGAAGATTTCTGTAGTTATTTAAAATGCTTTTAACTGTATATACAGCTGTTAGTTACTTTTGTGTAATGCTCCACAGGAAAAGCCACCCTAGTTTGAAAACGTGAACAGCAGTCACAGTGGTCCACACCACAAAAGGAACTAGGCCCTTCTGTCCAAAGTATGAGTAAAAGAAAGCAGGTTTTCAAGTGAACAGATCTTTCACACCTCCAAAAAGGAGGACATGGGGTCTGAAGGTGCCATAAATTACAGAAAAGTCTCTTTTATGAGACTAAGTACTTCAAAAAAGTATTAGGTAGCCTGTTCTAGAATGCTGACATTCCAATTTGCTGCCTATAATTTACTCAAAATACACATCCGTAATCTAATTTACTAAAATATATGCCTTTAAATATAATTGAAGGTACAGCCAGTCATAGATAGTTAATCCTAGGAGAAGATTTCACATAAATATCAGAAATTATTCCACAGACCTTAAAAAAAGAAGAATCAGAAAAACCCAGAATTACTTCAAATGAATTCTGAACCAGAAAATATTTGGTAAAGCTCAGGCAGACAGAGAAACAAGGGCTTTGAAAAAGCCACGTGTTCACTACATTGAAAAATACCGTGTCCTAGAAAAGCCTGTCTCCCCACCCAGCTCACCCCATTGTTACAAAGTGCCATGGAGAGGGACGAGCTCTCAACCCTCTAATGTGCCAGACGAGGACCACCATCCCAGAAAAATCCCAGAATCCAATCCACTGCTATCGAGTCGATTCTGATTGATGGTGACACTGTAGGGCTGCGCAGAATGGCCCCAGAAATTTCCCAAGAAGTGCCTGGAGGATTTGAACTGTTGACCTCATAGTTAGCAGCCATGGCACTTAACCACTACACCACCAAGGTTTCCACCAACACAGACAAAGCTAAATATTTTTGGAAAGGCTAAATTCTAGGGCCCATTTAACCTCAGCTAGGAACACAATTAGGCGACTCAGAGCTAAATTTCTGCTTTGCCCACTGAGAAACACAGGTTGCCTCTTGCTATTCTTTCTATTGTAGATTGAAATGTGTTTCCCAGACCATGACTCCTGGTACTGTGGGATGTTCCTCCATGTGGTAAAGCCTGACTCTACAATGTTCATGAGGGTAGACAGGCAACAGCCCTGTTGCTGGGACTGGACTCGATGTGTACGACTGCTTTGTGCCTTGCGGCAGTCTCCACTGCAGTATTTCTGTCAGAGCAGTACCAGATGACTAAGACACTTTTAGAATGTAAAGAGTTTTGAAAAAATGAAAACAGAGCGGATTCCTCTTCTCTGCCCTATGTGGAAAGTATCAGCTAGTTTTATCATATCTCTTGAATGTTCAGAAAATTAATTCGAGTGTAGGCCACACGATAGCATTGTTCATTTCTTTTTTACTTGGGCCTAAAAGACTACATGCACAGGAATGTATCGGTAAATGAGTAAGGATGCATACATTTTGGAACTTGGATCTTCAAATGAGTGTTAGTCTTCAAAGGAGTTACTTTATGAGAATTGCCTACTTATTTTAGTGGTGATCCACATATTTCAGAGATTCTTTTTTTTAAATACACTTTTAAGAAAATCTATTTCATTATAATAATCCCTGGTATTGAGAAAAATATCAATTTTTGACTCAGTTTATGAACTGTTACATGAACCGTCTTTGGACATGTTATCAGGAGAAACCAGTCCCTGGACAAGGACATCACATTTGGTGAAGCAGAAAGTCAGTAAAAAACAGGAAGACCCTGGACAAGATGGACTAACACAGTGGCGGCAACCCTGAGCTCAAGCCTAACAGTGATTGACTGGACAGTGTTTCGTTCTGTTGTGCATGGGTCACTGTGAGTCGGAACCTACCAAGGGCACCTAACACCAACAACACTGTGTATACACAGAGACTGGCTCTGTATAAAATCTGAGAAAACTTCAGGAGTAATTGAGAATGGCTCTTCTAGCTTCCCCAGTTAAATCTATAAAGTTGGAAAATCTTTTAACTTTGAGGAATTATGGCAGGCATCAAATAGCCACTTACACTAAAAATGTGCTCACAAGGGCATCTGAGGACATTTCTTGGAAGGATCATTACTGCAGTAGATAGTGTTGGTATCCCACCCAGATTTTTTTTATCAGGACAGCGCACAGCCCCCAGCTGTTGGAGTACTAGCTGCTAAGCATCCAAAGCAGCAGCCTCCTTCTCCAGAAAGCTGTCCTCACCCAAAGGAAGCCACCTCACTGGGACTGTCTGGGAGGCTGGAGAGGCCCTAGCCAACGAGTGACTGTCTGATCCAAAGCCCTGCCTCTTTGAAGCTATTCATGCTCCAGAGTGCCCTGTGGCATGAGATGGAAGCCAGGCTTCTACTGAACCCACCTCTCTGCCTTGATTTGTTTCTTATTTTAGTATGTTTCTCTCTTGCACATCCAGTTTTTCACCGAGAGCACTCCTTCAATAAATCAAGCGAACAAGAAAGTCCACAGCAGGCTCTATGTCCACAAACCTAACCTAAGACAATTAGACTATAACAACAGAATAAGAGCTATTAAACTCTGAACCAATACCTTGACAGGATGAAGATTTGTGGTGGTGATAATTTTGTGCAGAGGGCCTGCCAACTTTGGGGGCAGTTTTGGCTCTTTATCCAGTCCTTGGGGTTTCGTATAATAATCCAATCTCTCTCGCGGAAAGAAACTGTTGATTATAGTCACGCAGTCATGTTGCCCTTTTAATGGAAAAACAGAAAACTTGTTACTTTGTTATCAAAAATCAGACTTTTTTAAAAAAATATTTTTATCAGGTTGCTCTGCTTTCCTGTGAGGTAAACATGCATCAGGACCTTTAATTCTCAGAGAAAAGAAGAGAGGAGGAGGATGAGAGTTATGGCATTTCATAGAACATTTACAAGTGCTGAAATAATTTCATTTTAAAGATAACAGAAGCCACCATACATCTGAAGAGTCTATGGACTATAAAAGTACAGTATTCAATTTAAAACTAACTTTATTTCAATATTTTACAAAAGTGTCTTATAATTTAAATGTTTCATCTTTCAACCCTACACAAACAATGGTCATGTTTCCCTAATCGTATCTGGCTTTATTTATGTAAAATTATAATTTAGTCTATATAAATGTTGACTATTCAGCTAGTTCTCCCATGCCCCTGAATTTGACAGAAGGCTGGCCTCTTCGATAGGTGAATTAGAGAAAAAGCTTTTCTTCCGCACAGCTTAGAATTCACACAATGGCTCCTCATAGGTCCCTACCACTTCTCTAAGCCATCTCTGGAACTGGAAAAGGTTCTATGAGACCCAAAACTTCCCTGGAGAGGTTTGGTAAGCAGCCTGGATGTGCGGTGCTACTGTCTCCCCTCCTCAATTCCTTCTCCGAGTCAAGGAAATGGCCAATCAGGACAAGCAGGAAGAATCTGCAGGGTATCCAGGAGGGTGCATGCTCTTCTAGCATCTCAAGAGGAGAGTCTTCTTTCTCCTCTTTGCCTGATGAGGGCCAAGGAACCAGTGGCAGAGAGGCCTAAGGAGACAGTCCAGATGCCGCAGCTTCTGGAGAGTGGTGCACCCTGGAAGACCCGTATCTCCTGCCTACCTGGGCACGGCCCTGGCAGCACCTACTTGATACTGCTGAGAACAAATGACCCGCGGTGGGACTGCACTGCAGACTGCATAGACACTGGTACTTTTGATCAGGTTGCTCTGCCTTCCTGTGAGGTAAACAGGCGTAGAGGTACTTGAGGCTAGCATAGAGCTCTGCTAGCTCCGGGAAGTTCTGTGAGAACCTAGGAGAAGAGTGGTTTCCTCCCCTGGTACCTCAGAGGACTAGATGTCTACTGGTCTCCAGACCTCAGGTACACAGGTGTGGTGCCTCCTACCACTGCTAGCTGGCCACCTCCTCCAGGGCACTACCAGCTTTACCTTACTGCCTAGGCAATAAGCAGCCAAGGAGACTCAGCAACTTGGAAGACAACAATGCCTCCAGTAAGTAGCTTCTTCAGTTGGAAGCCTACAGACAGCATTACCCATGATAACAGAAACAAGTGCCTTTAAATTAAATGGATTCAATTGGAGCACATAAACTGATACTCTTAGAACCACAGAAAGAATCAAATTTTTAAAAAATTCAGAGGCATACCAAAAGAGGTAACCCTGGTTATCACTGAAAACTAATAGTAATACAGAATGGGAAGTGAAAATACCTCAAACCAGAGAAATTCAGAAACAAAAATCATGACAGAAGAAAAAAAAGAGCTGAAAGACAGATCCAGGCAATCTAACAGTGAAAAATATGAGAAATTCCAGAAGGAAAAAGACAATGGATGGAGAGGTAATCACTACTGCAATCACTAGATTTGAGTCTTTTGAACTGAAAACTGTCTAAATCATAGGCATGCACACATAACTGGAAGCATGCTGAATTTCAAATATAAATTGAAAAGTCAAATAATATCCAGAATGGAAACTGAGAAGTTTGTGAAAGAAAAGCAATCAAATTTTCATTTACCAATCGTATTTAGAAGACTATGGCTTTACCAGTTCTGCCATGGAACTGAGAAGAATACTGTTTCTGTGACACAAAAATCATGAAGCTAGACAAGATATGACTCACCTTTTAGAGAGAGAGATGTTTTTGGCTATGCGGGGTTTTGAAGAATACACCACTGACATAAGCCATCTGAGAAAGGTCTACAACCAAAACTTAAATGTGAACACAGATTTCAAGAAGGAAAGCAATCTGGACTACTATTAAAATTGAAAATACAAGTATTCTTCATCTTGGTAATCCCACTTACGGGAATTTGTTTTACAGAAGGTAAAGCACTAGTGTGAAAATACAAGGAAATATGAGCAGTACATTACTTGTAGTGGAGCAGTTAAAAAAAATATAAAACCCATTAAAAGGGGAGAGCTGAATGAAATGTGCTATGTACCACAGAATATTAAATAGTGATTAAAATGACTCAAGTAATTTATACCTACAGAGAAGGAAGGGAATTCTCATCATGTACTGCTAACTGAAGAAAACAAACAAGCTAGAAGGAATCTTTATTGTATTATTTCTAAAAAATGACAAAAATCTTGTACATATGTATACATACATGCATACAATGATCACCTTATGAGGAATAAATGAAGAGAACATTTTTTTTAAAAAAGACTATATGCAAATGTAAATATATGTCAACTGAAAGGATATAGTGTAATTTGCATCTATGAAATTATTTTAAGTAGATTAAAAAGAGAAGGTAAGTATCACTGACTTTAGGGTGGTGCCATGCACTGAACCGTGTTCTCCCCTAGATTTGCAGCAATTCAGCCAGGCCGTGACTCCTGGTGTTCAGTGATGCCCCCCATGCTGTAAATCCCGCCTCTACTGATGTTAATGAGAGTGGATAGGCGGCAGTTGTGTTGGTGGGACAGGACTCAGTGTGTAAGACTGTTTTGTGCCATGAGGCAGTCTCTTGAGATATAAAGGGAAGAAATTCGCAGACAGACTGGGGGACCTCATACCACCAAGAAGGCAGTGCCAGAAGCTGAGCATGTCCTTTAGAAGGGACCAGTTCCCTGCATATCAGAAGCTTCCAGTCCACGGGAAGACTGACAGGGACCTTGCTCCAGTGCTAGCAGAGAAAGCCTTCCCCTGGAACTGACATCTGGAATTTGCACTTTTAGCCTACTAAACAGTGACAAAATAAAATTTCTCTTTCCAAAGCCACCTACACGTGATTGCTCTGTTAAAGCAGCACTAGCTGTAAAATGGACGGGATTGTGAATGATTTCTCCTTTAGATTTTTTAAAAAATATAGCAGTTATTAATAAAAAAGGAAAGAAGAGGGTATTTTTCTATTGTGGTTCATACAGGCTATTCTATCTGCAGCCATGTGATCATGGGGAAGTTACTCATTTTGCTACATCATAGACAGAAAGAAAATCTGTGCAGTTAAACAGAACTTCAGAGATCATTTAATTCCCTGTCTTTATGGTACAGATCAGAAATTTGAGGCCTGTGGAGGTAAAGGGACTTGGCTACAATCCCATCACTAATAAGTAGGAGACACAGTTCTTTTCTGCATAAACTGATACCCTCAAAATTAGCTTAGAGGTGAACTGACAGCAGCCACTGGGTCCCAAGCTACAGGAGATAAAACATGAGAAAGCCATGTCTTTCTCAAATTCTCCTGTAACTGAGTTGAAGTCACATTAAGAATATATGCTCACACAGCCGGCATAAAATGACTTATTGAATGTCTCCCTTAATAACTGGTAGCCATTATTAGTAGTTTCAAGAAAATTTTATATTAAAATGTAAACAATGTATATACTTAACATCCTCCATACTTGCATAATTGCCACACGTCTCTTAGCTTAAATGTAATTTCTCTCAAAATAGTCTTGGAATGGGATAGAAGAGTCTTCTGTGTATCTCTAAGGGACCCATAAATGCTCCGTTGGAGTACATTTTCACAGTGTCTGTTACTGCTATTAGTCCCTAAGTGCTGTAAAACGGTGGAAAACATCTGTCTTGTTCACCTCTGTAATCAATGCACCTTGAATGGCGTGTGGCATATAGGTGATGACATTAAGTGCTTGTTTAATGAATTACTGGCCCCACAAGGCAACTCACTAGACTCCCAATATACTGCAGCTTTTTCTCTCTGCCCTTTTACCAAACAGATACTCTTAACTGTCAAGTCAGGGGAGGTATAATACTAATGATCCAGTATTCACTCACACTCTCATCTAAGCCCCTACATTATGTTAAATACCAGATTCAGAATGACAAAAATTACTGTACACAGAAAATAAATGGTTGTAATAATGATGATAATGAAAGCACCTGTATATTAATCTTGAGACTGTCCTAAGAAGAACTGTACTGTTGTAGTTATAATTAGCAGTAATACATGTTACTACTTATTTAGGGCCATACGTAAGTTTTTTAAGTCTATCATCTCATTTAACCCTTTCAATAACCATAATGAGGAGACTGAATGTCAGAACCATTAAGCAACTTGCCATTAACTTGCACAGCCAGAATTTCAACCCAGGATTCCTGATTCTACAGTTAACAACTGTAGATTACTAATGACTCCATACTGAGTTAAACTAATTCCCTTATACAGCTAAAAAAGTGTGTTTAAAGCATCTGGCTACAACTGAAATGGCGTCACTGCAGTAAAACTCACCCACAAATGCGGCCATCTGAGCTGCTGTTCTTCCTACAGAATTGACAATGTCTGTGTCAGCACCAGCCTCCAACATTACCCACACGATGTCTTTATTACCTAGAGTTATTAACAGGTATTATTATTAAGAAATACATAATTAAAACACCCTCCCTTCTAAATTACCTATAGCTTTCCTTTTTCATTTAACTTTATGTTTCCATCTTGTGGATACTTTTGTTTTTCTAAAATGTGAATCAGGGCTACAGACAAACAGAAAAAAATATTACAAAATCTAAAAAGAAATTGGCCCTATGTCCTACAAAGTACATTGGGCAATACAAAAAATGGTATGAAATTGAATCTAATTTTTTTTAAGGAAAATGAAATGTTTCTTTTTTCTAATGATAGCCAAACCAATAATGTTCAGTATAAAATCAAAACAAAACAGAAAATAATAAAAACAAAGACAGAAGTGATAAAATGAATAGAAAAAAAAAGAACCACCAAAACCCATTGTTGTTGAGTCAGTATTGACTCATAGTAATGCTACATAAGACAGAGTAAAACTGCCCCCACAGTTTCCAAGAAGTATCTGTTGGGCTCTAATTGCTAACTTTCTGGTTAGCAGCCACAGCACTTAACCACTTAACCACCAGCAGTAGTTGTCCCTTAAATATTTCCTAACCCACTCCACCTCTTACACATATAGGTCTTGAAATAACTATTCTTAACAGCTGGTTATCTATCCTTCCAGACTTTGTTTTGTCTACCTAAACATACCAAGTTATTCTATTCACTCTTTCATTGATGGAATCACTACAGATATTTTACTATTATAAACTGGACTCACTGAACAGCATTTTCTGTTCATCTCTGCCAAACGTCAACTATGGTTTCCTTAGGAACACTTCTTGGAAAACATTTGCTGACTCAAAGGTTATGCATATCCTAAATTTATTTTGCCAGGCTGCCCTCCAGCAAGGCTGTACTGCTCAAGAAGTACTCCTCAAGAAGTTCCTGGGCCAATCATAGGTATTGTCACTCTTTTCCAACCTTTACTAATGTAAGTGGATTGTTTAATGTTCTGGTTTGTGTCTTGTTGACTATTGGTGAGAATATCTCATATCTTTATCAGTCAGTTGTGTTTCTTTGGTCAACAATATATGTTCTCTGCAGCCTAAGCTTCAACTGCAGTATTTGCCTTTTTCCAACTGACTTACAAGAATTCTTCATATATAAAGATATAAATGCTTTAAGATGTACCATAAATATTTTCCTCAGTTTTCACGTATATTTTAACTTTATTTATGGTATACCGCACAGATGAAAATGTTAATATTTTATGTTATGTAATTGGTTGATACTGTTCTTCATTGAATTCTATGTTTTACTTCTCATTAAGAAATGCTATCTTATTTGGGATTATAGAAATATAGATTATTGCTTTAAAAGATGAAAACATTATATTGTGGCTTTACTTTAAAAAAACTGCAACAATTACACATCTACACTTAATTTTAGATAATGTTACAACTGTCTTAATGCAGCCAATCATAAGCAACATGAGTTAGTTTTTAAATGGGTTCTCATGTTTAGTACATAAATGCTAGTGGAGCAAAGAGAACTGTCACAGCAGCTGTTAAGAGAACAACAAAAAAGCTTTTATATTGTTCCAAAATATAACAACATACAGAAAAACAAAGTGGTAAAATTGAAAGAATAACATATCCAGCTCCTCAACTCTTTATAAAATATACTGTTAACACAAAGAATCAATTGACCTAAATAACTAAAGAAACAGATCACCAAACTGATTACGTGGCATATTTCACATACTATAGGTTTCTAAAAACCAGTTCCCATTATTTCTTCCCATAAAACCTGACCTTATATTATTAAAAATAATAATGTATTTGGTTTATAAATATAACACACAACAGTTTGACACAGGTTAACCTATGTTGATAAATAGAGTAAATGCTAAAACTTCACCAGAAAGTGCAGCAAACATGAGGGCTGTATATCCATGTTCATGTTGATGACAATTTACATCAGCTCCATGTCGCAAGAGTAATTTACACATATCAAGTTTTCCTTTATATGCAGCATGCATTAGTGGAGTCATTCCATTCTTTAACAGAAAGGAAAAAAATGTATTAATCTTACTTACTTACCTATTCCCCAGCCTATATTTCTATAGGAATCCTATCAAGGGGAAAATTGGATAAAACATGATATACAATTACAAGGAATACTACAAAGCTATTAAGTAATGAATTCATCTGTATCTACTGAATAGGACGAATTTCCATGAATTACCACCAGTAAGAAAAACAAAGTTCAGAAAATGTATACTGTAATGGTTTCTTTTTTCTTTTTTTAAACAGTGATCTCAAAAAAATCACACGACACATTTTTCAATTATATATGTGTGTACATATACATAAAATTGTATGATAGTATGAATACAGAGAAGACTTTTGTAGTATTCACATCCGACTATGAACAGCATTTTATACATATACTATGAAGTAACCAATCTTACATGTACTGGATATTAACATTGTTGGATACATAAATGAGTGAGCTGTTTCTTGTAAACAAATTTTCTTAGTAAGCCAGGTTCAGCTCTCTATGTGCTGCAATGTCTAACTCACTTTGGATAAAAACATCTCTAAAGTGTGCAATCCCTAACATAATAAAGATTAGAATTCGGAGTATAATTTGTTGTTGATGACTCCAGACTATCATTATGAACATAAGCCATCAGATTGTGACACAGTACCATAACACTCTTGGAGGGTGTGAGGATTATAGGGAAGTCTATTTTAGACTGTTGCGTAAAAGGCAACTGAAGGGAGAAGTTCAAGTTTCTGGAGAGTAATAATGGAAAAAAGACAAGGAGACTACAACTTTGAGACCACATGGATGGGGTGCATTTTTTTGAGTTAGTCTGGGTAATCATTTAATTGAACAGAGGCAGCCAATGAAGTGCTTTAAGGGAACAGGATGGACCATATATTATCTTTGGGCTCTATAGAGTTAGAGAGCAAAACTGTATTCAGAGCATGACCAGTGTGATACCTCCTCATCGATAAGCTAACCTGGAGATAAGATGCTAGCATGCAGATGGTGGGGAAAGGACATAGCATCACCAGAAGGGGTGCTCCGAAAGACGCAAACACTATCTCTGTTACCAATTTTTAGGACCTAGACTTCAGCCTAGAATTTTAGCATTTTCTGTTAATCTAGCAGAGGTGGGCAATCAATTAGCCAACAAGGCCATCCAACAACTAGAAGTTACCTAGCTCCTGAATGAATAATCTGGAGACTGAAAAACTGTTCTCTGGTTAGAAAAGTTTCAATGCATTGTGATAACACACTTAAGAACCAACGAGTTGTTCTTACCCTGTAAACTGTCCCCAGTTTCTCATATCTGCTTGCGTTTTAACCTCATCTGCATTAACCTTTTGTGACCGTTACCCATCTGCTCACCTCTGCCCTGCTACTCCTTTTACTTTTTCTTTCTTAGACTTTATACACAACTCCCATATGAAATAAAAGTCTTCATTAATTTTTTTTTTTTTTTTTTTTTTTTTTACCTCATCTAAACAGTTGACACAAACATTCTTGTTGGCTAATAGTGTTCCGGCTTCTTGGACGGTACCTTTCAAAGAAAGAAAGAAAGATACAAATTAAGGTCATTTATCATTGTAACAGATTTAAAAAAACACATAATATCAAAACAATAAACTTTAAAGGTTTATCCAAACCCTGATGGTGTGGTGGTTAAGAGCTACGGCTGTTAACCAAAAAGTCGGCAGTTTGAATCCACCAAGTGCTCCTTGGAAATCCCATGGCACAGTTCTACTCAGTCCTATCACAGGGTCACTACGAATTACAATCAACTTGATAGCACTGGGTTTGGTTTGGGTTTTGCAAGACTAGTCAGGTTACATTGCTAAAAAAAAAAGCATTCAGTCACAAACTGTTCTAAAAAGCAGTTATTCAGAAGAACAGATTTATAGAAATTAAAATAGTTCTATTTTGTTTTCACTTCTACTGACTTTAGCTAGAGACCTGGTGGCATAGTGGTTAAGAGCTTATCTGGTAATACTTCAAGGGACAAAGTAGCAGGGATGGAGGTCTGAGGATCATGATTTTAGGGGACATCTAGGTCAACTGATATATTTACTAAGAAAATGTTTTGCATTCCACTTTGGTGAATGGAGTCTGACATCTTAAAAGATAACAAGCAGCCTGCTAAGATGTGTCAACTGGTCCCAGCCCACCTGGAGCAAAGGAGAATAAAGGACCCCAAAGATACAAGGAAATATTAGCCCAAGAGGCAAAAAGACCACATAAATCAGAGTCTCCATCAGCCTGCAACCAGAACTAGATAGTGTCTGCCACCAACAATGACCACCCTAACAGGGAACGCAATAGAGAGTGTCCCTGATGGAGGAGGAGAAAAGCGTAGTAATGACACCAAATTCACATAAAAAGACCAAACTTACTATTCTCACTGATGCAGAAGACACAGCCCCTGGCATCTCTGCTACTCCCAAATTAAAACCATTCCAGAATCCAAATCTACAGACAAAGATGAGACAGTACTGTAAAAGATAAGTAAATTTCTTGGTGTAGTGGTCATGTGCTACATCTGCTAACCAAAAGGTCAGCAGTCCAAATCTTCCAGGTTTTCCAAGGAAACTGTATGGGGGCAGTTCTACTGTGTCCTAAAGGGTCACTATGAGTCAGAATAGGCAATGGTTTTTGTTTTGTTTTTTGTTTTTTTTTAAATAAAAGATAAAATACTCAGGAGGACTGTGTTTCCTAGTTCAAGTACATACACAAGACTAAGTGGGCAGCTCCTGTAGGCAGTAGGATAAGAGAGGGGGGGACACAAGCTGGTTGAATGGACACAGGAAAGCCACAGAGGAAAAGGCAAATGTGTTGTCACATTACAGGAATTGCAGTGAGGGTCACATAACAATATGTATACAAACTTCTGAAGGAGAAACTAACTTGAGCTGTAAATTTTCACCTAAAACACAGTAAATAAATTAAAAAAGAGCTTGGCTGCTAACCAAAAGGTCAGCAGCTGGAATTCACCAGCAGCTCCCTAGAAACCCCATGAGGCAGTTCTACTGTGTTCTATAAGGTCACTGTGCATTGGAATCTGGCCTCTGATCTTACAATGTATTAAACTGGCTACATTTTCCTTTTGACAGCAGTATAATTAACCACAAAGCCCTAGACTGTTAATACCAAAACCATCCAGTCCACCACCTAAAGCTTAAATTCCTGTCAATATAATAACGAGTTCAATATATAGTCAGGGTTTACATAATTTGTCACCACGAGGCCTTGTGAACTGATTGCATATTTATAGCCGCATGCTTAGTCTGGAAATGCTTAACGGAAAGTACACCTTTAAGGCCTGTACCTATATAAAAGTGTCCTACACTCAGTATTTTGACTACCAGATTCACACTGCAAATCGGACAGTAAGTTGTCCATAAATCTGAAAATAAACTGTAACTGGTCCACAACCGTTAGGCTTTTCCAGTCTTCTATAAGGAAACAAGTTGTTGCAGGAGAGAATGCTGTCATTATCATCATTAATAAAAGCCATCCACATGTTTTGCCAAAAGTCTTCTGGTCTGAACAATGAAATTGCATGTTCTCAGGCAGAAAGGATGAGATAAGCCTCTTCTCTAAAAGGACACAGAAGGACACAGCATCTCCAACTAGGCGTTCTTTCTTCTCTAAATTTAGAATTAGAGTTCAAAACTGTGCTAAATTTTGCTAGTCTTCTAGAGTTAAATGTGGGATAGAGAATGCAGATCAGGATGTCCCCTCCCTCCCTAACCCCACTTCTTAGGTAAATCATTTGAATGCCCTATATCAAAAAAGGAGGGACAAAGAAACGTCTCACAGACAGAGAAACAGCTCTGTGGGGAAAATGTGAAATGAATAATCTACAAGTCTTGAATTTTTACAGCAGCTTTTTTTTTTTTTTTTTTATGAACAGCACATTTTTCTGAAACTGTGCTCCACCTGAGGACAGTGAAGGGCACAAGTTAGATGGCTAAAGAATGGGGAAAAAGCCTTTGATGACACAGAACTTTCTTAGAAAAGCTTATTTATATCTATGGCTTCTCATCTGAGACTTTCCTGAACAACTTTAAAAGGGAATTAAAAGAGGACAAAACTCCCCCCACGCCAATTTCACACTGGAAGATGTTTCAGCTGAATCCCACTCTTTACTTGATGAATAACTGACGTAATTTCTATCTAGCCAGATGTTTATGCAGTAAAGGGAGAATACTACAAAGTCTGTGAGCAAGTTAAAGCTTGGTTTGTTAGGGAGAACATTTAAGATTATAAGCATTTGGCTTACATTGGAGAAAAGGCTGTCAATAATTCTACAAAATGTCTAGCCAATGGCCAACAATTTAAGTCAAATCTGTCAGCGAAAGCCAACTATTCAGACAAAGATTGGACTGGACTATAAGACATAAAATGATACTGGCAAAGAGTGTGATTCTAAGCTTAAGTATGTACATGAGATTAACTGAGCTGTTACAGTGTGAGGAAAGCAGCTAGTGTTAAATAGCAATGTGTTTGTAAGTTTTGTAGGACAAATTGACTTGGATTATAAACTTCCACTTAACGCAGTATTAAAAAGGAAAAAAATTCTATGAGAAAGCAATTTAAAAAAAGGTATACGTATATATGTACATGCATGCACACATATTACTCAACAGAGTAAGGTTTATCTTTTGAAATTCAGGGGTCAGAAAGAGAAAAATTACCTGTCACGGTTTCTGATTTCAGAAAATGAAAATGGATTTTAAAAAACGGATGAGGAAAATCTATCAGAAGGCAAAACTTGTGATGATTTCTAATTTCATGCTCTCTACTTCATGACACCAACAAGAAACTACAGAAGGTCCAGGACAGCAGGGAAATGTGAAACACACGGCTCCTGCAGATGGATTTTCACTCTGTCATTCCTTACTACCGTCAGAGAATATTTTGCAGTTAAGTTGAAAAGACTAATTATTTTGGGAAAGAAAACTGTTAAATCTGATTTAACAAACTCAAAATCCAGTGATGCAGTACTATATGAAAGGATGAATAATGAACTTACATTTGTCTTCACTGGAGACAAAAAAATAACAGAACTATACTGATGAAAGAAATACTTAATAGTTTGTTTCCCTGAGTAACCAAAGGGCAAACAGTCTGTGAGAGCACTATTATAAGGACTCAATAAAAAGTTTAGGCACTGAAGAAAAATTAATCTTTTGTGGTTACAAGGGAGACGAGGGAGAAAGGAGTATTTACAGATTAGATAGTACACAGGAATTGGGTTAAATAAAGGAAGTCATAGCACACAGCAGAAGGGAGAGTGACACTGTTGGACTGCATCAGAGGCTACGAGGCTTCCTCAATACAGCCCAACATTTTGAAGGTCAGAGTAGTAGGGGCAGGGGTTTGGAGACCACGGTTTCACAGAACATCTATGTCAACTGGCACAACCAACTTTTCTTTTTTAAGAAAATGTTCTGCATCTCATTTTGGTGAGTGGCATCTGGGGTCTTAAAAGCCAGCAAGCTACTATCTAAGGGGTACTGATTGGTCCCAATCCACCTGGAGGAGAGGAGAACGAAGCACATCAAAGACATGAGGAAAATATGAACCCAGGAGACAGAAGGGGTCAAATGACTTGAAGGTGGTATCAGCATGAAACCAGAAGAACTAGGTGATGCCCACCCATCATCGATGACTGCTCAGACAGGGAATATGATGTAGGGTCACTGACACAGCAGGAGAAAAATGGGGATGCAAGTCTAGAACTCTATTAAAAGACCAGACTTGATGGTCTGACATCCTGGAGAGTCCCCTGAGAACATGGTCCCTGGACTTGCTGTTAGTCCACAGATGAAACCTGTACCGAAGCCAACTCTTCAGACAAAAACTGGACTGGACTAAAAGACACGGAGTGAGGCTGGTAAAGTGTGTGCTTCTTGGCTTAAATATATACATGAGGTTGTAGGAGCAGCTCTTCTCTAAAGGTGAGATGGGGGAGTGGAGAGGACGGGGCAGGAACTGGTTGAACAGAGCAGAAAGGAGGAGTGTGCTGTCACAGGGCTGGGAGAGCAGTTAGAGTTTCACAGAGTTATGTGTGTGGGGTTTTATGGCAAACTGACTTGGACTGTAAACTTCCACAGTAAAATATTTAAAAAAGAAAATAAATAATACTAATTTGTTCCCCTTCAAGAATGTCTCCAGGTTGCTCAAGCTGAAGAAAACAAAACAGAACTGACTTCACTGGGGTAACACTGAACAACACAAATGGATAAAAAAGCATCTTAACAGAGATGATGCTAAAAGTGGGACTAACAGTCTCTCTTAATAGTCTCCCTCTCTTCTACCATGCTGCAGCCCCTTTCAAACTACTAAGCATCTCTCCCATAGGGTTCTGAGAACGACCAAGGACTTGTCCTAATTCAGGTCACACAGCAAGCCCTCAATGCATATTAGATGGTTTTTGTTAAGTTTATAGTCACAGCAGCATAATATAATAATATAATTAAATTTTTGACATTCCCAGTATCTACATTGGAACCATGGGTTCCCTATGAAAACAAGCAGATGTAGTCAAAATAAACAAACAAACAAAAAGAACGAAACAAATGTGTAATCTTGTTTCCCCTGAAACCCATCATATATTCAGGAGACCTGGATATGCACAGGCTTAAATCATTATTTATTAGTATCCC
Organism: Heterohyrax brucei; assembly: GCA_028571685.1. Lineage (NCBI taxonomy): Eukaryota > Metazoa > Chordata > Mammalia > Hyracoidea > Procaviidae > Heterohyrax > Heterohyrax brucei. Next base: position 81,559,744 of record CM053147.1, read on the forward strand.
CCAAAAGGCACATGGTTTTAAGCAATCTGTACCAAAGTTAAGTACTAAAAATTTTTTGACTTGTTAGTTACTGCAGTAAATACATACAGTGCAGGAAATGAATTGATATGGCCCTTCAAGCCAGTCTTTGAGATTTCCACACAATGACTGGGTGGGACAATTCAAAAAAGTTATATGGAATTTGTGACGGTTAAGGATATGTGTCAACTTAGCTGGGCCATGATTTTGAGTGGTTTGTTAGTTATGTAATCACCAAATTTGGCTCTTGTGTGATGATACAGTCATCCTCCATTGTGTAATACGCTGCAAATCTTCATCTCTGTGCCTGTGGTTACGGACCCACTGGGAAACGAATTGTCCATTAGGCTAATAATGTAGGCTTAGGGTGAGATGTATGCCTAATGACTGCCTTACTAGATAGAGGGTGTGACTCAAGTCACCACCATCACCCCAGTCATCACCGTTATTCAAGTCATGTCCTTAGCTGAGTCATGCCTTTTATATGAGATAAAAGGAGAGAGAGGTGGTGGGGGTAGTAGGAGTTGGGGGAACTTACTACCATCAAGAAGAAAAGCTAGGAGTAGAACATGTCCTTCGGATCCAGGATCCCTGTGCTGAAAATCCCCTAGACTCAAGAGACAAGACAGCTGTATTACCAGATACAGTGTGTGACAAGAAGCAGCAGAAGAGAATCCCAAAGAATCTATAAGTAAACTACTAAAACTGATAGAAGAGTTCAGCAAAGTCTCATGACACAAAATAAACATAAGTAAATCAGTAGGATTCCTTTATACCAACAACAAGATTGTTAATGAAGAAATCATCAAATCAATAGCATTTACTATAGCCCCTAAGAAGATAAAGTACCTAGGAATTAATCTAACCAGAGAAATAACAGACCTTTGCAAAGAGAATTACAAACCCTTACTACAAGAGACTTAGATAAATGGAAAAACCTACCCTGCTCATGGAAGGGAAGACTTAACATTGTGAAAATGTCTATTTTACTCAAAGCAATCTAATAATATAATGCAATCCCAATACAAGTTCCAGCGTCATTTTTTAACGAGATGGGGAAACAAATCATTAATTTTGTTTGGAAAAGAAAGAAGCTCCAGATAAGTAAGGTACTACTAAAGAAGAAGAACACACTGGGAGGCCTCTCATTACCCGACCTTAGAACATACTACACTGCCACAGTGGTCAAGACAGCCTGGTACTGCTACAAGAACAGAGAGATACATCAATGGAACAGAACTGACACCCCAGAGATGACACCATCTGCCCATGAACAGTTGATATTCAACAAAGGCCCTAAGGCACTAAACTGGGGTAAAAACAGTATCTTCAACAAATGGTGCTGGCAAAATTGGATATCCATCTGCAATAAACTGAAACTAGATCCATATCTTACACCTTATACAAAAACCAACTCCAAATGGATAAAAGACTTACATATCAAACCTAAAATGATAAAGCTCATCCAAGAAAAGTTAGGAAGAACAATGGAAATTTTAATACACAATGTAGACAGATTCCAAAATCTGTCAAAGAAACCACAATCAACAGAAGAGAAAACAGATAAATGGGAACTATTAAGAATCAAACACTTCTGCTCATCCAAAGACTTTATTAATAGAATTAAAAGGACACCTACAGAATGGAAAAAATATTTGGCAACTCTGTGTCAGACTGATGCCTGATCTCCACAATCTATAAGATACTACAAAATATCAATAAGAAGAAGATAAATCATCCAGTTAAGTGATACGCAAAGGAAATGGACAAACATTTCTCTAAAGAGGAGATCCAGGCAGCCAAAAAACACATGCGGACATGTTCACAATCTTTAGTTATTAAAGAAATTCAAATCAAGACTACAAATGAGATACCATCTGACCCCAACAAAAGTTGGCCATGATCCAAAAAACACAAAACAACAAATGCTGCAGAGGCTGTGGAGAAAGTGGCGCTTCCCTAAAAAAATGGATTTAGATATACCATTTGACCCAGTAATTCCACTACTTGGAATATATCCTACAGAATCAAGGCCTTTCATACCAACGGACACATGCACAAGAACGTTTATTGCAGCACAGTCCATGACAGCAAAAAGATGGAATTAGCTCACGTGCCCAACAACAGAAGAATGGATAGGTAAACTATGGTATATATACTCAATGGAGCACCACGCAATGATAAAGAATAATGATGATTCCAGGAAACATCTCATAACCTGGTTTCAGCTGGAAGACATTATGTTGAGTGAAAGTAGTCAGCGACAAAAGGACAAATATTGTATGAGATAAGATCTCAAAAACGGACATATGTATAGAAGAAAAGCCTCTTTGACAGTTGCAAGGGAGGGGAGAGAGGGAGGGTGAGGGGGGGAGGGTTTAGAGTAGATAGTTGCTAGAAACCTGGTTGGGTGAAATCGGTGATAGCACACATTAGAAACAAGAACAATATTACATGGACTTCAGCATAACTTGAATACTCCTTCCATCTTAACCCAATATTGCAAGGACAGAGTAGCTGGTGTAGGGGGTAGGGGACCATGCTCTTAGGCGAAATCGAGGCCAACTGGCACAACTAGCTTTTGCTAAGAGGGTTCTCTGCACTCCACATTGGTGAGTGGTGTCTGGGGTCTTAAAAGCTGCCAAGCTGCCATCCGAGGGCACAGCAAATGGTCCCAACTCAGCAGGAACAGATGCTCACCGAGGGCCAAAATGATATGGGGTAAAGACAACCCAGAAAATAGAGAGACCCACATGAGTGGGTGCCTACATTGACTTGGGACCAGAAGAACCGGATGGTGCCCGGCCACCACCAGTGATAGCCACGAGGGAGCTCACTAGGTTGAGTCTCACTGACAACACAAGAATAAAAAGGGGTGCAACCTGAGTTCTCCACTAAAAGACATCAATTGGTGGTCCAGTGGTTTTGGGGTTCCCCTGGGAGCACGGCCCCTGGCCCTGATGCTGCCCTTGCCCATAAATCATAATGAAGGTCCAGTTTTCGGACACAAATGGATTGGACTTGGCGATGCAGAGTGACCATATATTGCATGCACTTTATGGTTCTATACGTCTATAGGATGTCATCCTGCTGACTTCTGGCTGGAGGAAGGAGAGTGGGTGGAGAAGAGGGGAAATGAGACTGTTGGGAGGATGAGACAAGTATGGAGCGGAGAGGAATAGTGTGCTGTCACTGAGCAGGGAGAGCAGTGGAAGCTGCATAGAGGTGGGCATATAGATGTATACAGGAATGTACATTTTCACTCAGTCATATTAAATTAAAAAATAGTAATAACAATAAAGAAAGAAGCAGCAGAGAACAGGCAGCAGCATAACCAGATGACCAATGTAAGATGCCATGGTGGACTTCCCAGTTCACAGAGGGGGCAACTGCAGTGGAAGTCACTAATGGTGGCGAGAGAGCTGAGTACTCTGGGACTGAGGCTTACTGGCAGAGTAGGTGTGCCCTTGGGTACTTCTTGACGGAGCTAAAGAGACTTGTAACACTTGTTCAAACAGGACAGAGGCTGGGCTGATGGGCCAGTAGCTGCAGATACAGCTTTGCCTGTGGGCATGACTAAGAAGAAGTTGTCCTGATCAAAGAACTATATCCTGAATCATTTCTGATCCTGAATTTTAGACTGCTACTTCCACAATACACTCCATAATTATATTGTGTTTGAGTTCTGTGTGGTCACTGCAATAAATTATAGAATCCAGGAGAAAAGCAGAGAATGCTCTCAGAGGGATAGTTGGTGTCGGAATCACTAAAAATATTGGAAAGAAGTGTGTCAGGACTCGGCCTCACAGCAGTCAGCCCTGGTCTGCTGATGCTGCCAATAGTTCTCTCCCTGTTTTGAAGTCTGATGAGGCCACCACACTTTTTTTACAGTGTGTATAAGTAAAATTATTTAAAGTATGTATAAGGCCTGAATTTTAAAACAACAATGTATGTATACAGATTCAGCTATAATTAGAAATATGTATTTTTAAACAGACACTTCTACAAACATTTTGAGAGTGAAATTTCAAGTGCTAAGTTTCTAAAAGCTCTACTACTCACTACCTATTTTCAGGCACTGTAATAAAATGTTCTGAAGTTGTGATTAGGAAGCACTGTGTAAAAATGAAGGTGTCTAAAACACATATTGTTTCATAAATGAAGACAATAAAGTCTTCTTGGTCAAGTTGATTCAGCTCACAGCAACCTGACAGGACCGGGTAGAACTGTCTCATAGGGTTTGCAAGGCTGTAAATCTTTACAAAAGCAGAGTGCCGCCACTTTCTCCCTCAGAGCAGCTAGTGGGTTCCAAAGACTGCTTTTTCAGTTAGCAGCTGTGTGCTTTAACCACTGAGCTGCCAGAGTTCCTTAATAAAGTCCATAGAGATTGTACAATCTGACCAATCATACAGTTAACAGTAACTACATATTTTAAGTTCAAGTTTTCTTTGAACTCTGTTCTAAAATTTATTATTAGCAAACCTGAATCTTTCTAAACCATAAAGACATTAGTATGCAATGTTATTAACTGTGTAGAACTTTAGAGCAGGGTTTTATTTTAACAGTCCCAAATTAGAAGCAAATGTCCATCAACACAAAAGGATAAGCATATTGTTGGTATATCTATGCAAAGGAATCTGGGGGGAAAAACAAGAGGTGAACCATTACTATACACAACATGGAAACCCTGGTTATAGTGCTTAAGTGCTATGGCTATTAACCAAAAGGTCATCAGTTCAAATCCACCAGGTGCTCCTTGGAAACTCCATGGAGCAGTTCTACTCTGTCCTATAAGGTCACTATGAATCAGAATCAACTCAACAGCACCGGGTTTGGTTTTGGGTTTTATGCACAACATGGATGAACTTTAAAATCATGATGTTGAGTAAATGTAACATGCTGGGGGAGAAAATACAAGTATATACTGTATGACTCTATTTATATAAAATTGTAGAATGCAGAAATCCAATTAATGATGACAACCCTATCACTGGTTGCCTGGAGATGGGGGCAGAGTGAAAAATCGATTACAAAGGGACCTGAAGAACCTTTTGGGGATGATTCAACTGTTCATTATGTTGACTGTAGAGAAGATTTCGTGATATATCTTCATTCAATTAAGTTGGCGGGGGAAAAAAATCCTATTAAGTCAGCCTGTTTCAAGGCTCATAAACGGGTTCTGATGTAAGTTAAATACCTCTTCTTTTTTCTTTTTCTTAATTGCCTTTTATTATCAGTATCTTTATAAATATGGTGGTGTTTTGAAGAGTAAATCACAGAATTGACCATCTGTGAGTGAACATCTGAGAATAATAACATAAGCAAATCAGAGGCTACAATACTGTAGGAAGAAGCCCTGGTAACCTAGTGGTTAAGTGCTACAGCTGCTAACCAAAGGGCTGGCAGTTCAAATCCACCAGGTGCTCCTTAGAAACTCCATGGGGCAGTTCTCCTCTGTTCTATAGAGTCACTACGAGTCAGAATTCACTTGACAAAATGATTGGGGTTTTTTTTGTTCCTAATACTGCAGACAACACACAATACTGACAATACGGACGATCTTAAGTGTGCTTTGTCTGAACTGCAAGGCATCCTAAGTCAGAAGGTTCTTAAATCAGGGTCTACGTGTATAGTATTTTCTCAAAACTGTAAATCTCACTTACGGTATACCTGCTCGTTTCTGCACGCCAGCACCTAGCAGACACTAAAATACTGTATTTGTCAAGTTTATTTCAGACTAGCTGAGATAACAGGTCAGACCTGGCTGAAAATCTACTGTTAGTTCCAAGTATTACAACTATCTAGTCTGATGTATCTCAAAATTGAGAAACGTACCAAAGGGGGAAAAACATTAAGGACCCCTGCATACCCACTAAATAAAAATAATTTTTCTATGTGCACAATCACAAAATTTGGCAACTTTGCTTATGATCAAAAATTTATAAATCGAATACACAAAACCCCAAATACCTAATATTTACAATGAAAATTAATTTAACTTCACAGATGATAATATTCTATTGAAATTAAAATGCCTCTCAAAGTAAATATGATATTTAATGCTTCGGTGCTGGTTTTGCTTTTTTGTTTAGTTTGTTTTTAAGTCTTGCATATTTATATAACTATGGTCCCTGTGGAAACCCTGGTGGCATAGTGGTTAAGTGTCACATCTGCTAACCAAAAGGTAGGCAGTTAGAATCCATCAGATACGCCTTGGAAACCCAAGCAGGCAGTTCTAGTCCGTCCTATAGGGATGCTACAACTCAGAATTGCCTTCTGAGTATTTTTCTTTTGCTTTGTTTTTTTTGATGATCCACAGGATACCTCTGCACAGCCACTTCTTACCTGGGTGGCATTGAGAAAGTCAACTAACTGCTCAGTTCCTCAGTTTCTTTAACTGTAAACCAGGTATGAGGATGGTCTATTAAGTTTTCAAACTCATTCTAGAAAAAGTGCTCCATATCTCAGTGCTTGAATATCACTATGGTCACCTTCAAGGTCCTCCCCTTGGGAAGCTATGCACAGATATTAGTGCCTAGATCACCCTTCAAAGCAATTTTGGAACTCTTTTTCTGGAATGGCCATCAGAGCTGCCATCTTCTTACCCTTGATATCCTGAATGGCATCAATTTTAGATAACGTTCAAAATTTTAAAAACCAGTGAACATCTAAGAATACAGTCAAAGGGGGGCAGAGTCAAGATGGTGAACTTTCAATATTTCCTTTATCTTTGCGTAAGAAAAAAGTCACTGGGGGCCAGAACAGTTGAGTGGAGAGATGTTCCAATACAGTTACTTCTTTATTGGCTAAAATTTCCCTCACAGATAACTACAAAATTAAGTTTACAAACTTGCCACCATGCTAAGGTGCACAAGGGTGATCCCAGAAAGAGTTCCAAAACTGTTTTGAAGGGTCTACTGGGCACTGGTGTCAGTGTATAGCTTCCCAAGGGGAGTACTTTGAAGGTGACCTGAGTAATATTCAGCAGTGAGATATGTAGCATTTAGAACAATTAAGCTCACAGGCTTAATTGTTGGACCTCATATTTGTCATAATAATAGCTAACAAAAATAGCGTTTTAAACACTTTATCTATACTAACTCATTTCACCCTCACAACAAAGTTACTAAATGAGTACTGTTATTTTTCCCACTTTTCAGTTGGAAAGCACAAGAAAAAACAACATACTCAAGATCACATCATGAGTAAATGACTAAGACAGGATTCGGAGTCAGATCTTTATCGTTAGTTAACCACCACTGCATGGTGTCTCTCATAATATTATAGCTTAAAAACAAGTACTAGTTCATCAAAATTCAATGCATTAGTACATGTCCAAGTTCTTAGAATTATACGTGGTGCATGATAACATTCAATAAACGATGGCTACAGTTGTTATTTTCTCATATCTCCCATCACTTTGAGATGTCAAAGGCCTGTGATGTCACACAGGCCTTCACTTGACAGGAAAGCATCGCATACCAACTCTACATCAGTTCTTTTCTTACCAGTTTGGCCCAATAAAGTGGTGAAACAGACTCTGCCCACTCATATACCAACTTTCTAGAGCAGATGTGGGCCCAGGAAAATCCTCACCTCAGAATAAACTCATATTAATTCTATTTTAGATAACGTTCAAAATTTTAAAAACCAGTGAACATCTAAGAATACAGTCAAGGGGGGGCGGAGTCAAGATGGTGAACTAAGCCCACGTCTCCTTCTATCCCTCTAGAAACCAAGACCTGAATTGACAATCAAACAGAGCCTTCTGAGCACCTAATCAGCCTCAAGACACGGCACAGAGCTGTTAATTGGGACTTTATACCACTCAGCGAAAAATCTCCTCTCTTTCGCTGATTCCTGCTCCTGGCTAGCCCCGGCTCTCACGGACGAAGGTAAACGCACCATTTTGACTTTTTTTTCCTCGGTCTCGGCTGGCAGGCGGAGCTGGGTCTTGCCCGGCGGCTGGACTCAGACACGCTGCTGGGGGGATAGGCAGGCAAAATTCCCCATATTCTGAGAGCCAGGCTCGGGACTCTGTTAATCTAGACACTTTGAGCCTTTGGTTTTGTAGCTGCCTCAGTGGGGTTTGTGCGGAACTCCGTGGTCAGGGTGCGGGACGCCATGTTGGTACCGAGATTTTAGCGGGACCTCGTTCTTAGCCTGGGAGCCAGCGCCTGCAAAAGGGACAGCGCTTCTCCGTCAGAAAAGTAGTGATTTTGCATAGTGCTGCCTACATTGGGGGTCCTGCAACAGAAGCAGAGGAATCGCTGCCTCTGGGCACCTTTAGCCCCCCTGTCTGCTGCCTGTGTGGAGGACGCCATCTTGGGTACCGTGGCCGCAGCTGGACCTAATTCTTAGCTTGGGAGCCAGAGCCTGCCCACAAGAGAGCGCTTTTCTATCACAAAACCAGTACTCGATGCAGTGTTGGATAAGGCTAGGCCCTGTCAGCAGAGGCCAACAGGGCACTAGCAGTGCTGTATTCTGAACTAGTTTGTTATCATCTGGGGTTGGATACAGTGGTGCTTACTTTATCAGATGGGAAGAGGGACCTCTACACCTGAAAACCTAACTGACTTGTGAACTGGTCAGATACCTTTTGCTTTACATTTGAAGACAGCCTAGAGAAACATTTGCAATCCATCCTCACAGTACCTCTTCCAGCCTCTATATACTCACATGGGACCCAAAAAGCAACAGACAATTGTGGCATACAAGCAATCACTCATGGCTTCAGAAGGCTCCCAAACAAAGCAACCAAGGAGTTTTCCAGATGAAGAAACTTTTATGAAAGCATCAGGAACTGAATACAAATTGATTATATACAAGGCCCTTCTAGACTTTATACAAAATGCAGCAGAACAAAATGAAAAATTAAGCAAGTTGTTCGATCTGATGGAACACCAGTACTCTGAAATCCAACAGATCAAGAAGAAAATCAAAGACATAGAAACTTCCATGCAAAGCCAAGAAAACAGAATGGAACAAATGGAAAAAAGAATTTCTGACTTGGAAGACAGAGCTACTGATGCCAGTGTATATGAGCAGATATCAGAAAAAAAGAAACAAGAAAAATGAAGAAACATTAAGAAGCATGTGGGACTCTATTAAGAGGAACAACCTTCGATTAATTGGAGTCCCTAAACAGGGTGAGACATCTGAGAACACAGAGAGTATTGTTGCTGAGCTGCTGAAAGAAAACTTCCCAGAAATCATGAAGGAAGAGAACATAGACATCTCAGATGCATATCGTACGCGACCCAATATAGATCTCAAAAGAAAGACTCCAAGACATATTATAATCAAGCTTAACAAAATGAAACATAAGCAGCAACTCTTAAAGGCAGCAAGACTCAAGGCAAAGCTAACATTCAGAGGGAAACCCTGTAGGCTCTCGTCAGATTTCTCAGCAGAAACCATGCTGGCACGGAGACAGTGGCACGACACATTCAAAGTCTTGAAGGAGAAGAACTTCCAACCAAGAATTATATATCCTGCAAAACTGTCTTTCAAACACGAAAATGAAATTAAGACATTTCCAGATAAACAGAAACTCAGAGACTTTGTAAAAACCAAACCCAAACTACAAGAAATACTGAAAGAAGTTCTTGGCTTTGGCTTACTAGAATGAAACCACTAACTTTATATTTTAGAATGACACACTACTCAATACTCATTTAGGGAAGGCTCCAAAGTAAATCACAGCTTTGATTTGGAAAGAAGCAATCCAGTGATCATCATCAAAAGTATGGTGTCATCATAATAAAAGAGGGATGTACTACAGTCATTATAGTCCTTCCAGATGGAGAGGAAGATGACCAGACTGGTAGTAATTAAAATTGGGTTTATAAATAGTTTATTAAGGGGGTTGATAGGGGCAGCTGTAAAGCACAACAAAGATGTATCATACCATTTCAAGAAATCTAACACACGAGTCTCAACAACTATAAAACCAGCTCTGAAAAAAGTGAAAAATCAACTCACAAAAAAGATTGTCTCAGAACAGACTAATAAGAACAACAGAGAAAACATCAACATAAAAATAAACATATCACAATGGCAGCAGTGAACACATACCTATAAATAATTACATTGAATGTGAAAGGACTGAATGCTCCAGTAAAGAGACACCGAGTGTCTGTCATCTTGGATCAAAAGACACGACCCATCCATATGTTGTCTACAAGAAACTCACTTGAGACCTAAAGGTAGGAACAAACTGAAAATTAAAGGATGGAAGAATATATCTCAAGCTAACAATGAACAAAGAAGAGCAGGGGTGGCAATTCTAATCTCAGACAAAATCAACTTTAATTTCAAATCCACCATCGTGGACAAAGATGGACACTATTTATTGCTGAAAGGTTCAGTACACAAGCAAGACTTAACTATATTAAACATTTATGCACCCAATGTCAGAGCACCTAAATATGTCGAAGAAACACTGACTATGCTCAAAAGAGAGTTAGATGACTCCACAATAATAGTGGGAGATTTTAACACTCCAGTCTCCATACTAGACAGATCATCTAGGAAAAAGCTCAGTAAAGATACAGAAGACCTCATTGACACAATTAACCAACTAAACCTCATTGATATATACAGAACTTTCCATCCCTCAGCAGACAATTACACCTTTTTCTCCAGTGCACATGGAACATTCTCCAGAATTGACCATGTGATAGGCCATAATACAATGCTCAACAAAATCCATACCATTGAATTATTGCAAACCATCTTCTCAGATCATAAAGCCATCAAAGTTGAAATCAATAGCAGAAAAAACAGAGATAGAAAGTGGAACTCTTGGAAACTGAACAACATGTTGCTCAAAAAAACATGGGTTATAGAGGACATCAGGGATAAATTAAAGAAATTCATGGATTCCAATGAGAATGAAAACACTTCCTACCAGAACCTATGGGATACAGCCAAAGCAGTGCTCAGAGGTCTGTTTATCTCCATAAATGCACACATCGGGAAGGAAGAAAGAAACCAAATCAAGGAACTAACTCTACAGCTTGAACAAGTAGAAAGAGAACAACAGAGGAACCCCTCGGGCACCGGAAGAAAGGAGATCATAAAGATTAGAGCAGAGCTAAATGAATTAGAGAATAGAAAAATAACTGAAAAAATTGAAAAGACCAAAAGCTGGTTTTTTTAAAAGATCAACAAAATTGATAAACCACTGGCTAAACTTACTAAAGAAAAGCAGGAAAGGAAACAAATAACCCAAATTAGAAATGAGAAGGGAGTTGTCACCACAGATGCAACAGAAATCAAAAATATCATAACAGAATACTATGAAAGACTGTACTCTAACAAATTTGAAAACCTAGGGGAAATGGACAAATTCCTTGACTCATACCTCCTACTCAAATTATCACAACGTGAAGCAGAACAACTTAATAAACCCATCACAAAGAAAGAGATTGAAAAGGTCATCAAAACACTGCCAACCCAAAAAAGTCCGGGCCCAGATGGCTTCACGGCAGAATTCTACCAAGCATTTAGAGAAGAGTTATCCCCAATACTATTGAAACTATTTCACAGTATAGAAAGGGATGAAGTACTCCCAAACTCATTCTATGAAGCCAGCATAACCCTGATACCTAAGCCCGGGAAAGATCCAACAAAGACAGAGAACTACAGACCGATATCACTCATGAACTTAGATGCAAAAATCTTCAACAAAATTCTTGCCAACAGAATACAACAACATATCAAGAAAATAATCCATCATGACCAAGTGGGATTCATACCAGGGATGCAAGGCTGGTTCAACATCAGGAAGACAATTAATATGATTAAAAACATGAATAACACAAAAGACAAAGATCACCTGATTTTGTCCATTGATGCCGAAAAGGCATTTGATAAAGTCCAACATCCATTCATGCTAAAAACTCTTAGCAAAATGGACATAGATGGCAAATTCCTCAACACAATAAGGGCCATTTATACAAAGCCAGTTGCCCACATCATCCTGAATGGAGAAAGACTGAAAGACCTTCTCCTGAGATCAGGAACTAGACAAGGATGCCCACTGTCACCTCTCCTATTCAACATTGTGCTAGAAGTTCTAGCCAGAGAAATTAGACAAGACAAACAAATAAAGGGCATCTGCATCGGCAAAGAGGAAGTTAAAATTTCCCTGTTCGCAGATGATATGATTGTATATACAGAGAACCCCAAGGGATCTATAAGTAAGTTACTCAAACTGATAGAAGAGTTCAGAAAAGTCTCAGGATACAAGATAAACATAAGTAAATCAGTAGGATTCCTTTATACCAACAATGAGACTGTAAAGGAGGAAATTATCAAATCTATACCATTTGTGACAGCCCCTAAGAAGATAAAGTACCTAGGAATTAATCTAACCAGAGAAACAACAGACCTTTACAAAGAGAACTACAAGCCCTTACTACAAGAAACTAAGAGAGAATTAGATAAATGGAAAAACCTACCCTGCTCATGGATAGGAAGACTTAACATTGTGAAAATGTCTATTTTACCCAAAACAATTTATTTATATAATGCAATCCCAATACAAGTTCCAGCATCATTTTTTAATGAGATGGAGAAACAAATCACCAATTTTGTTTGGAAAGGGAAGAAGCCCCGGATAAGTAAGGTACTACTAAAGAAGAGGAACACACTGTGAAGCCTTTCATTACCCAACCTTAGAACATACTACACTTCCACAGTGGTCAAAACAGCCTGGTACTGGTACAAGAACAGACAGATTTATCAATGGAATAGAATTGAGACCCCAGAGATGACACCATCTGCCTATGAACAGTTGATATTCGACAAAGGCCCTAAAACATTAAACTGGGGAAAAACAGTATCTTCAACAAATGGTGCTGGCAAAATTGGTTATCCATCTGCAATAAACTGAATCAGATCCATATCTTACACCTTATACAAAAACCAACTCCAACTGGATAAAAGACCTAAATATCAAACCTAAAACGATAAAGCTCATCAAAGAAAAGGTAGGAACAACAATGGAAGTTTTAATACACAATGAGAACAGACTCCAAAATCTGTCAAAGAAACCTCAATCAACAGAAGAGAAAGTAGATAAATGGGAACTATTAAGAATCAAACACTTTTGCTCATCCAAAGACTTTATTAATAGAATTAAAAGAACACCCACAGAGTGGGAAAAAATATTTGGCAACTCTATGTCAGATCGACGTCTGATCTCCGTATCTATAAGATGCTACAAAATATCAATAAGAAGAAGATAAACCATCCAATTAAGCGATGGGCAAAGGAGATGGACAGATACTTCACTAAAGAGGAGATCCAGGCAGCCAAAAAACACATGCGGACATGTTCACGATCTTTAGTTATTAAAGAAATTCAAATCAAGACAACAATGAGATACCATCTTACCCCAACAAGATTGGCCATGATCCAGAAAACACAAAACAACAAATGCTGGAGAGGCTGTGGAGAAAGTGGAACCCTCCTACACTGTTGGTGGGGTTGCAAAATGGTCCAGCCTCCTTGGAAGGCAATCTGGCGCTTCCTTAAAAAAATGGATATTGATATACCATTTGACCCAGTAATTCCACTACTTGGAATATATCCTACAGATTCAAGGCCTTTCACACCAATGGACACATGCACCAGAATGTTTATCGCGGCACAGTCCACAATAGCAAAAAGGTGGAATCAACCCAGATGCCCAACAATAGAAGAATGGATAGGTAAACTGTGGTACATATACTCAATGGAGCACTACGCAATGATAAAGAATAACGATGATTCCAGGAAACATCTCCTAACCTGGTTTCAAATGGAAGACATTATGTTGAGTGAGAGTAGTCAGCGACAAAAGGACAAATACTGTATGAGACCTCTACGATAAGATCTCAAAAACAGACTTGTGTATAGAAGAAAAGACTCTTTGACAGCTGCAAGGGAGGGGAAGGAGGGAAGGAGGGCGAGAGGGGGAGGGTTTAGTTTAGGTAGTTGATAGAAGTTGGGAGAAAGCGGTGACAGCACACATTAGGAACAAGAACAACATTAAGTGGACTTCAGCATAACTTGAGTACTCCTTCCATCTTAACTCAATACTGCAAGGATAGAGTAGCTGGGGCGGGGGGCGGGGGACCATGCTCTTAGGCAAATTCCAGGCCAATTGGCACAACTAGCGTTTTGCTAAGAGAGCTCTCTGCACCCCACATTGTTGAGTGTCGTCTGGGGTCTTAAAAGCTGCCAAGCTGTCATCCAAGGACACAGCAAATGGTCCCAACTCAGCAGGAACAGATGCTCAACGAGGGCCAAAATGGCATGCGGTAAAGACAACCAAGAAGACAGAGAGACCCACAAGAGTGGGTGCCTACATCGACCTGGGACCGGAAGAACCGGATGGTGCCCGGCCACCACCAGTGATAGCCTTGACGGAGCTCACAGAGAGGAGCCTTACTGGCAACACAAGAATAAAAAGAGGTGCATCATGAGATCTCCACTAAAAGACCTCAATTGATGGTCCAGCGGTTTGGGGGTTCCTCTGAGAGCATGGCCCCCGGCCCTGATGCTGCCCGTTCCCATAAATTATAACAAAGGTCCACTGTTTGGACAGGAATGGATTGGACTTGGCAATGCAGAGTAACCATATATTGGAAGCACTTTATCGTTCTATACATCTATAGGATATCATCTTGCTGACCTCTGGCTGGAGGAAGGGGAGTGGACAGAGAGGAGGGGAAAGGAGACTGTTGGGAGGATGAGACATGTATGGAGCAGAGAGGAATAGTGTGCAGTCACCGGACAGGGAGAGCAGTGGAAGCTGCATATAGGGGGGCATGTAAATTTACATGTGAATGTACATTTTCACTCAGTTATGTTAAATAAAAATAAAAAAAAAGAATACAGTCAAGTGTCTTCACCAAATTATATAGCTCTTCACTTGTTTATACTTTTGAGAGGACATGTGAGACAGCCCTGTGGCTAGTTTTAAAAACAGATTTTTTTTTTTTTTTTTTTTTTTGGCCCAGCACACTACCTGGCACACAGCTGAGGCTCACATGTTTACTGAACTGAATTGTCCAGCCAATAGAGGGAGGGAGAAATTATCTAGAGCTGCACAGAGGAGAAAGACTGTAAAGCCAAACGGGTCAGCGGGAACCATGCAGTACAAACAAAAACGCCAACTCAGATTAGTAAAAGAACACTTGTCATAGAGAACTATAGTTGTGATCGACTTACCCAGAACTGAGATCAGATTGAGTGGCCTCAGCTCATCAACACCTGTTGAATTCAAATTCTTTTTTTTTTTTTTCCTTTACATTTAGGATTTATTTGTAGGTACGACGAACAAATCTGCTTTACTTTCTATGGGTCCACAATTACTTTCTAGAGTTCCACAATTGAGCCTGCCCACTTCACTTCAACATAAAAAGCAGCCTGGGAACTGGGGACGCCTGGTGCGGCAGCGACTACCATTCCAGGGCAAATGTGGTTATCTTTTTGAGTGGAAAACAGTCAATTAACTATTCCCGCAGTCCTGTCACTGCCCACAGCTGTGACTGTGCAGAAACCGTGTAACTACACTGATGTCACTTGTCAGGTAACGGGTCTGCAAGGAGATCTTCTGCGATGTCCACTAGCGGAATGTGGCTTCTGGCTTCTAACTGGCCAGCTGGTATTGGTTCACCAGTCCCCATGGCTTGCGACTCCCTACCTGGGATTTCGAGCAGAGGACAGGAGACATGCGTTGGGAGGACGAGCTAATTATAAGATCCCAACAGTGCTACGTGGGCTGAGGAATGAGGCCTCGTTGCCCTTCTGGATTCTCTGCGGGCTTCTACCACCGCCGGGATTTTCCAGAGGAGCCGGGGATGTCTTAGAAGCGGAAGCCTCAAGGAGACAAATTACGATTCCCGTTCTGCGCCTTATAAAGAAACCCTCTCTAGACGAGCTCCCTCCCCTCCCAAGCGGCAGCAGGGACCGGCCAGGGATCCGGATCTCATTGCCACAGGAAGTCTAAATGGCCCCTTCTACACTCGCCTAAGAACTAGAAACTACGAGGCTGCTGTTCCCAAGAAGGACCAGGGTCAAAAGCGCCTGAGAGTTTTGAAAAAAAAAGCACACGCTTGGGCCCACATTCTGTGGAAGCGCACTATAATCTAAGGTGGAGCCCGGAAATCTGCAGATTTCCCAAAACTGAAGTAGAGCCCTAGCGAGAAGGCTTTCCACCTCTCTGCCCACGCGTTCCGTCCCAGACCAATCGAAGAAACGCTAGTTCCCAGGACAAGGCTGTCAGCCTCGCAGAACAGCATCCAAGAGTCCACCAGGCCGGAGGCGCCTCCTGGGCTCCGCCACGCCTCCTGGCCAGGCTGGTGGCGCCTCTGTCGCAGCCTAGCACCCATACCTTTCCGGATGACTTCCAGCAGCTCCTTTTCCTCTTGGGTCAGCTCGCCTTTCTTTATGTGAACCATCGTTTGCGCCAGCTTGAAAGTTATTCTGTTTGGGGGGAAATATTAAAAAGAAACGAAGCGTTTGTGTTAGGAAGCTGAGCAGCAAAGGGACAAGCTAAGTGCGATGAGGGAAGCCGACCACCGAAGGGCTGTAATTCGCGCCCGCCCCTCTTCTGCAGACAGCTTGTGGCAGGCGAGCTCCAGCGAGCCAGGCGCGCAAGCTCCGCAGGCCCAGCTGCAATCACCGCCCCTCGAACGTCATTGGCTGGAACAGGAGGAGGAGCTGCAGGAGGTGGCAGCAAGAGGCACCCATTGGACCAACCTTGGCAGAAAAAAACATGCTAGAAAATTGTAGGGGGAGGACACTTATTCCTCTTACCCGTTCCCCACCTTCCTCCCATTTGCTGTAGACATTTGTGGCAACTAAATATTTAAAGTTTTTCTTCTGGTAGTTTTTCTGTTGGCGGTGTCTTTCTGTGGAGGGCAGCAGCCCCCGGGCCTTGCGGTACTCCACAATGATCCCCAGGAGTGGCCTGGCCTGAGCTGAGGGGCGGGCTGGGATATAGGGGCGGAGCGGGAGGCGGGACTGCGTCGGGCTCAGTGTGTCGGTGTCAATGTGTCCGTCCTTCACTCCTCCATTGTCTGCCGCCGCCGCTGCTGCCGCCTCCGCTGCCGGAATCGTCGCAGCCTCCAGCCTCGCGCGTCGCCGCTACCTCCTCGGACAGGTAAGAGCGACTCAGGTGGAGCAGAGAGACCAAGAAGGGCTGGTGCAGCCGCAGCCGCCGCTTCTCCAGGGGCTTCCACCAGGGTCGGAGGTGGCCGGGAGGAAGCATGTGCCCACCGGGACGCCTGCTGCGGCTCTCAGTGGGGAAACTTAGCCCCGACCGTCACCGCCGCGTGTATACGGTTCATCAGTGCTCTGGGATGGAGACCTTCCACTCACCTTGTACAGCCGCCGCGGGAGACCCCGGGACTGCGAGCTGGCGGGAGCCAGCCATGCGGTAGGAAGTGGCGAGTGTGCATCGTCTTGTGCGTGGCACCGCCAGATGTGGCTCCCGGGGAGGCCGGGGTTAGGGCTCTGGGCTAGAGGTGGAGAGGAGCGTTCCCCATTACGAGCTAGGTGAGAGCGGGAGGGTAGATTCGGGAGAGTGTACTTCTTTTTTGGCAAGAGTGGCCCTCCACACCACTTGTCATCTCGCTGGCTTCTCTGGAAGCTGTAGAGGAAAGCCTGATCTGGTTGCCCTATAGAGCCCGTTAAGGCTGTTTGGAAGTAATTTACACTTGCACTAAATACGTGGTTTATGAGAGACAGTCCTGGGGAGGAGGAAGGAGTGGCCTCTTCGTTTTGCCTAGAGTTCCCAGCGTCTTTGTAACTCAGATTTTGAAATTTATGGAAATGGGGGAAGGGGGGAAAGAGGGCGGGGATCAAACTAGTGTTGCTGTCTATATATAGCCTGAGATTAGCCTTTTAATCCAACCTTCATTCAAGTGTGATATGCAGCCAGGAGCTTCGACCATAGGTAGACAGGGGGTAAATACAAGTGTCTGTCCTCCTGTGGCTGAGAAACAAGATTTGTTACCTACATTATGAAGTCAGTCATTCCTGAAAAGCATGCATCCGTTACATGTTTACAGCAATAGCGAAATCTTCTTTAGAAATCCCCCCAAACAGCGTTTTACTGTTGTTTATCTACAGACTAATATTGATGTTTCTCTCAAGACCCATCTGCTTCAATGAGAAATATTTGAATAATTGTGTTGATGGGTGTTTGTTAGGCATCCCCGGGACACTCTCCCAGTAGTGCCCTGTATGAAGTCAAGTGAATTTTCCTCTAGCCTTGTGCCTCCGTTTTGCTTGAAGCTTTTACTATCACCCTTGAATATCTGGGAGGCTGCTCATCTTTATTTCCTGTCTTTAATAAAAATCTTTCTGAAACTCCAGCTGTTTTCTAAGATTCATCTGTAGAGGGTGGGGCAGACCTGAGTGGGGACATCTCACTCGAAAATGGCCTGAAATTAATCATCCCAATGTATAACAAAGAAACTTTTGTGTAACTGTGTTTAATCCTGTGGCTGTTTAAACAACAAGGAGTAAGGCTGTAGAGAGTGATATTTTGTAACACTTAAAATACCATAGTTGTAATTGGTTTATAGCAGAGTGTCATGTTAGGGAACCCACAAATGGAAGTAAATGCTTGAAGAGTAGCCTCCCTGACATGTGACTTGACATTTAACCAGTAGATACAGGGGCGAAATGAGGTACTTCATTGCCAGTATTTCCATCTCTTGTGCCAAATTTTGGCTTTGATTATTTGAAGGTCACACCTGTTTGTCTCACTGGCATTGCAGTTCCTTGAAGATGGAAACTCGTTATCTGTTTTCTTGGTGCCTGCTAGTATCTAGCTGAAATTTGGTTCCCTGTGAATACATGACATCAGTAAGTTTAGATTCAATGCCATTTAAACACAAAGAAAAGCAGACACCTACCTACCAATGCAGATACATCATATGTTCAGTTTAAATTTCAAGAAACAGGTATGTAATGGATAGTGCTCATCAGATAGATAACATTAATCATTTTGTACAATGTAAATATTTAATGTAGGAGTAAGGTTAGCTAGTGAGCATGCATTTCATTAGATCAAGAAACTTCTAGTACTTAAGAGTGTCTTCACATCAAAGAAGTTTTACTACTAAAAAAAATAGCTACTACATGTTGGATATTTAGTCTGTGTCAGATATTTGACCAGATGCTTTGCATAGGATTATTTTGATTATTACAACAACCCAGAAGTAGTCAGTTTTATCCCCATTTCTGCAGAGGAGAGAACAAAAACTAAAGACAGTTAGTTTGCCAGCAACCCCAAAGTTAGGAAGTATCAAAGTGAGAACTGAAACCTAGCTCTGTGACTAAAAGCTTTTTTCTTTTCACTGTCTATGCTTATGTGCCTTGCAGTAAAAAGAGTTATATATTCTTTTGAGTAGCTAAGAGATGATCTATTAATGTGGTTCAGCATACCAGAAGGATCCCTGGTGGCTTAATGGCTAGGCAGTAGGCCACAGTCCACTCCATGGGAGAAGGATGTGGCAGTCTTTCCATACAGACCTACAGGCTCAGAAAGCCTGTGGAGGCGGTTATATTCTGAGTTGAAATCAACCCAGTGGCAACATGACCGAAGTACAGCAGTTAAGCCTCCCACTCCCCTCTCTTCGCAGGCCCCTCTCCATGCCCCAGAGCCGATGGTGTCTGTTTCTCTCATGTCCTTCCTAAGATAGTGTACGACTTTATAGCTGATCTGTATATTTCCACCTTTTTTAATAATAGAAATGAGAGCATGCTAACGTACTGTTCCATACTTGTCAATGAAATGTATGGGTTGATTTAGTGTCTCATCTATTACTTTCTTCACTTGTTTAAGAATAGTGATTTCTAGAACATCTGAAATTTTCTTACATGAGTCTTGTCTGTTTTTCTTCTGCTATTGTCTTCTGTCTCTTCTGGCTTATTGCAGTGGATTCCTAAGTCTTCGATTTGCCTCTAACATCTTCCAATCACGTTAATTCAAGAAGTTACCATGTCTGAACGTATTCTCATCATCCACAGAGGACCAGACTTACACCCTGTGAAGACAGAAGTAACTCCCTTGAGACCCAGGTCTGGCCGGGGAGGTTCCTCCTTCTGGCCCGGGCCTGCATTTCCAGTCAGCCAGCCCCTCCCACACACTGCTAGTTCCCTAACCTGCCAGTCATTTCCACCCCTTTGTTTCTACTTTTCTCTTCTGGGATTGACTTCCCTTCCCTCCTCACGGACTCTCCCTTCTCCAGAACTGTTGACCTGTTCAACTTCTATGACACTACTTAAATAGAACCTCTCTTTCCCTAGCTTTGGTGATCCCCTCCCTTTCCCCTCCTCCACCCCATTCACTAGATGCTGGTAAACGTGAGTCTACGTTCCTCAGCAAGTGGGAGTATGTGAAATCTTTACATACAGGTGCTGTTCGTTTGTAACATAGCTGTTGGTGCCAGTGTTGGTGGTTTCTCTTCTTTCCTGAGACTGCATTGGAGGTTCAGTGACAGAAGAACCTGTTTCAGTCTGTGGCCACCTCAAACACAGCCTGTGGTTTGTAACAGTGGAGACTTGTGTATGGCTGTGATGCCAAGACAGGTTTCAACAGAGCGTCCGAAGCTAAGACAGACTAGAAAGAAAGGTCTGGCAATCTACTTCTGAAAATCAGCCTATGAAAACTCTGTGGATTATGACAGTCAGATCCAACTGTGCATAGGCTTACCACCAGTCAGGGGCCAACTTGATGGCATCTGACAATGAAAATTCTAGCTTCTCATGGTCTCTTATCCTCCTCCTCCCCAATTAACATCATTGCTTATTTATCTGGTCCTCTTGAAAATACCTAAAGCACATTTTTCATTCACATTCTGTTATGGTTACTACTAGGAGGGGGAGGAATCCCCAGGTGGCACAAATGGTTAAGCACTGAAAGATTAAAGGTTGAGATCCACTGAGAGGTACTTTAGAAGACAGACCTTGTAATCTGCTTCCAAAAGGTCATATATTTGAAACTCCTGTGCAGCAGCTCAGCCTTGCACATGTAGGGTCACCATGAGTTGCGATAGATTTGAGGGCAGCTTATAACAAGCGATAGTAGTGATATCCATCTACTTAAACCTGCTTTCAGACTATACAGAAGCCCTGGTGGTATAGTGGTTAAGTGCTACAGCTGCTAACCAAGAGGTTGGCAGTTCAAGTTGGGGAGGCACTTCTTGGAAACTGTGGGGTAGTTCTACTCTGTCCTTTAGGGTTGCTATGAGTTGGAATTGGCTCAGTGGCAGTGGGTTTTTTCTAGACTATAAATTAGCTAAATATAATTTACCTTTTTTCTCAAGAATATAACTCAAAGTCTTGCACCTGATACATGCTCAGAATGTGCTGGGGTTAAATTCCATTTTATTTCCACATTATTTCGGTTGAATTGTTCTACTTAACTGATCCTCTGTCTATGTGGTGTGATATGGTGCTATGCACCAATAACCATAAGCAAGAGCACAAGGTCTTAAAAACCTTGAGTGTTTAAGTCTCGAACTCTTGAATTTTGAGTCTCAAGCATCTGACATTGCATTGAATGTAATTAACTAGTTGAAAAATGTTTACATGAACACATGCACATTTGGCATATCATTCCTGGAGTTGCCTGTTAAAGTCACTGACCTACCTACAGCTGCCTGCTTTAAGAGAATGCTTTTTCATTGTAGGAGAGTAATGTATTAGGAGGATTATCTCTTTCAGAGTAGTATTTTCCTTGACATTTAACTTTCTTTTCTTAAACTTAAGTATACTTCTTAACTGACTGGACATTTACAAAGAATTTTTTCAGCTTGATAATAGTATTGTGATTATATTTTTAAAAGTTGCTTTATCTTTTAGAGATGTGCACTAACATATTTAGGGAGAAAGTTATGTGATGTCAGATTTGCTTTTAATATAATTCTGTGGCAGTGGAGGGCAGAGGCTGGATGAGAGTATGAATGAGGCAAAGTTGACTATGTTATAACTGCTGAAGCTGGGTAATGAGGACACTGGCTTCATTATGCTGTTTTGTTTACTTTTGAATGTATTTGAAAATTTCCATAATAAAGTTTCTAAAACGGAAAATTTGGAAGTAGAACAACCTCCAAAAATTTGTTTGTTTTTTAATGAAACTTAAGAAAGTAATATGAATATGAATGTTGTTTTTCTTTACTTGGGGTTTAGGTTACACAATTATTTCTTTAAATGTTCTACTGCATCTAACTCTACAGGGTACTGTCTTGCACACAGTATATTTCTATGCACACCGCGTCACATTTTAACTTCTCCACAAAACTAAAACCAAAGCATCAAACTCTGTGCTATCAAGTTGATTCTGACTCATAGCTACTCTATAGGACAGAGTAGAAGTGCCCCAGAGAATTGCCAAGGCTGTAATGTGTGTAGAAGCCGACTGCCACATACTTCTGTCACAGAGTGCTGGTGTGGTCTTTCAGTTAGCAGGAGGGCACTTAATCCTGTGCCCCCAGGGATTCTTCCATGAAACTAAAAGGTAGGCAGCATCACTCAGTACTTGGGTCACAGGGTTATGACTATCTTCATCTTTTTTGGAAAACTGAGTAATTTATAGACATGTCGAAACAAGAGGTGGAAATATGATTAGTAATCTGAGGAAATCAAAATGTGAATGAAGTGGAGATACTGACTGTGTTATATGCCACATTAAGCAACTCAGGAGGCATTTCTAAAAAAAGAAGTACCAAGACCAACTTAAGCAATGTCAGCATTACTAGACATGTGTATTCATGTGGGAAATTAGCACCAGACTCAGCACCAGACATACTGGCTTGCTTAACTCACGGCTTGCTTAACTAAATGCTTGCTTTTATGCCTCCTTTCTGAATTCTTGCTCCTTTATAACTTAGTGTTTCTTGATGTTTAAGTTTCTTAGGTTTTAGACTTAATAAGTTAAAATGTTTGCAAAAACCTTGTGTAATGAAATCTTATATATAAAATTTATAGTATGTCTTCCCAGACTTTGAAGAGCATTTTAAGAATATTTAACGTAGCTTCAAAACCAGTTCTTCACAATGTCTGTAGATAGGGTAGACAGTCCAGCATTACTACCCAGTCTCAACTCGACGGCACTTGTTTTGGCTATTGGTTGGTTACATTAGTACATATACACCTTCAGCTCAAAAAGTGGAAAAAGTGTCACTGCGAAATTTAAAACATCAGGATAGTACCTTTTATACTGTAATAGTATAAGATTGTAACACTAACTAAAAGTACAATACTCTTTTCACTTCAAAAGGAGAAAGATAACATTCACCTTCCCAATATATGTATTTTATATTAGGAAGTGGATATTTTTATGTCTTGTCATTTGGTTGTCTATTGTGGGATTGTGTTAGATACAGTATACAAAGCAATTCTTAATACACGTTCATCAGCCTCTGACTAAAACCTGTGCCTGAGACTGTTACGTTGTGGAGCATAACAGCCCCATTAAGTGACCTCTTCTGGCCTGGTAGGGAACCTTTGCCCCCTGGGAGATAGCCAAGCATAGGTAACTGCTTGGGAGCAAGCTTAAGTTCTCAGTGACTAGATATATTTTCCAAGGCAGTTTACCCCACTTTCAGCTTTTTCACATGTTAAATACTTACCAAATGTACAGGGTGGCTTTGAAGATTTTTTTTTTAATTGTGCTTTAAGTGAAAGTGTACCATTCAAGTCATGTTTTCACCCCAAAATTTACACATGCACATTGTTATGTGACCCTAGTTGCTGTCCTCACACTGATGTCACACTCCTTTATGCTACACTTCTCGTGTCCATTCAGCTAGCTCCTGTTGTCCTTTGCCTTCTTACTTCATTTCTAAACAGAAGTGGCCCAGTTAGCCTTATGTGTCTACTTGAGCCAAGAAGCACACTCCTCACTGGTGTATGTTATGTGTTGTAGTCTAGTTCAGTCTTTGAAGAATTGGCTTTGGGAATGGTTTCAGTTCGAGTCCAGGGCCATGTCTTCCAGGGACCTTCCAGTTTGTCAGTAATTTCATGCTCCTCTGCACATCAAGTCTTTTTACTACACTTCTAGCTCTTTTCACTTTGAAGATTCTTGCAGGTATCCTGTGAACTGTATATAAAAAGTTATATCAAAATTGTTGTCTTAGGGCCAATTTGTCAGATCTTTACTGTTGGGAAATATATCCATAATGTAAATAATATAGTTGTAGGCTTAGTTGATATATCCTTTGAAAGTAAAATGTGTATAAACTTTGTCATTCACCATAGCCTATTTTTCTTACATTTTTGAAGATAAAAATTATTTTTAAAAAGACTTTTTAGTGGAAGATACATTTCTAGTAATTATATCTCATGATGACCTTTTTCTACATACCTTCCCAAGAAAGACTTTAGAACATCTGTTGTGTTCAGTGGATCATCAGTGATGATCTTCATCCTATAGAGACTTACATTGTCCTCCAAGAGAGAAAAGTCAGCCCTTGAAACAATATCAACTAAAGTAATCATTCTAAAGCCCCGGTGCTGCTCCTGTCCACCTGCAACCCAGACACCTTTCAGAACTTCCCTTGATGTATTCAGCTGGCAGTGTGGCTCCTCCTGGTGTTTCAGCTTTGATTCTCACTCTTCTATGTACCCATTGCACTTAGAGCTCCTGGAATGTCCTGTTCAGTCCTTTTCTTGTTTATTAAATTGCATCCTTATCAGGGTCAGTGATGTGCCTCTGCACAGTCTTCTCCCATCTCCAACCACTGCAGTGCAGACACAAGTGTGGAATCCAGAACAAGGGAACTCACTGGGAGGGCTGGTTCATGGAGAAGCTGAAACTTGACCTGGCTCTTGAAGGACTGCTGAATTTGGGAGGGCAAGCCAGAGAAAAGACCACAGAGCATTCCAAGCAGAACTACCTCCAAGGAAACAAACTTATACAATATTATAGAGCTGTAATTTCATGACTAACCACACTGGAGGTAGATGATTTTACTCAAAAGTGTTTTCCTCAATATGACCACTTTTTAAAAGCTAAGTGGTAGGTTGTGTATTAGGGCATGTTTTGATATTCTTGCTCTGAAATAATTTGTAACATTTAACATCAACATATTTAATGTTTAAGACTAACTTGTAAATTAACATCTTCAAAATTAATGGTAGCATGAAAGTTATGAGGAAGAAAATCATGTGGTTACTAGACTGTTTTGCCCTTGCATACAAAATGATTTGAAGTAATCCCATTTTTCCAAAATGGTTAAAGAATAAAAAGAGTAAAATTTCTTTGTTAAGTTTATTTTGCAATGAAACATGTCTGGATACCCAATCTGTGGAACTTATTTTTGTCTCTACCTTAAAGGAATTTTAGGACTTCTTTCTCTTAATATGATTCTTCTTCTTTTTTTTTTTTTTTTTTTTTTTTGCCATTTTTGGTGATGAATGGAATGAAGACATTGCTGAAACAGGTAAATCTGAGAGATACAACTCAGGAATTTAATAATCAGATGACTGAGTTATTTTAAGCATGTGTTCTACACCCTACATTTCATTTAGAAGATTCTTGGGGTTGTTTGTTGGGTATTTCCACAGCACTGTTCCTGTGTATTTATTAGGGGTAATCTAGAATTTCTAACTCTCTTTAGGTTTTGGGGTTTTTTTCCTTTTCATTGTTTAAAAATACAGATGCACCAGTGCTAGGAGGGCATACACAAGAATGCTTTTCATTTTCACCCTGCTGTGGTGTGTACTGAAGCCATTCTTCTCTTTAGCAAGTAACTTTTGAATACTTACGAGTCAGGTGGAATGGTCTGGTCTGTTCTAAATTTGGTGCACATTGAGTAAAGAGTGCCAGTGCCAGGAAATGTTCGGATACTCATGTTTGTAAACTGTTTACTTTGAAAATAAAGCTTTAGGCTGTTCATTAAATAGCCATTCCTTTTTTGTTAAACACCAAGGAGGCAATAATTTCATTATGATGTCATGATTTGTAACATCAGGTATTTCCTCTGTCAAAAAAGACAGATATAAGAAAGGATAATGACCCAGATGAATATTGTTAATGTGATGTAGAGGCAGTGGAATTATTTAAACAAACACACACAAGAAAACCCAAACCCACTTCTGTGAAGTCAATTCCGACTCAGCATCAGTGTGAGGGAACATAGGTAGAACTGCACCGTAGAATTTCTAAGAAGCGCTTGGTAGATTCGAGCTGCTCACCTTTTGATTAATAGCTGTAGCAGTTAACCAGTGCACATCCAGGGTTTACAGTTTTCATCATTCTGAGTATATTATTTTAGTTTGAAAAAATAGAAAGTAAAGTGTGTATAAGGTGTAAAATTATGTTTTCTTTTTATATTTCAACTCATTTTTGTACCTGATGATAGATGTATAAAACTAAGTTTTTGGATGTACTGTTTGGGAAACCCTGGTTGTGTAGTGGTTAAGTGCTACGTCTGCTAACCAGAAGGTTGGCTGTTCAAATCCACCAAGCACCCCTTGGAAACTCTGTGGGGCAGGTCTCCTCTGACCAGTAGAGTTTGTATGAGTCAGAATCAGCTCATCAGTAGTGGCTTTTTGGCTTAACACTGTAAAGAAGGTATCATTTTATAATATGATACAGCATCATGGTACTCTGCTAGCATCTTCTTTTTATGTTTTCACAGTAAGGCTTTTAATTGCCATTCAGACTAACCTTGACTGTTTTCTTGGATATAGGGTCATTTCTAAAGTGTGGGGATGGGGAAAGGGGTTCCTAGGGTGAAGCATGACCTAAGTTTTTCTGAATGTACAAGTTACTAGAATGAGGTCATTATAAACAGGAAAGAAAACCTAAGCTGATAGTGCAGGGGAAACTGCTGGCCAGAGGATAGGGATGTGCATGTTGGTATTGGGGAGTATGAAGATTATGTTTCTGTTGGAATCCAGTAAGGAATGTATAAAAGCTCACCTGCCAAATTAACTAGTCTGGAAAATGGATGGTGCTAGAGCATGGAGTCCACACTTGGCTGTCCCAGAAGTCAGGGGTGGCGGGGGGAAGGAGGAGAGTAGAAAGTTTGTGTTTTTGTTAGAGCTGCGCCTCTGCAGGAAACAATTTGAAAACTGGATCCTGCAGTGACAGAAGCTGTAGCACCATAAATTTCCTAGTATTCATGTGTCTGTAAGAGGCAGTGTTTTTGTCCAGTCCACACTCTAGAGATAAATGATTTTTCTTCATTAACAGAACTCTTTGAACAACTGTTTGGCATTTTGGAGGTAACTTACGCTGATTAAATTTATCCAAATGCTGAACTAGACTCCTAAATCAACATTTATGCTATGCTGTATCTAGTTCTAAACCATAAAGTCTATGAGGCAAGTAATGAAATAGTTGCCTTTGAGAATCATGTAAATAACTACCCAAGACATTACAACAGCTCTGCTAGGCTGTTTGGAAAGTGTGCTGAATTGAGACAAAGGAGATCAGATGCTGGCCCTGCCCTTCCGTGTGTGTGAACTGTAGAAGCTCAGAGGGTTTTCTGCGTGGCTCTTTGCTGTATCACTGATGCTAGAATGCAGTGTTTGACCCTCAGGCTGTAGTGTGCCTCCTGAGCTGCAGGAATGTTAGCTGAAAGCTTGGATTTATGTCCCCAGTTTTCAAAATGTTTCATGCCTCCTGGCTATGACATATATACCGTAAATAGCAATTGTAAGTTAGAAAGTATTTATTGTTCTTAGCCGCCATGGAGTTAGCCCCCAACTCATGGCAACCCCGTATACAACAGAGCAATAGGCTAGCTGACTTTGCACCATCCTGTGACTGGTTGCAGATTTGACTGTTGGAACCCACAGGATTTTCGGGTGTATTTCCTGGCTCATCTTAGTTTGGAAGCTTCACTAGAACTTGTTTAGTGTCATAGCAACACAGAGCCCACTACTGACCGACTGAAGGTGGTCGCACCAGAGGGGACTCCACTGCTGGCAGAAGGATGGTGGCAGCACGTTAGAAACTGAACCTGGTCTTCTTCTGCAGGGAAGGCAAGAATGCCACAATTACCAATGCCTCTTCTGAAAAGTAATTGATGCACTTTGAATTATGAAAATAAACATAACTACAACTCAAATGCATCACATGATGTATAGTATAACATACTAGAGACTATCAGTGCTTTTGAACTTGTGCTACTAGATTTTTGTGCAGCATGTGGAGCAAAGCTCTACCAGGAGCTAG
The DNA here is from genome assembly GCA_028571685.1 of Heterohyrax brucei. NCBI lineage: Eukaryota > Metazoa > Chordata > Mammalia > Hyracoidea > Procaviidae > Heterohyrax > Heterohyrax brucei. Next base: position 81,587,963 of record CM053147.1, read on the forward strand.
AATGGAAGCTTTGAGAAACTTGTCTAATTTTATACTCACCTTCTTTTTATTGACTAGTGCTGAGCCTTCTGTGTTTGGTAAATGAAGAAATGAATGAATGGTTTTCTATATGTTTACACCTTTGGAAGAAAGGCATAATTGAGAGTTTGTAGCTCTCCATTGTTTAAATTTTTAACTTAAGTTTCTGTGGTCCAGTCCTATAAAATTGTGCAAGGGAGAACAAGCCCATGACATCAGTGTGCTGTACCTATTAAGCACTAGGATGGGTTTTGTCATTTCTGTCCAGTTCGTGCTCTTTTCATGTGTATGGGAAGTAACTTTTTTGTTTTTTGTTTTAATGCAAACCTTCAGATAAAACTTCACCTACTGGACAAGTGTCAGTAGCTCTCCTTCTAGTAGAATGGGCCAGAATAGTGTGGTTGAAAGAAGTAATAAGGGAGCAAGTGTTTGGATCCAGCCTAGTAATACATTCTGTGAGCTTCCTGAAGGTCCATTATCACGTTTTTAAGTACTTGCTTCAAAACAAAATTCTGTCACCAGTTACCAGTCTAGAACATTGTCGTATTCCAGAAGATTCTTTTTTCCTCTCCTCCCTAAAATATTCAGATGAGAGGAACTCACTTCAATCTCCCTTACTTTAATGAGTTAGTTATCTTCTCACTGCTTGTGACAACAACTCACTTCAATCTCCCCATACCTTAACGGGTTAGTTATCTTCTTGCTTCTTAGAACAAATCGTCACGAGCACTTCAATCAGTTTTATGTCTGTCCGAGTCTTAACTTACTGTCTGACATTTAGTTCTCTATTCCCTGACGATTTCCATCTCCTGCCTACCTCACTTCTGCTAGCGGGTCTTTGGTTGCGTATATTGTCAACAAGTACCAGACCTCTAGAAAGAAAGTAAAGCTCACTTAAAATCATCTTTCTCCTTTAGTCACTAAGACTCAGAGTCTATTTAGCTATCTTCCTATGATGTGGCACTCTTATGCAGAAAATATATTTGAAGTGAGGAAACTCCAAAAATTACTTTTGCTTTTTGTTCAGTATTGGTAAAAATATCAAAGAAGAACAAAGTCTTCTGGTAGGACTTGACATTCTTAATAGCTTTGTACTATGGGATTTCAGGGACTCTGAAAATTGTTGCTCTTTGAAGGCTAAATTTCACATGTTCCATCAGAATGAAGTTTAGTCTTTAGTTAACATGCAAATCTGCCCTCTTCAGATAATTATGTTTTAAAAATGAATATTAAATCCTTTTCTCAATGTAAGAGGCTTCCTGTAAGAAGTTGAGAGCAGCAGCTTCTAACCTAGGTTACATTTCAGCATTTCTCTTGTTTTCTCTCCCTGTTAAGTTACACTATTAAATCTAACAAATTAGAAAGGAGGTAATTATTGAATGTTAGACATGAGTGAAATTCCCTTTAAAAAGTGAGAGACCTTAGTTGCCTTGTTTGAATAAACACCTGAAGAACTGACAAACACTAAACATGTCTTCATTGTGGTAGTAACTATAGAGCTCACCTTTTTGGCTATATCCTAGATGACCGGAATCCCTTACATTCAACACAAAATCAAACTTCACATTTCAAGGGCAGAACAGTCTTATGTAAGACTTCTCAATGTGCTGTCTTTTTAATTACTTTGAAATCCTTTCCCATGGAAATAAAGCAGCACATACACAGTGCCGTTCCCATAAATTGATGCTTCTTATTTTGACAGCATGTGTTTAAAATGAGCACACCTTTTAAACCAGTTATTCTGTTTGCAGGAACTTGTTCTAGAAATATTCTTTCACAAGGTGTCAGAATGCACAGTAATTTTCACCTCTTTGTTAAAAGGAAAAGGAGCAGGAAACAGCCAAATGCTATGAACATGCTCTTAATTGCTCTCTGGTTGACCCTTGACTCGTGGCAACCTGGTGCACAACTCAATGAAATGCTGCCCAATTCAGTGCCATTCCCATTCTTGGTTGTGAATCACACTGATGCTACCCATGGGGTGATTTTTGAAAGTAAAAGGTCAGGCCTTTCTTCCTAATCCATCTCAGAATGGAAGCTCAGCTGAAACCCCTTCAACATCATAGCAACAGGCAAGCCTCCACTGACGGATGAGTAGTGGCTGCGCATGGCCAGGGACTGTACCCGGGACTCCCACAGTGGGAACCAAGAATTCTACCACTGAACCACCGATACCTCATGCCATGAAAATAGAACCAGCTTAACAAATGATGATTCACCCCTACAACAAAATACTATGGAGTCATTAAAAAAAATAGAGGAGATCTGTAGTGCTGAAAGGAAACCCTAGTGCTGTAGTAGGTTAAGTGCTACATCTGCTAACCTTTTGGTCGGCAGTTCAAATCTGCCAGGCATTCCTTGGAAATTCCATGGGGCAGTTCTACTCTGACCTCTAGAGTCACTATGAGTCAGACCTGACTTGATGGCGGTGGGTTTGGTTTTTGTAGTGCTGAAATGAATGATAGCCAAGATAAGAAAAAAATAAGATACGTAATTATGGGAGGAAGAAGTAAGTCACAGAGCACTGTTGATTGATGGCATACAGCTCTCAAACCCATTGCCATGGAGTTGTTCCAGCTCATAGCAACCTTATAGGACAGGGTAGAACTACCCCATGGGATTGTTATTGCTGTAATCTTTATGAGAGCAGACTGGCATATCTTTCTCACACAGAGTAGATGAGGGGTTTGAAAAACCAAACTTTAGGTTAGCAGCTAAGAGCTTAAGCACTCACTGTCAGGGTTCCTTAAGAGACTGTTAAAAGCATTTATAAAATAGTTATTTATTGTTTGGGGCTAGGACTTGAGATCAGGAATGTAAGATTAGAAACTGGACTTGACTTTTTACTTTTTACCTTTCTACAGTTTGTTAGTTTTGGCTGTTAGTGTATCACTACTTTATAGTTTAGTTTAAAAGAGCTAATTAAAAAAAAAAGTCTATCTTCTTCACCCCCAGAGCATAGAATTGCAATATGATGAACAAGTTTCAAGAACATTCCCTTTCCAGGAAAGGTTTCTCCTTCTCCTAAAGTGACACGTTGCTGTGCACTGCTTTTAAAAGATGCCAGAAGATGCCATTGAGTCAAGTCGCATAACTCCAAATCCTAAAGCAAGTGATTTTTTTAAAGCTACACTTTAGTGTAATACTAGAAAAGATGATAAAATTGAATTTTTAATTTTTCTGTATATTTGCATCAAAATAAGAATGGAGGATGGTACCATATATTAAAATGTAAGCTATTAATTGCTAAAATTTAGCAGTGTATATTTTTTCCTTTTATTTTTTTCTTGATTTGTCCCTAAATTTTCTGTAATGAATATGAGCTGATTTTATTAATAGAAAGATGTTTTCAGTAATTATTTTTCTACAATAGATGTTCATTTTTTAAACCTTTGTATAATGAAATAGTATGCATTATAATATATAATACATATGACTGTATATTAATGAGATAAACAAACATAGCATGTGACATAAAACCAAACCATGGACAATACAGACCTTCCTCATATATTTGTTTATATAAATTGATGTGTATTTACTGTATTGCTGCTTCACTTGATCTAGTGCAATATCTGACACATAATTGGTACCTCCCCAAACTCGGTAAATTAATAAATATTTTTGAACCACAGCTGGACTTTTAGTTACTGGATATACCTTTTTCTGTGCTTCCATTTTCTCTAAATTCTTAGAACTTACTGTCTGAACTATGGTAGGCGTGCAGTTGTCATCCATGCATGCTATCCTGTAGACAGAAATTCTTAGGATCTTATCTAGAGCAGAGTGTTTAGGACACTTTGCTATTTAAAATACTGTGTAACATTATATTTAATAAAAGGACTTCATATTAGCCAAAATATGCTACCGTAATAGCCAAAATATGCCATTATGTGTGCTGCGTGTGTGTGTTTGTGTCTGTCGTAAGTGCTCAGGAAGATAAGGATGACATCAGCAGGCTTAGACCACGTGGGAGGTTGACGGAACGTGGTCAGTTGCGGGGAGGGGAGCATCTGGAAGAGATTCCATTCGGGGAAAGTATACAAGGCCCCAGAAGAGAATGTGGATGTCCTAAGAGATGTCCTAGAGACTGCCTTGAGTAGTGGACATGAGTAGATAAAGCAGAATTGGAATTATTTTGGAATTTATTTTACACCTTTGAAAAGTTTGGGAAATAATTTCATTAAGATGAAATAAGTGGCATTGCATAACTATTAATTTGCTTCTATCTGTACTTTTATAGTATTTTTATTAAGAGGAGATCAAAAAAATCATATATTAGGTGGGAATAGCAGTAAGTTTAACAAGTAAAACAACTTTGGAAATGTTTAAATCAAAATTAATTATATTATTGTGTATTCATCTCTTAAGGAAGATTTTGAATTAACCTATTTAAATCTTAAGTACTGGTTTTTCACAACACAGCTCCTCTGGGTTTGAATAATTGTTAACTTGTGAGACTAGCACAGTTTAAAATTCTGCCACTAATGCCCCTTACTACACAATACATGCAGCCCAATAAGGTTGTAAATTTCTGAAAAAGCTAGTAAGTTTCATGCTTTTTAAGAAAGACGTTTCTGCTCTTTTATTCTCTTAAGTGTGTTTTTTGTTTTTATGCACCCTCAAGTTGATTCCAACTCAGCAACCCTATAGGATGGAGTAGAGCTGTCCTCTGGGCTTTGCTAGGATATAAATCTTTACAGAAGCAAACTGCCATGTCTTCTCTTCTGCTGTGCTGAACTGCTGACCTTCCTGTTAGCAGCCAAGCACTTAACCATTGCAGCACCACCAAAGCTCCTTTTCTGTTAAGTATAACAATATTTTTTTAACTTCCGAAGATAATACTTGATTTTATTTAGAAACATTTTTGGTGTATTGTTAAACTAATATATATTTTTTAGTTGTCTCATGAGTGCCATAACTTGCATTGACAATGTTAGGGGATATAGTTAAGCTTTCAGTTTTTGAGTTTTGCGTATGAAGAGGCTAAAAAAATCATGATACAGATATTAAACAATCAAGGTAATGTTGCTCTCGGCAATGAGTTGTATGATTTGTAGGCATCTACTAAATTTATTACTTTACGTAATTAAGTCAGCCTTTCAGAACAATGTAATTATATTTGTTTCTTTTGAGAGAATGATGGGACAATGTTAACATCCTCAAAGATTTCTGGATATGATAGTAAATGTCTTCACTTAAACATCATGTTCCAAGGTAGATTTTATGATGCTTGTTCTTACAGATTTAACTTTAATGGAAAAGAAAATAGTCTGTAAGTTGGATAGTTTTTAATTATGTTCTTTTAGTACATGACTTTATTCCTCATTTTGAATATGAATTAAGAGGTACTTCTGGTAGCTTGCCATTAGTACAAAGTATTGCATGATATTGTTGCAGTGATGTAGCTAGATTTTATTAAAAAGTTTGTGTGCTAAGGTTATTGTATTGTTAAGAAGCACTTTAAATTTTTGGTGGTTTTGTTGCCGTATGTGTTTTTAGAATGTAAGCTTCTTTTCTCTGATAGTCCTGAAAGTAATATTGATAGTACATGGGGTTTCACTTTCAAGTTTGCTACTGTTCCTTTTTTTCCTTACTACAGCCAGACGGTTTTGAAACATGAGCAAAGTTCCCAAAGCTTCTTTATTGGAAACTTATTAATAAACAAAAATTACTCTGCTTTGGATATATAATTTCATCTTTTTGTTAAATTTAAGTGTTTTGAGGTTATAACAAATAGTTTAGTGCCCAGTATGGTCACCAACTAACCACATTGGCTGTTGGAATTAAAATTTTAATTAATGAAAATTAAATACAATTAAACATTCAGTTCCTTGGTCTCATTAACCGTGTATTTGAAGGGCTCAAAAAAGAACCAGGTGGGTTGTCTCATGGGTACAGTATTACAGCATAAAGATACAGAACATTTCCATCACCACAAGCAGTTTTATTGAACAAACAAACTATAACTGGAAGACCAAGTCTGGCCCACTTCATCCTTTATAAATAAAATTTTATTGTAATCCAGCATATACCCTTTTGTTCACATATTGTTGTCTGTGGCTACTTTCATGCTATAACCACAGAGCTCAGTGGTTGTGACCGAGACTGTATGGCCCTCACAGCCTAGCTGTTGTCTGTCTATTCCTTTACAGAGAAAGTCTATGACTCCTGCTATGAACTATACATACTCTTACATCTGAAGTTTTTTGAATAGTGTAGTTATTATAGGCATTTTATGTAATGGTGGTAGAGTGCCATATATGAGGCAGAGCAGAATAGTCAAAAATTGTCAGAACAGGGCTCTAAATTATTAGGTCGAAACAGGTGTCCTCTTGTCAGGAGAACTATAAGGTAAGCCCGTTTTGGATAGTTTATATTCTTTCCAAAATGGAGAGAATTAAAGGAAGAAAAATCCCAGACCGGACTAATCGAAATAATCATTCCTCAAAGTGGGCTGAGCAACTGGTAGAATTAGTATGTAGTTGCCATAAGACTTCTTTATGCTGCTGGCCGTTGTCACACCCCTGGTTGGAGGTTAAGAGATGGAATCTTTAAAGGGTACAAAGGGCATTTAGAAAATTGATAGAGGGACGTAGGGTGAAATTAATCTTATGTATCAGACATGAAAACCTGTAGCTCTAGACTTCGATAAAAATTTATTCAAAATGTTTTTAGCTTAATATAGGACCTAGTTTCTAGATTTTTTTGATTAACTGCCTCTTTTTAGTATTTTTGTGGTCCTCTTATCTTGTGAAATATTTAAAAAACTTATTCTGTTAGGTATGATGAAATTTACTTGTTTTATTTTCTTTGTTTTTTGAAAGCATTATTTTAAACTGTGAAACTGTTCCATTTGGGTTTGACATGAGGTACGGGGGGTGTGTGTATCTGTGTGTGCATGTGTGTGTGTGTGTTTGGCTTATCCTTTTTCCACTGGAAGCCAAATGGACACGATGCATGGGTTATACCCCAAATAAATATGTCTTGAGGATTCTGTGTTGAACTCTGATTTATTTTTCTCTTATGTTCTTATAGTTAGTTGATTCCAAACAATAGATCATAATGCAGTACAAATACAGTGAAAATTAGCTTTTGACATTGGCAAAACAGAACTGTGTTACTTTGTTATTTTTCCAGGTTTCAGCTATCATGGTTTCCTATTCAAAGTGCCCTTGATTGTCTTCAGCCAGGGCTTCAGTGAGTGCCTTATAAAGCCTGACCCTCACTAGAGCAGATTATAGTGTAGCACAGAGAGCTAAATTTAGAGGGAAGCAGAGCCTCTGCTCCAAATAGTAACAGCTCAACGATAGATACTGTTGGTGAACCAACGAGTATCTTCATTTTGTCTGTTCATTTCCAGTTGGTAAGTTTTGCTTGTTTGTTTTAAATTGTTATTGTGTTGTTATTCTTCAGGGGAGTCTATTGAAGATGTGAAACGTAAATGTACATAAATGGCCTATAAGAAATAAATTCTTGTGCTTGGAACTGAAATGAGCATTAATAAAGCTAAAGATTTTGAAAAACAGGGTAGCTCTCTTAAAGGCTGTGTCTGATGCTAATTCTCCATTGGTGGAAAAATAGAAGCAAGGTGCAAGGGTACAATTAATTAGGGGATTTCGTGAGTTTATATTTCAACCTGAAAATGAAACTCTTATTAGAGAGGGCTTACACTTAAATGATTAATTATAAAATAAAAATGTTCATGGAAGAGGATAATTCCTTCCTTGCAAGCTCACGGCTACAGAAATTTCACCCTAGTTTACTCTGTTTGTTATTGCACTTGGCGGTTGATACTCAAACTCTTGACAGGTATTTTTCTGTGTTAACACAAGAATGGAGAGAATACAGGGGGCACATATATATAATAATCATTTTTGTCACAGTGAAATGTAAGGCTGATCCAGAGCAAATCTTTTGAAAATGCCAACAGGGAAATTTCTGAATGAAGAAGCTGTGCAGTGCCTATAAATAATGAATTAGAAGCTCTATTTCCAACATCCATCAAATGAAATGGGATTTCATTGATTACATTTATTGTATTTGAACTATTTTAATATGTAGCTGGTGCTTTATACTCATAATACAGTCAGTCAGTCTCTACTTTTGTTCTAGGTCTGTCTTACTGTTTTACCTATCACATCATTTTGTGTATATTTGGATTTTTGCCATTCCCACTAGGCTGTGTGCTCCTTGAGAGCAGGAATTCTAGTTTTGTGAAAACAAAGCTTAATATATCAAATTCATTTTACTATTAATAGGATTAGTAAAATTCTCTCTACTCAAACCATAAGTTTATTGCTTTATTCTTAATTGATTTCACTTTCTATATAGTAATGTAAGTTGAAGTTTTAATGATAAACAGATTGTTATTTATGAAACTTGAAGTTTATCTTTCATAGTGAGGGAAAATGATTTCCTTATATAAATTGACTAATAATTTCTTAGGTGCTCTTTTAAAAACTTTTAAAAAGAGTTAAAATTTTTTCTTGAATACCGCAAATATTTCTGGTTTTTTAATGGTCTAAGTTATTTAGAAAAGCTAGACATTTCCAAATTGCAGTTTTTTAAATTGTCGAAAAGAAATTAAATATTTGTTAGCACTTCATAATTTAGGCAGTCTAGACACATTCTTATAATGTTTATGTCAGCAAGTTTATTCTCGGTTTGTAAGACAGCTATTGTAGAAGAGGTTTTTCTATTTTTTTTCCAAAGTAATTTACTATATCTTAAAATTATAATATTTGATCTAAGAGAAAAACACAAAGTACACTAATCCCCTTCCTCCTAGGTTAACAGTTTCTAGTACCTTAAATTTTTTAACCAAATAATATTACACTTTACACTCATTTATTCAAGTTGCATGTCTCCATTAGCAGTGTATCTTGAATCTCTTTCCATATGCAGTGCAGTAGTTTATTTTACAAATATTTATTCGTTAATGTTCACATTGATTAATATTAATTAAAGGAGCCCTGCTGTTAAAGGAGCCCTGCTGGCACAGCAGTAAAGCACTCAGTTGCTGACCAAATAGTTCATGGTTCAGACTAGTCCAGACGCTCCACAGGAGAAAGACCTGGTGATCTACTTCCATAAAGATTGTTGCTGGGGTCCCGTCCCTCCAGCGAGCTCTGACTCAGAGCAACCCTGTGTTCAACAGAACAAAGCACTGTTCCGTTCTACACCATCTGCACAATCCTTGCTATGTTTGAGCCTGCTGTTGCAGCCACTGTATCAGTCCATTTCATTGAGGGTTGTCCTCTTTTTTTGCTGACTCCCTATTTTACCAAGCGTGATGGTCCTTTCTGATAACATGACCGAAGTATGGGAGACAAAGTGTCACCCTTCTCCCTTTTAAGGAGCTTTATGGCTATAGTTCTTCCAAAACGGATTTGTTCATTCTTCAAGCAGTCCCAGGAATATTCAGTGTTCTTTGCCGATGCTGTAATTCAGAGGCATCAGTTCTTCTGTGGTATTTCTTATTCGTTGTCTAGCTTTCCTATGCATAAGAGATGACTGAAAATACCATAGCTTGGGTCAGGCCCGTTTTAGTCGTCAAGGTGACAGTCTTTGCGTTTTGAACCTGTGAAAGGGTCTTTTGCAGTAGATTTCCCTAATGCAATAGATTATTTGATTTCTTTACTACTCATTCCATGCATTGATTGTGGACCCAAGTAAAATGAAATCCATCGCCACTTCAATGATTTCTCCATTTATTATGGTGTTGCTTATTGGTTGAGTTGTGAGGATTATTGTTTTTTTTCTGTATGTGGAGTCGTAATCAATACTGAAGGCTGAAGCCTTTGATCTTCATCTGTAAGTGCTTCAAGGCCTCTCTGCTTTCAGCAAATGGGGTATGGTCATCTGTGTATCTCAGGTTGTTAATGAGTCTTCCTCCAATCTTAACGCCATATAATCCAGCAGATTATTTGGTCAGTATACAGATTAAGTTTAGTGAAAGGATACAACCCTGACACACAACTTCTTGATTTTAAGCTAGGTAACATCATCCCCTGTTCTGTTCAAACGATTGCCTCTTGGTATGTGTACAAGTTCCTTATGAGTGCAGTTATGTATCCTGAAATTCTTCACAATGTTATCATGTTATCTATAATTTATTATGATCCACACAGTCAGCTGCCTTTACATAGTCAATAAACCACAGGTAAATGTCTTTGGTAGCCTCTGCTTTCAGCCAAGATCTATCTGACATCAACAGTGATGTCCCTCTTTCCAAGTCCTCTTTGGAATTGAGCTTGAATTTCTGAAAATTCCTTGTCAATATACCACTATAACAATGCTTGAGTTACCTTCAGCAAGACTTTGCTTGCATGTGATATTAATGATATTGTACAATAATTTCCACATCCTGTAGGATCGTCCTTCTTTGGGATAGGCACAAATATGGATCTCTTTCAGTTGACTGGCCAGATAGTTTTCTTTGACATTTTTTGGCACAGATGAGTGAGCGCTTGCAGTGCTGCATCTGTTTACTGAAACGTCTCCATTGGTACCCCATCAGTTCCTAGAGCCGTGTTTTTTGCCAGTGCCTTCAGTACAGCTTGGATTTCTTCCTTTAGTCTCATAAGTTCTTGATCATACGTTACCTCCTGAAATGGTTGAAAGTCAGTCAGTTCTTTTTGGTAGAGTAACTGTTGTTTCCCCTCCATCTCCTCTTGATTTTTTGTCCACTGAAACCTTCAGTACTACAACTCAAAGTTTAAATTCTTTCTTCAGTTCTTTCAGCTTGAGAAATACAGAGCTTGTTATTTTCTTTTACTTTTCTAATGCAAGTCTTTGCAGATTTCATTATTGTACTTCATCGTCTCAAGATGCCTTTTGAAATCTGTTGAGCTCCTTTATATTGTGTTTTCTTCCATTCACTTTAGCTGTAAGATTCAAAGTTTCTTCTGACATTCATTTTGGTCTTGTCTTTCTTGTATTTTTAATGATGTTTTGCCTTTTTCGCAGTTATGATAACTTTGATGTCCTTGTCCAGCTTCTCTGGTCTTGTATCATTAGTGTTCAGTGCATCGAATCTATTCTTGAGATGGTTACTCAGTTCAGATGGGATACACTCAAGGTCCTACTTTGGCTCTCATGAATTTGTTTTATTTATTTATTTGTTTTCAACTTGAAATTGCTTGTAAGCAATTGATGATCCGTTGTATACTCCTGGCCTTGTTCTGACTGGTGACAATGAGCTTCTTCATTGTCTCTCTCCACAGATTTAGTCAATTTGATTTCTGTATTTGCCTTCTCATGAGATCTACATGTATTGTCACCACTTATGTTGTTGGAAAAAGGTATCTGCAATGAATGAGTCATTGGTCTTGAAAAATTCCATCATGCAATCCCAGCCTTGTTTTTGTCAATAAGGCCATAATTTTCTAGCTACCTTTCTTTCTGTTTCTAGCTTTCACATTCAAATCACCAGTTATTATCAGCATCTCAACTGCATGTTTAATCAATCTTAGACTGCAGAAATTGGTAAAAAAAAAAAAAAAAAAAAAAAGATCAATTTCTTCATGTTTTGCGTTACCTGGTTCGTAAATTTGAGTAACAGTCATATTAACTGGTCTTCCTTGTAGGGTTATGGATATTATCGTGTCACTGCCAGCATTCTGCTTCAGGAAAGATCTTGAAATGCTCTTTTTGGCAATGAATCAGATGCCACTCCTCTTTCAATTTGTCATTCCCAGCATATTAGACCATGTGATTGTCTGATTAAAATGGCCAGTACCAGTCCATTTCTGCTTACTAGTGCCTAGAGTTTCAATCTTGATGAGTTTCATTTCATTTTTGACAGCTTTCAGTTTTCCTAGATACATACTTCATACATTTCATGTTCTGATTATCAGTGGACGTTTGCAGCTGTTTTTTCTCATTTGAGTTGTGCCACATCAGCAAATGATGGCCCTGGAAGCTCTGTTCCATCCACTTCATTTAGGTTAACTTTACTTTCAAGAATATATTGAAGATAGCCTACTAAAAAAACCACTGCCATTGAATCAATTCTGACTCATGAGACAGAGTAGAACTGCCCAATAGAGTTTCCAGGGAGCACCTGGTAGGTTTGAACTGCTGACCTTTTAGTTAGCAGATGTGGCATTTAGCCATTACACCACCGGGGTTTCCACTGAAGATATAGTGTTGAATGAAACTGTTACGAAGTCTCTGCCCTCATGGAAATTCACACTCACGAGGAAAATAGACCATGGACAAGCATAATTACAGACTTCCAGGTACTGATAAGAACTATGAGGACAAATAAAGCTGGGTGAGGAGAGACAGAGATGAGGGCTCACATTATTTGGGATTATTGGAGCAGACCTATCTTAAGTGGAGGTGTTTGAGTGCATGTAGTGAGTAAGCCAGGTGAGTATTTGAATAAAGTCCTACCCAGAAACATTGCAGGTCAGAGCTTTGGAAACAAACCTGGTCAGGCAGGCATATTGGAAGGCAAACAGAGAGCAGCGTGCCTACTGCACAGTAAGTGCTGGGAGAAATAGTCGATTGGGGACATTTGATCAGAATTGTAGCCACAACCAGACATGTAGTATGTTTTGTTCTACTTTGTTTTTTAAGGCTTCACAGGGTTCTGTTTTGTGACTGTATTATAACTTATTTTAACCAGACTGATATTTATGAATGTTTGATGTTCCATATTTTCATGAATTTAACAGTGCTGCAGCTGAGTCCTTTTACACACACATGTACACACACACATATTTGCATCCTTGTGTCAGTGTAGCTATAGGATGAATTCCTAGAAAAAGAATTTTTGAGCCACAGGGTACGCACATATGAATTTTTATAAATCTTCATAAAAACCATGAGTCGGATCTGACTCGACAGCACTTGGCTTGGCTTGGCTTGGCAAAACATTATATGGAGTTTATCCTTGACGTAGTAATTTATCACCTATGGTTGCTTTTCCCATATCCTTTGCCAGCACTCGGTATTAGTAAGCTATTTGAGTTTTTGCTAATCCAGTATGTAAGATAATATTTCATTTTTAAAAATACAGCCTATGCAAATGAAGTTCTGCATAGTTTTATTAGGCATGTCATCATTTGAAACACATGACCTTTTTTTCTTTGCTTTCAGAAATTTTATGAATAAGCATCAGAAGCCAGTGCTAACAGGCCAGCGGTTCAAAACTCGGAAAAGGGGTAGGTTATGTTATACATTTGTGGTATGTGTGTGTTGTATGTGTACTTAAAATTCTAAACAAAACATAGGATTGGAGGGGAAGAAGTAGAATAAGCCCCATTTCCACGTAACATCACTATTACACACATTTGAGCCCTGGTTGTAGAATCTGAAGTTCTGATAAAAGTGACTGAATCTTAGGTGTTTGATGTTCGACAAACTATTTAATTTGTCTGAATTTCAGTGTCCTTCTCCAGAAAATAGAGATAATTGTATCTGTTCTAGTTGCCTCATGCAAGTCTATGAAGGCAGCTGATAAACTGCTGCTTTTGACGTAAGCATATTTATTTGGCTTTTGCTTTCTATGTTGTTTTTTGAGAACATATTGATGGCAAAAATGGTAAGACTAAGAGGAAAAGGGAATTAGATTAGGGAGACAGATACTGAAGAGGATTTTATATATTCAGAAGTTAAGAAGAAGGATTAAGGCTGCTGCCTGAATACCTTTAATAATTTGTGTCATACTTTCAGGTGTCTTTTCTGGTAGCCAGAGAAGTGGTAGACCTAGTTCAGTGATGATTGATCAAGTTTGTCTGAGTACCTTTGCTTGATGAATTAGTGTCCATCTTGCTGTCCTTTCTTTGAAAAGAATACTTTATCAGTGCTGGGGCAGTGCTAATCTGTCCTTAAGCAACAAGTCTAATCCTGTAGACAGTAAAGAAGAGCCAGTACAATAGATCATTTGGATCAGAAGAGGTTGCAAGAGTTGAATTTAACTGGAGCTGTAACCCTGACCTCCAGCATTGTTATGAGTGCGACTTGACTCAGTGGCAGTGGGTGGGTATAAGGCTGAATTTAGCTGTGAATGCTTCCTGCTAGAAAGTTTTGCATCCACACTAAAAATGAAAATAAAAACAAATTAAAAAGTAAAAAACATAGTTACTTTTAGAGCATTTCTGTCTTGTGTTCTCCTTTTGATTTTCTTCCGTCCTTAGCTTATCGTCATAAATTTAAACACAAGTATAGCTAGAGAAACCTGCCTCTGTGTATTCCTCATCCTAGTCGTGAAAACTGTGTCCCTGCTACATGTCACCCTGAAGTATCAAAGCAGATATCAAACACAGGATGCTAAGCAGCAGCCATTGTGTCATTGTTTAAAGCAGTCTTTAAAAAAAATAGGCGTAGAGGATTTCAAAGAACTTAATCAGTAAGAACAATAGAGTTTGGAAACCTAATTACAGCTAAGGCATTGTTGGCCCTAGTAACATGATAATATTTCATATATGCCCAACTGTGAGGTGCAGAAAGGTTTGCTGTTGCCTGCCTGCTGAGGGAGTCTGTTAACCTCAGGCCTAGATCTCCAGCTCACTTGGCTGTGGTAGTGTGACGTGGATTCCCTGCAACTGAGCTGAAGAGACGAGGGAGGGCCTGAGAACACGTTGCCCCACAGCAGACATGATTCCATGGGAAAACCGGTCCTTGGAGACAGCCTTCACTTGGGAATTGGAAAGGTTTTTCTCTCTGAACTGCCTTGTCTGTGATTCATTTGGTGGTCAAGATTGTGTCTCTTTTGCTACTGTTGTAGTCAGGAAGACCTTCCCAGAAATAGATTGTATATTACTTGGCAAGTTGATCTGGTTTTATATAACTCAGGCCTGTTGGAGATTTATTCAGCACTTGAAGAATTTTGTGTCAAATTGCTGACTGGTGGCAAAAAAAAAAAAAAAAATGGAGTGAACTTGATTTTCTGTTCCTTATAATAGTGAATTACTTCCTTTATTGTATCTTGGCATTTGTTTGCCATTTGGATGAGACTGGCTTCGGATAAATGGTTAGCAGTTTTGTAGAGCTAAGAAAAATCATGTGAGAATATTTCAAGGTCATTTAGGTTGTTTGTCTTCTAAAGATGTGTCTTTAGTTTGAAACAATTTCCTAGCAAAGCTAATGGTCTTCCATGTCAAGTTAGTGTTAAAATATATATGTATTTATATATACATATATAGCTATTTCTTTATTGGTTAACATTAAACGATAACATTGTAGGACTTACCATGTACAACTTCAGTCATACCCTCTTTTCCTTAATGAAATATTCACATATTATGTTTTCCAAAGAAATCCACTTTTCTGGTGTGGCTTGCAGGAATTTGAAAGGAGAAGAGAATGTCTCCCTGAGTCATTATATTCTGCTGAGTACAATATTTAATAACTAAACTGACTTTTCTATGTATTTTATAAGGAAATTGGTTCAAAATTAGTGATGATAGAAAAAGAAAAATGACCAGATTCTAGGTATCCTGAGTGACCTCACACCGGAGTTTCCTCCTGAGACCTTAGATCTGCGTGTCAGATTTACAGTAAATGGTGTTAGTAGCTAATTGAATAAACCTTTATAGAGTCATAGGGTCACTGTGCATCAGAATCGGCAGCAGTGGGTGTGAGGTTTTTTGGTTGTTTTATATATATATATATTTCAGATTTTATGTGTTTGTGTATGTATTTAATATGTAAAAACTACATGCTATGTCTAATTTATTGCCTCTACCTCAGTGACATTATTTATTATATCATTAACGCATTGGAAAAGTGCTGTGTTATCAGCTCCTGTAGTTTTCATAGTACTGAAGTAACTTACAGGCATATTTGAGTGTCAGAAATAGTCCTTATTCCCGCTTATCTGTGTTAGTATAAGGGCTACTATGAGTGTTAATCCTTCAGAGTCTCAGTTGTGATTCACCAGCACAGCACAGCATAGACTTGAGACCCTAATTACATGCGTCCCACTTCAAGTGAGGTTTGATATGCCATGTGGAAACTCAGGGAAGCAATGGCATGTTTCCTTTAGGATTTTGTTAATGTTTCTGCTAGGCTGCCCTGAAATGACATAGAAGCCACATATCCAGTGGTGCCACGTGAAAACAAATCTTTGAATAAAGCGTTGTCTTGTCTCCTAAGGCCCCTACTGATGTTCTTGAGTCTGTCTTGCACTCCTATTGACAGACACTTGATCTTAGCAGATAGGGGCGTATTTCAGCCTCCAAAAAAATTAATCCTGCACTGAAGGTATAGGTTAAGTTTTGCCGATTCCCAGACCTTAGTGGGGTTAAGCTGTGAGTAATCATCTTGACCTAATGCTGTGTTACTCCCTGTTGCAGTGTGCTTGGCCATGATAGGCTTTCTTCCTCTTTTTTTACTTTCTCTCTTTCTTAGCAATTCTTTTTGAGAACTGTCATCAGAGAGTGAAGAATTTTTTTCAAACTTTAAGTTGTCTCTTAGATTCAAAACAAAGTCATGTAAATTTTTGGCATAAACACCAGACTTAACAATATAGATTTTTCAGTGCCTCTATTTGTCATTTTAAAAGCATCTCTACCTGAGTCCGCAGGCAAGCATATTTGTTCTGCTGTAACTGGAACCACCTGAACTGATTTTTTGGAGCTGGTCACAAAACTTGATAAACAACTGAGGGTCTTTTTTTTCTTCTTGTGCTATAGGAAAGAAAACATCTTTCTCCATGGAAAGACTGTGCTTACGAGAGAGAACAGACTTATCTTGCCAATGAGTTCCTTCTGCATAGAGTCAGCTGTTTCCTCCTCCCGCTCTGCATAATGTGCTCCCCTAGAAAATGAGCCTGGCTTCCTCCCCCACTACATAACAAGACCCTGATTATATTTTTTTTTCTGCAGTCGACATTTGCATGTTCTTGGCTACATAATGTTTCACTTATGTGGCATCAAAGGGACTTTTATCTCTTATTCATGACGAATACTGTTGGAGTTAATTTATGTATGTCTTTATGTTATCTCATGCTGTGTGACTCTGACTGGTACCAGGACTGCTTTTCTCTGGTTCAGATGCTGCGGTGTTAACCATTTGCAACCCCTTCCTTCAGTTAGAACACTGGAACTCATTCAGGAGTGGAACTCTCCCAAGACTTTCAATAGATTCTTAAGATATTTCCTTCCATGTAGTGAAAATATTCTTATATAGCGAAAATATTCTTATATGGCTGTCTTAGCTATCTGGTGCTGCTGTAACAAGAATACCTAAGTGGATGGCTTTAATAGAGAGAAACTCGTGGCTTTGACAAACAGTTTGGGAGGCTATAAGTCCAAATTTGGGGCCAGATCCAGGAGAAGTGTTTTTCTGTCTCTGTCAGCTCTGGAGGAAGGTCCTTGACATCAATCTTCCCCTGGTCTAGGAGCTTCTCAGGGCAGGGACCCCAAGTCCAGAGGACACATGCTCTGGCTCTTCTTTTGTGGTAGTGATGTCTCTGTCCTCTCTGCTCACTTCTTTCCTGTTTATCTCAAGATGAAATTGAGTCACAGCCCAATCCTGTAGATGGTATCCTGCCTCATGAACATAACTGTTTCTAAGCCTGCCTCATTACCATCCTAAAGGTTAAGATTTATAACATGTGGGATAATTATTTTAGATCAAAAAATGGAGGACAGTGGTAAAGTACTAGAAATCATGGCCTAGCCAGTTGGAGACTTCATTTTGGGAGGGATGCAGTTCAATCCACAGCAATAGTTACTTCTTAATTTTTCTGTTGGAAGTATTATATAGTATATGGAAACCTGGTGATGTCGTGGTTAAGTGCTATGGCTGCTAACCAAAAGGTCAACAGTTCGAATCCACCAGGCACTCTTTGGAAACACTGTGTCCTATAGGGTTGTAGTGAGTCGGAATTGAGTCTACAGTAGTGGGCTCAGTTTAGTTTTCTTTACTATGAAAGGTAAGGTTTTGGCTCTCTTTTACTGCTTCTGTCTACCTGAATACCTCATGTCTTCCTCCTCTAAGCTTTCATTATATCCTAATTTTTGGTTGGCCCAGTGGTTACTGCATATGTTGTTAAGACATTGTGCATGTTTGCAGCTTGGGAACCGTGTTGGTGTTACCATTGAAGCACTTGGCTAATAACCAGAAAGGTGGGCAGTTCAAACCCACCTGACGGTTCCTCGGGAGAAAAACCTGGGCATCTTCTTTTGTAAAAATTTCAGCCAAGAAACCCTGTAGGGCAGTTCTGCTCTGTAACATGAGGTTTCTGTGTTTGGAATTAACTCAACAGCACCTGACAACAGTAGTGTTCAGAGCTTAACGGTGATGTCATTACTTCTCTTTTTCTGAACATTATTTTGTTATCCTTCATTTAATAAATTACCTTTTTGTAAATTAGTTTTCCTTGACTTAAAGCAAATCAACTGTGAACTTTCCTGTATCATGTACATTGCTTAATTCAGACGCTTTAGAAATTCTAGTGGTTATATATGATATTGAAGGAAGTCTCATGTATCATGTTCTGTTAATAGATTGAAGAACTTTCCCAGTTAGGTGACTGTCAGGGCCAGCTGTACAGCTGTGAGCTTCAGGAACCCTGTTGCCACGATCCCAGAGAGTACTGTGGCCGCTCTTTCATGTGAGTCCTCTTTCCCTGGGATCCAAGGCTTATGCTTTCTTTACATTTACTTGTTTCTATGGAGTATACCCTTCAATAGCTTTCCAAGTAAGGCTGAGAAATAATGTAGGATGCTTTACAGGTCTCAGAATATGTTTATTCTCCTCTTACCATGGATTCTGTTTGGCTGCATGTTAGAATTCTTTGTTGGAATATTGTTGTCTCTCAGAATTTGAAGTAATTTCTAGTTTCTGACATTTCTGTTGAGCAATTCAGTGTCATTCTGTTTCTTCATTCTTTCTGTGTGACTTGTTTTTTGCCCTGGAAGTCTACTGATAACTGCTTTGTTCCCAGAATTCTGGAATTTCACAGTGATTAATGTGCCTTGTTGTGAATTTACTTTCATTCATTGTGCCGGGTGCCCAGGCAACCTTTTATTTGGAAACTCGTGCCCTTCAGTTCTTTAAAACTTTTCTGATTTTTTTAAAAAATTTTTTAAAAAATTAATCTCCTTTCCTTTGTCTTTTCATTCTATCTCTTGATAATACTTATTATTTCAATATTAGGTTACTCTACCATTTGCTGTATCTTTTTGTTCCAGTTTTCTAAGTCTCTGGTTTTTTGTCTGTTGTGAGAAATATTTTCAGCTTTCTTTTTTGACTTTCTTAGCTGAGGTTTTTTACTTCTGTTGCTTTTTCATTTTGAAAAGCTGTTTATTGTTCATAATTTTTTTTTTTATACCATTCCCTCTCTTTAACAGCTACAACAACTTTTATCTCTCTGAAGCTAATTATTACAGGGTTTTCTTCCTAGGTTTTGAGTTCATATTTTGCCCACTCAACCCATAACCAGACCCAGTGTCCACGGGAGAAAAGGGTGATGTCCTTTGAATTGAGTGTTTGACTCTTGACCTTTTGTCATTTTTTTCTGTCTGGTTTGTCTTTCACTCGTACATGATCCCTAATCTGGGTCCAAGTTGACCTTTCACAAGAAATTTCTCTAAAGTCTAGTCCAAAACATACCAAACCATACTATTTCTCCTCTACACTCTCAAATGTAGTTTACTGTAGTAGGTCCTTCCTGCCTTTAGACTTATTGGAGAAAAGGAGGCTTGCTGGCCCCAAAACTAAATGCTCAGTCAACTGCTAACCACAAAGTTGCCGGTTCAAAAGGCTGGCAGCTTCAACCCACCAAACAGTTCTGGAGGACAAAGACCTGGGGTTCTGTACCCATGAAAGATTACAGTCTAGACAACCCTGTTGGCAGTTGTTCTCTCTCACACCAGCTGCGATGAGTTGACGGCACTTAACAACAGCAGTTGTTCTGTAGTTATGCATCTGTATTCCCAGAGGTAAAAAGCTGTACGGCATCTGTATATCCTTCAAGCGTCTGCAGCAGAGGTCCTCAAAGTGGAGTTGAGAACCCTCAGAACCCTGAAGCCTTTCCAGAAAGTACAAGTCAGAACTTTTCATAATAGTAGCCAAAAAAAAACCCAAGCCCACTGCCGTCAAGTCGATTCCAACTCATAACGACCTTGGTGGCATGCGTAGTGGTTAAGTGCCATGGCTCCTAACCGAAAGATCAGTAGTTCACATCTACCAGACACTCCTTGGAAACTCTATGGAGCAATTCTGCTCTATCCTGTAGGGTCATTATGAGTTGGAATTGACTCAACAGCAGTGGTTTCATAATAATGCTAAGATATTATTTGTTCATTTCAAATATACTCTGCTTGCAGAGACATTTGCAGTGGCTGCCTGATATATGATACCACAACAGATTAAGTGCAGCAGATACAAGAATTCATCTGTCTTCTATTAAGCCAGATGCTAAAGGGATTTGTAAAAATCCCACTCTTCTGACTCATTTTTTGTTGTTGTTTTGTAACTAAATATTTCTAAGTTTTCTGTTCTTAATCTCCATAAACAAAAGCTCTTTGGGATCATCAGTACTTTTTAAAAGTGTCAAGGAGTGATTATGCCAAGAAGTGCGAGGACCTATACTCAGACATTATCTATAAAGTACACAGACAGGTTTTGATATATTTTAAATATTTAAGTACCCTGGAATAATTTATCTTGTAAAAGAGGTGTGCCTCTCCCACAGTCTTTGTTTGTGTTTATATATCTTCCCTTATTATTTGGCACTTCTCACTGGATCCTTTTGTTTATCTCAGAAGAAACAGATCTTTTTAAGTTTTGATTGTTGTCATTTATTTTCTTTCCTAATAATTAAGGTTAATAAATTATATCAGTCTATCATGTGTAGCACAAATTTTATTATATTTTAGATGGAATAAAAATAGTTTTGTGGTTCCTGTGAGCAGAAATTATTTGAATACTTGTTTAAATAAGAACTTTCAGAACATGGAAATCTAATAGAAAAAGCAATTCTCCTCCGACTTTCAAAGAATCACACTGTCAAAGAAAGGCTGAGCAATGGAAAGGAATGGGGTCAGTCTCTTTGGAGAGTATGATACGTGAAAAAGAAATGATTTTGTAATTTTTTTTTTTTTTTTAAGATGAAAAAGAGAAATTCGAACCCACAGTCTTCAGGGATACACTCATCCAGGGGCTTAATGAGGCTGGTGATGACCTTGAAGCTGTAGCCAAGTTTCTGGACTCCACAGGCTCGAGATTAGATTATCGTCGCTATGCAGACACACTCTTCGATATCCTGGTGGCTGGCAGCATGCTTGGTAAACCATGCGTTACAGAATCTTCCTGTAGCATATAGATTTTAAATTCTAATAAAAGATTTCCTTAGTTTGAGATCTTTATAAATATACATTTATTAGCATTAATTTAAAAAATATGAATGGAAATCTCTGGTTTTCAGACTGAGTACAAATTGAAATGTTGATGTGACTGTGAAATGATTATTGCTTAATAAAGGTGTAGAATCGAGGATTTTGGTTGATACCACACCACAGTTGGCCACTGTGTTGTAGCTAAAATACAACTTTACCATCTGTCCCTAATTTCTGAAATGAACATAGGGAAGTATTTTTTGTGTAGTTTTGTGTGTGTTACTTAGACTCATCTAGTGTATGAACTCTCAAATCCCACAGGCAACTTTTTAAATCTCACCTTTTTTTGGAACTGAAAAACATAATCATCAACAATTGTAAGAAATGTCTAAGACCTACCTAATGCCATTTCATCTATATGTAATACAGTATCTAAAAAGGAGTGTAAACCTAGTTTAGGGGACACAAATGATTAAACACGTGACTGCTAGCCAAAATGGGGACAGTTTGGACAACCCCCAGAAGTGCCTCAGAATCTGTCTCCAAAATGCCCCAGCCTTGAGAGCCTTACTCAGTGCAATTCTGCTCTGAATACTTGGGTTACCGTGAATCTAAATCCATGTAATGGCAACTGACAACAGCAGCGTAGCCCTTTTTTTTCTCTTATAGACAGTCGTTCTAAGATGTTGTGGTTAGTGGATGTTGAATTGGTCCTTGACTCGTGGCAATCCTGTGTTTCACAGATGGCGACCCATGTATTAACAGATTTAAAAACTGCTCCACAGGGTTTTCTTGTGTGTAACCTTTATGAAAGAGCCTCAGAGTAGGTTCAGATTACAAAATTGCAATGCTTAGGTTATCAGCTGATGGTAAACTGTGGTGGCACCACCTAAGTCTTAATTCTAATTAGTTGATGGTGACCGTATGTCATTAAGCCAGTTGCTACTGAGTAATTTCTCACTCATGGCAGTCCCAAGTATTGTAGAGTAGAACTGCACTCTTGAAGGTTTTCATGGCTGTGATCTTGTGGAAGCAGATCACCAGGCCTTTCTTCTGAGGCACTTCTGGATGGGTTCAAACCACCAACCTTTCTGTTGGTAGTTAAGCACTTCACTGTTTGCACCATCTAGGGACTTGTGCTATTGAGTTGATTTCCAATCATAGCAACCCTTTAGGACAGAGTAGAACTTCCCTGTAAACAGAAAAAAACAAAAAACACTGCTGTTGAGTTAATTCTGACTCATAGTGACTCTATAGAACAGAATAGAACTGCCCCATAGAGTTTCCAGTGACCTCTGGTGTATTTGAACTGCTGACCTTTTTCTTAGCAGCTGTAGCACTTAAACTCTATGCCACCAGGGTTTCCAGAAGTGCCCCTTTCGATTTACCAAATAGCAGTTGGTGGATTTGAACTGCCAACTTTTTGGTTTGTAGCCGAGCTCTTAACCACTATGCCAGCAGTGTGGTTAAATCCCCTGAACTAATGATTTTCAACTTCCTAAGGGGTTATTTGAAAATGTATGGAAGTGTTTAGTTGTTACAAAGGCTTGGGAATGGGTCCCAGGTATGCTACCTATTCTGCTGTTGCAAGGGACATTCAACACAATGACAAATTATCTTGTCCGGAATGCCTTAAGTGTCTTTTTTGAGAAATACTGCTTATGTCAGTCTACCTGGATACTAGGTATAAATCTCTCTCGATTTTGAGTGGATCCACTCTTAAATTCTTCTTTTATTTCAAACTTTTGTTTTGATACATGGCCCCATTTACTACCAGGCCCTCTGTTCTACATTTCTGTTTTTTACCATATCCTGAATTAACTTGGTTATTGTTTACAAATATCAAACATTATCACTGTTAATCAGTCTAGTAAATAAGCCATTTATGATGATCTCGGATGCCAGTAGCAAGAGATAATCATTGTTAACTGTTTTGGTTCATTCCCTTGTAATAGTATCTTTAATTACCTAAATACACAAATTTTTGAGTATGTGACGTTATTATACAAATAGGGTACTGTACATCCTATTTTTAAATGATTTTATTCAACTTACCACATGTCTCCAGGTTAGCTTAGATAATCTCTTAGTTATATAGTACTGTTATAACAGAAATACCATAAATGGCTTTAACAAAGAGAAGTTTATTCTCTCACAGTCTAGTAGGCTAGAAATCCAAATTCAGGGTGCTGTCTCCAGAACGCTTTCTGTCTCTTTTGACTCTGGAACAAGTCTTTGTGGTGCATCAGTGTTCCTTTGGTCTGGGAGCATCTCAGTGCGGGCACTTCAGGTCCAGAGTATATGCCGTGTGCCCAGTGCCCGTCAGTACTTTCTTAGTGGTGTGAGGTCCCCATGTCTCTGCTTGCTTCTGTCTTTTATATCTTAAAAAAGATTGCTTGAAGACATTATTTAATCTTGTACACCTCATCATTGTAATTTCCGCTAATCTGTCTTATTAAATCATAGTGATTAAATTTACAACACACAGAATTTCATCAAATAGTGGACAGTCACACAATACTAAAATTCATGTTGTTATTGTTAGGTGCTGTTGAGTTGGTTCTGACTCATGGCAACCCTATGCACAGCAGAACAAGACACTGCCTGTCTGGTGCCATGTCCACAGTCGTTTTGAAGCTTAAGCCCATTGTCGCAGCCACTGTGTCAGTCTATCTCGTCAAGGGCCTTCCTCTCTTTTGCTGACCCTCCACTCTGAGAAGCATGCTGTCCCTTTCCAGGGAATAATCCCTCCTGACAGCATGTCCAAAGTATGTAAGATGCAGTCTTGCCGTCTTTGCTTCCAAGGAGCACTCTGGTGGTACTTCTTCCCAAACAGAACTGTTTGTTCTTTGGTGGTCCATGGTACATTCAGCAGTCTTCTCCAACACCACAATTCGGAGGTGTCAGTTCTTCTTCTGTCTTCTTTGTTCATTGTCTGGCTTTCACATGGATATGATGCAATTGAAAATACCATGGCTTGGGTCAGGTGCTCTTTAGTCTTTCAAGGTGACATGTCACTAGAACTCATGGCCTAGAGTAATTGATACACTTTTTGGAGGATGTAGTTTCAATCCATGACAAGTGATTTTTAAAAAGAAAGAAAACCAAACTGATACTGATATTTGTTTCCAGTTTTCTATATTATAAACAGCAAAATAATCAGTGTCATTATAATCAATATCTCTGTGCTCTTATCTGATTATATCCTTATGTAATTATAAATTCATAAGAATGAATTAATTAACCAAATGAGTAGAGTCCATGCAAATGGAAGGTAATAACATGATTCAAGAGAAACACTGAAGGAGGGTTTCAATCCTAAATTATCTCCTGGGCAGCAATACATTCAATCCCGATTTATTTTCCATTTTAGAACACTCTAATACAGCTGTGTCTACTCATACACACACACATATATATATTTTAAAATATAGAGTTCAATACTTAACAATATGCCCAGCCAGAGATTACAGATCGACAGACTCTGAATATGCTTTTTAAAGCTTGTCTATCAACATCTAAGCATGGTAACATAGTGGTTAGGTACTATGTCTGCTAACCAAAATCTGCCAGGAGCTCCTTGGAAGCTCTGGGACACTTCTAATCTGACCTATAGGGTCACAGTGACTCAGAATCGACTTGAAGGCAGTGGCTCTTTTTTTTTTTAAAGCTGCATCCCCCTTAATTTTCTAGTTAACTTTTGTCAAAAATCATGAGTTTCTATTTATCTACATCCCTAGCAATGTTAGATACTGTCAATTGTGTCTACTTTTTAGGTCTTTGTCAATTAAGTGATAGGTATTTTCCATTCAGAATTTTGGAATTAAAGTTGAATGTTTTCTGGTGTGATTGTTGGCTTTAGGTATTTCTTTTGTGGAATAACATGGCATGCTCTTTATGTGATTTTTTTCCTCTTTAGAATATTGTTTTTTCTTTATGATATATTTCATGATAAACTTCTTGGAAGAATATTTTTCAGCAAGTTTTGATTCTTACTAAAGCTACACATGACTTCATTGGTCCATCGTATGAACACTTTTCAGTCCTTAGTGACTTCCTGGAGTCACTGTTGACCTTTTGTCAGAGAAGCCAGATGTAGAAATTTCTATAGGAAATATTATTGTTTTAATGTATTTGTATAGGTTAGACTTGACGGTGCTTGGCTTATATTTTGATAAACACAGTTCAAGAAAATTCTGGATAAGCTTTAAAAAGCATATTCAGAGGCTGTCAATGTGTAATCTCTGGCTGGGCATATTGTTAAGTATTGAACTACTAAGATATATTTAAAATATGTGTATATATATATATATATGTACGAGTAGACACAAGTGTATTAGAGTGTTCTAAAATGGAAAATAAATAGGGATTGAATGTATTGCTGCCCTAGAGATAACTTAGGATTGAAACCCTCTTTCAGTGTTTCTCTTGAATCATGTTATTACCTTCCATTTGCATGGACTCGACTCATTTGCTGCTCAGACACTTTCGCTTCTCAGTCTGCGATTCTTCTTACAGTTGAGCTTGAAAAAAAACAAACATGGACCTTGGAGTAAAAAATTTAACTCTGTAAACACAGGTTTGTATTTTTTTTTTTTTTTTTAATGAAAGAACAGAGTTAACTATCCCAGACTCTCTTTTATTCCTGTTCCAAAACTGGGCTAATAATGTCATCCATTCTTGTCATCAGGTACCATGTATACATTGTTGATTCTCAAATCTCCATCAAAGATCTAGCCTTTATCCTTCCTGTGTTTTAAACTCATGTGTTTCCGGAGTACCTCAAACATAACATGTTCCAAATTGAACTCCTGTCCCTTCGTACATACCTGCCTTCTTCAGTGTCCCCATATCAGTCAGTTGTACAGTAAGACAGTTGTCTACGCCTGGCAATATCCTTATGTCTTGATCTCCCTTCCCACTTATATCAAACCAACTCCCAGATCTGAACAATTCTGCTTTTGTAGGATTTCCTAAATCTGTCTCCTTGTCTCTACCCTCAGCAGGTCCTTAGCTAAAGCTATTATTATCTGTTTTCTGGATTATTGCAGAAGCCTCTAGTCGCCCTCTGCATGAAGTTTTGCATCCCTCTGTAGCCTTTCTGTACCTTTGTAATTTCCTAAATGGGTTAGGTTGGCCTTTGACCCTTGTGCTTTATGTAAATCATTCCCTTTAACTAGAGTACTCTCTTTTCTTTGCCAGGTTAATTCCTCTTAACTCTTTAGGACACAACTTAGATGTCAAACCAGTGGGGAAAGTCTTCCACAAACCCCAAGCTTGACTTAAAGTACCCCTGACGTGGAATTCCCAGTTATAATGTATTTTTCTAATCATAATATTTTGTATTTGTTTACTACTCTGTATCATCTTTTAGAATAGTGTGTATCAGTCCTGAATTCACATTAGAAATACATAAGGAACTTTTAAAAAATATTAATACCTGAACCCTGTCGAAGACCAATTATATCTAATTGTCCAGAAGTAGACCTGGGCACTGGTATTCTTTTTAAATTTCCTCTAGGGTTCTTATGTGCAGTCACATAAGCACTGCACTGATAAGCACTGTTGTGGACTCTTGAGTTTCTTGGGAAAGGTGACCATTTTTCTTAAACATCCGTAGAGCCAGGAACTCATTAAATACACTTTCCATTTAACGAAGGAAATTAAGTGCTACTTTCATCCTACTGGTTACTGTTTAGGCATACAGCCATGCTCGTTTCCAAGCTGTTATTAAGATCATAACTTTCTGATTACATACTTGGGTTTTAAATTCAATAGTGTTTTTACTTGCTGGCAAAATAGCTTCCTTTGTATAACATGTAATTAAAATACTTTTGCGTACTCTTAAATCTATCAACATTTAGAGGGAGCTGAAGAAAAAATGAGTACAGTAATTTCAAATAGGAATTTTGGAGACATGTTCTTTTTCACTATGTTATGATGTTCCCTTTTTTTTTCCCTTGGAGCCTTGATAGCATAGTGGTTAATATCTGTGAGTACTTCCCAACAGGTCAGCAGACCTACCAGCCGCTTCTTGGAAACTATGGGGCAGTACTACTGTGTATTTTAGGGTTGCTTTGAGTTGGCAGTGGGTTTTTGTGATGCCGATAACTTAACAAATTAGTGAGTAAAATAGCTGAGAATGCCATGTAAGTAAAATTTCACCAAGCATATAAACCCAAATCTTTGTGTTGAATTTCTCTTCAAATAGAAGTTCATTTATATTAAAAAATAAGACATATATGCCGTTCCCATTTTAAGTGATAGGCTGGCATTCTTGTTTTTTAGCTTATTTTTAATTCAAGGTACAAGTCAAGTAAAAATATTTATATTGAAAAAAAATTTACATTTCTATTGTAAAATATATACAGGCAGATACACACATCCTTTGGCATCTTGCCAACAGACATGAATTTTAATTTTTCTTCACATTTTTTAGCTGCATGGCTTGGACGTGTTGTTTAATCCCTAAGCATCAGTTTCCTTATCTATAAATTAAGAGTAATATAACTACCTAGCTGATACAGTTGTTAGGAATATTAAGCAGTACACACAAATGGCTTAGTCACAAGCATGTAATATTGTTTACTATAATTATTACTCTTTGGTCAATTTTAGCTAAAGATAATAACTAATTATGCTAGCTAATATGTTAAATCTTAATGTAATAACTCTTGATATCACTAATCCCTATTGTTTCACATTCCAGACATTATTTTAATGTTTTCCAGTTCTAGATCATGAGGTTGTGTCCACTTGTATGCGGAAGACTTTTGAAGGAAATTTTCAGTATATTTTATACTAGCTTGCCTGCCACTATTTTTGTAATATTACCTTATTAGTAGTATTATAGTGCTGCATTAATAATAATGTACTTTAAAATCACCTGAAGATTTGTTATTATGATAGTGTCATTAAAAAATTACTTTGAACCTTAATTCTTCCTGTTCTTCCATATTTTATTTTACATGTGTACACTTGATTCCTTAAGAAGACATTTGAAATTTTGACACATATTTAAAATACTTTTTTATCCCCGTGAATATTGCCCATCATAACTTCCTGTTAGTTTTAAACTTCTTATAATAGCACATGGAAACCCTGGGCGTAGTAGTTAAAGTGCTGCAACTGCTCACCAGAAAATCAGCAGTTCAAATCCCCCAGGTGCTCCTTGGAAACTATGGAGCAGTTCTACTCTGTCTAGAGTGTTGCTATGAGTTGGAATCAACTCGATGGCAATGGGTTTATAACAGCATATGTGGAATTCCTGTATGTAGAGTTAGATCAATTTCTGAATGGCTTGGTAGTGTAGAGAGTTTTAAGTGAATACAAAGGACTTTAAAAAAAAAAAACCGTAGCAAGATCATTAATATGTATGTAACAAGTGTTTATTTTGTGAAAAAAATGCAACTTTTAAAAACTTGTGCTTAAGAGAGAATTTGAATTTCAAAATCATATTTTTCAGCTATATTATTTCTATTAGAGATCCTTAGCCCAGAGTTTTAAGATTATTATCTTAATAAAATTTTGTTCCAGGTGAATGTATTCATGACAAAGGGCTAATTAAATCTTGTGCATAAATTAATCAAGTGAAAATAGACCCCTGAAGGAGCTGTCTTCTCTAAAAATTAATGTACTCTGACACTGTGTGCTGGAGTCTGAAGCACACAGAGGGGTCCGTAAGTAAGGAAAGCACAGCTCCACTGGAGGTTCATTTATGTGTGTCTACTGAAATTGTGGGCCACACGTAGCCCATTTCATCCAAATGTCTGAAGTCATAAGTTAAATAAAGGCAATCATACATTCAAAACAAAGCAACAAAATATCAGAAGTGGCTGGTGAGTAGATAATATCTGCCTCTTTCAACTTTGATCTTTGTTGTCGCCTTGGTATCTAGGACAGTATCTGGTAAAAGTGTATATTCAACAAGTGTTTGTTGAGTGGATGAAAGACATTAATCCAGTTGAACTGTTCCAACCTTTTACCCTAAATACAATGAGGTAGAAACAGAAAACAAAAATACTAGTGTTCTCATTGCTCTTTTCTAACAACAGTGCCACTATTGAAGCTTACAGGACAAGCTTTCAGGAGGCTTTTGAGTGTGGAAAGCTGAATTGTAACAAAGGCACCACGTTGTTCTTTTAATTTTTTGTTGTGATTAAGTGAAAGTTTACAATCCAGATCAATTTTCCATTTAAAACCCTGAGCGCCCACCTGTCTGCCCCTCTGTCTGCTCCCCTCTTCCTGTGACAGCACTCTCTTCTTTTGCACTCTTTACTTCCAGTATCCACCCAGCCAACACTTGACCCCTCCTCTCCACCCTCTCCTTTTCCCTCTAAAAAGAAACCAGTAGGACAGCCTCATAACTGTATTAAACAATCAAGTATGCACACCACCTGCATCATTCTGTGTCCCCATATCCAGTCCATTCTTTGTCTGAAGTGTTAGCTGCAATACTGGTTTCAGCTCTGGGCTAGGAGCAAGTCTAGAGGCCGTGTTCTCCGGGGACCCTCGAGGTTGTTGGACCATCGGATCTGGTCTTTTAATAGAGTTGCCCTTTTTCTCATGCTGTGTCAGGGCGTCCACATTGTGTTCCCTGTCAGGGCTGTATTTGGTGCTGGCTGGGCACCATCTAGTTCTTCTGGTATCCAGCTGATGTAGTCTCCCAATCATATGGGTCCTTCCGTCTCCTGGCCTCATTTTACCTCGGGTCTTTGATATTCTAAATTGTCATCTCTTCCACATGGGTTGGGACCACTTGATGCTCCTCACATGGCAGCTTGCTGGCTTTTAAGACCCCAAGCATCACTCACCAATATGGAATGTAGAACACTCTCTTAGAAAAAGCCTAGCCATGCTAGTTGACCTCAATATCCCCTAAAAACATGGTCCCCAAACCCCTGTCCTTGCTACTCTACCCTGTGAATGTTGGATGGCATTCCTTTATTATTTATACAGTGTAAGCTGTGGTGAGTAAATAGATAAATAAATAAAGATGAGTGAGAGTGAAGTACTCTCCTACCCAGTACCGTTGCTGGGTCGATGAAATAAAATGGCAAGGAGGCAGAGTATGTATGCTCCATACTGTACAAGGAATTGGGCTGGTGAAGATGAAAACAATTTGGATACCTACCCAAGTAGAAACCATGAAGGTCGATTATATTTAAATGCTTAGAAGAACCAAGTCTGGTTTGTTAGAAAGCTGGTGAACTGGAACCCAGTAAAATATTATCAAGCCTGGAAAGAGAATAATGCCCTGATACAGAATTGCACAGAGAGTATCAGAAGGGATAAAGGTAGATTTATAGACAAAAAGAAGATTTGGCCCTTAGCCCTTCCTAGTATGAGCTGCCTTCCTTTCGTCCTTGACTGATTTTGTATACACCACCTATTGAACCCTTTTTCAGTCTCAGGGCTTTTTTTCTTTTAACAATTTTACTAATATTTCCGTCTGAATTATGGATACAATATTTTTTCAGTTCTCTGTCTCTAAGACATAAATAGATAATAGTGAATTGACTCAATTTCTTTTTATTTTACTGATAGAATCTAATGTAAGTGAGGATGCAGAACAATTTTATGTTGCATGGTAGGAAGATGAAATGGAACAACCAATTTGGTATTATAATGGAAGCACAAAGAAATATGTAAATGTGTCCTTCTATACATACGCATCATTTGCTTTCACTGTTTTCCCTCATGTGCAGGAGTTAAATGTTTTTCTTATGCTCTGCTCATTTCCACACTGCTTATTGTAAGTATGTTTGCTTTTCCAGCCCCTGGAGGAACACGCATAGATGATGGTGACAAGACTAAGATGACCAACCACTGTGTCTTTTCAGCAAATGAAGATCATGAAACCATCCGAAACTATGCTCAGGTAGTATCTGTAGTTGCAAGATTGCCATTGTGTTAGGAGAGAAGCATTTGAAAAGGATTTTAGAAAAACATTAAATGGAGAAGCTCTGTATTTTATAGGAATGTTAGCAAGCTCTTAAACAAACAAACAAAAAAGCTGCTCAGTTGTCTTCATGATAAGATAATAGAATTAAAACTAGAAGAAGATAAGTTTTTCAGCTCTCAGCAGCCAGAGACATTGCAGACCAGCTGCTCACATACTTAACTGATGGATATGTAAATTGGTTCACCCTTTAGGGAGAGCAATTTGACAACATCTGTTAAAACTAAAACTGCATATTCCCTTTGAGCCTGCTGTCCCACTTCTAGGATTCCATCCTATAGATACGCCTTCACATATGTGAAATGACCCATACAGTAGTAGTTATCATAGTATTGCTTGTAATGGTACTGAAGAATGAGAGCAACAAAAGTTTCCTCAATACCAAAAAAACCAAACCTATTGTTGTTGAACAGATTCTGACTCATAGCAACCTTGTCAGACAGAGGAATACTGCCCCATAGTATCTCCAAGGTTGTAAGTCTTCACGGAAGCTGACTACCAGCCACATCTTTCTCCCATGCAGTGGCCTGGTAAGTTTGAACTGCTTACCCTTCAATTAGCAGCAGACCACTGACCTACAATGCCACCAGCTCTCCTTAAGTCCTTCAATACTAAAAAAAAAAAAACCAGTGCCATCAAGTAAGTGCCAATTCATAGCAACCCTATAGGACAGAGTGGAACTGCCCCATAGAGTTTCCAAGGAGCGTCTGGCAGATTTGAGCCACTGACTTTTAGGTTAGCAGCCATAGCACTTAACCACTGTGCCACGAAGGTTTCCCATAGGGGACTAATTAAATAAAATTCAATAGATTTTATTAATAGACAGAGCTGAATCTGTGCCAACAGGTTTGGTTTATTGGATTTCACAATTTAAAAAGAGAGAGAGAAGTCTTAGAAGCATGCAGTTGGACATTCAAGGCATAATTGTTCACCTAGAGCAACAGAGGAAGCAGAAGTTTCAGGAATAAAGGAAGGTGTGGAATGGATAGCTAATTGCTTCTGTGAGCAGCTGCCTCCTTTCCTATAACACCAGAAAAACTGAATGGTGCGTATCAACCATTAATAGAACATTTGGATCAAGGAATCTATAGATTAATGCTGATCAAAAGGGGAAAAAATACAGAATGGAATTTCAAATTCTTGCGGACTTCAGACTTTCTGGAACCATGAAGGTTGGATGAAACCCTGAAACTACTGCCCTGAGGTAATCTTTAAACCTTAAATCAAATATATCACTTGAAGTCTTCTTAAAACAAGAGTAATTTAGATTAACTCGCTGAAAAAAGTCTACCTTGAGCATTGTCTTTTAAGAATTATCTACATCTGTATGAGATGAAATTGACAATGGCTATTTGAAAGATTAGATAGAAACCTTAGGGGCTGTTACTTCTAATGGAGGAAGAAAAAAAAAAGAGGAGACTCAATTCCCATTAAACATATGCAGACATTGAAACTCGTTACTAATAACTAAGGAAATATGAATTAAAATGATGGACTATCATTTTACATGCATTAGCTAAAACTAAGAAGTCTTTAGGCCCTTGCTTATATAAAAGAATGATAGGCTTATATAATAGGACAACAAATGAGATGTTACTTCGTAAAAATGAATGTAAATGTGTTGTAACTATCCAGCTTAGGGTTAGCTTGTTTCTGGTTCCACTTCTATTACTGATTCTTCCTACAGTTCGGTTATGTGTCCCAGCAAAACAAATAAGGGAAGTCACATGTCAGCAAGTTGTCTTGTTACCCATACTTCAGTGTATCAGATGAAAAAGGCCACAGGAATTAATTCCAGCTAAAGGATCAAATTTCAGAGACTAAAGACCTTGCTTTACTTTGGTTGTTGAGTGTGCAAGCCATGCTGAGCCAGCTAATTTAGGACGTGTGGCCATCACATTTTAAACTTTTTTTTAAAAAAGTTTTAATTATGCCACTTTAGCAAAGATATTTTTTCCCTTTTTAATTTTTAAAAAGTCCAGTGAAGAAAATGCCTTTTTTTAATGAAGCAAAAGCTAAAAGTCTGTGACTAGGAGAAAGAACTGAAGTTTTGACCTCTCCTCTGTAAATCTTTGCTTCTACTGTACATATAAATGCCTACAAGCATCTCAAGATGGTGCACATGGAATTAAATATACTCAGTACAAAAGATGGTCTTGGAAGATGTCCTGCTCACCTTCTCTTATATTAGATGTAGGAGTGCACTAAAGTTCTCATTTCTGCATTCTAACTCCTAGTCCACGTCTTACCAGTAGTTTCCAGGTCTGACAAGTAATGGTTTTTAACATCTGCTTACTTTCCCGATAGCACTTTTGTTAGCATCAAATTCATGTAAATACAAAGTGTACTATGCGGGCTTTGAATTCTGCTTGGAAAGAAAAATAACAAGGCTTGAAGGGAATAAAATAAACAAAGAAGGAATACTGACCTGTCCCCATGAACTCAAAAAGTTGTACAGTCCTTATGTTCATCATATCTAAATAGTTTCTGTTAACAAATTATATTTTATCTGGAGCATGGATATTTGAGAAAAGACCTTTTGGTACATTATTGTTTCTAAATTTCAAAATTATTATATACTTAAAAGACTCTGTATACAGCCACATTGCTTATTCCTGCAGATATGCCCAGGTTGTATCCCTTGTGGTTTGGAAATGGACAAAGAAGTCCATCAGGTGGCATTCTGAAACCATGCATGTTCGTTGAACACACATGTGCCCTGGCTCCACTGGATGTCTGCATAGCAACACTGAACTTTGTCAGTCTTTGGGTGACGTAGGTATTTTGGTTATATAGGGCTTGATCTATCTAAGTTTTCATGGTTTATTCTTCTCTAAGCCTCATATTTTGAAGGAAAAATCCAAGTGGCTTTTCTTTGCATAGTTTTTTCACTTTCTCAGTAAGAGTGAGAACTTCAAGCTCAATTGTCTAAACCCATTTGGACTTTTAAGTCTAGCAGTGCAGTTGAAAGGAACCATGATGGTGCAACAGTTAACGCATTCTACTGCTGACTTGAAAGATTGCCAGTTCAGATCAACCCAGTGGCTTCAAGGGAAAAAGACCTGGCTGTCTGCTTTCAACAAAAGAAACCTTATTTACTCTCTCACATTGTGTTGCTGTGAATAAGAAACTGTCTTGATGCTGAAACACTTCTATACTCCTGGTGAGAATGTTAAATGCTCCAACCACTTTGGAAGATGACTTGGCACTTTCTTAAAAAGCTAGAAATAGAAATACCACATGATCCAGCACAATCCTATTTCTTGGAATATATTGTAGAGAAATAAGAACTGCCACACAAATAGTTGCCTGCACACCAGTATTCATTGCTGTACTGTCCACACTAACAAAAGGGTGGAATTAACCTGGGTGCCTATCCGCAGATGAATGGACAAACAAACTATGGTATCTTCACACAGTGGAATATTGTGCAATGATAAAGAACAGTGATGAATTTGGGAAACATCTTAGAGGAATCTGGAAGGCGTTATGCTGAGTGAAATTAGTCAATTGCAAAAGGACAAATATTGTATGAGAGACACTGCTGTTAATAATGACTTGAGAAGAATGTAGCACAGAAGAAAATAGTCTTTAATGGTTCCAGGGGTGGTGATGGAGGAAGAGGGATATTCAGGAATTAGTTAGTAGAGAAGAATTATTTTAGATGGCAAGAGGAACACTACACAGTAGAGAATTCAACACAACTGTACGAGATAAACCAAAAGATAAAAAGTATCCTGAATACAAACTCTTCAAGGGACAGAATGGCAGGGACAGGGGTCTGGGGACCGTGGTTCCAGGTGCATCTAGGACAATTGGTGCAACAAAGTTTGTTAAGAAAACATTCTGCATCCCACTTTGATGAGTGGTGTCTGAGGTCTTAAAAGCTCGCAAGTGGCCATCTAAGAAGCCTCAGTTGGTCCCAACCCACCAGGAGGAAAGGAGAATGAAGAACATCAAAGACATAAAGCAAAAATGAGCCCAAGAGACAGAAAGGGCCACATAAGCCAGTGACTATATCAACATGAGACTAGAAGAGCTAGGTGTCCAGCTATCACCAATGAACTGCCCTTACAGGGAACTAGCAAAGAGTCCCTGATGGAGTAGGGGAAATGGGTGCAGACCTCAAACTCTAGTAAAATGACCAGACTTAATGATGATCTATATAATTGAGGGTGTCCAGAAGACATGGCCTTAGACTCTCTGTTAGTCCAGAATTAAATCCATTCCCAAAGCCAACTCTTTAGACAGAGATTGAACTGGTGTGTAAGATAAAGTGATACTGCTGACAAGTGTTCTTCTTGGCTTAAGTAGATACAGGAGACTAACTGGGCAGCTCCTGCCTGGAGATGAGAAGGCAGAAGGGGACAGGAACTGTTTCAATGGACATGGGAAAACATGGTGGAAGAGAGGAGTGTGCTGTTAAAATGTGGGGAGAGCAACTATGGTCACATAACAAAGTGTGTAAGTTTTTATATGAGAAACTAAAATTGTATTCTTTCACTTAAAACACAATAAAATAAATAAATAAAAACTACCGAAATAAATAAAAACTGGCACTTAATAATAGTGTACTTTAAGGTAGCTTTTATTCAACTTTAATGTCAAAGCATTGTTTATCCTGTTAAGTTGTATAAGTGGTCATTATTTTCTTTTAAAGAGGAAGACAACTTCTGTAAGTGCTTTGTTGAAAAAATACTAAAAGCATATTTTTATAAAAACCAACCCGAGGGAGCATTTTTCCCCCCATACTTCCTAACTTAATTTGTAAGCCATGGAAAGGGTACATTGATGAGATTTTTCAGACTATAGGTTATAACCGAACCTGAACTAGGGTAGGGCAAGGGGCAAGCCAGGCAACCAGGACATAAAATTTAAGGAAGCCCCCATTCTTGGGATCATGCGTATGCAGGCCAGCCCCTGACGGTAAGGGACACTGCCTTAACGTTTGGACCCTAGGTGGCTCACTTGACTTACCCTAGACCTTACCCTGGTGATGGAGTTCAGATTAAGTCTGATTATATTCCTTTTATGATCTTGCTGCCATAAGGTTGATTCCAACTCATTGTGACCCCAAAGGAAAGAGTTGATCTCCCACATGGGCTTTCCAAGGCACACCTGGTGGATTTGAACTGCGGACCATTTGCTTAGCAGCCACAGAACTTAACCACTATGCCACCAGGATTTCCTTTCCCTATATGAGTCTGATATATACTTTGTGACTTGTTCATTCCAATAAGTTGTTTAGTCCTTCATAGAATTCAAAACAGAAACTTAACAAAATATCCTTAGGTATCATATACTAACGCTAAATGTTAGGAAGAAACTTGGAATGCTAAAACATGTCCCTATATCAGGTAACAGGTGTCTTTTAGGCTTTAGGAAATATGGTTTGAAGACTGTGAATGTGGATCTTTTCCTGAAGATGTTTGTAGACAGTAATAGACGTGTCGCTTATGGATAGCTGAAGATTTAAAGGAGTAGTTAAGTTTGCAGAAATGTCAAAATCTTCTACCAAAAGAGTGAAGATCTTACATTACCCAGCTGAGAACAGGGGACAACTTTGAAACTTTGCAAAATACCTGATGCCATTTCTGCAAAGAGTTCAGAATTCTGATCCAGAAACAGAACAGAAGCTTGCAGCAGACCACCTAACCACACTTGGTTGAATGTGTACCATGCAGAACCCATAGACATCTGGGTGCAGTACTGCGAGATCCCTGAGATCTTTTGAAAAACCACCTTGTCTCAGATTCTGTTCTATTTTCATCCTCTTTCTCTTTTGTCTTCTTGTCTCATCTCACTTTCCTTTTTGTTTCATTTCCTTCCTTCTTTTTCTTTTTTTTGCTAACTAGATACAGCCTCAGCTACTTAAGCTTAATATATTTGCCGCTGCTTTTCTTTCTTTCTAGTCATCTTTATATTAGATCATCTTAGAATGTTGCAAGTAATTTTCTGGTCTTTATCTGTGATTATAATTTCACTCGTAAGTGGTATTCCATCATGAAGAAGAAAGTAAATATTCTTTATTCATTCCACTCAGCTACGTTATAAAGATTTTAAATTTCACACAAATTTTACATTTTTAGTTTTAAAATAAAATCCCCTGGAGTAGTTTTATATATTATCTACCGTGACTTTTTAATGTTAATAAATTACAACTTTAAAAGCTCGTAACTCAGTTTCATTTGTTCTAGTCCTCAATTTTTGACCTGTCCCTTATAATTCTAAGAGTTACTTAAGGTCTTTTTTCAGGCTTAGAAAAGTTTAAAAATAATACTTACAAGAAGAATTAACACAATCATGTTTAATCATCAAAGCACTCCATAAGCAGCAATTTCTGCATAATATTCTTTATATTTGAAGACAATTTGTACTTAAAGATTCCTATAGTAAATTCATTTACAATGGAAAACCAAAATTGCATACAAAGAGCTGGTTAACATCTTGAAGGAAATTTAAGTCTGAGCTATTTCTTTTAACAAAGAAAGAATCAAGTACTGAAATATTTGCATAATTTTCCCAACAAAATTTTAGGATAATACATTTGCATGCGACTTTGAAAACACAGTCATAATGAGTCTTTTCTTTTTCAGCCAGCTTCATATTGGTTAGTGCCCTTGCCAGTTAATTGAATAGTTCTCCAATGGTACTTCCTACAATTTAATAAAATTCCGTCTTTAGCATGATTTGAAATATCCCTTTGCATTGTATTGTCTTATGTTTTAAACTTCAGGCAGTCATAGAAAGACTGAACAGAAAAATAGAGAAAAACAGATTAAATGGAACAGAAAGTTTGATTTGTGATTAGTTTTATGAACTGTTCATTAGAGAACACTTTTGCAGCATGATACCTCTTGCTTTCATATGTAAATATTGACCTATGGGGAGCTGGTTAATTATTCTTGGATATGGAGAATTCTTTTTCCTATTAAAATAAAGTTAAGGAATATGTGAGTACTAATGTAAGTTGGGAATTGAATTTGTAGGATTGTAATAAAATTCTTTTTTTTGTTTTTTTCTTGTTACATGTCAGTTACCTGCCTGGGCTTTTCTTTGCCCATGAGGAGCAAATCTTTAGTCGCATTAAGGAACAAACACACTGAAAGTTGTAGGTGAGAATATTTATGAGGCTGTAAGAAAAGGAAATAGAGAAATCATACCCAGAAGCTATTAAAATTATCGGTGTGCACAGAATTCTTAAAGAAATCATTCAACTTGCCAACTATCATAGATTTCCACCAACATTTTCCAAACCCTTCTTCAGGGTTCTAACTAGACTGAAGTAGGAGGTAGGGGCAAATTGCCCTTGTTGCCATTAAGTTAAAATATTTTTTGCACATCTGCTGAAAATATATCTGTGTCCACCTAGAGTATGATCACTTCAAAACTCTGTTCTCCTCTCCATAATGCTGTTATCTGTCTCTGTGACTAAATGTATATTCTCCTTCATTTCAGTTACTTTCAGCTTCTATAGCTTACAGTTTTAAAGTTAAAATAATTTTATTTTCATTAAGAATATTTTCTTTCTGTTATATTCATGACTTGGTGTGCATTTTTGACCCTATATTTTCACTGACTTACAGTAAAGCCTTTGAAATGTTTACATTTAAATTCATATTTATCACAGTCTGAGCACATTTTACTACACATTTTTACTATTTCTGATCCATACTTATGATGAGTTTGCACATGATCTTTTGTCATTTAAAATTGTTTATGTATATATTTGATGATTTTGCTTTGTGTTTAGGTCTTCAATAAACTCATCAGGAGATATAAATACCTGGAAAAAGCATTTGAGGATGAAATGAAAAAGGTAAAAGTTCAGATATGATGCCTAATCTGTTTCAGGTGCAGTGGGCATGCACACTGAGAGCCTCAAAGTGCCAAGACATAATATTCAGTAAATACTGGTTGGATGAGTGAATGAGTGTGGATCATTAGCTAATAGCTAAAAGTCTTGGACTTTTTAAATTGTATTTAATGTAAGACAGACTGTCTTACTCAGTAGGAACAGTTTTACAGAAAATGATCTCTGACTTTATAGAGCTTAAAATAATAACTAGAGATATCCAAAAAAGATAAATATGTTGAAGAAAGATTCAGGGTACAGTAGTTAACTGAAGTATGTGAAAGCCTAGCAGTAAAGAGTAAAGTTCATTAGTTCTACAAATTGCAGTTTAGCGAGTGGATTAAAGCACGTTTTTAGAGATTGAATATCTGAATGTAAATCTCAATGCTTTGCTTTTTTTTCTCTCTCTAAAATAAGCTGTAATAAGAGTACTTTATGCTTGTTGTGGGAATAAAGGAGATAATATATATAGCGCTTAACATAGTAATTGGCCTTTCATAAATAGCCCTGCTGGTGCAATGAATAAGGGGTTGGCTGCTAATCTAAAGGTCAGCTGTTCAAAACCCCCAGCGTCTTCACAGGAGAAAGATGTGGCTGTCTGCTTCTGTAGAGATTAAATCAAACCAAACTTGTCCTCAAGTCACTTCCCACTCATAGTGACCTTGTAGAACAGAGCACTGCCCATAGGGTTTCCAAGGAGTGGCTGATGGATTTGAACCGCTGACAGCTTGTTTTGCAGCTGTCGCTCTTAACCTCTGCTCCTATAAAGAAACCCAATGGAGCGGTCCTGCTATGTCCTGTAGGTTCTCTGTGAGTCAGAATCGTGTCTCATTGGCAGTGGATTTGGTTTAGTTTGGTTTAGTTAAATATTTAAACAGTAGCACCTGACAAAAACCAACCATTTCAGTCTAGTTATCTGACTCATAGAGATCCTATCCGTATCAGTGTAGAA
Source organism: Heterohyrax brucei (assembly GCA_028571685.1). Taxonomy (NCBI): domain Eukaryota; kingdom Metazoa; phylum Chordata; class Mammalia; order Hyracoidea; family Procaviidae; genus Heterohyrax; species Heterohyrax brucei. Next base: position 81,628,051 of record CM053147.1, read on the forward strand.
CTGTGTGGATTTTCAGTGGCTGATTTTTTAAAAGTAGATCAGCAGACTTTCTTTTCAAGTTGCCTTTGGGTGGATGTGAACCTCTAACCCTGCAGTTAGCAGCTCAGCAGGGTCTCTGTCTTCACTAATCCAGCATATTCCTTCTCATTTGTAACTCCTTGGTATTTGTATGTAACAGTCAGTGCATTAACTTGTTACAGATTTGTATGTGGTTTTGTTGTCATCTTTCTAATTTTAGACTTCTGCACCTTATAAACCTCAAGAAGAAAGGGATCATAGCATTGACTTCTTGGCCACCTATTTGTTGAAAGTGATGTTATGTACTACATTGAAGCACAATTCAACAGTAATTTTGTTTTTTTTCTTCATGTTGTCCATGATCCAGCTCTCCTATTTATAACAATCTGTTAGCATGGGTATATAAAGCTTTATGTATAAAAGTGTTCATCACAGTACTGAGCAAAAACGTGAACGTTCATTGCTGGAAGACTGGTTGAATTATCATCTGTACACACAATACAGTCTTTTGAAGAATGAAGAGTAGCTCCTCCAACAGGGATCACAGTGGAGGGTCTTGGACAGAACTGGAGAAAAAATGTAAAACAAAATTCTAAGTCAAATAGACCAGACTTGCTGACCTGACCAAGACTGGAGAAACCCTGAGTATATGACAGCAGACACCCTTTTAGCTTAGGAATGAAATCACTCTTCTTACAGTTCACCATTCAGCCAAAGACTGGACAGGCCCATGAAACAAAATGAGACTAAAGGGGCAAGGACTAGAAGGTAGGAGGGGACAGGAAAGCTGGTAATAGGGAACCCACAGTAGAGAAGGGAGAGTGTTGATGTGTTGTGGGCTTGTTAACCAATGTCATAAAACACAGTGTGTGTTCTGTTTAATGAGAACTAGTTTGTTCTTTAAACCTTCTTCTAAAGTCCATTTAAGAAAAAAAAAAAGTTATAGGAAAAGAAAAAAAAATAATGAACCGTAATTACGTGAATTGATTTTGAAAAATGTCCATGATAAATTGTTAAGTGAAAAGTGAGGTATAGAGTACCATTTGGTAGTAGTTTTTCCTTGGACAAGTTACTTAATTTCTTTGTGCCTCTGTTTTCTTTTCTGTAAAGTATTGGGTTGCAGGTTATAGATATTAATGCACATATATTCAGAAGAATGTCTGGGTCATCTTTATCATCAAAAGAAAGGGCCAGATTGATAAATGCAATGTCTACATTTTGTTAGGTCTTTTACTGTGGTCCTTCTTAGAACTTTAACCTTTGATGCCATCCCTCCCTCACTATTTAGAATTTGACAGCAACTTTAATTTTGATTCATTGAGGCATTAATAGGCATAAATTGGACGCCACGCAGACTGGTTTGGTTCCAGTTCTACCACTTACTCATAATGTAAATATTTGGAGAGTCATATAAGCTGTCTGGAACACAATCCTTGAAATGTTGAGAATAATAAATTAGTACTACCCAACCTACCTAACAAAGTTAGTGGAAGAATCATGTCCTTCGCGTGAGAACACTTAACCCTTCATTGATACCAATAACTTTTCTTGGGTGCAAAGCAGTGTAAACGTCTGCAGGGCTCTAATAGTGATAGTTGCCCCTGGGGGAATTTACAGACAGGCCTAAGAACTGGTGAAGCAGAGACAGTAGCTCTAGTACTCAGTCAAAGCACGCTGCGGAGGGACCTGGGGCAAAAAACAGATCCTCTGCAAGGCTGATTACTCTTAGAATCCAAAGTTGGAAGTAGGGTGTTACCCCTTTGCCTTTAGCTCTCGTTCAACCTTTCGGGGAGAGTTACTTCTTCAGGTCTCATCCTCAGAGGCCAAGAGACTGGGAGCACTGAAGACCCAAGCAGTGTCTCACTTTTATGATTTCCCCCAAAATTGTTCTTTCCAACTCTAATCAGAAAGCTTTTCGTCCTGATTATCCCTGGTAGAAACTGCTCTTACCCTACATCCTTTGTTGTCTGATCATGAGTGCTAGTGCTAAATTCTAGGATTCAAGAAATAGCAAGTTTGAGTCTCAGTATTTTAAAGAGAACATCAAGAACTTAAAAAACTTTTTTTTTTTCCTTCTCAATAGTCTTACTTTGAAGATTATTGTATTCTGTGAACTCAGAAAAGTATATACTGGATACCAAAAACTTAAACATCAGTTTTCTTCTGTTTTTTGTTTGCTTGGTTGATTTTTTGTTTGGAGGGGCAGGGGTTTGGCCATGAAAATTCTGATCTTCTCAAAAACAAAAATACAGATGTAGCAGATGGGCCACCTCAAAAAGCGAAACAAAGGAGGAGGACAGTGTGTCTCAGAAAATGTTGTGCATGTTGTGTGCATTTCCCCTTTTCAGGTACACAGTCAAACAAATTACATACATAATCGTTGTATGCTGTTCGCAGGGTGTTTCTCTTCTTTCCCGTGAATGTTGTCTACAGCTGTAGGTATCATTAGAGCTTAGAAGTGTGAGAATTCAGAAGGAAAGAACTACACTTGATAAGGTCACTCTCCTTGGCGCCCAGTCTGTAGTCAAACATATTTGTATGTTTTCAGTGAATAACATATGTGCTTCACATGTGACCTACGTACCGTCTAGCCATGGAAGAACATTCTGTTTGTTATTTTCTTATTTAGATCTTTGCTTTATAGACATGGTTTCTTTTGTTTGACCCACAGCTTCTCCTCTTCCTTAAAGCCTTTTCTGAAACAGAACAGACAAAGTTGGCGATGCTGTCGGGGATCCTGCTGGGCAATGGCACCTTGCCTGCCACCATCCTCACCAGTCTCTTCACCGACAGCTTAGTCAAGGAAGGTAATTACACTCACCTTTTCTTACCTGTCAGATGTAATAAGTGAAGCCACAGATAGTTAGGAAGATACTGGAAGCTTTTTTTAGTGTCCCCTCTTACAAACCCATTAGCCACATGAGGGAATATATATGTGTATGTATAAATATTCCTTCAAATAATAATCACTGTACATATTTATCACAGGAAACTAGAAAGAAGAAATATGCACATCTGTATGCAGATATAGAAAGAATAATAACATTATAATCTTAGTTGGAAGACTCAGTGCCTCTGTCCAGTGCCCTTGATCTGATCCAAACTACTTATCTTACATTAGATGCTACTAGAACAGTTTTTGGAAACAATTCTTGACTGTTCAGAGCATTGTCAGACATTTAGCCTTTTTACCTCCAGATACTAAATGCCAGCCTGGAGTAGTCCCCATTCACTGTAGCAACCAAACATGCTCCTTCACATTTTGGAGCATCTTCAACATGAGTGTTCATTTGTCTGTTTGGGACTCACTTTCTAAATTGGTACTGCTAAGACTTGGGGAAACATTTGCTCAGATGTATCTTTTAATCTGTTATCTCACTGTGAGAAAGAAGTCATGGCCACTGTTTCAAAAAAGAGTGATGCTTTCCTTTTCAAGCATGAAGAGTTTGACAAGCATCCATGCAGTGATTTAGCTATAGAATAAAACAAAAGTGGGCTGGTCTCTTGGAGGAGGATAATGATATTCAAATTACAGTGCAGCACAAAACAGGCTGTTCTTTTTCCTTAAAAATACATTAAAAGAGCTTTTGTGAGAATTTCTGTTTCTCCAAACAACTTAAAAAATTTTCCTCCTACAGATGTGGAATCCTAGCCTCATTCATGTATGTAGTGAAAAGGGCTATAGTTTTCTAGTAGCTGAGGAGAAAAAAAATAAATGTAGAGTCAAAGGATGTTATTTAGACAGCCTTCATAGTTTGGGACTTAAAATAGCTCAGATTCATGGCATTGGAGATCCTCTTAATTATTATTAGTTTGTTGTGGCTATTGTAACATTTTGATGTATTTTCCTAAAGAGAATTCATATGAGTTCACACATTTTGCTTACATCATTAGCTGTTTTAACACTTAGAAAAACAAGGTAGATTATCTTAGTCATAATGGAGAATTACTTTTCCAGTTATATTAAAAACTCAAGTGATGTCTGTAACTTCCTTTGAAATATTTCAGAAATTAAATGACCAGATGGCCAGTATGTGATAAAGCAAATATAGCAAAAGTTAACAGTTGTAGGATCGAATTGGTTAGCATATGAGTGTTCACTGTTCATTTTATTCAGCTTTTCTGTGTCTTTCATCATTTTCATAGTAAAATGTTAAGGGAGAATGAAAGAGAAAGATACGCTTTGCTGTGGATGTGGATGCGGTCCTGGAGTATGTTTTTTTCTTATCCTCTACCATCTATAGAAACTAGAGGCTTAAACTCCTGTTTCCTAAATGAGAGACAATAATTCAACAAATGGTTAAGGAAGATAGAATTTTCCCACTCAGTAGATGAGGAACTATAAAGAGAGTTCCAAAACCTCCTGCCAAATGCCAGTCTTAATGAAAGTTGACAGATTTAAATCTAGATTTTGGCCTCCAAGTGTCAAGTGTATGTTATTTCTCTTGTGTACAAGACAGAGTCCAGGCAGTTACTTTAATTTTAACTGCTAAACTACATAAGGCATGCTCATTCCTGATAGCAGTAATTTTGATCTCAAGTCTTTTTTAAAGTAGGTTCACTATGGTATCAGTTCTAATTATATTTTATTTGTTTTAATTGATATGCCACATTTGATTATACAGATAAATCTAACTTTATATTGATTTCCTGAACTAATGGTACTTTTTTAAAATCCATGTTAAAAAGCTGGTAACATAAAATTCTCCTGCTTATAACGTATGTCTGTTGTAGCAGCCGTGTTACTTTACACATTTCCTCTGCTACTCAACTGAAGGAAATCAGACAACATTAGTATCGGTATGAATTATGTATCAATTCAATGTTTTTACCTGCAAGTAACTATAAGACCTGACTCAAATTGGCTTATATAACAATCATCATAAAAGTAGATGAGATTTTAGGGTATCTTAGCTATCTAAACCTGATATAGCCCCCAAGAAAATAAAATACCTAGGAATAAATTTAACTAGGAAAATAAAAGATCTTTACAGAGAAAACTGAAGACTTTACTAAAAGAAACTAGGAGAGACTTACATAAGTGGAGTAATCTGCCCTGATCATGGATAGGAAGACTCAATATTGTGAAAATCTCTATTTTGCCCAAAGGAATCTACTCATATAATGCAATCCTAGTACAAATTCCAGTGACAATTTTTAATGAGATGGAGAAACAAACTATCAGCTTTATTTGGAAAGGGAAGAAGCCCTGGATAAGTAAAGCACTACTGAAAAAGAAGAACATACTGGGAGGCCTCTCACTACCTGACTTTAAAACCTATACACTGCCACAGTAGTCAAAACAGCATGGTACTGGTACAAAAAGAGACATATAGACCAATGGAACGAAGTAGAGACCCCAAAGATGCCACCATCCTCCTATGAACAGCTGATATTTGACAAAAGTCCTAAGATTTTGAACTGGGATAGGAACAGCCTCTTTAACAAAGGTGCTGGCATAATTGGATATCCATCTGCAAAAAATTGAAACAAGACCCATGTCTCACACCTTATACAAAAATCAACGTAAATTGGATAAGAGACCTAAATATAAAAGCTAAAACGAGAAAGCTCATCCAAGATAAAATAGGATCAACAATGGAAGTTTTAATACACAATATAGACAATCTTCAAAGTCTGACAAACAAAACACATTCATCAGAAGAGAAAATAGATAAATGGGAATTAATAAGAATCAAACACTTCTGCTCATCCAAAGACTTCATCAAAAGAGTTAAAAGACCACCTACAGAATGGAAAAAAATATTTGGCAGCTCTATGTCAGATCAACACCTGATCTCCATAATCTATAAGGTACTACAAAATATCAATAAGAAAAAGACAAATCATCCAATTAAGCCATGGGCAAAGGAGATGTACAGACACTTCTCTAAAGAGGAGATCCAGGCAGCCAAAAAGCACATGCGGACATGCCCACAATCATTAATTAATAAAGAAATTCAAATCAAAACAACAATGAGATATCATCTCACCCCAACAAGATTGGCTGTGATCCAAAAAATGCAAAACACTAAATGTTGGAGAGGCTGTGGAGAGATTGGAACTCTCCTACACTGTTGGTGGGATTGGAGAATGGTGCAACCTCTTTGGAAAGCAATTTGGCGTTATCTTAAAATAATGGATATAAATATACCATTTAACCCAGTAATTCCTCCGCTTGAAATATATCCTACAGAATCAAGGCCATTCACACCAACTGATATATGCACATGAACGTTCATTGCAGCACAGTCCATGATAGCAAAAAGATGGAATCAACCCAGATGCCCAACAACAGAAGAATGGATGGGTAAACTTTGGTATATGTACTCAGTGGAGTACTATGTGTTGGTAAAGAACAACGATGATAGCAGGAAACATTTCTCAATTTGGTCTCAACTGGAGGACATTATGTCGAGTGAAACTGGTGAGCGACAGAAGGACAATTATATGAGATCCCTATGATAAAAGCTTAAAAGCATATTCATATATAACAGAAAAGACTCGTTGACAACTACAAGGGTGGGGAGGGTGAAAGAGTGGGAGGGTGAAAGAGTGGGAGGGTGAGGGGTGAGGGTTTAGGTTAGAAATTGGTGACAATACACATTAGTAAGAAGATCAATATTAATGGGACTTCAACACAACTTGTGTACTCCTCCCAGCTTAACTCAATATTGTAAGCACAAGAGTATGTACACTTTCATTTTTTGTTTAATGAAAAAAAAAGAAGTACAATAAATGAGTGTCTTTAACAAACAAATTATTTTCTCTCAGTTTAGGAAGCTAAAAGTTTGAATTCAGGGTGTCAACTCTAAGGAGGACTTTCTCTCAGAAAAACGAGTTTAATATTTGAGTCACACCTTAGCTTTCATTAAATAAATGCAACATTAATTTAGAAATGTGAAGTGTTCATTGAAGAACTATCTACTAGTGTTCTGATTATATGTCTTTAGAAATAACTCATGATTAAATATGGATATATGATCAAACAGTTTCTTGACTAACACAGGTACCTTAATAACCTCTTTAAAAATATCCCGAAAAGAGTTAAGCTTGAAGTAGCCTTGGTGTTTTTATAGCTTAACTCCATAACTTTTTTTAAATGATTTTTTACAAAAAGTAAAACTATAAATGATGTGTGTTCATCTACAACTATGTTTATATCTGCCACTAGTGTTGTTCTTTTACTGGAATCTTTTGTTGGTAAATTATTGGACATATGTTGGCATTTCAGTTTTATAGGGCCTCAGGATCTATATTGTAAATATTAACCATTCTACACTTTAAGGTCAAACACTGCAAAAGCCTGGGTTTTGAATTGGTTTTGTGACCAAATTAAAAAAAATAAAAATAAAAAACCAGATAAACTAAAATATTTACAATAGGCTGGGTTTGAGTAAACAAGAAGTACAACTTTGAAAAATATTTTGATTTTTATTAAAATTCCTCTTTTGAATAATGAAAATTATTGAACTCTGCCTAGAGGACTAACCATTCTTTGCAGTAAGTCAAATCTTTTAACTATTTACCTGTTTTAGGAAATCTAGTAGAAAATGTCTTATGCATCTTCACATGTTTTTGCTTTTCAGAGGAATGAAATGCTCTTTTTTGTATTTCCAACAGGCATTGCGGCCTCCTTTGCTGTCAAGCTTTTTAAAGCATGGATGGCAGAAAAAGATGCCAACTCTGTTACCTCTTCTTTGAGAAAAGCCAACCTAGACAAAAGGCTGCTTGTAAGTGTTGCCTGACCCAAGGGTTGTGTGCTTAGTGCTCTTGTCATGACTTTGACAATACCTTCTATGTAGCACCTGACCAAAATACCGAGGTCAGTGTTGTATTAGATGAACTTTCCTTTAATTTTATGTAACTGGTAGATGGAAACCACTTCTGTTTTAATCTTTGGTATATAAATTAATGGCAGTGATGAAGGTAAAGAATTCTAAGAAATATGAGACTGTTTGCTGCAGGGGAACAGACAGTAAACTAAGCAAATAAAATATACAGTATAGTAAAAGGAAGGAGTGTTGTGGAGAAAAAGTGAAGTGAGAAGAACTAAGCAGTATCAGTGTGGGATGCAATTTTCCATGGTCAAGTATCACCTTTCTGTTAAGGTGATATTTATGTAAAGACTTAAAGGAGGTGAGGACATGAGCCATGTAGATATTTAGAGGAAATATGTTGCAGGTAGAGGAAGAACAAATGCACAGACTTGGGGTAGGACCATGCAGGAGAGTGTGGTGGCAATAAGAGAAGAGTGAGTAAGAGGGAAAATGTGGGAGTTGGGAAATGTAGTGGAAAAAGAGGGAAAATGTAGTGACATAGCAGAACCATATCATTGAGGGACTCTGCCTTTTACTCTGGGGTGATGCAGGATGCCTTTGAAGAATTCTCTGCAGAGTGTTCATATTGTGGCATTGGGTTATAGCAGGATTACTCTTGCTGTTGCTTTGGGAATAGACAGTAGAGCAATGGCAGAAAGAGGAGTCTATGATTTAGGCAAGTGGTGATACAGGCTTCTAGCCAAGTAAGGCTTCCCTGACAAATGCAAACCATGTACCAAGTCAGAGAATAGAAGGATGATTTAGAATGACTCTGCCTCAGTTTAACTTAAAAATAGTTTTCAATATATTATGTAGCATCTGTAAGAGCTTTGGGTATAGTTCACTAATAAAGCATAAGTAATTTGTTGGTGAAGGAACTCTGGTGGCACAATGGGAAAGGTTGGTGGTTTGAACCCACCAGTGGCTCAGGGGGAGATGATTACAGCCTTGGGAATCCTATGGGGGCAGTTCTGCTGTGTACTGTAGAATCTTTGTGAGTCAGAATTGACTCAGTTTGACAACACACAGCAACCTGTTGGATGACATATTGGTCTCAACATAACTTCAGATCAGAATCTTACTCGATGGAATGTTGGGTACTACCATGAAATAGTAGAATAGCCTTTGGCTTTGGTGTCTTAAGTACTTCTGGCTGCATCATTTGGATCAAGCTCCCTAACCTTGTTGAGAGTGAGCTTATCATCTAGAAAAATTTCCATTTTACATAGTTCTTATAAGGAAAGTGCTTAGCACACCTTGATGCACAGAAGAAACTCCGTGAAATGAAATTGTTTTCTGCCTCCCAAATTGGAAGATCCTTTGACTAGCAGCACAAATCTCAGTAGCAAAATTTCTGTCTGGTATAGAATGTTTGTTTTAACATGAATGTAGTATTTGCTAGCTGTTCCCATCAACTCCTTCTGACATTTTGAAGTTCATGTCTAGACCAGGAAAATTATGAGATATATAGAATATTCAAATGTAGAAGCCTGCAAGTTACGTACCTACACATGATGACACACTCATTACAGATCAGTCTACCAAGACTTTTATTGGAACAGCCCAGCCATGGCCATATATACTCAAATATAATAGTGTAAAAGTCTGGATCCATTTTTTGTTGTTGTACCATAATTTAAAGTTTGTAATTCAAGTCAGTTTCTCATACAAAAGTTTATACACACATTGTTACATGACTTTATTTTCCTCTAACGAGTGTGACAGCACGCTTCTCCTTTCCACCCTGTTTTTTCTGTGCTCATTCAGCTAGCTCCTGTCCTCTTCCGCCATCTCATCTGGCCTCCACACAGGAACTATCCATTTAATCTCATGTATCTCCTTGTACCAAGAAGCATACTATTCACCAGAATCACTTTATGTCGTATATAGTCCAGTCTAATCTTTATCTGAAGAGTTGGCTTCAGGAACGGTTTTAGTTCTGGGCTAACAAAGAGTCTGGGGTCCATGTTTTCTGGGGTCCCTCCAGTCACAGTCACACCCTCAAGTCTGGTCTTTATGCTAGAATTTGAGTTATGCACTACACTTTTCTGCTGCTCTGTCAAGGACTCTAGTGTTCCCTGTGAGGGAACACTATTTTTTAGACTTCAGCAGACTGAAAAATGTGAGAGCTGAGAAAATCCTTGATTTCTTGGTTGGGTGTTGAACTCAAGATTAGAACATGACTAAGTGCTGTGGAGACTTTGCCAAGCTGTGTAGGACAACTTGAGAAGGCAAAGTAGAACATTATAATGAAATGTGCAAAGACCTGGAGCTGAAAAATCAAAAGGGAAGAACTAAAGATAAAATTGAATTCTTCACTTTCAATGTTGAAGAATTTTATGGGCAAAAAATGGAATAACGCAGGAAGCATGAAAAGAAGATGGACTATACTAAGCCCCTGTACCAAGAAGAATTGGTCAGCATTCATCTATTTTGGGAGGTAGCATGTGATCAAGAACCAGTGATACTGAGGGAAGAAGTCCAAGCTGCACTGAAGGCGTTGGCAAATAAGGCTCCAGGAGTTGGCAGAATACTGGTTGAGATGTTTCAGTGAACAGATGCAGTACTGGAGGTGCTCAGTCATCTGTGACAAGAAATTTGGAAAGCAGCTACCTGACCAACTGATTGGAAGAGATCTATATACATGCCTATTCCAAAGAGTAGCAATTCAAAGGAATGCAGAAATTATTAAACAATACTGTTACTATCACATACAAGCAAAGTCTTGCTGAAGATTATTCAAAAACAGAAATTCCAGCTGGGTTCAGAAAAGGGTGTGGAACTACAGATATGTTAGATAGGTCTTAGCTGAAAGTGGAGAATACCAGAAAGATGTTTACTTGTGTTTCATTGATTGTGCAAAGGCACTCAACTATGGAGATCGTAACAAATTATTGATAACATTGCAAAGAATGGTGATTCCAGAACAATTAATCATGGTCTTATGGAACCTGTACATAGACCAAGAGGTAATTGTTCAAACATAACAAGGGGGTACTACATGGCTTAAAATCAGGAAAGGTGTATGTTAGAGCTGTATCCATCATAGCTTTTGTCCTTCATCATAGTCTGTGTCCTGAACAAGTAATTTGAGAAGCTGAATTGTTTGAAAAAGAACATGCCATCAAGATTAGAGGAAGGCTCATTAACAACCTACAGTATACAGTGACACAACCTTGTTTGCTGAAAGTGAAGAAGACTTGAAACACTGATGAAGATCAAAGACTACAGTCTATAATATGGATTATATCTTAAATATAAAGAAAACAAAAATCTTTAGCACTAAACCATCATGATAAACAGAGGAAAGCTTGAAGGTGTCAAGTATTTCATTTTACTCGACTCCACAGTCAACACCCGTGGGAGCAGCAGTCAAGAAATCAGTCAAGAAATCGGACAAATCTGTTGCAAACGACCTCTAAACTATTAAAAAACAGATGTCACTTTGAGGACTGCGGTGCTCTTGACCCTAGCCTTGGCATTTTCATTTGCCTCGTATGCCTGTGAGAGCTCTGCAATGCATAAGGAAGACCAAAGATGAACTGACATCTTTGAATTATGGTGTTGCCAAAAACAGAGTATACTGTGGCCTGGCAGAAGGACAAACACTGTGTCTTGGAAGAAATACAGCCAGAGAATTCTCCTTAGAAAGGGGGATGATAACACTTTGTCTCGGTTACTTTGGCCATTGTATCAAGAGGGACTAGTCCTTGGAGAAGGACCTCATGCTTGGTAAAAGGAGGCCAGTGAAAACAAGGAAGACCCTCGAGGAGGTGGACTGACGTACTGGCTGTGTGGGCTCATACTGTCAGGGACTGTGGGACAGTGCAGGACCAGGCCCTAGTTCCTTCTGTCGTGTTACATGGGGTCGCTATGAGTGGGAACTGACTGGACAGTACCTAACAGTAATAAAAACAACATGAAATGCCGTAATTTTTAGCTGAATGTTGAACTCACTCAAGATTAGAACATGACAATGTTACTGAGACTCTGCCAAGCTGTGCAGTGTGAAATGGAAATGAGGTAGAAATATGAGAACAGTTAGAGTCTATTGCTCTTTCTTTTTCTTCCATGAGAATTATGTAGTAAATGAAAGAGTTGAAAAGATGAGTTTAGATTAGATATCTGCTGTAAACTGAATTGAGAGCCACTGTCATTAACATATATAATAAAATTCACTGTATCTCCTGTGCTGACATTTTAGAATAATAGCAGCATTTTCTCAGAATGCATAGAGGTCCTTGAAATGGTTATAATCAGTTATTTTTTTCCTAATATTATCTCAAATCATTTCAACATTCCTAAAACTGATTTTTATCTGTTAACTCATAATTAGAGAAACAGTGTGATTGTGTGATTATGTAATTATTTCACTTTGTTCTTGTCATTTATAAGAAAATAATTCAAATATTCAAAGTTATTCTCTTGTCATTTGCATCTGATTTAGCAAACTGAGTACTGTATTTACATAGGCTATATTTGACTTAAAGATCAACAGTTCAAATCCACCAGGTGCGCCTTGGAAACTGTAGTGCAGTTCTACTCTGTCCTACAGGGTCACTGTGAGTTGGGTCCACCCAATGACAATGGGTATACTTAACTAAAGTAAAAGAACAAGGGAACAGTGATTGAAAGATGAGACAAGCCTGTTTCTCAATATTTCTTAGCTTTTTCCCCTCTTTTTGTGGAACTACCTAATTTTACAGGATACTTAGCAAGTACTGAATAAAAAAAAAAAAATTATTTATCTGTTGAAAATAAGTCCTTGTTCTTTTCTTCCAAATATAAAATATTCTGCTAAAATTTATATGTGTAGTTTGTTGTACAACTGTCTCTTTTGTCTTTCTCTTTCAGGAACTCTTTCCAGTTAACAGACAGAGTGTGGATCATTTTGCTAAGTACTTCACTGATGCAGGTCTGAAGGAGCTCTCAGACTTCCTCCGAGTCCAGCAGTCCCTGGGCACCAGGAAGGAACTGCAGAAGGAGCTCCAAGAGCGCCTTTCTCAGGAATGCCCGATCAAGGAGGTGCACAGACACCCTATCAGAATATTCCGCTATCTGCGTCCACTGTGTTGCAGGTTACATAACACGGTTAAGCATTTGGCCAGTGTTTGAAATCAACACTGAGTGTATTGTGCATCACCGGGTATCCATAAAACAAAAACAGGTGCCATCAAGTTGATTCTTGATGATCACTCATAGTGACCCTCTAGGACAGAGTAGAACTGCCTCATAGGGTTTCCAGAGAGTGGCTGATGGATTTGAGCTGCCAACCGTTTGGTTAACAGCTGAGCTAGGTATGCATATCCAGAGTTTTTTCTTTTTTTAATGTGGCGAAGAAGAATTTGAATTCATTTATAATAAAGGACCCGTTAGACCAATGGCTTGTTTGCTCCCGCCCGCAATAATCGTGTATCTCCTTCATGTAAAGCCAGCATCAGATAGTATTTTGTTTTGATTTGGCACACATGCCTGGAGAAAACTTAAAAAAGCTCTGACATGACAATCTAAAACTTAATTTACAGAATGCTTTCTTTCTGCCACTCACTCCTAAGCCCCTTACCCTCCCTGCGCTCCACGTGCTCTGAGTCCTGCCGGCGCATTGTGTGGTTTAGAGCTAGAGAACTGCAGACTGATAATGTCTAGCAGATGGCAGTGCTGGCGTTAAGTTCAGCAAAACAGATGAATTCCTATAAGAAAGAACTTGGACATTTTCTGGGTGGGTGAAAAGCATTTTGATGTTTTTAGATACAGAGAAGTCACCTTTATTTGCAGGTTTTCCCAGCAGCAATCCAAGCCTAACGTAAAGAAAGCAATGTATTTTCACTAAGAAAGGAGAAACAATAAAAGGTTATACTACTTACAAAGTGGTACACTTGAGATACGTTACGGTTTTTAATCACTTGTGAGTATCTAACATCTATATATAATCTTATTTCCAAGTGAAAAAGCATTCTAAACAAATTGCTGAGTCAAATTGGGCAGACATATATTGTAAGCTGTCAGATTTTAGGATGTATTTGTGTATTTAAATTCCAAAAGGGAAATAGCCTGTTGAATGTTGCTGAGTTGATATGTATCAAATAAACAATTTCCTTTTGCATTTTGCTGTTTGTTTATAAGTTAACTTTATTACTGAGACAGAGCTTGAGAATTGTCAAAAGCAACAAAGCATTAATTATGGAGGATGAGTGCATATAGACCTAAGATTTTAAAATTGAGGTAAGGAGGTTAAAAAGTCACAGCTCTATTATTTTTTTCTAAACTCACGGAAGTCAAACTGGTTCCAGTATCCCTACTTTGCTGGACCCAAGGGGATTTCTGTATATAAAAGAATAACTCCTAGGAAACAAAGTTTCTTTCTTCCTTTGTGTTATCCAGCAGTTCCTGAGCGGAACTAAGCCTGTTAATTTTGGGACTAAAAATAAATCCACTTCCAGAACAAATCATTGTGTTTTTCCTCCTTTTTGCAATCCGAGAATATGTAGCTGGAAGGGAGGAACTGAGCAGAATAATTATTTCCTTCAAACCTTTTACTGGCCAAGCAGTAAGCGAGGTGCTCTCCATTTGCTTGTTACTGTCTAACCCCTTTTTTGATGAATATTAGGTGGTGCTCTATATTAAAGAAGAAATGAAGAGGAATGACCTTCCAGAGACAGCTGTGATTGGGCTTCTGTGGACCTGTATAATGAATGCTGTTGAATGGAACAAGAAGGAGGAACTTGTTGCAGAACAGGCCCTCAAGCACCTGAAGGTAACGGGAGCACCTGGGTACCAAGGAGCAGGGGACTCAGCAGTCAGGCCAGCCCCAGCTCTGCAGAAGATGAGCGAGAGCCTCGTGCTACAGTTCTCCTGACATCCAGGCCAAACATGTATTTCCTAATTTTTTCATTTCAAAATTGCCACTGCCCAAAATGTCTCAGATATGAGCACCTCTGAGATAAGTTCTTATTTGGAAAAAAAAGATTCATAAAATCCACAGAATGCTGTATTTTTATGCAGGTAACGCATAGCTTTTATGCTTGCTTGCTGGATGCACCCCCCTGCCACCAGGCACCCTTGCGAGCACTGTCATGCCGGCTCTCTTCAATATGTTACTGTAAAAAGGTATTTTCGTAACATGCTTGCAAACGTACCCTATGGGGTGCAGGAGAGGATTGTAAACAATGAACAGACACAGAAGGCACAGCTTAATTGCGTAAAATATAGTAGTCATGTAAAACCCACTGCTGTCAAGTCGACTGACTCATAGTGACCCTATAGGACAGAGTAGAACCTGCCCCTTAGGGATTCCAAGGAGCACCTGGTGGATTCGAACTGCTGACCTTTTGGTTAGCAGATGTAGCACTTAACCGCTGTGTCACCAGGGTTTCCAGTAGTTGTATGGCATCTGAAAAGTTACAGAGAAATACAGTCTAACTGTTGGCTTTCTTTCTATTTTACATGAGAATAGTGAACTTTTTTTTTTTCCCCCAGTAAACTAAAAATTGACATGAGAATTTGTAAAGTATCCAAGTGGTAGAAGAAATCAAATGATGGTATAAATAGTATATCTTTTTAGTAGTATATGTTTTTGCTATTATTGATTGCCTTATTATACAGCTATGTTAAGACAGGTGAAAGACTTAGATCCTTCTTTGAGAGTTTACTCTTGAAGAGGAAAGTTAAGACCAGATAGAATAAAAGTTAAACAATTGTCACTTTTTATGGTAACACAGTAGTGACTAAAGGGGGAGAGAGAAATGTTGAATGGAGTAAGTCTTAAAACAGTGGGTGTATGTCAATGACTAGAAAGCAAAGCCATTTGCAATAAAAGGAACAAAAGAATAAAGGATCAAATGCCACAGTCACATCCTATAGATACTGAAGGTCTTATAAAAAGGGAAAAAAAAACACATTGCCATCAAGTTGATTCCAACTCATAGTGACCCTACAGGACAGAGTCGAATTGCACCAGAGAGTTCCCCAGGAGCACCTGGTGGATTCAAATCTCTGACCTTTTGGTTAGTAGATGTAACATTTAACCACTGCACCACCAGGGCTTCCAGAGGTCACATGGCAACCTCAGATAACCTCACTCTGCCTTATTTTCACAAAATCCCTTAGACTAGGCCCAGCAACGATCATCTCTGATAGACTCAGAATCACGTATTAGGTCTTGTTTTTTGGTGGGTACAGGAGAAATCTGTTAACATGCTGGATGAAAAGAATTTATTTTGATTGCACAGAATAATAGTGAATGTGTTACAAGCAACCCTCTCGACTGATGTTGTGATTCCTCCCATATGCGTAATGGTTTTTATACCCCTTCCCACTTCTTGTCTAGCAATATGCTCCGCTACTGGCTGTGTTCAGCTCCCAAGGTCAGTCGGAGTTGATTCTTCTCCAGAAGGTTCAGGAGTATTGTTATGACAACATCCATTTCATGAAAGCTTTTCAGAAGATTGTGGTTCTCTTTTACAAAGGTAATTGTCCATATTGTTTTCCCACTGTGTTTTGATGTCTTGCTGAAGCATTTTGAAAGGTAAAGCTGGGGTGGGTGAAGCAGAGAGTTGTATGAGGTGCCATTCATGGGGAAACTGCAAAGATGCTAATCTGCAAATTTTAGGGAGGCAGCCACATCACATATGGGGAGGTGGCGAGAATATTGTAAATACTTGTCATCAGGCACTTTCTTGATTCGGTCCTTCAGCACTGTTCATTGGTTGGAGTTGCCAGGAGACTGTGGTAATGAACTGGTAACTATTTCTTAGGGATGGTGAAAGAATATAATTACATAAAATATTTGTGTCTGTTTTTGAGTTATGGAAATTATGTCTTACAATGCTGATTATATCAAAATTGTATAGAGAGCAATGGTCAGATCTTCAAGGCACTGTAAAATTGACATACTGAAGTAATTGGCGTTTTTACTTTGTAGTTAGACATTTGGCCCAGCCATTCTCCCATTTTCCTAAGGAAGTGGCTATTTTTAGGTTTTCACATTTACTGCCTTTTCATTGTATTTGTGAGGATTATGTTGTCATGACAACTGGTGCTACCCTCAATAGATGAATGTTATTATGGTTTTAACTGATCTCAGTCTCTATACCTACAGCACATAAAAATGATCCTGAACTATTTTTTGCTCTGGGTTTATGTATATGTAGTTTTATCAAGGGAAAAGGAGCACTTAGGGAATGATACATTTTGGACATCTTTAAAATGCTTGCTGGAGGTTATTGTGTAAATGACATAATATCAACAAATCAAAGTATATGTTAGCACTAATCATGCTTACAAAAATTGTGAAACATTCTAAATGTTTCTTTCCTCTTCGATTTGTATACTTTGACTGAAAATTTGGTCATTTGGAATGTAAACTTTTACATTATTAGTGGTTATTTAAAAAAAAGTGTAATAACATTTCACAAAGAATTTTAATTGGCCATGTAGATTCTTCAGATGTATCTATAATGCCCGCAAGATTTGGGGTAGTATTTTACCTTTTCAGGGTGTGAGGGTTTTGCAGAAAAATTTGTATGTTAGCTGGAGAATGTGATAGCTGCTGCTTTCTGTTTGAATTTCTATAATCAGTGCTTTTCTCTAGTCAAATGTGGTCTTCTTGGAAGTGGTCTTGGTGTAGCAATATGTCCTAAAACTGGACTCACTAAATGATACTCAGAATGAGTAATCAGAACCACACCTACACATATCTTGCCAACTCTTATATGGTACCCAGGAGCTAAGAATTAGAATGCTGTGGAAAGGCAGTGTCAGCCCCTCCCACCTCAGCTGCAGCTGCCGCTATTTGTAAGACTGGTAGAGGGACCTATGGGACAAGGTCCACTGCTTGACTCTTGTAGGTGGTCAGTCATCTCCACAATGAACTAGCAGGCAAAACTCCCACTTTTACCTTCCTGATGTTTGGTTGTAGCCCAGACAGTGTTTTTTAACAAAACTTGGGTTGTTTTTTTTTTTTTTTATCTTTATTTGACACATAGCTGTTTGAATCATCTGAGGTATCATTGTACTTAATTTACAAAAAACTAAATAAATCGCTTCTTGTTAGTAATGGTACCTAGGTGGCATAAGGAACTGTCATAATCCTCTTCAAATTCACCTTTTAACCATTAATTCCAACCTCTCTCCTCATCAGACTTCTTATAACAACTGACAGGTAGTAAAACTGGCTTCTCTAAGTTTTCTTTCCTATTCGTCAGCCCAGATGCTATGGAACACCGATCTGAAATAATAAAATAACAAAGGAGTAGGCAGCACAAAGTAAACAAAGAGACCATTAGCTCTTTCTTGGGTCATTGATTAACCAGGTAATTGTTTTCAATAATACAGAGTTAGCTAACCCCATGTTGAGTAAGAGCAGCCCCAAGGAAACGTGGAAAGAGTATTGACATCGTTTTTTTTCTCGCTTAGTAAATATTGCAAATGAAATCAAAAATCCTTTTTTAAAAATGGAAGTCTAAAATATTATCACTGAGGTTTTAAACTAAATATGAGAAGTGTAAAATACATCACTGAGGTTTTAAGATAAATATGAGTTTGTAGAAAATTTCATAATGTTCCACAATGTTATGAGTGTGGTCTGTTTTTCTGAAAGAAATAATTAATGTGTTTTCTCTTGAGAACATGCAGTCCCCAAAGAACAGTTGTTCTGTGTCACTACCAACAGCATTACTGTGTTTCCTTTTTCTTTATACTGGTTTTTACCTTGACCTTATTTTGTCCAGCCAACACTTATGCACTAGGAGGCATTTGTTTGTTTTTATAGGCATTTGGATGTTCTCGTTCTGTATTTTATATGCCTAGGCATGCTTAATGAGCAGTGTGTTTTAGTGTCCTCCTTTTCCAACTTTGGTGTGCAGATCACTTGGAGAGCTTGTTAAAACACAGATTCCCCAGAGATTATGCTTCAGACGGTCTGGGAAAAGGCTGTGAATTTATGCTTCTAACAAGCTTCCAGGTGATGCTACGACTGTTGGTCCCAAACCCTGCTATTCCAAAGGATGTTGAATGCCAGCAACAACAAATTCTGTGGATTACAGCACCATGTAAAATTAAGTTTACAATAATAACATGTTCAAGATTCTACTAATCGTTAATTTCATGTGTAGTTAAAAATTTTACAAATATCAGATGGTATCTCATTTGCTTCTTTTAATCTAATGATATGAATTCTTTTTATTATTGTAAGGAAAATTTTACTCCTTAAAGCAGGATTTTTAACAATGTAATGGACAAATCTTTTATGGCCGCACCTATATGTACTATCTAGAATAGGCAAGTGCACAGAGACAGTGGTTCATTCGTGGTTACCAGGGGCTGGGGGAGGAGTGGAGAGTTATACTTGAGGGGTACTGAGTTTCTGTTTGAGGTGATGAAAAACTTCTGAAACAGATAGTGGCAAAGGTTATACAACATTGTTTGAAAATCATTAATCATTACTGAATTGTACATTAAAAGTAATTAAAATGACAAGTTTTATGTTCTATAGGTACTGCCTGATTTACAACAGGGTTCTATCCCAAGGACTCCAGCATAAGTTGGTTCTGACATACGTCGAATACCCCCTATATAGATAGATAGATAGATATAAGAATTTATTATTATTGTTTTCTATTATCAGAGTCTTAATAAATCCAGTCTTTGAACATCTGCAAGTGAATGTCTGAGAGTGGTTAACATCAGGAAATGACCTCCTGCGGCACTGTGTCAGTTGTCATTAGGTACTGTCCCATTGGTTCCCACTCATAGTGACCCTACTTACAACAGAAAATGACACTGTCCAGTCCAACTGCATCCTCACCTTGTAGTCATTGCTGCATTTGAGCTCATCGTTGCAGCCACTGTGTCAGTCCATCACATTGGAAGTATTGTTTTGGGCTGGCACTCTACCAAGCATGTCCTTCTTCAGGGACTGGTCCCTCCCAAATCTGTGTCCAGAGTATGTAAAAGTCTGGCCATCTCCCTTCTATGGCCCATTCTGTCTGTACCTCTCCCAAGGCAGATTTGTTTGTTGTTCTGACAGTCCATGGTGTATTCACTATTCCTCACCAACATGTTGATTCAGCTTTGTCAATTATTCTTCAGTCTTCCTTATTCTTTGTTCTCATGCATAGGAGAGAATTGAAAATAACATGAGTTGGGTTAGGTGTACTTTAGTCCTCAAAGTGAAATTTTTGCTTCTTAACACTTGAAATAGGTCTTTTGCTGTAAGTCTTTTTTTTTTTTTTTGCAACAGACTTGCCTAATGCAATATGTTATTTGATTTGATCCGTGTTCCCACAAGTGGATTATGGATCCAAGTAAAACGAATTCTTTGACAGCTTGACTCTTTTCTCCATTTATCACAGTGTTGCTTATTGGTCCAGTTGTAAGGATTTTTATTTCCTTTGTGTTGATGATCCATAGTGAATCCTGTGGTCTTTCGATCTTCATCAGTAAGTGCTTCACATCCTCTTCACTTTCAGCAAGGTTGTGTCATCTGCATATCGCAGGTTCTTAATGAATCTTCCTCCAATCCTGATGCCATGTTCTTCGCCTAGCTTCTTGATTTGCTCAGTATACAGATTTAGAAAATACGGTGAAACAATACAACCTTGATGCATAACTTTCCTGGTTTTAAACCACACAGTAGCCCTTAAACTGTTTTGAAAGACTGCCTCTTGATTTATGTACTGATTCCACATGACCACAGTTAAGTGTTCTGAAATTCCAATTGTTTGCAATCTTTTCTGTAATTTTTCATTTTTTTTTGGTTTGTAAGATAGGGACTTATCTGTATATACTTTACTACATTAGGATTATAAAAACAGCTGTACTGCAAACCATTGCTCCTTTGCTGTTTTAATCTCATTCATATACATAGGTGAGTGCCCGCGCACACGTACACATACACACACACCACTTCCTCGTATTTCCAGAGCTTAAGGATAACAAATCTGAGGATGTTGTTACACGTGTCCCTCAACAACCCTAATTAATTATGTAATTGAATGCCATTATTGAAAGGGTTTTTTCATCTTTCATATAAATGACAGTGCAGTAGAAATTGATACTTTTTAGTAACATAAGAAAAGTGATAATTAGTCACAATGAGTATTCACTTTCTGTATTAAAACCTAAATGTATGTATACATATGTATGTATTTCTAAGATAGTAAGGAAAAATAGAAATTTATCACTAACTTTCAAATGCCACATGTGACCATAAATGCTAAATTCTCAAGATATAGATCAGAAAAATAATAGAGTTACTTTTTTATATTATTGGTATCTTTACTATGATTGTTCCAGGTATTTTTATTATAGCCTTTATTGTGAGCATAAATTTTTACATTAAATTCTGTCTCTCCTGCACAGTTTTCTAAAAGAAATTTTTCATTCATCTTCTAAAAAGAGATGAGTGCCCTTCTCAATATCTTTTTCTAGCATAATTAGGGTGAGTTATTCTCATCTCTTGTCTTTATGTGGTATTTTCTATAAAAAATACTGAATTCTCTAAGTTCAAAGTGGTATCATTTTACACTTAAATATATAGGTTATCTAAAGCTTTGCAATTTTCAAACCACATTTACAGTATTGCTCTTTGATCCTCTCATCAACTAAAATTTTCAATTAAAACTGTATACATTCAGAATTTAATTTTGTTAATCAAATTAATTTGCCCATTGTACATTTATTAAATGCATATTATATGACTAGTCTAACATTAGATGCTGAAAATGAGACTATGAGTAAAATTGTATCTGGTTTCCTGAACTTCAGAGGGTAGAAGGAAACCAAGGATTACAGCCATGTGTCAGTTGCTAAGATGAGGCTAATACAGAATAATCAGAAGCAGTGGGACGACAGAGAAAAGGCATCTAACTCAGAGTTGAAGCTCACTCAGAGGAAGAGAAGGACTGTCTTATGGACTGCAGGTCAGGTATGTCACCAGAGATCTTAAAGAAGGTGGCCAGATAGAAGGTAGAAAAATAGATTCTAATCTGAGGGAACTGTTTTTACAGTGGTAAAGTACTCTCTTTTCTTACTGCACTTTTATTTATTTCTGTATGCTTATTAGTCATTTCTGGAAGATCTGAATGGAAATTTAGTGCTTCCCAATTTTTAATTAATTTTTCCTTAATGGAGAGAAAAACAAACTGTCCCTTCCTCAAGAAAGAGTTTCTTTTTAGATAAGACTTTTGACTAAACAGATGTGGAGTTTCTTTTTAACTCTTTTGATGTTCTTGCCTTGCTCTCTAAGTTGCCTTGTGTAGTTACTTCTGCCTCCTCATTATTAGAGTATAAATACAGTAAGTTCCTGCGTTTAAAAACATCCAACTTACAGACACCTGTACTAAAAGTTGGATTTGCAGTAAATACAGTGGTTGGTGATAATAAACTCAGGTAGTACTTTGTGACATTAGTGAAACCACTGACTGGCTTTAGTGGCTCATTGGCTGGACAACTCAATGGCTGTCCACCATGGTAAGTCAGATCTCATTGCAGTTAACGCTGTGTGGAGCGTGTAACTGTATTTGGCTTAAATTTTTCTCGTATTTACCCTTGTAACCATACCTCTGAAGCCTAAAAGTCCAGTACAAGTTCTGGTGATGAATCAAAGAAAAGGAAAATGTTCATAATTGAAAATGAAGTGGAAATAATAAAGCAATCAAGAAGTGAATTGCCATCGGTCACAGGCTACAATTGGTCAGTGATCAGAGCCATTTTAAAGGACAAAGTGAGAGTAATGGAGCATGTGACAGTCTCTGCCCTAATGAAAACTATAAGTATTGCTACGCAATATAGTGTTTTAATTATTGAAATGGAAAGGCTATTGATAATTTGGCTAGAAGAGAAAAATAAGTGTAATAGGCCTTACTGCAGTGTAAGAAAATGTTCCCAGCCATTTCAATAATTTAAAAACTGCACTGCAGGAAGTGAATGTGATTGTAGTGAAGAATTTGAGTAGGTTGGTTCAGTCACTTCAAAGCAAGGGCAAATATATGTAATATTAATACAAGGGGAGACAGGGAGTACCAGTGTTAAGTGCTACAAGTGATGTCCCTGAAATGTTTTTAAAAAATTGTAGAGAGAAGTTATTTACCAGATCACATATTTAATGTAAATGAGACTGGCTTATCTGGGTTGGGGGAGGTGGGGAGTGCCTGAAAGAACCTCTGTTTCTAAAGAGGAAAAAAAAAAATTGCAGCAGGACATAAGGCATCAAAGGATAGACTGACATGATTGCTTAGGAGTCACACATTTGGGGATTTCAGGCTCAGGCCTCTGCATGTGTATCATTCCCTGAATCCAGGTAGATGTCCCCAAATCACGAAGGCATCTTCTCATTATTTGGAAGGCAAATACAAAGGCATAGGGCACAGTTGCCATCTCTGAAGACTGGTTCTTGAACCGTCCTCTCCCTGTTGATGAATGTTATTGCTTAGCCAAGAAAATTTCTTTCAAGACTCTCCTTGTGTTTGTCAATGCACCCAGACATCCAAGAACTTTCGAGATGACCTTAGCCCCATGTAAAGGTCGTATTTTTACCTCCCAGCACTGCATCGATACTTCAGCCAGTGGATTCAGGAGTCATAGCCTCCCTTAAGGCCCGTTGTTTTCAGCAGAGCGTCTCACAACCATTCAGGGCTGTGTAAGATGGTATGATAAGCTTCAGAGAGTTCTCGAGGAAGTGTAACATCCGTGATGACATCAAAAATACTGCTGATTCTTGTGATGAAGTGAAGCAGTCAGATATGGAGGGAAGGTGGAAAATAGTGTGACCCCTGTTTATAGATGCTTTTCAAGGGTTTCAGCTGATGACATCACTGAAGTCCAGCAAGTTGTGGCTGATACTGGTAATCACCTGCAGTTATACCACAGTGAAAATTATGTAATATAAGCTACCTGACTCCCGTTCCGAAGGACTGACCAATGAAGACCTTATTGAACTAGAGCATAGAGCAGCAGATGATGGCATTTAAGAAAGAAAACTGGGACCTAAATCTCCCAATAGTTTTTGATGAGTTAGCTGAAGCCTTCCATCTCACGGAAGCTGGGGTTACATAGTTAGAGAAGCAAGATTCTAACACAGAGAGGTTCACCACTGCTACTTAGCAAGAGCCTCAGCTACCACAAGGCCATTTGTGATGAGAAATAGAAAAGCTTTGTACAACTCACCCTTGGTGCCTACTTCAAGAGATTGATGTTACTTGAGACTGTGGCCCATGGACATCGTGCTGACTCAGAACCAAAGCCACTCCAGAAGTCTGCCTTTCAGCCAAAGGTTAGACAGTTCTAGAAAACCAAGAGCAACACTCATGAGGAATGTGCTTCATAGCTCAGTCAAACATTCAAGACCAAATGGGCAGCTCTTGCCCAAAAGAGAAGGCAGAAAGGAACAGGAAAACTGGAATAGACATGGAGAACCCAGTGTAGAGAGGGAAAGGGGGAGAGTGCTGACATATTGTGGGAATTGAAGCCAATATCACAAAAAAAAAATTGTGTATCAGTTTTTTTAATGAGAAATGAATATGTGCTGTAAACTTTCACCTAAAACCCAATAAAACTGGAGGCAAAACGATCCCAGTAGCGAACCCCCCTCTCCAGCAGCACAATCAAATTCTAGCTCTTTAGCACCAGGTCCATTCTCTACAACTCTTATCATTACTGTATTGTTACTATATTCAAGATATTGTCATGTATTAGGAAGTGTTTCTTAAGTGTTTTATATGCATAAACAGGTAAATTATATACTGTATACTAAAACATACATTTGACTGACACAAAATAAGAACTGTATATGGACTATTCCAGCTTACCCACAGATGCGGCTTGAAAACAGACTTAGAAACAGGATCTCATTAGTAACCTAGGGACTTTCTATACTTATTTCTCAGTTCCAGAAATGTAGTCTTTTCAGTAGGGCAACAAGTATTTATTACTAAATTGAGTTCTTAGCTGTGAAGAACTCAACTTTGCAAGTACATGACAGTTTGTAATTTTCAGTGGACGATGTGTTTGGTAGGCTTTACTGACCATTTAGTGTCTTTTTTCCCGACAGGCATTTTAGCAGTTGCAAGGCCTCTTTCTGCCTCTGTGGGGCAGTAAAACTCCAGAAAGAGCTCTCACCTTCAGCAGGAACATCTCAGACAATCAGCTTTCTCCGGTGTCCTTTGTATCAGGTCTAATTCATTAGGTTTGGAGGGAAAAGAGAACTTTCTTTTACTTTTTGTCACTTTTTTTTTTCCAGTTCCTTCAGATTTGTAACCATAGTAATAGCTCAAGAGTGCATGCATATAATTTATAAAGGTAAAAAACGTAGTATTAGGCAAAAGTGCTCAAAACTATCCTACCAACAGGGGTGCATAATCAAAGTAATTTTGAAAATTATGGTTGATCTGAATTACAACTTTTTCTAGCCTGGAAACCCAGAAAAATTTGAGAATATTTTAAAAGCTGTTAGGGAAATTGTATACAATGGACTTTTAAAATTCACATTTCAGCTAATTCATGTTACTGAAAAATTCGTAAGGTATAGTCTTCTGTAATAACGGGTTGTTCCCACTGTCACAGTTGCCACAGGCTACCAACTGCCAGCACCCCACCTCTTGTGTGAAAGGTGGACTGTGATGACAAGAATATGATAAGTTCTCTTAATCACGTATCACGTTCAGTGGAGAATGAGGAACTCAAAAGAGAAAAAGCTGGAAGACTGGAAGAGTAAGGACTCCTGATTTCAGCTTTAGTGTCTGGTCCTTAGGGGAAAAAAAAAGCCCAGATCTCTTCCTTCGTTTGCAAAAATGCAGTCTGCTGAATGAAAAAGGTTAAACGAACAAGCATAAAAACTTTTCTTATGTTTTCTAAAGTCAATCATGCATTTTTAGTCAGTTCAGTCTATCCAGTTTAATCCAAGAGCATTTTCCAACAACCAGGTCATAGTTTTTACAAAAGGAAGAAAACTTTAATTTTGGATTATGAAAAGGTCATTTTTTATATGAAAATAGCAATAAATTATCTATTTCTCTGTTTTCATTAAGTCAGAATTTTAACTACAAGTCTGTCATTACAGTGATGTATCAGTACCCCATGGATTTACCAGTGTCTGTAATGGATTGGGCAGGCACCGGGGACAACAGTAAATTCTTTTTTATCTGTTTGCCATCTCACTTCCTACCCCTAAATCCCACAACACAGTTCATTAGAACATTGGCAGAGTATGTAGGCTGTTGTTTTCATATTTTCCTTCTCATTCATAACAATAGAAAGTCTAAATAGTAACTTGAAGTTATCTAGGAATATTTGTAGAATTTAGAGTTAGAGCTAATAGTTAAGACTTTATTGTTAAGAACCTGTATAAAATGCAAGTTTTTCTCGTAGTGTGAGGAAAACATTTTCCTCCTGACTTAGGATAGCATGCTGTGGGGTGTCCACTAAGTAGACATGTAGAACGTTTGGTTATGTGTATTCATCACAGAGCATACCCAGGAAGCTACCTTTGTATCTGATTATCAGTATCATTGTTGCATCCTAACTGTCAGCTTTTCTTTTGTTCTTTTGTAATATGCCCTTTTCTCATAAAAAAATAAAATCCCCTTGAGAGGTCAGTCATTGAAGGTTTCTGTTTAATCAAGATGTGGCTGAACTTGGCAATACAGAGTTTTCTGAAATGCTGGGATCACTGACTCATTTGCAAAATTCAATAATAACTCTATTTCTTACCAGCAAGTTAGCGGTGTGAGAGATTTCCAGGTCCCAGTTTTGACCTCCAGGTTTGCATGCTATCAGGCTTCATGAGATTTGTATCATCATCATGACTAAAAGCGTTTACTAAGCTGGTTACTAAAATAAGACACTGTGCTCCATAAAAATGACAGTCAGTTGCTCTGCTTTCTGGTATGATTTCTATTCATATTAAAAGAGAATGCTTCCTTGTAAACTATAGGGCATGAAGTTATCTTAAGGTGGAAGCATTCTGTATTAATGTTGATCTCCTTTATCCAAAATCACAGCTGATGTCCTGAGTGAAGAAGCGATACTGAAGTGGTACAAGGAAGCACACATTGCCAAAGGCAAGAGTGTTTTTCTCGATCAAATGAAGAAGTTCGTTGAATGGCTACAGAACGCAGAGGAAGGTGAGGCTCAACTTGACACTTCTGGCAGCCGTGTAGCTACATCTCTTATTATGCTGCTTGTCTCAGATAAGATTTTTGAGGAGTCTTTTCTGCCACCACAGCATGTCTCTCGGTTTGTTACAGTGCGGTGGCTTGGGTGTGGCTGTGGCGCTGGAAACTATGCCACCAATATAGCAAATACCACCAGGGTCACAAATGGTAGGCAGGCTTCAGCAGAGCTTCAAAGCTAAGAAAGAGTAGAAAGAATTGGACCTAGTAGTCTACTTCTGAAAAAATGAGCCAGTGAAAGAAAGCCTTAGGAATAGCAGCAGAACCATGTGCTGGAAAGCTGGGAGACTCTCAGGCTGGAAGTCACTCAAAGTAGGAATGAGAAAGAACTGGCTCTTCCAAGGACAGTCATCCTGGATGACCTAGATGTAGTCGAGCTTTCAGGACCTTCGTGTCCTGATGTGGCATAACTCAAATTGAGAAGAACTGGCTGCAAGCATCCATTAATAATCAAAACAGGTAATGTTTGAAATGTGAACCTAGGAAAATCGAAAGTTGTCAAAAATGAAACAGATGGCATAAAAATTAATATCCTAGGCATTAGTGACCTCAAATGAAGAGGAAGGATGTCACATTCTTTGTCAAAAAGAACTGTTTCAGATCAATCCTGAAGTGACAGATCAGTGACAGGATAACGTCCATATACCTGCAAGGAAGTCTCATTAATACAACTGTTACTCAAATTTGTGCACCAAACACTGAAGGCAAAGATGAGGAGATGGAATATTTTTACTATATTCTGCAGCCTGAAACTGATCAAACGTGCAGTTAAGATCATTGATAACTATTGGTGATGGGAAAGAAAAAGCTGGAAACAATGAAGAAGGATTAAACCAAAAGATCAAACCCACCAGCAATCGAGTCTGACTCATCACAACACTATAGGGCAGTGTAGAACTAACTGCCCCATAGGGTTTCCAAAGAGTGCCTGGTGGATTTGAACTGCCATCTTTTTGGTTACCAGCCATAGCACTGAACCACTACACCACCAGGGTTTCCAGAAAAAGGATTAGTAGTTGGAAAATACAGCCTTGATGATAGAAACAACTCTGGAGATCACGTGATGGACTAATGTAAGACCAGTGACTTCTTCATTGCAAGTACCTCTTTCTAACGATATAAACAAAAACTATACTTGTGCACCTCACCTGATGAAATATACAGTGATCAAATTGACTGCATCAGTCAAAAGAGCCAATGGAGAAGCACAATATTATCTGTCAGGAAAAAAAGTTAGAGTCCAGCTGCAGAATAGACCATCAATTGCTCATATTCAAGTGTAAGTTGAAGCTTAAGAAAAATTAAAACAACCTCACGAGAGCCAAAACTCAACCTTAAATATATTCCACCTTAAATATACTCCACCTGAACCTAGAGACCATCTCAGAACGCATTTGAAACACTGAACACTAATGACTGAAGACTAGAAAGTTGTGGGATAACATCAAAGACATCATATATGAAGAAAGCAAAAAGTCATTAAAAAACAGGAAAGAAAGAAAAGACCAAAGGGGACGTCAGAAGAGAAACTGAAATTTGTTCTTGAGTAGCTAAAGCAAAGGAAGAAATGATGAAGTAAAAGAACTGAAGATTTCTAAGGGGGCGCTCGAGAAGACAGATGGCCAGAGAGCTAGCAATAGAAAAGGGAAGAACATAACATTTCTCAAACTGGAAGAACTGAAGAAAAAATGCAAAACTTGAGTTGCAGTAGTGAAGGATTCTATGGGGAAAATGTTCAGTGATGCAGGAAGTATCAAAAGAAGTTAGAAGAAATACACAGAGTCTTTATACCAAAAAGGCCTGCTTTAAACCATGTCAAGGGGTAGCATATGATCAGAACACAAGGAAGAAGTCCAAACTGCACTGAAGGCAGTGACAGAAAACAAAACTCCAGGAATTGACGGACTGTCAGTTGAGATATTTCAACAAACAGATGAAGCATTGGATGTACTCAATCATCCTGCAGCTAAAGCAGACTCCAGAAATGGTGAAGTAAAAGAGTTGAACAGTGATTTCAGAGGACAGCTTGAGAAGACAGAGTAAAATATTTATAATGAAATGTGCAAACACCTGGAGTCAGAAAACTAAAAGGAAAAGACACAATCAGCATTTTTCAAGCCAAAAGAACTAAAGAAAAACAAATCATGCCTCAAGTTGTAATATTGACAGATTCTGTGGGTCAAATAGTGAACAGCACAGAAAGCATCAAAAGAAGGTGGAAGGAATATACAGTCACGGTACCAATGAGAAATGCTCAGTGTTCAGCCATTCGGGAACTAGCATCTGATCGAGAAGAGATCATACTGAAGGAAGATGTCCAAGCTACGCTGAAGACACTGATGAAAAACGACTCCAGGAAGTGAAAGAATGCCCGTTGAGATGTTTCAGTAAATGGAGGCAGCACTGGAAGTGCACACTTGTCTAAGCCAAGAAATTTGAAAGACAGCTAGCTACCTGGACAGATGACTAGGATAGATCTATGTTTATGCCCATTCCAAAGACAGATATTATCAAGCAGGATGCAGAAATTATCAAATAGTATCACATACAAGTAACATTTTACTGAAGATAATTCAAAAACAGCTGTAGCAGTACTTCATCAGCGAACTGCAAGAAATTCAAGACAGATTCAGAAGAACACATGGAATGAGGAGGAATATCATTGCTGATGCCAGGTGGATCTTGGCTGAAAGCAGAGAACACCCAAAAGATTTTTACTTGTGTTGTGCTGACTACTCAAAGGCGTTCAGCTGTGTGGGTCAAAACAAATTATGAATAACATTGCAAATGACGAGAAGTTCAGAATACTTAGTTGTGCTCATGAGGAACCTGTACTTATAGCAAAACGTAGTCATTTGGACAACACAAGATTTAAAGTCCAGAAGGGTGTATGTCAGATTACGTCCTGTTACCATACTTATTCAGTCTATATGCTGAGCAAATAATCTGAAAAGCTGGAAGAAGAGAGAGGCATCAGCATTGGAGGAGGCCTCATTAGCAACCTGTGATATGCAGATGACACAGTCTTGCTTGCTGATAGCAAAGAGGACTTGAAGTATTCACTGATGAAGATCAAAGACTACATTGCCTTCAGTGTGAATTACGCTTTGACGTGAAGAAAACTAAAGTCCTCACAAATGGACCAGTCAGTAACATCATGATAAAGAGAGAAAATATTGAAGTTGTCAGTGATTTCATTTTACTTGGATCCATAATCAACACAGCAGTTAAAAACAGAAATGAAGTATTTGCATTGGGCAGATTTGCTGAAGAAGACCTCTGAAGAATGTTAAAATACAAAGATATCACTTTAAGGACTAAGGATTACCTGATCCAAGCTGTAGGATTTTTAGTCACTTCATATGCATGCAGAAATTGAACAATGAATAAGGAAGACTAAAGAATTGACACCTTTGAATTATGGTGTTGGCACAGAATATCGAATATACCATGGACTTCCAGAAGAATGAACAGAGTACAGCCAAAATGCTCATAAGAAGCAAAGATGGTGAAACTTTGTTTCATGTACTTTAAACATGTTATCAGTAGGGACCAGTGTCTGGAGACATTAGTGTGCTTATTAGAGGGTCATTGGAAGAGAGGAAGATGCTCAATGAGATGGATTGACATAGTGCTTACGGATGGTGACAGTTGTGAGAATGGTGTAGGACAAAGCTGTATTTTGTTCTTTGGTACAATGATCACTGTGTCGGAATCACCTGGGTGGCAACTGACAGCAACGTCTCTATCACTGAGCCAACTCCCTACCTTCTGAAATCAAAACAATAAAAACTTCTACGTGGTTAAAAATATATATATATGTATATATATATATTTAAATTATTCACCCTCATAGAGGACAAAAAGGATACATAAATCAGCAAATGTGATAGGAATGAAAAATGCATTGGGCTTTTTTGCCTGTTGTAGGGTTTTGTAGACTTTTATAGTGGTACTTACCTGTTGACTGATATTTAAAATGAGAACACAAAGTGGAAGCATAATAATGGATGAGCATGATTTCAACCAAGAATTAAAAGTTAATTTTGTTGCTCCAAAAGAATATTACCTTTCTAAATAATATGTATATGTACATGTTACAGTTTTTAGAAAGACAAAGTTTATTTAAAAGCAAAAAGGAAGAAAATTTTGCTGTCTGCTCTTATATCTGTCTTACCTAGTTAGTGATGCCTAAGATAAAAGTTTCTTTTGAAGAGGGAGAAGGACCTTCTTTAAATTATTATTAGAAACTCTTTTGTGACCTCGTTTTTTAAAAACCAGCTGGGAATAAGTACTTGACTGTTCTCTGTCTCTTCTCTCCTAGAATCTGAATCGGAAGGCGAGGAGAATTAGATGCTCAGCAAAGCACAATGTCTAAGTTGATACACAACACTTTTTGCTTGGGAATGCTGAACCATTTGGGAAGAGAAACTTGGCTTCTGTTTTCACAAAGGAAAAAATAATAGGCTAGGCTTCCCTTATGCAGATGGGGAAATTGGTTTTGTTTTTGTTTTGTTTTTAAATGGAGCCCTGAGGCATCAGATATTATACTTGGGACTCTACCTCTTCCTCACTGTCTGCTAACTTAAAGCCATTCAACAAGGAGTCAAGTAGAAATCTGAGATTAAATACTTAACAGACTCCTTTTTTTAGCCGTATTTTTCAGGTACTGTGTGGTGATTGCCCCACTGGTGTCTATTACAGGGCCACTTTGGTAGTGTGTATCCGCTTGTGTATGTGATTTGACAAACCAGTTTTTTAAAGTAAATGGCTTTTTAAAAATCTGGGCTTACATTCTTGGAGTTTTTATTTCTTTACCTTGCATGACTTCTTACATAAACCAAACCAAATCCATTGCCATCAAGTCCGTTCTGACTCATAGCACCCCTCTAGGACAGAGTAGAATACCTCGTAAGGGTGGATTTGAACTACTGACCTTTTGGTTAGCAGCCAAATGCTTAACCACAGCACCACCAGGGTGTCTTACATAACCAACATAAAATTTGGCTTTTATTTCATCTAAAATATTGAATTGAAGAATATTCATTGAAAAACTAATTTGGTCAACCAATTTGATGAGTGCTGACTTTGCCAGTTAGGATACATAGCAGGCACATTCTATACATTGAAGAAGTTAAATCTGAATCCATAATGTTTTGACAAAAAAAGATATCTAAACATAAAATTGAAAATTACATTCAGTTTATGACAAAGGAAATTTTCTATCTCAACTTTAAAATATGTAAGAGAGCCTTGGCTTCATTTTAGGGGAACATAAGTGAAAACTTTGAAGACTGCTGTCCTAGAGAATTTTTTACTTTGCTCCACCCTTCTAAGGTCGTGAAACAGACCTAGAAATGCACAGGCTTGTGCAAGGTCTTAGAGTTGGTAACCAACATGGAAATAAAAGTGCTATTTTCAGAATCTCACACCAATGTCCTTTTTTTTCCTTTCTGTTTTTGATCTCAGTTCTTTATGATTTACAACATAGGTTGCAAATTTCTGCGGTTCAAGAAGAACTATTTTTAAAACTCACACTTCAATACAAACCAAAAGCCAAACTCAGTGCCACTGAGTCATTTCTGACTCATAGAGACCCTATAGGACAGGGTAGAACTGCTCCACAGAGCTTCCAAGCAGCACCTGGCAGATTCAAACTGCCAGTCTTCAGTGAGCAGATGTAGGACTTAACCACTATAGGTGCATACTAAGAAAATTTATTTGCTACTTTAGAATTTTCATATTGGATTGGAAAAAATTAAAACTAATATTGGTGATATAGAAAAATAAGTTCTTTCATACATAGTCTTTTGGAGTTACAATTTGGCAATAATTATCAACATTGAAAAGATTTGTATCCATTGATCTGCCCCTCCATTTCCTGGTACATTGTTCATGATAAAACCAATGGATTGAATTATGTTCTCAGAATATGTGTTGTAAATCCCAACCTTATGCCTGTGGTTATAATCTGATTTGGGAATGCGATGTCTTTTTAGGTTAATAAAGCAGGATTAGTGTACGGTGTTTTTTGAGATCATCTGATGAGCTATAAAACAGTTAAACAAGCAAGGATAGAAGTAGAAATGGAAAAGTTAAAAAAGAATGCATTTTTTTCCATTAAAAAACTGCATGTGCAGATACCTTCATAAATATATAGAAAACGAATAATACTTGTAGCACAAGCACCAGAGATGGTTATTTAAGTTTCTTATGGCAAAGAAAGCATTCTACAAAACAAGAGGACACAGTGCTAGAGAAATCCAACAAGTGGTTCGGAGCAGTGGAGATCAGCTTATAATAATACAAAGATTTATGAAGAATAAATCACAAACAGCAAGATACAGCTAAATTTTGATTGGTTAACATTTACAACTCTGTCAATGACAGTGCCTCAGTTGACCATTTTGTCACAGGCCTTGACATCTTTTGAAAAGATGGCTGTAGCTAACAGCATTCCAGCTGACTCTGAAACCACAGATTTTCTGCCTTCTAGATGTCTGCAGTCCACATTAAGTTGAGTTACTTTAGCATTTAGTTGGCGGATTCTACTGAAATATAAAACAAAACAAGTTCTACAAGTTCTATGGAAATATAAAACCAAAAAAAAAAAAAAGTTCTATGATGTTTATAAGTGGAAATACTTGAGAGAAAAAAGATTTTGGTACAGAAAAGCCGTAACTTTGTGACATTAACTCACAACTCCCTTCAGCTCCGACTGTCCCATTGAGTAACAAGTTGCTGCTTGTGGATTCGAAATGCCAACCTCTTGGTCAGCAGCTGAGCTCTAACGCCTAGCCATCAAGGCTCCTTTGTAAAAATAGTAGTTTATTCTAAATTTTAAGGAAGAGCAAAGGGGACTTTTTCTGAGAACTGGAATAATGGGTCACATGTTTTGTACTTCTAGCACCTGCAGAGGTGTTGAATAATCTTTTTTTAACATCAACCATTTCTAACCACAAACACTTCCTCTAGCAGCAAAATCACATCTATCTAGGCAGGTCAGGGTGCAGTGGAAGGCTTTGCAAGTATGCCAAGCTGCATCCTGTGACAGGGACTTACACTTAGGAATTGAAGATGGAGTCACTTAGGACAAGAAAGGATTGGACTCGGACCTCAGCTAGAAGTTCCGGGCATGCCAAGGGTTTTAGCTTTGGAAATGCTCTTCCTTTTCTTCTTTTTGTAATAATTGTTATTTCAGCATAACTCTTGGGCAAAGATGGGAAGAAGAAAACAAAAGGAGAGTCTTTAACATTTATATTTCAATTTCTTTAGAAAAGATACATTGTAGTTATAATTCAAATGTTTGCAATGCATATTTGGAAAATAAAGTTTTTTGAACAAACAACATTACACTGTACTGCAGAGAGGCACTTTGAACGTTTTTCTGTCTTTACAAATATGGGGTCTGACAATTAAGTTCATGAACTCATCCTACGAAAAGTACTACATACCTCATTGCTGAATATCACTATGGTCACCTTCAAAGGACTCTCTTTGAGAAACTATGCACCAACGCCAGTGTCTAAAGTCATCAGGGGTCAGATTAGGTGAGTATGGAGAGTGTTCCAATACAGTTATTTGTTTACTGGCTAAAAACTCCCTCAGACAACTATACAGTTAAGTTTATGAACTTGCCACCTGGCACAATGACCCTTCCAGAAGGAGTTCCAAAATTGCTTTGAAGGGTGCACTAGGTGCTGGAATCAGTGCATAGCTTCTCAAGGGGAGTACTTCAAAGGTAACCACAGTGATACTCAGCAGTGAGGTATGTAGCACTTAGAATGATTAAGTTCACATTTTTAATTGTTGGACCTCATGGAGTTTTGTTTTAAAAAAAGAAAAAGATGAGTCTATTATGTGCTAGTTTTATTTCCTGGTGTTTATTTAATAGTATCAATAATGTTTTCCCATATCAATAGCTACTCTTTCAAAAACATGATTTTTTGGTTTTGTATTTTTAGCAGGGATGGATCATAATTTAATTATTCCTCTATCATTGGTCATAAAGTACTTTATAACTTTTGCTTTTAAAAGTAATCATTTATCTGGAAAAGGAAGAAGCCCCAGATAAGTAAAGCATTACTAAAGAAGAACACACTGGGAGGCCTCTCATTACCTGACCTTAGAACCTATTACACTGCCACAGTAATCAAAACAGCCTGATACTGGTACAAAAACAGATAAATCAGTGGAACAGAATTGAGACCCCAGAGATGACATCATCTGCCTATGAACAGTTGATATTTGACAAAAACTCTAAGAAATTAAACTGGGGTAAAAACAATCTCTTCAACAAATGATGCTGGGAAAATTGGATGTCCATCTGCACTAAATTAAAACAAGACTCATATCTTACACCTTATGTAAAAAACAACTCAAACAGAATAAAAGACCTAAATATCAAATCTAAAATGATACAGCTCATCCAAGAAAAAGGAGGAACAACAATGGGAGGTTTAATACACAACATAGATAGACTTCAGAACCTGTCAAACAAACCACAAACAACAGAAGAGAAAATAGATAAATGGGAACTACTAAGAATCAATCACTTTTGCTCACCCAAAGACTTTATTAATAGAATTAAAAGGCCACCTACAGAATGGGAAAAAATATTTGGCAACTCCATATCAGACCAACACCTGATATCCATAATCTATAAGGTACTACAAAATATAAACAAGAAAAAGATAAATCATCCAATTAAGCGATGGGCAAAGGTGATGGACAGACACTTCTCTAAAGAGGAGATCCAGGCAACCAAAAAACACACGTGCATATGCTCACGATCATTAGCTATTAAAGAAATTCAAATCAAAACGACAATGAGATACCATCTTACCCCAACAAGGTTGGCCATGATCCAAAAAATGCAAAACGCTAAATGCTGGAGAGGTTGTAGAGAGATCAGAACTCTCCTACACTGTTGGTGGGATTGCAAAATGGTGCAACCTCTTTGGAAAGCAATCTAGTGCTACCTTAAAATAATGGATATAGATATACTGTTTGACCCAGTAATTCCACTGCTTGGAATATGTCCTACAGAATCAAGGCCATTCGCACCAACTGATACATGCACATGAATGTTCATTGCAGCACAGTCCACAACAGCAAAAAGATGGAATCAACCCAGATACCCAACAACAGAAGAATGGATAGGTAAACTATGGTATATACACTCAACAGAACACTATGCAATGATAAAGAGCAATGATGATAGCAGGAAACATCTCTTAACATGGTTTCAACTGGAGGACATTATGCTGAGTGAAGTAGTCAGCGACAGAAGGACAAGTGTTGTATGAGACCCTATGATAAGAACTTAAAAGCAGACTCATGCATGACAGAAAAGACTCTTTGACGGCTGCAAGGGTAGGGAGGCAGGGCAGGAAGGCAAGGGGAGAGGGTTTAGATTAGACAGTTGTTAGAAATCTGGTTGGGTGAAATTGGTGAGAGCACACATTAGTAAGAAGATCAATATTAACAGGACTTCAACACAACTTGTGTACTCCTCCCATCTAAACCCAGTATTGCAAGGACAGAGTAGCTGAGGTGGGGGGCCGGGGACCGAGCTCTCAGGGACAATCAAGACCAATTGGCACAACTAGCGTTTTACTAATGAGGTCTCTCTGGTGAGTGGTGTCTGGGGTCTTAAAAGCTGCCAAGCTGCCATCTGAGGGTACAGCAAATAGTCTCAACTCAGCAGGAACGGATGATCATCAATGTCCATAACAACATGCAGGGAAAGAGAATTCAGAAGACAGAGAGACCCACGTGAGTGGATGTCTACATCGACTTGTGACTGGAAGAACCAGATGGTGCCCGGCTACTATCAGTGATACCCACGATGGAGCTCACAAAGTTGAGTGTCACTGGCAATACAAGTATAAATAGGGGTGCACCCTGAGATTTCCACTAAAAGACCACAATTGATGGTCCAGGGGCCTCAGGGTTCTCCTGGGAGCAGAGGCCCTGGCCCTGATGCTGTCCCTGTCCATAAATCATAATGAAGGTCAACCTTTCAGACAGCAATGGATTGGACTTGGTGACGCAGTGTGACCATATTGTGTGGGCACTTTATGGTTCCAGGCATTTGTAGGAGGTCATCCTGTTGACCTCATACTGGAGGTAGGGGAATGCGTGGAGAGAAGATAGGAGACTGTTGGGAAGATAAGACATGTATGGAGCAGAGAGGAAGAGTGTCCTGTCACTGCACAGGGAGAGCAGTGGAAGCTGCACGTAGGTCACCATGCAAATTTATATGGGAATGTACGTTTTCATTCAATTATAATAAAAAAATCATCATTTTAAAAAAAATTACATAAAGCTTTATGTTCATTTGTGGTTAAGATGGAAAGGAAGAATAGAACTTGGTCCAGAGCTGGAACATTTTCAGCACAATATGATCTATTTTTCCTCGTTTGTACTTATACATTTGAGTGCATTTTTGTCCCATTTGGAGGATAGTTTAAAGAAAATATTTCACAAGAAATGAAGAAATTATCTTTTAACTTCTGAAAAAGTGATAATTGAGGACTTCTAGCATTCAGCAACTCCAGTTTGTAAAATGGGAAGATGAGGGACGAAGTAAAGGATATTTCATTTTAAAGCCAACAAACCAGCATTGAGAAAACATATCATGCCCCCATGTGGCTACAGAATCATTTGCTTAGCTCGGAGCAGTTCAGTGCCTCTGACTTCACCTTCTCTAGGCTAATGGCACCTGTTACGATTCTGCTGTCTGCACGTTGAGAAATGATAGGCTACAAGTTCCCAGCTAACAGATGCCTACGCTGGCGTGGTCATTCATTTGTGGAAAAGATGGGAGTAAAATGCTTCTAAGAAAAACTCCTTTTTAGAGCTAGTTTTTGTATATTTAGAAATCTCTTCATTACTATTATGTGTGTGTGTGTGTGTGTGTATTAACTATTTATTGACGTGAAATATAGAGAAATAAATGTGTATGGCTTAATAAATAGGAACTGGGTACACCTATGTAGCTAGCAGTCAAATGAAGACAAGTCATTAGCAGTATCCTAGAGGCCACCTAATGCACCCCTCACCCTCAAGCAAAATCACTATTCTGAGTTCTAAGAGCAAAGATATGTTTTGCCTCTGTTTTTATTGTCCCCCCCCCAAAAAAAAGACTTTCAAGTTGATTGCAACTCACAGTCACACTATAGGACAGAGTGAAACTGTCCCGTAGTGTTTCCAGTGTGCACCTGGTGGATTTGAACTGCCTTTTGTTTCAGCAGCCATCACTCTTAATCACTATGCCCACAGAGTTTCCTGTAAATATGTATGTCTATAATTAAAGTTTATGCCTCCTTTTACTTTTTTGTTTTGTTGTTGTTGTTTGTGTTTAGTTGCTTTCTGGTATGTGCTCCGCTGACACAGTGGATCTACCGACTGTTTTGCCCAGCTTTCAGTAAGACCAAATGAAATATGAGAACATAATTTCCAATAGCAAAAATGATGCACTGTTTTCTGTGGGCATCAAGAATAATTTGTAGGCATGTATCTACTTGAAACACATAAACTTTTCCTCACAGTCATTACTACAGAAAAGAAAACCATCACTGCCTTTTTAGAGAGAGTCATATTTACTCAAAATAGCCTTTTTTTCTTTTACGTGAAATCGTATCTAACCATGGTTTCAAAAGTTTGCTCTTGCCTCCGTGGTTGTAATGCTTTTACTGCTATGGAAGCAGAAGCATGAGAGGTGAACTTGGAACTGGTTCCATGAACTTAAATGAACCACTCAGAAGTTAATTAGCTCTTCAACTGACAAGACTTTAGGAGTGAGACCCATGAAAGTTATATGCTAAGTTCCATTTTCGAATTCTCAGAATAGTCTGTGACCTAAGAAAGGTAAAATATATTTGGACAAGATCACCAGTACTCAAAGCTCAGTACACATCAGGATTACCTAAAGGGCTTGTTCAAATAGATTGCTGGACATATTCCCCTAAAATTTGTGACTCTTTAATTCTGGAATGAGATCTGTTATTGCTAGCTGCCATCAAGTCAGTTCTGACTCACAGCAACCCCATGTGTGCAAAGTAGAACTGCTCCATAGGGTTTTCAAAGCTGTGAGCTTTCAGAAGCAAATTGCCAACCCTGTCTTTGAGGTTCCTCTGGGTGGGTTTGAACTGCCCCCCTTTTGGCTAGTAGTTCAATGCTTGCCTGTTTGTGCTGCGCAAGGAGTAGAGTAAGGGTTTATATTTCAAACAAGTTCCAGGTAATTCTGCTGTCTGGTTGCCAGGTTACTCCCAGTTAGTAGAATCCATGCCTGTGCTTTCTGAAGACAATTAAGGCTTAAAAAGACTTAGTGTATTTTGTTCAGCTCTGTATCTTTGATAGGCTATAGAAAAATGCATAGTTTGGCAGGAATTCTATGTTTGGTAAGTATTTTAATGAGTAAATGAACATTAAGAATTCATTTTTAAGAAAGACCAGATTTGCTGGCCTCGCAAAGACTATAGAAACCCTGAGAATGTGGCCTTCAGACACCTTTTCTGCTCAGTAATGATGTCACTCTGAGGTTCATCCTTAAGCCAAAGACTGGACAAGCCTATAAAACAAAACAAGACCAAAAGGCTACACCAGTCCAGGGGCAAACACTGGAGGGCAAGAGAGGATAAGACAGCTGGTAATACGGAAACTAAGGGTGAGAAGGGAGAATATTCTCATATTGTAGGGTTCTCAACCAATGCTGTAAAACAGTATGTGCACTGACTGTTTAATGAAAAACTAGTTTGCTCTGTAAACCTTTATCTAAAATGCAGGGTTTTCTTTTGTCTTAAATCCTTTTAGTCCAGCACAACTACATGGTGCCAAGCTACCACCACTGGCTGCTGTGACAGGAATCAGAACAGAGGGTGCTGGATAGAGCTGGAGAAAAATATAAAACAAAAATTTAACTCAAATAAACACCAGATTTACTGGTCTGATCGAGGCTGTAGAAACCCCAAACGTGTGGCCCCTAGATACCCTTTGAACTCATATTGAAGTCATTCCTGAAGTTCTCTCTTCAGCCAGAGATCAGACAAGCCATAAAACATACAATAATATACTCGATCTTAACCATGTATGCCAGACTAAATGGGCCCACCAGCCTTCGGGTAAGGACAAGAAGGCAGGAGAGGACAGGAAAGTTGGGTGAATGGAAATGGAGAGATCGGGGCTGGGAAGGGAAGGGAATTGACACGCCATGGTGCTGGCAACCAATGTCACAAAACATACAGGTATTATTTCTTTAATACCTGTAAACTTTTACCTAAAGCACACTTAAAGGATAAAAAGTCTTTTTGAAATGGTTGATCATAAATTCATTCTAATGTGTTCCAATATCTTTCAGAAAGATTTTGCATCAGACCACGGCCTGACTGCTACTTATTTAGAATTCTTGTTAATGTGTTAAACATAAATGTATCATTAGTGTTTGTGTCATTTTCTGAATCACCCAATAAAATGTGGACCCTTTACCCCATCCCTTATTTTTTATTTCCAAAAGACACAAAAATACTTTCCTATGACAATTATCAAATCTGATTCTTTAATAATGCATTATGCGTGTTGGTCACACAATGTTAAACTAAGTGTGATTCCATCAGTCTTCACCCTACAAATTGGAGGTCCAAGATAAAACATCACTGGGCTAGATCATTAGTTCTCAAACTTCAGTGTATATCGGGATCACATGGAAGGTTTTTTGATTATAGATCTTTGTCATTAGTCCCAGCATCATTGACTCAGTATGTCTGAA
The DNA here is from genome assembly GCA_028571685.1 of Heterohyrax brucei. NCBI lineage: Eukaryota > Metazoa > Chordata > Mammalia > Hyracoidea > Procaviidae > Heterohyrax > Heterohyrax brucei. The sequence goes on from CM053147.1 coordinate 81,668,826, forward strand.
GTGGTGCCTAAGGACTTGCGTTTCTGAAAACCTCCAGGTGATGCTGTTACTGGTCCAGAACTACACACCAAGACTGACTGGGCTAGATGGCTACTTAACCAAAACCAAACCCATTGCCATCTAGTCAATTCTGACTCATAGTGACCCCATAGGACAGAATAGAACTGCCCTGTAGGGTTTCCAAGGAGCACCTGGTGGATTTGAACTGCCAGTCATTCATTTAATAGCTGTAGCTCTTAATCACTATGCTACCAGGGTTTCCAGTTGGTTATTAAGGCCCCTTAATGATAAGCATCTTAAAACAGCTCAATACTCTAGAATGGGATTCTAATTTAGAGTAACTCAAAAGTGTTGAACTTCTATCATTTCCTCCCTAGCTCTCTCACACTTCTAGCTCCTCTGAAATCCTAAATTATTTTTCAGAGGTGCAGAAGGGTAGGAAACATCTGAATTCCAATAACCTTTAACTTTTTACAGCAGACTAAATGCTTTGAGTAATTCCTGGAACCTTTCCCAAATATGCATACTTTTCCCCTGTAACAGGAATGCTCAGTGGTTTTCTAAGGGTAGTCCCTAGACCGACAGCATCAGAATCACTTGGGAACTTGCTAGAAGTGCACATTTTCCTGCTGTACTTTAGACTTCATCAGTCAGAAAACCGATATTTTCTGAGTTTGTGTGTGTGCATGTCCTTTAGATGATGGTTTACAGAGCAAATTAGTTTCTCATTAAACAATATCCATATTGTTTTACAACATTGATTACCAACTCATGACATGTCAACACTCTCCCCTTCTCAACTTTGAGTTCTCCATTATCAGCTTTTCTGTCCCTCCTTTCTCATTGCTGTAATGCAGGTACTCAAGGCCAGGAATACTGATGTGTGATTTGGGCAGATTCAGCAAAGGAGGTGCAGTAGGTGCAGTCATGCCAGCTTTATTGGTGCAGTGGTGGCAGGCAGGTACAGCACTTTTGTGGCACAGTGTTCTTATATACAGTCTTAAACTAAGGTGGCTGGCAGCCAGACACATGAGCTCCAAGGCCAAGTTGGTTATAAACTAGTTAGGTAACTACTGCTGAATCACTGTCAGCTATAAGGCCTTTTCTCCACCAGAAGGCCTTGGCTGCTGAGTCAGTCTCAGCCAGAAGGCCTACACAAGACAACCTTCCATGTTGTCCCCGCATACATCCTTACTTCTGGGCTAGTCTGCCCATTTCTCATTTTATTTAATGGACATATCCTAATCTTTAGCTGAAGGGTGTACCTCAGGAGTGACTTCATTCCTGAGCTAAAAGAGTGTCCAGGAGCCATAATCTTGACATTTCTCTAATCTCTGTGAGACCAAGTTTGTCCCCCCTCAACTGGAAGTTAGAGTTTTGTTCATTATTTTACCCAGCTCTACTCAGAATCTATATTGTGATTCCTGCCAGACAAGTCAGTGGCAGGAGCCAGGCACCATCTAGTCGTATGGACTCAGTCAGCTGGAAACTATGGGAGTTGTGGTCCGTTAGCCCTCTGGACTAATCTTCCCTTGTATTTTTAGTTTTCTTCATTCTCCCTTGCTCCAGTGAGACTAGTGGAGGATCTTAGATCACCACTCACCAGCTTTTAAGACTCCAGATGCTACTCACACAAGTAAGATGCAGAACATTTTCTTTATAAACTGTGTTATGCCAATTGAGCTACATTTCAACAGAGATCATGGTTCCTAGCTTTCAGCTGAAGTAATTTGGTGCCTCAGAAAATTTGGATGTATCTATGGAGCTCCTATGACCTTGCCTTAGTCAAGTTGTACTGGCTTCCCCAGTATCATGTACTGTCTTACCCTTCACTAAGCTATCATTTACCTTTTGTCTAGCTGGTGTTTATCCTCCCCACTCCTCCCTGACCTCATAACTGTCAAAGTTTGTTTACTTTTGTGTGTAAACTTTTACAAGATTTTTTATAATGCTGATTTTATACTATATTGATCCCTTTGAGGCTGAATTTATTGCACTTAGCTGTGAGATGCTTTTCAGATTCATCATTTTTCCTTACCACTGCATACTATTCTGTTGTGTGTATGTACCATAAATTGTTTATCCATTCATCTGTTGGTGGACACTTAGGTTCTTTACACCTTTTTGCTATTGTGAATAATGCTACAGTGAACCTGGGTGTGCATATGTCTATTTGTCTTGGACATATTCCTAGAGGTGGAATTGGTGCATCATATGATATTTCTATTTCTGGATTATAAAAGAGGCAGCAAATACTTGTACCATTTTGCATTTCTACCAGCAGTCCATAAGAGTTTCATCACACCACAGCTTTTCCTCCAATTGTTATTTTATATATATTTTTGTTTTGTGCCAATAGTATCAGGGTGAGATGGTATCTCGTTGTGGTTTTCACTTGAATTTTCTAATGGTGAGTGCATTCACATTTCTGTCAGTTTGTTGTACTGTGGTGTCTTGCATGTTGCTGTGATGCAGGAAAACTATGCTATTGGTATTCATGTACCAGCAGGATCACCCATGGTGGACAGGTTTCAGCTGAGCTTCCAGACTAAGACAGACTAGGAAGAAGGACCCAGTGTCTACTTCTCAAAAGAAATGGCCAGTGAAAACATAATGAACAGTAGTGGTACATTGTCTGATATAGTGTCAGAAAACATGCACCCCAAGTTGGAAGACACTCAAAAGATGACTGGCGAAGAGCTGCCTCCTCAAACTAGAGTCAACCTTCATGATGTGGATGGAGTTGAGCTTTCAGGGACCTTCATCTGCAGATATGGCATGATTCAAAATGAGAAAAAAACAGCTAAAACATCCATTACTAATTAGAACATAGAATGTGCCAAGTATGAATCTAAGAAAATTAGAAATCATCAAAAATGAAGTGGAATGCATTAACATTAATATTCTAAGCATTAGTGAGCTGATACGGACTGATATTGGCTATTTTGAATCAGACAGTCATGTGGTCTACTACACCAGCAATGTCAACATGAAGAGGAATGATGTTGCATTCGTCATCACAAAGAATATTTTAAGATCTATCCTGAAGTACAGTGCAGTCAGTGATACCCATATACTTACAAGGAAGACCAGTTAATACAGCTTTTGTTCAGATTTATGCACCAACTGCTAATGACAAAAATGAAGAAATTGAAGATTATACCAGCTTCTGTAGCCTGAAATTGACTGAATATGCATTCAGGATGCATTGGTAATTACAGATGATTGCAATGTGAAAGTTGGAAACAAAGAACAGGACCAGTATTTGGAAAATATGACCTTGGTAATAGAAGTGATACTGGAGGTCTCATGATAGAGTTTTGTAAGACCAATGACTTCTTCATTGCAAATACCCTTTTTCACCAGCATAAACCACACCTAAATGCATGAGCCTCACGAGATGAAATACACAGGAATCAAATCAACTACATCTGTGGAAAGGGACAATGGAAAAACTCAATATCATCAGTCAGAACACAGCCAGGGGCTGAGTGTGGAACAGATTGCTCATATGCAAATTCAAGCTGAAGTTGAAGAAAATTGGATCACGTCTACCAGAGCCAAAGTGTAACCTTGACTATATCCCACTTAAATTTAAAGACCTCTCAAGAAGAGTTTTGATGTGCTGAACCACTAATGACCAAGAGAAGCTGTGGAAGGACATCATACATGAAAAAAGGAAGAGATCATTAAACAGACAAAAAAGAAAGAGAAGACCAACAGAGATGCCAGAAGAGACTCTCAGACTTGCTCTTGAATGTTAGGTAGCTAAAGCAAAAGGGAGAAGTAATCAAGTAAAAGAACAGAACAGAAGATTTTGAAGAGTGACTTGAGAAGATACAGTAAAAGTATTATAATGACCTGTGTAAAGAGTTGGAGATAGAAAACCAAAAGGGAAGAGTTCAATTAGCATTTCACAAACTGAAAGAACTGAAGAAAAGTTCAAACCAGCTTCTCTTTGCTGTTGTGACCAGTGTTCCAGCGAACACTGGTGTGCATGTATCTGTATGTGTGGTAGCTCTTGTTTCTCTAGAGTGAATTCCAGGAAGTGAGATTGCTAGATCACATGGTATTTCTGTTTAGAGATTTTTAAGAAAGTGTCAGATCAATTTCCAAAATGGCTATATCATTTTACATTCCCACCAGTACTGTACATATGTTCTGGTCTTTTCACACTTCTCTAAAATTTATTATTTTATGTTTTTTGGATTAATGTCAGTCTTTTGGATGTGAGGTATCTCATTGTTTTAATTTGCATTTCTCTTATGTCATACCCCAATTTTTTTTTTCCCTGTCTGTAGGTGCTTTTTTCACTATTTTTGTGAAGTACTTTGATAAGCATAAGTGTTTAATTCTAGAAGATCCCAGTTATCTCACTTATCTTCTGAAGTTTGTGCATTGTTAGTTATGGTTTATATCTTAGTATACTGAGACCTCTAGCATTGACCCTATCTTTTTCTTCTATGATCTTTACAGCTTTTTTTCATATTTAGGTCTTCAATCCATTTTGAATTAGTTTTTGTGTATGGTATGAACTGTGGGCCCTGTTTCATTTATTTTATGGATGGACATCAAGTACCAACACCGTATCTGTTAAAGACATTGATTGTCTTCTCCCATATGATGGACTTTGGGCCTCTGTTGAGGATTAGGTAACTTTAGATGGATGGATTTACATCTGAATTCTGAATGCTGTTTTATAGGTCAACACCTGTCATTGTACTAGTACCAGGCTGTTCAGATGTCCTGTGGGTTCTTTAGCAGTACATATTTTAATTTCCAAATACTGCCATTTTCCTAGATATCTTACCGTTATTGCTTTCTAAGTTCATTTCATTGTGGTCAGAGACCATACACAATACGATTTCAATGCTTTTAATGCTTTTAAACTTATTGAGACTTGTTTTATAGCCCAGCAGGTATTCTATCTTGGTGAATACTCTGCGCAGTTGTTGAATTCTACAAAAGTCAATAAGTCATAGTGGTTGGTAGTTGTTCAGGGATTCTGTGCTTTTAACTTTTTTTGGTTGTTGGTATTCTAGTTGTATCAGTTGCTGAGAAAGGGGTATTAACATTTCTAACAATGATTGAAAATGATTTCTGTTTAATTTGGCCAATTTTTGATTCATATATTTGGACGCTTTGTTACTGGATCCTTTTATCGTGAAATGTTCCTCTTTACTTCTGGTAATTTTTGCCTTGAAGTCAACTTTATCTAATATTAGTACAGCCAGTCCAGTCTACTTAAGCATGCAGTTTGCATGGCACAACTTTTTTCATCCATTTTTTTTCAGCCTATCTGTGTCCTTATATTTAAATTATGACTCTTGTACACAGCATATAACTGGGTTTTACTTTTAAAAAGTCATAGTGATAAATCATATCATTACTGGTATGATTGAATTTGGGTCTACAATTTATTTTTTTTTTTCCTGCTTGTCCTTACTACCTTTTATTCTTCTGTTCCTCCTTTCCTGCCTTCTTTGGATTCATTAAATAGTTTTTAGAACTCAGTTTTTAAACTTATCTATTGCCTTTAAACTATATCTCTTTTATATTATCTTTTCAGTGGTTGCTCCAGAAATTAAAATATACTGTCTTAAAATATCATAGTCTAGCTACAGTTAACACTGCTGCTTGTATAAAATATAAGACCCTTATAATTGTGGTTTGTTTATGCTCTCCCCATCGTTTGTGTGATATGTATGTATGTAATGTATAGGGGAGCTGTGAACAGGAACCAACTCAGTGACACCTAACAACAACATTACAATAGTGAATATTATAAACTCCATAATGCAGTATTATCATTGTTTTAAAGAATGTCATGCCTTTTTTAATTAAACAAAAAATATTTCTTATTCATCTACTTACCATTTCCAGGGTTCTTCCTTTTCTCCTGGTATTATCTCTCTTAGTTGTAAAAATCAGTAACAACAAAACTCCCTTTTATAGAGTTTCTTGTAGTATAGCTCTGCTGACAACAAATTGCCTTATTTTATTTCTTTATAATTATTTTGCTCATATAATTAAAGAATATTTCATTTACCCAACAGGGTTTACAGTGTTTAGGTTTTGGCACTTTAAAGGTACCGTTGCACTCTATTTTTGCCTCCATTTTTTTCGATTAGAAGTCAATGGTCATTGGAAACATTGTTGTGAGGTTTCCCACAAGCTAAAATCTGCATATGCATATATTATTTACTTATTTGGCTTATGTACTTAGTGATCTGGTGACTCATTCAATGTTCTTCCCGAGATATGTCCCACCATGACATATCTATATAACTCTTTAGTGCCTTGAAGTAACCGCTTTTCATTATTTTGCTCAGAGTTTATCATTGTTATCTACGGTGAGGTTAGTTTTCGCATGACCAGAAGAACTTGGAACAATGAATTCTCTTAGATAATCTACTGACAAGCCTAACATTACAGTTTGCAGCTGTGGCTACACAATCCCTACATTTATCCTCCTTCATTTACGTATTTACTAGATATAGGCCTTTTTTTAATTTTTTTAATCTTTTTTAACTTTGCTATATTTGTAGCAATAAAATAAAAACCACAAGGAAAAAAATCTGTAGCTCCTGCATCTTAAAGCTGACTTTAAGAAAAATCTATCACATTATTGTTAAAGACTTAACATAGGATTCAATTTGCCCCTTAACATCAAGACAGATCTAGGTGATTAACCAAAGACAGCCTGCATCTGCTATAAATATAGCATCTGATTCAACCACACCCAGAAGATAATTCACATTCTGGACCATGCCAAGACCCTAATCAAAGATATGTGTGAAAGTTAATCAACTCATACTCAGCTTGATTGATCACAGGCCCCCAAATAAGACTACTGTTCTAGAAATCCTCTTTCACCTGTGGATTATCATCTCAATCAGGTATTAGTTACCTCAGTGGAAGCAAGGAAAATCTGATGTTTTGCTAAAACCATTGTAGGTCCTACAGAGCAAAAATCCCAGTTAAAACTTAGTCAATGACTGGTTACTGTTATGTGGAGGGGAGATTCCTTCAGGCCAGAGCTTGTCCTATCACAAAGGTGATATCACATAGTGAATGAACATTAACACCACACGCAGAATTCAGAAGATGTCAAATCCTTGACTGTTTCCTGTCTATATAGGCACATCTAAAACCAATTATACTTTGATAGGAAAAGAAAGAAGGAGAATAAAAATTACAAACATGGGCATATTTCCCAGTACTTTTAGTATTACCTTTACCATCAGTTTGTTCAGAACACTTAAAGATGATGGTAAACTACTTTAGAAATATATTGTATATTTTGTAGCACTCTGGGGGTCAGTTCTACCCTGGCCCTTAGGGTCGCCATGAGTCGGATCCGATTCAGTGGCAATTGGCTGGCTGTGTATTTTGTTACATTCAGGACTCTTTCAGTGTTTTTTTTTTATTATAGCATAATATCAAGGTGCAAGGTAGGTGAGCAAAAGTGTGTGTGTGTATGTGTGTATGTCTCTCTGTGTGTGTATTTCAATACACCAGATACTAAATAGGACCAATCACAGAAGAATAAGAAACAAAACTTGTAAATATACACATCTGTTAGGAATTGCAAATGTATAAACATAGTATGAAGTAAAATAGGATTTTAGTTTGTCAGGGCAAAAGTTGCGATATTGCTGAAATCCTCCCTGGATAGATCACCGTGTTCCTTCCTCACCACCCTTACCCCTTATGAAGTTCTCAAGAGAAACAGACACAAAAAATCAGGAGTAAAATAGAAATTCTGATATATTAATAACTTCATCAGCATGCCAAGCCAAGTGCCATTGAGTCGGATCATCATCAGCATACAATGTTCTTTAAAGGACTCTGGCAAAGTTAAGAACACACTCCATACGCTCTGAGTTCCATTTCTTCCCCTTATCTCCCTTGACCTATCTGTGTGTTGACCCTAGCATACTGATGGATGTCTGTAGAGAGAAAGAGAGATAGTCAAGTCCCAAGAGGGACTGTGAGACCATCTGACATACACATGTAGAGAAAAGAGAAATGGCTGAGCAAAAAGCAAATTGCTGTCTCTATTTATAGCAAGCAGGAAGAGCTTCGATACCAAGACGTTCACATTTTTACACTCAGTGTTCTTACTCACAATCAGTTGTCTCCACATCCATGTCTTTGACACACTGATGAGATAAGCAACTCCTCTTCCCTGAAAGCATGGAGTATATATAGTTACAAAAAGGCTGGGCACAGAACCTACATTGGCAGGAGGCATGCAAATATGCCCTCCTCCTATTTATCCTTTAGTAAAAAATTAAGCAAACTGAACATCATTAGGAAGAAATAAAGACAACTTACAAAAAGAATTTCTTGCTATTAAATTCCTATTTAATAGTTGATTTTCTGTTCCCATTTCTAACAACCTCATTGAAGTATTAATAAAGGTTTCTTTTAAAAAAATACTGTTATTTGTTCCTGTTTTATTGCATAACTAAATTTGGCCAAACAAATGTGCATTTTCATATTTCTCTAGATTATGATGAAGTGTATTTTAGAGATTAGGACGTGGATGCTTAGAGGTGCCATTATTCATTCAACCTATCGCAGTACTCAAAATGTCCTTCAGAATATAAAGAAGCTTGGTTATGATGCTCATTCACAGTTAACTATTTTGGTAGGATAAAAGAAATTATAAGCTGAAATACTTTAATTCAGTTTTGATTAAATTAAAAGGAAGTCATTAGGCAAGGGTTTCTAAAAGGAAACCTAGAAGTAAAAGTAAAAAGATGCTGAGATAATTGACTCTGAGGATATAAGGTAGTAGATTAGTTATTACCTCATACTTAGAAAGATAAGGGAGAAAGATTATATACATATATATATCTCCATGGAAACCCTGGTGGCATAGTAGTTAAGTGCTATGGCTGCTAACCCAAGGTCAGCAGTTTAAATCTGCCAGGCAATCCTAGGGACCTCTATAGGGCAGTCCTGCTCTGACCTCTAGAGTCACTAAGAGTCAGACCTGACTCAATGGCAGTGGGTTAGTGGGCATACATCCATATTTATTCATTTGGTTGTCTTTCAAAGTTGAATATTTTAATCTGTTGAATAAGAAAGAGAAATTCCCCCTAATATTTAGAGCTTGCTTTATTAGCTATGCTGTAACGATTATTGACCTTGGAATGTTAGTAGAAAATAGTGTTAAAATATTTGTTTCAAAGAATTGTGTGTGCTTGCTGAAAACTGTAAACAATGTTTGTCTTAGGTGGTTGAATTTACTCACCAGCTTCACAATAACTCTGGTGGTGCAGGTTAAAAATCGCAGCTGCTAACCGAAAGGTAGGCAATTGGAATTCATCAGCTGTTCCTTGGAAACCTTAAGGGCAGTTCTACTGTGTCCTACAGGGTCACTATGAGTTGGAATCAACTTGACAGCAGCAAGTATGACCTCATTGATGCTGCTGTAATCAAGCCAGCTAATATAAAATTTAGTTATTTAAGAAGAGTGTGTTTGTTTTACAAGTGCTTGATTGACTTTCAAAACACTTATTTTAAAGATACAACATAAAGTCTCCGTTGCTCAATAGCACACTATTTTTATGAATTGTGTGGTTCTTCTACTAACTCTTTTCAGTTGCACGCATGACAAAAGCCAAGGCCATCTAGACACACCAGAAAATAGTTCTTGCCAAAAAGACTCAACAGATAATTTGAAGAGGTTTCCACCAGCCAGAGATGAGACATTTTGAGCATGATTAAGAATAACTACTGGCAAAGCCATATATCTGATTAAGAGCCTAAAATATAAAGTATATAGAGAACACTTATGGTGCAATAACTCATTCACAATATGGCCAAAGAACTTAAAAGGACATCTGTCTAAAGAAGATACACAAATATACAAACAAAAAGAAGCTCTCTAAAGAAGATACACAAAAATACAGATGAAATTATTAGGGAAATACGAAACAAAAATGGATACCACTTCATACCCGCTAGGATAGCCATTGTGCAAGAAAACAGATAAAATGGCAAGTATTAAAGTTTAGAAAGATTGCAGGAAATTTTGAAATACTTGTATATTGATGGTTTAGCCATCATGGAAACAGTTCAGTGGTTCATCAAAAAGTTAAACATAGAATTGCCATATAATGAAGGAATTCCACTCCTAGATATATACCAAAAAGAACTGTAAACAGGTGCTCAGAAAAGTACATGTACACAAATGTTCACAACAGCATTATTCACAATAGCCAAAAGGTAGAAATAGCCTAAGTGTCCTTCAGTGGGTAAATGGATAAACAAATTGTGGTATATACACATGTTGTTGTTATTGTGAGGCATCAGTGGGTAAGTGGATAATAAAATTGTGGTATATATAAATGTTGTTATTATGCCATCAAGCAATTTCCTACTCATAGTGACTATGTAGAACAGAACTAAATGTCATGTGCTGTTGTGTGCTGTTGTCATGGACTGAATTGTGTTCCCCCCAAAATATGTGTCTTTGAGGGTAAATCGTGATTCCCAGTACTGTATGATTGTCTAACATTTTATCATTTGATAAAATTTTCATATGTATTGTAAATTTTATCACTGTGATAGAATGACGAGGATTAGTGGCAGTTATATGACTGAGATCTGCAAGAATAGATAGTGTCTTAACTTACACTCATCCAAAGACTTCACCAAAAGAGTAAAAAGAAAACCTACTGACTGGGAAAAAAACTTGGTTACGACAAATCAGATCAGTGTCTAACCTCTAAAATGTACAAGATACTGCAGAACCTCAACAACGGTAAGATAAATAACCGAATTGAAAAAAAAAAATGTTCAAAAGATGTGAACAGGCACTTCATCAAAGAAGACTTTCAGGTGACTAAGATATTTGAGGAAATGCTCATAATCATCAGCCATTAGAGAAGTACAAACAAAACTATAATGATATACCATCTCACCCCAGCAAGACTAGCATTAATCTGAAAAAACACAAAATGATAAACACTAGAGAGATTGTGGAGAGACTGAAATACTTACACATTGCTAGTGGGAATGTAAAATGGTACAATCACTTTGAAAATTGATTTGGGGGTTCCTTAGAAAGCTAGAAATATAAATACCATATGATTCAGCAATCTCACTCCTTGCAATATATCCTAGAGAAATAAGAGCTGTCACACTAATAGATATATGCACACCAGTGTTCATTGCAGCACTGTCTACAATAGCAAAAAGATTAAATCAACCTAGGTGCCCATCAAAGGATGAATGTACAAACAATTATGGTAAATTATGGTACATTCATACAATGGAATACTGTGCAATGATAAAGAACAATGATGAACTTATGAAATATAACATGGAGGAATCTGGAAGGCATTATGCTAAGTGAAATTAGTTTCAAAAGTAAAAATACTGTATGAAACCAGTATTATAAGAACTCCAGAAAAGATTTAAACACAGAAGAAAACATTCTTTGATGGTTATCAGGATGGGGAGGGAGGGAGAAAGGTGTTCGCTAACTAGAAAGCAGATAAGAGTTATTTTAGGTGAAAGAAAGGACAACACACAATACAGGAGAAATCAGCACAACTGGACTAAACCAACTGGTAAGAAGTTTCCTGAATACAACCAAATACTTCAAGAGACAGAGTAGCAAGGGCGAGGGTCTGGGGACCATGGTTTCAGGGGATATCTAGGTCAATTGGCATTACAAAGTTTATTAAGAAAATGTTCTTCATCCCACTTTGGTAAATGGTGTCCATGGTCTTAAAATCTCACAAGCAAGCCATCTCAGAAGCATCAACTGGTCCCAACTCACTAGGAGCAAAGAAGAATGAAGACTACCAAGAACAGAAGGGGTCGTATGAACCAGAGACTGCACTGGTGCAGGGCCAGGAGAACTAGATGGTGCTTCGACACCACCAGTGACTGCCCTGACAGGGAACACAACAAGAAGTTCCTGATTAAGCAGGAGAAATGTGAGGTGCAGAACTTGAACTCTAGTCAAAAGGCCAGATTTGACAGTCTGACACACTGGAGGGTCCCTGAGAAACATGCCCCCCAGACTCTGTTAGCTAAGAACTGAAACCATTCCCAAAGACAGATTGAACTGGATTACAAGACACAAAATGATACTGGTGAAGAGTGTTCTTCTTGTTTTAAGCAGATCCATGAGACTAGCTGGGCATCTCGTGTCAACAGGCATAACAAGAAGGCAGAACAGAACAGGAGCTGACGGAGTGGATGCAAGAAATACGGAATGGAGAGGAAGAGTATGCTATCACAATTTGGGGAGAGTAACTAAGATCATATAACAACGTGTGTGTAAATTTTTGTACTACAAACTAACTTGAATGGTATACTTTCACCTAAAACACAACAAAATATAAAAACTAAAAAGATCAGTGTCTTAAGCCAACTTCTTTCGAGGTATAAAAGAGAGAAGCAAGCAGAAAGGCAAGGAGACCTCATATCACCAAGAAAGCAGTACCAGGAGCAGAGCATGGCCTTTGGAACTGAAGCTTCTGCATTGAGATGCTCCCAGACCAAAGGAAGACTGATGACAAGGACCTTCCTCCAGAACCTTGAAAGAGAAAGCCTTCCTCTGGAGTTGGAACACACTTAAGTGTATTCTAGATATCTAGACTGTGAGAGAATAAATTTCTTCTTGTTAAAGCCATCCATTTCTTGTTTTTCTGTTACAGCAGTACTAGATGACCAAGACAGCCTTCATCAAAATTGTTACTTTCTTTGAGCTCACGGTTGCAGCCACTGTTTCAGTCCATCTTGTTGAGGGTCTTCTTTTTTGCTCACCTTCTACCTTATGAAGCATGATATCTGTCTCTGGGGATTGGTTTCTCCTGATGACATGTACAAAGTAAGTGATACAGATGAAACTTCGCCGTTCTCACTTCTAAGGAACATTCCAAGACAGAATTCTTCATTCTTCTGGCAATCCCAGGTAATTTCAATATCTTTTTCCAACACCATCATTCAAAGGCATCTTCTCTTGTCTTCCTTATTCATTGTCCAGTTTTTTCATGTATATGAAATGATTGAAAATACCATGGCTTGGCTCATGTGCACCTTAATTCTCAAAGTCGTATCTTTGTTTTTGACACTTTAAAGAGATCTCTTCCAGCATATTTCTTCCAGGCAATGAATCTCTTGATTTCTTGCCTACAAAGGGACGTTATTCAACCATAAAAAGAAAAGAAATACTGATATGTGCTAAAACATGAGTGAACATCCGAAATATTCTGCTAAATGAGAGGCTGGATTGAAAAGCTAATATATGATTCAATTTATATAAAATATTCACTATACATAAATCCATAAAGATAGAACACAAATTGGTTGCCAGAGGCTGGAGTTAGGGGAAAATCAGAAGAAACCATTTAGTGGGTAAGAGGTTTTACTTTGTAGTGATAAAGATATTTTGAAACTACTTAGAGGTGGTGAGATGGTAGATGTGCAACATTTTTAATGCACTGGATTCTAATGAATTGTTTGTTTCAAAACAATTATTTTTATATGACATTTACTTCAACAAATTGGTTTTTAAAAAAGAGCAACTACAATTGATTAAACCATATCAAATAGATTGATATTTGTGAATTCTTAATAATACTTAAAAAAAATACTTCATTGGTTACCTTTGGATGATGCTGGGAACCCAACTCAGTGTTTTGAAAAGTGGCAAATGCAGAAAAAATATTGGTACTCATGTAATGGTATAGTGCAAACTCTGGTGGTGTAGTGGTTAAGTGCCATGGCTGCTAACCAAATGGTTGGTAGGATAAACCCATGAGGTGCTCCTTGGAAACTCTATGGGGCCGTTCTGCTCTATTCTGTAGGGTTGCTATGGGTCAGAGTCAACTCAAAAGCAGTGGGTTTTGGGGGATTTTTAATGCTGAATGCTGTAGTAGTATCCAAAGTCTCTTAACTTCAGAAGGAGGAGATAGAATCACCATCAGCACAAAGCAGATACCTACCAGGTGGAGAGCAGAAATAGCTCCACTCCCAACACTTTCTATCAAGTCTGACACCAGCTATCCTTCCCACAGCACTCTCTACTTTGTGCCTGGGTTTGGTAAATCATTATAATGACCACACAGAACTCACAGATCATGCATATGGTTAAGTGGCTTACTAAGAAAGTAATAGTGTACAATTTCAGATCAGGATCAACAGGCTACATACAGCTCAGGATCAGAACCAGGCAGCAGGTAGGCAAAATCTGGACGTCTACCCAAAGTGGAGAATACATCCCTTTCTTCTTCAGTACAGAATAGCTCTCTTATCTCTTCTTGTCTGTACAAGCAAGCAGGCCCTTCTCTCTGTCATATGCACGTATTCTTGGCCCTACAGGCCTCCCCTTAGCACCTTCAAGACAAGCTTCCTCTGGCTGTACATGCTCTTTCTCAGCCGTGCAGGCATCTCTGCCTTCAGTTGCTAACTGACTCAGCTTGTTATCAGACAAAACTCCAGATTCTCGTTACCTCCCCACAAAAGCCAGTGTCTGAGTCAGGTATCAGGGTGAGTGATCAAAAAGAAGTTTATTACTGGGGACAGGGTGGATTCTCTCCATCAAGAACCTGTTCAAAAATCATAATGGGGGGTCGGAGACATATAAGGGTGCCGCGAGCCAGCCGCAACAAATTTTTCGGGCCCACGGAGGGATGAACAGCTTCGGCGGGAAAAATGAGACAGAGACAGAAAAGAGTTTTGGAGAATGGCAGCCCGAAAAGGTCTGTCATTCTTTATTTTTTATAGTTGAGGTGACATGATTTTCACCCTATTTTTTTCATCATGTAAGCTATTGGCTAACAAGAACTGACCCCTCGTGGTCTCTCTTTTTAAACTTGGGAGTCTGTCCATCTTCCTGATGTAGGGAGTGGGATGTTTGTATAGCTTTAAGGGCTGTGTGGAGAATTGTCCTTGGGAAGCCTTCCAGGGGCTTCTCTGCAATCTTGTGTTTCACATGTGGAAGGAGGGAAAATGCAGTTGGGGGAAGCCAGCGGAGCCGGGCCGGCCTTAGTATTCCCAGGCTGAACATGCTGTGTTAGAACTCATTAAGCCAAGGCGGTTGTAAAACCCTTCTCAGAAAGGGTCTTCTTTGGTCCTAGTGCCGGGAGATAACAGGTTATTTTTGAGGAAGATTTATTTAGGATGCATAATATCATTAGTGAGAATTCAGCCAAAAAAATATGTCAAGGGTAAAACGCGTCCGCTCGTCATCACATAGGCTTTGCTGATAGAAGCCTTTGTGGGTAATGGGCCGCAGCATAAGGGAGTGGGATTACATGGAAATGGAAATATAGGTATTGGTGCCAGCACCTGGGACACGCTGTGATTGATTAAGGGTGAAGGGGAGAACCCATTCAGGGGCTTCTGGGGCTCTTTGAAGATAAGCATCCAGAACAGTGATCCAGACTGCTTTCTGTTGTCATCTGAAGCATGGGGGTCCCGACTGGTGCCTGGGTCTTCCACTGGCTCCTTATCTGTTTTGATGTTTCTAAAAAAGCTGTGAAAACCATGAAGACATTATTTCCGTGATTCTTGTTAGTTAATGTGTGACTTTCTGCCAGGGCCAGGAATTTTTAAGACAGGAGAAAAGACAAGTCGATTTTTTTCAGAGTGAATCAAATCTTTGCTGTCTATTTCAACTTCCATTTTTAAGATTAGGGAGGCTAAAGCTTCCCTGCTGTTTCAAGCTCCCAGCCAGTGTGGCAGATTTGTTCAGCTCTCTTAGCTATATTCTCAGAAGCAGGTTTCTGCTGTCACCAGCAACTCTACTACAGGGCCTCTTCTCCTGCCTGTCACTGCCAATTCTGCCACAGGGTTCCTTCTGAGCCTGTCACCCCTGGCTCTGTCACAGGGACACTTGTAGTTGTCTTGCTGTCTCAAACATTGCAGCCTTCGACCTGTGTTACACCTTTCTTAAGAGTTTCCTCACATCCCTTCTCCCTGTTTCTTCTCTCTTCTTGTCTCTTTTCTTTTTCCTGAAAACTCTGTGACATTGGCTGCTTGTATATGCAAGCTTTTAGCAATTTCAAGTCATGTCTCTCTCAGCAGGACTACATACTGACCAATCCTCTTGGTGAACCATACTCACTTCATTTACATACTCTACAGTCACTTCATTTGCATAGTCTATAATTATTTCACTTGCATTCACCAATCCCTAAGAGAAGGCTGTAGACCAGGGCCAGACAAAATGTATCAAACCATCAAGTCATTTATAGTTTACCCAGAAAATGTCAGTCAAGCTTTGGTGTAGAAAACTAGGCCAAAGGTAAATCTTAGAGAGCTTCAGGGAGAAATCTCTCAAGCTGGTTTTCGGAAGAACTAAGGTAAAACGCCATGTAAAAGAACTAATTTCACCACAGTTGCCCTTGTACAAAGAGTGACTGTCTTAGTTATCTAGGGCGGCTATAACAGCAGTGTCATGAGTTAATGGCTTTAACAAAGAAAAATGTATTCTCTCACAGTCTAGGAGGCTAGATATCCAAATTCAAGACAAAAGCTGCAGGGGAAGATTTCTGTCTCTGTTGTCTCCCGCATATGGTCCTTGTCATCAGTTTTCTCCTTTTCTTGGAGCTTCTCAGCACTGCGGGGCCCAGGTCTTGGCTCTAGTTTCTTGGTGACACAAGGTCCCTCTATCTCTCTGCTTGCTTCTATTTTTGCATATCAAAACTACTGACTTAAGACATAACTAAATTTTGTAGATTTAATCCTGCCTCATTAAGGTATTGCTTCTAATTCTGCCTCATTTAACATTATACAGGCAGGATTTACTATACATAGGAAATCGCATCAGATGACAAAACATCACCCCACAATGTTGAGAACCACAGGCAACTTAGGGAACACAATTCAGTTTATAACAGTGACCAAATGGTTGATGAGGAACACTTTTCTTCACATAAGTATTCCAGCTAATAAAAACCCACTGCCATTGAGTTGGGTCCAACTCATAGCAACCCTATAGGTCAGAGTAGAACTGTCCCATAGAGTTTAAAAGGAGTGCCTGGCAGATTTAAACTGCCAACCTTTTTGGTTAAAAGACATAGCACTTAGCCATTCCAGCTAATAGGGTTGATAAAATTAGAATACTACCATTTTGCAACTCCTATTGAAATAATGCTTCTAGGAAAGGTTGCATGATTGATGTTGCCAATATCACAAAACAGAAGACAAGGAGACCTTATATGCCTCCTGGTGGAATGATGTGACATCATATATGAAATATTCTGACTCAACTTCATATATATGTATAAGTACAGGGTATATATGTGTATACACACACTGTGTATATACTATGTCTGTGTATGTGTGTATATATGTATGTACAGTGTATATATGTGTATACATACACTGTAAATACTGTGTCTGTGTGTATATATATCTATATATATATATGTGTATATATGCAACGAAAACCTGTGAGAAAAACAACTTGATGGGACTGCCTTGTTCTTCCAAGTCTTGAAAGTTTTCGGCCTTTGACTGAGGTCAGTCACCACTTTTTTGTTAGTCTCTATTTAGTGGAAAATACTTGGATTTTCCTTCTCTGATAGGTTCCTGCATTACACAGGTTTCAGCTTTGGCAGATTTTACCGTACTTAAAAAACAAAAACCCCAAAACCCAAACTCCCTTATGTAGAGTTGATTTTGACTCTTAGTAACTTTATAGGACAGAATAGAATGGTGCCATAAGGTTTCTAAGACTGTAAATCTCCATAGAAGCAGATTGTCACATGTTTCTCCCAAGGAGTGGCAGTGGGTTCAAACCAACTTGTGGTTAGCAGTCAAGAGCTTCAATCACTGCTCCACCAGGCTCCTTCCACTGTACTAGCTCAGAGAAAATAGAAAGGACAGAAGAGCACGCTAAATGACAACACAGTAGTGGAGTCTGCAAAATCCAGTATGGGGAAACTCTACAAACAGAAGAGTCATTTTCTTCAACAAATAAGTTTCAAGAGGGTAAAAGTGAAATGGAAAAACCTACACATAATTTCAAAACATGCACCTTATGTGGACACAGCTCTGTTCAAACAACAGTAAAAAAACAACAGACACAACAAAAAATTATGAGCCCATTAGAACTGAAATTTTTAATTGGAAGTTGGAATCATAATTAAATATTTGAGATGTCATAAAAGGAGTTACAGTTAAGTCTCTTAGATTATATTTTTAAAGCTCTGGAGAATCATTTCAGAATATATATGGAGGTATTTCAGGTGAAATAATACCAAGACTGGGATTTACTTCAAAATAGCTCATTGGATGTAAGACTGGGAATTGATGGAGGGGTAGTAGTAGTGAAAAACATGGATGAAATAAGATCTACTGTGAGTAGATAATTATAATAAAGTAAATAATGGGTAAATGCAGATTTAGTACACTAATCTCTCTTCATTTTCTGTAGAAGCTTTAATAGGGTATAATTCACATGTTATCCTTTACACACAGTTAATTCAGTGAGTTTTAGTGTTTTCAGAGTTGTGCAAACATCACCACAATTTTCGAACATTTTCATCACCCTAAAAAGAAGTCCCATACCTCATGCCCATGTCACAATTTGCCAACTGTTTGCGGGGAAATCACTGCTTGTGCTTAGATTCCTCTTCCCTGAGGTCGCTGCTCAGGGCTGGGGGTCAGCAGCCTGGGGGCTCCAACATCTCCCAAGCCTGAGTGGTCACCAAAGAGATGCAAATATCTTAGATAACTGAGTCTTCTTCCTTTGGTGTGATGGTTACTTAGGCCTTTTAAAAAATATCTGTTTTATGATCTGCCTCATTGTTCTTCTGTGAGCTGGTAAAACTTTTAGACTTTCACACTTCTCTGGACTTTTAAGTGAGTATTCTGAACATTTTCAGTGTCTTCCTGGTTTTTGATCTAAGCAGAGGACTCATTAGTTGGCAGCTTTCTCCAAAGGCTGATGGATACAAATCCAAAAAGGTCAACTCATAGCACCATTTGCATACACCCTGCATTGTTGTTTGCGGATGGTTCCAAGTTTGTAAAATAATATTCACCAGTTCTTCCTAGATCATTTGAATACCTTGAGTGGTCCATAAATAATTAAGTAGTGGCTTAATTAGGGTTCTGTAGTGAAAGCTACTTTATGAAAATTAAATGCCTTTTAGTAGTTAATTTAAAAGCCACTTTAACAGTGGAAGCTCATACAAGGAAACTGAGCAAATGGCTGATTTGGTTGAGCAAAGTGTTCTCAGATTCTAGACACTTAGCACTCAGTTTCTTTTCATAAAAGAATGTTCCTTTTGTTCACGAAGTTTAAACTCCTTTACTTTACTTTTCACAGAAAAATCCTGTCAAATTTAATAATAATATGAAAACAATTATATAGTCTTCTTAGTTTCCTAGAGCTGCCGTGACAGTAATACTACAAGTGGGTGGCTTTAAGGAGCGCAAATTTATTTTGGCACTTTTCTAGAGGTGGACAGCCCAAATTAGGACCTCCACTGTAGAGATTTCTTTTTTGTAGGTAGTAGGGACCATTGCTTGACCCTTTGATGTCTATCCTCCCCTCCAGCACTCCCATGTGTGCTTATCTTCATGTCTAATCTGCTCTCGATAACTCAGAAGCAATTGGATTAAAACTTGACCTACTTGAATATAATCTAATGATTACAATAGAAAATCCAGTTTGTAAACAGAATTGCATCCACAAATTACAGGGATTACGATTCCATGTATTAGGATTCCAACACATTTTGGGGGGATAGTAGAGATAGGATACAATTTAATCCATAATCCATGTGGATCATGGACACTTGGGGACTAAGTAATGTTTCATATCATATACTCTTAAGTGTCATTATCTATCTAAATTTTATAGACATTAAAGGTAGCTAGGTAACTATATGGAAAGCCAATCTGAACATGAAACCCAAACAGTCCTGCTGGGACTCTGAAGTCAAGTTTACTTAAAAATATCTTCTAAAAATATTTGACAGAATTATTATAACATGTCAAATTTGTAAACATCTTAAAAATTGGTGAGAGATTACTTTCAGAAACAAATGATTATAAAACATATTCTTAAATATACAGTATAAGTCTGTGTGCTAAGGT
This sequence comes from Heterohyrax brucei, assembly GCA_028571685.1. Classification (NCBI taxonomy): domain Eukaryota; kingdom Metazoa; phylum Chordata; class Mammalia; order Hyracoidea; family Procaviidae; genus Heterohyrax; species Heterohyrax brucei. The sequence continues at coordinate 81,688,914 of CM053147.1, forward strand.
CCTGGGAATCTTGCTACTCAGACTTAATTTTAAATTTGCCAAATTAAAATCTATAGTAATCAAATAGAAACACAGGTGTCTGTACATTTGACTAGGCAAACATGACTGTCATTTCAGTTATTATACTGAACCCCTCATGGACAAAGGATCAATTTTATCTTTATCTTCAAAACAACCCCCTAGGGTAGAAGTATTATCAGTTTGACTTTACAACTGTTACGCAGATGAGTCTCAGAAATCTAACTTACATGTCTCGGCACTTAAATATATATTGTATCATCATTAAAGAAAAAGCATAACTTTTAATATATAAACTCTAATTTGTTTTGCAAGTCTGTCACTATTTTAATTTTTAAAAAGTTTTAAAATAGAAAATATCCTTGGAATTTATCATCTCTGACAGAAAACGCTAGCTTTTTGAAGTTTGTGATTGTGTTTAAAAAAGAAAACCAATGCCGGGGAGTCGATTCTGACTCATAGCGATCCTGAAGGACAGAGTAGAAGAACTGCCATAGGGCTTCGAAGCCTGTGAACTTCAGGGAAGCTGACTGCCACCACTTCCTCCTGCAGAGCAATGGGTGGGTTTGCACACCTTTTAGTTAGTAGCTGAGTGCTTAACCACTGCACCACCAGGGCTCCTTGATTACTTTCAAGTATACTTAAATGTACTAAGTGAGATTTTTTTTTTTTTAATCTTAAATAAACTACTAAAGGAAATTTTTAAATTCATTGTTGATGGGATTCTGATGTGGCTTGTTAAACAGACTCTTGGGATTTGTTCCACAATTTTCTAATCTAGTGCTTTGAAAATAAGAAGATGAACTAAGAAGTGTTTTGCAAGTATAAATTCATATCTATTATGACTGATCAAGGATCTTTACTATCTTGATATACAAGTCTCTAATTTTATGTTCTGTTTACTCTCCATCAGTTATCTTCCCCTCTCAACTACCATGGTAATGAATTCTGCTGCCTGTATTTAAGACTTTACTATGGTTAGTACTTTCTCAAATGTCCCACAAGCCTTCTTTTATTAATGTTATTACAGTCATTATAGGTAGTCTTTGATTTATTTATTTGTTTATTGTACAGTTTTTATCCTTACTGTCCCTGGAACCCTAGTGGCACAGTGGTTAAGAGCTCAACCAGCTGCTGCTTGGAAACCCTATGGGGCAGTTCTATTCTGTCCTATAGGGTCACTATGATTTGGACTCAACTCAGTGGCGACAGGTTTTATTATATTACGTATTACAGTTCATGTTGCAGACTGCAATTTGAAGTTATCTTTTTCAGGTGTAATGTTTCCAGTCCCAAAGACAAATGAAGACTGGATTTATAAAGATAACGATAATTAAAAGCAATAATAATAAAAACTGAAAAAACAAACAAAACCAAGGTATTCAACTTATATCTGAATGGCACTCTAAATTGACAGAAGTTTATTAACAGGTACAGTTGAATAAGATAATGCAAATTATCTCACATTATGCAAATTAGTTATCTATTATCACAATGGAAAAGCTTGTGGTGCCGCGGCTAAGATCTATGTTTGCTAACCAAAAAGTTAGCAGTTTGACTCCACCGGGTGCTCCTTGGAAACTCTATGGAGGAGTTCTACTCTGTTCTATAGGGTCACTATGAATCGGAATTGACTCAGTGGCAATGGGTTTATTGTCACAATAGATAAGATAATGTATATACTTCACACATAAGGCACATAGTGAGCACAAACAGCGGTAAAAAATAGTAACACAAAACAACAAAAGAGATTCTTTTAGTAGTAAGTAAAGAGATTCATGTTACAACAATGAGACATTTATCACATACACATTGACAATTATTAATAAAAGAATGACATGTGGTATATAAATCTTTGACCTATGCTCAATAAATATAAAAGAAAAAAGTCAATGAGTTATTCTCTCACTTTCTAAAGAAATGCTTTATTTGCCTTACCTGTTTGGTACTGGGGATTACCAGAAAATGACTCCGAAAAACCAGGTTGGTCATGGAGATCTTGAGGGAAAAACAGTGCCTGACGTGCTGTTCGACTTGGTGCCTGCAGGCATTTCATGACGTGAGTCTGGTTCTCCCTGGCTCCCCTAGAACAGAAAATTGGACTCCAAGCTGTGTATTCCTCTGTTGGCTGGCTGCCGTGAGCTCTCTTTTGCAGTGTCTGCTAATGGAAGGTGATAAATAACCTGGAATATGCAGTTCCTTATGCTGATGGCGGAGCTCATGATTTAGGATGCTTGGAAGGAGGAGAGTTATGAGTACTTCTGCTGGGTGATTCCTTCAGAAGTCTCGAGCTATTTCCTTGGTCGTTCCAGAACCTAGCTAATCGTGGCAATGCCAGGTGGCTGAAGTGGGGGATATAGGAGAATGTGCCTGTGCTGTCTTCCTTCACAGTGCTAGGAATTATGATCTCACCACTTTTTTCCCCCATTTACTGAGTGACATAAGAAAATAGATTGCTCTTGCACTTTGACTAGTAGATGATTTTTGTCCTTTACTTTCCCCAAAAGAGTAGATTGATCTTCAGTGAGTTTAATATCTACCATATGTCTTTGGGCCAAAACAAGACACTTCTTTGAGGAAGAAGCAATTTCTATCCTTATAAACAGTCTCTGGAACAGAAGTGATTCAACTAGTCAAGTTAAGTAGAAACTTGCTAATATAATACTGGAAAAAAATTGTCAACATTTATGTGGGAAATTACAAAGATGGTTATAGACTGTACAGCAACTCAAGAAGAGAAATTCATTAACATTGCTGGACCAGGGGCTTCAAGTCCTCTTTCCCTTGACTGTAGGCACACCATTCTCCTGGTCCATCTGAATGTTGACTCTACCCTTAGAAACACCAGAGACCATGGGTCAACCCTTTGAGATCCCAGAGGTCATAGCCATACCCTTTGAGACAGAAATAGCTGTGCTTATTGTGTTCCTTGACTCTTGAGCTTCTGCTTCCTGATTCCTTGCTTTCTTGGCCCTTGAGCCTCATCACCCACTTCTGCTCTGCTCAGACAAGTGTTGCAGAGTTCTAATTGCCTGGAGACACCCCACTCTTTCAGTAAAGTTTGGCCACGAGATACTCAGGTCTCTTGTTCCATGGGTCAGCAAGCCTAGCAGCCCTGATAAGTGCCTAGAGGCACCCTACTGTGCCAGGAATCCTCTTGTACAAAAGTATATAGCAGCTCTGTTGCTCCGTGGATCAGCCCAGTGCTGTCTGGTGCTGATCTTCTGGTTCTACTGAGGCTGATCCTCTGTTGCTGCCAGTTCCCTGGTTTTCTGTTATTGCTGGTTCTCTGATGCTGCCAGTTCTCTGCTACACCTTCTCACCATCTGAGCACTCAGTCTAGCAAAAGGCTTGCTTTCTCTGGTGGCTCTCAAGGAAGGTCTTTGTAATCAATCTTCCCCTGGTCTAGGAGCTTCTCCGGTGCAGGGACTTCAGATCCAAAGGATGTGATTTTCTGGTGTTGTTTCTTGATGGTATAAGGTTCCCCTGTCTCTCTGCTTGCTTTTTTTTTATACCTCAAATGAGATTGACTTAAGACACAATCTAATTTTGTAGGTCTCATCAACACATGAGGACTGCCAGTTAAATTCAAACACTCATCCTAGAAAAAGTGTTCAATACCTCATTGCTGAATATCACTACAGTCATCTTACAGGTACTCCCCTTGGGAACCTATGCACTGATGCTGAAACAGGAGGGAAGCATTCAGTCCCCCTGATTTTAAAAGGGAAGTTAAAATAGATGCCAAAGCCAAATCCTGTAGAGGATTTAATTCTTTTTGTAAAACTGACCTTTTTTACATGTTTTCTCCTGTCTTAAAAATCCTTGGCTTCCTTCCCCTAGACCTTGGCCCAAAAAGTCACACATTAAATGATAGGAGCCACCAAGACAGTAATCTCTGCAGCTTTTACAGTTTCTTTAGGTACATCAAACAAATGAAGGTGACTAAAGTTGAGGTGCCAGCCAGTTCAGGTGCTGGAGAAGGCTGGAGCATCCAGACCCCGGCTTTTCACATGCATGTACAAACCTGAGTCCTCCTCCAACCCCTAAGGTCTGTTCTTGGACAGGGGTACCTTGCAACCACTCACATTATTCTCTGGACCCTGCTTTCCTGTACTAGAGCAGCACCTAGCTTCTCCTAAAAACCCTGATTATGGCTGACCAATCTGGACAGGTGAGGAGAACGAATGTCCCCCATGTTTATTTGCTGGCAAACATGGTTAATAATAATAATAATAAAGCATTTGATCACTGACTGAAATACCTGTCTCAGAGACCAGCTTTTCGGCACAGGTGATTACAGTCTGGAGGCTTTGTCCATTAACAATGCCAGCATGCAGTCCACCCTTTGAAGCAATTTTGGAACTCGTTTTCTGGAACGGCCATCAGAGATGTTGTTGTATTACCCTGATGTCCTGAATGTCATCAAATTATCTTCCTTTCAATATTTCCTTTATGTTTGGATAAAGAAAAAGTCATTGGGGGTCAGAGCAGGTGAGTACAGAGGGTGCTCCAATACAGTTATTTGTTTATTGGTAAAAACTCTCTCATGGACTACAATTAAGTTCACAAGCTTGCCACCATGCCACTTTGAGCAATGGCCATTCCAGAAAGAGATCCAAAATTGCTTTGAAGGATGGATGAGGCACTGGCATTGGTGGGATAGTTTCCCAAGGGTAATTGTGGTGATACTCAGCAATGAGGTGTGCAGCATTCAGAGCAATTAAGTTCACAGGCTTAATTGTCTGACCTCGTAGCTGTGATTTGTTAGTTTTCATCAATCCTGGGGAATCAAGCAAACTCCATGGGTAGTGATACAATGGAAGGAGGAAGCTTCTATTTATGTTATTTGTTTCATAAATATTTGCCATTTGACTATTCTCAGACTCACAGGATACCCAGGACCAATTCTAAACTACCAGATTCAACATTTGGGTAAGTGGGGCCAAGAAATCAGTAAAATACTTTTTAAAAAACTAACCCAGGTGATTCCAATAGCAACGAAGTTCAAGTGCCACTGGTTAAAATAGGAAAACAATAAATTATTTATTTTCATCCTGTCTTCAAGTTAGCACTTGTTTTTACAAATCTTGGTGCAACTTCATCCAATTAATGATTACTTGCACTTTTTTCACAGACTGTGTTTTTATCTGTTTTATCTCTAGCCCCAGGTTCTTGCTATTCTCTGTTGCCCAGCTAAAATCACCTGGGATAGAAGAGCAACAACAAAATTTCTCAAGGAAAAGAATCAAAAGGGGAAACATCAGCATTCATATTCAGAGGCTTCTTCAAAAATGAATGATTGTGGTTGAAGTTACTAAACAAAGAGACTCATGGGGGAAGAAAGAACAAGGCTATTGCAATGCTCTGAATATTGTAAAAAAAAATATTGTAAAGAACAAGGCTATTGCATTCTTTACAAATGCAAACTTAACAGATGCTCGGGTATCTTCTACTCTTGCTAAAGAATGGATGGATAGCTTCACACTTTGCAAGTCTTTACCTGCTCACCTAATCTCTTTAGTCATTGTCAGTGCAATCAAAACAAAAATTTCTCTCCTAGTGAATTGCTGTGGTCAGGTCTTTAGGAGCTTGTTCTAAAAAATTAAGTATAAATAGGAGTTACAAAGTCTTTAATCAGTGAATTAGCATTTCAAAAATGGAACATAATAGACCTCTGAAATATCTCTGGACTGTAGAGAGCTGTTACTGGCTGTCACCAGGCTAGTAGTTCAGATCCTCTCTGCTTTCCTCTCTCCCTTTCAATCTACTCTGTTGCTTAGCTTGTATTCTGTCTCTAATTCTAGAAACATGTTGTTTCTCTTCCCTTGGTGGTTTATCTTATGATTGTCTCTCTCTATTGTCTATGCCTGTCCAGTTGTCTTTCCTCTTGCACTTGTCATTAAACAAACATATATTGAGTGCCTGCTGTATATTAAGCTTGGTGATAAATTCTAGGTAATTTAACAGAAACTGAAACAAATAAATTATGATCCATGCCCTAATATATCTATAACATGCTTCCTTTTTTCTTTTCCTTCAGTCTCTCTCTTTTCTCTCTTTTTCTTTCTACTTCTTTGTATGAAATAATTTTTTTTAAATGCCTGTTTTATATATTGAATCTTTCCCTTCATTTTAATACTTTTTTCAAAAATCAAAGTAAAATCACACTTGAAACTATCTAAGCATGGTCTTGGGGCATTGTCCAGTAATCAAGCCCATTAAAAATTCTCAAAAAGATTTATTAATAATGCTCATGTTGAGTGGAATAATTAAAAATTATTCTTCACCTAATGTAATTTCATATCAAATTTTGCTACCAAAAAAAATACCAGACCAAACTCAGAATTTTTTTACAATATTCAGAACTTTTGACTTTAGAATTGGGATGAGAGATTTTGGGTTTTCTGATACATGCCTGGCACATACTAAAAGGTAAGAAAATCATTTTAATTCTCCTGGAATCTAGATTTCTCTTTCCACGGAGTTGGGGTGACCCCTACCCCCACTGGGCATTTTGCCTTTAAGTGTCCTTTCGAACCTTGAATGTTAAGGAAACTCTGGATAAACTAACAAAATTATTTTGACTTGAACTTTGTGCTCTTTCAAAGGATTCAGTTAGTTTCAGGATATAGAGATGTCAAAGGTCAAGCCATGAGCTATGTCTGAGGATAAAGCAGCAACTATTTTAATTGTCCTTCAAGACAATGCTGCATGGAATTCTTCCTGATGGCAAATTGTTTATCATTTCTGTTCTAGCCCTTTATCATAGCACTTTCAGTAAGATTTGATACAAGTGTCTTTCAAGGTTCTCTGATCTTTGAAATATTTTTGACTTTCTAGTTGAAATGTTACCCCAATTTGCAAATAATATATTAAATAAACTTCAGTTTCTGTTATGTAATGACTTTTAACATTGGCAATATCATATATTACATATGTTATATATTAATATCTATGGTAATATAATATATATTATATAACACATACCAACTCGATGACGCTTGGCTTGGTTGGCATATTATATTATATTAACATCTATAATAATATATAATATTGCCTATGTTAAAAGTCATATTATGCCAATAATGTATACATAAACTGGTAATATACAGATATATAAAATTATATACATATATCAACCAATAGGTTGTTGTTGTTAGGCACTTTTTAGTTGGTGCTGACTCATAGTGACCCAGTGCACAACAGGACAAAACACTGCCTAGTCTTGTGCTGTGTCCATAATCGTTTTTAGGTTTAAACATATTGTTGCTGCCACTGTGTCGGTCCATCTCGTGGAGGGTCTCCATCTTTTCTGCTGACCCTCTGCTCTACCAAGCATGATGTCCTTCTCCAGGGACTGATTGCTCCTGACAACATGTCCAAAGTATCTAAGACACAATTTTGCCATCTTTGCTTCCAAGGGGCACCCTGGTTATACTTCTTCCAGAACAGATCTGTTTGTTCTTTTGGTGGTCCATGGTACATTCAACATTCTGTTCCAATACCACAATGCAAAGGCATCAGTTCTTCTTCTGTCTTCTTTGCTCATAGTCTAGCTTTCTCATGCATATGATACAATTGAAGATACTATGGGTTGGGTTGGACTCATTTTAGTCTTCAGGGTGACATCTTCACTTTTGAGTACTTTATAGAGGTCCTTTGCAGCAGATTTTTCTGACGCAATGAGTCTTTGGTTTCTTGACTGCTGCTTCCACAGGTGTTGATTGTGGACCCAAGTAAAATGAAATCCTTGACAAGCTCAACCCTTTCTCCATTCATGATGATGTTGCTTACTGGTCCAGTTGTGATGATTTTTGTTTTCTTGATCTTGAGTTGCAATCCATACTTAAGGCTGTGGTCATTGATCTTCCTCAGTAAGTGTTTCAAATCTTCTTCACTTCTAGCAAGTAAAGTGGTGTTGTCTGTGTAGTGTAGGTTGTTAATGAGTCTGTCTTCAATCCTGATGTCCAGAGACAAAGTAAAAGTTGTCAGTTCTCTTAAAGACAGGATTAATGCCATTGTCATTTCTATTGTACTCTATCAATCAGAACAGTCCCAGGCCAACCCAGATTCAAGAAGAGATAAATAGACCTGGCTGTTTGTTTAATTTTTTATGGTGATAAAGTGAAAGTTTACAATCCAAGTAAATTTTCTATACCCTCCTATCTGCAACTCTGTCTGCTGTATATATTACCAATAATGGACTGTGAATATAAATTATAAAGCAGAAGATGTCAATCAAATTATCGATAATAATAAATAAATTTTAATCAACCATACTAGAGGAAAGACTGAATCACCTTTCAGCACAACAATATGAATGTACTAAACACCACTAAACTGTACACTTTAAGCTGGTTGGTTTTATGTTACATGAAGTTCTCCCTAATAAAAGCAAATATATTTTTAACCAGTATATGCTGTTGTGTACCATCAAGTGATTTCAGCCTACAACAACCCTACGAGACAGTGTAGAAGCGTGCCATAGTGTTTCCTAGGTTGTAATCTTTTCTCCCAGAGTGGCTGGTGGGTTGGAGTGGCCAATCTTTTGGCTAGCGAATGCCGTGCCACGAACTTTCCTTAACAAGCATCTAAGATCTCTAATAATTTATTATGCACAGTATCTCAGGATTGTTGACAGCAACAACTAAAGAATGTGTTCCAGTATGTTTGCATTTATGTAAATGTGATATGACTAAATTCTGACACATCTCTATTCCTAAAAAACTATGTTTATTTACCTGAAGATGTACCTGGTAGCCTGTGCCAAGAAATACCGTGAAGACATTATTGCTTCTTCACAGCAGTAACAGCCAGGGTACACAGCCCTCTTATATAGAAAGTCAAAGATCAGTTTATCAGCTCTAATCCCTAAGAAGGAAACTCTGGTGGTGTCGTGGTTAAGTGCTATAAGCTGCTAACCAAAAGGTCTAGTTTGTCCACCAGGTGCTCCTTGGAAACCCTATGGGGCAGTTCTACTCTGTCATACAGGTTCGCTATGAGGCAGAGTTGACAGCAAGAAGTTTGGCTTTTGGTTTAATCTCTGTGAAACTGTCCCTAGTCCAAAGAAAAAAAAATGAGTGAGAAATTAAGTTAAAAAATACATACATGGTTTTATTTTAATTTATTTTTCTATAATAACATTATTTATATAATTTAAAATACAAATTACTGGGGCATGAGGGTATTTCTCTCTTCCCTCCCGACTTTTACATCTTAATCACTAAGTGGCCACTCCAGTGAATCACTAACAACCAGGAAATCCCCCTCCTGCCTTTTCCGAGTCACTATTTCTGCCCTTCCTCCTAAGCCAGGATTATCCTGACCTTTATTGCTATTAATCCCTGACTTTTATTTATAGTTTTATCCCTTAACATGCAACTGTGAACACTTTCACTGAAATTTATTTGATTTTGAACTTTGTATAAATGGAATCATATAATATCCCTTCTTTTACTTCCGGTTTCTTTTACTCAACTACATGTGTGTAATATTTATCCATACTGTTTCAGTAATGGTGATTTTGCTTAGTTTCATATGGAATAGAGTTCCACTATGTGAGTGTACCACGATTTAGCTATCCATTCCTTCTACTGATGGATATTTGAGTTGTTCCTTGTTTGAAGCATTACTGTGTCAACCACACTTCGAGAACTCTCAAGCTATTTATGGACAGGCAGAAAGACACATTTAAGAAAGCCTTAAGAATTTTTAGTCAGCCTTGTAAATGCCTGGTTTCCTTCCATTTTCTCAAGCTTAATGACAGTTTATCTAAGTGAACTCACTGACCACTTTTTATAAATTGTGGTAAAAATACATGCAACAAAATATTTGTTTCTTCTACTTGACTATTAATTACAGCTTTTCCTGTTCATTCTGATCTATTGTCCTCTGATATGTGTGTATTAACTTTGAGATACAAAAAATAATGTCTTTGCTGAAATGTGTGTAGAACAAATAAGCCAAGCCAAGTGCCGTCGAGTCCACAATATTCAAAATGGAAACAGATTCAGACCTTAGATTCCAAATAGGGTTGATTTCCAGGAAGCTTTCTGAGTGGAGTAGAATATTTAAAATATCAATGAGTCACTCTGAATTGTAATCTCACTAACCAACTCCTGCTGCGTCAATTCTGATTCATACTAACCCTATAGGACAGAATAGAACTGTCTTATAGTACTTCTAAGGAGCAACTGGTGGGTTTGAACTGCTAACCTTTTGGTTAGCAGCCATAGCACTTAACCACTATGCTAGCAGGGTGATCTGACCGGTGTACAGTTAATATAGAGAATAAAGAGATATTCAAACAGAGCATGAGAATGAAAGAAAGACAAAGAGTAATTGGATTATCCCATCATTAAAGCTGACTGACTCTTTTCATCACAGGCAGCTGATAAGGAGCCCTTGTCACACAATGGTTAAGCACTGGCCTGCTAACCTTAAAGTCAGTGGTATGGCAGACCATTTCTGTAAAAGCCATAGCCTGGAAAGCACTAGGGGGCAGTTCTGCTGTGTTCTGTAGGGTCACTACAAATTGGAATCAATTCCTCGGCAATGGATTTTGGATCAGTGGTCAGGATTGATTTGTTTGGCCATGAAGGTATATTGCCCAATAACAGGCTGATATGGAGCTGATTCTGACTTGTGGTGACCCCATGCATGCCAGAGAACAACTGTGCATCACAGGGTTGTTGAGGGCTGATTTTTCAGAAATAGCCAGACCCTGCTTCTAACACACCTCTGAGTGGAACCATTATGAGCTGGAACTGAATATAATGTTGAATATGCCACTAATATTGTCACACGAAGAAACTGAGAATTGGGCTTTTAGTGCCATTATATGACAATATGTATGTATGCATATGCATATATATACATATATGTATACCCACATAATATGTAATGTGTATATATATATATATTTTTCATATGATAATGGCACTAAAATCCAAATTTTCAATTTATTCATGTGATGATATGTGTATATATGCACATGTAATATATATACATGTATGCATATATGTAGACATACACAATCACGTATACATATATGTTTTAGTCTTGTTGGCATCATATGGAGAAAAAAGAGAGGAAAGAGAAATAAGATGCACTTACATACAATTGGCTAGTACAAAATTTATGTAATTTATGATTGAAAGAAAAACATTTTCTTAAATTGAATTATGATTTGAAGTCCTCTGGCATGAACAGTAAGACACTGCATGGCAAAAGAGACTGAACATGTTATTGTGAAAGAACACAAATGTCTTTCATTTAACGGCTAAAGTCTGACAAAACCTCTAAAAGACTGGGATAACAGAAAAAACAGCAAGAGATAGACTGGAAAGAGAGACTGCTGTTGATCAGCTTCTTATTCTCGGTAGCCAAGAAACTCTCTGCTCATGCTTCATTGAATCCAGAAGGTTGAAAATCATTAAAAAGAAAATTTTCATAGTTCTTTCCTTTATTTGCTTTGGAAACAGAATATTATCAGATAAAAATAGAAAAAATGCAATAGAAAATCTATTTGTTACTAGAATAATGAAGAGGATCAGCTCCATTTTAACGTTAAAAACACTGACAGACATTTTACAAACTGTCTTTTAGCTTACTTACAATATTTTGTTGGCTAGGAAATATTAAAGTGGGGCTTAGCTATAGCAAATTGCACTTTCAGTTGATGTGATTTAAAATTTACTTTGTTGCTGATATTGGAGGCCTGGTGGCATACAGGTTAAGAGCTCAACTGCTAATCAAAAGGTCAGCAGTTTGAATCCACCAGCTGTTCCTTAGAAACCCCATGGGGCAGTTCTACTCTGTCCTGTAGAGTTGCTGTCACATGGTATCACCTTGATTACAATGCTATTTTTTTTAATGTTGCTGGTATTTAATGCAGTGATAAATTTTACATGAATAATTTTGTGTTTATATTTCTGAGCAGGCCAGGATAGTGCTGTCCAATAGCTTAGGTACAATTTTGCTTAGGATTTATCGTGTACTTATTGAGTATGTTAATATCACACCCAAGAAAATTTTGCTGAAGATCATTCAAAAGAAGCTGCCGTAGTATGTCTGCAAGGAGTTGCCAGAAATTCAAGCCAGGTTCAGAAGAGGGTATCACTGTTGATGTCAGATGGATCCTGGCTGAAAGCAGAGAATACCAGAAAGATGTTTACCTGTGCTTTCCAGACTATGCAAAGGCATTTCAGTGTGTGAATCATAACAAATTGTGGAAAACAGTGCTGAGAACAGGAAATCCAGAATACTCAATTGTCCTCCTAAGGAACCTGTGCACAGATTAAGAGGTAGTCATTCTAAGAGAAAAAAGGGGTCAATGCATGATTTAAAGTCAGAAAAGACGTGTGTGTCAAGATTGTATTCTTTCACCATATGTAACATAAAGAAAACAAAAATCCACACAATTGGACCAATAAGCAACATCATGACAAATGGAGAACAGATTGATACTTTCAAGGATTTCATTTTACCTGGCTCCACAATCAGCACCCATGGAAGCAGCGGTTGAGAAATCAAACTCATTGCATTGGGCAAATCTGCTGGAAAAGACCTCGTTAAAGTGTTAAAGAAAAGCAAAGATATCACCTTGAAGACAAAGATGTGCCTGCCCCAAGCTGTAGTGTTTTCAATCACCAGATATGCATGTGAGAGCTGGACAATGAATACGGAAGATCGAAGAAGAACTGACTCCTTTGAGTTGCAGTGTCAGCGAAGAATATTGACTATACCATAGACTGCTTCACGAATGAACCAGTGTGTCTTGGAAGAAGTACAGCCAGAATGCTCCTTAGAAGCAAGAAGGGAAGACTTCACCTCCCACACCTTGGCTATGTTATCCGGAGGAATTAGTCCCTGCAGAAGGACAACATGCTTGGTAGACGGTCAACAAAAATAGGGAGCCCCTCAACAGATGACTGACACAGTCGTTACCGCAGTTCATGGGTTAGAGCCCCTGCTGCAAAGAGCCAGTTTTTGAAACAGGAGTGAGGTATCAAGAGCTTAATTATACATTGACACAGAAGGATAAAAGGGAGAATGAGCACCTCCAAAAGCCTGTCTCCTTGATAAAGAGCTTTGAGAAGTTTTATATTATGTAGGGAAAGAGGAGTTATTCATTAAATTTCTGGAAATAGCATTGCATATTAAAAAGATGGCATGGAAATGGGTATCAGACTTCCTGCTCCTAAACTGGGCGGGTCTGGCTTTGTTCTGGTGACACATATCCAGTGCTTTTGGTTCCTTGACACAAGTATTTTAGTTCCTAGGCAGGACTTGTTACGGGCTGGAGTCATTTGGCACTCACTTCAGCTTCCTGTTGGCGTGGTTCTGGGCAGCTGGCCTGAAAAGTAACTACAAAGAGGGCGATGAAGAGGGGATGGAATGAGGGTTCCCAGTCTGTTTTCCTTTTGTGTGGTCGCAATGGTTGCATCCCAGGCGCGTTGCCTGCTATCTGCCATTATGGACTCAGATCGGTCTTTTTGGTTCTCCATATGTGGAAAGGATATTAAACATTAGCCAAGATTTACTAGGAAGGAGGAACTAAACAATAGAATTATACTTGACGGCGGGAGTAGGTTTAGAAGGAAGGAAAATGGAGTACGTTGTATTCAGGGCATAGCCCTTGATTTCACTCTGTGTCTCTCACAGTGCCTATAACAACGCGCCAGAGCTTAACAGCAATTGTGAGGACAGCGCAGGACCGGGCCTGTTGTGCACAGGGTCACAAGGAAACAGCTGATTCAACGGCACGTAACAAAAACAACACTGCTATTGAATTATCTAAAAAATGATCATAAAAACTTGACCTTAAGCTTGAACAATAGAACAAAAAATAAAGAGAGGAGGGAAGAGTTTCCATAAATTTTAAGTTAAACCTAAACCATAAAGAATGAGTTTTAAATTAGAATTGTTAAAACCTGAAATGGGTTATAGACAGATTTAGAGAACTGCCTTTACTGGTAAAATGAAGAGGATTGCAAAATTGAAAGACAGTTTGAAATATGATTAGAAGGGTTTTAAAGACGAATAAAAATTGCAAAGTCAAAAGTATTTTTCAAAGAAATTTATCTGTCAGATTTTTTCTTGTGGGTAACATAATTGAAGCAGAAACCCTGGTAATTAAAGGCTGCAGCTGCTAACCAAGAGGTTGGCAGTTGGAATCCACTAGGCACTCTTGGGAAACTCCATGAGGTAGTTCTACTCTGTCCTGTAGGGTCGCTATGTGTCAGAATCTACTTGATGACAACAGGTTTCTTTTGGTTGTTTTTATAATCAAAGCCGCCCCAATGTTATGCTCTGAAACCCATCATAGCATCTGTTCTGTGGCCAAACTCCTCACGACTGTTCCCAGTTCACGTCTGAGTGCGCCAAGCTCATTCTGGAGTGGTGTGAGGAGTCTTCTGACATCTGATTTTGGCTCAAGCACTGTTGGTCTTAACAAATATTTCCTAGAATGGCACTGCAGTCTACACTTTTCTCTCTTCTTTCCTTCCGTCCCTTTCTCCCCCACAGAAATCAGACCAGCATTATCATCAGCCTTTGGCTGTCCCAGACTCACAGCTCTCTCTCTGTTTTCCCTTGCAGACATTTTTCCCAATGGGTTTTCGGCATGTTTACCTCAGTGTAAATGACTGCTTCTCAGAGACTCTGGACTATTCTGATTGCCTTGGTTAAACAAATACTGGAAGAAGGAGAAGGGAAAGGAAAGAGAAGATATGTAGCAGTCTCTTAAACTGTTAAAAATTCATCTCATTTGAAAGATTTATTCAGGGACTAAGTGATAAAGCTGATTAGATTTAGATAGTCCTTGTTATTCCTCTTTGTAAGCTGTTAAAAATATCTTCCTTAGGAGCCTTGAGATTAACCAGTAAGCTAAGCATGCAGGGGCTCAAAGATGCAGTCAAAGCCTTGTGACATTGTGCACTACAGTTTGGGGAGGGGGGAAGCCCCCCTCCCCGCCATCAAGTTGATAAGACAGAGTAGAACTGCCCCATAAGGTTACCCAGGAGAGTCTAACGGATTCCAGCTGCTAATCTTTTGGTCAACAGCCATAGCTCTTAACTACTGTGCCACCAGAGTTTCACAGTTAAGCCCATTCTTACCTTACTTGTTGTGTAATCTGTCTCTGCATTAGAAGATAAAATTAAAAAAAAAAAATGCAGTTAGTCATTCCATAGATTTTGTGGACACAGGCAAATTTATTGTATAGGAATAAAAATTCATCTTTCACTTAGTGAAGTACAGTCTTTTAACTTTTTCTCCAATGTTACTGTCTCTAAGAAGAACTACAGTCCAATATCCCTCTCTTTTTCTTATTTAAAAGGACGATTTGCCATTAAGGGGGTAAAAGAGAAGTATAATGTGGAAAATGGACACAGTCTGTGTCAGATTTTATTTTCCAAAGATCCCTACTACAACACCACCTGTTGAAGTGCTCTCACACAACGTGACCTTGCAACTGTCTCACTGAGAGGTGGGCTCCATGTTCCGTCCTCTTGAATGTGGGCAGGCTTGTGATTGCTCTGACCTACAGAATCTGGTGGAATTGATCCTTCTTGGATCTCTGTTTTGACATCTATCGCCAACTTCAGAAAATCATTGATCATTATCTCTTTACATATTTCTTCTAATACATAGTCTTTCTCTTCTCCTTTTGGAACTTTATCTCACATACATTGCTTGATTTTGTCCCACAGATGCCAGATGCTTGGATCAGTTCTTTTTGCTGTTTTTTCTTTATGTTTCAGTTTGCATAATTTCAAATGACCTGTCTCCAAGTTCACTTTTTTTCCCCTATTCTGTCCAATCTACTGAAATCACATCTTTTCCATTCCTTAAAATCATTTTTGGTATGTCTGATACATTTTTGTATGTTTTCCACTACATACTTTAACACACTTATCATATGTATCTTTCAGTATCTGTCTGATAATTCTGGCCTCTGGACCATCTCCGGGTCTGCTTCTATTGATCATTTTTTATTTTGACTACAAACCACATCTGTTTATCCTTCAGTTCTTTCATAACTGAAAATAGGTTTTATTAATGAAGAATTGTGACTCAGGTAAATGGTGCCCCCTTTACTCTGTTAAGTTGCTAGTGTGGTAGCTAGGTCAGTCTAAACTGCAGTTGAGTTGGGTCAGAATTTGTCACAGGTTTTAGTTATATTCAGTTCATTATTCCTTTCCAATATTTTGTGGGCATGATCAACACTTTTCTTCCATTAAAAAGTCAGCATAGAGACCTCTTTCACTTTATAGTTGTCTTAGTTCTCCAGTGCTATATCATGCATGAATTGTGTCCCCTCAAAGCATGTGTCGACTTGGCTCAGCCATGATTCCCAGTATTATGGGATTATATACTGTTTTGTCATCTGATGTGATTTTTTTTGTGCAGTAAATCCTACCTCTATGTTAATGAGACATCATTAGAGGTAGTTATGTTAATGAGGCAGGACTCCTTCCACAAGATCTAGTTGTGTCTTAAGTCAATCTCTTTTAAGACATAAAATATAAGTGAGCAGAAAGACAAAGGAATCTTGTATTACTAAGAAAGTAGTACTGGGAGCAGACTGTGTCCTTTGGATCCGGGGTCCCTGTGCCCGAGAAGCTCCTAGATCAGAGGAAGAATGATGACAACGACTTTCCTCCAGATTTGACAGTGAATGTGTTCCCCTGGAGCTGGTGCTCCGAATTTGAACTTCTAACCTACTAAACTGTGACACAATAATTTTCTCTTTGTTAAAAGCATCCACACGTGGTATTTCTGTTATCCCAGTGAAACAGAGGCCTCACAGTGCTGTATTCTTCATCTGGTTTCCTCTCCAATGGTGTTATATTGAAAAATCATTTCCTTTGCTGTCCCTGCCCCAGCTTTGCATTTGAATCCTGCTTTTGTTTGGAGGTTGTATGTAAACCCCACTAGGCCTGCTGTGCGGAATGGTTAAGAACATTGCTGACATAACTTGTATGAACTCCTTACATGTAAACTCCTTTAAAAGTAACTTGCCTGCCCACCCTAGATGAGTGGTCTTGGCAGCAGCAGCTCTGACTGACTCCTTTTCCTTGTGCAATGAAACAAAGATGCCTTTCCTGGTCTCCCACCTCAGTCTTTCAGTTTTGGGCCGATATGAGTTATGCAGACCAAGATCCTGGGATTTCCATCCAGTAACATATCTGCTGGGCCAGCCAGGAGCCATCTGTTCAGTTTATGAGTTGGATGGAAAAACATGGCTTCTTATATCCAGAAAGCAGGTCTTAAGTACTGAATATTCTCACATAAAACCCATTGTTTCTTGCTTTTTTTTTTTTTTCATTTACTCACTCTTATTTTGTTAATTTGTCTTCTCCTTGATTCTGGATCGAGTACAGTCTGCAAATCTAACAGCTTGTGTATAGGAGTTCTGGATATTTTACTCAGTCTAGTCACATACTAAACCCTCCTTGGTAACCTTATGGGGCAGTTCGGCTCCATCCTATCAACCTGATGGCAGTGGGGGGCAGGGGGCTTTTTTGTTCTTTTTTTCCTCAAACTGTAGTGCACAGTGTCACAAAGGTTTGACTGCATCTTTGAGCCTCTGCATGCTTTGCTTACTAGTTAATGCCAAGGCTCCTAAGGAAGGTATTTTTAACAGCTTACAAAGAGGAATAACAAAGGCTACCTAAATCTAATCAGATTTGTCAGTATGAGTTGGAATTGGATTTGGTTTGGTTTCCAGCCTTGGTTTGGATGAAGACGCAAATTGCTTTGTAGATATTTTTCTCAGGTTCCTTATCTCACCACCACCTTTTAACCACTGCTTTGCACTTGGAGGCCTGTGGAACTTGAAATGGTGCCTTAGTCATTTAATATTACTTTACAGAAATATCATAAGTGGGTGGCCTTAATAAGGAAAAGTTTATTCTTTCACAGTCCGATAGGCTGGAAGTCCCAACTCAGGGCACAGGTCCAGGGTAAGGCATTCCTCTTCCATCAGCTCTGGAGGCAGGTCCTTGTGATGCATCAGTCACCCCTTAGTCTTGCAGCATCTTGGCACAGGAATCTCAGGTTCACAGGACATGCTCTCCTCCCAGGACTGTTTTCTTGGTGGTATAAGGTCACCATGTCTCTCTGCTCCTTTCTCTATTATATTTCAAAAGAGCTTAAGATACTACCTAATCTTGTATATCTCACCCAGGTAACTGTCATTAATTGTAGTGATAGGATTTACAACACAATGGGACATCACATAAAATGCTGGACAACCACACAGTCCTGGGACTCATGGTTCAGGTGAGTTGACAGACATTTTGGGGGACACAGTTCAGTCTATGACAAGTGGTAAGAGGAGGAACATCTCTCTTAGCACTTCAACCAGATCACAGCTCAACCTATAAATCTGTACTAAGTGCAGACTTGTGGGGTAGAGGTGGCAGATGGGTACACATTTACTCTGACACTGGTTCTCCTTGGATTCTAATCTCTCACATTGACCTTGTCACCAGACTCTGCCACTGAGTCAATTCCAACTCATAAAGACCCTATAGGACAAAGGAGAACTGCCCACAAAATGGCTGGTAGGTTCAAACCACTGATATTTTGGTTAGCAGCCAAGTACTGAACTGCTGTGTTACCCGGGCTCCCACATTGGTCTGCATATAGGCATTAAAAGATGATTAAGTGTTCCGCTATGTTCAAAATAATCAAAATTCAGTGAAATTTAAACATCAAGTTTATACTGAGCAATTATTCTATATGCATATAGGGAGACCATTTTGATTCCAGAAAAAAAAAAAATGGTTAAACAACCTGTTGGTTCTGACTCTCAGCAACCCTATAGGACAGAGTAGAACTGCCGCATAGAGTTTCCAAGGAGCACTTGGTAGATTCAAACTGCTATCCTTTTGGCTAGCAGCCATAGCCCTTAACCACTATACTACGAGGGTTTCCAGAAAGCAAAAAGGAGGGAGAAATGTAGAAGAGCAAGCATTGGCTAATGTTTGCTTGAATCTTGCCTTCCCCCTTCAGTGAAATTAACTCATATCAGAATACTGCTCAGTGGAATCATGGTGGTGCAGTAGCTAAGAGTTCAGGCTGCTAACCAAAAGCTTGGCAATTCGAATCCACTAGCTGCTTCTCAGCAAACCCTATGAGGCAGTTCTACTCTGTTCTATAGGGTTATTGTGAATTGGAATAGACCAGGTTGGTTTTTTCTGCCTGGCTGCTAATAATTAATTTGGCCATCCATCCACCTGATCAACACACAGCCAAGAGACTTTGAGATTTAAACTAGGAGGTCATGGTTTGGTTACTATCCTTGTCAAGTACTATGAGACAAATTTACTATAGGGCAGTTTCTGGCAGGTTTTTGCAGTTGGCTCAGGCTCTTCATAGTTAATGTTTGGTTTTTTGGATAGGAAACAACCTTCAAATCAAAGTAACCCAAAACCAAACCGAACCTGTTGCTATCAAGTAGATTCTGGCTCATAGTGACTCTACAACAAAGTAGAGCTGCCCCATAGAATTTTGAAGGACCCTGGTGGATTTGAACTACTGAATTTTCTGTGTTAGGAGCTGTAGCACCACGGTCTCTGGGAAAAAAAATAAAGAAATAAAAGTAAGATGTCCGTTATTAAATTTCATGTTCCATAGCTCCTTTCTCCTTACTGTTCTCTATGACAAGGGATAGTTGTTTTTGTTTTTGTTTTTTTCCTAAGATAATTTTGTCGCTTTCTGGATGTTAGTTCTTTTTACTAGCTTTTGCTCCTCAGCTCTTTGATAGCTTAAAAAAACAAAAACAAAAAAAACCTCTGTAATTTTGGAGTTCATCTACCTTGCTATTGTTAGGGTGGGTGCAAATGTGTTTTCGCAAACTTTTACATCAAAACCAGAAGCATATCATAAGGATACCATATCCATTGATATCCTTATTGTTTTCTTTCACAATTTACAGTATAGTCATGAGTCACTTATTGTCCATGACTTGATCTGTGAAACAGAACACTGCATGATTTGGAAATTGTGTGAACACCATATTATAAACTTAGCAAACCTGTATAAGATGGTGTAGTGTTGTATATAAAAGGTTAATGTGATATATGAAAACTAAAGAATCAATAAGGTCTTATTCATATAGTGGGGTTGGGGGAGATAAGGAGAGGCAGGAAGAGGGAGAGATGAATTCCAAGAAAAAATTATTTTAATCAGCTGCAGTGCTTTATTTAACACATAGTTAACAATTGTAATCATGCTTTATTCAAAATGAACCTCTTAGAGTTCATAAAAGTATTGTAACATGGTATGGTTTTTAGTAACAGCACATTGGCAGGGAACTACCAGATATTCAAGTCAGACTCCAAAGAGGATGTGGAACCAGGGATATCATTGCTGATATTAGGTGATTGGAGTTGAAAGTAGGGAACACCAGTAAGATGTTAACTTGTATTGCACTGACTATGCAAAGGCATTCGACTGTGTGGATCACAACAAATTATGGATAACGTGGGAATTCCAGAACACTTAATTGTGCTCATGAGGAATCTGTATATGGATATCAAGGGGCAGTGATGCCAACAGAACAAGGGGCAACTGTATGATCAGGAAAGGTATGCATCAGGGCTGTATGCTTTCACCATAGCTTTTCAGTGTGTATGCCAAGCAAATAATTGGAGAAGCTGTACTATATGAAGAAGAACAAGGCATCAGGATTGGAGGAAGACTCATTAATAGTGTGCATTATGCAGATGACACAACCCTACTTGCCGGAAGTGAAGAGGATTTGAAACACAGTCATGAAGATCAAAGAGCATGGCCTTCAGTATGGATTACACCTCAACATCAACAAAACCAAAGTCCTCACAACTGGACCAAAAGCAACATCATGATAAATGGAGAAAGAATTTCAAGGATTTCATTTCACTTGGTTCTACAATCATGGCCCATGAAAACAACAGTCAAGAAATCTAAAGACTCATTGCATTGGGAAAATCTGCTGCAACAGACATCTTTAATGTATTGAAAAGTAAAGACGTCACCTTGAAGACTAAGATGCACCTGACCCAAGCCATGGTATTCTGAATTGCATCATACGCATGTGAAAGCTGGATGATGAATGAGGAAGACAGAAGAAGAATTGATGCCTTTGAGTTGTGGTGTTGGAGAATAATATTCAATGTACCATGGACTGTCAAAACAACAAACTGATCTTTTCTGGATGAAGTACAACCAGAGTGCTCCTTGGAAGCAAAGACAGTGAGACAGCATCTCGTATACTTTGACATGTTGTCAGGAGGGATCAGTCCCTGAAGAAGGGCATCGTGCTTGGTAGAGTGGACTGTCAGCCAAAAAGAGGAAGACCCTTAAAGAGATGGATTGACACAGTGGCTGCAACAATGGGCTGAAGTATAAAAATTATCACGGGTAGGGTACAGGACCGGGCAGTCTTTATTTCAGTGGTGCATAGGGCCACTGTGTGTCCGAACAAACTCAGCAGCACCTAACAACTATAGTAACACTGTGAAACAAATGTGTGTCAGCTAAGCTTAGTGTCTGACCCACAGCAGGTACTCAAAAAATGTCAGATCTGCCAATATTAGCTGACATTTACTGAGCCCTTATCCTGTGTCAGGTACCATGCAAAGTGTTCAATATATTATACCAGTTTATAGGCGAGAAATCTAAGGACATAAGATGCATTTCATTTTAATGTTTTAATGTGATTTTGGAGAAAAATTCACATAGCAAATTAGGTTCTTGTGTAATAATTTCTATACATATATTCAAAAACCCTTGTGGTGTAGTGGTTAATTGCAATGGCTGCTGACCAGAAAGTCAGTAGTTCAAATCTACCAGGTGCTCCTTGGAAACTCTGTGGTGCAATTCTACTCTGTCTATAGAGTTGCTATGAGTCAGAAAGGACTTGATGGCAGTGGGCTTGGCTGGCTTTTTATAGGTATATTCAGTGACATTGGTTACACTTTTCACAAGGTGTCAGCATTCTCAATATTTCCATTCTGGTTGTTCCGTTTCCTTACTCTAGCTTCCTTATCCCTCCCTCACCTTCTCATCCTTGATCTAGGCTAAATGTTGACCTTTAGATCTCATTTTGACAATTGTTCAGAGTAGCACAGTACTTACAAGCGATGTTACCTATCTTATGAGCCACTCTTTTGGCAGCTTTGTGACCTCCAAGAGTCGTTTGAGTTTCAGGTTTATAAAGTTTCCCAGGGCAATAGTCTCATGAGTTCCTTTAGTCTCTACCAGTCTAGTAAGTCTGGTCTTCTTTAGGAATTTGAGTTTTGTTCCACATTTTTTTCCTCTTTTTATCTGGGACCACCTGTTGTGTTCCAGGTCTGAAAGGTCAGTAGTAATAGCCAGGCACCGTCTAGTTCTTCTGGTCTCAGGGTAGGTGCGGCTGTGGTTCTTATAAACTCTTAGTTCCTATGAACTCGTGGTTCCCTTCTTTCTCTTGTGGTCCACACTTGTAGAGACCAATAGTTGTATCTTAGATGGCTGAATAAGCTTTTAAGATCCCAGATGCTACTCACTATTGTAGAATGTAGAACATTAACTTTATGATCCACGTTATATCAACTGACAAGATGCATTTCTATTGTAATCAGTAAAGTGATCGCGAATTAACAAAGTTGAAAGCAGTGTCATGTAAAGATTTTCACAGTTCCTACTTGAGGGGGAAAAAAATTTTTACTGAAATTCAGAACTGGAAAACCAGCAATAACAACGAGACTGCCTGAATTTTCTTTTGTATGCATATATTTGCAAAGTTTATTAGTATTTGCAGAACACTACTGAATAAGTCTTTCTAACCTGACAAGACTTTCAACAGTAGTACCTATTCTGAGACTCGCAGTTTCTCTCCTTTCTTTTCATTTTCCTCTGTTTCATTCTCTTTTAAATCCTTCCCTTCCTTCTTTCCTTGGTTTACTCATTCATTCACTCATACAAAGAAGGCCAGGTGCTTAATTTTCAAACGTCATTCAAAATGGTGCCACGTCATCTGCCGGGGCCAAGAACCATGACGTGTTGTCACATTTCTGCCTGCCAGCGTGGATGTCTGAGGAGCACGCCCTCTTCTCACCTGCTCCTCGGAAAAGCACGCCGAGGGTGCTGTCACTCACTCGTGTCTCGGGCCCTGGCCCCGGGGCCGCCCCGCCCCTCCCGAATCCCGGCGGGCAGAGCGCAATTATTTGCATATTCCTACCTTTGTTCCCTGCCTGCCGCCAATCAGCGCGCGGGAGGAGGCGGGGGAGGAGGCTGGCGGGGGGAGGGGGAGGGGGCGGGCTGGGTGAGGCTCGGGCTGGAGCTCCGGCTCAGGCTCCGGGTCCTGCTGCGGTGGCCGCAGGTCTTAGAGCGGGTCGGGGCCGCCGTCGGCGCCCCGCGCACTGCAGCTGCAGCCGCAGCGGTCAGCCCGGCGCCGGCACTGCTGCCTCATCGGGGCCGAGCCCCCAAACAAAGACAAAGCGGCTGCTTGGGAGGCCCTACCGGAGCTGAATTTTCCTACAGCTGCCGGGAACCACGGGCTCCAAGATGGTTTGCGGGGGCTTCGCGTGTTCCAAGAACTGCCTGTGCGCACTAAACCTGGTCTACACCGTGAGTATCCGCAGCCTGCTGCCTTCCTCGAGGCTTTGTGCCTGCTCGGAGGCGCCTGGCCTTGCTTGCATGGCCAGCGACTCCCTCGCTTCACCTCGCGCCCATCTCCTGTCTCCGCACTCTCTGTGCTGCCCCAGCCTCTCCATCCGTCTCCTGTGGGACCGGGAGCGGGCCCTTGTCGCAGTCTTCTCCTTTCCGTCATTGTGTAGCAGCGTCTCTGCCACATCGCTCTGCCCCGCCCCCTCACCCACCGCCTCGTTTTTTTCAGTCCTTTCGCCAGGCTGCCCTGCACTCTTCTGTCCCCGACCATTCTGCTGCTAGCTCCTCGCTTCCTGACCCACCTGGGGCTGGTTTGGCGGAAGAGCTCCCTTGGGCTTGAGGACAGTTTTGTGGAATAGCGTGATCTAAAACCGACAAGGCAGCATATGGGTCATACTCGGCTAGGTTAGCTTTGCGTGCTCTCGAGATTTTAACGGAGGCCACCCAGTAGGTTCACGGGACATCCGCTGCTCCCTTAGTTTGTTTTGTGCTTACATAAAGGGATATTACAGTTTGTTTTTTGCCAGTTCTGCTCATACTTGATGCTCTCTCCGTGTGTATCCTCTTTACCAATATCTTAACCCTGAGAAACTAAGCCCAGGAAGTAAGAGCCGTTTCTTCCTCTCCCAGCCAGCTTGTGCTTCTTAATTTTAACACCACATGCTCTTTGTGATTTTGAAGGCGCAGCTGTCTGTGAACAGGGAGGTGGGGAGGGCTGGTTGACGTTCCTTGATTGTCTTTCACATTCCAGATTTTACATAGATGATTTGAGTTGGTCATTCTGACAACCTTCTGAGGCAAGGGGCATGGTCTAAATTTTATATATAAGGTAACAAATCAAAAATGGTTTTTATTAGTTTATGGAGCTGGTAGCTGGAGAGTCAGGAGTAGAACCCAGGATTCAGAATCAACATCTTTCCACAGGCAGACTATACTGGGCGGAAGAAAGTTCCTCTGTGTCACCATCCCTCCATCCCTTGCTCCCGGCTATAAATACACCTGGCACTTTGCAGCACCCACCCTGAAAACAAACCTAGCTCCCCTGCATTAGCAGAGAGTCAGGCCATCTGTGCAAGCTTAGATTACATCTCGTGGAATGGAGGGGCTCTTTGTGGTCCACAGAAGAGAGGCTGGGTCGTTTTACCATCACTGTTTCTTTGTATGTGAACCTACTTGCAAAGCTTTGAAGACAAGGCAGCAACTGGAGTCGAGTTTGCTTTTCCAGCCGGTTACTAGAAATAGAATCAACATGGTCACTGATGGTAGAGTTGGGAAAAAATTGCTTAGAATACCTGGTCATACCACTCCGTGTCATGGGAGATCTCCATCAGGTTTCACATTAAAATCCACCTTTGTCTCACTTAAAGCATGCTTATCACATTTATTAAGTACTGATGACTGGTTCTCGAGGTATTTTATTAGCATAAATGGTCTGAATAGAACATTGCCCATTTTGTGCCCTGATTTCTGGTTTTTCCCTTTTTCTACCCCCCTCCGTCAGTGATTTAATCATCCCTTCATCAGACACTTAATTTTATAGTGTCCATTTACACACAATAGAATGTTCTGCTTTGTATACTTTCTTGACTAAAATGACTACATAGAATAATGTACAATACATAGTTTTAAAAGGCAGGTTGTCATTAAAGCTAGTTCTCTTTCTTTAGAGACATAGCATGTCTAGTTGTATATACTGTGTTTCCGGAAACCAAGGAGAAGGAAAGGTGATTCCAATGGGATGTATTTGGACTATTTAATAGTCTATTCTAAATTATTGACCTTCAGAGTGTGTTCTCTTGCCTTTAATAACTAGGCAGTAAAACTAATTCATTTGAGATTCATGAGACTATAAAAATGGTTAGCCCTTTTAATCTTGGACATTTTAGACACTATCCTAAAATGAATTAGTGGCTCTTTTCTTCTTGTACGTTGTGAATAGGCTTAGCAGTTTACATTGGAGACAAATGACAGATAACAGTTGGATAGGGCCTCCAGTAGATGCTGAAAATGTAACATGCTATTACTTAGATACTGTATCTTCCCTGGCCACTCCTATATTTTAAGGTGGGAGTTGTGAGGAGATGATTATAGTCAAGGTTCTGAACTTCATTTAAGTATGAACAGGAGGATTCTTTGTAGATGTCATTCTCACCCTGGTCACTGCCTCTAAAATGTGCTCCAAAGCTTAGGATTAGGCCTGAGGTTATTTCTAAAAGTTTAAATGAAACATGGCTGTGGATGGGAGCAGCAGGTATAAAGGCCATGACTTTGCCTTAAAGCTTACTGTCCTGTTGAAATATATTGTTGAGAAATTTAGGCTTTTATCTCCTGGACTGTTGACAGTGAGGTGGCTTGCTAATAGCCTGACATTAGCACGGGATTCATGATCTGTCCAGAAAGCATGTCCTGAAAAGAGGTTGGAAGGAAGATCAGCAGACTTGTCAGGCATGGCATTATCACTAGGCCAAAGGTTAGCAGATGATTTATTTGTTGTTGTTTTCTGGTTTGATTGTTTTAATTAATAGGAGCTCTAGAACGGAACAATCTTAAATTAGTGTCATGTATATTAACAGTTGTAAATACAGGAGGAAAGGGGGAAGTGACAGATGTTTTGTTCATCTTTATGGTGCTTTAAGAATGAGAATGACTTACCTGACAACTTTCTACATTTTAAGACACTTTATTGAGTGCCTGCTGTGTGCAAGGCATTATTCATGGTGCTGAAAATACAGCAGTTAACCAAACATGGCTTTAAGATTAATATGCCTTTATAAATAATTATTATTATTTACTGTCTTTTTTGCATGTCTTACAAGTTTCACTTGGCCAATAAGCATTTGGCTCCTGTGTACACCCTGCTGAGAAGTTCAGGGGATAATAAACACATGCAAAGCCAAATACATACCCTGTGAAGACAGCATCTTACTTGCGAGACGAGTTGGGAAAGTTAAATGCTATGTAAGGAAGGGACTGGCTGCAAGTGCTGTAGAAGTTTGGGGGTGGGGAAAAGCTATTTGTGGGTTACAGAAGTTGAGGGAAGGAAGGTGGAGTGATTGAACCCAGGAAATATAGAAATAACGTGGGTCTTTTTAATACCAGTTAAGATATAAATACAAATTAATGCCACTCTGGGAAAATGGTGTAGGCTATTGGGAAGCTATGTACCAATGTCAGTGCCTAGTCCACCCTTCAAAGCAGTTTTGGAACTTGTTCTGGAATGGCCATTACTCACAATTGCACAGTGGTAAGTTCATGAACTTAGTTGTATAGTCTGTGAGGAAGTTTTCAGCCAGTAAACAAATAACTGTATTGGAGCACCTTCTCTACTCACTTGATCTGTCTCCCAATGACTTTTTTCTTTACCTGAATATAAAGGAAATATTGAAAGGAAGACATTTTGATTCCATTCAGGACATTGAGGGTAATAAGATGACAGCTCTGCCATAAAAAGAGTTCCTAGATTGCTGTGAAGGGTAGACTAGGTCCTGGTGCAGGTGCATTGCTTGCTTCTCGAGGGGAATACTTCGAAGGTGACCTTAGTGTTATTTAGCAGTAAGGTATGTAGCACTTTTTCTAGGATGTAACATGCTATTACTTAGATGCTGTATCTTCCCTGGTCACTCCGATATTTTAAGGTGGGAGTTGTGAGGAGGTGATTATAGTCAAGGTTCAGGACTTAGGTGACATTTAAGTATGAACAGGAGGATTGTGAACTTAATTGGCAGTCCTCATATGATACATATAAATATATATGAATACTTATATATTTTAATGGTTCTAAAAGAAGCAGAAAATAAATTGTCTTGAAATTAGGAGGAAATTTGAGAAGCCACAGATTTGTTTTCTCTTTGTGTCTTTATTTGTAAAATCCAAGGTTGTTTCTCTTTCTCTATATCTTTTGCAGTTTTTTCCCTACAGTTTTGGTTGTCAAAAGTGATACAGATTTGCATTGATTGTTGGATTTACATTTTCACATCTCTGAAATTGGAATGTATTTTATAACAGAAAAATAGAACTCGTCTACTGGAAACCGTGGTGGTGTAGTGGTTAAGTGCTACATCTGCTAACGAAAGGTCGGCATGTGAATCTGCCAGGCACTTCTTGGAAACAATATGGAGCAGTTCTATTCTGTCTTGTAAAGTCACTGTGAGTCGAAATTGACTTGACAGCAGGTAGTGGGTTTGTCAGATTAAAGGACCCTGCTGATGAAGCATTCGTCTGCTAACTAAAAGGTCGATGGTTTGAATCCAGCAGCCACATCTTGGAAACATGAGTCAGTTGTGCTCTGTCCTGTAGGATCATTATGAGCGAGAATAGCTCCATGACAAAGGGTTTGGTTTTTGGTTTATATTAGATTAAGATGAAAAACTGATCCCTACAAGTTATGGAGAAAAAACACTGGACTCAGGAAGAGAACAGCTTTGAGTGCCAGCTCTGATTTTTGTTTGTTACTGTGTAAGTCAGTTGTGAATCACGGCGACCCCAGGAGTAGAACTCCTCCAAAAGGTTTTCCAGGCTGTGACCTTTCAGAGGCAGGCCACCAGGTCTGTCTTGAAGGCACTCCTGGGTAGGTTTGGACCAGCAACCTTTCAGCTGGTATGCTCAGCACTTAATTATTTGTGCCACCTGGGAATTTGACATTTAACTTGGGGCAAACTCCTTACAGTATTAGAGCTTCAGTGTTTTCAATTGTAAGTCAGTGGTAGTATTTTCCATTTTCTCATCATGGGACTATAATGAGAATGACTTGAGAAATGTGTAAATACTTTTCATGCGGTACAGAAAAAATTATTATAGCTCCAAGTGGAAAAAGTTAAAATCTGAACTTCTGAACTACAGAATGACATGTTATAACGATTAAAGTTTTCAAGCTGCTATGGTTGTAACAAAGGGTAATAGAATCAAGCAGGCCCCAGGAGTCAACACCTTCAAAAAGGAAACTCTGATTGTAAAGTTCTAAGAAAAATGAGACATAATAACAATAAATTTAGAATTTTTTTTTAGTCCTAATGTGGTCATGGAAACCCTGGTGGCATAACAGGGAATGCTATGGCTATTAATAAAAAGATTGGCAATTTGAATCTGCTAGGCCCTCCTTGAAAACACGGTTGGGGTAGTTCTGCTCTGTTCTGTAGGGTCACTATGAATCGCAGTCAGCTTGGCTGTGGTGATTTTTGTGGAGGGAAGGAGTAGGGAACCTGATCATTAATTAAAGTGCTGGAAATCTGTGTTTTTCAGTCTCAACTCCCAAATAAATGCAAAAACTGTAGTACTTTAGCCAAAGAAAATCTACTCAACTACAATTGCTTTCAAATGATTTATTTTCTTAAAATTCTGATCATGATTTTTTGCATTACTCAGATTTAGTATTTCAATGTGTGCTTAGGTTTGTGGCTTCTCTGTGATCTTGTTCAAACTACTTAGTGAATTTAAAATATTTGGGTAGTTGCTGAATGTTGAATTACAAAAATGATTCACTATTTACAGAGCTTGAAATTTTCTAATGATGGTGTTATGCAGATATTTATAAGCTTCCTTTGTGACAAATGGGGCAATTCTTGTCTGTCTTATAAGATTGCTGGTGTCAGAGTTGACTCGGTGGCACTGGGTTTGTGACAAATAAAATTTCTCAACTTTTGATTAAAAAGTGGGATAACACAAATGTGTCATTGATACCATTTCTCACCTGAAATTAGCTGATTGACTTTCATGAAGTTTAACACAGTAATTAATAAAAAGCATTCCCAAGAAAGAAATAGGTAATTTGGGGGAAGGTTTTTCCTCATATCTTTCACCCTGTATTTTAAAAGTGTGATTAGAACATCTCAGTGACTTAATTTATACACAGTTGTAGATATCATTGCTTCAAACACGTTTGAGTCTGTGGTGAAGGCAGGATATCACTTTTTACCTGCGTTGGTTGCCAGGAGTTTCACTGCTGTAAAAAGAATAATCTGAAAGCATGTGTAAGAATAGGTAAAAACTCTGGGAGAATAAAGTCAAATTCTTTAGGATGTTTAGGGTGTCATTCAAGACCTTTTACCGTCTGCTGACCTGCCATTTGCAGCACTTTGTATATTTCAGCCATGGACTACAAACACCCTGTGAATTTTGCCCTTTTTACCTGTCTTTGCAGATTTCTGCCTTGTAATAAAACCCACACCTGTTGTTGAAGGTTACTCAATAAAGTCCCCTGTTTCTTCAGTCAGAATAAAATCATTCCTTTTAAACTGTTACTTTGATTCATTCACAGTCAGAAATCAGTGTGAGGAACAAGGCTTAGCTTATGGTTTTTTGTTGTTGTTGTTTTTAATCTGCCCAGCCACCACCATCTAGTTGATTCCAACTCATAGTGGTTTGAGAGTCTGGAGTAGAAATGCCCCACAGTTTCCAAGGAGTGCTGACCTTTTAGTTGGCAGACGTAGCACTTCACCGCTACACCAACAGGATTTCCTTAAGCTTGTCTAGATGATTCTGAACTACAGTGAGGGCTCAGAGCCAGTGTGGTGAGGTTCTGTGTTAGTTTTTCTTTGCCAGTGACCCTATCAACGCTACCTATTTTAGATAGTTGTATGCTCCTGCTTTTTCCACGGCAGAACTATTAACTCATGTTGGTAGATATAATACCCTTTTCTTTGTATCGTCCTTTAGTGTGTAGCATTTTTTCCTTTAAAAAAAAAAAGAGCCTACCTTTGAATACTTGCAGAACCGAATTTGTGGAATTGGCTGTACTCTCGCTCCACCTGTTCTTCAGAAATATGACTAACACTAGGAAAAGTGGCTTTTTAAAAGTGATGCATTGTTTTTTTTTAGCTACCAGTAAAGTTAAGTACAAAAGGACAAGCAAATATTTGAAGCATGAAAGTTATCACTAGATTAAAAAATAATAATGCTAAGAAGGAGTTCTTCTATCTGCCCCCTATATAACCTGATATGTTACTTGAAATGCTCGTTTTTCTTCCCCTCTTGGCCAACTTTTAAATTCTTAAAGGGTTTCCTCCAGCTTTTCTCATGGACAAATGTCTGTTTCTGTAAAATTATACTAGACTCTTATTAGTTGACTGATGTTCCTTACTGAGATTATTAGTCTATTAAAAACAAAAGAACCCCAAATTATTTTTTTATTATTATTTT
Organism: Heterohyrax brucei; assembly: GCA_028571685.1. Classification (NCBI taxonomy): domain Eukaryota; kingdom Metazoa; phylum Chordata; class Mammalia; order Hyracoidea; family Procaviidae; genus Heterohyrax; species Heterohyrax brucei. The sequence continues at coordinate 81,719,712 of CM053147.1, forward strand.
TTTATTATTAATTCAGTAGTATTAGTTGAACACCAATTAGTTGAACACAGCTAGGTGTTCCTTGGAAACTATGGAACAGTTCTACTCTGTCCTATAGGGTTGCTGTGAGTTGGAATCGACTCAGTGGCAATGGTTCTTTTTTTTTTTTCTGTAGATGTTATGCCGCTCAGATATCCAAGTGAAAATCTTGAGCAGTGAACAAAGTAACAACCAGAACACTGTGTTCATGCAGCTGACGCTAAGACAGATGACAAGCAAACCAGTAGGTCTAGAACATGAGATGTTTAAAAGTCTAAGGAGAAAAATAAAGCAGGGTAAGAAAAATGAAGAGAAATGAGGCAGTGGGGTAGTTGGGAAGGAGCAAATAGGGGTGTACAGTTTTCTGTATGGTGGTCAGGACTGGCCTTCTTGGACAGATAGTATTTGCATAAAGACTTGAAGATGAAAGGCAAATATATGGGCAAGGTGTTTCAGGTAGAGGGAATAGCCTAGGAGAAGACTGACAAAGAGCAACATTGTGGGTTTATACACAGTGTGACTCAAACAGAGTGACTAAGACGAGGAGTGGGAGGAAATGAGGAGCGAGATGTTATAGGACCCAGACTCTAAAGGTTCTTGCAAGCACTGCAGATGCTTTAACTTGAACACTGAGTGAATGGGTAGTCATGGGTATGTTTTGGCCTGAGGAGTGACATGGTCTAATTCTCAGTTAAGTTTGACTGTTGAATTGAGAATGGATTCTAGATGGCAAAAGTTGAAAGAAGTGAGACCAGTTATGATGAGACTGTTGCATATTTGAGGCATGAGACAACAGAAGCTTGGATAGTATGAAAGTGGAAGTAAGAGAAATAGATTCTGAATATGAGATTTTGAAGATGAGGTTAGCGCAATTATCTGATAGATTGAAAATGGTGTTTGAGAGAAAGAAACAAACCACAGATTAATTATGATTCATGGCTCAAGCATCTGGCCAGATAGAGTTTCTGATAACTGGGATGTGAAAGACTGAGGGTAGAGCGGCTTTGGGGTCACTAGTAGGTGTTGGAAACCCTGGTGGCATTGTGGTTAAGTGCTACAACTGCTACATCAGCAGTTCGAATCCACCATGTACTCCTTGGAAACTCTGGAACAGTTCTGCTCTGTCCTGTAGGGTCACTGTGAGTTGGAATTGACTCAATGGCAATGGATCTGTTTTTCTAGTAGCTGTTATGCCAATCAGATATCCAAGGGAAAATCTTGAGTAGTAATTAGAACAACAACACTAGCATTCAGGGTAGAGAACTAGCTGGAGATTTAAATTCAGGGAGCCATTAACTTAGAGAATGACCTTGGCAAAGTGGATGAAATCACCAGGTACATGAGAATCGTGAAGGGCAGTGGTCCATGTATTAAGCCAGGGGCAACCTTATTAAGAGGTTGGGCAGATGACCAACGAAGAGCCATCAAAGGAGCCTGAGAGGGAATGACTTGTCAGGCAGGAGGAAAACTTGATGCAGGTGGGTGTCCTAGAAGTCAAATGCAGACGAGTTCAAGCAGAAGTGATTGAATACCTGTCGAGTGCTGCTATTAAGTAAGGTGAATACCAAGATTTGGCCCTTGAATTTAGCCATTGAAGAGAGCAGTCACCCTGTTATTTTTCTTATGTCAGACTGTAAGCCTCTCAACAGTGAGGACTGTGTCTCAGTTATTCTTGTTTCCCTGGCGTCTGGTCAACGTTCCATTTAGTTAATTGAAGAAATCAGTGCGTTCCTTCTCTGCTGACCGCCAACGGCCTGGCTTTGCCTGCGGCTCACTGCTTGTCTTCCTGAACTCAGCACCAAAGAAACAAGGCGTATGTGGGGTGGAAACTTGGTTGGCAACTGTGTGTGCCACTTCAAACTAATCAGTCTTGGAAAATGACAAGTCAAGTCCCTCACTTTTAATTCCCTTTATATAATTCTTGCCAGGAGATAGTATATACTGTAAATTTTGTGCCTAATAAATATAAACGCAGTTTGCTTGGCATCATGGAGAAGGTAAAGAAGAAGAAAAATATTTGATGGGAGCTCTTGAGGCATCCTTGTGTTATTTGGAGAGTGAAAATAAAACAGAGAACTGAGGTTTTGGCTTCGACACTAAATGTCTGTATTTAGAAATATCTAGATTATTTATAGAATTTTAAAATTTCCATCCAGATGTTTGGCATCATGGAAATACGTTTGATCATCTCTGAATCACTCCGTTTTCTACACTAAGTAAAAGTCCAGGAGAGAATTGAGTCTTCAAGTGTAACTTCCTTATTACAAATGTTAAAGCAAAAATAAATAAATAAATAAAGTGCCAAAAAAACCTCATTGCTGTCGAGTCAGTTCTGACTCACAGTGACTATGTAGGCCAGAGTAGAACTGCCCAGGAGGATTTCCAAGGAGTGGCTGGTACAGACCTTTTGGTTAGCAGCCAAGCTTTTATCTTAACCATTGCACTACCAGGGCTCAATTAAAGCACATAAACCAAAACAAAACTCACTGCCCTTAAATTAATTCCAACTTCTAGTGACACTATACAGTACACAGTGAATTGCTTCATCGAGTTTCCAAGGAGTACCTGAGGGATTTGAACTGCTGATCTTTTGATTAGCAGCCACAGCTCGTAACCACTAAGCCACTGGAGTTTCGTGTTAACACACACAGATGAAGATAATTTGGCATCTTTGCCCCGCCCCCATGTCTGTAGATATTGTATTAAATTTTGGTGGCCTGTCCCCAATATCGCTTATTACTGTTTTAAACTTGTTTGCCCTCTACCACCCCATAACTTCTTTCTTGTTTCAGTGGTTAAAAAAAAAAAAAAAAAAACACAGACTCATTTAACTGCAAATCTAATCTAGCATTTTTCAGATGTTCTAGATTCTTCTTTCATTCTTCAGATGTTCTGGAGTCTGCTTACCCTGGTAGAATGTTGATACGTAAAAAATGCTGCTGTGTTAAAATTTTTGAAGTGTTTCTTACTTCATTTTGTTCTTAAAGTCAAGTAGATACTTACTGAAAGAATGAAAATCACTTATAGATTATATAGAGAAGGAGTAATCTAGAACATCAGTGGCTGGATTTGTTCCCATCAAGTGTTACATAGATTGGAGAATGAGCCTTTACCTGGGTCCTTAAAGCCTAATGAGTTGTTCATTCAACAAATATTTTGAGCATCTCTTAGGTACCAGGTACTTAGCCAGGTCCTAGGAATACCAGTGAACAAGATCAGCTTGTGTATTGATTGTGTGAGGCTTAAGGTCTAGTGAGCTCAGAAGAGTTTAAAGTATGGCTGGTGATGGGGAGTAGTGGCTAGTGAATCACCTACCTCCAGGGTAACCAAGCATCTCCCACGCCCCACCCCTGCTTCTTATATCCTAGGATTTGTCTGCCTAGTAATTTGCACTTTATCCTAAAATTATAAACAGAATGGCTAGCATGGGAATGACTTAATGTGATTGGCTTTAAATATTAGTCGGAACCCTGGTGTCACAGTGGGTTAAGCGCTGCTTCTGCTAACCAAAAGTTCGGCAGTTCAGATCCATCAGGTGCTCCTTGGAAACTACGGGGTTAGTTCTACTCTGACCTTGGGTCGCTAGGAGTTGGACCCAACTCAACAGTGGTAGTACTGTTTTAGTCAGTAGTAGAGTTCAACAGAGGCGGCCCTGGTTATCACAAATGGTTAAGCTTTTGGACTACCAGCCAAAAGGTTGGAGCTTTATACTCACCCAGAGGTGCCGTGGAAGACAAGTCATGAAGTCTGCTTCCAAAAGGTCAAGCCTTGAAAACCTGGTGCAGAATTGCTCCTCTGCACACATGGGGTTGCCATGAGTTGGAATGGACACTGTGATGAGTAGTGACAAGATGGGTAATAGAAACCCAGTTACCACTGTTTACACTAAGGCTTGTTATTTTTACGTAATAAGAAGTTAGGCATGTTAACAAGGACCTAAGCTCCACCTGTTTTCCTGCTGTGCCATCCTTGTTATGTGACTCTCTTTCATGGAGTTATTAGATTGCACTTGTGCCTCCAAGCATCACGATTTTTTCCATGCCAGAAAAGGATAATGCTGCAAAACACGTACTCTTGCAAAGAATGTTTCTTTTTTCATTGAGGTATTATTAACATACAGTGAACTGCACGTATTTAAAGTATAAAATTTGATATGTTTTGGCATACATCATGAGTCTGAACTCATCACCTTGTTCAACATATTGAAGGAATGTAGTATCTGACCTAAAAACTTTCTTATCCCTTCCTCCTGCTACTGATCTCCCACTTCCAATCAGCAGACAACCACTGACTGCTCAGCCCTAAAACTAAGCTGGAGTTGAATTTAGTGAGGGTGTTTGGGGAAAGATGCCCTAGGACGTTTCTCTGACTCAGTGGTTACTTTCTTGTATTGCTCTTAGCATACGTTCAGTTGGAAGGTAGTGTTTACGCTTTTTAAGCCTAGGACAAGGTGAAGGATTTAAAGTTCTCTTAGGTAGAAAACCTGGATAGCTTAGTGGTTAAGAACTACGGCTGCTAACCAAAAGGTCAGTAGGTTGAATTCACCAGGCACACCTTGGACACTCTTTGGGGCAGTTCTGCTCTGTCTTACAGTGTCACTATGAGTCAGAATTGACCAGGCAGCCAGGTTTGTTTTTTTTTAGGTAGGAAAAGTGGTCACAGTGGTGAAAGTGTATAGAATCAGCGTGAGTGTGCAAATATTAAAAGATTTATAATAAACGTTTGCAAGATGGAGCCTGCATTAGTCAAGATGCTTGATAGGTTATAACAACAACCACCCAGTGCCATTGAGTCAATTCCAACTCATAGCAACCCTATAAAGTAGAGTAGAAATGCTCCATAGAGTTTCCATGGAGCGCCTCGGTTTGCAGATGCACCACTTAGCCACTACACCACTAGGATTATAGATGAGCTTAAAAGAATTGTGTTGGCTATAAACCTGGAATATCCAGTAGCTGTATAATCAGACATGGCTGGATAAATGAGGTCAGAAAAGGTCAGAGTTCTCCCTTCTCTTCTGTCCACTTCTCAACTCACTCACCTCTGCTGATATTCCTTTTGAGGTTAGATCTCTCCACGGGCGAGATGGGCACTGGCAGAATTAGTGTAAGTTGTCTGTATAGCTTGCTGTGTCAAAGAAGCCTTTTTCCCTCCTTCCCAATATCCTTGTAGAAACCCTGCAGGCATCACAGATTAAGTGTTACACATGCTAACCAAAAGGTCAGCAGTTCAAATCTGCCAGGTGCCTTGGAAACTCTATGCCGCAGTTCTAGTCTGACCTCTAGGGTCACTGTGAATCGGACCCAACTTGACAACAGTGGGTTTGAGTGGGAATATGCTTGTATGAAATTTAGAGACATACTAATTGACCCTTTGGGTTTATGGACCAATCCCTGTCTGGGAGGATGGGCAACCATCATTAATAAGAGTTGAGTCTTGTGTGTCTGCTGTTGGCAGTGACTGGAGGAGGGCAGTGAGGCACAGTGATGAAGTCTTACAAGAAACACATGTGTTAGGTCGCAAAAGCGACATGTATCTATCCCAGAGATCATTCGTCCTCAGGGCAACAATTTATCTGGTTATTCATTACTTAATTTTAGAATAGTCTAGCATTTCTATCATCATTTGAAAGGCTTAGTATATGGGTTTAATAGTTCACAGTTCACTTCTACTACACTGTCAGGAACATCGTACACAATATCTTATTTCTTTGTTCTTTAATAATGTTACGTATATCCGTCCAAAGATGCACAGCCATGTTGATTAATTTTTAAGAATGTTGTTACTAGAGAAATCTCAAAGATAAAGACACTCATCCCAAGTAGAATTTCTTGCTGCCCAACTCAAGGCAATGCACTGTTTACTTGTATGTGTATGTAGGTGTGTGTATGTGACAAAATTTCTGGGTTGAATTAAAGAAAAATAAAAATCACAAAATTAATAAGCTAACATTTTGATGCTGAACGAGTGGAAAGGTCATATAAGCAAGGAGTTTTTCTTTTTTTTAAACATCACTGTGTGTCCACATCTCGTGGTAGATAAAGTTAGAGAGGTATGATTCAAGTGCACGCTGATCTAACTGAAAAGCCAAAACTTTTTTTATGCATTATAAAAATAATATAACTTATTAAAATATATAAAATATTAAAAATTATGCATTATACATTATAATATTGTCTTTAACATTACATTGTAATTTTTAAGTTATTCAAATATGTTGCTAGGCACTATGGTAATTTCTTCAGGAAGGGAAAAAAAATGCACCAAGTAGAAAAGTGAGCTCATCACAGCGCTGACGTTGTGTTGTTTTGTGTCAGTTTGCTGTTGTGGTTTCCTCGGCTACAAAATGAAGGGATTAGGTCAAGATCACTGGCCAGGCACCTTTGTGCCTTGGTGTTCTGTGGGTTCGTGTCATCTGCTGAGCCGTAGCTGGAGATCCTCATGTTCCCTGGCCTGGCATCCTCCTGTTCCTTCACCTTCAGCAGAACCCGCTGCTGTGAGAATCGGGAGCTGTGCCAGCCTCTGCTTCTTTCTCTTGGGACTTGCTTGAGGAAACCATGCGAGTTCTAGCTACTTCGTAATGTGGCTTTGGTTACCTTTTCCATTACATCTCTTTTAATCGTTAAGTCTTACGTGATTCACTTTTCTTTGTTTTAAGGAGAAAACAGGAAAGGTTGGAGTTTCCTGGCTTATGAAAACATTGCCTTCCATGAGTTAACAGATCCATAATCTGTTTTTATCAGCACTCTGTCTTCTACAGGAAGGAAATTGTTTGTCATAAGTCTGAATTTACTTTCTGTTACAATTAGTTTATGTGGAAACTGTTATTGTTACAGTTGAACAAAGAACTCTTGCAATTTCTTTGTCTACCAGTGTTGGTTTTTTTTTTTTTTAATTATGCAGTTAGAAGTAATGTTATTTGAATCAGTACTTTTTAGATTACTAGTTTGGAAGACCTCTTCTAATCCCATTTGCTTCAGAATTACAAACCAACTAATTACCACACCACAATTACCATGCCTCAGAAATAAATTGTATTTTATTATCATCTTTAAAGGCTCTTTTTTTGGTAAATGTTAAAGAAACATTGATGATGAAATTTAATGGGAGCCATATTACAAATCTTTAGGTGCTATTTCTAATTTAACAAGTTAAGTGTGAATATTTTGAAGACTTTTGTTATAATATGTTTGAAACACTGCTTACATAAAAGGTTTACATATATTGTTTTTAGTTTTCATTAAAAAGTTATATTTCTGGAGGTTAATCTTAAAGTTGGTTCACTCAAGTAAGTTTATGTTTGGACAGTTTCACTGTCATAGTAGTTAAATATATAATTTGTTTTGCACTGGACAGTTAAATTATTACCTACTGCTTTCTGGTGTATAACCCTTTAATTTGATGGCCCTTTTTTCTCCCAAGTGGGAGCATATTATGGAAGGGCATGTGGTCAGCCCTTGAAGATGCACTAATGGGAGTTAACATGAAGCATTTGTGACATGGTCAAGGAGGCTGTCTTGATTTAAATAGCTGTAACAGAAACCCTGGTGACGTGGTTAAGTGCTGGGTATGCTAACCAAACGGTTGGCAGCTCAGATCTGCCAGGTGCTCCTTGGAAACTGTGGGGCAGGTATACTCTGACCTGCAGGGTCACTGTGAGTTGGAATCAACTCGAAGGCAGTGGCCTTGGATTTTGGAAACCGTGGTGGTGAACTGGCTGCTAACCAAAAGATTGGCGGTTTGAATCCATCAGGTGCTCCTTGGAAATTCAGTGGGGCAGTTCCGCTCTCTCTTGTAGGGTTACAATGAGGCTGAATTGACTGCATGACACTGGGTTTCCTTTGGTTTGGTTTTTCGGGAGCAGGAGGAAGTAAGTCTGCTTGGAAAAGTTGGACCAAATTACAGAGGAAAGTCAAGCAGAAGAAGTTAGAATTGGTGCCCTAGTAGAAAGGAGTCTGTGAAAATTTTCAGGGCAGGTTTTAATTAGAAAATATTTCAAATGCACAGAAAATACTGTGGCAGATTCCTGTGAACTCACCAACCAGATTTAACAAATGCTAACATCTTGCCATGTCGCTCTTTTTAAAGAAGTTAGATGATACAATACAGCCCTGTTCTCAATTTCCTCTCTCAAAATTATCACTATCTTGAAGTCAGCATTTATCATTTTCATGCATTTGTATAAATATATGGCAGTTTCATCTGTTAGTCATCCACAGAGAGTATATAGTATTGTTTTTGTGTTTTAAACATCTCTAATAATAATAGTGTTTGGTTATTCTCTCTTACACTGACTTCTAGAGCAGGGGTCAGCAAACTCTAGTCCATGGGCCAAGTCCATCACACTGCCTGTTTTTCTGTGGCCCAAGAGCTAAACCCTGGTGGCATAGTGATTAAAAGCTATGGCTGCTAACTACAGCAGTAGTTCTAATCCACCAGACCCTCCTTGGATACTCTGTGAGTCAGTTCTGCTCTGTCTCGTAGAGTCGCTGTGAGTTGAAATCAACTCGATGTCAGTGGACATCAAGTTTGGAGCTAAGAATGATTTTATATTTTTAAATAGTTAAAAACAAATCGAAGGAATTTTGATTTTGTGTAAATTACATGAAATTGAAATCTCAGGATCCGTACGTAAGTAGTTAGTGAAACTCAACCATGCTTATTCATTTTGTCTTTTACCGGTTTTATGTGACAATTGAGGAGGCAATGTGGTCTGCAAAGCCAAAATGTTTGCTCTCTGGCCTTTCGAGGATAAACTTTGCCAACCTCTGGTTTAGGGACAGGGTCTTTGTCTCTGGCTGTTAGGACAAAAATACATTGGTATTCAGCTTATGGTAAGAATTATATTCATATAGTAAATGTTTAATATGCTTTCCAAAATAATTCTTCAAAACTTCTAAAATTTGAAGAATTTTGTGTGTCACGTTACTCACTCTTTGATCTTTTTGTTTCCAAGACTCAAGAAATAAAAGTCCTATCCTTGAATTTAATTAGGAAACAAACATCATGCTTAAGACTCAGTGTTGGCAGATTCTTTGATACGGTACAAATGTGGAGCATCTTCAGCGTTCGGTACCAAAATGTAGTCAGCATGCTGAGCATAGCCCTCCCTCTTTGGGAAGGCTAGGCCTGTCCTGGGCATCATCCAGTCCTTCTTCCTTCGCACCTCCTTCAGGCTGCTGCCTTTTTCAGCTTGTGGAAGGAAATGTGTTATATTTAGGAAATGTGTTAGATACTGTAAGCTAACTTGTGAAGGGGCAGAGAACTTTTTCTCAGTCTTGACATACTTTGAAACTTAGAAGATTGTGAGTGAAGATATTAAAAATAAAACAGATGCAAACAGATTTGGTGATAAGGAACAATTGTGAAATCAAGAGGCTAGATCAATTTCTGGTGTACTAACTACAGTAGAGAATAGCATGTATAGATAACATCACAGATGGCTGTATAGCTACCTTTTGAGGCAACACAGACTCATGCTGGCCTTATTATTGTGCAAGAGAACTTGAGTGCTGCCGAGTCTTGCATTTTTGAGTTCATCATTGTCAGTATCATGCCAATCCATCTCAAGAACACAGGGTCGCTTTCACACTCACTGGCACTCTAATTTGTCAAACATGATGTCTTCTCCTAGTGATTGGTCCCTCAGGTTGACATGTCCAAAGTGAGCAGCTTGAACAGTTGTAATCTATAAAGTTTTCATTGACTAATTTTCAGAAGTAAATTACCTGGCCTTTCTTTCTAGTGTCTCTTAATCTGGATGTCCCACTGAAACTTATCCACCATGTATATCTCTGTTGGTATTTGAAATATCAGTGGCATAACTTCCACTATCACAGCAACATAAGCCACCACATTACAATGTACTCACAGGTGATTCGATTTTGCTACCAGTGATTTCTTTTACTGTTAAGTCTAGCCTCTTTATAATAAATGGATTATGATAATGGCCTTTTTTGAGTAACGTGTTCTCTCTCTTCACTTAGTGTCTTAGTCATCTAGTGTTGCTATAACAAAGAGAAATTTATTTTCTCACAGAAAAGCAGACTAAGAGTCCAAATTCAGGGCATCAGCTCTACGGGAAGTCTTTTTCTGTTGGCTGTATGGGAAAGTCCTTGTCATCAATTTTCCCCTGGACTGGGAACTTCTTTGTGTGTGTGTGTATGTATATCTATTTTATTATTGCGACTGAGTGAAAGTGTACAATATGGTTTAAATTCACATGCCCGCCTATGTGCAGCTCCTACTGCTCCCTTTGCCAGGTGACAGCACACTCATCCTTTCTGTTCTATACATGTCATATCCTCTTAACAATCTCCTGTCTTCTTTTCTCTCCCCTCTAGTAAGAGGCCAGTAGGATGACATCCTACAGATGCAAAGAACCATAAAGTGCACACACGATATGGTCACTCTGTCTCTGGGTCCAGTCCATTCCTGCCCAAGGAGATGACCTCAGTAATGATTTATGAACAGGGTCAGCATCAGACTTAGGGGCCATGCTTCCAGAGGAACTCCCAGACCTTTGGACCATCAATTGCAGTCTTTTAGTAGAGTTTTCAGGGTGTACCCCTTTTTATTCTTGTATTGCCATTGGGACTCAACTTTGGGAGCCCTATCATGGCTGTCACTTGTGGTGGCCGGGCACCATCTGGTTCTTCTGGTCACATGTTGATGGAGTCACCCATTCACGTGGGTCTTCCTGTCTTCTGGGTCAGACTAGGAACTTCTGAAGTGCGGGGACCTGGAGTTCAAAGGACACTCTGTGTCCCCAGCACTACTTTCATGGCAGTATGAGGTCCCCAGCTCTTTTCTTGCTTCCTTTTCCTTTATATCCTAAGAGATTGCCTCGTATACATTGAGTCCTGCCCACCAGTACAACTGCCACCCATCGTCCCTCAGTGACGTCACGGAGGCAGGATTTACAACATAGAGGAACATCACACAGTACTAGAAATCACGGCCTAGACCGATTATTGCTACACGTGTTTTTTGGGGGGACACAGTTCAATCCACGACACTCAGTTTTGTTTTAGATGTCTAACTATTGACATATACACACACAGAAACACACAATACCATTTCACTCAAAATAGCTAAAATCTCGTGTTTTTTCATCTCGGTAAAAGTTTCAATGGAGATCTGTATCTATATCTGTATATTACTCTGGTCATTCTAAATGATAACAACATCAGAATGTCGTTAATATTAACATAATTTCATTTATATTTGCATCCAAATAAATAAATAGAATAGGTAATGACATCTAGAGCAGGTGATTTCAGGAACAATTCAGAGAGCTGTTTTTCAGTGTTTCCCAGGTGCCACATCCTGTTACAGTTCTGAGAACCTTGGAAAGATGTGGATCCTTGCTGTCAAGTTGCTTAGCCTCCAGAGAGAGCCCAGCTGGAAAACAGTCTGAGTGTGCTGAGGGGAGCCATGGAACTGTGTTGTGTGCACAGGATTTGCCCCTCAAAAGGGAAAGATTAATTCAGTCTTTTGGAGAGGAGGCAGGCATTGAAGAGTAGGTTACCACCTAGCTAGATTTCTTATTTATTTATTTATTATTGTGACTGAGTGAAAATGTACATTCCCATAGAAATTTACATACCCACCTATATGCAGCTTCCACTGCTCTCCGTACCTGGTGACAGCACACTATTCCTCTCTGTTACATATATGTCTCATCCTCTCAAAAGCATTAAATACCATGATCTCTAAGGCTCCATGTTTTATAGATTATTGTTAGTTAAAAAAAGTAAGTATGACTGATGGTTAATATAATCGGTTAAAATAACACTGTGTACCAAGATCTAAAATCTATTCTAGTATTCAGTGTTAGATGCCATTTATAAGATACTGAGTAGATACTTGGAAAATGTTCTTGAAATTGCATGAACTGACGCTGCCTCCTCCCATTTCCCTCTCCCCTACTTTGGCTCCTCTTTGCAGTTAGTTAGTCTGCTGCTCATCGGAATCGCTGCATGGGGAATTGGTTTCGGGCTGATTTCCAGTCTTCGAGTGGTTGGTGTGGTCATTGCAGTGGGCATTTTCTTGTTCCTGATTGCATTAGTGGGACTGATTGGAGCTGTAAAACACCATCAGGTGTTGCTGTTTTTTGTATCCTTTTTATTATAAGCCATTTTACCCCCATTAGGCTTGAGTCCTTGTTGGCTGTTGATTGTTATGTCATTGCTACAGTTAATTTAAAATTATGCTTAGGGAATTAAAGTTTGTTCAATGTAGAAACATTTCGTAAAGTTATTGTAGGTACATGTATTCCTTCTTTTTCTGTCACATCATAGAGAATACCTTCAAGTTCAATGTAGTCCAGTTTACATACTGCAAATTCATAATCCCATTGAATTGCTTCAGTGACTTGCTTTTAGGACCATTACAGCCTATTACTATTTGGTCGAGAATTTCACAGTTTTTTTTTTTTTTTTAGATTTAATCTCAGGAAAGCTTACATACCCTTAAACCCAAAAACCCACTGCCATAAGTCTGGTCCAACTCATGCATACCTTTAGCTGTACCTTTAGCTGTACTTATTTCCTGTTTTACAAATGTAAACATGTATATTTTATTCTTATAGATTTGCTTTTAGTATTTTTATCATCAGTTATTTTTCTGTATGAAATTGTATCTACTGTGTATTATCAAAATAATAATTATATATATATGCCTTTCAGGTGTTATCAGTACTTCTGTTTTATGACATTTTAAAAATACTTACAATATCCTTAACTTTTAACTCTCAGTACATGATTATTCTCTTAATTGTATTTATTGTTCAGTTTTCTGTATCCTGTGCTTGTTTAGCCCTAAACCGGGAGCAGCAGGTAAGCAAATACTTTTTCTTTCTACTTTATTGTATCACATAGTATAAGTATAGAAAAGGAAGAGAGATGATTGTAACATAAAGCAGTATCATCTTGTTTGGAATACCGTTTTCACCATAAATAGCAGGTTCTCTTTTCTTTCTGCTGAAAAATGTCCACCCCATCTTCTCCCACCATTATGCAATGAAATGTTTGCTCCAGAATATTTGTGGTTCCATTTGAGCAATTAACTCTCTTCAAAGTCTAACTTGTAGAGGAATATAGGCTTCTGTCTTGGGGCAGTGGAATTTTGTCTTGTCAAACTCTGAGAATGATGCCTTTAAACAAGGACCTCTTTTAAACTGCATGTAAAAAGGAAGACTTTTTCATTCTTGAAACAGAAATACTACCTTATTTTTTTGCAGATTAGATAGATAACCCTTTAAAAAGAATGGTCTTACAAAGAATGGTTATTTTAGGTACACTCAGTACTAAAAGTGGCAAGTTCTAGTTTTATGTGTTTTATGTAGGACCTACTCATTTTAATGTAAATATTAATGCATTATCTAGGCTCAGCTTCTGGAAGTTGGTTGGAATAATACAGCAAGTGCTCGAAATGACATCCAGAGAAATTTAAACTGCTGTGGGTTCCGAAGTTTTAACCCAAATGATACTTGTTTGGCTGTAAGTACAAAGGATAAAATATTTATTGGAGATACAGTTTGTATAAGATTAACCTGGAAGAAATGGAGTTTCTGGTGCTGAATTGTATTTTTAAAATGCTTTATATGTACCTACATTGTGTGTCCATGCATACAGTTGTATCATCCGCCTGTTCTCAGATATCCACTTCCTAGACTGTTGAATATTTCAGCGTCCTGAGGTACACAGAGCTTCCTATCACTGTAGTTACTTTCTCCCCATTCTACTACTCATAGGCATCACTGGGGCGTTGCAGGGGATGCCAGCTGCACCAGATGACAACAAAATGATAGTCTATAACATTTTTATGTAGTGTTTCAGCAGAAATTTATTATTTTGGATAAAAATATCCCTTTAGTTAGTTCTAACAACAAAAAGTTTTTTGTAATCCCAACTTACATGTATCAGTATACCTACAAGGCTAAAACTCTATGCTGATTTACTTTTGAACCTCCTGATGGGCTTCCAACAGAGCTGTCATCGTTACCCAGTTGCAGAACCTTGGCTTTGTTTGCACAGGCTACAAGCACATCCTGTTGTTTTTGTTGCTGCTGGTGTTTTTTTCTCCCAACAATTTGTTTTTGTTGTTGAGAACATCCAGAGCAGAACACTAATTCAACAACTTTTGCATGTCTAAATCAGTGGCACTGATTACACCCTTCAAATTGTGCAACCATTTTTGCCCTCTTTTTCTGTGTTGTTTTCCCCCTTAACATAAATGCAATGTGCCCTGAGCTTCCTGTTTAACCTTTCACATTGCTGTCGGTTTGATCTCATACGGATAGTTCTTTTATCTCCTAAATCTTACTTATTTTGTTGTTGAGAATGTATGCAGCAAACCATACACCGATTCAACAATAGCACCACTCATTATATTCTTAGAGATGTGCAACCATTCTCATTTTCCTTTTCTGGTATTCCTCCTTCATTAACATAAACTAACTGCCCTCTAAGATTCTTACCTAATCTTTTGAGTTACTGTTATCAATTTAATCTTGTATAGATAGTTATTAAGAGGGCGTAATGTTCAAGGCAGACTTTTTTTTCTAGCTAAGCTAAACTGCTTTTTGGTTTTAGTATGATTTTAGGGCAGTAGATTCAGGAGGTAATCCATCGCCCTTGGCTCCAGAAATTCTAGAGTCCATTATAATTTGAAATTCTGTTCTGTATTTTCTCCCTTTTGATCAGCATTCTTCTATAGAATATTTGATCCAAATGTTCGGTGTTGGTTGGTAGGCATCCATTTCTTATCTCATGGCAAAGGAGATAGTTGTTCATGGAGGCAATTGGCCACACATTCCATGTCCTCCTCCTATTCCTGCCTGTCCTTTCTGTGCTGATCTACACAAATAGAGATAAATTGTCATATATTTGATGGCCACTTGCAAGTTTTTAAGAATCCCAGAAAACAGAAGCAATAATTTGACCAATTGACTGAGATATTAGGCTCAAGTTTGTTTGGCTTTCAGATGACCTCAGGCGATATTTTTGATTTAAGGTTTAAAGATGATGGGTTTTCAGTACAGTTGTTTATCAAGGGTTCATCTACTCTCCATTGCTCCAGAAAGTCTAGAGTCTATGAGAATTTGAAATTTTATCTGCATTTTCCTCATTTTGGTTAGGATTTTTCTGTGGAATCTTTGATCAAAATGTTACGTAGTAGTAGCTGGGCATTCTCTCTCTGGTCACATAGCAAAGGAGGCAGCTGTGCATGGATACAGTGAACAGTGCATTCCATATCCTCTCTTTACTCCTGAGTCTCCTTGTTCCTCTCTTGTTCCAGGTGAATACCAAAAAACCCTAGTTCCATGAGTCAGTTGCCACTCATAGAGGCCCTGAAAGACGGAGATAAGCTGCTCCACAGGGTTTCCAAGGAGTGGTCGGTGCATTTGAACTGCTGACCTTTTGGTTAGCAGCTGGGCTGTAACTGGTGCTTCACCTAGGCTGCTGTGATTACTGTGCCTTGAATAGCCTCTTTCTAGCTTTTAAGACCCCAGGCACTGCACAACAAACTAAGAGAATAGAAACACTGAATATGTTATTAGGCCAGTGAACTGGGATGCTCTGTGAAACCAAAGAACTAAAACTAAACTCCAAACCAAGGGACTAAATCCCCTAAAGTGTTTGGGTACACATAGTAGCCTCAGCAGCTACTCTTGTTGTTGTTGTTGTTATAAATGTGTCTGTCACATACTTCTGGCACCGGCCATTCCTTCCACAGCACTCTGCACCTCTCTTCTGTGTTCATTAATTCCTTACAGTGGTCATGCAGAAAATTCACATACAGTACTCACAGTTATGAGGTTTATTAGGGGAGTAACAGATGACAGTTGAGCATCACGAGTGGCTCAGAATATAGTTCTTCCGTCAGGTCAGCTTCTCCGCTATGTCCACAGGCAGGCTTCTCTCTGGCCCTTGGACCGTCAGCCCTTGGCCCCTCAGACCTTTTGGGCCAGCCTGGACTAGGCCCTGCTTGGGCAAGTGTTAGAAAGCTCTTGAGCTCCAGTGGTAAGTGCCCAGAGACACTCATTCCATCAGTAAGCTTTATCCCAAAGGCACTCAGCTGTTTGAACTTGGGCTTAGCAAACCTCACTCTACTGACAAGTGATTGCAAGCACCTGCAGCTTGCTGCCTGAAGGCGCTCAGCGTTTTTACTGCAAGGTCTGGGAAGCCCACTCTGCTGTCTGCTGCTGGTCTCCTGGTTCTGCTGCCGGTCTCCTGGTTCTGCTGCTACTGCTTCTTGCTATCACATGCTGTCTCTGTTACCTGCGGCTAGGAAGTTCTTAGCCCAGGGACTTTAGATCCAAAGGACATACTATGCTCCAGGCTCCTGTTTCTTGGTGGTGATGAGAACCTTTCCTCACTCTGGGATTGGCTGTCTTTTTTTAAGCCTAGTGGGATGGCAAAACTGACAATTCCCTTGTAAGGTTCCATACACCTTATTTGCATGGCCTGCCCCCATAGGGGTTCCATGCACCTTATATGCATTCTTAGCAGCCCGTCCAACCTCCTTGGTGGGCCACCCATGCCATGTTTGCATAGTCTTAACCTATCGTTATATGGGAGTCACAAAGACTGTGGTCAGAAGGACCGTATTAAACACTTCACTATACAGAACATCCTGTCGGCACTTTGTAACCGTTTTCTTTGCGAGCTAAGCTAATTGATCTCCTGATTACAGCCCTCCTCGTCAGGCACCTGACCTCCAAATTCTAACCGTGTCTGTATGGGGACAGCCTTGGGCCTTGGCTATCTTGGGAAGTTCATGTGAGTTTATATTTTGAGGAAACCAGTATTACCACCTTTCTGAGCCCTAAGTAGAAAATTCCCTCAGTGAGATCTCTTATGGCATCTTTTGTTATAGGGACCTCTCTTGGTTTT
Organism: Heterohyrax brucei; assembly: GCA_028571685.1. NCBI lineage: Eukaryota > Metazoa > Chordata > Mammalia > Hyracoidea > Procaviidae > Heterohyrax > Heterohyrax brucei. The sequence goes on from CM053147.1 coordinate 81,736,631, forward strand.
CTGTTGTTTTGTAATGCATTATCACAAACTTAGGCTTAAAACAGCACCCATTTATCTTCTCACAGTTTCTGTGGGTGAGGAGTCCGGGTTTGGGTTAGTTGGGTTCTCAGAGTCTCACCAGGCTGAAATCAAGGCACTGTTGGCTGGGACTGCAGTCTCACCTGAGAGGGAAGATCTCCTTCTGCGCTCACTGGTTGTCGGTATAATTCACTTCCTCGTGGCTGTATGACTGAAGTGTCTGTTTTCTAATTGGGTGTCTGCTGGGGTGTCTCTCTCAGCTCCTAGAGGCTGCTCTCAGGTCCTGATCTAGGAGAGCCCTCTTAAAACTTGGCTGGCAGTATCAAAGACAGTATGAGAATCTGTCTTCCCATTCTGCTAAGATGCAGTCTAATAGAGTACATTGTAATCAAGGGAGGGACAATTCCATCATATTCACAAGACTTGCTTTCCACTCAGGGAAGGGATTACTGTACTTTTATACAAATACTTTACATGTTACAGGTCTTTGCCATCCATGCAACTCCCTTGGGCATTATTTTCCTCATTGCATTATGCATATTATATGTGTGTTAGGGCATTATTTATGTGGACATATTATGTGTGAAAAATTACAGCATACAGGGTTTATGCTAGGGAGAGTGGCCCCTGGGGACTGTGTTAAGATTCTGCTTACCACAGGGCCTCACCACTGGCTAAAGAACTAAGGCCCCAAATCAGAAATATTACTCCCAGACACTAAATTGTTTTTTGTAGGTTTTATATGCTCTTCATCGATGTATACTGAAACAGAAGTTGTTTTCTTTAATTGATACAGAGCTGTGTTAAAAGCAGCCACCAGTGCCCAACATGTGCTCCGATAATAGAAGAATATGCTGAAGAGGTCTTGAGATTTGTTGGTGGCATTGGTCTCTTCTTCAGTTTTACAGAGGTATGTGACAATAACTTAGTATGTTTGCCTTTGTAAAAGAGTCCCGTTCAATATAGTGACAGAGGGTATGGTGTTTTATCTTGTCGTGGCATTCAACTTTTGGAATGCATCAATGGATATTTTCATTGAGACCTAGCACTGTGACGGGAATGTAATCCCAAGACCTGGCTGTCCTCCTAAATCTAGCATTAACTTCATGACAGAGGGTGAAATACATGCTTTATCAGTTCCCTCTTATGTAAAATATCATGAATAAACAAAATGAAATTAGACTGGATGTTTTTTAGGATCTCTTCTAACTTTGTGGTAAGTTATCTAGTTTGTGCTCAACTGGAGCCTTGGCAGCACAGCAGTTCAGTGCTATCACTGCTGTCCAGATGTTTGATGGTTCAAAACCACCAGCTGCTCCATAGGAGAAAGATGTGGTAATGTGCTTCTATAAAGCTTATACAGCTTTGGAGACTGTGGAACAGTTCTACTCTGTCCTGGAGGGTCACTGTGATTTGGAATTGGCTTGATGGCAGTAGATTTAGTTTTATGTTTTTTGGGTTTTTTTTTTTTTATGTTAAATTAAGCTTTTCAACTTAATTTGAGAATAACTGGAACATTCACATTTTTTTTAATATATAATAAACCAAAACCAAACCCATCGCTGTCAAGTTGATTCCAACATATAGCAACCTTGTAGGACAGAGTGGAATTGCCCCATAGATTCTACTGGTGGATTCAAACTGGCAGCCTTTTGGTTAGCAGCCATAGCTCTTAACCACCATGCCACTAGGATTTCTGTTGAATATATATGTGTGAATGTATCTATTAATATATAGTACATGTATACACTTACATAAAAGTATGCTTTGAATAGTTGCTTTCAACTCTTATCTCCCACTTTCCTGTACCTAGATTTCCAAAACCTATAGGTAACCACTATTATTAATTTCTTTTGTATATAGTATGTATTTATATTGTATTATCTATTAATTAATATAGTTATACAGAGAAACCCTGGTGGCATAGCAGTTAAGTGCTATGGCTGCTAACCAAAAGGTCAGCAGTCCAGATCTGCCAGGTGCTCCTTGGAAACTCTATGGGTCAGTTCTACTCTGACCTATAGGGTCACTATGAGTCAGAATTGACTCAATGGCATTGGTTTTTTTTTTTTTTAACAGTTATGTACAGTACATCTATCTGTGAGGAAACACATTGATAATGTTAAGAAATGATGAATTCCTTCATCAGTATCTTTATCAAACTGTTTTATGATGTACATATCATATTTTATTCTAATCCTTTTTCTCTTCCCCTTGACATCTCTTCCTACTCTGAAATTTTTTCATTTTACCTGTCTCAGAAATGAGCTGACTTGTGGGTTGAGGTTTATGTTTGTTTCAATAGAATGCTTAAAAAAGAATGCTATGTTTTCTTGAGGAAAAACCCCAAGACTTTGGGCTACAATATACAAACATAGATTGAAAGAGAGAAACCAGAAGGGAACACTCTTACACCCACCAGCCGGAGTCAGAAGTTGGTGGCATTTTGCCACAAGATTTCTTTTTTATATTTGGAACTTTTAGTTTTCTGAGCAGCTCCATTTTCTTGCTTTCAAACCACGTCACCTTCATTTCTGCCTATTTTGTAAATATTCTTTCTTTAAAATATAAATTCATGAAACTAAAGTTTCCAAAGGGCTCTTTTATGGAGCTCTGCTCTGTTCTTTAAATATAAAAAATTGCCATTGAAATCTAGCTAGATATTTTAATAACAGTTCACACCATCAGCTATTTCTGGATAGTATTTAGTAGTCAAATCTTTAGGCTCTTACTTTTAAATATTTTCTCTTATTTGGTATTTTACCAAACGAAACCTCATTGTTGTTGAGTTGATCCTGACTGATAGTGACCCTATAGGACAGAGCAGAATTGCCCAGTAGAGTTTCCAAGGAGCATATGATGGATTTGAACTGCCGACCCTTTGGTTAGCAGCTATAGCTCAGGGTTTCTTCAGGATTTCACAGAATCACATATCAGAATTTGAAGAGATAAGGTCAACAAGCTAATGGTTTCGTATGACACAAAAAGTAGGAAGGATTTGATTTAATTTAGTTATAATAATCTTAAACTGAGATTATAAAAAAAACATTAATTTATAAACTAAAAAGTGTTGGAATTTATGTTTTCTGGAGAAAGTTTGAAAATATAGAAAATTGTGAAGATTAACAGTTGAAAGTATCTGCTTATCTTCTCAGAAAGAATCATGATTTCTCTTTTGGCATATCTCCTTGCTTAAGTTAACATAGATTTGTTATTTCACACTACATACACATTTCTATGTTGTGAACTGTACTCCTGGTGACGCCCTGTTTACTGCGGTTGCTTTCTAGAATCAGCAGATAGCTGCTAATCCAGTCTAGTTAGAGTTACCCTTGAAAATCTCTTCCATCATGAGTATCTTTGAAATCCTAAAATCAAATAATTATCTGATTTTGGTTTTGCATTTTGTTTGTGAGATAGGAGTTAATGGTTAGGCAGTAAGTTAAACCTTTTCCCTTTTGTCACTGAATGTATGTAATTCAGTGCTGCTACTAATGTGGCCCTAGATGATGAGTTTTTGATTCACCCAAATGTTTGCTTCCCTGTGATTCATATGTTGGTGTCTGTTACAAGGACAGAATTAAATATATTTAACAACCTTAAAAATCCTAACCAGAGGCTTCCTATGTGGCAGAGTTTCTGAAGTGAGAGTTACGGAAATAATCCTTGGGCAGGTGGCAAGGGTTGAGGGGCTCTGGCTCGGAGAAGTACCTGTGTAACAGCAAGTGTGTAAATAATTCAGTATTGTAACCGTCAGCATGACTAAATTAGTGGGTGGAATGTCAGCTTGACACCAGACAGTGACACATCAGGTTGTCACAGATGAGAGCATAGAAAAAAGTGGTTCAGAGTGTGGACTCTAGATTTTGACCCTGGCCCCACTACTCATGTACTGGGTAACTGTTAGTGAATGATTTGTCACCTCTCTGTGCCTCAGTTTCCTCATCTGTAAAGTGGGAATGCTGATAGTACTATCTTATAGCATTGAATGAGTTAGTATTTATAAGGTATGTTGAACAGAGCCTGTCAGATAGTACAATGTGTTCTGTAAGTATTTGTTAAATAAATTCATTTACTTTCCCTGTAGACAAACTCCAGCAAAGAGTTTCTGCTCCTTCAAGTGAGGCTTACGGTCCTCGGCTGAGCTCAAAAACCACAGCATCATCCGCCTGTACATGCTATAGCTCTAAACATTGTTAACCATTGTTGTGAGTTGAGAAAATTAGGGATTTGCTGTAATTCTAGTAGTTGAGGGCTAATGATTGACTGAGAAGTCCAAAGAACAGAATTCAGGTTAACATGCTACACAGATCTAAAGTAGAAATACAATTTGAAATTCATTTTGCTGTATTAAAATTTTGTATCATTTTTCTAAGATGTTAGAATTTTTTTTGTTTTTTTAAACCAAAGCCCAAACCTGCCACCATTGAGTTGATTCTGGCTCATAATTACCCTATAGGACAGAGTTGAACTGCCCCATAGAGGTTCTAAGGAGCAGTTGGTGGATTCGAACTGATTAGCAGCTATAACAACCAGTATACCACTGAGGTTTCCAAAGCAACTTACAAAGTAGCAGAAACAGAAAGAACATATATCTTAAAACTGAGGTTATATTGTATTGGTTAACCTTCTTTTCATAAATCCAGTATGGAAAGGGATACAGTGACAGCTTGTCACTTTTTTAAGATTACAGGGTTTTACCCCCCATAGTGAGGCATGGAACTGTACCTTTTTTTTTTGATTGTCTATGTTGACAAATTTATTTGTTGTAGCATCTTTGCTGTTGTGTAATTTTTAATCATCCAGTTTGTTTCTGAGTTTTAAAGATACATGATATTTGAGTTATTCAGATCATTCAGTATTTGTGTTAGTTTCCTGTTTGTACTGTAAACTTAATGACTTGAAGCAACAGTTTACAGTTCTGGAAGTCAGACAGCTAAACAGGCTTGCAAGGCTGTGTGCCTTCTGGAGGCTCTGGGAGGAACGTGCTTATGTGCTTCCTTGCATGTTGGAACTTCTAGAGACCACCTGCCGTCTTCGGCTGTTAGCCCCCTTCTCTACGTTCAGGGCCAGTAGCATAGCATCTTCCCCCTTGGACTCTGCTTCTGTCATTACATCACTGACTTGCTATGTCGTCTGGCATTGACCTTCCTTCCTCCCTTAGGAGGACCTTGTGATTATATCATTGAACCCACCTTTATAATTCCAGACACCCTTCCCATTGAGCTTGTTAACCATGTCTGTAAAGTCCCCTTTTATACATATCATTTGTAGGTTCTAGGAATTAATACATTGAAGTTTCTTTATTTGGATGGAGGTCATAATTCAGCTTACCACAGTGTTCATATTTTTTCCCCCTGGGACCTCTGATGTGGTTCACTTACTCCATTTCAAAGAGAAAAAGAATCTTTCCCTGGAGTAAATAATTGCAAAGTGCTTCAGAAATTCCAGAGTTATGTTATTATCTTACTGATTAAAGATATTTTACTGAATAAATAACACAATTGCTGCTTTCTTTTTCTTCTTTTTTCTTCCTTTCCATTTCAGATCTTGGGTGTTTGGCTGACCTACAGGTACCGGAACCAGAAAGATCCTCGTGCTAATCCCAGTGCATTCCTGTGATGGGAAAGCAGGAAGAGCACTCCTTTTCCCATCGTACTGACCTTCTGTAACATTTAAGTTAAGCTGATTTGCCCATTTAATTGAGGAAGCAGTATCTGGAAAATTACATTATTGACAGTAGAATTACACATTTTTAGGTTTCTCTCAATGTTTTTGTTTTTCCATTGCTGAAAAAAATTTGAAACTTGTGGTCTCCTCTGACCTTCAGTGGTACCTGTAACCAACTGTATTCACAGTGTCTGGCACTGTCCACTGTGGCCTTTCTTAGCATTTGTACCTGCAGAAAACGTTTGTATGACACTATTGTGTTGGTCATTTTGTGAATCTAAATATACATTTCACTGGAATCATTGTATGTAGCACTGTGCTGTGTAGATAGTTCCTATTAGAAAAAGAGTTGAAGTTTATTAAAGCCAGAAAGTGTGAGATTGTTTTATGTTAAATTCAATAAGGGAAATCTAAATTCCCAATGTGTTTTGTCTTTTTTAGAAAAGATGTGTTGTGGTGAACATTGTTGATGTAAAAGTGATGCTTTAGTTCTAGTAGTCTTTTATGATTACTCTAATGTATTCTAGAGATAGCTGTGTCTTTAGAAAAGTGTTGGTTTAGTTTTTGGGCTTTTACAGGTAAGTGCAATGGAGCAATAGACTCATGAAAGATTCTGATATGTAAATAAAATTTACCTTCAGCCTTCAAAATGGAACAAGTTTGCATAATGCAGAAAGTAGTTGTAACCCTAGTTGACCTTTTAAAGTAATTTTGAAGTCCAAAAGATTGCATTTTTAAACATGTTACTATTAAATGTTGGCCCATGTAGCAAAAAAGATAATTGATTATCTTACAAATGGTTAAGTATCTTTTTCATGAAATTTCATGGTATTGTAACAGCAGCTTGTCAAATCCAAACATGAATGTGATCTCCCATCATTTGAAATAGTGTTGTATATCATGTTAAAAAAAAAATTAAAGAGTGGAAGCCTTTCTTTTATGTATGAATGTTTGACTTACGAAGACAATGAGAGTTGATAAATGAATTAAGTGAAATGCATTATTATTGTATTTTTTTTTTTTGTCTTTCTGTTTTGGGTTTGCATTGACTGACATGGAGCTGGATATTGTTATTTTACAGTATAATTAATTGTGGAAATGAATTTCCAGCACCAATGTGTGTTGATAGTTTTGTCACATCCTTTATTGAAATCATCCGGTTTTTAATTTCATTACTTGCAGAGGAAGGTTGTTTAAAAGAGAAGTTGCTTCTCTATATTTACGTGTGAAAGATACATACATTCTTTCCTCCTATCCAAAATCACTAATTTATTGTCTTGCATTGTTTACAGTACATGGGATATTTTGATAACAGACTTGATAGATTTTGGACAAAGAGGGTAAATGGTAGATCTGTAGACTTTTTGAACATTTCGTGAGTATTTCATTTTTGTGACTTTCAGATCAGCTAAGTGTTCTGCTTTGTCTTCTAAGAAAACTGAATTATGACAGTTTCTGTGATGTCATGTTGAACCCTGGGATTTCTCCTACACAAATGTTACCACTAGTACTGTAAACTGAGATTAAGGAAATCATGTAAAGGAAGTAAGATTTTTTTTTATTCTGTCTTTCTTTAAAAAATTCTTCATTTTCCCCATTTGTTATATATATATTTTAATTGTGGTAAGTATATCTAACAAAACATTTGTCATTTCGACGTGTTTTACGTATACAGTTAAGTGATGAGAATTGCATTCATCATGCTGGGCTCTATTATATTTTGAGATTCTCATGAGAGTCTGAAATGTCCTAAGATACGACTTTTCTTGGTGTGTGTGAGTATGATTCCTATGGGTTGTATCCCAGAAAGAACCAGCCTTGGCTTGTGCTTGGATTACAGTGGTCTTATTTAGGTCAACCAAATTAAAAATCAAAGTCTGGGAAAGATGAATCCTTAGGACTACTAAACTATAGGATTATTAGAGTAATAACCAATAATTAGGCTTTGAAGTTCATTGTTAAGGCCTTAGGACAGCCCTGTCAAATTCATCTGGGAGACCTGAAAGGAATAGATTACCCAGTCACTTTTAGGAGGTCTCCTGTGAACGTGTGTCTGAGGGCAGAGAGACAAAGGGCTTTATTCCACAGTGTATCAGAACACCCATTGGAAAGGCTCTGAATAAGTTGATCCCATCGTGAATGGACCTCCTGGTGAGCCTACCAAGGTCCTGCTGATCCGAGGGTTATGCGTACAGCCTGCGTACACAGAGGCACTTGGTGCAAACACGTGGCATCAGGGGAAGGAGACTTTTAGCTCAGACTCTGTCCTCAAATTCCAACAGATGGCTGTAAGGTTATCCAAAACCCTAGTGCTTTCTTCTTCTAAACGTAGCATTTCTTTTAAAAAGGAAGTGCGCTACTTAAGAAAAAAAAATCTTATTCTCTGTTTACGTGTTCCATTTAGAAGAATGTTCTAGAGCATTTCCTCAGTCAGTGGATGCTGATAGTGACATTTTAGATAAAGAATATAATGTAAATACAAAGAAAAAAAATGTGGGGCTCTAAATTTCCAAAATCTGAGCTCATGCAAATTAAATTCATCACTAGTACTCTGTTACATAAGCCACAATGCGTTTGGTATGAAAACTGGTTCTGCGTGTTCAACCTAAGAAATAACACTGTTGAACAGAACCTTTCAGAGCAGTCAGATGTGGCTTTTAGTTCTTCATTTCCTTAACAATAAACCTTCACTTCTAAGTATTTGTTAAACCCTGTTTAAGTTTATTCATCCTTTTTAAAACACAATAAGTAAACCCATGAAACTATTTCACTTTTTAGTTGGTACTAAAAAAAAAAAAAGCCTTTTAAAAGACTTACCAGGAGGCATTGTAACTGTACAAATACAATTATTCACATGTGAATTGTTTTAGTAGAGATGCCAGTAAAAGTTAAACCTCAGTGTTGTGGATAAGTGAGGGAATTTGTGTAACGTTCTGTATTTGGTATACTTGGGGACTGGCAGTAAATTTTTATACTGGGTTGAGTATGCCAAATGCAGTTACAAAATATGTTTCCTTGAAACAACTTTCAAGAAACTAGTCCACAGTGCCCTCAGCCCCACACTCAACTCCCTCAGTAATACAAGAGAGAAGGGAAGGAGGGAGGGTGAGAGAGAGAACAGACAAAGCAGAACTTTTCATGCTGAACTTACTGTCACATGACAACCGGGCAGTTACAGCTGCTGAAATGTCTCTTGAGACAGTGAGAAAGGGAAAGATCAGACTTCTTACTGCCTGGTGTTCCAGGCCTCTTCTCATTTCTTGTCTTGAGGAAAACCAGCTCTGGAGTTCATTTTCCCACGAGGGCTTGCAAGGATCACCTGTGAGTTCAAATATGCATCAAAGAGTGGACTTGGTGGTGGCATTGTAGCGATGTGGACTGCACTGGGTAACACAGTCCGAAGGAGTGACAGTATAAAGACTTGCTGTAAATTTTTTTTTGTTTAGTTTCAGCAGAAATTTGTTACATTTTTAATAAAAATATCCCAGTAGTTAACAATTTTTCTTAAGCACAGCCTGCGTGTTATCAGTATACCTAACTTCTAATACTCTCTGGTCAGACTGTCATTTCTACCTAATTACGTGATGCTCGGAATCACGTGGTTCATTTGCATGTGCTCCAAGCATCTGCTGTTGTTTTTGGTGCTGCCAGTGTGTTTATTATCACTGCTGTTGTCAAGTTTTCTGCTCTTTTAGCTACAATAGTGTGATAAATAACATCCTTGAACTTTCTATCAATAACTAAAGGAAAAGAAAGAAAAAATAATAAAAAGGCTTCTGCTCAGTTACTAATAATGTAACTTGGCATACAAAGATTTCACCAAATAATATTGTTAGTATCGATATTTTTCTTAAGAAATGTTACATTTAAGAAAGTCATAACTGTGTCATATATTATTCTATGATTGAAATTGATAATAAACATTATGAAGGATTCTATGTGGTCTGGTATGGGAGGAGGTCCATGGGGAGGGTAAAAGCATGAGTTACCATGCTTAGTGACACCAGCCTTAGTGAAGCCACTGGGACTTTGATTTCACTTGTAAAGTGAAGCTACTTTGGCTTGCTTTCAGGATCTGCTTTTTATGAGTAGTTAAGTCTACATCTTATTAAGCGATCTTTAATAATTTATTTGAACTTTGAAGTCTAGCTCCTTGGTTAGGTACTTTCCACTGTTGCCTTAGAGCTTTTTCTATTCTCCTAAACCTCATTCTCTTCAGTGATTGCTAAATGTAAGGGAGCCTTAGAAGGTATTGGAAATTATGATGGTGTAGTGATTAAGTGGTATGGCTACTAGCCAAAAGGTTGACAGTTCAAATCCGCCACGTGCCCCTTGGAAACTCTGTGGGGCAGTTCTCCTCTGTCCTGTAGGGTCACTATGGGTCAGAATCGACTAAACAGCAGTGGTTTTATTTTATAAGCTATTTCGGAAACTGGTGGCCTAGTAGTAAGTGCTTCAGTTGCTAACCAAAACATTGGCAGTTCAGATCTACCAGGCACTCCTTGGAAACTGTATAGGTAGTTCTCCTCTGTCCTATAGAGGCGCTACAAGTTGGAATTGACTCATTAGCAGTGGGTTTATCCCTCCCCAGAAATTATTTGGAGTTACTGAGTGCATGAAAAAAATGGAGTCAGTCATAGATGATCCTTTAGAAGAAGAGTGCAGGTCTAATGTAGTTAAAATGATTTAATCAGCCATGTTCATTCTCTGTTAATGATATTTATAGGTGATGTATGTTACCAGTGTTTCTACTCTGCTGTTCGGTATAGTTCACTCTTGTCTTAGGTTGGAGTTCCTGGGTGGCATGTATGGTTAAGTGCTTGACCACTAGCTGACAAGTTAGTGGTTCAGACCATCCAGGCCTGGCATTCTGTTTCTGAAAGGTCATGGCCTGAAACCCTGTGGAGCATTGCTACGTGGCACACATGGGTTCCTCATGAGTTGTAAGAGACTCAAGGGCAACTGCTAAGTCTTAACAATACTCTTCCACTTTTCTGAAGTAAGTTAGGGGATGTTTTCACTTGAAAACTATTTAAACACAGCTACTAAAAGATGGTGAGGTGACAAAGGATTTTGTAAAATGGGCATTGATAATATTCTTAACCATGTATATGTTTAGTCCTATTTCTAACGTATGTATTTCCACATAACATGACTTTGTTTTCATTTAGACTCTTCTTGTTTCTGCATAATCACTACTATTGTGCTGACAACATTTGCACTTTTTGTTCTATAACCATTACATTTGAAGTTTTTTTTTAATACATTTTAAAGATGCCATTGGGATCTTCAAAGAACTCTGTGTTGAATAATTTCCTTAGAATAAATTCTCAGAGGAGACTGGGTCAAAGTCAATAAATGTCTTCTATGACTCTTGTTCTGTGTTGCTTTAATGTGTTTCTGCAAGAAAACTCCTTTTCATTGCGACTTTGATATTGGATTTCCCCCCAAATTAATTTATATGTGTTGTGGAAATAACATTTTGTCATTTCATACGTTTTAAGGATTTTGCATGTTTTTTTCTCACATCAACCCTTTGAAAAAAACAAAGCATTATTGTGCTGGAAGGCAGTCCCAGGGTTATGAGTGGGATTTATCCCTAAGTATGTCTTTAAGTCAGATTCGTAGGTGGGTCGGAACAGGTGCCTGCAGTTCTCACTTAGCCTCACTTCGTAGTACAGGAAAAGTCCCCAGTTGTTTCCATGATTTAAAAGCTGCACATGTGGCAAAGGAAGGTGATTGTGATGAACAATTTGTTGCCAGTAGGTTCAGTCATTTTTTAAAGGGAGGGCAAATTTATGTAACATTAAAGTCAGACACTTGGAACCCAGCACTACCTGTATGTGAATCACTTCATTGTCTTTTTAAAATATTTCTGTATAGAAACAAAGGCTCATCTTTCTTCACGTAAACCCTCGGAAAGCTTTCTCAGTGTGGTGTTTTACCTTTTTGAGTAGTTAACAGGTTTTTAATTTATGAGAAGGGAGCTGATTCCTTCTGGTGATACTTTATTGCTGAGTATTTGTATGTCTTTCAGTTAACCATATATGCTCAGCGTCTACTAATGCTTAGCCCTTTGACAGTCATGTGAGAAATAGAAAGGCATTTGAGATCTATTACCTAACCTGGAATAATACTGCCAAAGGATCTGTTCAGAAAAGATCTATCCTAAGAAGTTAAAACAGACGAAGGATGATCGATATATAAAGCATTATTTATAGATTGCAGAATGTTTCGGGGGCCTGAAGAAGTCATTGAAAACTGGGCAATAAAGGAATTTCATATAACAGTGAATGTGGGATTAAACACCTAATGAAGAAATACACAACCAGTTTTTGCTGGGCAGAATATATAGTTGGAAGCAGCTAGTGCCATGCTTCAGCTTTGTGCTACCCCCTCACAACTCTTCCAGATGCGTTAAGTAGTAGCCTCTGATTTTTGTCACATCTGTGTGCTGTGACTGCCTCTCAGCCAGTCACATTTTGGCAAAGAAGATGGGAACATGGAGATAACTTACTGTTTGCAGTTCAAACTAAATGTATTCCATGTTAGTACTATAGAACTCTAGACCGCAACTACCATAAGACGAACTCTCAGGGTTTCTGAAGGTTGTTTTGGGTGCAGATGTTCTTCAGTGGTGACCTTCCCATTGCTGAAGTAGGAGGCTACCAGCTGGAGACTTTCACTAAAAGCATTAAGTGTTTTGTTGGACATAATCTGACTAAAACTGAATTACTAATTAAAATGTGTATATTAGAGTTCTGGAAACCCTGGTGGTGTACTAGTTAAATACTATGCCTGCTAATCAAAAGGTCAGCTGTTTGAATCCACCAAGCTCTCCTTGGAAACTATGGGGCAGTTCTATTCTGTCCTGTAGGGTTGCTATGAGTCAGAAGGTACTTGGTTTTCTCGGTGTGCCTTCCTCCCATACTGTTTTATACTAAAGCATATGCCGTTTGATACTACTGTTGATTATGCTTTTTTTTTTTAAGATTATGTACTTTGAGTGGCCCAATGGAAACGTGTAGTATTGCAGGATGTTCACTTGAACTGTCTTTGATCTTCACTGAATAAGTTTTGTCTTATCCTTTCCTTGACTATATTGTGTATGCCCAACAGTCCTATTGGGTGAAAAAAAGAAAAACCTTAGGGTAAACACCCCCAAAAGGATTTATTTTTTAAAAAATTATGATTCATTATTGTAGTATATAATATTGTTTCCATACATGTGTACTTGAAACCAAGTGAAAAAACGACAAAATAGCTCTTATAACATTAAAGTATAATCAAATATCAACCAGTGCTTCTGCATACTGCAGTCTTCTCAAATCTCTGGTTTCCAAATCTTAAGGACGAATCTGGCAGGAAGAGCTTTCAGGTTTTCATTTCTTTACAGTTCAGTCTTCAGCAACTTGAGAGCTTTCTTCATGTTGTCCAGCACTAATAAGGGAAAAATTTAAGAAGCAAGATGCCACTGGTGATTATATGACAGCCAATCTGCAAACTTGGGTCATCTATCCATTGTTTACTGAGATTCTTTTTTTCCTTGTAAGGTAACAGTTGATAGCTTTATCAAAATTTCCCCAAAATTATGCAAAATGGCTTTCGTTTCATTCAGATCTCTTTACCCTATTTATTTCCTTCTAAATCCTCTCCAAACCCTCAACTCTGGAATAGTCCCTTTATAAATTCCTTTGGCAGAAAATAATTTTGGCTACTTCCAAAGTGAAATTTAGGTCATATTTATAGGAAATATATTAGGTGTTTGCAGCTATTACAACTTATTTTGGGATGGAAGTAGGTAGAACATAAATTCTAAGTAATAGCAAACCAAGTGTTTTACACATATGAATTTATGTAATCATCACCAAACTGTTAATATTTCATGTTATAGATGATAAACAGAGAAGTTGAGCAGCTCGCTGTGTGTAGGTAACAGCTAGCAAGTGGTGGAGCTACTGCTGCAGAGCCCAGACTGCTAGGCCACTGTTCTGTCTGTAGAGCAAGTCATGAAAATTGTTATTAAAATAAGATGTCCATGTGATGGAAAGCATGGAGCAGCTGTGTATTCAGTCCTTCTATAAATACTATTAGTTTCTTCTACAAGGTACTTAAGAAACTAGCTGTGCAAGACACCTGACTTGAAGGAGTCCAAAGTCTCATTAACACATTTGTTATCATCTAAAAGAATGGCAAACACTTGAAATATGCCACCCTAATCCTCTCAGTACTGTCTGTACACACTGCTAACAGGCCATGATAATCTTTGCGGCTGCACCGGCCCAACCTCACAATCCTTCCTGGCACAAATTTCTAGGTCTGTCTGGCCCAACACAAATTTCTAGTGTGATGGAAATACTCAGTGTCTATGCTAGTAAACACTTGAAATGTGGCTAGTGTGACTGAGGAGCTACATTTCTAATCTTTAAATAGCCACACGTGGCTACCGACTACCATATTAGCGCAGTTCTGCACAGCTACTACCACCAACTGATTAATCTGAATTTATTCCCAGTACTAATCAGATGTCACATTTAGATACCTTGTCTGCCTTAAGTCTCCAATTTGTTTCTCTGATGGTAAGTTCTTAGCTGCTAACCAGTTCAAACCCAGCAGTCACTCCATGGGAGAAAGATGTGGAGGTCTGCTTCTGTAAAGATTTACAGCCTTGGGAACCTACTGAGGCAGTTCTACTCTGTCCTGGTGGGTCTCTATGAGTCAGAATCAACTTGATGGCAGTGGGTTTGGGATGCCTGTGTCAGGGAAAGTAACTATTTAGGTCCTTCTTTCATATCGATTTTGAAAGTTAAACTTGAATTCAGCTTCTACAAGCTGCACTGAATTTTTTCTCTTCTGTTATTTGGGGGGAAATAGCATGCAGATCACTAGAACTATTGCATGCCATTTTTGTTGTAAAATTCTGTGTGAGAGTCCTGTGGTTAAGAGTTCAGCTGCTAACCCAAAGGTTGGCAGTTTGAATCCACCAGCTCTTTGGAAACCTATGGAGCAGTTGTACTCTGTCCTATAGGGTCACTATGAGTTGGAATCGACTTGATGGCAATAAGTTTGGTGTTTTGGGTGCTTGAAAAGCTGCTAATGTTCATGTAAGGTCACAGAATTCTCTTGAAGAAGAAAACTTGTCTAAATAGTTCATCTCAAATTGAAATAAAACTGAGATGGAGAATGAGTGTGATTTGGCCAAGGAACATAGGCTGCTTGAGTCATATTGATTCTGGGGTGTCCCAGCAGAGCTTTTTGCTCCCCACCCTGTGTGGTTTCCACTGCGTTTACTACAGCAGTAGAAACGTTGAAAGGATGCAGACTTACACAGCACTAGATCTGAAGGCTCGTAAGCATAGAGTCGATTGGAGTATCTTCCAGTGATGTCAGCTCTAACTGTCAGAGATGGGTCTGCAAAGAAAATACAAACAGAAATGGAGAGCTCCGTTTCCAAGTAGTCCCTGAATGCATGACAAAGACTGCATACCCTTGAACTGTGAGAGGAACACCATGTACCCACCCCCTCAAGTTCTAGTCCAGTCCCCTCTGCTCCCCTGCCTCAGCACCCAGTGCTAAAACGAGGTGAGAATACAGAACAAACAGCTGCCCAGTGCTATCTGTGGAAAATGTTACGATGCCTGCTGTCATCTGTAGCAACCTGCTAGAATAATGTGTATTGCTGGGGGTGGCGAGTGAGGAGTGTTGGTTTTTGTTTTGTTTTTTGGTGAAAATCTGGATAATCTCTACTGTAAATTCATAAACTGATTTTCTTGTAGTTGGAATGTGTTATCATGAGCAAGCCAGATGGCTGGAAACACACATCCAATGTCAGTTTTTGAAACAAATGATTTTTTAATGACTGACAGAACACAAGCCCTTAATGGGAAAGATCAAATAAGAATGTGGTATCTCTGTTTTTCACTTGATTATTATTAATTGGTTGGAAACTGGTGGCATAGTGGTTAATTGCTATGGCTGCTAACCAGAGGTTGACAGTTCAAATCCTCCAGGTGCTCCTTGGAAACTCGATGGGGCAGTTTACTCTGTCCTGCAGAGTCGCTGTGAGTTGGAATTGACTCAGCAGCAGTTGGTTTGTTTTACGGTATTAACTGGTTGCATTTTTAAAATGATTTAAGAGTCTTACAGTTACATACATTTCTCTAATTTTAAATCTTCATGCCTTATGTTTAAGTTGTCAAATTAATGAGAGAAAAAAATTAAAAATAACATGCATTTAAAGGAGAAGCATCAGATGGCAGAGGAGTCTAAAAACATTGCTTTTGAGAGAGACAATGGAAAGACCTTAAGACTTACGTCATGGAAACAATGAGAAAGACATGTGAGAATCATTGGCAAGAGTGCATAGTGTGTTGCTGGTACTTGTGGATGTTGTTTCAGAAGACTGGATAAGGACCAAGAAATTATACATTATGATAAGCAAACATTCATTTGTTCGAAAAATGGGGAAGACTTAAAGACCTATTGTATTTCACTTGGTGCAGAGGATAGGAAGACAAGGTCTAGTCTTTGTAATGAATCAACACAAGAAATGCTTTTTAACACCTGATCAGTGGTTCACAGGAAACCCAGGTGGCACAGTGGTTAAATGCTACGGCTGCTAACCAAAAATTGACAGTTCGAATTCACAGGCATTCCATGGAAACTGTGAAGCAGTTCTACTCTGTCGTACATAATCAGAATTGACTCTGACTCAATAGCAACAGGTTTTAGTGGTTCGAGGCACTAGCTGTACATTGGAATCACCTGGAGAGGCTGTCAGAAATACTGATACTTGGCTCCAACTCTGTCTTCCGAGATTCCCTTAGTTAGAGGTGTCTCCTCAGTGATGACTCTAATATACTAATTCCAGTGCACTTGGAATGGAGAACTACTGAGTTGGAGCAAACTGCTTCAGGGTTGGTTCTTATGGCAGAGATTGGTTCTTATGACAGGGGTGGGGTTGGTTCTTATAACTGAAGGTATGGAATATGAGTTCAAATCGTCTCTGACAGGGATAGCATACTGGAAGACAAATTTAGATGATATCAAGTCTCGTAAGGATTCTAAATGTTCTAAAGGAGTCCCGAGGTTGTGCAAATGGTTGACATGCTCAGCCACTAACCAAAAGATTGGAGGTTCTCCCAGGGCCACCCAGAGGCACCTTGGAAGAAAGACCTGAAGATCTAAGTCAGCTCTTGGAACCCCGGTGGAGTGCAGTTCTCCTTGGGCACACTTGTGCTGCTGCCATGAGTCGAATCAATGTGACAACAACTGGTTACTGGTTACAGGTTCTAACTCCTCTGACAGATATAAATTAGTCTCTAAATTTAGTCCCCAGTTCCTTTTTTCCCCTTTCATTTGTTTTTCTTTCCCATGTTACACATTTAAACTTTGATGGATTATATAGGTGAACTGCTTGACAAAAGTGAGTTCTGCTATGCGATAGATTGAATTATTGATTGTCCTTAAATGGGTATGATTATATCAAAGCCAACCTTGATCCATTCACTCAGTCATTCAACAAACGTGTATGGAGAGGCTACCTACCACAGGGCCATGATGAGAATATGGTGGTGAGCAGAAAAGATACGGCCCCTGGCCTTATATTCCCAGGGAATATAAAGAAGTTTCAAGTGTTTACTCATTAATAAATGCAAAAGTATAAGTGAGGAAAGCACCACCAAGGAGAGAACATGGGGCTACAAGGGCACGGAGGGTGGAGATTTGACCAGGGCTGTGAACGACAGTGATGACTGAGGAGTTATCTGTGTAACTTGGAAGTGGGGAGAAAAGCAGGAACAGCTTTCCTGCAGACAGAATAGCAAATGGAAGGTAAGAGCAAGACGGGAGAGTGCCTCCTTTGATACTTTCTCCTCAGCTGATATTCCTAACATTTCTAAAAACACTTAGCAAAAATCTCTGGAAGACATTGCAACACGGAAGTTGAAAGTTTACTTGATTAAAAACAAATACAGGCCTGATATGATTAGGAAAACGATAAATATGTTTAAAGAGTTAACAGGGTTCTTACTTGTTAGATGCATTTGTGGCGGGAGCTGAACAATCAGAAGGTGAGAAAAAATGGCATCCATGGAAAGAGATAGAAGAGTGCAACTATGTTGTGAAATTTAGAGAAATGTTGTACTCCTTGCTAGAGCTTAGTATTTAGAGTCTGAGGTGGGATGGGGGCTGGGGATGGGGGGACAGAGGAAGGGCTATGGCAGCTATTGTGTATCTTTAGGATGTGTATCATCTTATTGTCACTTCCACTTACCAACAAACAGGATCCTTGGGACATACTGGCCATCAGGGGAAAGGTGCTTGTCAGTTGTTTCATACTAGATTTAAAAAAAGCAAAACAGTTTTTACTTTGTTTGCTCTTTATTTATTTTCAACCATATTAATCCAAAGGGGGGGTGCATTTAATGCTGAGCCAGGCACTGTATCTCTTAAGACACATTTCTTCCATAAAGAGTTTATAAAATAGATGAAGAGACAAGTTATATGCATGAAATAAGAGGAGAATGTGAAGCAATCGTGACATAAAGAGCTGAATGTATGTGACGGAGAACAAAAAGTTCAAGAAGGCAGAATATGGAAGCAGCTATAGTGTTGGCCAGGGAGCCCCGGTGGTACAGTATGGCTGCTAACCGAAAGGCTTAAGAGTGTGGATCCACGAGCTGCTCCTTGGCAACCCTATCGGGTAGTTCTATTTTGTTCTATAAAGTTGCTGTGAATCAGAATCTACTCTTTGGCAATGGATTTTATAGTGTTTGGGAGGAGCTGTAGTGCCACAATGGCTAAGTGCTGGACTGCTAACCAAAATGCTGGCAGTTTGAACCCACGGACTGCTCCGGAGAAGAAAGATGTGGCAGTCTGCTCCCGTTAAGATTACAGCTTTGGAAAGTGCCCTGTGGGGACAGTTCTACTCTGTCCTATAGGATCACTGTGAGTTGGAATTGATGGTAATGGGTTTGAAATTACAGTGGTTTGGGGCAGACATCTTGGATGAAGCAGGAACGAGATACACAAACCCACTGTCACTGATTCAGTTCCAGCTCCTCACGACACCATAGGACAGAGAAGTACCCCATAGGTTTTCCACGGCCATAAATATTTATGGACACAGACTGCCACATCTTCCTCCAGCATAGCGGCTGGTGGATTTGAACCTTTGATCTTCTGGTTAGCAATCGAGTGCTTTACCACCGTGCCCCCAGAATTCCTTAAAATGAGGTAGTTTGAATCTACCAGGCACTCCTTAGAAACCCTATGGGGTAGTTCTGTTCTGTCCTATAGAGTTGCAATGAGTCAGGAGGACTCAGTGGCGATGGATTTGGTTTGGTTTTTTAGGCTAATCTAGAAGAGGGTCACTTTTGGTGGGAAGGAATAGAGATAGAAGAGTCATTTGAAAAGCATAGAGCAAGACCATGCATTTAGTGTTGAATAAGCTGAGTTTGAGCTAATTATGGAATATCTGAACACGGTTGGAACCACAGACTAAATTCTACTGAGAGTTTGAGTAAGACGTGGGATGTATCAGTGTGCATGTTATGTATTGATTAATGGCAGGTACATATAAAGCTGTCCAGCAAGAACATAAATTATAAAAAGAGAAGTACATCAAGGAAAGATTCACCAAGTCACTAACATGCAAAGGAGGAAAGAGGAAGTGGAGCCTGCGGAAGGGAAGTGAGGAAGAACTATCAGTCTGTAAAGAGGAAGAGACAGAAACTGAGAAAGGGAGGGAGAGAAAGGAAAAAGAAAGCATAAGGTTAAGGAGAGTTGTATTTTGCAGAGCCTGATTTTATACAGAGTAGAAACAATACCTGCAAAGAGAAAACTTAAGAACTGGTTATGGTTATATGTTATGGTTATATGTGGACAGCCAGACAGCTGCCTCTTCTTTGGGGAGAGGAGACAGGGAAGAAGAAAGGGCTTGGAGCTGCTAGGACTGAGGAGAGGCACAGGACCTTTGTGTATGTACAGTAATTTGCAAAAGCTAAAACCTTTCAGTTATTACAGCAATAGAGAAAATTCTGATCACAGAGAAGTTCTCAGGCAACCTAAAATGAGTAATTACTTAATAAGAACATAAATATGCAAGGTAGATTATTAACAAAATACTCTTTCACTTTCCAATCTAGGAGATGGGACATTTGGAACAGATCCCAGTTGATGCAGTATGACTAAGGCATATAGGAGTGGATCAGTAGAATCATCCGTTTCAGATAATGAGTCATGTAGCAACGTCAGTAAATATGCTGAGCAAGCTTACCACGAGGTTAAGGAGGACAAATTGCTCTGCCAGTTTCTGGATGTCTTTATTTTCAGCAAATACTTTCTTTAAAGCTGCAAGAAAATGAGTGGTTGTTAAGTACCACATCATCAGCGAAAACCTCTATTTTCTGTTATATTTAAAGTTGACCTGTATTTTAAGCAGTATTCTACTTTATGCTTGCAGTAAACGAGCAGTGAAATGATATATGTCATTGACTACTTTTGCTTTTTTATATTCACTCATTCATTTATTCATCCACTTTTCATACTATATATTTACTGAGTGGCTCCTATGTGGTAGGCCTTGTTGTATGCACTGGGGATGAGGTGTAAAACAAAAATCAACAATGTACTTTCTTCATGAAATTGAAATGCTTATGTGGGAGACAAACTGTAAACAAGTAAGCAAATAAATATGTAACAACTTCAGGTTGGAGATTTGTGCTCTAACACAAAATGAGGGGCTTAGAGGTTAAGAGGAAGTCAGGGAAGACTTCCCTGAGGAGGTGACATGAAGTGAGGCAGTAGCTCACTGTAGGCAGAGGAAACTAACTGCCAGAGTACGAGGCCTGGGAATGAACTTGGATCTTTGAGGAATAGCACTAATGCCAGATCAGGTTGAGTAGAGAGTAAAAGGAGGGCAGTAGGAATGTAAGGGTAGTCTGGGGCCAAGTTATGTATTCTTATGTATTGTTAACATTGTAGGCTTTCGGTTGAAGCTAACTATAGACAGACCACTTAGGTGGTCTAGTATTCTAGGCAAAATGTGATTTTGGCTTGGACCATGCAGTCACATGAGTCCATAGTCAGTGGGTGAGTGTGGGTCACACCAGCTGCATAATATATAGGGTCTAGTATGAAATGCTAACATGAGCCCCTTGTGCAAAAATTATTAATTTCTAGGTAGTAACAGCAAGCCACTAAACCAAGTGTGGTACTTTTCTAAGTGTAAAGAACTAGGCTGGCCCTGGATTTAGGATATATATTAGAGATAAAGCCAACAGGATTTGCTGCTGATGATACAAGAGATATGCTAATAATTTTTTTTTTTAAAAAAAGAAAAGCTTGTTTTTCAAAATATACACATGGAAATAACTGGTTACTTTAAAATACATTTTAAATATATAAAATACTCTTTTTCAGCTAAGCAAGGTGTCAGTGATACACAGATGAATGATCTCAACTTTGTCCCTCAATCTAAAACCCTAGAAGAGAAAAACATATTCTGAAGAAGAAATTACCTTGACTGTGTGGGCATTCATCCAAGTGATGAATAATCATCAAGGGTTTGTTGCTTTAAGAAACAGAGATTGAATAATTTTTAATAAGTAGGACTTCATGTATAGTTAAATTATCACTAGATGGTGTTCTTGAGAACTTTGGGCAGGGTTCTGTGTAACTTGTCTTTACCTTGTCTTAGATTTGTATAAAGCTTCTTCATATGTCTGAGTCCAAATGAGGTGATCACCCCAACCTAGAATGAAATGAACCAGCTTATTTAAAGCTATTATAATCTCAGACCCAAGCTGTTGAAAATCAGTGGTAAAACCTGGGATAAATATACACTTCATACTAAAGAAGAAAAATCTCTGGAGAAAGTAGAACTAGATATAGACAATGATAGACCTAAGAAAATGGATGCTAAAGTTTATTCATCACCCAATTCTCAGCACCAAGAATAAGGACATCTTTCCCAATGAAGCAGTGACTGGAAACCAACAAGAAGGAGATTCCTACCTCTGGAGAGGGTCTGGGGCAGTTTGGGTACAGACTCATTTGTGTCCTTTTTAGCTCCAGGTTTCACTGTGGTCTCTTTTGCGAGAGTGTAAGAAAAGGCCACAAGGAGCAAGAATGCTGACACTGATTTCTTCTCCATTGCAAATCTGATATGGAAAACAAAACAAATAAATCAATAAAGCAAAAATAAATTGAATAAACAATTCAATAAAGCATAAATGAATTGGATTGTCTTCAGTGTCTTCAGACTGCATCCCAACAGTGGGCTACAACAGGAACTGAGACTCTGCTGAGATTGAGCACATGTGGCCAGAGTGAAAAACCACCTTCTGCAGGATGTTTCTAAGAATATGCACTATGTGTGTGTGTGTCTTCCTGCCTATCTATCTATCCATTTCTATATAGATATAGATTCACATGACATAGGTATAAAGATGTAGGTTTATATAGAGGTA
Source organism: Heterohyrax brucei (assembly GCA_028571685.1). Taxonomy (NCBI): domain Eukaryota; kingdom Metazoa; phylum Chordata; class Mammalia; order Hyracoidea; family Procaviidae; genus Heterohyrax; species Heterohyrax brucei. Next base: position 81,758,791 of record CM053147.1, read on the forward strand.
GATATCTACACATAGATTTAGATTTATATAGAGATTATATATAATATATACATATGTGTGTATACATAAAACATACATACATACATATATATGTATGTACATGGAGCCATGGTGGCATAGTGTTTAAGAGCTTGGATATTACAAAATTTGGCAGTTCAAATCTATGAACTGCTCCTTAGAAACTCTATGGGACAGTTCTGTGTTCTTATACCTAGAAACCCTATGGGACAGTTCTCAGGGTTCTTATGAGTCAGAATCTACTGAAAGGCACATAAAAACATGCATGTACCTATGTGTACATATAGATAGATAGATATGACATCTATCTATGTGTATACATGTGCATATATATACCTATCTACATATATGTACACACAGATACACATATGTATCTGTATGTACGTATATGCATATAGATAGATAAGATGCATATCTGTATGTATATCTATATAAATACATATAGATATGTTATATCTATCTATCTGTATATATAAAACCCATTGCTGCTGAATCAATTCCAATTCCTAGAGACCCTGTAGGACAGAGTAGACTAGCCTTGTAGGGTTTTGTAGGCTGAAATCTTTTTGGGAGCAGATTGCGAGGTCTTCTCTCCCACGGAGTCACTGGAGGGTTCGAACTGCCAAATTCTTTGGTTAGCAGGCAAGTGTTTAACATTACACCACCAGGATACACACACACACACACACACACACACACACACACACACACACAAACTGAACCCACTGCTATCAAATTGAGTATATGGTAAAAACCTGTGAATGGGGAAACCTGTGAAAGGCAGGAACCTGTCAGAGAAGGAACACGCAAACACTTCCACTTAAATGAGTGATACCAAAGTGGTTAAGACAGCACACGATCAAACACAGACAACTTGGGAGACTTGGAAAAACAAGGCAGGATGCTTGAGTTCCAGCTCTCATAGGTTCCACTTTTATATGTATAGGCAATATAGGGAATTTATATTTAAATATTATGTTTAAAAAAATATAATACTCCAAGACACCTTGGGGTTACCTCCCTTCCCTGCTTCACCAACGCCTCATTTTAAACATGAAGAATTTCAACTTCAGAAAGAAAGAAAAGGCTTATAGGCCCAGAACTAAGGCTTCTGGGTCTTGCCATTTCCCATCTTCTCATCCTGAAACAACGACCCTAAACATACAAACAGTGCATTCAGGGATGAGAACTGGTAAAACAACTGCCTATTTTATTTAGAAACTGCCAGTTTTGTCACTTAACTATGACTTGTACTACATAATTCTCTCCTTACTATGACATGTACACAAACTCGGTATTAGCTCCGAATTAAGTATCTTGGTGCTGGTTCGTTCCAGTGATTCCATTCTTTGGCTCTATACCTGCATGGACAGGTAGCTGTCGTATGTACTTTAATGTATAAAAATATTTAATGCCACTCGTAACACAGAAGAGCAAACCCCGTGATGTCTGTTTGTTAAATTCCTTTTTCCTTTTTCAGTATTGCACAATTAATTTGTAGGAAAAGCTGCACTCCTGCTGGAGCAGATGCCTACGGACGGGAAAGTGATAGGCAAGAGAAGATCCACAAGAGTGAACGGTGAGTGAAGGAGTGAGCTAGCTAGCAACGTGAGTCTCATTAACAAGTCAGTTAGGTTATCCAGGAGCTATACAGAAAGGTAAGGCGGGGGGCAGGATTCCGGTAAAGCCAAGGACTGACATTACTTAAACAGAAATATGGAACTTGAGCACCTCAGCCTAGCACTGGTGTAAATTTTGAATCAAATGAACTTTGCAAAGGATGCCCCATGGACTATCATTTTTTAGTGTTTGTAAGTGGGAAAGTTTCTCATGATCCAGTAGCTCGAACGGAAAACTTTGCCAAACACTAGCTGGTTAAATAGATAAGTAAATAAAAGCCCTTGCTAAGTTACCAAATCCGGATGATGCCCAGTATTTAAGTGACTAATTATTTTCCGGTATGTCTTACTCAAAAATATAAAAGCAAAAAGCAGGGAAATACTTTTTTCATTTATGATACCCATAGCGATGCAGAAACTCCAATAAACCTTTTGTTTCCTAGCATTCTGCAAGTAGCCCTGCGGGTGCAGTGGTTAAGCACAGTCAGCTACTGCTTGAAGGGTTGGCTGTTTGAACTCACGCAGTGGCAGAAAGACTTGGTGATCTGCTCCTCCCGTAAAGCTAACAGCCAAGAATAACCTATGGGTCATCTCTGTGCTGTCACATGGGTTTGCTCTGAGTTGAAATCAAATGAACGGCACCTGACAACAATATTCTGCAGAAACAACTCAAAAGTGCTACAGGTCAAAAATATCCAGCCTTCTGGGTATGAAGTTTTCTTTTTAATGTTAAGCAATAATTAAGAACTTCTCTGTGAAACTAATTATACTTTTGAAACATTGAGTCAAAAGCATATCAGGCAAATAAGTGCTTTGAATTTATCAATATTTGATTTTGTGTTTTATTTATAACAGAATCTGTACAAATTTGAAAAAATAATAGTAAGCTTATGGTGAAGCATTTTACTCATTTATTCCTCTAACAGTGCTTGCTTGCTTCGTGCCTATTAAGGAAACCCACGGCTGTCAAGTCGATTGTGACTCATAGTGACCCCATAACACAAAGTAGGACGGAGTTTCTAAGGAGCACGTGGTGGATTAGAACTGCCAACCTTTTGGTTAGCAGCCATTGTGCTTAACAATTACGCCACCAGGGTTTGAAATGGCTATTAGGACCCCTTATAATAATTCTTAAGATAACTGTTTTCAGGTTGGAACTGTTGATATAGTGCACATGGTTAATGGCAGAGTGACTCGGCCTAATATAAATCCTAATATAAAGCCTAATATAAATCCTGCTGCATAAATATCCCGCTCTGAGGTAACTTTCTGAGATTCTGTCTATCACATTTTCATAATCTGAATAGACTCTGCTCTGCAAACATTCTGTACAAACTCCCTCAAAACAGGCTGCTAACAATGGAGGCTATTGATAATTTAGAGCCAGGGACACAGCACCTATGAGACCAGCATTTTTGCTGGTCACTCTACCCCTTGTCTTTTGTCTTTAGCTGGGAGGGAATTGGCAGGAGGTTTGGGTGTTCTTGTTAATAAATGCTTCCGGAAAGCAATCAGTGCTCTCCTCTAACAGACTACCCCATGAACTGAAAGACTGAACGAGCAACAAGAATATCTTCACACCAGATACAGAAAGTATGCTGTTTTCTTGTTAGTAACAGAACATTTCAAGTGGACAATTTGAGCTGCGGTTTCCCAGTTGCGGAGACTATGGGTCTGGATTTCTGACAGTGGGAGAGAAGTATTTGATGAGGACTAAGGAAATCCCTTGGCGAGTTGGCCCTTTCCCATGCTTAAAACAGAGTTCACCTATCCTTAAACCTCTTGTTTTCCTAAAGAACAAACCATGACTTTGTACCAGCTAAACAATGTCACTTGTCAGCTTAAACCTCCCCACCCCTCAATGGCTCTAAGAAAGCTTTAGGTGGAAATTTCATTATACCTTCTTTACACTCCGCTTCATTCTTTGCCCGTAACAACTGCCTTACTCTTTCCTGCTTGCTGATTGCGGGCAAGTTTGTACAGCCATCAGAGGCCAGAGCTCCTTCTAGCAAGCGCTCTCCCGGAGCTATTTTTTTGGGAGGAGGTTTACCTGGATTTCCTCACTTACCTGCTGTGGGTGAGTGGCCAGGATGCAGTCCAAACTTCCGACTGTGCAAATGCAGCCTGCGCCTCTATTTATGCACCGGAGCACACCTCAATCCCACCCACCAATCCTGTATTTACAAGCCACTAACTGGGAAACTAACCTTCCTTTTTTCCCCAAGTCATTGTCTTCCCTGGACTAAAAAGGTCTTTATTTTTAAAATTATGTTGCAAAAGATGTACTTTTCAGTTTGCATGCTTTTAACTCTTTGTGAAAGTGTATTGCACAGAGATTTGAAGAAGCTGGGCAGAATGCCAAATCCAGGTGAGCTTTAAATGAAGACATTTGATTTGCCTGAAGGTTGATTTGTCTTTACCTGATTGGATGCGGTTTGTGGTTTGTAGATTTTTTTTCTCCCCCTTGGGCAGATTGCCTTTATTTAGTTGAATGTACACAAGAGGTGATTCACAGTTGTAACCCTGACAGTGATATTACCTGCAATACTCCACTAGGGTAGAAATTCCTTTTCTGTAATACACTTCCCTCTTTTGGGCAAACAAAAGATACACTCACTATAAGCCCACTGCCAGCGAGTCCAGTCTGACAGCAGCTCCAGAGGTCAGAGCAGAACTGCTAAGAATCTAGCACCACACAATATTTCAAAACTGAGCAAGTCATTGAAATTTGTCTTGTCTCTGAGACTCCTGTGATTCTCTTTTGTTCGTGAAACTGTATGAAATCTTTAATTGCTCAGCATGATAAACTCTACTTTTTTGTGTGCTTTAAATGAAAGTTTACAATTCAAGTCAGTTTCTCAAAAACTTGCATACACGTTGTTACGTGAAACTAGTTTCTGTCTCTACAGTGTGGCAGCACACTCCTCGACACCCTGTATTTCCTATGTCAATTCAAATAGCTCTTGTCTCCTGCCTTCTCATCTCATTTCTGCAGAGCTGCCAAGTTAGTCTCTTGTATCCACCTGATCCAAGAAACACATTCTTCATCAGTGCCATGTTAATGTCTTATAGTCCAGACCAAGCTTTGTCTGAAGAGTTGGCTTCAGGTATGGTTTTGGACCTGGTCTAACAAAAAGTCTGGGGCCACTGTCATCTAGATCACTCTAGTCTCAGACCATTAAATTGGGTCTTCTTACAAGAATTTGAGCTCTGTATCCTACTTTTCTCGAGCTCTATCAGGGACTCTCTGTAGTGTTCCTTGTCAGGGAAGTCTTTGGTGGTAGCAGGGCACCATCTAATTCATCCGGTCTTAGGCTGATGGAATCTCTCGCTTATATGGCCCTTTCTGTCTCTTGGGCTTATAGTTTCCTTACATCTTTAGTGTTCTTCACAGAATGATAATATCTTTAAATACAGAAAATTGATAAGATATAAGCCTCATAAAAACTTTCAAAAATGAGTTCAGCTTATGATATTTCAAAATGTTTTTATGTATCCTTTTTTTTTATTTTAATAAAGACTTAAATTCTGTGGGCAAAGTAGTGGTTTGAGTCCCCAAATATTAAATTTCCTCCCCACTCTGCATAAGTTTAGAGAGATAATATTTTTAGAAGTTCAACTCAAAATGATTTGAGGGTAACTCTTAAAACTAGGAAAGTTTTTATATACAGAACCTTTGTCTATTAACCTCTTAGTTTATTCAATTCAACCCCTTCATTTCACAGATGAAAATGTTAAAAGATTCATTGACTTGTCAAAAGTCATGGTCCCATGACTAGTCTAGGGCAGAATAGGGACTAAAGTCCTTGTCTTCTCTAGTCATCAGCAGCTAAAAGTGGAATATGGATGGAATTTAGGACAAAAACATTTCAGTCTGAGTACTGCTACCTGGTACTTGTTCACTGACAATCTCAGAAACATCGTTTAATATGAAACTTCAGTTTCTATATCCATAAAATGAGATTATCACGTGTGACAATTGTATTAAATGAATTATAGAATGAGACGATTGTTGTTAATTATAAATATCTGTGGTCATTGTAACTGTATAATGATATAATGATTTCCTCACTGTGCTGCCTATGCGTAATCTCATGTTCACAAAATCCTAGCATGGATCATAGCAGTTAATGCATAGCAAGAAGGCAGTCATTATAGAACAAATTGGCCACAAACCATGGCTGTGCTGGACTGTTGTGAGAAGCAACTAAGGTTTTGTAGCTGATACAAGAATGCCTTAAGATAAGTAGATGTGGGATTTTCTTTTTCTTGTTCTTTTTTTTTTACATATTATCAAATGTCGTTAGTCTTAGAATGATGTCATGTGATCAATCTTTGGGATTTGTCTGATTCTGTAAGAATCAGTTGTTATTAGGTGGCTAACTTGGGTTCCCTGTTCCTGAATTTGGACATCCTGGTGCCTAGTGGTTAAGAGCTGCTGTTAACTAAAAGATCAGCAATTCGAATCTACCAGGAGCTCTCTGGAAACCACATAGGACAGTTCGATCCAGTATGATAGGTCACTACGAGATGGAATGGACAGCAAAAGATTTTATTCATTTGTTTATTTTAAATAAATAAACTTAGAACTTGATAATGTGACCTGTAACGTAATATTTGATGAACAAAACAAACTTGGTGCCAATGACTGTAACAGTGGCCACACTGGTGGGTTAAATGGGTTATACACCACTGTGTTTTAGATTTTTGTGTCATTTATAATGCTGAAATGTTCTCATCAAGCAGATTTTTGACTAAGTTATTTTTTGTTTCTGAATAAAATTTGGAGATGTAATAAGTAGCATTTGTTGTGCAAACACTATGTAATAGTTACTCAAATAAATAAAATTCATTTTTTTAAATTAAATGTTTGACATTGGTTTTTGTAGCAAATATACCACGACTGAAGATAATGGTTGAAGTGTGCTTGGCTGCTAACTGAGAGGTGGGTGGCTTGAATACACCAGCTGCCCCATGACAACTGTGACAGCTTGCTTCTGTAAGACGTATAGCCTTGGAAACTCAGTGGAGTAGTTCCGCTTTGTTCTGTAGGGTTTCTATGCATCAGAATTGAGTTGATGGCAATTGATTTTGTTTTTAAAGACATAAAGATGAAGAAAGATACAGTCAGTTATTGTAGCAGCCAGACATATAAGTAAATAATGGCACTGCGTTAAAAACAAAGAAGTTTAAGACATTTCTTCATGCCATAAGGTTATCTACAGTCAGAAGAATTAAGATAGACGTCTATTAAAAATTAATCATTCACAATTGAGAATAGTATGTGTAAGGGACAGGCAAGTGGTACAGAAATTAGGTGTTATTATTTTTCAGTAGAGATAACTACCCACTTAGAATACATGAGTTGGAGCTAAATTGACAACAGCTGGTTAGAATGCTCAAGTCAGCTGTAGAAAGAAATATTTATGGGTCAATACAGTGATACATAGAATTTGAAAAATGTGTTTGGGGGATATTGTACCAGAATCATCTAGCTGGACTGTGACTTATCTGGGCAGCTCATAGACATTAATATTGGAAAGGTGTTTTGGAGACTTAAATTTGTCTGGAGCCTTGAATATAATTTTAATGAGTTTACGATTCATCCTTGAGAGAAAGTGCTGTATGGTGGTTCAGAGGGTAAGCTGTAGGTTCAGATTGCTTTGAGTTCATGTCTGACTTCATGATGATTATATGCCCTGCTACCCCAGGGGTAACCTCTCTGTGCTTGTATTACTTATCAAGCAGGGATAGTAAGATTTACTTTGTTGGGTCTGTGGGAAGATTACCTAAGATAGTACAGGTAAAGTGCTTACAACAGTACATAGGACATAGCAAGCATTCCAAAACATTAGTTAGCATTACAGAATATAACATTTGCTTTTTCATATTGTAATCATTTAGGTCTCAGTTGATTAGTTCCATGATAACTGAATCTTTAATTCCTTTTTAATTAAGCCAAGCCAAGTGCCGTCAAAGCTTATCAAAAAGTTCAAGCTTTAAACACTTATTTACTAAAAATAACAATCTCATCAGTTTAGAAGAACATATATAATTAGACCAAAGTTGAAAAGTTGGTTAAGAGAGTAAGAAGACTTGAAAATTCCCTGTAATTGCTGATAATTACATCAGTATCTCTGACAGTCAACCATTGGCCTTCTGATGTCAGAAGTGATGTGGTAAAGCTGTAGGTGACCCTTAATCTCACAAAGCTGAACATGTGAACATTTTTTTCTACTTAGCAATTTACCTCTAAAACTTTTCAAGACTTACAGCAAATAGCAAATTAAGTTGTTGGATGAGAAAGTTCTCCCCAAACTCTAGCTCAGCAAAACAGACACATGAAGAAACAAGCATACATAAAGTGTTTTGATGTACAGGAGGAGGTGGTTTCCAATTGAGTTTCTGCCTTAAGTCTTAGAAGGGCTTTTGTGCATAGAAATAATTGTTTCAGCTTCCTAGGGTTTCGTTAATAATCAGTGCATGAAAGTTGAAACTTTAAAACTTAGCTGTTTCTAAATCTACTAATTTAAGTTTAAAATAAGGAGTGATACAGACAGAGGAATAAAAAAAGTTAGAATATATGAAAATCCAAAGTAAGTTACTCGTGAATTTTTTAGAAGATGGCCATTTGTAAGGGAAGCACTAATGTTATTATTTTGGAATTAAAAGTGAACAATCTTAGTAAATACTTAAAAGTTCCCACTGAAGTAATAAGTTACTAATGAGTTTAGAGAGGCGAAACTGTATCATTAAAAAACAAAACAAAACTCTGGTCTGATAACTAGCGTAGCCACCTATGAAAGGAGGATTTTTACAGACGTTAAGGAGACGTGTCCTTAGCAGCTAGAGTCTGACCCTAGAGTCAATATTGTTAGATGACAAACAGACTCCTTAGGTGGGGCACGGAACAAGCAGACGTGCTGTCCAGTCATCTTGCCTCGTCAGGTTGGGAAGTGACTCTTCACAAGCTTAACTCTACCTTCTTAGATAGCTTTACTTTGACTTAAGTTCTAAGGAATTGCAGCTGATAATTACTTCAATCTTCTTTAAAAACTATAGCATTATTTCTTATCAAATGTAAACAGATTGCAATGTGGTCGTGACTAGAGTTTTCTTATCTAGTTGTCTGCATCCTGAAATGTTAGGTGTTTTGTGCAAAGGAGAGTGGTACATGAATACCAATGAAACATGGAAATAAGTATACATTAATGTTATCATGGTAAATATAGCACGTATAATAATACTATATCATATAACACAGTACTTCAAATTTTGTGGAGTTTTCTCTAACAAACAAGCCAAAACCTGTAAATTTTCATCCTTCAGGAGAGCAAATCAAAACTGCAGGGAGATATTGTCTCACTCTGACATTATTGGCATGAATAAAAAAAAAAAAACAAAATGATAAACATTGGAGAGGTACTGGGGAGATTGGAACTCATATGCACTGTTGCTGAGAAAATAAAATGGCACAACCATTGTGGAAAGCCATATAGTGGTTTCTTAAAAAGCCAGAAGCAAAAACAGCACACGATCAGCAATCCCACTCCCATGAATGTATCACAGAGAGGTAGGAGTCGTTACATGAGGAGGCATATGCACACCCAGGTTTGCTGCGGCATTATTCGCAATAGCAAAAGTATGGAAACAGCCTAAGTGTCCCTCAGCAGATGAAGAGATAACCAAAATACAGTCCACACACACAAGGGAATACTATGCCACAATAAGGAACAATGACAAATCCATCAGACATCTTACCAGATGGAGACACCTGGAGGGCATTAAGCTGAGTGAAATAAATCACAAAAGAACCCATGTATGAGACCATCATTATAAAAGCTCAATAAAAGATTTATACACAGAAACAAATAAACAAATAATCTTTGATGGTCATGAGGGTAGGGGAGGAAAATCACTGACTAGATAGTAGGAAGGTGTTAATTTTGGTGACAGGAAAGACAACACACAATATATGGCAAGACAGCACAACTTGACCAAGGCAAAGTCACGCAGGCTTCCTAGATACATTCAAACACCTCTAGGGGCCAAGTTGCTGGGGTTGAGGGCTGGGGACCATAGTCTCGAGGACATCTAGGTCAATTGGCATGACATAAAGAGTAAGCAAAGATGCCACCTTGAAGACTGAGATGTGTCTGACTCAAGCCATGGCATTTTCAATCACATCGTATGTACACAAAAGCTAGACAGTGAGTGAGGAAGACAGAAGAGAACTGATGCTTTTGAATTGCGGTTTTGGAGAGTACTGAGTATACCATGGACTGCCAATGGAATGAAAAGTTACTACTCTTTACCTACTTTCCTTTTGAGCCTAAAACCTGTTTTCTGCTGAGTTCAAAAGATGTGAAAAAAAAAAAATTTTTTTTTTAAAATTTTATTGTGCTTCAGAAGAAAATCTACAGAGCAAATTACTTTCTCATTCAAAAATTTATACACAAATTGTTTTGGGATATTGGTTGCAACCCCCACGATGTGTCAGCAGTTTCCCACTTTCACCCAGGGTTCTTGATGTCCGTTCCCGCAGTTTTCCTGCCCCTTTCTGCCGTGTTGTCAGCTTTGCTTTGGGCAAGCGCTACATGTTTGATCTCCTGTACTTGGTGGGCCCACAAAGCACATTCCTCATGTGTGTCACTGTTTGTTACACAGGCTTGTCTAATCTTTTCTATGATCTGTGACTCCAAACCTGCCTTTAGTCAGTGTGCTGGTGTGTATCTTTTATACCAATGAAATGGGCCTTTTTCTTCTAGTTGATTCTATGCTATTGTTTCTCCGGTTTCAAAAATTAGGTGTTGGGTTAAAAACAAACAAACAATATCAGGGTTTTCAAAAAGCCACCTGCAATGATTGTTATTAAGGAAATACAAGTACCTATTGTTTTTATAAACTGATCATTTTGGGACTCTCTTCATTATCCAGGTTTTCTGTTTAATGCTTAAAATTAAGTACCAATGACTGAGTAACACGTACTCATGTTTTCAATATTCCGTTTGCATGTGTTTCCCATCCGACTCATTCTGTAATAACTTTATTCTCATAGTCTTCAGCAATAGGTCAGCCCAGAAAGCAAACAGAGAGGGAATTGCTCCGTTTACTTTCTTCCTGATTTCTTTAAGGCCTCGTCAGCATTTCAAGACTAAGCTTTGCTGTTTTTAACTTGTTGCATTTCCTCTCGTCTGTGCTTATGGTAAAAGAGAATATTTGTCTATTTATAAGCTTTTCAGCCCCACATGAGAGAGAAAAAAAATGAGTTCCAATTCAATGAATAAATAGGATGTAATTTTAGATGTGTATCTTCATTACAGCTAAACCAGTTTTCTATTATTTCCATTGTACATTGAATTGCCAAATAAAAAAAGTGTGTAGTATAAGTAAATCTACCAAGCAATTATTATAATGTTAAACTCTCTGATGAAATTGGTGAATTTCTTGAGGCTGCGAAGATGATATGAGGGATAGCTGAATTTATTGGGGACATGAAATACAGATATTCACTGGTTTTCATATGGAATCATTTAGGTCATTTGGTTTAAAATACTAGAACTGCCACTGGCTTTTTTTTATTTTTTTTGGTTTTCAGCTCCCAACTATGCATATGAACTTTTTAAAGAGTTTCAGATGAATATATTAACATCTCATTCATGATTTGAAAATGAGTCTCAGCTGATTTTTTCACTAGTTCTTCTTAGACTCATTTTATCCTGCTATTAAACAAAAATCTTTATTTTGCAGCAGTGTTTTCAAAAGAATTATATGTGGCCTCTTCAAAAAGTGAGGAAACCCTGGTGATAGAGTGGATTAAGTGCTACATTTGTTAACTAAAAGGTTGGCAGTTCAAATCCACCAGGTACTCCTTGGAAACTCTATGGGGAAACTCTACTTTAACTTCTAGGGCTGCTATAGTTGGACCCAACATGACAGCAATGTCCTAAAAGTGTGCCATTTATAGCTCAGATTACTTTAGAGAAAAAGGATTAGGAACTTCCTGAAGATGGACAAGGAAATAAAGCAGTAAAACTGTGAAAATTACCATAATAAAATTTCAAAAGCACACTGACATGTGTCTGCCCTTAAATTATTATTCATAAATATGACTATGAATTTTGAAGCCTTATCATGTTACTAATCTATTGAATATGATATTCTCAAGATGTAATTTGCTTCCACCTTATGTTCTATATTTCTTATTTTTTGCAGTGAACTGGTTGCCACAATTAGAGCAGTTTTTTATTTTTTTTCAGTATCTTGTCCTGCATAATTGTGTCAGAGTCATTTAGTTTTGTATGACTGGACTACAGAAAAGTATATAAAACATCCTAGACTCACTGTCACTGAGTCAATCTGACTCCTAGTCACTCTACTGGACAGAGTAGAACTGCTTGGAAACCATAGGAGCAGCTGGTAGATTCGAACTGCTGACCTATTGAGTTGTAGCTAGTGCTTAATCACTATACCCCCAGGTCTCCAAAGTATACAAAAGGATCTTAAAAATTGCTTAGAAATTATTAAGTAAAGCATAAATTTTAAGGCAGAATTTTTGTAGAAAATGACTTTTTTTATAAATGAAAATGAAATCTATATTCCTATTGATTGTGATTTTGTTTGAAACCATTTTAAATGTTATATACTACTGAATTTTGGTAAAACTGTGTCCTTTTGTTCACTCGCTATCTGTTCTGAGCTGGAGTAAAACAGAGACCATGTATGAAGTAATATAATATCTACTCTGGTACATATGCTCCACGAAACATTAAACTTGAAAACACTAATTGCCAAAATGTATCATACTTGAAATTCTGTGATGTCTTGCCATTCAGAACCACTACAGGCTTCAGTGGAACTGAAGATCAAGACTAGTACCCAATTTTTTAAAATGACGGCTTTTGCAAGACAGCTTCGCACACCATTCTGAGGTTTTGATTTTGTGGCCATTTCCCCTTTTCTGAAGCACTCTGGGGAAACGTTTCAGGTTAGGCAATAACCCAACAAAGGGTTTATTAAACTAAAAGAAGGAAGTTACCAACGCAAAAGTGGTGCCCAGGGGGCGAGTTTATATTAGCTAATTGCCAGAATTCTGGAGTGCTGGAGAAGTACAAAAAGTTTTATAATTTACTTTCAATCATAGGTCAGCATTGAACACATGGCCACAAGCCTGCATTGTGTGGTCTGTCTTGTCCCAGAAATAACTAGTTCCAGGGTCATACGTGTACCTGGCACTTAATGCAAGAGAAAAGAAAGTAAGATAGTGACGCCAGTACCTAACGACATGGCTCTGAAGACCCCTGGGACCTCCTCACACCTTCAGCCTCATTCTGGTATCCAGACTTGATACCCTCCAAGATTCTATTCCAAGGATGCTTGTGTAATCACTAGGCACACTGCTGATATGACAAGAAATTGTATAAGCCGGAGTTGAGGTAGGGCTCGGCTGGACCTGTCTTCTGTTGGCAAAAGGCCACAGGGCCCTGAAGAGATTACTGCTGCACCTTCTCAGTGCTACAGCTGGGTACAGTGACGTACTTTTGACATTCTGGGAAAGTTCTCCTTTTTATAGAACGATAATGAAGTGAGTTCTAGTCCTCCCAGAGAGCATTAGGGTGGTACCCCACTTTTGCCACCTCATTTTATAGAGCTGATATACCCTGAACTAAGCAAAAAAGCCTGCTGATCTACTTAAGGGAAACCCTGGTGGTGTAATGGTTAAGAGCTATGGCTGCTAACCGAAAGATCAGCAGTTTGAATCGACCTGGTGCTGCTTGGTAACTGCATGGGGCAGTTCTACTCTGTCCTATATGGTTGCAATGAGTTGGAATCCACTGGATGACAACGAATTTTAATCTGCTTCAAAAATCAGCTATGGATCACAAGTGTCTGATCCTCAAGCCAGATTCTGTTAAAAAAAAAAAAATTAACTTTTTTAAAAATAATTTCTGGAAGTTCTTTCTCAATCCTCCTGTTTATTTTGTATAGCATTCCACCTTTCATGAGGTTGTGCTAAATCTTTTGTTTTGCTTGTTGACTCTCAATGAGATATTTTTCTTCAAATTGTCTATACTCTTTATTTGGTCTCATCTTCTGTGGAGATTATCTTCATGCAGATTATTTTTTCTGCAGGAGGTCAGGGTGGTATCTCTGGTCCAGAGCAATTTTTATGTTAATTGCTTTCCTCTAGAAAATTCTTTGCTGAAGAGGATAGTGTAAACTTAGTTTCTGTATTTACATATAAGACAAGCTTAGAGTTTTGTTTTTCACAGGAGAATATTTTGTATTGCTGTGGTTTGCTTTACCAGGTGTCTGAAAGAGACATGTTTCTTCCTTGTGTTTCCTGGCCACTGGATTGAATTTCGGTTCCTTTTTTCCCAGGGGCCCTAGTTTCAGTAGGGCTCTATGTTAGCTCTCTTACCTAATCCAAAATCATTTTCCCTAATTCACTTGATACTTGCTAATGCTCTCTGGAGCTGTAAATTGGAGATGAGTCAAGCAGAAAATCAACTGTCTCCTGCATTATCTAGTTCTGAATTGATTTTTGTTAAGGCAAACTCTCAAGGATTGCGTTTTGCTCAGTATTTGTTCCCTGGAAAAGAAGACTCAGTGGGCCAGCATAAAGCTTTGTCCGAAGAGTGATTATTGCCATGGTGATATGGGAGTGGCTTTATTTAAGTTTGTGGTAAAGCTAGTGCTGGCTTTACTTCTATTGATGGATGAGAAAGACACTGAAGAAACGAAATGAGTCGGGTGGGGAGCAGACAGCAAGCCTAGGTCCAAGCAGGTGGCGATCACAGTTGTGCCAGATAGCAGATGGATGCCTAACTCAGGGCGGAAGGAATGATAATATCACCTAAATTCTTTCCTTTGAGGTAGAAGAAAGCCTCTAATTTCTGTTTGTATTCACTTCTCCTTGGAAGGAGAAATGTTAACATTCAGGATAGGCACAAACCCCTCTGCAAGTACAGTGGTTTAGCATCTAGCTGAATCCACCGGCTCCTCCTTGGAAGTGCTATGGGTTAGTTTTACCCTGTTCTTTAGGGTGGTTATGAGTCGGAACTGACTTGAAGGCAACGGGTTTGGTTTATTTTATTATTATTATTATTTTAGTGTTAACACCAAAGAAAGTGAAATAAACTGAGTGGGTAGGAGATGAGTTCAGATTTTCTCAGGATGTGCCCCATTTATTCCAGGAAAACAGAGTTTAATCCTAATCAAGTTCTTAAGCTATCTAATATCCTATCAAGGGATGCATGTGTATGCACACACATAAATATGCATGTATACACACACACATACACATATTTATGTGCATGCTTGCACGTCCTAAGTAGTGATGAATCATTAGTAAAGGTGAAAGGAACTTCACTGAGTCAAAAATTGGTGACATGCCTGTCGTTCCCAGGCACTTTTCTTCGCACAGAAGATTCAGTAATGAATAAAACAGATAAAAATTCTTAGCCTCATGGAAGGAACTAGCGCCGAGAAGCAGGCAGTAAACAAATTAGTAAAATAATAAACCAATAACGATTTGCTATTGAGTTAATTCTGACCTGTACCAGCTCTATAGCTGATTAAAATCCGTGGCCATTGAGTAGCCTCCACCTCACGGAGACTCTCATGCACGTCAAAATAGAGTGGTACTCTGTAGGGTTTTCAGTGGTTTCTTGTGGGGAGGTAGATCACTAGGCCTTTCTCCTAAGGTGCCGCCACCCTTTCTGTTAGCAGCTAGGCGAGTTAACCATTTGCACCACCCAGGGGGATACCACGGAGTGTGTTAGATGGAGTATGCTGTATGACGGAAATAAAGCGAGTAAGAAAAATGGGGAATGTTGGTGTTGGGTGCTTCAACCTTTAAACATGGGGTTTACAGAAGTCCTCGCAGAGAGTGGAAAGAAGGAACTGGCCAGCCAGAGAAGTGAGCAAGAGCAAAACACTAATTCAAGAATGCCCACGGGCTGGAGGAGGCCATTTGACTGGACCTGGATGAGCTGGGGGAGAAGTCAGAGGTGCGAGGGCGTGCAGACTTCACCGCACAGCAGAAAGCACTGTGCATTGGTCACTGAGAGGAAGACAAGATAAAGTGCCCGTGAATGGTTCTTAAGTTATCTAATATCCTATCAAGGGATGCATGTGTATGCACACACATAAATATGCCTGTATACACACACGCATACACATATTTATGTGCATGCTTGCACGTCCTAAGTAGTGATGAATCATTAGTAAAGGTGAAAGGAACTTCACTGAGTCAAAAATTGGTGACATGCCTGTCGTTCCCAGGCACTTTTCTTCGCACAAAAGATTCAGTCTCCGTCGAACTGAGCACACCACGCAAAACTTGCAGTATTTGAATGAAATGACTCTTACTGCAAGGAGTGGTTTGGAAGAATAAATGGGTTAACATCTGTCCTAAGAACATTGCCAGGCACAAAGTAAGTAAATGTTAGGTGTTACCATAAGCAGTAAACGTCTCCTTTTCTAGCTAGTACTTTTCTCTGAATCTGCCATCTTTATTTACAGTTGATACTTGCATTAATACACACACACACACACACATGCACACATACACAATTTCCTGCTCTAGTAATATCAGTAACCCTGAGGTTCTCAAGCGGTAGATAGACTTTTCAAGGAAAAAACCCTTAATTCTGAAAATCCTTTAGTGTTTAGAACTTTGTGGATAATTTAGCTTTTACAATTAAATTTTTATGAAGTACTTGTAATTCTTTGATCTACATTTTTAAACAAGTATTTTAATAAACAAAAATAATTATAAGGAAAATATGTATATACATACAAATAAAAATAACACCTGTGCTTTCAAGCCATTTATAAATTAGAATTTCATTTATTTTCATTTCACTTGTATTTGTGCAGAATTTTTCTTAGTCTTTCTAAAGTTTTATGAAAACCCATTGCTGTCAAGTTGATTCTGACTCACAACGACCCTATAGGACAAAGTAGGACTGCCCCATAAAGTTTCTAAGAAATACCTGGCAGATCTGAGCTACCCAGCTTTTGGTTAGCAGCTACAGCACTTAACCACTACACCACCAGGGTTTCCGCAGAATTGTTAACACAAAAACTACAGGGAAACTGAACATACTTAATTTGTTCAGAAGCCATGGTGCTGTTATAAGCTTCTTCCTCCTGCATGTCACATCTGTGACATATTACATCTGTAATATGAGAATTTACAGAACTACTTGCTTTAAAATAAGCTGACTCAGCACATTTAATTCATGCCTGAGTTTGTAAGAACAAACAAACCAAAAATGACTCTTGTAGGAATCAACTGCTATCATATAACATTAGGTCCAGAGTTTACATAAAGAAGTATAAGATTGTGGAAAGACAAAACACAATCAGCAGCTGGCTAAAAATGAGAGTATGTGTGTGTCTCCAAGCATAGCATAAGACGAGCAAGGGTATCCAAGGTATTTTACAGAATTCCTGAAGGATTTGATGGAGGAGGAGGAAAATTAAGTAGCTCAAATTTCACCCAGAGTAACTTGCACTGTGTGTTTAAATACTTTTTTTCCAAGTAGGTTTATTTGGAAGAAATAATTTTATAGACACAAACATTTGAAAGCCACTGGTATAGACCACACCATTCACGGGCACTTTATCTTGTCTTCCTCTCAGTGACCAGTGCCTAACATGATACCAGACACACAAGAGGAATTTTAATAAAATACACATGGAGTGAATGTTGGAAGGCAAGAAAAACAGACATAGTGGGCTTTGTTGTAGCATAAAGTATATGTAGGAGTGAAATAAAAGGGAGAAACTGTGTCTAGAGAACTGGGGGACTGAGGGTAGGATGTGGAACACCAGAGTAAGGAGTTTACCCTGGATTTGGTCAGTAATAGGAACCACTGAGTATTTAGAGGGGATTGTTTGCTTCCAGCTAGGCCTTTTAGCAAGAAAAACAAAATGTATGCTTTGGATGTGGAGAAAAAGTAACAGAAAAGACTATTTTAAATTCTACGTGTGTCCTTGATAACAACCTGAATTCTTCCTGACACTAGCACTGAGTAGCTGAATAAAAAAAGAGAAAAAAAGAAGTTCAAAATGTTACTCAGGGCAATGACTTCTCATTTGACTAATAGATTAAAGATAGCTGGTAGCTACACAAAGTCATCTGTGTATGCATTTGGGGCCTCAGCTTCTCTGTTACTAAGAAGGGTGTGATAGGAAGAATCTACCTTGGGTTGCTAGGAGGAAAATAAGCAGTAAAATTGTACAGGGTTGGCTAAAGATTAAATGCTATACAAATAACTCTGGTGCTGCTATTCAGGAAGGGCTTGCAACCTTTTAGATAAAGTCTATTAAATCTCTGAGGCAAAAAATGAATGAGTAACAAAGCAAGTACTGCAATTGGAAATCAGTCCCCTGGTACATAGCTGATAAGTAGACTAATTTTCTGTTGTACTTTCCTTTTGAGGAAATGCAAACATTTCAGTAACATAATCTTATGAATAGCTTCAGCCTCATGAAGCAGGGGCCATTTTTACAAAGAAAGAAACTGGAGCAAGACTGGAAGTGACTTGATAAGGATCAGCGTCATAGCTGGTAAGGGAAAATTTACAGCAGCGTTTAGATCTGCAGGCAGGTAATGGGTCACAAATTCAGGTAACTCAACTGGGGTGACACCAAGAGCAATTCCTAATAGGTGCTCCATAAATGTTTCTTGCTTGAATGAATCTTGTTTCCAAATTCTTCTCTTGCGTAATTACCCGTCTTCTAACTGGTACAAAGTAAGCAATGAATTCCTCCACAACAGCCAACACTGGTTCATGACTCTGGGTTTCATAGGGGTTTTAGGATTAGGATTATAATTTTGAAGATATATTCCACAAGTAGAGTACATTGTAACCTATGTGGAAATGACAAACCATCTTTCTCCTGAGCGTTACTTACTACCGTTTGCAAAACATTTTAATGCTCATTTTTTCTGCGGACATTAGTTCCAATTATCTGAACAAGAAAACTGAAATTCCCTTCCTTCCTTATGCTCATGTTTAAAGGGTCTAAAAGATCCTTTGTCAAAAACAAATGAATACATAAATAAACTTTTAGAGTAAGTCCTTTAAGAGATCTTAAGGTTAAAGTACCAACAGCCATTGTTAAAAAAAATAAATTGCCTAGAAGTGGCCATCATTAATAGTCCTTATAGAATTCTTATGTCATATTAGCTGGAATGGTAGAATAGCATATACTTACTGTGTGGGAGACATAGAGCTTTACAAGTATTAACTAATTTAATCTTCATAACTTTATGAGGTAGATAACACAAATATTCCCTACTGCCAACTCTACCTGGTTCTTGAGTTTGGGTAGCAAAATTAGACAAAGATGAATCTCATGCTATCCAGCTCCATTTGTTTCCTGATCTTCAGACAGCAAATAGTAGGAATTCGGATGTTGTTGTTAGATGCTGTCAAACTGCACAGCAACCCAGTGTACAACAGAATGAAACACTACCCAGTCCTGTGCCATCCTCACAATCACTGCTTTAACTGAACTCACTGTTGCGGTCACTGCGTTAATCCATCTCATTGAAGTCTTCCTCTTTTTTCATTAACACTTTGCTAAGCATGATGTCCTTCTCCAGAGACTGGGCCCTCCTGAAAACATGCCCAAAGTAGGTGAGATGAAGTCTCACCATTCTCACTTTTAAGGAGCATCTGGCTATACTTCTTTCTAGACAACTTTGTTCCTGCTAACAGGCCATGATATATTCAACATTCTTTGCCAACACCATAACTTAAAAGCTTGAATTCTTCTTTGGTCTTCCTTATTCGTTGCCCAGTTTTCTCATGCTATCAGGTGATTGAAAATGCTATGACTTACATACGGTGCACCTTAGTCCTCAAGGTGACACCTTTTAAGGGATCACTTTAACACTTTAAACTTTAAAGAAGTCTTTTGGAGCAAATTTCTCTAGTGCAACTACATTATTTGATTTCTTGACTGCTGCTTCCATGGGTGTTGATTTTGGATTCAAGTGAAATGAAATCCTTGACAATTTTAACCATTTTATCCTTTAATCATGCTACTGCTTATTGGTCTAGTTGTGAGAATTTTTGTTTTCTTTAGGTTGTGGTGTAATCCCTAGTGAAGGTGTGGTCTTTCATTGTCATCAGTAAGTGATTCAAGTTCTCTTCACTGACAGCAAGCAAGATTGTACCATCTGCATAATGCAAGTTATTAACCAGTCTGCCTCCAGTTCTGATGCCTAATCTTCATATAATCCAGTTTCTTGGATTGTTTGCTCAGCATACAAACTGTGTAAGTATGGTGAAAGGAGACAACCCTGCTATGCAACTTTCCTGACTTTAAACCACAGTTTCCCTTTGTTACATTCAAATGACTATGCACATTTGAATTACGCATGGGTTCTGCGTGAGGATTATGGAGTATTGTGGAACTCCCAGTCTTTGCAATGTAATTCGTAACTTGTCATGATCCACATAGTTAAACATCTTTACGTAGTCAATGAAACACAGGTAAATATTTTTCTGTTATTGTCTGCTTTCGGCCAAGCTCCATCTGACATCAGCAATGCTATCCCTTGTTCCACATTCTCTTCTGAATTCATCTTGAATTTTTGGCAGTTCCCTGTCAATATACTACTGCAGCTCATTTTGAATGATCTTCAGAAAAATTTTAGTTGTGTATGATACTAATGATATTGTTCGATAATTCCACATTGGGTTGGATTATCTTTCTTGGAAATAGACATAAATATGTATCTTTTCCAGTTGATTGAAGAGGTAGTTTTCTTCCCAGTTTCATGGCATAGAGAAGTGAGCACTTCATTGCTGCATCCCTTTGCTGAAACATCTCAGCTGGTATTCTGTCAATTCCCAAAGCCTTATTTATTTATTTATTTTTTTGCCAGTGCCTTCAGTTCAGCGTGGACTTCTTCCTTCAGTACCGTCAGGTCCTAGGCATTTGCTACCTCTAGAAATAGTTGAACATCAACCAATTATTTTTGGTACAGTGACTTCCATCTTCTTTTGATGTGTCCTATGTTGTTCAATATTTAGCCAGTAGAATCCTTCATTTTGTTACTTGAGGCTTGAAGTTTTCACTCCTTTTAGTTTGAGAAATACTGAGCTCATCCTCCCTTTTGGTTTTCTAACTTCAAGTCTTTGCATATGTCTTTATAATACTTTGTCTTCCTGAGCCACACTTTAAAATCTTCAGCTTGTTTACGTAATAATTTCTTGAACACTTGAAGATTGAAATCCTAAGCATCAGTGAGTTGAAATTGACTTATCCTACAGTACAGTGCTGTCAGAGATAGGATAATATCCATATGTCTACAAGAAGCACCAGTTAGTAAGACTATTATTGAAATTTACACACCAACCACTAATGCCAAACATGAAGCTATTGAAGATTTTTTTCCAAAATATTGCAGTCTTAAGTTTGTCAAATCACCAATCAAAATGCACTGATAATTACTGGTGATGGAACCTCAAAGTGAGAAACAAAGAAAAAGGGTCAATGGTTGAAAAATATGGCATTGGTGATAGAAATGATGTGGTAAATATACGGTAGAATTGTCCCAAACAACTTCTTCACTGGAAATACCTTCTTCAACAACATAAACAGTGACTATACATGTGGATCTTTCTAGATAAAATACAGAGGAATCAAATTGACCACATCTGTGGAAAGAAACAGTGGAAAAGCTCAATATTATTTCCTGGAATAAGACCAAGGACTGAGCATGGAATAAACCATAAAGTTGCTCATGTGCAAGGTCGTGTTGAAGTTGAAGAAAATTAAAATAATTCCATAAGAGCCAAAGCATAAGCTTAACTATACCTGACCTGAATTTAGAGACCATCTCAAGAACACATTTGACATATTGAACACTAGTGATTGAAGACCAGAAGAGTTGTAAGATAACACCAAAGACATCACACACATAGAAAGTAAAAAGACATTAGGAAAATAGCTTGCATTTAATCTCTTTTAAATCTCAGAATAGATTGATTCAAGACACACTGTACGCTAATCCTATCTCAGTATCATAAAACAGACAACCCATTCTCATATGGTATTAGAGCTACAGGTGTAGAAATTAAGATTTATAACACATATGTGGGGGGGGCAGAGCATTCAATCTGTAACATTTTACCCACTCGCAGTCCAAAATTTATATTCTTGTTACTTGTGAAACACATTCACTCTATCCCATCATACTGAGTTTTAGATCAATTCCAAGTCCAAAATCTCAACTTCTGAGTTATCTAAATCAAATATGGGCAAGAGTTTAGGTGTGTTCCATCATAGGTCAAAATTCCTCTTGATACGTTAACCTGTGATATCTAGATTACAAGTTGCCTCTTTCTGAAGTACAGTGGTGAAACTGGGAAGAAGTAGACAATTCCACTACAAAAGGGAGAAATTGAAGGGAAAGAAGGGATAAAGGTACCAAGCAAGCCCGAAACCCATTAGAACAAATTACATTAGCTCTCAAGGCTTGAAAACAGTCCTCTGTCCTCTGAGAGCATCTGGCAATGGCCTCGTCCTCTAAACTCTGTGTATTTGCCACATCCTCTGGATTCTGGCTGGAGATCCCTTGACTCTTTACTTCAGCCTTGGTTCTCACCCATTGGGTTGGAACTCTGTTCTATTGGCTCTGGGCAGCCCCATGATCCTAGTTCATCTGAAAGGCTATTCCACCACCTTGACCCCATTCTTCTGTCCTTACAATATAAGAGTTCTGAGCCCTCAGCTTTGAGCAGCAACGTCACCACCTTGGCACTCATAAAAGGCAGCCCCATACTCTAGATATAAGCTGATAAAGATTTGAGTCTTTTAAACACTGTAGGCTATGACTCTGCCCTTTGAAAGCCGTGTAGCCCTGCTTTCTGTGTACCTTGCAAGAGTTCTGATGATCTCTGAGTTGCTCCAGGGATGACCCTTTTGTTTTTTTGAAGGATGACAGGCGTACCTCCTTTGACCTGTTTCCTGCCAATAGAATCCCAAGAAACTCACAGTGTTCTTTCTCTGTCCCATTCAGTCTAGGTGAGTGGGCTTTCTGCTGTGGTTTAGATCCATCATTCACAGTCTTAATCTTTTAAAAAAAGTTTCTGTCACCACGTCCCTGGTGAAAGTTGTAGGGTATGTTTCCTTAGTTTGTCCAATAGAATTTTCCAAATCCTTAAATTTTCTTTTTACTTCACACAGTTCACTTTTAAGTATATATTTTTTCTCTCACACTTTAAGTGGAAAAGAGAAAACATGCAGCTTCTTTTAACATCTTGCTTAGAAATCTTACCAGTGAATTGTCCAAGTTCTGCCTTCTGTCAAATATTTAAACATAATTCAAACAAGTCCTTTGCCATTGCCATTGTCCTTTCTCTGTTGTCCAATCACATGCTCATCATCAAATTCTAAACACTTACCAGAAGCACATTTAGTGTCCACATTTTTAGCACCATTATGTTGCTAGCACCACGTGCATTCTCCAAGACTGTAGAGGCTTTCTATTAAGACTCTCCTTACTTTTTTCTGAGCCCTCTCTAGAACTGCCTTTGGTGTCCATAATTCTACCAGCGCTTTCTTCAGAGCCATCTAGGTTTTTGCTATTAGGTACATCAAAACTCTTTCAGCCTCTACTCATTATCCAGTTCAAAAACCACTTCCAAATTGTAGGTATTTGTTAGAGCAGCAACCCCATTTCTCATCATGAAACTCTATCTTAGTTATTTAGTGTGCTATAATAGAAATATCGTAAGTGGATGAGTTGAAAAACAGAAATTTATATTCTTCCAGTTGAGGAGGCTGGAAGCCTGAAATTAGGGTACAGGCTCAAGGGGGAGACTTCTCTACTGAGGGCTCCAAGGGAAGGCCTTTGTCTCTTCATGTTCTGTTTCTTGGCACTCTTCATGTGGAATAGCATGACGTTTCTACTTGCTGTACAGAAAGAGATTGTTACATAGAAAGAGATATGAAGAAAGAGACTGATATAAGACACATCCTATACTGATTCTGTTTCATTAACATAAAAAAGCACCCATTCTCAAGCAGGATTATAATCACAGGCATAGGGGTTAGGATTTACAACATATATTTTGGGGGAACATAGTTCAAACCATAATTTCCAGGAAAATGGTTCTGCGGTCAAGTAAGCTCAGACAACTGCTTTACATTGTGTTCAAAAAATATTGCATATTAATGTGTTAAAGGGTTCAAATTCTTCAGGAGAGATGTCTGCTTAAATTTAACTTGTCATTTCCCAGACTGTTTTGATCAAAAAAAATTCTAGTTATTTGTATATCATCTTTTAACATTCCATGGAATAAACTTCAGGAAATCTCCCATTAATATAAAATAATTTCACCTGAATAAATGTTTTACAGAATCAGACTACTGCTTAGTTAATACAATCATGTGCAACTTATTCCTAGTAAGACAGAATGAGGTATACCTTTACATGTCAATCGTGTTTCTAACTGCAAAGTTCTTTATGAATATCCTATCATCTGACCCTATAGCCTTCTGCTTGAGAAAAGAAGGTTGATATCATTATCCCGCTTAATATAAGGAAAAATATGGCTCAAAAGGAGTGTCAGTCCGGCTCCTCAGATACTCAGGGCTGTGCTAACAATAATGACTCTCCTGTCTGGGGCATGTGTAATCTGGGTAGTATTTTTCATCATGGGGATTGTTTTGTGTTGATCTGTTTAGATATTCCATGGATCTAGATGATAGGCTATTCATAAAGAACTTTACAGTTAGAAACACGAATGTCATGTAAAGGTATACCTCATTCTGTCTTACTAGGAATAAGTTGCACATGATCCACAGAAGATCTAAACTAATGATCACTGATATACATTTGGAAATCCTGGTAGTGTAGTGGGTTAAATGCTATGTCCGCTAACCAAAAGGTCAGCATAAGCTGGTTCATTTTTAAGTATATATTTTTTTCCTCTCACACTTCAAGTGGCAAAGAGAAAATATGCAATTTCTTTAAGACTCTCCTTGGAAACTGTATGGGGCAGTTCTACTCTGACCTCTAGGGTTGTTAGAAGTCAAACCTAACTAGACACCAGTGGGTTTTGTTTCTTTCTTTCTTTCTTCTTTTTGATATATATTTTATATGGTATCTGGCTGCAACTGAAGGATATGGCTGCAGAACAGAAGAAAATGGAATATTCTGTAAGACAACAGTCACATTACTGTACATTCTAGCAAAGTAAATAGCTAAACAACACCGAAGCACCTAAAGAATGATAAAGTATGGTCACTGTGAAGAGTCATGTTCATTTTCACAAAATTACCAGGCTTTGAGTAGCCCACCAATCAAAGTTTATCTGACAGTTTGTCTCCAAAATATTTTAAATATGGTCCTGGAATCTTACGTTTGAGAACAGTCGTAGAATTCAGTTGGTCAGGTGCATTTTACAGACTGGAAAACTGGCTCAGAGAGGTTACATGGCCTGCCAAAAGCTTACTGTTTTAGAGCAAGACTGGAGAAGATCCCGGATCATCTCATGGAACAATTCTCAGGACCGGATTCAGACTGCTTTTGACAAATATATTGAGAACTCTCCAGAAAGTCAATAGAAAAACCACTCGTTGTATCAGAATCTGACTGTAAGACTTGCTCCTTCAGTTGTTACTTCCATTCAGGGGCATCCAGTTACCTGCTAGCTTTTGAATTCTAGAATTCTGATGTGTTACCTAAACACGTTTGGATAGCTCCTACTTGAGTGAAAACCTGGATCCAGTAACAGGGTAGCCTTCATAATCAGACATCCTGTGTAAATTATCATTATTCCTTAAAATGACAGCTTGATGTCTCCCTCTCCTTCTGCATAACAACTGTGTGAATGTTCCTCTTGTTCTGTTTTCATAGATTCAGTCCACTCACCTAGCTACAAACCCTAATTACTTTGGATTGTCTTTTAGCATTGTGACTATAATTCCTGTTAGCAATTACTCTCTCTTTTAAACTCAGAATTTCTCTTGCTATCTTCTCTTAATGAGAACATTTTGAAAAAGTGAAAAACACTCTTAGGTTGTTAGGAGTTGGAGTGGCTGGGCTATACAGGCAAAGTGAGATGGGTGGAGCCAGACAGAGGTGCACCTTCTGGCCCGGATGCTTGTGCATGAGATAATATCTACCCTGTAGGGCTGACTTTAAGGGTTAATGATAATTTACACAAGATGTCTGGTTATGGAGCAGGTACCCAATAAGTAGAAGACACTTACATCGTTATTAGTATTAGATACAGGACTATTATTATGAAAAACTTTCATGAGTCGGCTCCGACTTGACGGCACTTGGCTACTTGGCTTTTCAAGTTAGTGAAGCTACCATAGCTTTATACCAAAATTCAATACACTGAAAGCTACTTTCTGTGTGCAGATGTGTATATGGGAAGTTGTATTCCAAGTCTGCTTGATCCGAGACTATACTGACTCTCAGAAAAAGAACAAATTAACTTTGAATATCATTTTTTTCATCAAACTTCTGACACACAATGAGTTTGAAACTCTAGTGACTGTCAGTTTCGCCCTATGTGTTACTGTCGATACTCAGAGAAGAAGGACACTGAAGCTGCTGTGCTGCTTACATGGCTGAAGGACACAGCTGAAGTCATCACCCAAGTACAGTACTTTCAGTGACTTTCTGTAGATTCCCTGAAAATTGTTAGAATTGCATTTTGATTTTTCTGTCATGTTTGAGTGTATTTCTTTGTATGGATTTCCTAGTAGTTGGTCTAGGTATTAGAAATTCTGATGGCACAGTGGTTAACTGCTAGAGCTGCTAACCAAAAGGTTGGCTGTTCAAATTCACCTAGTGTTCCTTGGAAACTCTATGAGGCAGTTCTACTCTGTCCTATGGAGTTGCCACAAGTTGGAATTTACTGTACAGAAGTCGGTTTGGTTTAATTTTGGATTTATCTCTCTTTAAGTCTCTTTTGCTTCTCCCTTATTACAAATACAATGTAGTGTAACATAAAATAATTTTCTTCCCCTTTTATGATTAAATATTTCTTCTACATATCTTGAGCATCATATCAGATGATGCTGTTGGTCCGTGACCTAGGAGTTTTGCTTGTTAAACTTGTTCCTTGAGGAAGATACCAATCAAGTAGGTGATATTAGTACAATGTTGTACATAAGGAAATACAGATTTTGAGACAAATTAGGTAACTTGCTTAAGTTAACACAGTTTTAAAAATGATGAAAAGGGATTTGAATGCAACACCTCTTTAAAATCTGGCTGGCTGGCCACAACACACACTGCTAAGAAGTGCCAAAAGAAGTTGAGGGACAAAGGAAAGCCAAATTATAGAGGTGGCCAAGCCAGACAGTGATCATGGGCATTTTTGTCAATAGTCCTTTATTCAAGCCAAGAAATAGATTATGTCGTTCATTAGTATCCATCAGTAGGAGCCTCTTAGAAGGCACTTTCAAATTTGTCCTTGTAGAGAAAGCAGTGGTTTGTCTTGATGCTAAGACTCAGTGACATTTGTGGTAAACTTACTTTGGTCTCACTTCTGTTTGGAAAGCCCTGGGACAACTACCTGACTCATGAGGGGAGGACATGCTGAGCCATCATTTCTCTGCAGCCCGTTTTTCTCCTTTCCGTCTGAACCTTTGTCACAGATGAGGCTAAGTGTCTAGGTATGACTGAGGGAAAAGAAAAATAGCTTTGGATTGACCTCTTTTCACAGTACAACTGTGGAAACCTTGCCAGTTAGCCAAGTGCCATCGGGTGGAAACCTTAAGTAGCACTTTAAGAATGGTGCCTTTTGTGTTGCTATGAAGTTATACATACTGTAAATTATCATTAATTTGGGCTTTGTGATAATGTATATCCGGCTAGTTTGACATTAACTTTTGATATGCTTTCAGAAAAGTGATTCTAAGCCAAAAAACGGTGTAAATAAGATTTCAAATGGTAACATTTACCTAGTCAAGACAATAAACTAGTTAAAAACATGAGCAGTTTATAACAAAAACCTAATGCCAATAGGCTGAGATAAACGCTTCTTAGACAGTTTATGTTGTATGTTAAAAACAGATCATTTCTATCTAATCACTGAGGGTATGTATGTCTTTAATAGAGATATCCTCTTAATTTTATAGCTAGATCACATTATTTTCTAAACTGAAAAACAAACTGTATTTCTATTTAACGTGTCAGTTTCTTGTTTTGATTCCTAGAGCATGAATGAAGCTTTGACTGAGAATTCTGGGGGCATTCCAGATCTGTTAACCAATTTCACAGTCCACATGGCTGTTGACTGACAGTGTGGCTAAGTGCTGCAAAGTTCTGCGAGCTCTGAAAATACCAAAAGAATCCCCAAAACTGCTCATGGAGAATGGATTGCAAGGCCTGGAGAATGCTTCTAAACCAACAGACTTTCCCAATCTTCTTTGTGTGCTTTGTGCATTTAAAATAATTGTTAGTTCTGGTAGCCTAGTGATGAAGCATTCAGCTATACTAACCAACAACTTGGCACTTTGACTCTCCAGCCACTCTGAGGAAGACAAATGTTTTAGTCTGCTTCTGTAAAGATATACAGGCTTGGAATCCCTATGGGGCACTTCTGCTCTGTCTAGAGTTACTGTGAGGTGGAATTGACTCAATGACAATAGGTTATTATTTTTTTGTGTGTGTGTGTGATGAAGTTAAACAGATGAAGGCAGACTTTTGTTAACTGATTAGTTACCATTCCCTTAGGTTCCACTAGCAGTTCCAAATCAAAGCTTGAGAAAATGGCTCCAAATTACATGCTACTTACTCAACCAAGTGGATTTGAATTTAAATGCTTAGGTTGCGTTGCAGGAATGTTTCAGAAGCACAGTACAGCTGACCATGATGTTGACTTCACAGAGACAGTGTCCTACCTGATATTGAAGATAAAATATAGAAGGAGGAAAGGATGGCCTGTGATTTGTCATCAGTGACAGTAGATGATGTATCACCGTCCTTCTCAAGGATTAGGTGAAAGAAATCAGTGCATTTACTTACACCTGAAGCACTCCCTAGGTCTCTAGTGGGTTTTCTTCTATCCCATGTTAGGTGATTTAGAGACAAATGGTGGAAACTGATGTCTTGGCAATTGCTTGTTAATGGCAGTAGTATTTCATCTGCTTCTTTTTCCTACAAATAATAGCTCTCATTTTTATGGCTCAATGATGAAAACATACTCCTTGTTGGCTATTTTAAGTTTTGAACTGAAGTCTTAAACAATCAAAGTTCAGATACAAAGCTTTTTGAATAGGGAAGGATTTGAACCACAGTTAACTAGTTCCAGATAATACATAAAGACACTTAAAACACAACAACAAAACGAGAAAGACACCCTTGTATTTTCTTGGCTTACTCCATTGCGTGTGTGTACACAAAAATACTGTCACATAGAAGATTCTAAATCTATGTGATTAACAGCTTGGTTTCTGAAATGGGTTGCGGTAAACCTGGCATTTTTGTTATACAACAGTGTTATGCAAACTCTTATTTGGAGACTCTTTAAGAAAGACTATTCCCTGTTTATCTCACTTATTTTGAAAATCTGGTGGCAGAGTGGTTAGGTGCCATGGCTGCTGATCCAAAGGTCAGCAATTCAAATCCACCAGGTGCTTCTCGGAAACTCTATGGGGCAGTACCACTCTATCTATACGGTTGCTATGAGTCAGAATTGACTCAATGGCAGTGGGTTTGCTTTTGCTTTTTATTTTTAGAAAGAATGTACTTTTATGCTCTTAATTTGCTTTTGTGTTTTCTGCTATGGACTTGCATATTGAGGAGCGAGTATTTTGTTTCCTAATCTAAGAATAAAATATCTCTTCTAACTTCTTCAGAAAGATGTTAGGTTAAGTGTTATGGATTGAATTGTTTTCCCCAAAAGATATGTACAGAAACTTGCCTGGGTTGTGATTATCAGTATTGTGTGAATGCTTTCCATTTTGTGATTTTCCTACCTATATGTGAAAAAAGATTAAGGTGGGACTGTAAATCCCCTCCTAAAATCACCTCCCTGCTCCATTGTAAAGGCAGTTTCCCTAGGGTGTGGTTGCACCTCCTTTTATCCTTTCATTCTACAAGAGATAAAAGAAAAAAGAAGCAAGCAGAGAGTGGGGAACCTCACACCCTCGAGAAAGCATCACTGGGAGTAGAGCGCGTCCTTCACACCTGAGGTTCCTGCGCCAAGATGCTCCCTGACCAAAGACTGACACAACATAAGGACTCTACTCAGGAGCTGACAAGGGGAAAAGCCTTCTCCTGGAGCAAACATGCTGAATTGGGACTTGTAGCCTTACTGGACTGTTTAAGAGTAAACTTTTCTTTGTTAAAGCCATCCGCTCTGTTGTATTCCTGTTACAGCAGCACTAGCTGATTAAAACAGTAAGTAACCAACTTTGTAAATGAAAGTATCAATAGTAGACTATCTTTTGTAAATATATTATATTTGTGTGTGTGTCCATAATACATTTAAAAACATCCAGAATTTCTTTTGGCTTAAGTACCACAAGTATCAAACCACAATCTTGAAAGAAATCTTTCTTAGCAACAAAATTTTTCTATTTCAATAAGATATCATTCAGGAGAAACCAAGAAGGGCATGTTAATCGAGGCAGTAAGAAAAATGCAAATCTAAAGATGCCCCTGAGGGAAGTTTAGGTTACAGCCTAAGAAGAAGTTGAAAATGAATAAAGGAAAAAGTGAGCCAAGGAAAAAAGATGTGACAGGACTTCTGAACTATTGTCATGTCAATTTCTTTTTTCTTTTAATGGCTGTAGTGAACCACAGAAACAATGATTTAACATCTGTATTTATTCTCCTAGCAAGTAATGTAAGCTACTTCAGGTTTGTGTTTTGTTACTTATTTGTCCCTGTCTGGAACTACCTATCAGTATTTATACTTTGTTGTTTAAAAATTTGTAGGTAGTACTTCTCATTAAGAAATCTCCTGGAAGTTTCCACCTATTTGACGTTTAGGGGAAGTAATTTCTTTTTTCCCTTGTTGCTCTGAGTTGGAATTGACTTGATGGCAGTGGGTTTGGATCTGAGGGGGTTCCCTTGTTGTATGCTCCACATATGAGTGCTTAAATACAACTCGGACTTTGTGTGATTGGGCCGTCTCAGCACTTATGCCAAAGGCCCACCTAGCTTGTTGCTGACTAGGAATGTTAAGGATCCTCTTCTGTAGAAATATTTTGTATATTGGAAAAATACAAAAACAAACTTTCTATGCTAAAAAAAAAAACCCATTGCCACTGATTTGATATTGACTTATAGCAATCCTACTGGTCAGAGTAGAAATGCCCCATAGACTTTCCAAAAAGCACATGGCAGATCTGAACTGGTTAGCAGCTGTAGCAGTTAACCATTACACCACCAGGTTTCCCAGCTTTTGATAGTACTTTGAAATTAATTTCCCTGTTTCAAATTCTGGCCAGAAGTATCCATATTGGTAACTTTACTTTTAAATGTTTGCTAGAAGATAAATTGGCAAACATGTGAAAAATAGTTCAGGGTAATGAAAAGTGAAGAGAATTTGGGATGTTGTAGAACTGGCCACAGATTTTATCCTTGGTCAAATTATTTAGCTTCTCTGAGCCTCAGTCTTCTCATCTGTCAAATGAGAGTAGTTATTCTAATCTCACAGTGTTATAAAGATTAGGAGTTATAAAGCAAATGCTCTAGTATAGTACTTTGCACATACGTGAACAGTAAGTGATCACTGTTTTTAAGTCATAAGAATTCTATAATTTAATCCTATAAACAGAATGCTTGCTAATAGATAAACAGTAGTTAGTTATTCAGTTTCTTTTCTATAAATATGCTAGCTCGACTGATTTTCTCTCCTTTCCTAGTTTATGATGGGTCTGGAGAATCCATATAGCTGACAAAACTTTTTCTTTGTTAACATCTCTGGCTTAATTTGAGAAGCAACCTGGAACATTTTGGTATAACCTGTGCTCTTTCAGAGCATATAAGTTTAGTATGCTTGTGGCAGTTCTGAATGATTTTCTACATTTAAAAAAAATGCTGCTAAGTCCATTTCGACTCATAGCAACCATACAGGAATGAGTAGAGCTGCCCCGTAGGGTTTCCAAAGAGCTGTTGGTAGATCCTAGTTGCCAACCTTTTGGTTAGCAGCTGAGCTTTTAAGCCCTGTGCTGCCGGGGCTTCTTTCTGTATTTGTTGTTGTCACTGGGTGCCATTCAGTAGGATGCAACTCATAGCATTCCAGTGCACAACAGAACAAAACTCTGACTGGTCCTGTGTCATCCTCATAATCAGTGTCGTGCTCAAGCCCATTATTGCAGTCACGGTGTCAAACTAACTTGTTGAGGGTCTTCTTCTTTTTCACCAGTCCTCTAATTTACCAAGCATAATGTCATTCTCCAGGGACTAATCCCTTCTGATAACATGTCCAAAGTGTGTGAGACTAATCTTGTTATCTTTGCTTCCTTTTTTCTCTTTTCTTTTTTTTATTATGATTGCGTGAAAATATACAACCCTGTATAAATTTCCTACCAGCCAATGAGTGGCTCCCACTGCTCTCCCTGCCTGGGGACAGCACACTCCTCCTCTCCATTCTGTACATGTAATATCCTCCTAACAATCTCCTATCTCCTCCTCTCCACCCTCTCTCCCGCCTCCAGTAAGAGGTCAGCTGGGTGACATCTTACAGATGCATAGAACCATAAAGTGAGCACATGATATGGTCACTCTGTGTCACCAAGTCCAGTGCATTTCTGTCCAAAGAGTTGACCTCCGTTATGATTTATGGGCAGGGGTATCATCAGGACTAGGAGCCATGCTCCCAGGGTAAACCTAAGTCTGCTGGACCATCAATTGCAGTCTTTTATTGGAGATCTCAGGGTGTACCCCTTTTTATGTTTTTGTTGCCAGTGAGACTCAACTCTGTGAACCCCATCACAGCTATCAATCGTGGTGGCTGGGCACCATCTGGTTCTTCCAGTCACAAGTCAATGTAGTCACCTGCTCATGTGGGTCTCGTTGTTTTCTGGGTTCTCTTTACCCCATGTCATTTCGGTCCTTGGAGATCATCCATTCCCTCTGGTTGGGACCATTTGGTGTACCTCAGATAGCAGCTTGCCAGTGTTTAAGACCCCAGAAGCTACTCACCAATTTGGGGTACAGAAGAATCTCTTAGCAAAATGTTAGTTATGCCTATTGGCATCAATTTCCCATGAGAGCATGGTCCCCAGACCCCCACCCTGCTCTATCTTTGCAATGTTGTGTTACGATGGGAGGAGTAATCATGTTAAGCTGAAGTCCACTTAAAATTGATCCTCTTTCTAATGTGTGGTGTTATGGATTTCACCCAACTAACTTTCTATCAACTATCTATTCAATACCCCACTCTCTCCTTTCCTCCCTCCATACCCTTACAGCCATCAGAGTCTTTTCTTCTATGCATGAGTCTGTTTTTTAAGTGCTTATAGTAGGAGTCTCATACAAAATTTGTCCTTTTGCCACCAACTACTTTCACTCAACATAATGTCCTCCAGTTGAAACCAGATTGTGAGATGCTTCCTAAAATCATCATTGTTCTTTATCATTGCATAGTGTTCCATTGAGTATATATACCATAGTTTACCTACCCATTTCTCTGTTGTTGGGTATCTGGGTTGATTCCATCTTTTTGCTATTGTGAACTGTGAAGTAATGATCATTCTTGTGCATTTATCAGTTGGTGTGAATATCCTTGATTCTGTAGAGTATATTCCAAGCAGTGGAATTACTGGGTCAAATAGTATATATACAGCTTTTTAAGGAAGTGTCAGATTGCTTTCCAAAGAGGTTGCACCATTTTGCATTCCCACCAACAGTGTAGGAGAGTTCCAATTTCTCCACAGCCTCTCCAGCATTTATTGTTTTGCATTTTTTGGATTATGGTCAACCTTGTTGGGGTGAGATGGTATCTCATTGTCATTTTGATTTGAGTTTCTTTAATAGCTAATGATCGTGAGCATGTCCACATGTGTTTTTTGGCTGCTTGGATCTCCTCTTTAGAGAAGTGTCTGTTGTTGTCCTTTGCCCATTGCTTAATTGGATGATTTATGTTTTTCTTATTGATATTTTCTAGTACCTTATAGATTATGGAGATCAGGTGTTGGCCTGACATATAGTTGCCAAATATTTTTCCCATTCTGTAGATGGTCTTTTAATTCTATTGATAAAGTCTTTGGATGAGCAGAAGTGTTTGATTTCTAGTAGTTCCCAATTGTCTATTTTCTCTTCTGTTGTTTGTGGTTTATTTGTCAGATTTTGAAGTCTGTCTACATTGTGTATTAAAACTTCCATTGTTGATCCTAATTTTTCTTCGATGATCTTTATCTTTTTAGATTTGATATTTAGGTCTTTTATCCAGTTTGAATTGGTTTTTGTATAAGGTGTGAGACATGGGTCTTGTTTCAAAATTATTGCAGATGGATATCCAGTTTTGCAAGGACTATTTGTTGAACAAATTGTTTTTAGCCCAGTTTAATGTCTTAGGGAATTTTTCGAATATCACCTGTTCATAGGAGGATGGTGTCATCTCTGGGGTCTCAATTCTGTCCCAATGATCCATCTGTCTCTTTTTGTATCAGTAGCAGGCTGTTTTGACTACTATGGCAGTGTAATCAATTCTAAAGTCATATAGTTAAAGGCCTCCCAGTGTGTTCTTCTTCTTCAGTAGTGATTTGCTTATCTGGGGCTTCTTCCCTTTCCAAAAAAAGTTGGTGATTTGTTTCTCCATCTCATTCAAAAATGTCACTGGAATTTGTATTGGGATGGCATTATATAAGGAAATTTCTTTGGGCAAAATAGACATCTTACAAGGTTAAGTCTTCCTATCCATGAGCAGGGTAGGTTTCTCCATTTATGTAAGTCTCTCTTAGTTTCTTGTAGTAAGGACTTATAGTTTTCTTGTAAAGGTCTGTTATTTCTCTGGTTAAATTTGTTCCTAGGTTTTTTTATCTTCCTGAGGACTATAGTAAATAGTATCGATTTGGTGATTTTTTCTTTAATAATCTCATTGTTGATATAAAGGAATTCTACTGATTTACTTATGTGTATCTTGTGTCCTGAGACTTTGCTGAGCACTTCTATCAATTTAAGTAGCTTACTTATGGATTCTTTAGGATTTTTTGTGTATACAATCATATCATCTGCAAATAGCAAGATTTTTACTTCCTCTTTGCTGATGCAGATGCCCTTTATTTCTTGGTCTTGTCTAATTGCTCTGGCTAGAACTTCTAATACAGTGTTGAATAGGAGAGGTGACAGTGGACATCCTTGTCTAAGTCCCATTTTCAAGGGAAATTGTTTCAGTCTCTCTCCATTCAGGATGATGTACGCAGTTGGCTTTGTATGAATGGCCCTTATTGCACTGAGAAAGTGGCCATCTATTCCTATTTTGCTGAGAGCTTTTAGCATGAATGGATTGGACTTTATCAAATGCCTTTTCTGCATCAATAGACAAAATCAGGTGATTCTTGTCTTGTCATGTTATTTATGTGGTTGATCACATAAATTGTTTTTCTGACGTTGAATCAGCTTTGCATCCCTAATATGAATCCAACTTGGTAATGATGGGTTATTTTTTGGATATGTTGTTGTATTCTATTGGCAAGAATTTCGTTAAAGATTTTTGCATCTAGATTCATGAGTGATGTTGGTCTGTAGTTCTCCTTTTTTGTTGGGTTTTTCCCTGGCTTTGGTATCAGGGTTATGCTGGCTTCATAGAATGAATTTGGGAGTATTCCATCCCTCTCTATGCTGTGAAATAGTCTCTGTAGTATTGGAGATAATTCTTCTTCTAAAAGCTTGATAGAATCCTGTGGTGAAGCCATCTGGGCCAGGGCTTTTTTTGGCTGTTAGTTTTTTGATGACTTTTTCAACCTCTTCCTTTGTGATGTGTTTATTAAGTTGTTCTGCTTCACCTGATGATAATTTTGGTATGCAATGTGAATCTAAGAATTTGCCCATTTCCTCTAGGTTTTCAAATTTGCTAGAGTACAGTCTTTCTTGGTATTCTGTTATGATATTTTTGATTTCTGATGGAACTGTTGTGACAACTCCCCTCTCATTTCTTATTTGGGTTATTTGTTTCCTTTCCTGTTTTTCTTTAGTAAGTTTAGCCAGTAGTTTGTCAATTTAGTTGATCTTTTTTTAAAAAACAGCTTTTGGTCTTTTCAATAGTTCTATTCTCTAATTCATTTAGTTCTGCTCTGATCTTTATGATCTGTTGTATTCTGGTGAATGAGGGGTTCCTCTGTTGCTCTCTCTCTACTCGTTCATGCTGTAGGGATAGATTTCTGGTTTGGGTTCTTCCTTGCTTCCGATGTGTGCATTTATAGAGATAAACTGACCTCTGAGCACTGCTTTGGCCGTATCCCATAGGTTCTGGTAAGAAGTGTTTTCATTCTCATTGGAATCCATAAATTTCTTAATTTCATCCTTGATTTCTTCTATAACTCATGGCTTTTTGAGCAAGATGTTGTTCAGTTTCCATGTGTTCTACTTTCTATCTATGTTTTTTTCTGCTATTGATTTCCACTTTAATGGCTTTACTGTCTGAGAAGATGCTTTGCAGTGATTTAATGGCATGGATTTTGTTGAGATTTGCTTTATGTCCTAACACATGGTCTATTCTGGAAAATGTTCCATGTGCAGTGGGGAAGAAGGTGTAGTTGTCTGCTGATGAATAGAAAGTTCTGTATATGACTCGACGGCACTTGGCATATGTTAATGAGGCCTAGTTGGCTAATTGTGGCAATAAGATCTGTGTTTTTATCGAGCTTTTCTCTAGATAATCTGTCCAACATTGAGAGTGGAGTGCTGAAATCTCCCACTATTATTATAGAGTGATCTATTTTGTTTTTCAGTTAGTCAGTGTATCTTTGATGTATTTACATGCTGTAGTATTAGGTGCATATTTAATATTGTTAAGTCCTGCTTGGGTATTGAACCTTCAGCAACAGTGTCCATCCTTGTCCATGATGGTAGTTTTTACGTTAAAATCTATTTTAGCTGAGATTAACATGGCCACACTTGCTGTTCTTTGTGTATTGTTACCTTGATATGTATTCTTCCATCCTTTAATTTTCAGTTTCTTCATATCTTTAAGTCTAAGGCGAGTTTTTTGTAAGCAATATAGGGATGAGTTGTGTCTTTTGATCCAAGATGCTACTCACTGTCTCTTTACTGGAGCATTCAGCCCATTCACATTCAATGTAATTATTGATAGGTATGTGTTCAGTGCTGCCATTGTGATATGTTTATTTTGTGTTGATGTTTTCTGTGTTGTTCTTATTAATCTGTTCTGGGACTTTCTTCTTTGTGAATTGATTTTTCACCTTTTTCAGGATTGACTCCTGTATTATGTTTCTTGATTTCTTATGTTGCATCTTTATTGTGCTTTGCAGCTGCCCCTGTGATCCCCCTTAATAGTCTATATTTAAACCCAATTTTAACTACTACCACTCTTATTAACTTCCTTCATTTTTCTTGTTTCTTTTTTTGTGATTTCTCCTCATAGATTTTGGAGTCAGTAACTGTCTTCCAAGTTAGAAAGTATATTTTCCTTTTGTTTCCTTCTGTTTTCTCGGCTTTGAACTAAATTTTCTATCTCTTTGATTTTGTTATTTATGTGTTGGATTTCAGAGTATTGGTTTTCCATCAGATCAAACAGCTTGCTTAATTTTTCCTTTTGCTTTGCTGCATTTTGTATAAGGCCTAGGAAGGCTGTATATTAATCCTTTTGCACTCACCCTCTGACAGTTTCAGAAAGACTTCTTTGTCTGAGAAGTTCTTTGGATCTTTCTTTTGTCAGCCTTCTGAAGCCATAGGTTAATATTTCCTAATGTTCTGGTCCAAAATTTGTTGCTTTGGGGGCATCTGGGGTGTCATGGTTGGAATTGTGTCCCCCCCAAAATGTGTGTAGCCATGTGGCTGGGATATGGTTCCCAGTATCTTGGGACTGTCCTCCATTGTGTGGTTTTGCTAACCTGTATGTTAAAGGATTAGGGTGGGGCTGTGAATTCCTGCTGTGGGGGGAGTTTCCCTGGAGTATGGCTTGCCCCACCCTTAATGCTTTTAGCTTTCAAGGAATAAAAGGAAAAAGAAAACAAGGACAATTTGAGAACCTCGCTACCATCAAGCAAGCAGCACCGGGAGCAGAGTGCGTCCTTCAGACCAGAGGTTCTTGCATGAGGATGCTCCCTGGACAAAGACTGATGCAATATCGGACTTTCCTCCAGAGCCGACAAGGGGAAAGTCTTTCCCTGGAGTGGACACCCTGAATATGGACTTGCAACCTACCGGACTGTGTAAGAATAAATCTTTCTTTGTTAAAGCCATCCACTCTGTGGTATTTCTGTTAGAGCAGCCTAGCTGACTAAAACATGGGGGTTGTTTTGTTTCTCTACTGTTACCTTAACAGGATCTAAAGTTCAATCTAAAAAGGAAGTTGATCACCAGCCACCTCTGTGTACTCCAGTGACCGGGCTCAGTGGAATCTCTGGGATAGTGGGTGCCATCTTCTGATTAGCAAAGACACAACCCCAC
Organism: Heterohyrax brucei; assembly: GCA_028571685.1. Lineage (NCBI taxonomy): Eukaryota > Metazoa > Chordata > Mammalia > Hyracoidea > Procaviidae > Heterohyrax > Heterohyrax brucei. The sequence goes on from CM053147.1 coordinate 81,797,017, forward strand.
TTATAGAGTCACTGGGGAGTCATCAGCTAACCCTATAATATGAGACAGTAAACGCTGGCAGACATGCCATCCAGATGCACTTTAGGTATTTCTCTGTTCAAAGGTAGAAGGTATCCGACAGCTTCCAAAATTAGTCAGGCTTTCAGGTGTGCAAGACCCTATCCCCAGTTGGCAAAGTAAGCACCTCTGTATTAAAAACTGCTTTACTGACAGAAAAGCACTCTCCAAGCAGGAACTGCCTCCCAGCCTGGGAATTACACCCAGCTGACACCTCTATATAGGAAACTCCGCCTCACAGTGAATCAAGATGGTATCCCACACAAGCTTCCCTGCCCACCTTGGAAAAGGCTACTCAGTGGCAGAGATTCAGAGATTCCAAGAGCGAGAAGTCACAGGTTCTAGGTTGTGTAGAATCCAAGGCCAGGCTCTCAAAATGTGGTGACTCTGCTCACCAATGTCATCAGCAGTGTGTCTGAGCCTTGCTGCCAGTCAAATTTCAGCCCCTCCCACTGGCTAAGACAGAGAAAAGGAAAAAAAGTTAAAATGGCAATATACCTTAAGTCACAAGAGCTGACACTCATCAATGCTGGGGTTGGTGAAAGAGAAGAAGTTTCCCGCTCAGTGGTATGTAGACCAAATAGACAGACCTATCCTGCGTCCTAGGGATCACTAGGTGTCCAGAAGGCTCTGTTTAATTATCGACTCAGGCCTTGGTTTCCAGAGGGATTTAGGGAGATGTGTGTTTTAGTCTGCCGCGTTGACTTGCCACCCTTCTTATCTTAGTTTCTGAGGAGATTCTGGTTGTATCTCTTCCAAGACAGATTTGTTCATTCTTCTGGTAGTCTATGGTATATTCAGTGGATATAGATTAGAACTGCCACCCCTCTGGTTAGCAGCTCAGTGCTTAACCACTGTGTCACCACCTGTATCTAAACCAAAAAACCAAGCCCACTGCCATCAAGTCAGCTCTGACTCATAGTGACCCCATAAGACAGAGTAGAACTGCCCCCACAGAGTTCCCAAGGAGTATCTGGTGGATTCAAACTGCTGACCTTTTGGTTAGCAGCCATAGCACTTAACCACTGCAGCACCAGTGTTTCCATCTTACACCTTGGTTATTTGACACTTCAAAATCAAGCATATTTCCAATTTGCTTTACTGTATGGGTATCCCATAACAGGTACTATTCTTTCAAGTTGTCTCTCTCTCTCTGGTTAATTGTGTCTTCTAAAAAGTTTGTAACAACATTTTGCATGCCACATGCTTTTCTTTCACTATCTTGCTAGTTAATCATGGAGTCTATCCTCCTTCCTGTAAATCTGGGCAATATTATGTGACATTGTGTAACTTAAACAAGGCTTGTGACATTGTGTAACTTAAACAAGACCATGTAGTTTCTACCTGCTTTTCTTGGGATGCTTGTTGTTGGAATCCAGTCACTGTGTTGTGAGGACATCTAACATAACCCACATTGAAATATCACATGGAGAATGCGTATGAATATATTCTGGCTGACAGTCCAACTAAAGTCCCAGCAGATCACCAGCATCAACCACCAAAAATGTGAATGAGGACATTTCAGGATGATTCTAGTCACTAGCTTTTGAGTTACTGACCCTTCTCCACCTTCATGCCTTTCAAGCTGAGGCCTCTAACGTCATGAAGCTATGAAATCCTGACTCATGGAATTCATGAATACATTAAACAGGATGTTGTAAGCCACTTATGTTTTGAGATGGTCTCTTGTGGTATAATGGTTAAGAGCTTGCCTGCTATCCAAAAGATTGGCAGTTGGAATCCACTAGCCACTTCTTTAAAACACAATGGAACAGCCCTATGCTATGCTATAGTGTTATGAGTCAGAATTGATTTGACAGTGAATGATTTGCTTTTGGTTACTAAACAGTGAAACAGTTTCAAAGATGTGGAAGGTTCAAAATGAGGCTGGCATTAGGATCGTATTATTACTAGTAAATAGTCATGTAAGTTAAAAGTCTACTTCATACAGGTGACTGTGATCATATGTATTTAATTTAGCCTTTTTGCTGGGATAAAGTTTCATGGAGATGCAGCCATATACCTAGTGAAATTTACTGGGGTAACTAAGCAACTGTTGGTATTTCCAGTTATTCTACTCTTGCACATAAAGTTCTCTGGTGCCTCTTTTTACCTTTACATTTCTCTTATGAATTTATTTTGCCTAAAGCAATTATCTTAAATTATTTTTTAAACTAAATATGACAGCACTTTTGAGAGTCATGTGGATTTATAATTTTTAAGTCCATTGTACTAGTAAATATGCTATACCCCCTTGATTCTTGTTTCCATCTACATTATCTAATTATCAAAGTTTTGTTTCTAATGACTTAATGATTTACTATGGGTCAATTTATGTTCTTGATATTTGTAATGAAGATTATCACATCATAGTAAGAGTTTTTTTGTTTTGTTTTGGTATTGTTGTTGGCTGTTGTTGAGAATATTTTAACACACAGTTACCCCACATGACAGAGTGGAACTGTACTATAGGGTTTTCTAGGCTGTAATATTTGTGGGAGCAGATCGCCAAGTCTTTCTTCCCTGGAGTGACTGGTTGGATTCAGAGCCAATTTATAATTTATCAAGAAAGCACTTCAGAAGAGAAGGCATTACCCTGACCAGGAGATAAAATGTCTGCCCATAATCAGAGCTATTGCATCTTCTGTGGGCAGTGCAGATCTGATGTCCAATTCAATTAACTTTAAATGGGGTAATGTCATCACCCTGTTGAAATCCATCTGTATCCTATCCTGGTGTGAGGGGCAGGGATAGCTATTCTAATATCAGAATAGTTTGCTGAAGAAATAAGGTTTCATGAGACTGATCTCTTTTATGCTACTCTGAGAGTTTTATTTTTTTTCAAAGGGAAAAATGTTGTGGTTAGCTGCTGGCGAGTTGGTTCTCACAACAGAACAAAACACTGCCTGACCCTGTGCCATCCTCACAGTCATTATGCTTGAGCCCATGGTTGCAGCTACTGTGTCAGACCAGAGCAGAAGATACAGTATTGAGTTTAAGTCAGAGAAACTGGAAGGAACTAACCATACGAAAAGCTTCCTGAAAACTAATGTTTCAAGTGGGAGCAGCAGGTGAAAAGAATCCACAGTTTGAAAGATCTTGTTGTGATAGAGTAATTTTATCAACCAGTGTACTTAGAACATGATACGCAAAGGGGAGACTGACACAGGCTGCCGGAGACAAGAACAGATGAGGAGAAAGGAACAGCTGGTACCGTGCAGGCAAGGAGTTACAGATGTTGCTAGCTGGCTACCTACCTTCCGTTTCCTACTTTTCCACATGTCTGATTTACCAAATATCCTTCTTCGTGTGTTATTCATTTACTTCAGAGGGCACTGACCTTCTCTTCAGCTCCAAGGATGCATCCAATTTTGTCTTGAATTAATCAGCATACTCAAATCCTCTGGCCGTAATTATTGGTTCAGACATGCATATGGAACCCAGAGAGAGCCCATTAGGGCAAACCATAGGACTGTTCTGGATGAGAATAAGAAAGTCTATTATCCTAATTATGTCTTGTAGACATTTAATGAGCTATCTTTGGGAGAAATTTGACATAGTAAATACGTAAAAAAAGCAAAAAATGGGATTTTGATGATGTCTCTGAATAGCTCCACTTCTGGGTTTTGTGCATGTGAGTCAGTAAATCCCATTAATTTTTGAAGCCAATTTGATTATTATTATTATTATTGTTTCCCTAATCTGAGCATGCAGAGTCAGTTCATTGAAAAGTCATTAAATGATTTCATACCAGGGAGTGGCATGGACCTGTTCCATAAAAAAAAGTTCTTTTCTTTTGATTAAACAACAAAGGAGATTATTGACTCACAAAAGGAAAAACCCAGAAGCAATACAAATAGTTAACAGCAATTGTAGTAATCTACACGAGAGGCTATGGTGATTAAGCCAAGGTGGCTAATTGGAGACAGAGAAAATTGCATAGATAAAAAATATATTTCAAAAGAAGAAACAACAGAACTTGTTGAGGGGATGGTGTAGAGAATGGAGAATAGGAGTAATCATGAATGACTTCCTAAAAGCTATAGAAAGGTCTTGGTTTGAACAATCAAGGAGATATGCTTTACTGAAATAGAGAACCAGCTGGAGTGAAGGGTTTCCATTTTTGATGCATTAAAGTTTGATATAACTTCTGTTGTTGCTGAGATATCAAATGTGTGTGTATGTGTGTGTGTGTGTGTATATATATATGATGTGTCTTGCAGTCAATAAAGACATCAGGGCTGAAAGTAAAATTTGGGAGCAATCAGCATATACAAATTTTTAATAATTAAAATTAGATGAGGTAACCTATGGGGCTAATTCTTTCAAAAGTAGACCACCAGTTCCTTCTTTCAATTCTGTCTTAGTCTGAAAGCTCACCTGAAACCTGTCTACCGTGGGTGACACTGCTTGCATCTGAAGACCAGTGGCAGAGCTTTCAGCCCTCTCCTTGTCTGTCGGTGTGTTGTACTGCAGGAGCTTGCATGTCGCTGTGATGCTGGAAGCTATGGCACTGGTATTCAGATAGCAGAGGGTGACCCATGGCGGACAGGTTTCAGCTGAGCTTCCAGACTAAGACAGACCAGGAAGAAGGGCTTGGCAGTCTAGTTCTGAAAAGAAGTAGCCAGTGAAAACCTTATGAATAGCAGTAGAATATTGTCAGATGTAGTGCTGGAAAATGAGCTCCCCACCCCAAGTTGGAAGGCACTCAAAAGATGACTGGGGAAGAGCTGTCTCCTCAAAGTAGAGTCAACCTTAATGACATGGGTGGAGTCAAGCTTTGGAGAATTTCGTTTGCTGATGTGGAACAACTCAAAATGAGAAGAAACAGAGGAAAACTTTCATTAATAATCAGAACACAGAATGTACAAAATATGAATCTAGGAAAATTGGAAACTGACAAAAATGAAATAAAACACATAAACATCAATATCCTAGACATTAATGAGCTGAAACGGACCATTATTGGCTATTTTGAATCAGATAATCATATGGTCTACTATGTGGGGAATGAAAACTTGAAAAAGAATGGTGTTTTCATTATCAAAAAGAACATTTCAAGATCTATCCCGAAATACACTGTTGTCAGTGGTAGGATAATATCAACATGCCTACAAAGAAGACCAGTCAGCATGGCTATTATTCAAGTTTATGCACCAACCACTGAACCACTGAGGCCAAAGATGAAGAAATTGAAGATTTTTACCAGCTTCTGCAGTCTAAAATTGATCGAACACACAATCAGGAAGTATTGATAATTACTGGTGACTGAAATGCAAATGTTGGAAATAAAGAAGGATCAGTAGTTGGAAAATACAACCTTGGTGTTAGAAATGATGCCGGAAATTGCATGATAGAATTTGGCAAGACCAATGACTTCTTCACTGCAAATACCTTTTTCATCAACACAGACAGTGACTATACACATGGACCTCACCAGATGGAACACACAGGAATTAAATCATTTACATCTGTGAAAAGAGGCAATGGAAAAGCTCAGCATCATAAGTTAGACCAAGACCAGTTGCTGACTGTGGCACAGACTGCCAATTGCTCAGATGCAAGTTCAAATTGAGACTGAAGAAAATTAGAACAAGTCCACGAGAGCCAAGCTATGACCTTGAGTATACCCCATCTGAGTTTAGAGACCTCTCAAGAACAGATTTGATGCACTGAACACTAATGACTGAAGAGCAAATGAGTTGTAGAATTATATCAAAGACATTATCCATGAAGAAAGCAAGAGGTCATTAAAAAACAAGAACATAAAAGATGAAAATTGGATGTCAGAAGGGAATATGATCAAAGTTAAAGTCACTGCCCTCGAGTCAATTCTGACATAGTGGTCCCATAAATCAGAGTTGAACTGCCCCATAGAGTTTCCAAGGAGCTCCTGGCAGGTTTGAACAGCCAACCTTTTGGTTAGCAGATGTAGCACTTAACCACGAAGCCACCAGGGCTTCCAAGAATGTGATACTTGCTCTTAAATATTGAGCTGCTAAAGCTGAAGGAAGGAATGAGGAAGTAAAAGATCCTAATGGAAGATTTCAAAGGGCAGTCAAGAAGACAAAGTAAAATGTTATAATGACATGTGCAAAGAACTGGAAATACAGAATCAAAAGGACTGAACATGCCCTGCATTTCTGAATCTGAAAGAACAGAGCTAAAAATTCAAGGCTGGAGTTACAATAGTGAAGGATTCTACAGGGAAAATATCAAATGACTCAGGAAGCACCAAAAGAAGATAGAAGGACTATATGGACTCATACCAGAAAGAACTGACTGAAGTTCAACCATTTCAAGAGGTACCATATGATTAGGATCCAAAGGCATTGAAAGAAGAAGTGGAAGTCGCGTTGGAGGAAGGCATTGGCAAAAACAAGGCACCAAGAATTGATGAAATATCAACTGAGACATTTCAGGAAATGAATGCAGTACTAGAAGTGCTCGCTTGTCTATGCCAAGGAACCTAGAAGACAGCTACCTGCCAGCTGACTGGAAGAGATCCACATTTATGCCTATTCACAAGAAACGTGATCCAATCGATTGTGGAAATTATCAAGTGGTATCATTAATATCACATGTAAGTAAAATTTTGCTAAAGATCATTTAAAAATGATTGTAGTAATATATTGACAGGGAACTGCCAGATATTCAAGCCAGATTCAGAAGAGAACATGGAACCAGGGATACGATTGCTAAAGCCAGATGGATCTTGGCTAAAAGCTGAGAAAATCAGAAAGATGTTTACTTGTATTTCATTGACTATGCAAAGGCATTCTACTGTGTGGATCCTAGCAAATTATGGATAATGTTGCACAGAATAAGAACTCTAGAATACTGAATTGTGCTCATGAAGAATTTGTGTATGGACCAAGAGGCAGTGATGTGAACAGAGCAAGGGGACACTACAGGGTTTAAAATCAGGAGAGGTGTACCTCGAGTTTGTATCCTTTCATCATGGTTTTTCAGCCTATATGCCAACCAGATAATCTGAGAAGGCAGACTACTTGAAGAACAAGACATCAGGATTGGAGGAACACTCATTAATAATCTGCATTATGCAGATCACAGAATCTTGTTAGCTGAAAGTGAAAGGAATTTGAAGCACTTACTGATGAAAATCAAAGACCACAGCCTTCAGTACGGGTTACACTTCAACAGCAAGAAAACAAAAATCCTCACAACTGGACCAGTCAGCAACATCATAAATGATGTTTATCATGTTTATCATTTTACTTGGTTCCACAATGAACGGTCATGGCAGCAGCAGTCAAGAAATCAAAAGATGCATTGCACTGGGAATGCTGCAAAGGACCTCTTTCAAGTGTTAAAAAGTAAAGATGTCACCTTGAAGACTAAGGGGGCCTGACCGAAGCCATGGGTCAGGCTTCGGTCCATCACATCACATGCATGTGAAAGCTGGACAATGAACAAGAAAGACAGAAGAATTATTCCTCTGCATTATGGTGTTGGAGAATGTTGAATGTACTGTAGACTGCCAAAAGAACAAACAGATCTGTTTTAGAAGAAGTACAACCAGAGACTCCTTGGAAGGAAAGCTGGCAAGACTGTGTCTCATATAATTTGGACATGTTTTCAGGAGAGATCAATCCCTGGAGAAGAACATCATGCTTGGTAGAGTAGAGGGTCAGTGAAAAAAAGACCCTCAAAAAGATGGATTGACACAGCAGCAGCAGTGGGCTTAATCATAAAAGCTATTGTGGGTCTGGCATAGGACTGGGCAGTGCTTTGTTCTGCTGTGCATACGGTTGCCATGAGTTGGAACGGACTTGAAGAAACCTTAACAACAACAGCTTTCAGTGTCACTGCAACCCCCCAAATTATGACAGGCTGACTGCCACACACGTAGCGGAAAAACTCATACATTGCTGTCAAGTTTGACTCACAGTGGCCCTATAGGACAGAGTTAAACGCCCCCAGAGGGTTTCTAAGGAGTGACTGGTAGATTCAAACCCCTGACATTTTGATTAGTAGATGTAGCCCTCAACCAGTATGCCACCAGGGTTTCAGGAGGGATCAGTCCCTGGAGAAGGACGTCATGCTTGGCAAAGTAGAGGGTTAGTGAAAAAGAGGAAGACCGTCAATCAGATGGATTGACACAGTGGTTGCAATGAGCAGCTCTAGCAGAGCAATGATTGTGGGCATGGTGCAGGACTGAGCAGTGTTTCCTTCTGTTGTACGTAGGACTACCATGAATCAAAAGCATCTTGACCTCACCTAGCAACATAACAACAACAACCTACAGAGGACTTCTTGAGTGGTGCCAATGTTCAAGTGTTTGACCGCTAGCTAAAAGCTGGCATTCAATACACCCAGAGCACCTTGGAAGACAGGCCTATCAACCTGTTTTTGAAATGTCCTGGACTTGAAATCCCTGTGGAGCAGTTATAGTCTCCACACATATGGCTGCCATGAGTCAAAATTAACTCAAAGGTAACTAACAAGAATGTACAGAGAAAATATAGGTTAAAAAAACAATAGGCCCCAAGATAGAGCCTGAGAGCTTTTGAATGTTGGGATTTGATATGGAAGAGTCTGAGAAGACGTTAGGGAAAGCTGGACAGAAAGAGAGATGGAAATTCAGAAGAATGGAGAATTATAGTAACAAAGGAAATGATTTCAAGAGAGGCATCAATGATGTGAAATCCTGTTGAGAGTTTGAGTGAGGGAGGGAAAGAGAGAACTGTTCATCTCATTAGGTACCATGGAAATCTGAGATATTAGAAGGCACTCAATAAAGCAAGAATAACTAAAAGTATGTTTTTGTATTTATTTGAGGAAAGATGCTATATAAACTTGCTTTGAAGATCTTTCCTAGATGATAAATTGTAACTGAGCAGGATTATTTGATCAAAAGTAATTATTCTAACTCAAATAGCTCTCAAACTCAATCCAACAGAAGAGCTAAGAAATACTCCTTTTTACTTGTACTTTTCAAAGAACATTAATGGAGGTCCATGTCATAACTGACAGCCTCACTTACATTCAATTACTTTTCTTTTTTCCTTTAATTTTCCCAAACACTCAGCTTTGAGGCAGAATGGGTGTCTTTCTGTCTCTTCTTACTATTTTCCCTGTATCTTTCCCAGATGCCTCTTCTCTAACGTTTCTTTTTTCCTGCCTCTCCCACACTTACTTTTCCCATTTTGCTCTGACTGACAGTTGTTTCAGGTCACTCTCAGATTATTGAAAAACTCCATGACTGTGTTTCTTTGGACCTCCTTCTTGCAGGGAAATGCAAGGATCCCCTTGGAAATTATATTCTTGTTTTCCATGTAGAACAATTTAGATGAATCAAATTATCTTCCCAGTTAGATCTAATTTTCCAGTCATACTGAAAGACAGCCTTTACAGTTCAAACTAACTTGCTTTTTGGAGGAACACTTATTTAAAATAAAACTTTTTGTTGTTCTTAATTCTCAAAAGTCAAGATACTAATCATATTTTATAAGATTTAAAATAATTACTGCATTTGTGAAATTACTTTTCATTTTGGTGATTTCTTTCATTACTGTTTTTCTTTATTTTGAGACAGTTATGTGCTTTCTGCAAGGTCTTCACCCCACTGAAATCTATCTGTCTCCCATGCTAGCAAAAGGGGGAGCAGCTAGTTAAGTTCAGCAGGGACATCAGATCAAATACTAATTACCACTTTAATAAATATACAAAAAACAAAAATCCAGATCCATATGGAAGAGTCCGGTTTGCATGTTGTAGTTAGGTGTTGTCGAGTGGGTTCTGACTCACAGCACAACAGAACAAAACACTGCCCAGTCCTGCCCGGTCCTATGCCACACCCACAATAGTTTTTATACTTAAGCCAATCGTTGCAGTCAGTGTCAAGCCTTCTCCTTGAGGGTCTTCCTCTTTGTCACTGACCCTGTACTCTACAAAACATGTTGTCCTTCTCTAGGGACTGATCCCTGCTGATAATATGTCCAAAGTATGTAAGATACAGTCTTACCAGCTTTGCTTTCAAGGAGTAGTCTGGTTGTACTTCTTCTAGAACAGATCTGTTTGTTCTTCTGGTGGTCCACGGCACATTCACTGTTCTTGTCCAACATCACAATTCAGAGGCATCAACTCTTCTTCTCTCTTCCTTATTTGTTGTCCAGCTTTCACATGCATATGATGTGATGGAAAATACCATGGCTTGGGTCGGGCCCACCTTAGTCTTCAAGGTGACATCTTTACTTTTCAACACTTGAAAGAGGTCCTTTACAGTAGATTTTCCCAAGGTAATGTGTCTTTGATTTCTTGACTGCTGCGTCCATGGCCATCCACTGTGGAAGCAAGTAAAATGAAATCTTTGACAACTTCAGTCCTCTCTCTGTTTATCATGATGTTACTGACTGTTGTAGTTGTGAGGATTTTGTTCTCTTGATGTTGCAGTGCAATCCATACTGAAGACTGTGGTCTTTGATCTTCGTCAGTAAGTGTTTCAAATCCTTTTCACTTACGGAAAGTAAGGTTGTTCCATTTGTATAATGCAGGTTGATAATGAGTCTTCCTCCAATCCCGATGCCTTGTTCTTCTTCGTACAGTCCAGCTTCTCTGATTATTTGCTCAGCACACAGATTGAAAGGATATGGTGAAAGGATACAACCCTGAAGCACACCGTTGCTGACCTTAAACCGTGTAGTGTCCCCTTGTTTTGTTCACACCATTGCCTCTTGCTCCATATACAGATTCCTCATGAGCACAGTTAATTGCTCTGGAATTCCCATTCTCTGCAATGGTATCCGTTATATGTTATATGTTATGATCCACACAGTCAAATGCGTTTGCATAGTTCAGGTTGGCATATCCTTGGTGTAAAGACATAACATAAAACTATTATTCTGTTAAACCTGTTAAACATTTACTCAGATTCCTTTGTGGGGGCATTCTGATCTCAGATGATAAATGACTGCTGCCATACTGTATACTATGTCATTTAGGAAAAAAATTACAGAGAGAAATGTAGATAGGCCACATTTTCAAACTTAAGAACTTGACTGGTATCCTTTTATTAAAGCTAAAGCATGCTTGCATTGCACGTTTCAAGAGTTCTCTGAAGGAGAAAATTCCCTGAAAAGAACAGTGTGAGTCTGACTTGCAGGAACCCTATAGCCCCATAGGGTTTCCAGGGAGAACCTGGCTGATTTGAACTGCTGACCTTTTGGTTAGCAGGTATAACACTTATAACCACTGTGCCACCAGGGTTTCCAACCTACTGACTCCCCAATACACCTCACTACGCCTCTGTCTTCCAGACCTTTTCCATTACGGGTTAGCGCAGGTTTTAAGCAGGGGAAAGGAAAGATAGGTCTCTCGGCTCATTCACTTCCTTCCTACTATAGCTTAAATGCTGAGGTGTCCTAAAACCTCAGATAATCTTAAGAAACTAAGCTGAGGAATTTTTTTTGTGTGTGTTTGTTCTGGTTCAGGGCAAATATTTGTCTATTGAGAAATAACACAGCTCCATAGAATCATAAACCCACCATCTGCTTAAAGTAAGCCAACACCCACCTGCGAGGGGACGGATGCAGGCTGATATCCTGTTCCTCCAGGTCCTTTCTGAAGGCTGGTGACGCCATGCGGCCCCGGTTTGTTTGAGCTGCCCCATGCTAAGATTGCCTGATAAAACTCCAAAAGGGTGTGTATTCCTGTCAGTATGCATAAAGATTACTTTTATCATCTTTTAGAGAACTCTTTTTATAGCAGTGGGGTCTGAAAGTGGCAAAAATGCCATCAGCTTTCTGTACATGGGTGCATGTGTGGATTTTCAATTCTGACATTCTAGCTTTTTAAATAAATTAAATATTGCCATAAATCACCTGGAACTCTGCAATTACATTAGCAGGTATGACCACTTCAGCTGAGAAAGAGCTCTTCGTTGCCCTGAGCAAGTCCCAGGAAAATAGCTGCAAAAAGAGATGCTCTTGTCATCGTAGTTTGCCCTTTTAAATCACTGTAAATTCCCATTCTCACTCTTGTTTGCCAGAGTCTCACCTTAGAATTCACCCTGAAATGTTGACACTCTTCCCTTAAGAATAAATTTATAGAATCTAAGAAATATATTTGTAGAGGAATGTTGAGACAGCTTCTATTGCTTTTGAAAGACGCCCTCCAGTGGACAGATATTTCAGGATGCCCGTTTACCAGTCGAAACTCTGGTGGCATAGTAGTTAATTCCTACATCTGCTAACCAAAAGGCTGGCAGTTTGAGTCCACCAGACACTCCTAGGAAACTCTATCAGGCATTTCTACTCTGTATTGTGGGATCACTATGAGTCAGAATTAACTAGATGACAGTGGGTTCAGTTTTGCATGTGTGTCAGTAATTTTTTGGTAGTGTTTCTTTAAAAGCATTGCCTCAGAGATTATTCTGTGTGAGAAAATCCTAACACAATGTGAAGGTAGAAAGATGGCCAATAATTACATTTTACATATTGAAAGTTTTATGACAAATCAACTCCAAATCCATTACCATTGAATCAATTCCAATTTCTAGTGACCCTAGAGGACAGAATAGCGCTGCCCCATAGAGTTTTCAAGGAGTGCCTGGCAGTTTAAAATTGCTGATCTTTTGTTACCGGAAAAATCCTGGTTGCAGACCCATGCTGCCTGTCACTGCTAAACCAGTCATACAGACAGACAGGATTGAATCTTTAAAAGTGCTTTATTGAGATTGTTGGGAACCTGAGAAGATGGCGTGTTAGCATTCTAAAGACCATCTTAACATGTCAGTTCACACTGGCAGGTTTTGTAGAAGGGTTTAAGAAAGGGAAGGGGTAAGTGAGGGGTGCAGGCCTACAGGTGTTCAGAGGAGGTGAAACTGGAGAAGACACACCTTCTTTGTCTCACGCAAGTTGTCCTGATGTCTATGGTCTGGTACTTTTCTCAAGACAGTGGACTGCAAATTGGCGTTGCTGTGTCCGGTTATCTGTCAAAAACAGCCTTGGAAAACAAACTCAAAAATCTTTGTGAGTACCAGTCAGAAGGGAGGCTACAATTTTCTTCACATGTCAGCATTCCTGGGACGGGGGAGGAGAAAAAGAGAAGGGATTAAGTATTAAGAAAGAAGCTAGCTAAGAATTTTTTTTTTTACAGCTTTTTACCACATCGCTTTTAGTCAGCATTTAACCACTATGTCACCAGGGTTTTCTTTAAAACAAATTACTAATGAATTTTTTATAAAAGTTGCAGACTGTTATCAACATGAAACTGAACCACGAAACATGATTTCCTAAGACTCCTGGGGTGAATTACACAAGTTTACACATGTTATTACGGGACTTCTGCAGGGAAAATATTAAATGATCCAGCAAGCATTGAAACAAGATGGAAGGAATACACAGAGTTATTATACCAGAAAGAACTGGTCACTATTCAACTGTTTCAAGAGGTAGCATATGATCAGGAACCAATGGAAATCAAAACTGCGTTGAAGGCATTGGCAAAAAAAAAAAAAAGGCTTCAGGAATATCAACTGAGATATTTGAACAAAGGGATACAGAGCGAGAAGTGCTCACTCGTCTATGGCAAGAAATTTGGAAGACAGCTGCCTGGCCAACCAACCAGAAGAGATCCATAGTTATGACTCAACGGCACTTGGCATCATTAATATCATGTGTAAGTAAAATTTTGTTAAAGATTTTTCAAAAGTGACTCCAACAGTATACTGACAGCAAACTGCCAGAAATTCAAGTTATATTCAGAAGAAGATGTGGAACCAGAGATACGATTGCTGATGTCAGATGGATCTTGTCTGAAAGCAGAGAATACAAGAAAGATGTTTATTTATGTTTCATCAACTATGCAGAGGCATTAAACTGTGTAGATCATAACAAATTATGGGTAGCATTACAGAGAAAGGGAATTCCAGAACACTTAATCAATTGTACTCTTGAGGAATCTGTACATGGATGAAGAGGCAGTCATACAAACAGAACAAGGGGACACTATATGGTTTAAAGTCAGGGAAGACATGTGTCAGGGTTGTATCATCTTGCAATACCTCTTCAATCTGTATGCCAAGCAAATAATCCAAGAAGCTAGACTATATGAAGAAGAATGAGACATCAGGATTGGAGCAAGACTCATTAACAACTTGTGTTATGCAGATGACACAACTCTGCTTTCTGGAGGTGAAGAGGGTTTGAAACACTTACTGATGAAGTTTGAAAAACACAGCTTCACTATGGATTATCCTTCAACATCAAGAAAACAAAAATTCTCACAAGTGGACCAATAAGCAACATCTTGATACATGGTGAAAGGAAGGAGGCTGTCAAGGATTTCGTTTTACATGGCTTCACACTCCAAGGCCTTGGCAGCAGCAGTCAAGAAATCAAAAGATACACTGCACTGGGAAAATCTGCTGCAAACGACCTGTTGAAATTGTGAAAAAGTAAAGATGTCACCTTGAAGACTGTTATGGATTGAATATATTACCTAAAAAATCTGTAACAATTTGGCTGTACCATAATTCCTGGTACTGAGTGATGTTCCTGCAGGTTGGAATTCCTGCCTCCACGGTGTTAGTAAGGGTGGATAGGCCACAGTTGTGTTGGTAGAGCAAGACTCACTGTGTAAGTCTGTTTTGTGCCGTGAGCCGGCCTCTCAAGATATAAAGGGAAAAATCTGGCAGAGAGATTTGGGAACCTCACACCATCAAGCAAATAGCACCAGGAGAAGAGCATATCCTTCAGATCTGAGGGGCCTGTGCCAAGATGCTCGCTGAATAAAGACTGATGCAACCCAAGCACTTTCTTCCAGTGCTGACAAGGAGGAAAGCCTTTCCCTGGAACAGACGTCCTAAATTTGGACTTGTAGCCCACGGGACTGTGTAAGAATAAACTTTCCCTTGCAAAAGCCTTCCACTTGTGATATTTCTGTTAGAGCAGCACCAGCTGACTAAGACAAAGACAAAGTTCCACCTATTATTTTCAATCTCTTCGCATACGTGTGAAAGCTGAGCAATAAATAAGGAAGACAGAAGAAGAACTGATATGTTTGAATTGTGAGTTTGGAGAAAAACATTCAGCGCATCATTGACTGTCAAAGGAACAAACAGATATGTTCTGGAAGAAAGACAGCCAGTGTGCTTCTTGGATGCAAAGATGGCAAGACTGCATCTTACATACTTTGGATATGTTATCAGGAGCAATCATTCCCTGGAGAACAACTACATGCTTGGTAGAGCGTAGGGACAGTGAAAAACCAGGAAGACCCTTAGGGAGATGGATTGACACAGTGGCTGCAATTATGAGCTTAAGCATAAAAAACAATTGTGGGCATGGTGCAAGACAGGGAAGTGTTCGTTCTGTTGTATACAGGGTCACTATGAGCCAGAACCAACTCGTCAGCCCCTAACAACATTTGAGGACTGAAGTGCACCTGATGAGAGTCATGGTGTTTTCAACCATCTCACATGTGTGTGAAAGCTGAGCAACGAATAAGGAGAACAAGGAAGTATTGACCTTTGAATTACTCTGTGGGTAAAGAAGATTGGCCAGTTCATGGACCGCCAGAAGAATGAACAAATCTGTCTTGGACAAAGTACAGCTTGGATGCTCATTCCAAGCAAAGACAACAACATGACTTGTCTCATATACCTCGGATGTGTTATCAGAAGGGACCAGTCATGGAATGACGTCATGCTTGGCATAGTAGTAGATGAGCGAGAAAGCGGAAAACCCTCAACACTGGCAGGGGCTGCAACAACAGGCTCGAGTGTGGTAATGATGGTGACTACGGCTTAGGAGCTGTCACTGTTCTGTCGTGCATAGGGTCTATATGAGTTACAAGAAACTCAACAGCGCCTAGCAACAACAATAATGATAACAACGTGTCATTTGCTGAATTTAGATTATGAAAGCAAGTTGCTTAAACCTGCTCTTTTGGGGATATATTGCTTTAATTCTTCTTCAGATACTAAAGAATTATATGATAGTATAAATATAATTCTTAAGTGGCCTATCCAAATGAAAAATAACAAACTGCTTGCTACTGAGTTGGTTGCAACTCATAGCGACCCTGTAGAATAGCACAGAACAGCTTCCTAGGATTCCCAAGGAGCGTGTGGTAGATTTGAACAGCGAATACTTTGGTTAGCAGCTGAACTCTTGTCCCACCAGGACTCCAAGTATCCTATAAATTAATACAATTAGAAGAAAGATACTTCAATATGGTACCACAGTCAGAGGTAATTTTAAAGAGTGGTTGAAAGTTTCACTTGCTATTGGTATCTGAAGACTAAGCCTTCATGTTCTTGGCTTTCCAAGGTTAAAAATGGAAATACAGATGCATGCATTATTAATCAAATATATTATACGGAAGATTCATTTATTGAGATGCTTTAACCATGAATACTTTCTAAGGAAGATCGGGAGAGAGGACAGATAAAATTTTGTAAAGGACTGAGCAGAGTATGAGATTGAGTATATCCAAGGATCATGAAGCTGGGGCTTACCTAGAGGAGATTTGGTAGTGAGAGGCTCTGGGTCATGGATAGCATCAAGAAGGAAATGTATAACTAGCGAAGAGGTCTTTAAGAAAGTGAGGGCTGTTGCCAGTGCTAAACTCTGTCTTCTTCAAAATTTTTCAATTTGTAACAGTGCATAGTAATAACATATAACAGTACTGGGCCATTCGATTAGTGATTTTTAATAGTAAGAGTGTGCACAGGGTATCAGAATCACTACCCTGCTCCTCTCCTCCTAGTCACCAACATTAGTAAAGTAGCATCACAGTTATACCAACAATTTTCTGCTAATGGAAGTTTGGTTTATTGGAGATTGGGAACTCAGTGCTGGGGGTAAAATGGGTAGGGAGATTGGCTATAATTTTACTGTAAAATATAATCCATATCAGTGTTCTCTGCCCTTATTAATAAGCAACATGGCCTAAATAGTTTTAGTTGTTACACACTGTCAGTTTTGATAAATATTTTGTTTTTCACAACATGTAAATCAAAGGCTCAGTAGTATAGGAGTTAAATATGTAGACACTGGAACCAAAGTGTCCAGGTTTGAGTCTTGGCTCCACTATTGAGCTCATATTCATCAAATGAATCACAGCAAACACCAAAAAAAGGCTTTAACTTAATGACATCAAAATCAACTCCACAGCAGTGAGTTTTCTTTCTTTCTTCTCTCTCTCTCTCTCTCTCTCTTTTTTTAGTACAGTGGATGCTCTCCACAATCCCTCCACCCCAAACATGAGTGCTATTCATTTGGTGTAATAATGAGGTGGGAGAGACTTCCCATTCTACAGGGGTCTTCCATTTAACAAATAAGACAAAAGTTGCATAAGAAACATTTAAAAATTAGAAAAAATGTTTATCATTCTTTACTCACTAGGGATATTCATGAATAAACAAATGTATGATACATCATTTTCAGTATAATTGTTTTTTAAGAAGTATCATTGTAAGGCTTCTAGCTGTTGAGTTGATTTCAACTCATAGCACCCCTATAGGACAGAGCAGAACTTCCCCATAGGGTTTCCAAGGCGTGGCTGGTGGTTTTGAACTGCTTGCCTTCTAGTTAGCAGTTTTAGCTTTTAACCACTGTACCACCGGGGTTCTCTATAAATTTTTAGAGTACGTAAATCGATAGTTCAAAAAGTAAGCCTGAGTCTTGGCACATTATATTACTGTCCTTACTCTAACATTCTGAAAGACCCTTTCAGCAAGAACTCCTTTAGCTGTTACAGAACACTTTACTCTCTATTCTATCAGACTTATTTCTGAAATGATGGAATAAATTGTCATATCATGCAAGATTCACAGGTGCTACAGCTTGTGTGAAGTCTGACAGCCCTACTAAATGACTGAGACATCTCTCAGATAACCCCACATCAGCTAACTATATTGTTTATTAAAGAATCACTTCCCATCAATGATATATATCATACCAATAGACTCTGAACTGCTCAGGAAAGTCAAAATTTCCTTATTTTTGCACAATTCCTCCTTGTGTCCACAATGCCAAATGGAGTATCTGGCACAGAGTAAAGCTTAAATACCTGAATATTTAAGAAAGGTTAAATGTAATAAAAGCAATACATTGAGAATTTTTTGGAACTCAGAAATTGAGCAATCACTTGAAACATAGAAGAAATGTTGCTATTTTAGGCAGAAAATAAAGGGCCCAAGGGAGAGCGGGAGGAAGCTCTCAAACAAATCTAGGGTTGCCAGAGACAGCAAATAAGAAACACAGAACAGCTAATTAAATTTGGTATTTATTTATTTAATTTATCGTTCAGAATGTATGCAATAAAACACGCACCAATTCAACAGTTTCAGCATATACAGTCCAGTGACATGGATGATATTCTTCAAGCTGTATAGCCATTTTTACCTGTCTTTCTGAATTATTCCTCCTCTGTTGGCATAAACTCCCCACCCCATTAGGTTCCTATCTAATTTTTTTCGGTTGCTCTTGCCACTTTAATCCTTAAAAATGCATGATGTTCAAGGCAGACATTTTTACTAGCTAAGCTGGATTATTGTTTGGTTTTATGAAGACTTTAGGAGACATTTTTGGTTTAAGGCTTAAAGATTACCTCAGAACAATGTTTCAGGGATTCATCTAGTCTCCACAGCTCTGGAAAGTATAGAGTTTACAAGAATATGAAATTCTGTTCTGCATTTTTCCCCTTGGAGCAGGATTCTTCTATAGAATGTTTTGCCCCAAGTATTCAGCAATGGTAGCTGAGAAATTTGAATTTTAGATAAACCACAAACATTTATTTTTTAGTATCTCCCCAATATTGCACGGGACGTGCTTAAAATAAACAAAAATTTGTGATTTCTCTGAAATTCAAATTTAAATGAGTATCTGTATTTTATTTGGCAGCTCTATTTTAAACACTTTTAGAGTGTGTAACTTTCATGAGTACTGTATTTCTTTGAAATGTAAATGGAAGCTCTGTAAGTTCTCTCCCTAAAGATGCATATGTATGCAGAATTATGTGTGTTATTTCAGATGGTTCCTGTCAGTAATATTTCGGTGACATTAGATGTGTTAGCGAAGGTGTTAAGAAATGATTTACATCCCTCCTCCCCTCAAATAAGTGTATTACAAATCCTAACCCCGATATCTGTAGTTAGAAACTCTATGGAGCCATTCTAATCTCTCCCATAGGGTAACAACGAGTTGGAATTGAATTGGTTGGCACTAAGTTTTAGATCTGTAGTTATAATCCTTGTTGGGAATGGGTTTTCCTTGTTACATTAATGAGGAAGAATTAGTGGAGGGTATGTCTTAAACCAATCTCTTTGTGATATAAAGGAGTAGATTAAGCAAGGAAGCAAGCAACCATAGATGGGGGAAGACAGATGCCATAGCACACAGTATTTCCAAGGAATAAGGAAACAGAAGCTGAGGCGAGACAAGGACCTTCCCCTACAGCCAACAGAGAAAGGCTTAACCTAGAGCCGACACCCTGAATTTGGACTTCCAGCCTCCTAAACTGTGAAAAAACAAAAATTGTTTGTTAGAGCCACCCACTTGTGCTATTTCAGTTATAGCAGTACTAGATAAGTAAGACAGAAGGGATAACAGTTTTTTTGAAGGTTATAAGGCTAAAACTAATAAAGAGAAAACAACAGCAACTCATTGCCATTAAGCTGATTTTGAGTGTGTGTATAGCAAGACAAACTCCTCTTTGAATCAGTTCTGACTAGCAATCTGTAGGATGGAGTCGAACTGCCTGATTAGGGTGTCTAAGGCTGTAATCCTCGGGGGGGAAGCATATTGTCACATTTTTCTTCCATGGAGTAGCTGGTAGGTTTGAACTACTAACCTTTCAGTTAGCAGCTGAGCAGTTAACCACTGTGCCACCAGGCTTCCTTAGAAGTAACTTTAACCCAAACCAAACCAAACCCAACTTGCTGCCATCAGGTTGATTCTGACCCACAGTGATTCTATGGGACAGAGTAAAACTGCACTACAGGATTTCCAAGGAGCAGCTGGTGGATTCAAACCACTGATATTTAATTTAGCAGCCCGGATCCTAACTACTGTGCCATACATACAATTATAATTTTATTTATTACTTACTATGCATGCATCACTTATGATACCTATGTTAACATTTACTATACATGTGTTAAGAAATCCTGGCACCATGGCTGCTAACCAGAAGGTCCATCTGTGTGATGGTGAAGATTGTATGTCATCTTGGCTGGGCCACGACTCTCAGTGTTTTGGCAGTTGTATTATGTTGTGGTCAACGCCATGGTGGAATGTCCTGTGGCAGTGGCAGGGGCAGGACTTGTGGTGGCTCACTGTCCCCTCAGCCTTCATTTCTTTGCCTTCTGCTGTCTACTTCTTCACTGTTCACCTAGCCAAAGTTTTGGCTTCTTGTGGACTCAGCAGCCACTGCTCTTTTGTCTTCTCACATCCAGTTCTTGGGACTTGAGATAGCAGCTTATCTGTGTATTATGGGATTCATCGATCTTCATAGTCTGCAAGCAGAGTCCTGGTCCCCAAGTTGCTGATCTTGCGTTGCCAAGCCCCTGCAGCTATGTGAACCAGGAGAAACCTGGGAATTCTGCTTTCTGACCTGTTAACCTTTGGTTGGCTGCATGAGCCTTGTCTCAATCCAGGACTCGGAATGGTTCAGCCTCTACAATTGCACGAACTGTTTATTTTATATAAGTCTCTCTCTGAATATATTTACACTGTTTACTGATTTTGCTTTCCTAGAGAACTCAGCCCAAGACAACTAGGTACTCCCTGGAAACCCTATGGGGCAGTTCTGTTCAGTCCAATAGGGTTGCTATGAGTTGGAATACAATTGAGAGAAATGGGTTTGGTTTTGGTTTGTTTTAAAACCACTACACCTCTTATGTTTGTTAATGTATGTACAATAAAATTACATATGAGAAAAAAGCCACTGACTCATAGCAACCCTATAGGTCAGGGTAGAACTGCTCCACAGAGTTTCCACAGAGTGCCTGGGGGATGTGAACTGTTGATGTTTTGGTTAGGAGATGTAGCGCTTGACCACTATGCAACCAGGGTTTCTAATAAAATTATGTATAATAAATATAAATGTGTATGATAAAATTCAAATGTGTATGGAATAGAGGTTAAGAGCTTGGCTACTCAACCAAAAATGAAGCTTGAGTCTACCAGCTGCTCCTTGGAAGCCCTGTGGGATAATTCTACTCTGTCCTATGGGGTCACCGCAAGTCAGAATCAACTTGATGCCAGTGGGATTTTTTTTAATGTATTTTTTATGATAAAGGATAATCATATTATCATTTAGTAATACTTTATAGCTTTATAGTAATTGAAGAAAATAAGTAAACACTCAATTTCATTTATTAATTCTTAAAATAGCAACTGGTTTATCAACTGATTTTTCCTGTAGCTCACTGCGTATATCTCACTAACATTTTCTGTCACCAAACTGCTTACAAGACAATCGGATTTTACTTTAGTCTTCATAAGCTAAATGATTAAATCTGAGAATGCCAGTGAGTTTACATGTCTTAGAATTCATTTAAAAATATTAACTCCAGACATTGTCCTTAAAAAATATCTAGATGTTTACTATCCTTTGCAAATAGTGTTCATGAATACTTATTATTGATGGCCATGTAACCTATTTACATCCAGATAAATCAGTTCATTAAAAGTTTGCTTAACATTAGCAGAATAACGTTCAAATAAGTCTAGGAGGAAAGCCTTTTTCCTCTGATTCCTCAAACATTAGAATTAATCAGTTATCTATATCATAGAACACTGCACTTGATAATCTGAGAAATAATTTAAATTTTGTTAAATGCAACCAGGTACAGAGGGTTAGGAAAATTTCTGCCCATCTGAAACATGTTCTTTCTTTTGAGAATTACTTCCAGCTGGTTCTGGGATTTCTATCAGCAGGGAGTTTTTGTGTTATTTGAGGAAATAGGTGGCATGTCACTGACCCTCTGGAAGCTTCCTATACAGAACTGAGTTGGTAACTGGGTGTATGATAATTTCAGAATGGACACAATTTCCTGTTGTCGGATCAGAGAAATTCTTCAAGTTTCCTGAGAAAGTTACACTTCTAAAAAGATGTTTTAATATTTTAAATGTCCACTCAATCATTAAATTAAGGAACACAGGTAATTTGATTTTTAAAGCATTTTTTTAATTTATTGTAAATTGAATCTTAAATATCTGTTTTAATTTGAAGGGGGAAAAGAAGGGTGTGGTTAACTTTGAAATATTCAGTTAAAAATTCAGATACACTGACAGACTTGTATCTATTGACCTCTGCAGGGTGGAGATCATTTACAGCCTACAAAACCAGGTTTGGTGCGGTGGAACAGAATCAACATTGGATTTTTTGGCAGAATCAACATCAGGTGAAGAAATAGAGATAGTCTAGATGCATCTTATTCATGTCCTCTTGTTTTCATCATCATTCTTGACTTATGACACATTTTCTTTGCTACTGGATGCAGTCAGAAATCAAACTACTACTCTGTTGTGTTCAAATTTTGACAACTAGTTTATTGAAATATCATGTTACCACCACAAGAATATTGCAATCACATTTTGAAAAAAACTAAATAGTAGTGCTACAAAATTCATATTTCTGAAGATTTAGTATTAGTCAGTTAACCAGAAGTTCTTTTTTTATGTCATTTGCTCTCAGAAGTTGACATATTTTTTCCATCATTCCTTATAACTCCTTCTAAATAAGTCTTAATGCCTTCTTCATGTTTTCTATCACTGAAATAAGAGTAAATTTATAGTATGTTATTAGTAAATAAAAGTATCAAACATAATCTATTAAATTTCAGAATCAGAAAGTGACTCATGTAAACTAATAGCTATGAAAACATGACATTAAAGAATATTAGGCTAAAGGTACATACGTAATTTTAGGGATTAAACCACTCAGAGTCGGTTGATCAGCTTTCTTGATGTGAAACAATTTTATCAGAGGGATTTTGAGAGAGTATGATTTCTTTTTTTATTTTTTAACTGATCGTGTTGTGTTCATATCACCAGATACCACAATCCTAGATATTAAATAGTAGTAAATGTAAAAATTGAAGTCCTAAGTAAGACTGTAACTGTTATCTTACAAGCATTAAAAGAAGATGAAAATATTTAATTATGAGTTTGAAGAAATTTCATGTGATTTTTGACATCAGAAAAACGGACTCACTGTCCTCAGGCTATGTATTTGCACCACCACTGCAGCCAAACCTCTGCCAGCCCGGCGGGACTGCCTAGTTTTTCCTAGTCTCAGAAATTTTCCAGCTTTGACAGCGTGCAGTTTTATCATTTTTCTATCACTCCGTCTTAGTGGAAAGTATATGAGTTTTCCTTCTTTGATAGGTGGCTTTTCTGTTTTACTGTGTCAGTTTTAGTGGTCACAAAATTTGGTAATCACAAGAACCACACGAAGCATCTCTGTTAGAATATAGATCCTAAGCCCCAGGGATACCGAATAGGTGGGAGACTGGAATTTGCATTAGAAAGACCAAAACCACTGTTAAGGAGCCCTGGAGGCACAGTGGTTAAGAGCTCAGCTGTTAACTGAATGGTCAGCAGTTCGAACCCACGAGGCAGTTCTACTCTGTCCTGTAAGGTTGTCATCAGTCAGATTCGACTCAATGCCAAAGAGTATGGTTACCACCACCATGTGTATTGCACTTCAGAAAACACTAATATCCGGGCACTAACGACCCCTGAGCAGGCAAGGGTCAACAACTGTTGAAGCTAATGTGTGAATACTTACAAAGTGGTAAATCCTGAGGTTTGTATGTGTATAATCGATTGGAATATTTTCCAATTATATCAGTTCTGACTTTTAATGAGGGATCTGCAAAGAGAAAACAACATATGAAGTGTTATTTAAAATGTTCCTACAATCATTCTTCCTTCTTCCTCTAATACGAATGTTAAGCAAATTTGTAAGCACAGTCAGTTTTCATACATGTAATTCATGATGAGCCAACACTTGAACGTTGAATTCACATTTTTGTGTATCAGAACTCTCTGTAAATTCAGTTTGGAGAAGTGTACTGAAAGCGCTTTGTGATACTGATTTAATACTTCAAGTTAACTAAAATTTACAAATTACATAGAGATTTTAACTGCAGAAATAATGAGATGATTAAGAAGTTTTGGGGTTAGAAATGACTTCCCTTTGAAAGTAATTATACTTGAACCAGTATTTAAAAAAAAATAGAGACTGCTCAGCATTCTACTAAATTATGTAAAACTGGCTAAATGAGATTATACACATACCTACGAACATGATTCTAGGTACATATTGCCCATCAGGTGATAAATTCTTATCACTGGTCTCATGCTAGCGGGAGAGGGGAAAATGAATGTTATTGGATTATATTGCTTTTGATGGTTAATTTCTAAAATATTTTAGATAAGTAGATTTTCAATAAATTGTATCTTCTGGCCTTTTAAACTTCCATGTAATATTCTACATCTACTAATACTTAGCTCTTTGCATTCTAAAAATAAGATTCAAATTTTTCATGGAATTATGATTCTAAAAAAATATGAGAACATATACCACCAAGTTCAGCATAATGAAATCATTTTGAGCCATTCTTTGTATTTCTTTGTTTTGGACAAATGCTTTTTTCAGTGCTGTGTAAGAAAAATAATATCAGTTAAT
The DNA here is from genome assembly GCA_028571685.1 of Heterohyrax brucei. Classification (NCBI taxonomy): domain Eukaryota; kingdom Metazoa; phylum Chordata; class Mammalia; order Hyracoidea; family Procaviidae; genus Heterohyrax; species Heterohyrax brucei. The sequence goes on from CM053147.1 coordinate 81,821,743, forward strand.
TTCAAAAGTCAAAGTACCTTCTACATAACATAGCAAAACGAAACTAGTATTTTGCATTTATAACTTTACCATAAATAGTTTATTGATTTGTCACCAGTCACTCATTGTTCTACAATCAGGGACAGAGTCTGTCCACGGAGACATCAAAGGATAATCCCACTAATGAATCAGTAGTTTTTAAATTTTATATAAGTCATTGGCAAATAAATCAGCTTTTCTCATCCATTTTCTGGAGGGGAGGAACATTAAATTCTCAAAGACAGTATAATATAAATATATTTAAAGATTGTTAATAATTGCTGTACTCTTTAAGCACCTTGAAGAATTGTACTACGGTAGTTTGCCTTTTAAAATGTATTTTACTTTAGTAAAATGTTGTTTCAGTATTTGCTAAATGCTTCTTAACTATTATTATCTGATCACTTTCTCCTTCATGTTGGAAATACACTAAGATTTTAGGAGCTAAAATTACCTTGGCTGAATCGACAATTCTCCAAGTGAAGAATAACCATCAATGGCTTGTTACTAAAAAAAGAAAATGTGGAATTAAACCATGAGATTAAATTTGGGTCAAGATGTACAGTGGAATTAGATTTAAAATTTTAGTACTGTCAACTAGGCTTGAACAATCCAGATTTGCAAATTGTAGCTGCATGTGTATAAAAAATACAAAAAATAAAAAAAATAAAAAATAAACCCATTGCCGTCAAGTTGCTTCCAACTCACAGCCACCCTATGGACAGACTAGAACTGCTCCACAGTTTCCAAGGAGTGCCTGGCAAATTCAAACTGCCAACCATGTTTAGCTGCTGTAGCACTTAACCACTATGCCACCAGGGTTCCCTGTAGCTACGTAGTCTATAGCAAAGGGCTGGCAATGTCAGTATCATCAGAAAGCTTATTAGAAACATAAATTTTTGAGTTCCAACCTAGACCTGGAAACCCTAGTAGCATAGTGGTTAAGCTACGACTGCCAATCAAAAGATCTGCAGTTTGAATTGGCCAGGCAGTCCTTGGAAACCTAGGAGGGTTCTACTCGTCCTTTAGGGTTGCTATAAGTTGTAATCGACTCTACTACAAATGAGTTTTTTGAGGAGGTTGGACCTAGACCTATCAAATTGGAATCTCTGGAGATGAGGTCTGGGAATCTGCATTTAAAAACAAAACAATATAGATACACACACATACACACACACACACACACACACACACACGCATAGTGTTTTAAATAAAGGTCTACAATTCAAGCTAGTTTCCCATACTAAAATTAATACAACACTGTTATTTGACCCTTGTTGCTAACTCTGTAACGTGACAGCACATTCCTTTCCAATCTGTATGTCCCATGTCCATTTAACCAGCTCCTGGTCCCCTTCTGCCTTTCTCCTCTTGCCTCCACCCAGGAGTTGACCATTTAGTTTCTGTATTTACTTGAGCTAAGAAACACTCTTCACCACTATCATTTTATGTTTTATAGTCCAGTGTAATCTCTGAAGAGTTGGCTTTGGGAATGGTTTTAGTTTGGAACTAACAGGGAGTCTAGGGGCCATGTCTTTTGGAGTCCTTCTGGTCTCAGTCAGACCATTAAGTCTGTTCATTTTACCACAATTTGAGTTTTGCACCCCACTTTTCTCCTGCTCCATCAGGACTCCTGCTGTTTTCCTTGGACGCCAGCTAGTTCTTCTGGTCTCAGGATGATGGATTCTCTGGTTTACATGGCCTTTTCTGTCTTTTGGGCTCACGTTTTCCTTGCATCTTCGGTGGTTTTCATTCTTCTTTGCTCCAGGTGTGCTGGAACTAACTGGTGCATCTTTAATGGCTGCTTGCTAGCTTTTAAGACCCTAGATGCCACTGACCAAAGTGTGATACAGAACATTTTCTTAAGAGACTCTGCTATGCCGGTTGACTGAGATATTCTCTGAAACTATGGTGCCCAAAACCCTGCCCCCGTGTTTGGTTGGTAAGAATCTGTATCTTACAAGCTAACCAGGAGATTTTTATGTATACTATTTTGCAGTTGTATAAACAAGTATCAATTCTGTCTCCAATGAATTCGAAGTGTTAGAAAATGCTAGTATTCTATCATAAGTAGCTTTCTGTTATAATCTTAAAGTTGTCTGATTTATCCTTATTTAACATTTACTTATATTTCAAGTCTGTGGACAAAAATAGTCGGATCTGACTTGATGGCACTTGTATTTTTTTGGCTGGACAAAAATAAAATTATTAATAATTTAAATTTTGTTATTTATCACTTTTCTAGATGGACCAAAATTTGGTAACTCACAGAGTTACTCAGCTTGGTGTTGACTTGATGGCAGTATGTTTGGTTTTGGTTTAGGGTTATTCCATGGCAGATGCTTCATAATATTAGCTCTGTTAATTTTTTTTAAAAATTATTCTTATTAAGTATACACAGAGTCCACCTCCCCTGAGGCACAGAATCCTTTAAGGATTCAAATAACATTTGTAAAGTAACTTGATATCCAATTCATAATCTTCTTATCCTGTACAATACTGTAAATGATTACTTACTAATACTGTAATTGTTTTACTTTAACCTGAAGAATAAGAAAGTCAAATAACTTTCTTACATTTTTTTCCCAAAGAGTTAAAATCAAAATGACACTGAAAAATATATAGATAGGGAACTACCACTCTTCTTTTTTTTACACTTTGAGTTGCTGCAAAGATGAAAAGATAGGAAAATAAAAACTTGTCTTTAGTTGAGTTGTTTGTGACTCATACTGACCCTATAGGACAAAGTAGAACTGCCTCATAGGATTGCTAATGAGCAGCTGTTGGAATTGAACAGCTGAATGTTTGGTTAGTAGCTGAGCTCTTAACCACTGTGCCACTAAGGCTCAACATGAAAATAACCATATATTAATAATATTTTTATAAAACCTAAAAAAAGTTTTAATTAAAAAAAAAAGACAACTGAGTCCCTTGAAATCATATACAAGGTTCGTCAGTAACCTGATAGAAATTGAAGCAGAAATGATGTACATCACCAGTCCTAAATCATTTTACAATAAAGGGCCTGATAGTTAATACTTTAGACTTTCAAGGCTATATAGCCTCTGTCATAGCTACTCAACTCTGCATTATAGTGTAAAGGTAGGCATAGACAATACATAAATGATCAGTACAGATGTGTTCCTGTAGGATTTTATTTGTGGAAACTGAAATGTGAATTTTATGCAATTTCCATGTATCAGACAAAAAAAATTTTTTCAAAACTTCAAAAATGTAAAATGTTCTTAGATTACTAGCCGTATACAAACAAGGGACCTTAGATCTAAAGCCTCGTGAACAGGTAGTTCATGTGCTGAGGAACCGGAGGAAAAAAAAAATGGTAGCTGAATTCTTTGAGCTTTCTCAAACAACAGCCTCCCAAGTGTGGCTCCCTGTCAGTATCATTTGGAAAACTGTCATTTAAAATTTTACATTTTTTCTTTTACAATAGATGATAAATTCAAATTGTTTAACATCCAAAAGGTAAAAAGTTTTCCTCCTACTTCTACCTTCCAGAAGTAAGTTAAATGTTACTATTTCTTATGGGTCCTTCCCCAAATTCTTATGTCATATATCTATGTATGGAACGTACATTGGGTAGTGGTTAAGTGCTACAGCTAACTAACCAAAGGGTCAGATGTGCAAATCTGCCAGGCCCTCCTTGGGAACTCTATGGGGCAGTTCCACTCTGGAATCAACTTGACGGCAGAGGCTTTATATCTATGCATACATATTGTATATGTGTATATTTACGTTCATGTGTATGCATGTATTCCTTTCTTTAAACAAAGGAAACAGTGTATTAGCATACAAGGTCTGACAATTAAGTTCATAAGCTATCCTAGAGAAAGTGCTATATACCTCATTCCTGAATATCACTACAGTCACCTTCAAAGTACTCACCTTGGGAAGCTATGCATTGATGCCAGCGCCTAGTCTACCCTTCAGAGCAATTTTGGATCTCTGTTTCCGCAATGGCCATAAGAGCTGTTGTCATGTTACCCTTGGTGTCTGGAATGTCATCAAAATGTCTTCCTTTCAATATTTCCTTTATCTTCAGGTAAAGACAAAAATCACTGGGGCCAGATCAGGTGAGTAGAGAGGATGTTCTAATACAGTTATTTGTTTACTGGCTAAAAACTCTTTTAGTGACAGTGCATGGGAACTGGTACATTGTCGTGATGCAGGAAGCATGAGTTGACAAAAAGTTCAGGTCATTTTTGTCTCACTTTTTCATGCAGCCTCTCCTACAGTTCCAAATAGTCAAGTTGGTTACTTGTTTGCCCAGTTCGTACAAATTTGTAATGGACAATCCCTCTGATATATTAAAAAAAAAATGCTTACCAACATTGTTTTGACTCTTGATTTGGACTGGTGGAACTTTCTGGGTTGTGGAAAATTGGCTGACTTCCTTGTGCACTGTGGTGCTTTGTTTCAGGCTCATATTGGTACACTCATGTTCCATCACCAGTGATAACATGGCCTAAAACATCATCTTGCCTTTCCTAAGGATCTTGACAAACTTCAACTTTCCTTTGCATTTGTTCATCAGTGAGCTCCTTCAGGACCATTTTCATATACATCTTTCTCATACTAAGATTTTCAGTTAAGCTTTTCCTAACTGTCTCCTTATCAATGTTTACTTGGTCTTCTATGCTTCTCACAGTCAGCTGATGATTTTGACACAAAATTGGACAAATGTTTGCAATGTTTTCATCAGTTCTTCTCATTACTGGCATCCCTAACCTCTCTTCAACAGTGAAGCTTTCTGTCCTCTCAGAAAAATGTTTAAGCCATTTGTACACTGATGTTTTCTTCGTGGATTATCCTTGTAAACTTGGACTAACATGTCCCTGATTTCACTTCTACTCTTGCAAAGTTTAACAAGACATGTAATGTTCATTCATTGCTCTCATTCGAGCACTGACATTCTTGTGATGGCACGCAAAAACATGCAACAACAATAGCGGATGACACTCAGCAAGACATCATCACATGTGTCACATGTGCCAACTGTGAGACACTGATATACCAAGATTATGAAACCTTACCGAGTTGTTTGTACAGTGCTGCCAATGCAAGCACATGGTGAGAAATTCAAGAACTTAACTGTCAGACCTCACAGTAATATGTATGTTTGCTTTTCTTTCTTTTTCTTTAACATAACAATGTATCTGGGATATAATTCCATTTTGCTTGTTTTAATATCCCGTTGTAAAAACTTTTGCTGTTGAGTCAATTCTAACTTAAAGAGACCCTATAGGACAGTGTAAAACTGTCCCTTAAGGTTTCCAAGGCTATAATCTTTATGTAAACAGATTGCCACATTTTTCTCCCATGGAGCAGCTGAGGGATTTGGAAGGCGTTGGAGACTATATAGCCTCTGTCATAGTAACCGCTGTGTTAGCAGCCTATGGATTCACCACAGTACCACCAGGGCTTTTCTTCATGCTATTCCATTATGTGAAAATACTTCTATTTATTTAGTTAGTCTCTTCCCCTAATGGATATTTAAATTGTTTTCAATCTTTTATATTTAAATCATTTTGATCATTCATAAACACTACTTCTATATTACCTATTTAGAAAATATTTACCTACAGACTCTTACCAAAGCCACCAAGGAGATGGCTGATATAGGGTGCCAAACCGAACTTACTGTCATCTAGTTTATTCTGACCTGTGGCAATCCCATGTTTTTTGGAGTAGAATGGTGCTCCACAGGTTCTAAACACCTGTAGTCTTAAGAAGGTAGGTGAAAATGCTGATATACATACACGTGTGTGTGTGTGCATTTATGATTTTGCACATATGTAGGTATGCTTTTGAATATATTTCCAGAAGTGGAATTTCTAGGTCAAACAGCGTATCATATACTTGCTTTCCATAGAGAAAGTACCAATTTACTTTCTCTATGGTAATGTGAGACAGGTTGGCTTCTGTAAAAATTGACAGCCTTTTTAGAGTTCTACTCTGCCCTACAGAGTTGTCATGATTCGGAATTGACTTGATGGCAGTGGGCATGATTTTTAGATGATAATGGCAACGATTTCCTGTACTCTCTAAAATTGTGTTACTGTACCATCATTTCTTCATCTAATAGGTGAAAAGGGAGAAGGTAATGTGTTTTCACTCTCTTATTAAAAAAGTAATTGTTAACCTTCCTCAAGAGCAAGACAGACTAGAAAGAAAGCTGGATGATTAACTTCTGAAAATTAGCAAATGAAAAACCTTACGGATCACATCAGAGTATTGTTCATAAAGTGCTGAAAGGTGAGCCCTTTCAATTGGAAAGCAGTCAAAATACACGGCGGCCGCAGCAATGGACTTGAGCATCTTGAAGATGGTGCAAGACTAAGCAATAATTTGTTTCATTGCAAGTGGAGTTGCCATGGCAACCAACAGTAACCACGGCAACTACTCCTCCAAACAGCAAACAATGGCAGAGGAAATACTGTGGCAGTCTTTCAAAAGCTAACATGCCGGATTTTTGCTTTTCTATAAGTAAGTATGGTGCCCTGGTGGCACAACGTTTAAGAGCTATGACCGCTAATCAAAAGGTCAGCAGTCTGAATCCACAAGCTGCTCCCTGGAAACCATATGGGACTATTCTACTCTGTCCTATCGGGTCGCTATGAGTCTGTATCAACTCTATGGCAGCACTTTTTTTTTGTTTTAAGAAAAATAAGGAGTTACATGTTACAAGATCTCTTTTCATATGTTCAAGTCTTTAAGTTGAATTTATAGGTAAGTCAGAACAGGTGCATATGGTCTTATTAGCTTTACTTTAGGAAAAGAAAAGACTTGACAAGAGTGGAAAAACCTATAAGCAAATTATGCCCCAGCTTACTTGTGCTTACTTATTAATTTGTAGTGCACAATTCCATAGCAACATGTTTAAAAAAACTGGTATAGCAGTGCTTGTGAAAATTTCTGGTGGAGGAGGGTGTGATTGGCAAACAAACATAGACATTGCATGTTATTTGTGTAAAAATACAGTATATGATCTATCAAAACTAACCAAGAAACATTTTACCTTTTGTGAGCTTGCATGAGACCTTCTTCATAAGTCTGTACCCAAGTGATGTCATCTCCCCATCCTGAAATAGGAGAAATCAATACAATAATCCAGAAGAACTTCAAAACAATCATCTGAAAAGCAGACATTAAAAAAAGCCACCAAACAGTTGACTGATATCTGGTGTCAAAACAAATTTGTTGCCATTTTGTTGATTCTGATTCATGGCAACTCTGTGTTTCAGAGCAAAACTGTACTCTATAGGATTTTTGATGTTTGTAGTCTTATGAAAGTAGACAGCCAGGTCTTTCTTCTGCTGTTCTTCCTGGGTGGATTTAATCCACCAAAATTTCGGTAGTAGTCAAGTACAAACTGTGCCATTCAGGGACCTTTTGACATATCATGTAGAGGATAAGTGTAACTAGGTGTAAAAGGAGGATGTCCTTTCTAATGGCATTGCTGAGGTTTTGAGTTGATGTTGCAAACTTTAAAGCCCACAGCTTTGAACACAGAAAGTGCACAATAAATGCTGTCACGATTAGGGGCAACTGATGGAAAGTACTGTTCTGAATCATGCAAAATCTCTGACTCTTAGTATGTCCAATAACACTCAGAAATATTTGGATTGTACTCCCCAGTGCTCTTGTTTCTTGAGTTCCTGAAGATGCTGACTCTTTTAAGTAAGTATACATTGTGGGAAAAAAAGGAATTCCAAATTTTGCTTTGAGTTCTGACATGGGAAAATTTCTGGTATGGGAATTTCATGGTTGAGAAACACAATGAACACAGGTGTTTTGGAGATACTCAGAAAAGGATGGAGGAAAGGAAAACAGAAAACAATGGGTAGGCAAAAAAAAATAAATAAATAAAAAATAAAAAAAAAACAATATTCTTGATAGGAGAAATGATACAAGTAGTCAGGAATGTGTATTAGAGACTGAAGGATAAGATCATTAAGGAGAGGACTGCACAGACCTCTAGATGCATTTCCAGAGGGTTTTCAGGAAACGTTTTAATTTACTGTTAATAAAAGATTGAATCAATTTTCATTCCAAGTTATTTTCTTGCCTTAGTAAAGAGAGGACAGGGAATAAGAGCAAATTCAGGGGGAATCTTAAATTACATTTAGGATATCAATGTACTTATCAACTAATAATTATTATCTAGGACTCAAGTTATAAAGTTGCAGCCAACCAAACCAGTTCTCCATTACTTCTTGGAAAAATGTGGCAAATTGTTGTTAGTATTTTTCAGTTCTTTAGATTCAGTCTCAAAAATCAGTTAATTGAGTTTTCTTTCTAAGTAAACTGTGGGAGAATAGATGAAGTATTTTAAAAACAATCCAAATGATTAAATTTAGAAAATTAGATTACAGTACCTCTTGAGAGTGCCTGAGGAGGTTTCTTTTCCTTGTTGATTGTAACAGCGAGGTTGGAACGAACTGTGGTGGATAAAAGACTGAGAACTAAAGCTGTGTGTAGCATCATTTCACCTGGAGAATTCTTCAGAATATTCTAGGTAATAGAAAATAATTTTCAGAATTGAAAGACCACTGAAAGACCTTTGTTCTGAGATGGACTAAACAGTGTGCTGACAAACTGTGCTGCTTGTATGATTTGACACAATACAAACAGTGCATTCTTTCATTCACTTTTTATTTAAAAAATGTTTTTAAAATGCATTCAACTGCATAAGTGCTCACACTGAAAAGTTACATTGTAGACATTCTAGAAATAGTACAATGAAGCTGAAATGGAGCTGGACCAAGCCACACAAAGCCTGATTCTGAACTGCTTATTGCAATAGTGGCGAATAAGAACAGATGAGCCTCTTAAATTATTTCACCCACTAATGGTCTGTGGTGCAGTGGTCAAGAGCTATGGCTGCAAATGAAAAGTTTGGCAGTTCACATGGGAAAGCAGACACTTGGAAATCCTAGGAGGCAGTTCTACTCTGTCCTATGGGGTCAATATGAATCAGAATTCAAGTGATAGCAACAGATTTAGTTGTTTTGTTTTTGTTTTTCTCTTAATGTGCAGTGGTGTCCCTAGGTGGTACAAATGGTTAGCAAGGCAGCTTATCAAAAGGCTGGCTGTTCAAGTCCGCCCAGAGGCATCTGGAAAGAAAGGCCTGGTGACCTACTCCTAAAAAGTCAGCCGTTGAAAGCTGCCCTACTCTGATACCTGGGGCTGTCCTGGGTCCAGTTGACTGGATGGCAACTGCAGTGGACTTTTTTCCTTGTTTTTTTCACTTTTCTGTATTTAAGCATAGAAACACCCTGTTAAAGAATAACTATGGTGACTGATAAGGATCTCAATTTAAGTTCCTGTAACTTTTTAATATCATAAAACATTTCAGAATGTCATTTGGTATGCTTAGGACTAGTCACCTTGCACCTGAAGAACTGAAACAAAAACCCACTTCTGTGGAGTCAATTCAGACTCACAGAGACCCTATAGGACAGAGGAGAAGTGCTCCATAAGATTTCCAAAGCTCTTACGGAAACAGACTGCCGTATCTGACTTCTGCAGTGCCGCTGGTTGAGTTCAAACCGCTAACTTTTTGTTTAGCAGCTGAGTGCTTAGCCACTGTACTCCCAGGGTCCACGGATACAAAGAAAGTTCGGATTGTCTTACGGATAGACACGGTGAAGTTTAGTGGAGAAACTGAAGCAACCACATAGAACAGAGTCCTAACCTGGCTTCAAAGGTCTTTTGGAAGATCTGTGAATAAGCTTTGGGAAGTTCACAAAACCCTGAAATTCTATACAACGTTTTATGCATCTACGTGGGGGAAACATTTGAAAGGATTCCTTATGTCTGAACTAGAGATTAGCAGGTAGACCTCACGGTAGAAAAAAGCCTAAGTGTAGCCTCACCACTTTTCCTGTTTGAAAACAGCCAGTTTTAGAGTTCAGTAAGGAACAAATTTTTCTTTTCAATTTTCAAGTGTTTATACATTATTGTCAAATACTGTTCTACTTCTAAAAATGAAATTCTTGCTTTTCTATTTTACATTGTTTGATGAATTGTAAGTATTAAATATGCTCTATGGCAAAGCAATACTACTTACGTATTATTATTTTTGGATGACCAGTGCTTTTCTTTTGGTGAAATAAAACACAAATTGCTGAGAACCCTCTAGTACCAGTCAGACAGGTAAGCTAGACAGGGAACATAGATGTATATGATATGGTTATGACCCTGGACTGTGTACTTAGGAAGCCTGTAACCAAATGTTTACAGTGAAGCTTTGTAAGCAATGGCCAGTTAATATTTTCTTGCACTAATATTTAATGTAATTAATGTAATGTGAATAATTTAATACAAGTAATTTATTACTTAGATGTTACACAAAAATGTTATCTATTAAAAATCCCAGATACAAAAGGAAACGAGGAGCAGTTGTTACCTGCATTATAAGTGTGAGTCACTTTTAATTGATGCCAGTTCATCCCAATGTGATAAATATAGAGAAGAATAAAAATATGAACCAGCAAAGGAAATCCAGTTCATTAAAAGAAGAAAAACATAACTTTCCCTACCATTTACTGAAGGCCTCATTTTTTGAACAGTGACAGTTGATTATTTGAATAGAATTTACCCATCGATTAAATAATCTTGAAACTTGATTTGCTTACCTGAACTGGCCAGCGCTCTTCCTGGAAGTGTGTTCTGGATGTTTCTGGTTAAAACTGGGCGTCGATTTGTAGACACCCACTCCTGACCTACAGCCCCACCTGCACAGAAACAAGAGCACAGCCACCTGCCCATTTACAAAAATAAGCTTGTCTGAAAAATCTCTGCTTCTTTTGTGTTCTTAGGATTCTCATTCTAGAACAACCCTTTTTTAAAAAGTTAAGATTGTGTGTCCTCATAAATGAAGCCAAATACCATCTTTGGGGTCATTTTCTTCTGCACCTTTTATTTTCCAAGATAGTTTAATGCTTGGCTGTAGTTCAAAAAAAGAAACCAGTGTGAAAGCAGGAACTGTGTGTACACCTTTGTTCTTAAGATCTCACTGAGGCTTCCAGATTAGATAGGAAACAAACAGAAATTTCCCAGTATTAATCTGTCTACAGGAAAATAACTAATAGATGAAGAGAACAGTTTTGTTTTTATTTTTTGAGAGAAGGAAATAAACATGCTTTGAAATTCAATGTCCATAATTTGATTATTTTTATTGTTTCTGTAAGATCTTTATCTTACTATGCAAAAATAGGAAAACAGGCAATTAGGTAAATTTGTTTATATTACTCTAAAAACCAAGCCACTGCCATCGAGTTGACTCCTACTCAGCAGTCCTATGGGTCAGAGTAGTTTCCCCACAGTTTCCAAGGAGAGCCTAGTGGATTTGAACTGCCAACCTTTTGGTTAGCAGACGTAGCGCTTAACTACTACACCATCAAGGTTTCTATTAATCTAAAAGGTAGATTTAAAAAATTGCAATTAGTATGTGAGTAGCATAAAGTGTTTTTAGTCTAGAGTTGTGCTAAACATTTTCTTCTCTCTTCGTCAGCATTGCCCATCCCCACTTTCCCCTCTACCAAGCCTACAGCAAGTTCCACCTTGCAAAATTAATCACACTCACAATGTTCTAGGGCAGATGTTGCCCATCTGGCTCACCTCTTTTCATACAACTTGAGAGCTGAATATGTTTTTTACATTTGTAAGTGGCTGGGGAAGAATATTCTGTAAAATTATATGAAAGTCAAATTTCAGTGTCCAGAAATAGCATTTTACCAGAATATAGCCAAGCTTGTTTGTGTACATATTGTCTATGGATACTTTCACACTGTAACAGCAGAGTCGAGTTGCTGTGACAGGGACTGAACGACCTGCAAGGTCTAAAATATTTGTGATCTGGCTCCTTGCTGAAAATGCCTCCTATGCCTAACTTAGTGTTCTGTTCAATGTATGTTCCATTTTGTGTGTAATTGATCTTGGTAAATTAATAAATGTGCTGCTGAAGAACAAGGGTGATGATTTTTAACTTGCCTTTATTCTCACATGAAAGGGGATGTTTCTAGTGTCTTAACATTAGACTATTGTACTGACTTGGGTTTATTATGTTTAGAAGGTAGCCACTGTTTTTATATTGTATCTCCTCATCTTAACAACATTTTTTTTTTAAGCACGAATGTTGAATTTTGCTCTACAGAGATCTGTATGTGAGTTTTCTCATGTGGTGTATCAATTACAGGAAATGTACTGATTTTCTAATTGAAAATGTGATCCAAGAAGAGTCAATCCCAGGTGGTGCAAACAGTTAAGGAACTAGAGGGTCAAGTTCAACCAGGGGTGCCTCAGAAAGAAAGCCTGGAAATCTGCTTCAAGCCCCATGGAATGCAGTTCTATTTTGAAACACATAAGGTCTCCTTTGACTTGGCACCAACTGTTTTCATGTGTGTATGTGTGTTATCCAGAGAGAAATCCCATGTAGCCATTGTATTATTCTATTATGATATTACTGATTTTGTATTTGTCTGTCTATTTTAGTCACCTGTTACTGCTCTAACAGAAATAACCATGAATGAATGGCTTTAACAAAGGAAGATTTATTCTTACACAGTCCGGTAAGCTACAAGTCCGTATTCAGGATGTTCGCTCCAGGGGAAGGCTTTCCCCCTTGTCGGCTCTGGAGGAAAGCCTGGTATTGCATCAGTCTTTTTCCAGAGAGCATCTTGGCACAGGAACCTCAGGTCTGAAGGACAGGCTCTTCACCTGGAGCTGCTTTCCTGATGGTGTGAGATTCCCAGTTCTTTGTTTGCTTCCCTTTCCTTTTGTCTTTCGTAGGACGAAAGGTTTAAGGGTGGTGTGAGCCATACTGCAGGGAGACTCCCTTTACAGTGGAGCAAGAAGGTAACCTCATGAAGAGATTTACAGTCCCATGGTAATCCTTTAACACACAGCATAGGAAAATCACAAAATGGAGGATAATCACAAAATATTGGGAATCATGGCCCAGCCACATGGCTGCACATGTTTTTGGAGGGGCACAATTCAATCCGTGACATGTACTTTCTTCATTTTACAGAATTCTCAAAGTTAATCTCTCCTAGAACATACTGTTTGAGCTGAATCTTTCCTGATGAAGGTTAAGAAGCTGGACTTAGAATTTTAATTTTAAACCCAGCATTTACAGTGCAAAGAAACAGCTGAGCAGTGATCTGTTTTCTTTTGTTTACAGTTTAATATAGGGTTTCTTTTTACAGGGAAAGGTGAGACAGCTCCAGTTTGTTTTCCACTGGGAGTAGCTTATATAAAAGTTTCAAAATATTCTGCAATATATGTAAAACTCCTTTCAAGTTATCTATATTAATAAATAATAAGATGAGAATAAGAAAGAAGTGTATAAGGGATAGTAAAACTAGATCCCATGATATCTGAGCAGACTAACCCTACTGGTTCTCTCCCACTGGAGTGACTTTGTAATTTATTCTATAAACAGGACAATTTTGAAAGTAAAAGGAGGTAACAGAAGTCAGTTAAATGATACAGTATTTTGAAGTATATATTTATCAACCAAGATTGGTTTTACTGAATGACAGATTATAATTAGTTCCATTAAAAATAATTTTCAAAAGTAAAAATTTAAAAAGTCTATTATATATTTTTGGAAAAATATTAAAAGAAAATTTATTGGCATATACTTACATTGGAAACTTTGTTGGTGTAGTGGGTTAAGTGCTATGTCTGCTAACCAAAAGTTCGGCGGTTCAAATCCATCAGGTGCTCCTTGGAAACTCTACAGGTTAGTTCTACTCTGACCTATAAGGTTGCTATGAGTTGGACTCTACTCAGTGGCAGTGGTTTTTTTTGCATGCATGTACTTACATTAATTCATTTTTAAGCCAAATTTGTCTCATATCTCATTTACAACATTTTTCTGAAGATTTTTCTGGTTTTATCTATACTTTTTTTATGTGATCTTATTTTTATGTTTTTTCCCCATAAAATTGTCTACAGCCATCTTCCAAATTGGGTTTACAGTTAATATATTAACCATAATATGTGTCAGCAACTTCTATTGAGACTTCTTTGTAGGTAGTAATTTTTTTTTTTAAGGAAATATCCTCCCCATAGGTGCTGGGGTGGGACAACTAAACAGTTTACAATAACATGGTATTACCACTACGGTTATAATGAGGATATATTCCTTGGTACCTGCCTTGTGGGCTAGGTAAGACTAAACAGAACTGTGAAAGTGATTGTAGAGAATCTAGCTCTTTAGTGAAGCTTTTATTTGAAAAACTCTTGTACTTTTGTTCCCCATTTGTAGTTTTTTTATGAAAATATTCCAATGTACTGATTGGAAATAGGCATAGTGTCTTTCTCATGGTGGGAGATTGGGAACCAAGACCAATTAGGTTTGGAGAGGACCTATTTTAGAAGTAACTGGTGAAGTTAAACTGGAATGAAGGCAGCTAGAGCAAGTCTGAAGAGGAATCCAGAAATAACTCTCAAATGGATGATGAGTAGATAGAGATGGAAAACAAAACAAAAAACAACCATTGCCTTCAAGTTGACTCTGACTGACGTGACCTTGTAGGACAGAGTACAATTGCCCAAAGAGTTTCCAAGGAGTCCCTGGTGGATTCCAACTGCCGTCCTTTTGGTTGGCAGCCATGGCTCTTACCCACTGGCTCACCAGGGTTTCCTATGCAGATAGTAGGAAGGATCAACACCAGACAGAGGAGAAGGGTAAGCAGTGATTCTGGGAAGTAAATAATGAGATAGCTCTTGGTACGTGGGATGGTTGACTCCAATGAAAGGTCTAGGGACTGTGTAATGATTATGGCCTTACTATAAGATGCAGTATGTTTTTAAGACAACAAACATAATACTAATAATAAGATAAATTAGAGTTTCAGCTTGATTTTACCTCTAAAAACTGAATACATCCTAAGATCCACATGTGAGAGCTCTAAGCCACAGAATAAATTAGGTTCCTAGGGAGGTATGGAAACCGGGCTGGTGTAGTGGTTAAGTGCTAAGGATGCTAACCAAAAGATTGGCAGTTTAAATCTACCAGGTGCTCCTTGGAAACTCAGTGGGGAAGTTTACCCTGTCCTATAGAGCTGCCGTGAGTTGGAATTGACTTGACGGCAGTGGGTTTGGTTTTGAGAAACTGTGGAAACCCTGGTGGTGGAGCATTTAAGAGCTACAGTTGCTGATCAAAGGTCTCACAGTACAGATCCACCAGACAGTTCTTAGTAACTGTATAGGGCAGTTCTCTGTTTTATAGGATCGGTGTCATGGATTGAATTTTGTCCCCCCCAAAATATGTATAGCCACGTGGCTGGGCCATGACTCCCAGTATCTTGTGAGTGTCCTCCTTTTTGTGGTTTTCCTATGCTGTATGCTAAAGGATTAGGGTAGGGCTGTAAATCCCTTCATAGGATCACCTCCCTGCTCCACTCTAAAGGGAGTTTCCCTGGAGTATGGCTTGCCCCACCCTTAATCCTTTCATCCTACAAGAGATATAAGGACAGAGAAGCAGGCAGAAAGTTGGGAACCTCGTACCATCAAGAAAGCAGACCAGGAGAAAAGTGTGTCCTTCAGACCTGAGGTTCCTGTGCCAAGACACTCCCTGGACAAAGACTGATGCAATACCGGACTTTCCTCCAGAGCCGACAAGGGGAAAGCCTTTCCCTGGAGCAGACACCCTGAATATGGACTTGTAGCCTACCAGACTGTGTAAGAATAAACCTTCCTTTATTAAAGCCGTCCACTCTATGGTATTTCTGTTGGAGCAGCCCTAGCTGACTAAAACAGTCAGTATGAGTCAGAACTGACTCAGTGGCAGTAGGTTTTTTTTTTTTTTTTCAGGGGAGGAGGGGCTAGGGAACTGTACATCTTTCTGTCGGGAATTGTTTTGTTTCAACAGGCTCTAGAAGTATTAATGAAAGAGTGTTCTTTGAAAGTGGATATAGATCTTCCTGCTGTTCAGAAACCTGGTGGAGTACTTATTAAGCACTATGTCTGCTAAACAAAAAGGTCAGCAGTTTGAATCCACCAGGTGCTCCTTGGAAACATTATGGAGCAGTTTTACTCTCTTGTAGGGTCACTGTGAGTTGGAACTGACTCAACAGCAATGGGTCCCCCCCTTTTTTTTTCTGGTTGTTTGACTTACTTCACCCACATAGCCAAACGTAATTAGAGTTCCTGGATACTACATACATACAATGAGGCAAGGAGGGTAAATATACAGTGAGGCAAGAAGGTTGAAGATTTTTATAAGCTTCTGCAGTCTGAAATTGGTGGACAATGCAGTCAGGATGCATTGGTAATTATCGGTGACTGGAATTACAAAGTTGGAAACAAAGAAAAAGGATCAGTAGCTGGAAAATACGGCCTTGGTGATAGAAATAATGCCAGCGGTCACATGATAGAATTTTGCAAGACTAATGACTTTTTCATTGCAGATATCTTTTTTAACCAACACAAGTGGCTACTGTACATATGGACCTCACCATGTGGAATATACAGGAACCAAATGGACTACATCTATGGAAAAAAGAAGATGGAAAAGTTCCATATCAGCAGTCAGAACAAGACCAGGTGCTGACTGAGGTGTGGATCATCATTTGCTCATATGCAAATTTCAACTGAAACTGAAGAAAATTAGAACAAGTCCATAGGATCCAAAGTATGATCTTGGGCATATCTCTCCTGAGTTTAAAGGCCATCTTAAGAACAGATTTGATGTGTTGACCACTAATGACCAAAGACCAGACAAACTGTGAAATGACATCAAAGACATCATCAGTGAAGACAGCAGGAGGTCATTAAAAAGATAAGAAATAAATAAAAGACCAAAATGAATGTCTTAAAAGACTCAGAAACTTGCTACTGAACATCAAGCAGCTAAAGCAAAAGGAAAGAATGACTAAGTAAAAGACCTAAACAGAAGATTTCAATGAGCAGCTCGAGAAGACAAAACAAAGTATTACAATGACATGTGCAAAGAGCTGGAAATGGAAAACCAGAAGGGAAGAACACGTCCTGCATTTCTCAAGCTGAAAGAACTGAAGAAAAAAATCAAGCCTCGAGTTGCAATAGTGAAGGATTCTAAAGGGCAACTATTAAACAACTTAGGGAACATCAAAACAGAATGGAATGAATACATACAGGCATTATACCAGAAAGATCTTGTCTATGTTCAACTGTTCGAAGAGATAACATATGATCAGGAATCAATGGTACTGAAGTAAGGAGTTAAAGCTGCAGTGAAGGCCTTGGCAAAAAAAAAAAACAAGGCTCCAGGAACTGATGGAATATCAATTGAGATATTTCAACAAACAGATGCAGTACTGAAAGTTCTCACTCACCTTTGCCAGGAAATTTGAAGAACAGCTGCCTGGCTAACTGACTGGAAGAAATCCATATTTATGCCCATTTCAAAAATAGATAATGCAAATGAATGTGGAAATTACTGAACAATATTGTTAATATCACACACAAGTAAAATTTTGCTGAAGATCATTCAAAAGTGGCCACAACTGTATATTGACAAGGAATTGCCAGAAATTCAAGCTGGATTCAGAAGAAGACATGGAACCAGGGATATCAGGTCTGATGTCAGATGGATCTCGGCTGGAAGCAAAAAACACCAGATGTTTACCTGCATTTTATTGGCCATGCAAAAGCATTTCACTGTGTGGATCATACTGAATTATGGCTAGCATCATGAAGAATGGGAATTCTAGAACACCTAATTGTGTTCTTAAGGAATTTGTATATGGATCAAGAGGCAGTGATGTGAACAGAACAGGAGGACACTGCATGGTTTAAAGTCAGGAAAGGTGTGTGTCAGGGTTATATCCTTTCACCATGCCTTTTTAATTTGAATGCTGAGCAAATAACCTGAGAAGCTGGATTATGTGAAGAAGAACAAGGCATCAGAATTGGAGGAGGACTCATTAACAACCCGCATTATGCAGGCAACACCACCTTACATACTGGAAATGACGAAGATTTGAGACACTTACTGCTGAAGATCAAGGACCACAGCCTTCAGTAGGGGTTGCACCTCAACATCAGGAAAACAAAAATCCTCACAACTGGACCAGTAAGCAACATTATCATAAATGGAGAAAAGAGTGAGGTTGTCAAAGATTTCATTTTACTTGGGTCTACAATCAACACCTATGGAAGCAACAGTCAAGAAATCAAAAGATGGATGGCACTGGACAAATCTGCTGCAAAGGACCTCTTTCAAATGTTGAAAAGATGTCACCTTGAAGACTAAGGTGAGCGTGACCCAAACCATGGTATTTTCCATCACATCAGACGCATGTAAAAGCTGGACAATAAATAAGGAGGACAGAAGAAGAATTGATGCCTCTGAATTGTGATATTGGACAAGAATAGTGAATGTACCATGGATCACCAAAAGAACAAACAGATCTGTTCTGGAAGAAGTACTACCAGAGTGCTCCTAGAAAGCAAAGATGGTGAGACTGCAGCTTACGTACTTCAGACATGTTGTCAGCAGGGTCCATTCCCTAGAGAAAGACATCATGCTTGGCAAAGTGGAGGGTCAGCTAGAAGGAGGAAAACCCTCCATGAGATGTATGGACACGGTGGCCACAATAATCGGCTTAAACATAAAGATGACTGCGGACACAGCTCAAGACTGGTCAGTGTTTCGTTCTGTTGTTCATGAGGTCGCTATGAGTCAGAACCCACTCGACAGCACCACCACCACCAATATATATACAAATTCATAATGAAAACTTGTGTTCCCACATGTTTCTACAAGTCAACTAAACTGCTTATTTTAATTTTATAGCTATACACTGTTTCATGCATTTGATGACTGACAAATTGTGGTGGTCAGGATTATGTCAACTTGGCTACTACCTATTTGGCTGCTGTATTAAGTGGCAGGGTGGGGTTTGTGGTGGCTCCCTGCCCCTCGGCTCTCATCTCGTGACACTGGACTACGGCTGCTGATCGCTCACGTGGCCAGGAGCTCCTTCTCTCTTGTTCCAGCATCTGGTTCCGGGACTGGAGCTAGCAGCTGTGGGGCTCATCAGTCCTTACAGTCGGCACTTGAGAGTCCTGCTCCCCGACCTGCCAATCCTGCGCTCGCCAGCCTCTGCCCAGTCCTGCTCCCTGACCTGCCGATCCTGGGTTCGCCAGCCTCTGTCACTTCGTCTCGCCACCAGCTTGGGATCCACCGACCTCCAGCCTCTGTCGCTTCGTCTCGCCACCAGCTTGGGATCCACTGACCTACACAACCGGTGATCTGCAACTCTGGTCTCTGACTTGCTGACCTTGGGTTCCTCAGCTTCCGTGGACACGTGAGGCTTGTGCCAGAGCTTGGGACATTCAGCTTCTGTGATTACGTGAGCTGTTTCCTATATTTGTATCTATCTATCTGTCTATATACATATATATTATAAATCTTTCCTTGTACCTACACTTGTTACTGGTTTTGCTTCCCTAGAAAACCCAGCCTAAGACACAAATACACAAACATATCTGAGTCCTGCCAAGTCTCTTCATTTTTCCTGTTTTGGTTTAAAATGTTTGAGTTTTTACACTCTTGTATATATTTCTTTTAGGAATTACTGTTTTAAACATTGTTGGCTGTCTAATTAAGACTTTTTTTCTTTCATTCCTATATCTTTTCTGACAGACACTAATTAATTCAGGTATTCTTTTTCTTCTTTGCTGTCCTATTTTTAGAAGAAGAGGAAATCACTATTAGTCTTTACCAGTGGTTCCTATTTGGGACTCATGCCTCCTTCCCATAACATGTGGCACTATCAGAATACATTTCTGATAGTCTTACCTGGGATGGGTGGAAGCCAGGGATGCTGCTAAGCACTGTATAATGTGCACAACAGTCCCCTACAATAAAGAAATTTCTAGTGCCAAGTACCTATAGTACTAAGATGGAAAAACTGTGATCGATTCTAACCCAAACATGATATTACTACTCCTAAATGCACATTGCTTTAGGCATAGACATATGATGTAACTCTGGTCAATGGAATATGAGGGGTAATCTAAGGAAAGTTTCTTTTCACTACAAGAAATTGGTAAATGTAAAGAAATGGCATCATTTTCCAGTATTAGTAAAACGTGGGAGAGCTGGACCTGAGCAAAGACTGTCTTGCTTTTCTAGGTCTCACAAGCTTCTGCCTTTGACAGGGTGCAGTCTTAGCACCTGTCTGTTGTCTTCTATTAGTGAAAAATGTTGGACTTTTTCTTTTCTGACAAGTTTCTGCCTTACAATTTCCAGCTCTGAAAGTTTTACTGTACATAATTATGCCTGAATATAATGCATGGAATTTGATGTCATGACAGTTAAGAAGGACAAAATTGATATCCTGAAAAGAGTCTGACATAAAGATGAAGACAACCTTTATGTCTGTGTGTGTATGTATGTGTATTTAAATATCAAAACAAAAAAAAAGCCTAAACCAGTTGCTGATGAGTCAATTCTGACTCATAGTGACTGTATAGGACAGAGTAGGATTGCCCCATAGGGTTTCTAAGAAGTGGCTGGTGAATCTGGCCTGCCGAGTATTTGGTTAGCAGCCTGAGCTCTGAGCTACTTTGCCATAAGAGCTCCATTTAAATACCAGAGCCACTGTTGTAACCAGTCTTGGAACTGTCCTATCTTAGGACTTGTTCAAGAAAAAAATCATTTTTTTGCTATTCTTTAAGCTAGCTACATCAGAATTTTCTGTTACTATTAGCCAATAGCATCCTAAGTGATGAAACTATTTAACAGTCTTTTTTAAATATTTCGTTTCAATCTTCTTTATATATGTTTTGTTTCACTGGATTAACTTCTCAAAATCTTTAATTTCTCTTACATCTTTCTCATTGTTGATTTACTTTGATTCACTTACAGCTTGTCTTGAATTTTGTGGGTGGGTGTAGTTTTAGAGGAAGAGTACTTGGGTGACATTTACCAATCTTTGTAAGATTAGAATGTCTTTCTCCTTCTCTCCCGAGAGTGAGCACTTGCGTGGATCTTGGCTATTTATGTTTCAGTACATTCTATAGCTTCTTCCACAGAGATCTAAATTTCCCAAGTTGGCTTCTAACTGGCTGATTTGGCTTTTGTAGCATCCAATTATACTTCATTGCTTCCATTACATTAAAAATTAACAGTCACACATTTAGATTCTCAACCACTCTGCTATCTTGTAATTTTTCTCTTTGTGACTGCAGATATTACTTTTATACATGTATGGAAAGCTGCCTCTGGAAGAAGGGTGCTCAGGCAAATATTAAATGGAAATAATCTCAATTTCCTAAACCAGCACATTTGCTGGGTTTAGACTATGCATCTTTTGTGACTTCCTATTCCACAAATACTCCGGGATTTTAACGCATTAGCTGGAAATTCCAGCAAAATTGAACTTGACCCCCACCTGCTCTTCCAGGGCTTAGACTTGTTTTCAGGTTCCATTGCTCTGGGCCAGGAAGAGTATTAGTGGAAACCTAATGGTGGTCGTTTCATTTGTGCTCCTGAAGGATTTCTTTCACACATATTACACTGTGGGCATCTTAATCCTTATCTCTGATCTGCATTGTCTCATAGAGTTTCCTTGACATCTCAAGTTGTACAAGTTTCCGAGTTTTCAGTGGGTATAATTTTTTTCACCTAAGGAGGTTTAGAAGGTATGCGTGGATTTTCTAATGTGGAATCAGGTTACCATCTTGAATTGAAAGTTTCAATTAACCTCATTTTAATTTGACCCTGACATGCGTTGAGTGACAGGGTTAAATACATAGTAAGAAAGTGACAGAGCTGATCTAAAAGTTAAATTTTATGGACCCTGATTTTGTATTCTTTCCACCAAGGGAGGCAGTATATGTAACGGGTAAGAGAGCGGGCCCCAGGAAGGCGTAGTGGACAGGTTCCAGATCTACGAAGGACCTCAGGAAAGAGTAGACAAATTTTGGCATATGGAGGAGTGAAGCTATGGTGAGCCCCAGTAGAAGGGAAAGCAAGTACATAAAAGGAGAATTTTCTTTTGACTATGTGTACCACATTCGGACCACTAATTTTACTTATTTCATGTTACTTCTTTAAACACTTTCTTTACTGTTTTAATCAGTGACTGTTGTGACAACTTACTGCTTAAAGCAGCCCCTGGAGGAGGAGGGATCATGGATTCATTTACGCGCTGCCTGGTCTCCAATAATCCTGCTGCGCAGCCTGGCTGACAGGGTTTCAGTGCTCCCTCAGTATCTTTCTTGGCCCCGGGCAAGTTATTTGATATTAATAGAAATGATGGTAATGTTCATCTCACCAAGCAGTGAAGATTAAATGAAACAGAACATGAAAAGTAACAGAAAGTGAACAGTACCTTCCCCGTTCCCTTCTCTAGAGCAGGCTGTCTTTTACTTTCCAGAGATAAGACTATAAAAGGACAAGTTGTTCTTTTCTTTGGAAGAGGGAATAAATGAACACAGACAAATGATGATTGACAATGCACGAACAGTGAGTATTAAAGTAAAGCCAGTGCCATCAAGTCAATTCTGATGAATAGAGATGCTACAGGACAGAGTAGAACTGTCCCATAGAATTTCCGAGGAGCACCTGGCAGATCTGAACTCCTGATCTTTTGATTGGCGGATATTGCAATTAACCACTATGCAACCAGGGTTTCCCAGTGAATATTAGAGGCTCTTAATTATTATAATTATTAATTACATGGTCACATTAATTTCGGGGACAAAATAGGAAAACTCTTTTAGCAATATGATAGACTGATTATATATTTTGTATCAGATATTTTCCAGAAGAGATGATTGTGTCAAAGGAAGAATCCTTTCAGCTGTGAAAGAGCTAGTTTCAAAAATTTGAGTCAAGCTGTTTCAAATAGTGATTGCATCTTAATTTTAAACAAATTTACCTTAGTTCTGTTGTGCTCTTCGTGGTGCAACAAATTATCTTTCAAAACTGTCTGTCTGCTAAGAAGGTGTGTTTGCCTTCTTAAGATCAAAGTTGGAAATTTGACAGGGAATGAGCTAAAGATACTCTGATACTAATGTTTGCTGTCACTATAATCAAAGAGAGAAGCCCAAGTGGTGAGGTGGTTGGCTGCTAACTGAAAGGCTAGTGGTTCAAACCCTCCAACTGCTCCTTGGCAGAAAGATGTGCCGGTGTGCTTGCATAAAGATTACAGCCTCCAAAACCAGATGTGGCAGCTCTATGCTCTCCCACAGAGTTGCTATGACTCAGAACCAAGTAGATGGCAATGGTTTGGGGGTTTATTATAATCAAACAAAAACGTAGCCAGTAAATGAATGGTGGACTGGAAACTAGAACATGAAAGGAGAGAGATAAGTGCTCCAATTGTGATGCAAAGTACTTGGAGTACATAAGAACATGTGACATTACAGTTTGCATATCCATCTTCCCATAGTGAAAAAGGAATATAATTCGATCTTTTCCTTTTTCCATTTTTTTTTTAATTTAACATAACTGAGTGAAAATGTACATTCCCGTATAAATTTACATGCCCACCTACGTGCAGCTTCCACTGCTCTCCCTGTCCGGTGACAGCACACTATTCCTCTCTGCTCCATACATGTCTCATCCTCCCAACAGTCTCCTTTCCCCTCCTCTCCACCCACTCTCCTTCCTCCAGCCATAGGTCAGCAGGATGATATCCTATAGATGCATAGAACCATAAAATGCAACCAATATATGATCACTCTGCATTGCCAAGTCCAATCCATTCCTGCCCAAAGAGTGGACCTTCATTATAATTTATGGGTAAGGGCAGCATCAGGGCCGGGGCCATGCTCTCAGGGGAACCCCAAAACCACTGGACCATCAATTGAGGTCTTTTAGTGGAGATCTCAGGATGCATCCCTTTTTATTCTTGTGTTGCCAGTGAGACTCAACCTAGTGAGCTCCATCACAGCTATCACTGGTGGTGGCCAGGCACCACCCAATTCTTCCGGTCCCAAGTCGATGAAGGCACCCAGTCTTGTGGGTCTCTCTGTCTTCTAGGTTGTCTTTACCACATGTCATTTTGGTCCTTGGTGAGCATCTGTTCCTGCTCAGTTGGGACCGTTTGCTGTGCCCTCGATGGCAGCTTGGCAGCTTTTAGGACCCCAGACGCCACCCACCAATGTGGGGTGCAGAGAGTCCTCTTAGCAAAACGCTAGTTGTGCCAATTGGCCTCAATTTCACCTAAGAGCATGGTCCCCTGCCCCCTGTCCCAGCTACTCTATCCTTGCAATATTGGGTTAAGATGGAAGGAGTACTCAAGTTATGCTGAAGTCCACTTAATGTTGTTCTCGTTTCTAATGCGTGCTATCACTGCTTTCTCCCAACCAGATTTCTAGCAATTATCTAAACTAAACCCTCCCCCCCCACCCACCCTCCCTCCCCTCCCTTGCAGCTGTCAAAGAGTCTTTTCTTCTATACACAAGTCTTGTTTTGAGATCTTATCGTAGAGGTCTCATACAGTATTTGTCCCTTTGTTGCTGACTACTTTCACTCAATATAATGTCTTCCAGTTGAAACCAGGTTAGGAGATGTTTCCTGGAATCATCGTTATTCTTTATCATCGCGTAGTGCTCCATTGAGTATATGTACTATAGTTTACCTATCCATTCTTCTGTTGTTGGGCATCTGGGTTGTATAATTCGATCTTTAATGTATGTATGGCAATAGTACCCATTTTCATAAACTACTGATTAAAAATAGGTACTAAGCACTTTCTACGCTTATCTGTGTCTTCTACTAGCAGATGATAAAACTGGCAGAGACTGCCAAGGACTTTCAAAGCAGAAGAATACTAATAGTTAACCCACCAAGGTCGAATTGATGCCGACTCATAGAAACTGTATATTACAAAAGCCTAGAGTACTGAGAGTAGTTTTAATGAATTTATATCTTGACCTCTAAGTTTTCTTTAATTATATATTTAACCAGGTTTTACTCTTGCTTGATAAACATGTAAAACAATGGAATGTTTAATATCCTCAAATGTAAAATTCACTTCATACTTGGAATGAAGTTCATTTTTTTTTTGCTCAGAGTCACTACTATTTGAGGGTTACATTTGCAGTTTAACAGGTATGGACACATTTATTTATTTCTGCTAATTCATTCACTAAAAATACCTACAAACAACTGAAGGGAATAAAGCTCACTCTAGTGGTTCCCTTTATTGTTGGGCAACATGGTAAACTGAAAAGGACTTTGTCCCAAGGTATGTTGTATTAGATTTATCATAGATTTAGAATATTTAACAATGGATATGGCATAGTTACTGTTTTAGTTGTCTAGTGCTGCTTTAACAGAAACACCCCAAGTGGATTGCTTTAACAAACAAGTTTATTCTCTCACAGATTACAAGGCTAGAAGTCTGAATTCTGGGTGCCAGAGGTAGGGAAATGCTATCTCTTTTGTCAGTTTTGGAGGAACATCCTTGTCATCAGTCTTGTGGGCCAGCAGCTTCTCAGGCACGGGAACCCAGGTCTAAAGATCTGGTACCGACACAGCTCTCCTGGCAGTAGTGTAAAGTTCCAAACGCTCTCTGCTTACTTCTCTATTTCATAGTTCAGAAGAGGTTGATTTAACATACAGCTTAATCTTGTAGATTGAGTCCTGTTTCATTAACAAAACTGCCACTAATCCAACCTCACTAACATCACAGAGGTAAGACTTACAACACATAGGAAAGTCACACTGTGGGAATCATGAACTAGACAAGTTGACTGATATTTTTGGCAGACACAGTTTAATCCATAACCCCAACAAACCAAATGTATGACAACTCTTGTGTGACTAGGGCAAGCTATCCTAACTTTTACAATATGAAATAGATAATTTGAAAAGAATGATTACTATTAAGGAAATTGAATTTGTGATTTTAAAACTTCTGAAAGGGAATTCTTCGTGTTCAGGTTGTATCACTTGAATTCTACGACATGTTTGAAGAAGTAACACAGAGTCCATGCAATCTATCCAAGAAAATATAAGAGGTACAAACACTTCCAAACTCATTTTTTGAAGCTAGTATAAAATGGTACAAAAAAGAAAACTTCAGACCAATATTCCTCATGAATACAGATGTAAAAATTCTCCAAAAAAATATTATGTAGAATTTAGCATATAAAAACATAAACCACAGTGCATAAAGTTAAAACGATAATACCTGGTATTAACTAGTATGTGGAGCAATAATGTAAACTGATACACTGTTTTGGAAAATGATTGGGTCATGAATTGAGTTATGTCCCCCCAAAATGTCTATCAACTTGGCTGGGTCATGAGACCCAGTATGGTATGACTGTTGACCACTTTGTCTTCTGATGTGATTTCCCTATGTACTGTAATCCTGTCACTGCAATGAATGAAATGATTAGTGGCAGTTATGTGGATGATTACGTTAGTGTTTTAAGCCAGTTTCTTGAGATACAAAAGAATCAAGCAGAGAGAATGGGAAACTTGTGCCACCAAGAAAGCAGTGCAGGGAGAACAGTGCATCCTTTAGACCTGAAGTTCCCGCGCTAAGATGCTCCCAGCCCAAGGGACAACTGATGACAGGGACCTTCCTCTAGAAGCCAACAGAAAGAAGTGTTCCTTTGGAACCAGCTCTTTGAATTTGAACTTTGATCTTGCTTGACTGTGAGAAAATCAACTTCTCTTTGTTTAAGACGTCTACTTGTGGTGTCTCTTTAACAGCAGCACTAAATGACTAAGAAAGTTTGATAGTTTCTTATTAAACAGAGACTTTGTGGCTCTTTGTGCTGCCAAAGAAGCCAAGAGAGTTGCTGTTGGAGGGGCTCAGCCACACCCCAAGTTTGACTAGTGGGACATGGGATGCATAGTTATTTCCTCTGGTTCAGATATGGATTTTAATGGCAGAGACACTTTGTATCTAGAAAAAGAATGACTCCTAGGGGCCAGGAGCAACACAGTGGAAGAAAAAGCCCAATGCTGAAAGATCAGGGAAGGAGTTGGAGGTGACCGCCCAGCGTGAAGAAGCATCTACTTGAATCAGTGGAACTGCAGGATGGGCATCTCGGAAGAGCCTATAAAAGTGTTACTGCAAGAGAGTCAGCCCTACACTTCTGTCAGCCCTAGTCAGTTGAAAGCTATCTTAGAAGTAATTCTGGTTCAGCTACCTCCTCGTGCCTGTCAGCTTGTTTCACTGTGAGTGCTTATGCGTTGCTGTGACGCTGAATGTTATGCCACCAGTATTCAGATACCAGCAGGGTCGCCCGTGGTGAACAGATTTCAGTTGAGCTTTCAGATTAAGATGGCCTAGGAAAAAGGACCTAGCAGTCTATGAGGTCTGACAATTAAGTCCACGAACTGAATTGTTCTAAGTGCTGCATACCTCACGGCTGCATGTTACTGCCATCACCTTTGATGTACCCCCCTTGGGAAGCTATGCCTGATGCCAGCGCCTAGTGAACTCTTCAAAGCAATTTTGGAACTCTTTCCACAATGCCCACAGAACACGGTGGCACAGTGGCAAGTTCATGAACCTAATTGTCTGTGAAGGACTTTTAAGTCAGTAAACAAATAACTGTATTGGAACATCCTCCCTTCTCACCTAATCTGGCGCCCAGTGATTTTTTTTTATTTACCCAAAGATAAAGGAAATATTGAAAGGAAGACGTTTAGAGCCATTCAGGACATGAGGGCAATAAAATGACACCTCTGATGGCCATTCCAGAAAAAGAGTTGCAAAATTGCTTTGAAGGGTGGACTAAGTGCTGGCATTGGTGCCCAGCTTCCCAAGGGGAGTTCTTTGGAGGTGACCATAGTGATATTCAGCAATGACTTACGTAGCACTTTTTCCAGGGTGAGTTCGGGAACTTAATTGGTAGTCCTTGTACTTCTGAAAAGAATTAGCTGGTAAAAACTTCATGAATAACAGCAGAAAATTGGCTGATATAGGGCTGACAGATGAGGCTCCAAGGTTGGAAGAACCTCAAGAGACGACTGGGGAAAAGTGGAAAAGCTGCCTCCTCTAAGTAGAGTCAATCTTAATGATGTGGATGGAGGCATGCCTTCAGAACCTTCATTTGCTGATATGACATGACTCAAAATGAGAAGAAACAGCTGAAGATATCCACTAGTAATCAGAATGTGGCATGTACTAAGTATAGATTTAGGAAAATTGAAAATTAGCAAAAGTAAAATGGAATGCATAAACATGGATATTCCAGGCAGTGTTGTTGTATGCCACTGAGTTGGTTCCAACTCATAGCGACCTGATGCACAACAGAAGGAAACACTATGGTCCTCTGCCATGCCCACAATCATTTTTGTGCTTAAACCCATTGTTGCAGCCATGTGTCAGTCCATCTTGTTGAAGTTCTTCTTCTTTTTCACTGACTCTCCACTCTACAAAGCATGATGTTCCTCTCCCGGGACTGATCCCTCCTGACAGCATGTCCAAAGTATGTAAGATGCAGCCTTGGTACCTTGCCTCTGAAGAGCAATCTGGTTGTGCTTCTTCCATATCTATTTGTTATTTTGACAGTCCATGATATATTCACTATTCTTCTCCAACACTGCAATTCAAAGACATCAGTTCTTCTTCTGTCTTCCTTATTTATTGTCCAGCTTTTACATGCATATGATGTGATTGAAAATACCATAGCTTGGGTCAGGTGCACTTTAGTCTTCAAGGTGACATCTTTTATATTCAGTACTTTAAAGTGGTACTTTGTAGAAGATTTTCCCAACGCCATGTTTTTTTTTTTTTGATCTCCTGACTGTAGCTTCCATGCGTGTTGATGATTGTGGAATCGAGCTGGATGAAATCCTTAATGACCTCAATCCTTTCTCCGTTTATCATAATGTTGCCTACTGGTCAAGTTGTGTGGATTTTTGTTTTCTTGATGTTGAGGTGCAATTCATACTGAAGGCTCTGGTCTTTGATCTTCATCAATAACTGTTACAGATCCTCTTCACTTCCAGAAGGCAAGGTTGAATCTTTCTCAAATCCTGATGCCTCTTTCTTCTTCTTGTAGTCCACTTTGCCAGATTACTTGTTCAGCATAAATTTTGAAAGAGTACGATTTAAGGATACTACCGTGACATACACCTTGCCTGACTTTAAACCATGCAGTGTCCCTTTGTTCTCTTTGCACGACTGTCTTTTGATCCATATACAGATTCTTCATGAGCACAATTACGTGTTGTGGAATTCCCATTCTCCACAAAGTTATCCATACTTTGTTATGATGCACACAGTCAAATGTATTTACATAGTCAATGAAACACAGATAAACAACTTTCTGGCATTTTCTGCTTTCAGCCAAGATCCATTCGACATCAGCAAAGATTTCCGCGGTTCCACATCTTCTGAATCTGGCTTGAATTTCTAGCAGTTCCCTGTCAATGTATTGCTACAGTCACTTTTGAATAACCTTTAGTAAAATTTTACTTGTGTGTGATATTAATGACATTTTTTGATAATTTCCACATTCGGTTGGATCACCTTTCACGGAAATAGGCATAACTATGGATCTCTTCCAGTCAGTTGGGCAGGTAAGTGCCTTCCAAATTTCTCAACATGAATGAGTAATAACTTTGAGTGTAACATCCATTTGTTGAAATATCTCAGATGATATTCTGTCAACTCCTGGAGCCTGTTTTTTTCCCAGTGCCTTCTATTCAGCTTTGACTTCTTTCAGTATCATCAGTTTCTGATCGTATGCTACATCTTAAAATGATTGACTGGCCAACTGTTTTCACTATAATGACTCTGTGTAGCCCTTTAATCTGCTTTCAATGCTTCTTGAGTCATTTAATACTTTGCGTGTAGAATTGTTCAGTATTACAACTCCAGGTATGAATTTTTCTTCATTTTTTTTTCAGCTTGATAAATGAAGAGTGTGTTCTTCCATTTTGGTTTTCTATCTCCGGCCTTTTGCACATGTCATTATAATACTTTGCCTTCTCAAGCTGCCCTTTGAAATCTTCTAATCAGTTCTTTTACCTCAGTATTTCTTCCTTTTTGTTTAACTACTTGATGTTCAACAGCAAAATACAGAATCTCTTCTGATGTCCAATTTGATCTTTCCTTTTTTGCTTGTCTTTTTAATGGCTTCTTACTTTCTTCATGGATAAAATCTTTGATATCACCCCACAACTTGTCTGGTCTTCAGTAATTAGTGTTCAGTGCATCGCATCTGTTCATGAGATGGTCTCTAAACTCAGGTGGAACATACTTGATGTCATATTTTGACTCTTATGGACTTGTTCTAATTCTCTTCAGTTTCATTTTGGACATGCATATGAACAATTGGTGATATGTTCCTCAGTCAGCATCTGGTCTTGTTATGACTGATGATATGGGGCTTTTTCATCATCTCTTTCCATGGATGTAGTCAGTTTGACTCCTGTGTATTCCATCCGGTGAGGTCTATGTGAATAGTCACTATTTATGTTTGTGAAAACAGGCATTTCCAATGAAGAAGTCATTGTCTTGCACAATTCTGTCATGTGATCTCCAGCATCATTTCTATCACTAAGGGCATGTTTTCCAACTACTGATCCTTCTTCTTGGTTTGCAACTTTTGCATTCAAAATGCCAGTGGTTATCAATGCATCTTGATTGCATGTTTGATCAAGTTCAAACTGCAGAAGCTGGAAAAATGATTCAATTTCTTCATCTTTAGCCTTAGCGGTTGGTGTGTAAATTTGTAGGCATATGGATATTATCCTATCTCTGACAGCATTGTACTTCAGAATAGATCTTGAAGTGTTCTTTCTCATGATCAATGCAACACCATTCCTCTTCAAGTTTTCACTCCCAGCATAGTAGACCATCGTTGTTGTTGTTGTTATGAGTGGGTTCCAACTCATAGTGACCCTATAAACAACAGAACGAAACACTGCCCTGTCTTGCGCCATGTCCACAGTTGTTTTTATGCTTAAGCCCATTGTTGCAGCCACTGTGTTAATCCATATTGTCAAGAGTGTTCCTCTTTTTCGTTGTCCCTCCACTCTACTGAGCATGATCTTCTTCTCCAGGGACTGATCTTTCCTGACGACAGGTCCATAATATGTAAGATGCAGTCTTGCCATCTTTGCTTAAAAGGTTGTACTTCTTCCAGAACAGATCTCTTTGTTCTTTTGGTGGTCCATCATACATTCAACATTCTTCTCCAACACCACAATTCAAAGGCATCAATTCTTCTCTCTTCTTTGCTCATACTCCAGCTTTTGCTTGCATATGATGAGATTGAAAATAACATGGCTTGGGTCAGGCACGTTTTAGTCTTCAAGGTGACATCCTTACTTTTGAATACTTTGAAGAGGGCCTTTGCAGCAGATTTTCCCAGTGCAATGTGTCTTTTGATTTCTTGACTGCTGCTTCCAAGTGCATTGATTGTGGACCCAAGTAAAATGAAATCTTTGACAACTTCAATCCTGTCGCCATTTATGACAATGTTGCTTACGGGTCCATTTGTGAGGATTTTTGTTTTCCTGATGTTGAGGTGCAATCCATACTGAAGGCTGTGATCCTTGGTTTTCATCAGTAAATGCCTCAAATCTTCTTCATTTCCAGCAAGTAAGGTGGTGTCATCTGCATAACTCAGGTTGTTAATGAGTCTTCCTCCAATCCTGATGCCTTATTCCTCATTGTATAATCCAGCTTCTCAGATTATTTGCTTGGCATACAGATTAAAAAGGTATGGTGAAAGGATACAACCCTGATGCATGCCTTCCCTGACTTTAAACCATACACAGTTCCCTTGTTCTAGTTGCACGACTGCCCCGTAAATAGTAGACCATATGACTGTCCAATTCAAAATGTCCACTAGCAGTCCATTTCCTCTCACTAATGCCCAGGCTATCAATGTTTAGGAATTCCATTTCATTTTTGATGGCTTCCAATTTTCCTGGATTCATACTCTGTACATTTCACTTTCCAATTATTAGTGGATGTTTACAGCTATTTTTCCTCTCATTTTGAATTGTGCCACATCAGCAAATGAAGGTCCCAGAAGCTTTACTCCATCCACATCATTAAGGTCTAATCCACTTTGAGGAGATAGCACTAAACTAGTTGTCTTTTGAGTGCCTTCCAACCTGGGTAGCTCATTTTCCAGAAATATGTCTGACTGTCTTCCCCCCACTTTTCTATCAGTTTGTTGTACTGTGGAGACCCGTGTGTTACTGTGATGCTGGAAGCTACATTACTGGTATTCAGATACCAGCAGGAAACAGGATCACTCATGATGGATAGTTTTTAAATGAGCTTCCAGACTAAGACAGACTAGGAAAAAGGAACCATCACTCTACTTCTGAGAAGAATTGGCAGGCAAAATCCTTGTGAATAGCAGGAGAGCATTGTCATAGGCATTAGTGAGCTGAAAATGGATTGGCATTGGACATTTTCAATCAGAAATTATATGGTCTACTATGCTGGGAATAAAAACTTGAAGAGGAATGGTGTTGCATTCATTGTCAAAAAGGACATTTCAAGATCTGTCCTGAAGTAGAATGCTGTTGGTGACAGGATAATATCCATATGCCTACAACAAGTATCAGTTAATAGAACTATTTTTTTAAAGTTATACACCACACTCTAAGGCCAAAGATGAAGACATTTAAGGGTTTTACCAGCTTCTTCAGTCAGAAATTGATGGAACATGCAACCAGGATTCATTGACAATTACTGATGATTGGCATGTGAAAGTTGGAAAGAAAGAAGGATCAGTAACTGGAAAATATGACCTTGGTGGTAGAAGCAATGTCAGAGATAGCATGACAGAATTGTGCAAGACCAATGACTTCTTTATTGCAAATATATTTTTTCACCAACAAAAATGCTGACTATACACATGGACCTCATCAGATGGAATAAACAGGAATCAAATTGACTGTATCTGTGGAAAAGCTTAATATCATTGGTTAGAACAAGTCCAGGAGCCTTGAAAGAGACTATCAGTTCTTCGTATGTAAGTTCAAGTTGAAAGTGAGGAAAATTAGATCAAGTCCACAAGAGCCAAAGTACAGCCTTAAGTGTATTCCAACCATCTCAAGAACAGAGCCGATGCACTGAACAGTAATGACCAAAGACCAGATGAATTGTGGACTGACATCAAGGACATAATACATGAAGAAAGCAAGAAGTCATCAGTCATAATAAAAAAAAAACAATTAAAAAAAAAAAAAAGACAGTAAAGAAAGAAAAGACCAAAGTGGACGTCAGGGGACACTGAAACTCTCTTGAACATTAAACAGCTAATGCAAAAGAATTGATGATGAAAAGAACTGAACACAAGTTTACAAAAGGCAGCTAGACAAGGTAAATTATTATATGTAATGTGCAAAGATCTGGAGGTCAAAAACCAAAAGGGAAGAAATGTGCTTGGCATTTCTCAAGGCGAAAGAACTGAAGAAAAAATTCAAGCCTTGCTTTTCAATAGTGAAAGTTTCTATGGCAAAGTATTAAACAACTCAGAAACCATCTAAAGAAGAGGGAAGGACCACACAATATTATACCAAGCAGAACTGGCCAACATTCAGCCATTTCAGAAGATAACATATGATTAAGAACCAGTGTTATTGAAGGGGGAAGTCCAAGCTGCATTGAAGACATTGATGGAAATCTCGGATCCAGGAACTGATGGAACGTCAATTGAGATATTTCAACAAATGGATGTAGCACTGGAAGTGCTCACTAATCTATGCCAAGAAATCTGGAAGACAGACGGCTGGCCAATTGACTGGAAGAGACCTATATTTATACCTATGCATATTTATAGCAAGAAATTTGATCTAAGTGAATGTGGAAATCATTGAACAATATTATTAGTATCACATGCAAATAAAATTTTGCTGAATATCATGTAAAAGCAGCTGTAGCAGTATATCAACAGGAAACTTCCAGAAATTCAGGCTGAATTCAGAAGAGGAAGTGGAAACAAGGATATCATTGCTGATGTCAGATGGTTCCTGGAAGAAATTAGAAACTACCAGAAGGATGTTTACCTGTGTTTTATTGACTATGCAAAGGCATTCAGCTGTGTGGGTCATAATAAACTACAGATAATGTTTCAAAGAGTAGGAATTCCAGAGAACACTTAATTGTGCTCATGAGGAACCCGTATGTAGATCTAGAGGCTGTTGTTCAAACAGAAAGCGGGGATACTGCATGATTTACTGTAAGGAAAGGTATGTGTCAGAGTTGTATTATTTTATCATACCTATTCAATTTTTATGCTGAGCAAACCTGAGATACCTAGAACGTATGAAGAAGAACAGGGCGTCAGGACTGGAGAAAAACTCATGAACAACCTGTGATGTACAGATGACACTAGTTGCTTGCTGAAAGTGAAGAGGATTTGAAACATTTACTGAAGAGGATCAAAGACCACAGTCTACACTATGGATTACATATAAGCATAAAGAAAACAAAAGTCCTCATAACTGGAACAATAAACAATGTCATGATAAGCAGAGAAAAGATTGAATTTGTCAAGGATTTCATTTTTCTTGGATCCACAATCAATCCCTGTGGAAGCAGCAGTCAAGAAATCAAAAGATACACTTACTTGGGCAAATCTGCTGCAAAGATCTATGTAAAGTGCTGAAAAACAAAGATTTACATAAAAGTCTAAGGCCCGCCTGATCTAAACCATGTATTTTCAACTGTATCATATGCATGTTAAAGCTAGATAATGTGTAAGGAAGATGGAAGAAGAACTGATGCCTTTGAATTGTGATGTTAGAGAGGAATATTGAATATACTGTGGCCTGCCAAAACAACAAACAGATCTGTCTTGGAAGAAGTTTCCAGAAGCAAGGATGGGAAGACCACATCTTACATACTTCGGATATTAGTCAGGTGGGATCGGTACCTGGAGAAGGGCATCATGCTCAGTCAAGCAGAAAGTCAGCAGAAAAAAGTGAGGCCTTCAGTGAGATCAGCTGACGTAGTGGGCTAAGGAACAGAGAAGGGAGAAGGAGGAGAAGCAGCCAGTGGGAGATACACAGAGAAATTCAGCCGTGCCTTCTGTTCCCATTGCTGGCTTAGCCAAAAGCTAAGTTGAGCTCGGGGAGTGGAGAAACTTCGGATGTTTAATTTAGGCAGAAGTATCGGTTAACATTTTAGACTAGAAGTTTTAAGTTTTGAAATTCATCTGCGTTTGTGACTTACAATGTACGTAGGACTGAGTATTACCAAACAGTGAGTAGAACAGTCAGGGCACTTCTTATTTATCAAGTGACCAGAAAGGATTATTCCTACTGAATAAATTTTAAAGCATGAGTAGATTACAATTATATACAATTATATTACAATTATATTACAATTTATAATGATCTTACAGAGTGTACTAGAACCGCCTCACAGGGTTCCCAAGGAGCGGCTGGCAGATTTGAATTGCTGACTTTTGGTTAGAAGTGAAACACTTGACCACTGCACCATTAGTGTCCCTTTAAAGGGTGATAGGGAATGAAAATAATCTATGTGTTGAATATGGCATGGGTTATACCTGGTTAACCAACAATAAATAATATCAATGCAATTAAACAAACTGATCGTGATGCTAAGGGCAGAGAGGGCAGTGTGAGAAAGACATAAATTAGATGCTATGCTTTTGTGTGCTAAGCTTCTTGAGGAGGCTTTTGTCTTTATGCTTCTTACCTTGTAACTCATGTGATCCAAACTCCTTATACATGGAGAGGCCGGTCAGTCCCAGGAAAGTGTGAGACAAGTTTCTCCCTTGGCTCTGTTTTTATTGGCTATGGGAACGCTAAAATGTCAAAGCAAGTGTTCAGATGTGGCTTCTAGCAAAGGGAGTCCTTCAACTTTGAGTTATGTTAAAAATACAAGGGAGATAACATGGTCCAGTCAGCTCATGGGGTTGGTCATAGGCGCTTAGGGGCAAAACAGTACCAAATTTAATAAAACAATGTTCATAGGCCTCAAGAGTCTCCTCCCCTCCTGGGTGCTGGTGGCATTAGATGGGAATATATAAGGTGGGTTCTGATGATGCCTCAGTGAATTTTACTTGGAGATGATTAACCCTACCTCATTTATTTTTAGAGAGAAGGAAAAACTATTATGCGGTGTTGAAATTGTTGCCAGATTACCACATAGGATTCATCTGTAGGAAAACTTAGGATGTTTATTTTTGTGCTTAATTTCTTTGCATTAAAAAAACCTTTGCTGTCGAGTCGATTCCAACTCATAGCAAGATAGCAACCTCACAGGACAGAGCAGAACTGCCCCCTAAAGTTTCTGAGGAGTGCCTGGTGGGCTCCAACTGGCTGACCTTGTGGTTAGCAACGGTAGCGCTTAAGCACTCTGCCACCAGGGTTTCCTTTTCTGTTTTTCCTTGTTTTGTTTTTTTTTCACATTAGGAATTTAGTTTTTCACTTAGAGTAGAATTACAACAAGAAAAGACCTTTTTTTTTGCCCTTAGGAATTCAGAAAAATATCTGCTCATGAAAAGGTCAAATTCTGTGTATGCAAATTGCCTGTGCTATTAGATAGACTGATGAGTTCAGCTTCACTTTATTCAGGGAGTAAGTCGAGTTTGTATCATTTTTGTGTTTCAGGCTGCTTTCCATTCTGAATGTTGTCCAAGGTCTTTGGCCTAGACAGTGTGACTCAGTGGAATATCAGTTTCCATTCTTAATCTTCCCCATAGAGAAATAAGATGAAACTGACTTTAATATTTGAATTCTGGATACAAGCAGCTTTTAGGAGCTACATGAAATTCACCTTCGTAATGATATGTATTAAGGTCTGTGTGTTTATTATTGTTTAATATTGTCTACCTTAATATTCATCTGGTAAAACTGGTTTTGAAATATCTTTCCCAAAATGTTAGGAGTGTTATAGTTACTAGGAAACTATGGTCATAATGTGGTTAAGGGCTTGGGTTTTGGTAGGAGTCAGATCTCATTTTGAATCCTGGCTCAGTCCTTTATAAGGATGTGTCAGTTGGGTAGAGAACACGACATCCCTAAGTCTCAGTATTCTTCTTTGCAAAATGGAATGAATATCCTGTAAGTTTGTTAGGCTTAAATACAGAACTGCATGTGAGGGCTCTACAAAGCGTCTAATTTATAGAAAATACGATTCACGTCGGTCAATATTAATAATAAAAATCATGCTTTTAAATCATGCGTTAAAGTCTGTTACTATAAACCAAAAATACCAAACCCACAACTGCCAAGTTGGTTCCAACTCATAGCAACCCTATAGAACAGAGTAAAACTGCTCCATAAAGCTTCCAAGAGCACCTGACAGATTTGAACTGCTAACCTTTTGGTTACCCATTTTAGGATAACCTTTATACCACCAGGGTGTCTATTACTGTGGGCCAACTAAATTACACTTCTTAGGATTTCAGAACTTTAGGAATAGCTAAACAATACCAAAAGTAGTGAAATT
The DNA here is from genome assembly GCA_028571685.1 of Heterohyrax brucei. NCBI lineage: Eukaryota > Metazoa > Chordata > Mammalia > Hyracoidea > Procaviidae > Heterohyrax > Heterohyrax brucei. The sequence goes on from CM053147.1 coordinate 81,859,164, forward strand.
TATTCCAAGCATGAAACTGATGCCAAAAATTTAATAAAATATTCCAAATTTCCTGTAAGAGGATTAAAAAAAGTAGCCATTAATGTCATTTAATTTCACTGATGTGTTGGCAGCGCCATCTGCTGATTCAAAAAATACTTCTGAAGTATTTCGAGAAGCCAGAAACAGAATTAAATCTGCATCATTTTCAGCAAGGGTGTACTAATCTGTCATTTGGGGAGAAAGATGTGGGAAAAAGATGTGGCAGTTGGCTTCCATAAAGATTTCTAGCCTTGGAAACCCTATGGGGCAGTTCTACTCTGTCTTATAGGACCCCTGGGGCCAGGGTGTCGGAGCGCTACGAGTCAGAATTGACTGAACTGTGAACGATTTTTGGTTTTATCTACATAATGTGGCTAACAAACACATACCAAGGAATATGTCTTCACTGGTTTCTAAAAATTGGATTAAAAAGTTGAGACTGGGGCACAGAGAAGGGAGATGAGGCACTTTAAGCATGTAAAGAACAAAAATCCACTCAAGTCACCTCACATAGTGTCCTGAGGAAACAGGAAGCATGAGACCCTGTCTCAGTCAGGTCTCATGGAAGACTGGAGTGGGATTTACCACCTGTGTCAGTCACGACTTTATAGTCTCTCTGTCTAGATCATGGGATAATCATGGGATTATAATCATGTGAGCCAGTGAGCCAATGCTTTAAAATCAATCATGTGTCACTTTTTCTGTTGATTGATTGATGATACATTTAAAGGAGTTGGTTCACAGGTTCACTTCCTTGTGGAGGCTGGCAAGTGCGAAGTCTATAGCGCAAGCCAGCAGACTGGCAGGCTGGAAGCTCAGGCAGGATTGCTATGCTACAATCTTGAAGCAGAATAACTTATTCACCCCAAAGCTTCAGTTTTAGCTCTTAAGGACTCCCACTGGTTAGATGAGGCTGACATACATTGTTGAGGGTAATCTCTATCTCTTAAAGTCATCTGATTGTCAGTTTTAGTTACAGCAACAAAATACCTTCACAGAAAAATCTAGTGTTTGACCAAAGCACTGTAAACCTTAGCCTTCCCGAGCTGACGTGTAAGATTAACCAGCATACCATCGCTCATTCATCTAGTGGTTGTGAGTCCTCAGTGTGCCGGGCCATTGCAGTCACTGGGAACCAAGGAGGAATGCGGCCAGCTGGTCTCTGGAAGGTGGTGTCCTCTACTTCCTCTTCTGTGGATTCTCCGTACTTGATCCTCAGTTTGGCTTTCCATCTTCTCTCTCTGTTTCTATATTCTCATTTACTTCCCTTGTACAATTCCTGACTTCTCAGTGTCTTGCACTCAAAACTGCCAGAAAGAGGGTCTGATTTCCTTGGTTAGTTATTATCATGGATTGAATTGTGTCCCCCCCAATGTGTATAGAAATTTGGCTGGGCCATGATTCCTGGTGATGCGTGATGTTCCTTCATGTTGCAAACCCTGTCTCTATGATGTTAATGAGGGAGAATGGGCAGCAGGTGCGTTGCTGGGGCAGGCCTGAGTGTGTAAGCTTGTATTGTGCCTTGAGCCAATCTCTTGAGATATAAAGGAAAGAAACTAGCAGAGAGAGTGTGGGACCTCATACCACCCAAGAAGCAATGCCTGCTTGAAGCTGAGAGCATGCTTAGGAAAGGACCCTGGGTTCTTGCATTTCAGCAGCTCCCAGTCCAGAGGAAGACTGATGGATGACAAAGACCTTCTTCCAGAATCAGCAGAGAAAGCTTTTCCCTGGAGCTGACACTCTGAATTTGGACTTTAAGCCTACTGGACTGTGACAAAATAAAAGTTTTCTTTTTAAAGCCATCCACTTGTGGTATTTCTGTTATAGCAGCACTAGATGACTAAGACAGTATGGGGACAATATGGAGGGTGTTTTGCTCAGACCTTCCTGACTTTGTACAGACCTTCCAGCCACGAGTGATTCAGCAGTATGACTTACTCTGTTTATGCCCAGCTTGGCCTTCAGGGCTCAAATCTGGCAGCCAGCCACCTTTGTGTAAAACTAGTATATAAGGTCACTGTGCCACAAGGCTCTGTCCTGTCCTGTGGAGTCCTGCTACTGCTGTCTGAATGTGTGTGCTTGCTTGCCTGCCTGTTGCCTGCTGAATGTTGTACCTGTTTCCAGCCTTTGCGCCAATAAACCTACCGTGACCACACCTGGCATACCTCTGTTACTAGATCTGCCCACATCTCAAACCTGTATTCTTGACCTTGACATTTTGACAGACTATTAATATGGATAATAAGGTATCTCTAGACATATTTCTTGCACCCAAGATTCCTCATTACCTGTAATCTCTTGTTTGGCTATACTAATTTTCAGTTGCCATCAAGTCAACTCTGATTAGTGGCAACCTCATGTGTTATGAGTAGAAGTGCATTCCATACCATGTGACTACAGGTGGTTGCAACAGATAGAGTCAGACTAATCATTATTTTATACACGGGGAATAGGCTTGGAGCATTGTGCTCAGACACAGGGTGAGGGTAAGGCTACACTGAGGATATTTGATGGGCTGTTTTTTTGATGGACTGTTTGCTATGTTTCAAGCTTTTCATAAATTTATACATGGATCTATGTTAGCTTTTTGTTGTTGCTGCTATAGTAAATTACCACATACACTGTGGCTTCAACCAACATAAATTTATGATCTTATAGTTTTGGAGGTCAAAGTTTGAAATGAGTCTTAAACCCCACTCCACCTCCCCCACAAAAAAACATTGCCATCAATTCAATTCTGTCTCATAGTGATGACAGATTAGAACTGCCCTATATGATTTCCAAGAAGTGATTGCTAGCCTCAAACTGCTGACCTTTCAGTTAGCAGCTGTACCTCTTAACTATTCTGCCTCCAGGGTTCCAAATGATTCTAAGAGGATTAAAATCAGGATGTTAAAAGGGCTGGTTTGCTCTGGAGACTCCAGAGGAAGACAGTCCAGCTCGTAGATGCTGCCACATTCCTTGGCTTGTGGCCACATCACTCTGATTATCACATTACTTTCTCTGTCTAACTTCCCCGAGACCCTCTTACAAGGACTCTTATATTTACACTGGGCACAGTTGGGTAACCCAGAGTAATCTCCCCATCACAAAATCTTTAACTTAATTGCATCTGCAAAGTTCCTTCTGTCATATAAGATAACACTCATAGGTTCTGGTTACCAACATATAGATACTTTAGAGAAAGTTATTATTAAACTTACCAAACGGTCATGGTAAGGAAACTCTAGACAATTTAGACCAAGATCTTGAAATGAAACAGCTTGGGAAATTGAATGTAATTCAAAGATACCGGTGTTTTTCTTAGTGTTTGATTTGCCAGACTGTGGTTTGTAAGCAAGGTTGTTGACTTGATGTTAACATTTTGGAACTGAGCCGTGAAAAGCAGAACACAGAGTGAGTATTGCTTGGCAAAATTAATGAAGTGGATTACTTATGGGAATAAGTAGCTCTAAAAGCAATTAGGTCGTGACAGGGGTTCTTTATAGACTGTGGATTCATTAATATTTAACAAATATTCTGGAGGAGGCCCAGGGCCTTACTTAGATTCCCATAGAAATAGAAGAGCCTTATCTCTTTCTGAAAGAGCTATGTTGTTCTGGGCCTCAGAAGTTAGCTTTTAACTGAGGGTTCCTCTTCCAAACAAATCATTTCCCACATGAGGTTCCGTTTTTACTGAATTATCCAAGCCCCAAATCATGAAGAGATGATGTCAAATTATACAAACTGTACAACAGTCTACAAGGCAATAGATTGCTTAGACCTTCTCTAGGGCTAACCTCCCTTGATGAAACGGGGTAGGGTACGAGCTATGCGAAGGAGACTGAAATGCTTCAAGTTTTTTGTTTTTTTTTCTGTTTGTTTAAAATATTTGCCTAGGGAGTAGGCAGGAAATATGTTTTACCTGAAACTCTTATAAGTTCAAAGTATTTCTTTAGTAAAGGACTAGTTTTTATTTCTGTTTACACATCGCTTCCCACTGCTCTCTCCCACCATCCTCATGGAACTCCAGACTTCTAGCTCAATGTAAGTGTTTTTCCACACATAAACCCTTTCCTTTCTATGGGTCACATAACATGTCTTTTTTATGACTCTACTTACATAACTTCAAGATGTATTATGCTGCACTTTCCTTTCTCTGTACTCCAACAGGATAAATGATTGGAGACTTGATTTGGTCTTAAGAGACAGAGAGTGAGAGAACTGTTGTCAAGTGAATTCTTTTTGAACAACAGAACAGAATACTGCTCCAGCTCTGCATCGTCATCATGATGACCTGTGTGCCCAAGGCTGTCACTGCCCATCCTGTGCCCTGTGCCAGACGTCTCATTGTGGCTCTCTCTAGCTCTTGCTGCCTTCTCCATCCCCAAACATGATACCATCCTCCTCCTGATGACAAGTCTAAAGAAAGCTAGTGAGGCAATATCTTTTGTCATCCATAAGGGTTTTATTGGCTAATTTTTGGAAGTGTAGAAATCCTGGTGGCATAGTGGTTAAGTGCTATAGCTACTAACCAGAAGGTCAGCAGTTCAAATCCACCAGCCACTCCTTGGAAACTCGATGGGGAAGTTCTACTCTGACCCATGGGGTGGCAGTGGGTTTAGTTTGCTTTTTTTCTTCCTAGTCTGTCTTAGTCTGGAAGTTCTACTGAAAACTATTTACCCCAGATGACTCTGCTGGTACTTGAAATATGAGTAGCATAGCTTCCAGCATCATGACAACACAAAAACTGCCACATTGCAAAAAATTGACAAAATGATATTTGATGCTTAAATAATATTTAAATATTTGATATTTAAGGATATTGAAATATCATTTAAATGATATTTAATCCTGATCTATTGGAAGGAAATGAGCCCTGTGGGCCTGGGCCTGTCAATAACCAGAGTATGCCTTGTGTTATCTGCTTTCCTGAGCTAATGCCTACTTTTCCAAACACGGCTTATCCTTTGAGACATTCCCACTCCATCTCACTTCACTCAAAGCGATCTCTGCTAGTTTTTCAGAGACTCTAATGCCAAGTGCCAAGTGCCGTCGTGTTGGATCTGACATGGGTTCCAAAATGGGCCTCCAATATGAATTTGAAAATTGAGTTTGAATTTTCTTTTCTGGAAAATAAGTCTTTCAGTTTCTATCCTTTCTATTTTCTCTTTTGAGGTTTCAGAGCCGTAAGTTCGTGATGCTCACTTATTCCTATCTTGTAGTTCCTGTATGATAAATATGCAATCTGACACCCAGCCTGGGGGAGGAACTTAGCTTGAGCCCTGCTATTTTTTCCCCATCATCTCAATTTATAGGAAGTGATGGAAGTATCAGTATAATGGTTCTTGCTGAAATTTTTACTGGAAGTAGGCCTAAAGAAATGTTTCCAGTGACTGGCTCCATGGCTGACTACATGTAAACTTCAGCTTTGATGTCTCAGAAATTTGATAACATCATTGGAGCTGGATTTGAGCAGACAAAGTCTATGAGGTATGACTGTGTAAACTCAGAACGACAAGTTATTGCTTGCAAGGGAAAAAAATGTTTTGTTTTGGTTTTTTTTTGTACAGCTGGTAAAGGGAATGGTTTTTGAAATCAGATAATCCAGTGGCACCTCTGACCACCTTATCAGTTTCTCTAGGTCTTAGTTTAGTCAAACGGGAATCAGAATAGCACTAACATAATGGAATCTATGCAGATTGCTGGAGAGGATGCAAACAAAGCATCTTGGGAGCACTAGGCTCCATAAATGGTGTAGCCATTATCATGATCATGATTTTAATTCATTTTATATTTTAGAAAAAACTCATTCTTCTGGGAGTAATTGACACTCACATGACAGCATCAAGGTAGAATCAGATTTCTGATCCCATGTTTCAGAAAGGGCTGTTGGTTTGGGGCCTCAGAAGTTAGTTTTACTCAGAGCTGCCGTCGATTGCCTGATAATTCGTCCACTAAAATGCTAATCTGGTTTACAGACATGACCATTCGCTGGTCTGAAAGGAGTGCGTATGGAATTTCCGTCTCTTCTGAATCCTTTTACTATGAAAATCTTCAGGCTAGCCACCTTTAGTAGATGTAAACATTTTTCTCAGTTCAGAATTGTCGTAAACGAAGTCTAACTTCACGGATGGCATTTCAGACCTCTCCACGGCTTTTTCTTCTTTTTTTTTACTTGTACTTTCTTTACTGCCTTCCAGTTCACTACCTCTCACAATCTTTTTTTCTTTAAAGTCTAGCTTTCGCATGTGATTTCTGCGTACCTTATGCGCCCGCCCCCTCTCCCCTTCTGATGATGGTATACATCTAAATATCACAGAAAATCTCCTTTCCGGGCCCACTTTTCCTTTGGAAAACTTTCATCTAATTATATTTTCCTGTTTTTTTTTTTAGGGACTCAGTCACTTTATCTTTGATTCTTAGAGCAGATGACTATTAAAATAAAGACGGTGGCAGTGGAGAATAGTAGGAAGGAAATGGGGTTAGAATTCAGGAGATTTGTTTCTGCTCTCAGCTCCCAGCACTGCCTGACCTGGAAAAATCATTATTCCCCCAAAAGCTAGTTTCTTCATTTGTTAATCAAGAATAATGTCTGCTTCACCCATCTTGCAACGTGCCAGGGAAAAATAAGTGAACACCGTGTACTACAGCACTTTGAAAACTGTACAGTCAGGGCAAGTTGTTGCAGACTGAAGCCCGCCTCACCTGTTCTAATCCACAGCTTTCATTCCCTAACAGATCTCTTAATCCCTTTAAGAGAACTATTTTTCTCAACTCTGAATTGAAGTTACATGTCACTCTATACTGCAACATTCTTGTAAGGCTGGAAGGAGAAGGACAAAAGGAACTGAAAAGGTTCTATAAACTACAAAACACCTTTTAGCTGCAAAGGTGACATCAGAGGACTCTGGTCCTGCCTTGCTTTGTGTCCTCCGGTGAATGTGGTACCCTGAAGCCTCTGATTCCTTACATGGAGCCCTGTGAAAACTTATCATAATCTATTTAGAAATCTGCTATGCTGATGTGTGGAAACCCTGGTGGCATAGTGGTTAAGTGCTCTGGCTGCTAACCAAAAGGTCATCAGTTTGAATCCACCAGGAGCACCTTGAAAATTCTAGGGACAGTTCTACTCTGTCCTACAAGGTTGCTATAAGTTGAAGTCAACTTGATGGCAATGGGTTTTGTTTTTGTACACTGACATATGTATGTGTGTTTTTCTTAACAGTGGTAAAACTTCAAACTCTTAGACTGCCATGCAAGTGAGTTATGACATGGTTTCTTCAATTTCAATAGCATTTGTTTCTAATTGCTTCATGAAATCTTAATCCTTTGTTTATTACTTACAGAAATAATTTCCAGATGACATTCTTTGATCCTAAAATTAATTCAAATTCCCCACATATTGAATCAGTCCTGATGAATGCAAATTTGTTTTAATTGTGTTTGTCAAATGGCAGTAGGGCAGGAATTGAGTGGGCAGGACCTGGATTTGCTGCTGGGGCTCCAGGCAGCTTTTTGAAAGCATTTCTTTTAAATCAACTTTCTTTTCTTAAGGATGCTAGCCCTCCCTCTTTTCCTCTCCACAGCATACATTTTTCATTAATCAGAGAAGGGAATTGCCATGCTGCATCCCGTTTTGCATCTCATCTTCTCCAGGATGGAGATTATATAGTGCCCTACTGAACCTGGTTTCTTGGTTAAAGAAAACAAAAATCGCTTAATGTGTCCATGTGAAAAATCATTAAATCTTTTATTCTTATGTATATGGAATGAGACATGTTCTAATAGGAAACTGAGAAGAGTGGCAGTTTATTTCTTGTCTGTTTCTAGATTAAGGTTGCTCAGCTAAGAGGAATCACACCCCAGGAACAAACCGGATGGTTTTTATAGGTACTTGTGAGACGGCCAGCCCACATCTGTGAATACAGAGATATTCTAAAAGCTTTGGCCATATTTTGTGTCTCTTCTCATTTCACCTATTTGTGAGAACACGGTGAGTATGTTAAGCAACAATGTGTAGTGTCACAGTTGAGGTTCGCGGCCATTGCAGTATTACATATTCTTTGTTGACATTTTGGGAAAGTTGGACAAATGGATTCTCCACATCTTTGTCTCTTTGGAGGTATGCTTAAAAACTGTGATTCTCCCCATAAAAAGCCCGTAAGTCTTTGGATAGAAGCTTGCAATCAAAAGACAGTTGTGGTCAGTGTGTAAGATCTGCACAGTCCACTTGGTGGTGCTCATGACAGGGCAGTTCTCTCCTAAAGCCCCAAATTCTTCACAGCTGTGACACTTTAGTTCTGCTTTACTGAGTAGAAACTGTTCAGCTCCAAATTTGATCAATGCAAAACCACAGTGTGCTATAAAACGTTGAAAATTCCTGTGAAAATAGATTAAGGTGGAATTCATTTAGACAGTTCCTGAACAGTCTATGTCAACAGCTTTTTCTCAACAAATTGAAAGTCAAAAATTCACTGTGTGGGTAGAGGTATTTTAACATGTCACATCCAAGAACAGCGTAATAGTGTTCTAGTGGCCTTCTGTAGTTAGAGAAATGATCAAAAAATTAAAAAGTGAAGTTGATGTAGGACAGTAGACACAATGCTTTTCTCCTTCTGCAAACCCGGTGACAGAATTCAGAAATTCTAGAGAGTGTTGCCATGAGGTTTGTTTAAAATAAATAAAATGAGCATAACCATGGCGTTTTTCTAGAAACAATTTTTATTTCACATATATATGAGACCTTAGGATTCACGCATTCTATATACGTCTATACATACCCAGAGAGGTTGTTTGATTGTTCCTTATCTGTCTTCATGTTGTATAGCTAGAAAAACAAAAACAAGGAACTCCAAAATTCCAAAAGATGACCCATTTTCTATCAACATTCCATGAAAATCTAATCCCTTTTCCACACAAAGCTAAAAGTGATTTTCCTTCAAAGGAAAATTAGATACTCTCCTGAATAAAATGACCTTGCAATAAATAGCTCATAATAAAATCCAAACTCCCTCTCAGTCCTGCATGACTTGGCTCTTTGCATATTTCTTCTGGGTCATTACTCAAGGCTGGTGATTCAAACCTACCCAAAGGTGCCTTGGAAGACAGGCCAGGTGACCTGGTTTTGAAAGGTCACAGCCTTGAAAACCCTGTGGAACAGTTCTACTGTGTGCGCATAAGGTTACCATGAGTCAACATCAACTCAATGACAAACAGCGAAAAGTAACAGGTTCTTCACAGCATTTATCCACTTACCAAAGCTTGTATTTCTTTCTAGCTGCTCATTTATTTTTAAAAGAAGTTTTATCTTTATCTGCCTGAATTCAAATTATGACTCTGCATAAAATGAGCTGTGTAACTTAGACCACTTAAATGGGAGCATGAATTGAATGGACAGGACGGGTGACTGATGCTGGGGATTGAGTTATGTGACATCTCTATATCATAGTTTCCTAGTATGTAAAGTGAGCATAATATATACCTCACAGAGTTTCTATGAGGAATTAACAAGTCAATATATATGAAGTGGCTAGAATACTACTTGGTATATAACAAGCTTCAGTACATGCCAGCTGTCATTATTGCTAGTATATCACCCGCTCTGGGCAATGGGATATTTGTCAATCGGCTATGACATCGTTCTTTCTTTTCTTTTCTTCGACAAGAGCTTCCTTAACCATCCTATACAAGCTCATGCCAGACCTTCCCGTCACTCAGATTCCATCCTCTATCTCATTTGCTCTATTTTATCTTTCTCCACAGCAATTCCCACATTTAGTATATTTATATTTGCCTTGATTATATCTCTTTCACATCATAATTTAAGTTGCATGAAAGCAAGGAATTTGTTTTGTCCATGGAGTGCCCGGCAGGTATTAGACGCTCAACGAGTATCTTTCGTATGGGTGAGTAATTAAGAATCCTTGCCACAATCATCTGTCTCCCTTTTCAGAAAGTACAGAAGGACTGTGTCTACCTTATTATTGTAACTAGGTGTCATTGAGTTAGTTCAGATTTGTAGTGGCCATGCACAACAGAATGAAACCCTGCCTGGTCCCACACCATCCTCCTAGTCACTGTATGCTTGAACACGTTGTTGCAGCTATTGTGGCAGTCCGTCTCATCGAGGGTCATCTTCTTGTTCACTGATACCCCTGCCAAGTATGATGTCCTTCTCCAGGGACTGATCCCTCTTGATGACAGGTCTAAAATATGTGAGACACAGTATTGCCATTCTTGTATCTAGCATTCTGGCTGTACTTCCTCAAGTGCCGATTTGTTCATCTCTTTGGCAATCTGTTGCATATTCCATATTTTTCACCAATACCATAATTCAAAGGTGTTAACTGCTCTTCAGCCTTGTTTACTTACTGTACAACTTTCACATGCGTATGATGCAGCTGAAAACATTATGGCTTGGGTCAGGCACACCTTAGCGTTCAAGGTGACATCTTTGCTTTTCTATACCTTCTTTTCTTTTGCAGCCAGTTTCCCCAGTGCAAAGCGTCTTTTGATTACTTGGCTACTGCTTCCATTAGTGTTAATGGTAGATTCAAGTAAAACAAAATCTTTGACAACTTCAGCCTTTTCTCTGTTTATCATAATGCTGCTTATTGTTGTAAGGATTTTGTTTTCCTTATGTTCAGGTGTAATCCCTACTGAAGTCTATGGTCTTTGATCTTCACTATGTCCTCATCACTTTCAGCAATCAAAATTGTGTCATCTGCATAAGGCAGGTTGTTAACAAGCCTTCCTCCAATGCTGATGCCTCGTTTCTCTTGGTATAAACCAGATTCTCATGTGTGTGCTGAGCATACAAATGCGATAGGTATGGTAAAAATTATAACCCTGATGCACATATTTCCCGACTTTAAACCACACAATATCTCCTTGTTCTGTTAGAATGACCTCCTCTTGGTCTAAGTACAGGCTCCTCATGAGCACATTTAAGTTTTCTGGAATCCCCATTCTTCTAAATGTTATCCATAATTTGTTATGATCCATATGGTTGAAAGCCTTTGCATGTATTTCCTAGTGTGATATAGTTCCCAGCACAAAGTCCCCTGTTTATATTTGTTAAATGAATGAATTAAAAAAAAATATTTTGATAATTTGCTGAAATCACAGAACAGGAAATCTTATCCACAGACGGTAATAATTATTATCCTTTTATTGTTTTTGTGTTCAAATCAGTTTATAAATAGCTATATCAATTTTTAAATTCCTATCATTTTAAATTTATTTTTTATGTTTCCTGTAAGATGAATTTATGTATGTATGCTGTAGAGAAATTCCATTTTTTTCACATACTTGGGATAACACCATGTATCCTTTACTTATGTCATAATCTCATCACATTAAGTTTATCAAATTCTGTCCCTGTTGTTTTTGTTCTTCTTAGTTTTATAAATCTTTCAGCTGGATTCGGTATCAGCAGCAAATTCTGCCACTAGACCTCAGCTGATCATCAAGGAATTGTCTTCTTCATATTAAAGATAACCTTTAGTAATATGCTATCATCTCTGTTAACATTTTGAGGGGTACTAACAATACCAAATAAATTTCATTTCCTTCTGTGTCATAAAGAGTAATTATTCAGAGTTAGAAGACACATTCTTTGCCCCTTAGTATCTCAAAACTATTGGTGGGAGTTCAGACCCCTACTCAATGAGAGTTAATCATGTTTAGCAGAATATTCAAGGCACTAAAGGGTTAGCAGAGAAAGTCAGAGCTGTAAAGTTCAGAAAAGGAAGCAGTCCACCAACTCCAGTGACGACAGTTGTCACCCTCAAACAGCTTTGCCAGTGTCTGGTGTTTGTATCTTGTTGCCTGGCTCTGTAGGTTCCAGAACCTCTTTTGTAAATGAGGTGATATTCCTTTCCTGACCTGTGCGTTAAATTCGTTATAGAATAAATGATTTTACTAACGTTGGTGCTTATGGTACTTTGTCTAGGGTAGTAAGAGATCTTATTTATGAATTTCTTGTCTGCTCTTCCATATATCCCTTCTAGGTATGATTTTCCTTTTCTGATGCTCATCGTGTGAGATATAACTGGCAACATCCTGGAAACTTATTTTTCATGATTCGTTTCTGTTAGCTGTTCTTCACCTTCATTCCAAGTCCTCTGTTGAACTCCTAAACAAAGCTTTAATTTTCCCTTTCTTACTTAGAATTTTTTTCCAAATTCCATCTTTTTTTCTGACTCAAGATGCCTTAACCTAATTGATATAATTCAGGACACTTACTGGGGAAAAAAAATTCTTACAGAAACAATCCAACCATTTTTCTATCAAACATTGTAAGTGCTAAGAAGGATAACATTGACACCTTCATAGTAGATACATAAAGGATAAGAGAAAATGCTTTGGAAGTTTATTTTCCTTCACCCAAAAAAAAATCTTTGTTTAGAAATCACAGTTTTAATAATCTTATTTTCTGATTTGACATTGTTTCTCGGTATTTTGTGTTTGCCATACACAATATCTAGAATAAAAATAACCATCCAGTGATACAAGAGAAGGAAAAATTATCTTATAAAAAATTTAAGTATTTTCTAAAGTTTGTTATATTAACTATGGGGGGTATAAGTTAAGGTGGCAAATACATTAAATTTCTCCATCAATTGAATTATATTTATGACATCATAAATGACAGGCATTTGTGTTTACAAGTTGGCTGTGACTGTAAACTCTTGAAATAAAATAGGGAATATAATTTTTTTATTTTTTAAGTCATACCATTTATCCCAGAGTGCTTCATGGAGTTTAGATATACTTATCTTTATGGAAAGAGAGGCACTTTTCTTGGCATTCTTCGCCAACTGTTATACTCCAACTAATGGATGACAGAGTATTTTTGTGTATCATTACTGGGATGAGTGGGTGAATGCCAAAGTGTTCATTGCTACTATTTTGCAAAACTGTTCAGTGGGGACAATTATCTTGGGTGATGGAAAAAAATAGCAGCAGGTGGTCTGCTTGGAGTTAATTTTTGGCCCTGATACAAATTTTGTTTATAGCCTTACTTTACTTTGATTTATTTTAGAAACAGCAACTAAAAATAAGGATTCCTTTTTTAAAAAAAAAAAAATCTTGTCTCAGAAGACATGTGGCTTGTATTTCTCAAAGAGAACAGGGAAGGCTAATTTCTCACTACGCAAAAGTGGAAAAAGAAAATAGACTATGGCTTCTGTCAGAAGAATAAGAACAACAGAAGATTTGCAAATAAAATCCTTAGAGGGTTCAAACGTTATAAAGACATATTAATTAGACCAAAATTTTACGTTAAACCTTTAGGATGATAAAACCACTTGAGAAATGACTCTTCAGTACTAGAGGCCACAGAATCTTTTATCTCCTCATTCTTAATCTTTGTGTTAGTTATCTGTTGCATTTCAGAATTGAATAACACTGTGATGAGATTAGATATAAGCAACCCAATTGCGTGTTCAAACTTCAAATGTTTTTGCTTTGTTTCTGGCGAAAATCAAGTAGAACAGTAGTAACAACAAAGAACGAACACATCTTTTACAGTTAAGGCTCTTACAGTTTGTCTCTGAGTCTGAAAAGATTGTCAAAATAGTCAGAGGGCTTTTTCATGGTGCCATCTTTGTCAGGTGGAAAAGGGAAAGGTCAAACGTCAGCTATTTCAGACACTGTGGCAGAGTGCAGGGCAATGACTGTCTACCTAGTTCATATTCACAGTGTGAAGCATCTGTACCTAGGCTGGAAGAAGGTTTAGTCTGTCATCTATGTAAATGATTGTGGGTTGGGGTTGGGCTGCTTCCTTTGCTCTACCAGTTCTTCCCACACCTGCTTTATTCCTTTGAGCTGCTTCCCTTTTTGATATCCAGCTTCCTCTTTCTTTCGGCTTCTCCCCTAAAGTATAATTACGCTCTTTCCCCTTCACAGTGTTTGTGCCTGTACGTTGACAACATATTAATTCTTTGTTAAAATTTGAAACTACTGTTTTTCTTTTGTCAGAATCCATACTGTAATTGGGGAGCCCACTAATTTCAAAAGAACACTTAAATGATTTAGAAAACTGTTGTTGGGATGTTAAAATACCCACTCACTTACACTGGATGCTATCTTTAAATAATCTATCTCTTTTGCGGATATTTTTTGAAACAGTGGAGATAACTGAACAAGTGACACATATGTCTGAGAAGGCGATGCTGCATGCTATGCATATTTACATTTAAATAGCCATCAGTTCTTACTCGAAACAAGTCTCTTCTCTGATTTTTAAGGAAGAAGATCAGCATTCCCACATAAATAGAGAATGCAAATATATACTATTCTTCAGAGTATTTCTCTCCCTAAATGCAGTGGGAACGTTGGTGGCATAGTGGTTAAGTGCTATAGCTGCTATCCAAAAGGCCAAGAGTTCAAATCTACCAGATGCTCTTTGGAAACCTGATGGGGCAGTTCTACTCTGTCCTATAGGGTCTCCATGAGTAGGAATTGATTCAAGGGCAATGGGTTTGAGGTTTTTTGTGTATGTATAGTTAATTAATTTTCCTTATGTTTGTATGTTTGCAGTCCTAAACTACCCATGTGTCTTCTAACACTTCTAACACTTCTGACACTAGGCTTTTAACACAAATTATGCACAAAAAGACTTGAGAATGCAAGTATCACCATGGGGAACACATTAAAGTGAAGATGCCTGGGAAGCCCATTTTCAATATTCTGGGTTTGAAGCAACTCTCAGAAAACAAAATCCCTCACTGTGGGTAATATCAGTTAATTTGTTTTCAAATTTTAGAATCAATCTAAAAGCAAATATGGAAGATGCAAAATTACACGTACAGCACAGAACATACCATCATTTAATGTGACTAGAACAATAACAAAATATTTAAGTAGACCATATTAACATGGAGTCCTGGTGGCACAGTGGTTAAGAGTTCAGCTGCTAACTACAAGGCCAGCAGTTTGAATCTATCAGCAGTTCCATGGAAACCCTATGGAATAGTTTTACTCTGTCCTACAGGGTTGCTATGAGTTGCAATCCATTCAACAGCAGCAGGCTTTTGTATTAATATATCCAACACTAGTTTGTCGGTTTGTCGTACTGTGGTGACTTGTGTGATGCTGTGATAATGAAAGCTATGCCACCTGCATTTCCCATATGAGCGGGATCATCCATGGTGGGCAGGTTTTAGCAGAGCTCTCAGACTAAGACACGAGATCTGACAATTAAGCCTGTGAACTTAATTGTTCTAAGTGTTGCATGCCTCATTGCTGAATATCACACAATCACCTTTGAAGTACTCTCTCTAGGAAGCTATGCACCAATGCTAGTGCCTATCCACCCTTCAAAGCAATTTTGGAACTCTTTCTGGAGCAGCCATTGCTCATGATTGCAAGGTGGGAAGTCCAAGAATTTAACTGTATATTTATGAGGGGATTATTAGCCAGTAAACAAGTAATTCTATTGAAACAAGGATGTTCACCTGTTCACCTGATCTGGCCCCCACTGACTTTTTTCTTTATGTGAAGATAAAGGAAATATTGAAAGGAAGACATTTTGATGACTTTAAGGACATCAAGAGTAATATGACAACAGCTCTGATGACCATTCCAGTAAAAGGGTTCCTAAATTGCTTTGAAGGGTGGACTAGGTGCTAGTGTCGGTGCATAGCTTCCCAAGGCAAGTACTTTGAAGGTGACTGTAGTGATAATCAGCAATGAAGCATGTAGCACTTTTTCTAGGACGAGTTAGTGAACTTAGACTGGCAGTGCTTGAAGACTAAAGGGAGAATCTGGTGATCTGCTTCAGACAAAAGTGGCTGGTCAAAATCTTAATGATAGCACTGAAACATCGATGTAGTGCTAGAAATTGAACCCCTGAGGTTGGAAGGCACTCAGAAATGACTAGTGAAGTAAACACAAATCCTCACAACTGGCCCAATAAGTAACATCATGATAATGGAAAAATAATCCAGCTGTCAAGGATTTCATTTTATTTGGATCTGTTGTCAATGCCCATGGAAGCAGCAGTCTAAAAATCAAATGACTCATTGAATTGGACAAATATGCTGCAAAGAACCTCTTTAAAGTGTTAAAATGCAAAGATGTCACCATGAGGATGCAAGTGCTCCTTATCCAAGCCGTGATATTTTCAATCACCTCACATGCATGCAAAAGATGGACAATGAATAAGAAAGACCAAAGAAGTGATGTCTTTGAATTATGCTGTTGACAAAGAATATTGACTATACAGTGGATTTCCTTAAGAACAAACAAATCTGTCTCAGAAGAAGTGCAGTCAGAATGCTCTTTAGAAGCAAAGATAGTGAGATTTCATCTCACATACTTTGGACTTGTTATCAGGAGAGACCAGTCCCTGGAGGACAACACGTTTAATAAAGTAGAGTCAGCAAAACATATGAAGACCCTCAACAAGATGGTTGACACAGTGGCTGCAAAAATGGGCTCAAACATAGCAGTAACTGTGAGGCATAGGACTGGATAGTGTTTTGTTTTTCTGTACATGGGCAGCTATAATTGAAACTGACTTGACAGCACCTAAAAACAACATTAATGTATTCAAAGGTAACTAGTAGAAGAACTAATATGAAAATGATAACAATAAATTTCCTAAAGTTCTGTCTTTCAGAGCACTATAAAATTAAAAAAAAAAAATCCGTTACTGCCAAGTCAATTTTGACTCATAGTGACCCCATAGTATAGAGTAGAACTGCCCCATAGAGTTCCCGAGGAGCACCTGGTGGATTTGAACTACTGAACTTTGGGTTCACAGCTGTAGCAGTGAACCGCTATGGCACCAGGGTTTCCTTCCAAGCACCAGAAGATAAACAGTACTTTAAATTAAGAAATAGTGCTAAAAGCATTTTGAGTAGGAGATGAAATGACTAAAAGAACTAAAAACAGACTTGGTTAGAAAGGGGAAGCAGGTGGGAGGTAGGTAGGGTTTGAGACCATTGAGACTATTGCTTTATCGGGTTTCATTTTAAGATTATTTCATAATTCTTCCTTTTTCCTTCCTCCACCTTCCTTGCCTTTCTTTCTTGCTTTCTTAGCCACTGACATATATTACTTTAATACAAACATAATTTAAAGTTGTTATTTCTGTTACAATGATCTTCAAATAAAGATTCTTATTTTTTTTAAATGCATATTTAACAAAATTTACTGATTTTTGTCAATATCATATGTTAGAGTAAGGTCTAGGGCAAAGTGCCAATCAGTTACTTATATGCAAATTCATGTTGAAGCTGAAGAAAATTTCAAAAAGAGCCAAAATGCAACTTTGAATATACCTCAACTGAATTTGAAGACTATCTTATGAATAAATTTGACACATAGAACACTAACTCCTGAAGACCAGATGAGTTGTAGGAAGACATTAAGGACATCACACACAAAGAAAACAAAAGATCATTAAAAAGGCAGGAAAGAAAGAAAAGACCAGAATAGATGTCAGAATAGACTCTGAAATTTGCTCTTGAATGGGAAGTAGCTAAAACAAAAGGAAAACATGATGAAATAAAAGAGCTGAACAGAAGATTTCAGTGGGTGACTTGAGAAGAC